>CAKAJA020000151.1:0-2400000 GCA_916610235.2 Lasioglossum morio | reverse complement strand
ACGCATAACGCATAACGCATAACGCATAACGCATAACTCATAACGCATAACGCATAACCCATAACCCATAACGCCTAACGCATAACGGATCACCCATAACGGATCACCCATAACGCATAACGCATAATGCATAACGCATAAAGCATAACGCATAACGCATAACGCATAACGCATAACGCATAACGCATAACGCATAACGCATATCGCCTAACGCATAACGGATCACGTATAACGCATAACGCCTACTGCATAACGCATAAGTCATAACGCATAACGCATAACGCATAACGCATAACGCATAACGCATAACGCATAACGCATAACGCATAACGCATAACGCATAACGCATAACGCATAACGCATAACGCATAACGCATAACGCATAACGGATAACGCATAACGCATGACGCATAACGCGTAACGCATAACCCATAACGCATAACGCATAACGCATAACGCATAACGCATAACGCATAACGCATAACGCATAACGCATAACGCATAACGCATAACGTATAACTCATAACGCATAAAGCATAACGCATCACGCATAACGCATAACGCATAACGTATAATGCATAACTCATAAAGCATAACGCATAACGCATAACGCATAACGCATAACGCATAACTCATAACGCATAACGCATAACCCATAACCCATAACGCCTAACGCATAACGGATCACCCATAACGGATCACCAATAACGCATAACGCATAATGCATAACGCATAAAGCATAACGCATAACGCATAACGCATAACGCATAACGCATATCGCCTAACGCATAACGGATCACGTATAACGCATAACGCCTACTGCATAACGCATAAGTCATAACGCATAACGCATAACGCATAACGCATAACGCATAACGCATAACGCATAACGCATAACGCATAACGCATAACGCATATTGTAATAACGCATAACGCATAACCCATAACGCATGACGCATAACGCATAACGCATAACGCATAACGCATAACGCATAACGCATAACGCATAACGCATAACGCATAACGCATAACGCATAACGCATAACGCATAACGCATAACGCATAACGCATAACGCATAACGCATAACGCATAACGCATAACGCATAACGCATAACGCATAACGCATAACGCATATCGCATAACGCATAACGCATATTGTAATAACGCATAACGCATAACCCATAACGCATGACGCATAACGCATAACGCATAACGCATAACGCATAACGCATAACGCATAATGCATAACGCATAACGCATAACGCATAACGCATAACGCATAACGCATAACGCATAACGCATAACGCATAACGCATAACGCATAACGCATAACGCATAACGCATAACGCATAACGCATAACGCATAACGCATAACGCATAACCCATAACGCATAACGCATAACGCATAACGCATAACGCATAACGCATAACGCATAACGCATAACGAATAACGCATAACTCATAACGCATAACGCATAACGCATAACGCATAAAGCATAACGCATAACGCATAACGCATAAAGCATACCGCATCACGCATAACGCATAACGCATAACGCATTATGCGCAACGCATACCGTATAACGCAAAACTCATAACGCATAACGCATAACGCATAACGCATAACGCATAACGCATAACGCATAACGCATAACGCATATCGCATAACGCATAACGCACAATGCACAACGCATAACGAATACCGCAAAACGCATAACGCATAACGCATAACGCATAACGCATAACGCATAAAGGATAACGCATAAGGCATAACGCATAATACATAACGTATACCGCATTATGCATAACGTATAACGCAAACCCATAAGGCATAAGGCATAACGCATAACGCATAACTCATAACGCAAAACGCATAACGCTTAACGCATAACGTTAACGCATAACCCAGAACGCATAAGGCTTGATGCATGACGCATATCGCATAACGCATAAGGCATAAGGCATAACGCATAACGCATAACGCATAAAGCATAACGCATAAACATAACGCATAACGCATAACGCATAACGCATAAACATAACGCATAAGGCATACCGTATAACGCATAACCCACAACGCAGAAAGCATAACGCATAACGCATAACGCAAACGTATAACGCATAACGCATAACGAACAACGCATAACGCATTATGCATAACGCATAATTCATAACGCATAACGCATAACGCATAACGCATAACGCATAACGTATAACTCATAACGCATAAAGCATAACGCATCACGCATAACGCATAAAGCATAACGCATCACGCATAACGCATAACGCATAACGTATAATGCATAACTCATAAAGCATAACGCATATCGCATAACGCATAACGCATAACGCATAACTCATAACGCATAACGCATAATCCATAACCCATAACGCCTAACGCATAACGGATCACCCATAACGGATCACCCATAACGCATAACGCATAATGCATAACGCATAAAGCATAACGCATAACGCATAACGCATAACGCATAACGCATAACGCATAACGCATATCGCCTAACGCATAACGGATCACGTATAACGCATAACGCCTACTGCATAACGCATAACTCATAACGCATAACGCATAACGCATAACGCATAACGCATAACGCATAACGCATAACGCATAACGCATAACGCATAACGCATAACGCATAACGCATAACGCATAACGCATAACGCATAACGCATAACGCATAACGCATAACGCATAACGCATAACGCATAACGCATAACGCATAACGCATAACGCATAACGCATAACGCATAACGCATAACGCATAACGCATAACGCATAACGCATAACGCATAACGCATAACGCATAACGCATAACGCATAACGCATAACGCATAACGCATAACGCATAACGCATAACGCATAACGCATAACGCATAACGCATAACGCATAACGCATAACGCATAACGCATAACGCATAACGCATAACGCATAACGCATAACGCATAACGCATAACGCATAACGCATAACGCATAACGCATAACGCATAACGCATAACGCATAACGCATAACGCATAACGCATAACGCATAACGCATAACGCATAACGCATAACGCATAACGCATAACGCATAACGCATAACGCATAACGCATAACGCATAACGCATAACGCATAACGCATAACGCATGACGCATAACGCATAACGCATAACGCATAACGCATGACGCATGACGCATAACGCATAACGCATAACCCATAACGCATAACGCATAACGCATAACGCATAACGCATAACGCATAACGCATAACGCATAACGCATAACGCATAACGCATATCGCATAACGCATAACGCATATTGTAATAACGCATAACGCATAACGCATAACGCATAACGCATAACGCATAACGCATAACGCATAACGCATAACGCATAAAGCATAACGCATAAACATAACGCATAACGCATAACGCATAAACATAACGCATAAGGCATACCGTATAAAGCATAACGCACAACGCAGAAAGCATAACGCATAACGCATAACGCATATTGTAATAACGCATAACGCATAACGCATAACGCATAACGCATAACGCATAAGGCATAACGCATAACGCATAACGCATAACGCATAACGCATAACGCATAACGTATAACTCATAACGCATAAAGCATAACGCATCACGCATAACGCATAACGCATAACGTATAATGCATAACTCATAAAGCATAACGCATAACGCATAACGCATAACGCATAACGCATAACGCATAAGGCATAACGCATAACGCATAACGCATAACGCATAAAGCATAACGCATAAACATAACGCATAACGCATAACGCATAAACATAACGCATAAGGCATACCGTATAAAGCATAACGCACAACGCAGAAAGCATAACGCATAACGCATAACGCAAACGTATAACGCACAACGCATAACGCATAACGAACAACGCATAACGCATTATGCATAACGCATAATTCATAACGCATAACGCATAACGCATAACGCATAACGCATAACGCATAACGTATAACTCATAACGCATAAAGCATAACGCATCACGCATAACGCATAACGCATAACGTATAATGCATAACTCATAAAGCATAACGCATAACGCATAACGCATAACGCATAACGCATAACGCATAACGCATAACGCATAACGCATAACGCATAACTCATAACGCATAACGCATAACCCATAACCCATAACGCCTAACGCATAACGGATCACCCATAACGGATCACCCATAACGCATAACGCATAATGCATAACGCATAAAGCATAACGCATAACGCATAACGCATAACGCATAACGCATATCGCCTAACGCATAACGGATCACGTATAACGCATAACGCATAACGCATAACGCATAACGCATGACGCATAACGCATAACGCATAACCCATAACGCATAACGCATAACGCATAACGCATAAAGCATAACGCATAACGCATAACCCATAACGCATAACGCATAACGCATAACGCATAAAGCATAACGCATAACGCATAACGCATAACGCATGACGCATAACGCATAACGCATAACCCATAACGCATAACGCATAACGCATAACGCATAAAGCATAACGCATAACGCATAACGCATAACGCATAACGCATAACGCATAATGCATAACGCATAACGCATAACGCATAACGCATATCGCATAACGCATAACGCATATTGTAATAACGCATAACGCATAACCCATAACGCATGACGCATAACGCATAACGCATAACGCATAACGCATAACGCATAACGCATAACGCATAACGCATAACGCATAACGCATAACGCATAACGCATAACGCATAACGCATAACGCATAACGCATAACGCATAACCCATAACGCATAACGCATAACGCATAACCCATAACGCATAACGCATAACGCATAACGCATAACGCATAACGCATAACGCATAACGCATAACGCATAACCCATATCGCATAACGCATAACGCATATTGTAATAACGCATAACGCATAACCCATAACGCATGACGCATAATGCACAACGCATAACGAATACCGCAAATCGCATAACGCCTAACGCATAACGGATCACGCAAAACGCATAACGCATAACGCATAACGCTTAACACATAACGCATAACGCATAACGCATAACGCATAACGCATACCGTATGACGCACAACGCATAACGCATAACGCATAATGCACAACGCATGACGAATAACCCAAATGGCATAACGCCTAACGCATAACGGATCTCGCATAACGCATAACGCATAGCGCATAACGCATAACGCAGAACGCATAATTCATAACGCATAACGCATAACGCATAACGCATAATGCATAACGCATAACGCTTAACGCATAACGCATAACGCATAACGCATAACGCATAACGTATAACTCATAACGCATAAAGCATAACGCATCACGCATAACGCATAACGCATAACGTATAATGCATAACTCATAAAGCATAACGCATAACGCATAACGCATAACGCATAACGCATAACGCATAACGCATAACGCATAACGCATAACTCATAACGCATAACGCATAACCCATAACCCATAACGCCTAACGCATAACGGATCACCCATAACGGATCACCCATAACGCATAACGCATAATGCATAACGCATAACGCATAACGCATAACGCATAACGCATAACGCATAACGCATAACGCATAACCCATAACGCATAACGCATAACGCATAACCCATAACGCATAACGCATAACGCATAACGCATAACGCATAACGCATAACGCATAACGCATAACGCATAACCCATATCGCATAACGCATAACGCATATTGTAATAACGCATAACGCATAACCCATAACGCATGACGCATAATGCACAACGCATAACGAATACCGCAAATCGCATAACGCCTAACGCATAACGGATCACGCAAAACGCATAACGCATAACGCATAACGCTTAACACATAACGCATAACGCATAACGCATAACGCATAACGCATACCGTATGACGCACAACGCATAACGCATAACGCATAATGCACAACGCATGACGAATAACCCAAATGGCATAACGCCTAACGCATAACGGATCTCGCATAACGCATAACGCATAGCGCATAACGCATAACGCAGAACGCATAATTCATAACGCATAACGCATAACGCATAACGCATAATGCATAACGCATAACGCATAAAGCATAACGCATCACGCATAACGCATAACGCATAACGTATAATGCATAACTCATAAAGCATAACGCATAACGCATAACGCATAACGCATAACGCATAACGCATAACGCATAACGCATAACGCATAACTCATAACGCATAACGCATAACCCATAACCCATAACGCCTAACGCATAACGGATCACCCATAACGGATCACCCATAACGCATAACGCATAATGCATAACGCATAAAGCATAACGCATAACGCATAACGCATAACGCATAACGCATATCGCCTAACGCATAACGGATCACGTATAACGCATAACGAATAACGCATAACGCATAACGCATGACGCATAACGCATAACGCATAACCCATAACGCATAACGCATAACGCATAACGCATAAAGCATAACGCATAACGCATAACCCATAACGCATAACGCATAACGCATAACGCATAAAGCATAACGCATAACGCATAACGCATAACGCATGACGCATAACGCATAACGCATAACCCATAACGCATAACGCATAACGCATAACGCATAAAGCATAACGCATAACGCATAACGCATAACGCATAACGCATAACGCATAATGCATAACGCATAACGCATAACGCATAACGCATATCGCATAACGCATAACGCATATTGTAATAACGCATAACGCATAACCCATAACGCATGACGCATAACGCATAACGCATAACGCATAACGCATAACGCATAACGCATAACGCATAACGCATAACGCATAACGCATAACGCATAACGCATAACGCATAACGCATAACGCATAACCCATAACGCATAACGCATAACGCATAACCCATAACGCATAACGCATAACGCATAACGCATAACGCATAACGCATAACGCATAACGCATAACCCATATCGCATAACGCATAACGCATATTGTAATAACGCATAACGCATAACCCATAACGCATGACGCATAATGCACAACGCATAACGAATACCGCAAATCGCATAACGCCTAACGCATAACGGATCACGCAAAACGCATAACGCATAACGCATAACGCTTAACACATAACGCATAACGCATAACGCATAACGCATAACGTATAACGCATAAAGCATAACGCATAACGCATAACGCATACCGTATAACGCACAACGCATAACGCATAATGCACAACGCATGACGAATAACCCAAATGGCATAACGCCTAACGCATAACGGATCTCGCATAACGCATAACGCATAGCGCATAACGCATAACGCAGAACGCATAATTCATAACGCATAACGCATAACGCATAACGCACAATGCATAACGCATAACGCTTAACGCATAACGCATAATGCACAACGCATGACGAATAACCCAAATGGCATAACGCCTAACGCATAACGGATCTCGCATAACGCATAACGCATAGCGCATAACGCATAACGCAGAACGCATAATTCATAACGCATAACGCATAACGCATAACGCATAACGTATAACTCATAACGCATAAAGCATAACGCATCACGCATAACGCATATCGCATAACGTATAATGCATAACTCATAAAGCATAACGCATAACGCATAACGCATAACGCATAACGCATAACGCATAACGCATAACGCATAACGCATAACGCATAACGCATAACGCATAACTCATAACGCATAACGCATAACCCATAACCCATAACGCCTAACGCATAACGGATCACCCATAACGGATCACCCATAACGCATAACGCATAATGCATAACGCATAAAGCATAACGCATAACGCATAACGCATAACGCATAACGCATAACGCATATCGCCTAACGCATAACGGATCACGTATAACGCATAACGCCTACTGCATAACGCATAAGTCATAACGCATAACGCATAACGCATAACGCATAACGCATAACGCATAACGCATAACGCATAACGCATAACGCATAACGCATAACGCATAACGCATATCGCATAACGCATAACGCATATTGTAATAACGCATAACGCATAACGCATAACGCATAACGCATAACGCATAACGCATAAGGCATAACGCATAACGCATAACGCATAAAGCATAACGCATAAACATAACGCATAACGCATATCGCATAAACATAACGCATAACGCATAACGCATAACGCATAACGCATAACGCATAACGCATAACGCATAACGCATAACGCATAACGCATAACGCATAACGCATAACGCATAACGCATAACGCATAACGCATAACGCATAACGCATAACGCATAACCCATAACGCATAACGCATAACTCATAACGCATAACGCATAACGCATAACGCA
Source organism: Lasioglossum morio (assembly GCA_916610235.2). Taxonomy (NCBI): domain Eukaryota; kingdom Metazoa; phylum Arthropoda; class Insecta; order Hymenoptera; family Halictidae; genus Lasioglossum; species Lasioglossum morio. The sequence goes on along the minus strand of CAKAJA020000151.1, from coordinate 2,391,541 downwards.
TAAAGCATAACGCATAATGCACAACGCATAACGAATACCGCAAATCGCATAACGCCTAACGCTTAACGGATCACGTATAACGCATAACGCATAACGCATAACGCATAACGCATAACGCATAACGCATAACGCATAACGCATAACGCATAACGCATAACTCATAACGCATAACGCATAACCCATAACCCATAACGCCTAACGCATAACGGATCACCCATAACGGATCACCCATAACGCATAACGCATAATGCATAACGCATAAAGCATAACGCATAACGCATAACGCATAACGCATAACGCATAACGCATATCGCCTAACGCATAACGGATCACGTATAACGCATAACGCCTACTGCATAACGCATAAGTCATAACGCATAACGCATAACGCATAACGCATAACGCATAACGCATAACGCATAACGCATAACGCATAACGCATAACGCATAACGCATAACGCATAACGCATAACGCATAACGCATAACGGATAACGCATAACGCATGACGCATAACGCGTAACGCATAACCCATAACGCATAACGCATAACGCATAACGCATAACGCATAACGCATAACGCATAACGCATAACGCATAATGCATAACGCATAACGCATAACGCATAACGCATATCGCATAACGCATAACGCATATTGTAATAACGCATAACGCATAACCCATAACGCATGACGCATAACGCATAACGCATAACGCATAACGCATAACGCATAACGCATAACGCATAACGCATAACGCATAACGCATAACGCATAACGCATAACGCATATCGCATAACGCATAACGCATATTGTAATAACGCATAACGCATAACGCATAACGCATAACGCATAACGCATAACGCATAAGGCATAACGCATAACGCATAACGCATAAAGCATAACGCATAAACATAACGCATAACGCATATCGCATAAACATAACGCATAACGCATAACGCATAACGCATAACGCATAACGCATAACGCATAACGCATAACGCATAACGCATAACGCATAACGCATAACGCATAACGCATAACGCATAACGCATAACGCATAACGCATAACGCATAACCCATAACGCATAACGCATAACTCATAACGCATAACGCATAACGCATAACGCATAAAGCATAACGCATAATGCACAACGCATAACGAATACCGCAAATCGCATAACGCCTAACGCTTAACGGATCACGTATAACGCATAACGCCTACTGCATAACGCATAACTCATAACGCATAACGCATAACGCATAACGCATAACGCATAACGCATAACGCATAACGCATAACGCATAATGCACAACGCATAACGAATACCGCAAAACGCATAACGCATAACGCATAACGCATAAAGGATAACGCATACGGCATAACGCATAATACATAACGTATACCGCATTATGCATAACGTATAACGCAAACCCATAAGGCATAAGGCATAACGCATAACGCATAACTCATAACGCATAACGCATAACGCTTAACGCATAACGTTAACGCATAACCCAGAACGCATAAGGCTTGATGCATGACGCATATCGCATAACGCATAAGGCATAAGGCATAACGCATAACGCATAACGCATAAAGCATAACGCATAAACATAACGCATAACGCATAACGCATAACGCATAACGCATAAACATAACGCATAAGGCATACCGTATAACGCATAACCCACAACGCAGAAAGCATAACGCATAACGCATAACGCAAACGTATAACGCACAACGCATAACGCATAACGAACAACGCATAACGCATTATGCATAACGCATAATTCATAACGCATAACGCATAACGCATAACGCATAACGCATAACGCATAACGCATAACGCATAACGCATAACGCATAATGCATAACGCATAAAGCATAACGCATAACGCATAACGCAGAACGCATAACGCATAACGCATATTGTAATAACGCATAACGCATAACCCATAACGCATAACGCATAACGCATAACGCATAACGCATAACGCATAACGCATAACGCATAACGCATAACGCATAACGCATAACGCATGACGCATGACGCATAACGCATAACGCATAACCCATAACGCATAACGCATAACGCATAACGCATAACGCATAACGCATAACGCATAACGCATATCGCATAACGCATAACGCATATTGTAATAACGCATAACGCATAACGCATAACGCATAACGCATAACGCATAACGCATAACGCATAACGCATAAAGCATAACGCATAAACATAACGCATAACGCATAACGCATAAACATAACGCATAAGGCATACCGTATAAAGCATAACGCACAACGCAGAAAGCATAACGCATAACGCATAACGCATATTGTAATAACGCATAACGCATAACGCATAACGCATAACGCATAACGCATAAGGCATAACGCATAAACATAACGCATAAGGCATACCGTATAACGCATAACCCACAACGCAGAAAGCATAACGCATAACGCATAACGCAAACGTATAACGCACAACGCATAACGCATAACGAACAACGCATAACGCATTATGCATAACGCATAATTCATAACGCATAACGCATAACGCATAACGCATAACGCATAACGCATAACGCATAACGCATAACGCATAATGCATAACGCATAAAGCATAACGCATAACGCATAACGCATAACGCATAACGCATAACGCATAACGCATAACGCATAACGCATATCGCCTAACGCATAACGGATCACGTATAACGCATAACGCCTACTGCATAACGCATAACTCATAACGCATAACGCATAACGCATAACGCATAACGCATAACGCATAACGCATAACGCATAACGCATAACGCATAACGCATAACGCATAACGCATAACGCATAACGCATAACGCATAACGCATAACGCATAACGCATAACGCATAACGCATAACGCATAACGCATAACGCATAACGCATAACGGATAACGCATAACGCATCACGCATGACGCATGACGCATAACGCATAACGCATAACCCATAACGCATAACGCATAACGCATAACGCATAACGCATAACGCATAACGCATAACGCATAACGCATAACGCATAATGCATAACGCATAACGCATAACGCATAACGCATATCGCATAACGCATATTGTAATAACGCATAACGCATAACCCATAACGCATGACGCATAATGCACAACGCATAACGAATACCGCAAATCGCATAACGCCTAACGCTTAACGGATCACGTATAACGCATAACGCCTACTGCATAACGCATAACTCATAACGCATAACGCATAACGCATAACGCATAACGCATAACGCATAACGCATAACGCATAACGCATAACGCATAACGCATAACGCATAACGCATAACGCATAACGCATAACGCATAACGCATAACGCATAACGCATAACGCATAACGCATAACGCATAACGCATAACGCATAACGCATAACGCATAACGCATAACGCATAACGCATAACGCATAACGCATAACGCATAACGCATAACGCATAACGCATAACGCATAACGCATAACGCATAACGCATGACGCATAACGCATAACGCATAACCCATAACGCATAACGCATAACGCATAACGCATAACGCATAACGCATAACGCATAACGCATAACGCATATCGCATAACGCATAACGCATATTGTAATAACGCATAACGCATAACGCATAACGCATAACGCATAAGGCATAACGCATAACGCATAACGCATAACGCATAAAGCATAAAGCATAACGCATAAACATAACGCATAACGCATAACGCATAAACATAACGCATAAGGCATACCGTATAAAGCATAACGCACAACGCAGAAAGCATAACGCATAACGCATAACGCAAACGTATAACGCACAACGCATAACGCATAACGAACAACGCATAACGCATTATGCATAACGCATAATTCATAACGCATAACGCATAACGCATAACGCATAACGCATAACGCATAACGTATAACTCATAACGCATAAAGCATAACGCATCACGCATAACGCATAACGCATAACGTATAATGCATAACTCATAACGCATAACGCATAACCCATAACCCATAACGCCTAACGCATAACGGATCACCCATAACGGATCACCCATAACGCATAACGCATAATGCATAACGCATAAAGCATAACGCATAACGCATAACGCATAACGCATAACGCATAACGCATAAAGCATAACGCATAAACATAACGCATAACGCATAACGCATAAACATAACGCATAAGGCATACCGTATAAAGCATAACGCACAACGCAGAAAGCATAACGCATAACGCATAACGCATATTGTAATAACGCATAACGCATAACGCATAACGCATAACGCATAACGCATAACGCATAAGGCATAACGCATAAACATAACGCATAAGGCATACCGTATAACGCATAACCCACAACGCAGAAAGCATAACGCATAACGCATAACGCAAACGTATAACGCACAACGCATAACGCATAACGAACAACGCATAACGCATTATGCATAACGCATAATTCATAACGCATAACGCATAACGCATAACGCATAACGCATAACGCATAACGCATAACGCATAATGCATAACGCATAAAGCAGAACGCATAACGCATAACGCATAACGCATAACGCATAACGCATAACGCATATCGCCTAACGCATAACGGATCACGTATAACGCATAACGCCTACTGCATAACGCATAACTCATAACGCAAAACGCATAACGCATAACGCATAACGCATAACGCATAACGCATAACGCATAACGCATAACGCATAACGCATAACGCATAACGCATAACGCATAACGCATAACGCATAACGCATAACGCATAACGCATAACGCATAACGCATAACGCATAACGCATAACGCATAACGCATAACGCATAACGCATAACGCATAACGCATAACGCATAACGCATAACGCATAACGCATAACGCATAACGCATCACGCATGACGCATGACGCATAACGCATAACGCATAACGCATAACCCATAACGCATAACGCATAACGCATAACGCATAACGCATAACGCATAACGCATAACGCATAACGCATAACGCATAACGCATAACGCATAATGCATAACGCATAACGCATAACGCATAACGCATATCGCATAACGCATATTGTAATAACGCATAACGCATAACCCATAACGCATGACGCATAATGCACAACGCATAACGAATACCGCAAATCGCATAACGCCTAACGCTTAACGGATCACGTATAACGCATAACGCCTACTGCATAAGGCATAACTCATAACGCATAACGCATAACGCATAACGCATAACGCATAACGCATAACGCATAACGCATAACGCATAACGCATAACGCATAACGCATAACGCATAACGCATAACGCATAACGCATAACGCATAACGCATAACGCATAACGCATAACGCATAACGCATAACGCATAACGCATAACGCATAACGCATAACGCATAACGCATAACGCATAACGCATAACGCATAACGCATAACGCATAACGCATAACGCATAACGCATAACGCACAACGCATAACGCATAACGCATGACGCATAACGCATAACGCATAACCCATAACGCATAACGCATAACGCATAACGCATAACGCATAACGCATAACGCATAACGCATATCGCATAACGCATAACGCATATTGTAATAACGCATAACGCATAACGCATAACGCATAACGCATAAGGCATAACGCATAACGCATAACGCATAACGCATAAAGCATAAAGCATAACGCATAAACATAACGCATAACGCATAACGCATAAACATAACGCATAAAGCATACCGTATAAAGCATAACGCACAACGCAGAAAGCATAACGCATAACGCATAACGCAAACGTATAACGCACAACGCATAACGCATAACGAACAACGCATAACGCATTATGCATAACGCATAATTCATAACGCATAACGCATAACGCATAACGCATAACGCATAACGCATAACGTATAACTCATAACGCATAAAGCATAACGCATCACGCATAACGCATAACGCATAACGTATAATGCATAACTCATAACGCATAACGCATAACCCATAACCCATAACGCCTAACGCATAACGGATCACCCATAACGGATCACCCATAACGCATAACGCATAATGCATAACGCATAAAGCATAACGCATAACGCATAACGCATAACGCATAACGCATAACGCATAACGCATAACGCATAACGCATAACGCATAACGCATAACGCATAACGCATAACGCATAACGCATAACGCATAACGCATAACGCATAACGCATAACGCATAACGCATAACGCATAACGCATAACGCATAACGCATAACGCATAACGCATAACGCATAACGCATAACGCATAACGCATAACGCATAACGCATGACGCATGACGCATAACGTATAACTCATAACGCATAAGGCATAACGCATAACGCATAACGCATAACGCATAACGCATAATGCATAACGCATAACGCATAACGCATAACGCATAACGCATATTGTAATAACGCATAACGCATAACCCATAACGCATGACGCATAATGCACAACGCATAACGAATACCGCAAATCGCATAACGCCTAACGCTTAACGGATCACGTATAACGCATAACGCCTACTGCATAACGCATAGCTCATAACGCATAACGCATAACGCATAACGCATAACGCATAACGCATAACGCATAACGCATAACGCATAACGCATAACGCATAACGCATAACGCATAACGCATAACGCATAACGCATAACGCATAACGCATAACGCATAACGCATAACGCATAACGCATAACGCATAACGCATAACGCATAACGCATAACGCATAACGCATAACGCATAACGCATAACGCATAACGCATAACGCATGACGCATGACGCATAACGCATAACGCATAACCCATAACGCATAACGCATAACGCATAACGCATAACGCATAACGCATAACGCATATCGCATAACGCATAACGCATATAGTAATAACGCATAACGCATAATGCATAACGCATAACGCATAACGCATAACGCATAACGCATAACGTATAACTCATAACGCATAACGCATAACGCATATCGCATAACGCATAACGCATATTGTAATAACGCATAACGCATAACGCATAACGCATAACGCATAACGCATAACGCATAACGCATAACGCATAAAGCATAACGCATAAACATAACGCATAACGCATAACGCATAAACATAACGCATAAGGCATACCGTATAAAGCATAACGCACAACGCAGAAAGCATAACGCATAACGCATAACGCATATTGTAATAACGCATAACGCATAACGCATAACGCATAACGCATAACGCATAAGGCATAACGCATAACGCATAACGCATAACGCATAACGCATAACGCATAACGTATAACTCATAACGCATAAAGCATAACGCATCACGCATAACGCATAACGCATAACGTATAATGCATAACTCATAAAGCATAACGCATAACGCATAACGCATAAAGCATAACGCATAAACATAACGCATAACGCATAACGCATAAACATAACGCATAAGGCATACCGTATAAAGCATAACGCACAACGCAGAAAGCATAACGCATAACGCATAACGCAAACATATAACGCACAACGCATAACGCATAACGAACAACGCATAACGCATTATGCATAACGCATAATTCATAACGCATAACGCATAACGCATAACGCATAACGCATAACGCATAACGCATAACGTATAACTCATAACGCATAAAGCATAACGCATCACGCATAACGCATAACGCATAACGTATAATGCATAACTCATAAAGCATAACGCATAACGCATAACGCATAACGCATAACGCATAACGCATAACGCATAACGCAGAACGCATAACGCATAACGCATAACTCATAACGCATAACGCATAACCCATAACCCATAACGCCTAACGCATAACGGATCACCCATAACGGATCACCCATAACGCATAACGCATAACGCATAAAGCATAACGCATAACGCATAACGCATAACGCATAACGCATATCGCATAACGCATAACGCATATAGTAATAACGCATAACGCATAATGCATAACGCATAACGCATAACGCATAACGCATAACGCATAACGTATAACTCATAACGCATAACGCATAACGCATATCGCATAACGCATAACGCATATTGTAATAACGCATAACGCATAACGCATAACGCATAACGCATAACGCATAACGCATAACGCATAACGCATAAAGCATAACGCATAAACATAACGCATAACGCATAACGCATAAACATAACGCATAAGGCATACCGTATAAAGCATAACGCACAACGCAGAAAGCATAACGCATAACGCATAACGCATATTGTAATAACGCATAACGCATAACGCATAACGCATAACGCATAACGCATAACGCATAACGCATAACGCATAACGCATAACGCATAACGCATAACGCATAACGTATAACTCATAACGCATAAAGCATAACGCATCACGCATAACGCATAACGCATAACGTATAATGCATAACTCATAAAGCATAACGCATAACGCATAACGCATAAAGCATAACGCATAAACATAACGCATAACGCATAACGCATAAACATAACGCATAAGGCATACCGTATAAAGCATAACGCACAACGCAGAAAGCATAACGCATAACGCATAACGCAAACATATAACGCACAACGCATAACGCATAACGAACAACGCATAACGCATTATGCATAACGCATAATTCATAACGCATAACGCATAACGCATAACGCATAACGCATAACGCATAACGCATAACGTATAACTCATAACGCATAAAGCATAACGCATCACGCATAACGCATAACGCATAACGTATAATGCATAACTCATAAAGCATAACGCATAACGCATAACGCATAACGCATAACGCATAACGCATAACGCATAACGCAGAACGCATAACGCATAACGCATAACTCATAACGCATAACGCATAACCCATAACCCATAACGCCTAACGCATAACGGATCACCCATAACGGATCACCCATAACGCATAACGCATAACGCATAAAGCATAACGCATAACGCATAACGCATAACGCATGACGCATAACGCATAACGCATAACCCATAACGCATAACGCATAACGCATAACGCATAAAGCATAACGCATAACGCATAACGCATAACGCATAACGCATAACGCATAATGCATAACGCATAACGCATAACGCATAACGCATATCGCATAACGCATAACGCATATTGTAATAACGCATAACGCATAACCCATAACGCATGACGCATAACGCATAACGCATAACGCATAACGCATAACGCATAACGCATAACGCATAACGCATAACGCATAACGCATAACGCATAACGCATAACCCATATCGCATAACGCATAACGCATATTGTAATAACGCATAACGCATAACCCATAACGCATGACGCATAATGCACAACGCATAACGAATACCGCAAATCGCATAACGCCTAACGCATAACGGATCACGCAAAACGCATAACGCATAACGCATAACGCTTAACACATAACGCATAACGCATAACGCATAACGCATAACGTATAACGCATAAAGCATAACGCATAACGCATAACGCATACCGTATAACGCACAACGCATAACGCATAACGCATAATGCACAACGCATGACGAATAACCCAAATGGCATAACGCCTAACGCATAACGGATCTCGCATAACGCATAACGCATAGCGCATAACGCATAACGCAGAACGCATAATTCATAACGCATAACGCATAACGCATAACGCATAATGCATAACGCATAACGCTTAACGCATAACGTATAACTCATAACTCATAACGCATAACGCAAAACGCATAACACATAACGCAAAATGCATAACGCATAATGCACAACGCATAACGAATACCGGAAACTCATAACGCCTAACGCATAACGGATAACGCATAACGCATACTGCATAACGCATAACGCATAACGCATAACGCCTAACGCATAACGCATAACGCATAACGCATAACGCATAACGCATAACGCATAACGCATAACGCATAACGCATACCGTATAACGCATAACTCATAACGCATAACGCATAAGGCATAACGCATAACGCATAACGCATAACGCATAACGCATAACGCATAACGCATAACGCATAACGCATAACGCATAAAGCATAACGCATAACGCATAACGTATAACGCATAATGCACAACGCATAACGAATACCGCAAATCGCATAACGCCTAACGAATAACTGATCACACATAACGCATAACGCATAATGCATAACGCATAAAGCATAACGCATAACGCATATCGCATATCGCATAACGCATAACGCATAACGCATAACGCATAACGCATAACGCATAATGAATAACGCATAACGCAAAATGCATAACGCATAATACACAACGCATAACGAATACAGCATAACGCATACTGCATAACGCATAACGTATAACGTATAATGCATAACGCAAAACGCATAACTCATAACGAATAACGTATAACGCATAACGCATAACGCATAACGCATAAACCATAACGCATAACGCATAACGCATAACGCATAACGCATAACGCATAACGCATAATGCACAACGCATAACGAATACCGCAAATCGCATAACGCCTAACGAATAACTGATCACACATAACGCATAACGCATAATGCATAACGCATAAAGCATAACGCATAACGCATATCGCATATCGTATAACGCATAACGCATAACGCATAACGCATAACGCATAACGCATAACGCATAACGCATAACGCATAACGCATAACGCATAATGCACAACGCATAACGAATACCGCAAAACGCATAACGCCTAACGCATAACGCATATCGCATAACGCATAACGCATAACGCATAACGCATAATGCACAACGCATAACGAATACCGCAAATCGCATAACGCCTAACGAATAACTGATCACGCATAACGCATAACGCATAATGCATAACGCATAAAGCATAAAGCATAACGCATAACGCATAACTTTTAACTTTTAACGCATAACGCATAACGCATAATGCACAACGCATAACGAATACCGCAAAACGCATAATGCCTAACGCATAACGCATAACGCATAACGCATAACGCATAACGCATAACGCATAACGCATAACGCATAACGCATAACGCATAACGCATAAAGCATAATGCATAACGCATAACGCATAACGCATAACGCATATCGCATAACGCATAACGCATATTGTAATAACGCATAACGCATAACCCATAACGCATGACGCATAACGCATAACGCATAACGCATAACGCATAACGCATAACGCATAACGCATAACGCATAACGCATAACGCATAACGCATAACGCATAACCCATATCGCATAACGCATAACGCATATTGTAATAACGCATAACGCATAACCCATAACGCATGACGCATAATGCACAACGCATAACGAATACCGCAAATCGCATAACGCCTAACGCATAACGGATCACGCAAAACGCATAACGCATAACGCATAACGCATAACACATAACGCATAACGCATAACGCATAACGCATAACGTATAACGCATAAAGCATAACGCATAACGCATAACGCATACCGTATAACGCACAACGCATAACGCATAACGCATAATGCACAACGCATGACGAATAACCCAAATGGCATAACGCCTAACGCATAACGGATCTCGCATAACGCATAACGCATAGCGCATAACGCATAACGCAGAACGCATAATTCATAACGCATAACGCATAACGCATAACGCATAATGCATAACGCATAACGCTTAACGCATAACGTATAACTCATAACTCATAACGCATAACGCAAAACGCATAACACATAACGCAAAATGCATAACGCATAATGCACAACGCATAACGAATACCGGAAACTCATAACGCCTAACGCATAACGGAGAACGCATAACGCATAACGCATACTGCATAACGCATAACGCATAACGCATAACGCCTAACGCATAACGCATAACGCATAACGCATAACGCATAACGCATAACGCATAACGCATAACGCATAACGCATACCGTATAACGCATAACTCATAACGCATAACGCATAAGGCATAACGCATAACGCATAACGCATAACGCATAACGCATAACGCATAACGCATAACGCATAACGCATAAAGCATAACGCATAACGCATAACGTATAACGCATAATGCACAACGCATAACGAATACCGCAAATCGCATAACGCCTAACGAATAACTGATCACACATAACGCATAACGCATAATGCATAACGCATAAAGCATAACGCATAACGCATATCGCATATCGCATAACGCATAACGCATAACGCATAACGCATAACGCATAACGCATAATGAATAACGCATAACGCAAAATGCATAACGCATAATACACAACGCATAACGAATACAGCATAACGCATACTGCATAACGCATAACGTATAACGTATAATGCATAACGCAAAACGCATAACTCATAACGAATAACGTATAACGCATAACGCATAACGCATAACGCATAAACCATAACGCATAACGCATAACGCATAACGCATAACGCATAACGCATAACGCATAATGCACAACGCATAACGAATACCGCAAATCGCATAACGCCTAACGAATAACTGATCACACATAACGCATAACGCATAATGCATAACGCATAAAGCATAACGCATAACGCATATCGCATATCGTATAACGCATAACGCATAACGCATAACGCATAACGCATAACGCATAACGCATAACGCATAACGCATAACGCATAACGCATAATGCACAACGCATAACGAATACCGCAAAACGCATAACGCCTAACGCATAACGCATATCGCATAACGCATAACGCATAACGCATAACGCATAATGCACAACGCATAACGAATACCGCAAATCGCATAACGCCTAACGAATAACTGATCACGCATAACGCATAACGCATAATGCATAACGCATAAAGCATAAAGCATAACGCATAACGCATAACTTTTAACTTTTAACGCATAACGCATAACGCATAATGCACAACGCATAACGAATACCGCAAAACGCATAATGCCTAACGCATAACGCATAACGCATAACGCATAACGCATAACGCATAACGCATAACGCATAACGCATAACGCATAACGCATAACGCATAACGCATAAAGCATAACGCATAACGCATAACGTATAACGCATAATGCACAACGCATAACGAATACCGCAAATCGCATAACGCCTAACGAATAACTGATCACACATAACGCATAACGCATAATGCATAACGCATAAAGCATAACGCATAACGCATATCGCATATCGCATAACGCATAACGCATAACGCATAACGCATAACGCATAACGCATAATGAATAACGCATAACGCAAAATGCATAACGCATAATGCACAACGCATAACGAATACAGCATAACGCATACTGCATAACGCATAACGTATAACGTATAATGCATAACGCAAAACGCATAACTCATAACGAATAACGTATAACGCATAACGCATAACGCATATCGCATAACGCATAACGCATAACGCATAACGCATAACGCATAACGTATAACGTATAACGCATAACGCATAACGCATAATGAATAACGCATAACGCAAAATGCATAACGCATAATGCACAACGCATAACGAATACCGCATAACGCATACTGCATAACGCATAACGCATAACGCATAATGCATAACGCATAACGCATAACGCATAACGCATAACGCATAACGCATAACGCATAACGCATAACGCATAACGTATAACGTATAACGCATAACGCATAACGCATAATGAATAACGCATAACGCAAAATGCATAACGCATAATGCACAACGCATAACGAATACCGCATAACGCATACTGCATAACGCATAACGCATAACGCATAATGCATAACGCATAACGCATAACTCATAACGAATAACGTATAACGCATAACGCATAACGCATAACGCATAAACCATAACGCATAACGCATAACGCATAACGCATAACGCATAACGCATAACGCATAACGCATAACGCATAACGCATATCGCATAACGCATAACGCATAACGCATAACGCATAACGCATAACGCATAACGCTTAACACATAACGCATAATGCATAACGTTTAACGCATAACGAATAAAGCATAACGCATAACGCATAACGCATAATGCACAACGTATAACGAATACCGAAAAACGCATAACGCCTAACGCATAACGCATAACGCATAACGCATAACGCATAACGCATATCGTATAACGTATAACGCATAACGCACAACGCATAACGAATACCGCATAACGCATAAGCCATAACGCATAACAAATAACGCATAACGCATAACGCATAACGCATAACGCATAACGCATAACGCATAACGCATAATGCACAACGAATACCGTAAAACGCATAACGCCTAACGCAAAACGGATCACGCATAACGCATAAAGCATAACGCATAACGCTTATCGCATAACGTATAACTCATAACTCATAACGCATAACGCATAACGCATAACACATAACGCAAAATGCATAACGCATAATGCACAACGCATAACGAATACCGGAATCTCATAACGCCTAACGCATAACGGATCACGCATAACGCATAACGCATACTGCATAACGCATAACGCATAACACATAACGCATAATGCACAACGCATAACGAATACCGCAAAACGTATAACTCCTAACGCATAACGCATAACGCATAACGCATAACGCATAACGCATAACGCATAACGCATAAAGCATAACGCATAACGCATAACGCATAACGCATAATGCACAACGCATAACGAATACCGCAAATCGCATAACGCCTAACGAATAACTGATCACACATAACGCATAACGCATAATGCATAACGCATAATGAATAACGCATAACGCAAAATGCATAACGCATAATGCACAGCGCATAACGAATTCCGCATAACGCATACTGCATAACGCATAACGCATAACGCATAACGCATAATGCATAACGCAAAACGCATAACTCATAACGAATAACGTATAACGCATAACGCATAACGCATAACGCATAAACCATAACGCATAACGCATAACGCATAACGCATAACGCATAACGCATAACGCATAACGCATAACGCATATCGCATAACGCATAACGCATAACGGATAATGCATAACGCATAACGAATAAAGCATAACGCATAACGCATAACGCATAACGCATAACGCATAACGCATAACGCATAATGCACAACGCATAACGAATACCGCAAAACGCATAACGCCTAACGCATAACGCATAATGCACAACGCATAACGAATACCGCAAATCGCATAACGCCTAACGAATAACTGATCACGCATAACGCATAACGCATAATGCATAACGCATAAACCATAACGCATAACTTTTAACGCATAACGCATAACGCATAACGCATAATGCACAACGCATAACGAATACCGCATAACGCATAAGCCATAACGCATAACAAATAACGCATAACGCATAACGCATAACGCATAACGCATAACGCATAATGCACAACGCATAACGAATACCGCAAATCGCATAACGCCTAACGAATAACTGATCACGCATAACGCATAACGCATAATGCATAACGCATAAACCATAACGCATAACTTTTAACGCATAACGCATAACGCATAACGCATAATGCACAACGCATAACGAATACCGCAAAACGTATTACGCCTAACGCATAACGCATAACGCATAACGCATAACGCATAACGCATAACGCATAACGCATAACGCATAAAGCATAACGCATAACGTATAACGCATAATGCACAACGCATAACGAATACCGCAAATCGCATAACGCCTAACGAATAACTGATCACACATAACGCATAACGCATAATGCATAACGCATAATGCATAATGCATAACGCATATCGCATATCGCATAACGCATAACGCATAACGCATAACGCATAACGCATAACGCATAACGCATAACGCATAACGCATAACGCATAACGCATAACGCATAATGCACAACGCATAACGAATACCGCAAAACGCATAACGCCTAACGCATAACGCATATCGCATAACGCATAACGCATAACGCATAACGCATAACGCATAACGCATAACGCATAACGCATAACGCATAACGCAAAACGCATAACGCCTAACGCATAACGCATAATGCACAACGCATAACGAATACCGCAAATCGCATAACGCCTAACGAATAACTGATCACGCATAACGCATAACGCATAATGCATAACGAATAAAGCATAACGCATAACGCATAACGCATAACGCATAACGCATAACGCATAACGCATAATGCACAACGCATAACGAATACCGCAAAACGCATAACGCCTAACGCATAACGCATAATGCACAACGCATAACGAATACCGCAAATCGCATAACGCCTAACGAATAACTGATCACGCATAACGCATAACGCATAATGCATAACGCATAAACCATAACGCATAACTTTTAACGCATAACGCATAACGCATAACGCATAATGCACAACGCATAACGAATACCGCATAACGCATAAGCCATAACGCATAACAAATAACGCATAACGCATAACGCATAACGCATAACGCATAACGCATAACGCATAATGCACAACGCATAACGAATACCGCAAAACGTATAACGCCTAACGCATAACGCATAACGCATAACGCATAACGCATAACGCATAACGCATAAAGCATAACGCATAACGCATAACGCATGACGCATAACGTATAACGCATAACGCATAACGCATAACGCATAACGCATAACGCATAACGCATGAAGCATAACCCATAACGCATAACGCATAAAGCATAACGCATAACGCATAACGCATAACGCATGACGCATAACGTATAAAGCATAACGCATAACGCATAACGCATAACGCATAACGCATAACGCATAATGCATAACGCAAAACGCAAAACGCATAACGTTAACGCATAATCCATAACGCATAAGGCTTGATGCATGACGAATATCGCATATCACATAACGCATAAGGCTTGATGCATGACGCATATCGCATAACGCATAACGCATGACCATAACGCATAACGCATAACCCATAACGAAAAACGCATAACGCATAACGTATAACGCATAACGCATACTGTATAACGCATAACGCATAACGCATAACGCATAACGCATAACCCCTATCGCAATAACGCATAACGCATAACGCATATGCATAAAGAGTAACTCATAACGCACAACGCATAAAGCATAACGCATAACGCATAACGCATAACGCATAACGCATAACGCATAACGTATAACGCATAACGCATACTGTATAACGCCTAACGCATAACGCATAACGCATAACGCATAACCCATAACGCATAACGCATAACGCAAAACTTATAACGCATAACGCATACCGTATAACGCATAACGCATAACGCATAACGCATAACGCATAACGCATACCGTATAACGCATAACGCATAAAGCATAACGCATAACGCATAACGCATGAAGCATAACCCATAACGCATAACGCATAACGCATAACATATAACCCCTAACGCAATAACGCATAACGTATAACGCATAACGCATAACGTGTAACTCATAACGCATAACGCATAAAGCATAACGCATAACGCATAACGCATAACGCATATCGCATAACGCATAACGCATAACGTATAACGCATAACGCACAACGCATATCGAACACCGGAAAACCCATAACTCCTAACGCATAACGGATCACGCATAACGCATAATGCATAACGCATAAAGCATAACGCATAACGCATAACGCATAACGCATAAAGCATAACGCATAACGCATAACGCATGAAGCATAACCCATAACGCAAAACGCATAACGCATAACGCATAACGTGTAACTCATAAACGCATAACGCATAAAGCATAACGCATAACGCATAACGCATAACGCATAACGCAAACGTATAGCGCACATCGCATAACGCATAAACCATAACCCATACTTCATAACGCATAACGCATAATGCACAACGCATAACGAACACCGGAAAACCAATAACGCCTAACGGATAACGGATCACGCATAACGCATAATGCATAACGCATAAAGCATAACGCATAACGCATAACCCATAACGCATACCGCAAAACGTACATCGCCTAACACATAACGGATCACGCATAACGCATAACGCATAACGTATAACGCATAACGCATAACGCATAACATATAACGCATAACGCATTACGCATAACGCATAACGCATAACGCATAACGCATACCGCATAATGCATAACGCATAACGCATAACGCATAACGCATAACGCATTACGCATAACGCATAACGCATAACGTATAACTCATGACGCATAACGCATAAAGCATAACGCATAACGCATAACGCATGACGCATAACGTATAACGCATAACGCATAACGCATAACGCATAACGCATAACGCATAACGCATAACGCATAATGCATAACGCATAACGCATAACGCACAACGTGTAACTCATAACGCATAACGCATAATGCATAAAGCATAACGCATAACGCATAACGCATAACGCATAACCCCTAACGCAATAACGCATAACGCATAACGCATAACGCATATCGTGTAACTCATAACGCATAAAGCATAACGCATAACGCATAACGCATAACACATAACGCATAACGCATAATGCATAACGCATAACGCATAACGCATAACGCATAACGCATAACGCATAACGCATAACCATAACGCATAACGCATAACCCATAACGCATAACGCATAACGCATAACGTATAACGCATAACGCATACCGTATAACGCATAACGCATAACGCATAACGCATAACGCATACCGTATAACGCATAACGCATAAAGCATAACGCATAACGCATAACACCTAACGCAATAACGCATAACGGATCACGCATAACGCATAACGCATAATGCATAACGCATAACGCATAATGCATAACGCATAAAGCGTAACGCATAACGCATAACGCATAACGAATAAAACATAACGCATAATGCATAATGCATAAAGCGTAACGCATAACGCATAAATCATAACGCATAACGCATAACGCATAACGCATAACGCATAACTCATAACGCATAACGCATAACGCATAACGCATAACGCATAAAGCATAACGCATAACGCATAACGCATAACCCCTAACGCAATAACGCATAACGCATAACGCATAACGCATAACGTGTAACTCATAACGCATAACGCATAAAGCATAACGCATAACGCATAACGCATAACGCATAACGCAAGCGTATAGGGCACATCGCATAACGCATAAACCATAACCCATACTTCATAACGCATAACGCATAATGCACAACGCATAACGAACACCGGAAAACCCATAACGCCTAACGGATAACGGATCACGCATAACGCATAATGCATAACGCATAAAGCATAACGCATAACGCATAACGCATAACGCATAACGCATAACGCATAACCCCTATCGCAATAACCCATAACGCATAACGCATAACGCATAACGTATAACGCATAACGCATACCGTATAATGCAAAACGCATAACACATAACGTATAACGCATAACGCATACCGTATAACGCATAACGCATAACGCATAACGCAAACGTATAAGGCAGAACGCATAACGCATAAACCATAACCCATACTTCATAACGCATAACGCATAATGCACAACGCATAACGAACACCGGAAAACCCATAACGCCTAACGCATAACGGATCACGCATAACGCATAACGCATAACGCATAACGCATAACGCATAACGCATAACGCATAACGCATAACGCATAACACATAACGCATAACGCATACCGTATAATGCATAACGCATAAGGCATAACGCATTACGCATAACTTATAACTCATAACTCATAACGAATAACGCATAACGCAAAATGAATAACGCATAAAAGCATAACGCATAACCCATAACCCTTAACGCATAACGCATAAAACATAACGCATAACGGATAACGCATAACGCATAACGCATAACGCATAACGCATAACGCATAACGCATAACGCATAACGCATAACGCATAACGCATAACGCATAACGCATAACGCATAACGCATAACGCATAACGCATAACGCATAACGCATAACGCATAACACATAACGCATAACGCATAATGCACAACGCATAACGAATACAGCAAAACGCATAACGATTAACGAATAACGGATCACGCATAACGCATAACGCATAATGCATAACGCATAACGCATAACGCATAATGCATAACGCATAAAGCGTAACGCATAACGCATAACGCATAACGCATAACGCATAAAACATAACGCATAATGCATAACGCATAAAGCGTAACGCATAACGCATAAATCATAACGCTTAACGCATAACGCATAACGCATAACGCATAACGCATAACGCATAACGCATAACGCATAACATATAACCCCTAACGCAATAACGCATAACGTATAACGCATAACGCATAACGTGTAACTCATAACGCATAACGCATAAAGCATAACGCATAACGCATAACGCATAACGCATATCGCATAACGCATAACGCATAACGTATAACGCATAACGCACAACGCATATCGAACACCGGAAAACCCATAACTCCTAACGCATAACGGATCACGCATAACGCATAATGCATAACGCATAAAGCATAACGCATAACGCAAGCGTATAGGGCACATCGCATAACGCATAAACCATAACCCATACTTCATAACGCATAACGCATAATGCACAACGCATAACGAACACCGGAAAACCCATAACGCCTAACGGATAACGGATCACGCATAACGCATAATGCATAACGCATAAAGCATAACGCATAACGCATAACGCATAACGCATAACGCATAACGCATAACGCATAACCCCTATCGCAATAACGCATAACGCATAACGCATATGCATAAAGAGTAACTCATAACGCACAACGCATAAAGCATAACGCATAACGCATAACGCATAACGCGTATCGCATAACGCATAACGCATAACGTATAACGCATAACGCATACCGTACAACGCATAACGCATAACGCATAACGCAAACGTATAATGCACACCGCATAACGCATAACGCATAACGCATAACCATAACGCATAACGCATAACCCATAACGCATAACGCATAACGCATAACGCATAACGCATAACGCATAACGCAAACGCATAACGCATAGCGCATAACGCATAACGCATAAAGCATAACGCATAACGCATGAAGCATAACCCATAACGCATAACGCATAACTCATAACGTATAACGCATAACGCATAACGCATAACGCATACCGTATAACGCATAACGCATAAAGCATAACGCATAACGCATAACGCATGAAGCATAACCCATAACGCATAACGCATAACGTATAACGCATAACGCATACCGTATAACGCATAACGCATAACGCATAACGCAAACATATAGCGCACAACGCATAATGCATAAACCATAACCCATACTTCATAACGCATAACGCATAATGCACAACGCATATCGAACACCGGAAAACCCATAACGCCTAACGCATAACGGATCACGCATAACGCATAATGCATAACGCATAAAGCATAACGCATAACGCATAACGCATAACCCCTAACGCAATAACGCATAACCCATAACGCATAACATATAACGCATAACGCATAACGCACAACGCATAACGCATAACGCATAACATATAACGCATAACGCATAACGCATAACGCATAACGCATAATGCATAACGCATGAAGCATAACCCATAACGCATAACGCATAACTCATAACGTATAACGCATAACGCATAACGCATAACGCATATCGCATAACGCATAACGCATAACGTATAACGCATAACGCATACCGTATAACGCATAACGCAAACGTATAACGCACAACGCATAACGCATAACGAACAACGGATAACGCATAACGCATAACGCATAACGAATACCGCAAAACGTATATCGCCTAACACATAACGGATCACGCATAACGCATAACGCATAACGTATAACGCATAACGCATAACGCATAACGCATAACGCATAACGCATAACATATAACGCATAACGCATAACGCATAACGCATAACGCATAACGCATAACGCATAACGCATAACGCATAACGCATAACGCATACCGCATAATGCATAAAGCATTACGCATAACGCATAACGCATAACGCATTACGCATAACGCATAACGCATAACGTATAACTCATAACGCATAACGCATAAAGCATAACGCATAACGCATAACGCATGACGCATAACGTATAACGCATAACGCATAACGCATAACGCATAACGCATAACGCATAACGCATAACGCATAACGCATAATGCATAACGCATAACGCACAACGTGTAACTCATAACGCATAACGCATAATTCATAACGCATAAAGCATAACGCATAACGCATAACGCATAACGCATAACGCATAACGCATAACCCCTAACGCAATAACGCATAACGCATAACGCATAACGCATAACGCATATCGTGTAACTCATAACGCATAACCCATAAAGCATAACGCATAACGCATAACGCATATCGCATAACGCATAACGCATAACGTATAACGCATAACGCATAACGCATAATGCATAACGCATAACGCATAATGCATAACGCATAAAGCGTAACGCATAACGCATAACGCATAACGAATAAAACATAACGCATAATGCATAATGCATAAAGCGTAACGCATAACGCATAAATCATAACGCATAACGCATAACGCATAACGCATAACGCATAACGCATAACTCATAACGCATAACGCATAACGCATAACGCATAACGCATAACGCATAAAGCATAACGCATAACGCATAACGCATGAAGCATAACCCATAACGCAAAACGCATAACGCATAACGTATAACGCATAATGCACAACGCATAACGAATACAGCAAAACGCATAACGATTAACGAATAACGGATCACGCATAACGCATAACGCATAATGCATAATGCATAACGCATAACGCATAATGCATAACGCATAAAGCGTAACGCATAACGCATAACGCATAAAGCATAACGCATAAATCATAACGCATAACGCATAACGCATAAAGCATAACGCATAACGCATAACGCATAACGCATAACGCATAACGCATAACGCATAACGCATAACGCATAACGCATAACGCATAACACATAACGCATAACGCATAATGCACAACGCATAACGAATACAGCAAAACGCATAACGATTAACGAATAACGGATCACGCATAACGCATAACGCATAACGTATAACGCATAACGCATACCGTATAACGCATAACGCATAACGCATAACGCAAACGTATAACGCACAACGCATAACGCATAACGCATAACGTATAACGCATAACGCATAACGCATAACGCATAACGCATAACGCATAACGCATAACGCATAACGTATAACGCATAACGCATACCGTATAATGCATAACGCATAAGGCATAAAGCATAACGCATAACGCATAACGCATAACGCATAAGCCCTAACGCAATAACGCATAACGCATAACGCATAACGCATATCGTGTAACTCATAACGCATAACGCATAACGCATAACGCATAACGCATAACGCATAACGCATATCGCATAACGCATAACGCATAACGTATAACGCATAACGCATACCGTATAACGCATAACGCATAACGCATAACGCAAACGTATAACGCACAACGCATAACGCATAACGCATAACCTATAACGCATAACGCATAACGCATAACGCATAACGCATAACGCATAACGCATAACGCATAACGCATAACGCATAACGCATAACGCATAACGCATAACGCATAACGCATAACGCATAACGCATAACGCATAACGCATAACGCATAACGTATAACGCATACCGTATAATGCATAACCCATAAGGCATAACGCATTACGCATAACTTATAACTCATAACTCATAACGAATAACGCATAACGCAAAATGAATAACGCATAAAAGCATAACGCATAACCCATAACCCTTAACGCATAACGCATAAAACATAACGCATAACGCATAACGCATAACGCATAACCATAACGCATAACGCATAACCCATAACGCATAACGCATAACGCATAACGTATAACGCATAACGCATACCGTATAATGCAAAACGCATAACACATAACGTATAACGCATAACGCATACCGTATAACGCATAACGCATAACGCATAACGCAAACGTATAAGGCACAACGCATAACGCATAAACCATAACCCATACTTCATAACGCATAACGCATAATGCACAACGCATAACGAACACCGGAAAACCTTAACGCGAAAACGCATAACGCATAAAACATAACGCATAACGCATAAAGCATAACGCATAACGCATAACTTATAACTCATTACTCATATCGAATAACGCATAACGCATAAAGCATAACGCATAACGCATAACGCATAATGCATAAAGCATAACGCATAACGCATAACTTATAATTCATTACTCATATCGAATAACGCATAACGCATAACGCATAACGCATAACGCATAACGCATATCGCATAACGCATAACGCATAAAGCGTAACGCATAACGCATAAATCATAACGCATAACGCATAAAGCAATACGCATAACGCATAACGCATACTGTATAACGCATAACGCATAACGCATAACGCATAACGCATAACGCATAACGCATAACGCATAACGCAAACGTATAACGCACAACGCATAACGCATAACGCATAACGCATAACCATAACGCATAACGCATAACCCATAACGCATAACGCATAACGCATAACGTATAACGCATAACGCATACCGTATAATGCAAAACGCATAACACATAACGTATAACGCATAACGCATACCGTATAACGCATAACGCATAACGCATAACGCAAACGTATAAGGCAGAACGCATAACGCATAAACCATAACCCATACTTCATAACGCATAACGCATAATGCACAACGCATAACGAACACCGGAAAACCCATAACGCCTAACGCATAACGGATCACGCATAACGCATAACGCATAACGCATAACGCATAACGCATAACGCATAACGCATAACGCATAACACATAACGCATAACGCATACCGTATAATGCATAACGCATAAGGCATAACGCATTACGCATAACTTATAACTCATAACTCATAACGAATAACGCATAACGCAAAATGAATAACGCATAAAAGCATAACGCATAACCCATAACCCTTAACGCATAACGCATAAAACATAACGCATAACGGATAACGCATAACGCATAACGCATAACGCATAACGCATAACGCATAACGCATAACGCATAACGCATAACGCATAACGCATAACGCATAACGCATAACGCATAATGCACAACGCATAACGAATACAGCAAAACGCTTAACGATTAACGAATAACGGATCACGCATAACGCATAACGCATAATGCATAACGCATAACGCATAACGCATAATGCATAACGCATAAAGCGTAACGCATAACGCATAACGCATAACGCATAAAACATAACGCATAATGCATAACGCATAAAGCGTAACGCATAACGCATAAATCATAACGCTTAACGCATAACGCATAACGCATAACGCATAACGCATAACGCATAACGCATAACGCATAACGCATAACGCATAACGCATAACGCATAACGCATAACGCATAACGCATAACGCAAAACGCATAAAGCATAACGCATAACGCATAACGCATGAAGCATAACCCATAACGCAAAACGCATAACGCATAACGTATAACGCATAACGCATAACGCATAACCATAACGCATAACGCATACCGTATAATGCAAAACGCATAACACATAACGTATAACGCATAACGCATACCGTATAACGCATAACGCATAACGCATAACGCAAACGTATAAGGCACAACGCATAACGCATAAACCATAACCCATACTTCATAACGCATAACGCATAATGCACAACGCATAACGAACACCGGAAAACCTTAACGCGAAAACGCATAACGCATAAAACATAACGCATAACGCATAAAGCATAACGCATAACGCATAACTTATAACTCATTACTCATATCGAATAACGCATAACGCATAAAGCATAACGCATAACGCATAACGCATAATGCATAAAGCATAACGCATAACGCATAACTTATAATTCATTACTCATATCGAATAACGCATAACGCATAACGCATAACGCATAACGCATAACGCATAACGCATATCGCATAACGCATAACGCATAAAGCGTAACGCATAACGCATAAATCATAACGCATAACGCATAAAGCAATACGCATAACGCATAACGCATACCGTATAACGCATAACGCATAACGCATAACGCATAACGCATAACGCATAACGCATAACGCAAACGTATAACGCACAACGCATAACGCATAACGCATAACGCATAACCATAACGCATAACGCATAACCCATAACGCATAACGCATAACGCATAACGTATAACGCATAACGCATACCGTATAATGCAAAACGCATAACACATAACGTATAACGCATAACGCATACCGTATAACGCATAACGCATAACGCATAACGCAAACGTAAAAGGCAGAACGCATAACGCATAAACCATAACCCATACTTCATAACGCATAACGCATAATGCACAACGCATAACGAACACCGGAAAACCCATAACGCCTAACGCATAACGGATCACGCATAACGCATAACGCATAACGCATAACGCATAACGCATAACGCATAACGCATAACGCATAACACATAACGCATAACGCATACCGTATAATGCATAACGCATAAGGCATAACGCATTACGCATAACTTATAACTCATAACTCATAACGAATAACGCATAACGCAAAATGAATAACGCATAAAAGCATAACGCATAACCCATAACCCTTAACGCATAACGCATAAAACATAACGCATAACGGATAACGCATAACGCATAACGCATAACGCATAACGCATAACGCATAACGCATAACGCATAACGCATAACGCATAACGCATAACGCATAACGCATAACGCATAACGCATAACGCATAACGCATAACGCATAACACATAACGCATAACGCATAATGCACAACGCATAACGAATACAGCAAAACGCATAACGATTAACGAATAACGGATCACGCATAACGCATAACGCATAATGCATAACGCATAACGCATAACGCATAATGCATAACGCATAAAGCGTAACGCATAACGCATAACGCATAACGCATAAAACATAACGCATAATGCATAACGCATAAAGCGTAACGCATAACGCATAAATCATAACGCTTAACGCATAACGCATAACGCATAACGCATAACGCATAACGCATAACGCATAACGCATAACGCATAACGCATAACGCATAACGCATAACACATAACGCATAACGCAAAACGCATAAAGCATAACGCATAACGCATAACGCATGAAGCATAACCCATAACGCAAAACGCATAACGCATAACGTATAACGCATAACGCATAACGTATAACCATAACGCATAACGCATAACCCATAACGCATAACGCATAACGCATAACGTATAACGCATAACGCATACCGTATAATGCAAAACGCATAACACATAACGTATAACGCATAACGCATACCGTATAACGCATAACGCATAACGCATAACGCAAACGTATAAGGCACAACGCATAACGCATAAACCATAACCCATACTTCATAACGCATAACGCATAATGCACAACGCATAACGAACACCGGAAAACCCATAACGCCTAACGCATAACGGATCACGCATAACACATAATGCATAACGCATAACGCATAACGCATAACACATAACGCATATCGCATAATGCACAACCCATAACGAATACAGCAAAACGCATAACGATTAACGAATAACGGATCACACATAACGCATAACGCATAATGCATAACGCATAACGCACAACGCATAATGCATAACGCATAAAGCGTAACGCATAACGCATAACGCATAAAGCATAACGCATAAATCATAACGCATAACGCATAACGCATAACGCATAACGCATAACGCATAACGCATAACGCATAACGCATAACGCATAACGCATAACGCATAACGCATAACGCATAACGCATAACGCATAACGCATAACGCATAACGCATAACGCATAACGCATAACGCATAACGCATAACGCATAACGCATAACGCATAACGCATAACGCATAACGCATAACGCATAACGCATAACGCATAACACATAACGCATAACGCATAATGCACAGGGCATAACGAATACAGCAAAACGCATAACGATTAACGAATAACGGATCACGCATAACGCATAACGCATAACGTATAACGCATAACGCATACCGTATAACGCATAACGCATAACGCATAACGCATAACGCATAACGCATAACGCATAACGCAAACGTATAACGCACAACGCATAACGCATAACGCATAACGTATAACGCATAACGCATAACGCATAACGCAAACGTAAAAGGCAGAACGCATAACGCATAAACCATAACCCATACTTCATAACGCATAACGCATAATGCACAACGCATAACGAACACCGGAAAACCCATAACGCCTAACGCATAACGGATCACGCATAACGCATAACGCATAACGCATAACGCATAACGCATAACGCATAACGCATAACGCATAACACATAACGCATAACGCATACCGTATAATGCATAACGCATAAGGCATAACGCATTACGCATAACTTATAACTCATAACTCATAACGAATAACGCATAACGCAAAATGAATAACGCATAAAAGCATAACGCATAACCCATAACCCTTAACGCATAACGCATAAAACATAACGCATAACGGATAACGCATAACGCATAACGCATAACGCATAACGCATAACGCATAACGCATAACGCATAACGCATAACGCATAACGCATAACGCATAACGCATAACGCATAACGCATAACGCATAACGCATAACGCATAACACATAACGCATAACGCATAATGCACAACGCATAACGAATACAGCAAAACGCATAACGATTAACGAATAACGGATCACGCATAACGCATAACGCATAACGCATAACGCATAACGCATAACGCATAATGCATAACGCATAAATCATAACGCATAACGCATAACGCATAACGCATAAAACATAACGCATAATGCATAACGCATAAAGCGTAACGCATAACGCATAAATCATAACGCTTAACGCATAACGCATAACGCATAACGCATAACGCATAACGCATAACGCATAACGCATAACGCATAACGCATAACGCATAACGCATAACACATAACGCATAACGCAAAACGCATAAAGCATAACGCATAACGCATAACGCATGAAGCATAACCCATAACGCAAAACGCATAACGCATAACGTATAACGCATAACGCATAACGCATAACCATAACGCATAACGCATAACCCATAACGCATAACGCATAACGCATAACGTATAACGCATAACGCATACCGTATAATGCAAAACGCATAACACATAACGTATAACGCATAACGCATACCGTATAACGCATAACGCATAACGCATAACGCAAACGTATAAGGCACAACGCATAACGCATAAACCATAACCCATACTTCATAACGCATAACGCATAATGCACAACGCATAACGAACACCGGAAAACCCATAACGCCTAACGCATAACGGATCACGCATAACACATAATGCATAACGCATAACGCATAACGCATAACACATAACGCATATCGCATAATGCACAACCCATAACGAATACAGCAAAACGCATAACGATTAACGAATAACGGATCACACATAACGCATAACGCATAATGCATAACGCATAACGCACAACGCATAATGCATAACGCATAAAGCGTAACGCATAACGCATAACGCATAAAGCATAACGCATAAATCATAACGCATAACGCATAACGCATAACGCATAACGCATAACGCATAACGCATAACGCATAACGCATAACGCATAACGCATAACGCATAACGCATAACGCATAACGCATAACGCATAACGCATAACGCATAACGCATAACGCATAACGCATAACGCATAACGCATAACGCATAACGCATAACGCATAACGCATAACGCATAACGCATAACGCATAACGCATAACGCATAACGCATAACACATAACGCATAACGCATAATGCACAGGGCATAACGAATACAGCAAAACGCATAACGATTAACGAATAACGGATCACGCATAACGCATAACGCATAACGTATAACGCATAACGCATACCGTATAACGCATAACGCATAACGCATAACGCATAACGCATAACGCATAACGCATAACGCAAACGTATAACGCACAACGCATAACGCATAACGCATAACGTATAACGCATAACGCATAACGCATAACGCATAACGCATAACGCATAACGCATAACGCATAACGCATAACGCATAACGCATAACCCCTAACGCAATAACGCATAACGAATAACGCATAACGCATATCGTGTAACTCATAACGCATAACGCATAAAGCATAACGCATAAAGCATAACGCATAACGCATAACGCATAACGCATAACACATAACGCATATCGCATAATTTACAACGCATAACGAATACAGCAAAACGCATAACGATTAACGAATAACGGATCACACATAACGCATAACGCATAATGCATAACGCATAACGCATAATCCATAACGCATAAAGCGTAACGCATAACGCAAAACGCATAACGCATAACGCATAAAACATAACGCATAATGCATAACGCATAAAGCGTAACGCATAACGCATAAATAATAACGCATAACGCATAACGCATAACGCATAACGCATAACGCATAACGCATAACTCATAACGCATAACGCATAACGCATAACGCATAACGCATAACTCATAACGCATAACGCATAACGCATAACGCATAACGCATAAAGCATAACGCATAACGCATGAAGCATAACCCATAACGCAAAACGCATAACGCATAACGTATAACGCATAATGCACAACGCATAACGAATACAGCAAAACGCATAACGATTAACGAATAACGGATCACGCATAACGCATAACGCATAATGCATAATGCATAACGCATAACGCATAATGCATAACGCATAAAGCGTAACGCATAACGCATAACGCATAAAGCATAACGCATAAATCATAACGCATAACGCATAACGCATAACGCATAACGCATAACGCATAACGCATAACGCATAACGCATAACGCATAACGCATAACGCATAACGCATAACGCATAACGCATAACGCATAACGCATAACGCATTACGTATAACGCATAACGCATACCGTATAACGCATAACGCATACCGTATAACGCATAACGCATAACGCATAACGCAAACGTATAACGCATAACGCATAACGCATAACGCATAACGTATAACGCATAACGCATAACGCATAACGCATAACGCATAACGCATAACGCATAACGCATAACGCATAACCCATACTTCATAACGCATAACGCATAATGCACAACGCATAACGAACACCGGAAAACCCATAACGCCTAACGCATAACGGATCACGCATAACGCATAATGCATAACGCATAAAGCATAACGCATAACGCATAACGCATAACCCCTAACGCAATAACGCATAACGCATAACGCATAACGCTTATCGTGTAACTCATAACGCATAACGCATAAAGCATAACGCATAAAGCATAACGCATAACGCATATCGCATAACGCATAACGCATAACGTATAACGCATAACGCATACCGTATAACGCATAACGCATAACGCATAACGCAAACGTATAACGCACAACGCATAACGCATAACGCATAACGTATAACGCATAACGCATAACGCATAACGCATAACGCATAACGCATAACGCATAACGCATTACGCATAACGCATAACGTATAACGCATAACGCATAACGCATAACGCATAACGCATAACGCATAACGCATAACGCATAACGTATAACGCATAACGCATACCGTATAATGCATAACGCATAAGGCATAACGCATTACGCATAACTTATAACGCATAACGCATAACGCATAACGCATAACGCATAAAGCATAACGCATAACGCATGCAGCATAACCCATAACGCAAAACGCATAACGCATAACGTATAACGCATAATGCACAACGCATAACGAATACAGCAAAACGCATAACGATTAACGAATAACGGATCACGCATAACGCATAACGCATAACAAATAACGCATAACGCATAACGCATAAAGCATAACGCATAACGCATAACGCATAGCGCATAACGCATAACGCACAACGCATAACGCATAAAATATAACGCATTATGCATAACGCAAACGTATAACGCACAACGCATAACGCATAACGCATAACATATAACGCATAACGCATAACGCATAACGCATAACGCTTAACGCATAACGCATAACGCATAACGCATTACGCATAACGCATAACGCATAAAGCATAACGCATAACGCATAACGCATAACGCATAACGCATAACGCATAACGCATAAAGCATAACGCATAACGCATAACGCATTACGCATAACTTATAACTCATAACTCATAAGGAGTAACGCATAACGCATAAAGCATAACGCATAACGCATAACGCATAACGCATAACGCATAACGCATAACGCATAACGCATAACGCATAACGTATAACGCATAACGCATACCGTATAACGCATTATGCATAACGCAAACGTATAACGCACAACGCATAACGCATAACGCATAACATATAACGCATAACGCATAACGCATAACGCTTAATGCATTACGCATAACGCATAACGCATTACGCATAACGCATAACGCATAAAGCATAACGCATAACGCATAACGCATAACGCATAACGCATAACGCATAACGCATAACGCATAACGCATAAAGCATAACGCATAACGCATAACGCATTACGCATAACTTATAACTCATAACTCATAAGGAGTAACGCATAACGCATAAAGCATAACGCATAACGCATAACGCATAACGCATAACGCATAACGCATAACGCATAACGCATAACGCATTACGCATAACGCATAACGTATAACGCATAACGCATAACGCATAATGCATAACGCATAACGCATAACGCATAACGCATAACGCATAACGCATAACGTATAACGCATAACGCATACCGTATAATGCATAACCCATACTTCATAACGCATAACGCATAATGCACAACGCATAACGAACACCGGAAAACCCATAACGCCTAACGCATAACGGATCACGCATAACGCATAATGCATAACGCATAACGCATAACGCATAACACATAACGCATATCGCATAATTTACAACGCATAACGAATACAGCAAAACGCATAACGATTAACGAATAACGGATCACACATAACGCATAACGCATAATGCATAACGCATAACGCATAATCCATAACGCATAAAGCGTAACGCATAACGCAAAACGCATAACGCATAACGCATAAAACATAACGCATAATGCATAACGCATAAAGCGTAACGCATAACGCATAAATAATAACGCATAACGCATAACGCATAACGCATAACGCATAACTCATAACGCATAACGCATAACGCATAACGCATAACGCATAACGCATAACTCATAACGCATAACGCATAACGCATAACGCATAACGCATAACGCATAACGCATAAAGCATAACGCATAACGCATGAAGCATAACCCATAACGCAAAACGCATAACTCATAACGTATAACACATAATGCACAACGCATAACGAATACAGCAAAACGCATAACGATTAACGAATAACGGATCACGCATAACGCATAACGCATAATGCATAATGCATAACGCATAACGCATAATGCATAACGCATAAAGCGTAACGCATAACGCATAACGCATAAAGCATAACGCATAAATCATAACGCATAACGCATAACGCATAACGCATAACGCATAACGCATAACGCATAACGCATAAGGCATAACGCATAACGCATAACGCATAACGCATAACGCATAACGCATAACGCATAACGCATAACGCATAACGCATAACGCATAACGCATAAAGCATAACGCATAACGCATAACGCATAACCGATAACGCAAAACGCATAACGCATAACGCATAATGCATAACGCATAACGCATAACGCATAACGCATAATGCATAACGCATAAAGCGTAACGCATAACGCATAACGCAAACGCATAACGCATAACGCATAACGCATAACGCATAACGCATAACGCATAACGCATAACGCATAACACATAACGCATAACGCATAATGCACACAGCATAACGAATACAGCAAAACGAATAACGATTAACGAATAACGGATCACGCATAACGCATAACGCATAACGTATAACGCATAACGCATACCGTATAACGCATAACGCATAACGCATAACGCATAACGCATAACGCAAACGTATAACGCACAACGCATAACGCATAACGCATAACGTATAACGCATAACGCATAACGCATAACGCATAACGCATAACGCATAACGCATAACGCATAACGCATAACGCATAACCCCTAACGCAATAACGCATAACGCATAACGCATAACGCATATCGTGTAACTCATAACGCATAACGCATAAAGCATAACGCATAAAGCATAACGCATAACGCATAACGCATAACGCATAACGCATAACGCATAACGCATAACGCATTACGCATAACGCATAACGTATAACGCATAACGCATAACGCATAACGCATAACGCATAACGCATAACGCATAACGCATAACGCATAACGCATAACGCATAACGCATAACGTATAACGCATAACGCATACCGTATAATGCATAACGCATAACGTATAACGCATAACGCATACCGTATAATGCATAACGCATAAGGCATAACGCATTACGCATAACTTATAACGCATAACGCATAACGCATAACGCATAAAGCATAACGCATAACGCATAACGCATGCAGCATAACCCATAACGCAAAACGCATAACGCATAACGTATAACGCATAATGCACAACGCATAACGAATACAGCAAAACGCATAACGATTAACGAATAACGGATCACGCATAACGCATAACGCATAACAAATAACGCATAACGCATAACGCATAAAGCATAACGCATAACGCATAACGCATAACGCATAACGCATAACGCACAACGCATAACGCATAAAATATAACGCATTATGCATAACGCAAACGTATAACGCACAACGCATAACGCATAACGCATAACATATAACGCATAACGCATAACGCATAACGCATAACGCTTAACGCAT
Organism: Lasioglossum morio; assembly: GCA_916610235.2. NCBI lineage: Eukaryota > Metazoa > Arthropoda > Insecta > Hymenoptera > Halictidae > Lasioglossum > Lasioglossum morio. The sequence goes on along the minus strand of CAKAJA020000151.1, from coordinate 2,356,216 downwards.
AACGCATAACGCATAACGCATTACGCATAACGCATAACGCATAAAGCATAACGCATAACGCATAACGCATAACGCATAACGCATAACGCATAACGCATAAAGCATAACGCATAACGCATAACGCATTACGCATAACTTATAACTCATAACTCATAAGGAGTAACGCATAACGCATAAAGCATAACGCATAACGCATAACGCATAACGCATAACGCATAACGCATAACGCATAACGCATAACGCATAACGTATAACGCATAACGCATACCGTATAACGCATTATGCATAACGCAAACGTATAACGCACAACGCATAACGCATAACGCATAACATATAACGCATAACGCATAACGCATAACGCTTAACGCATTACGCATAACGCATAACGCATTACGCATAACGCATAACGCATAAAGCATAACGCATAACGCATAACGCATAACGCATAACGCATAACGCATAACGCATAACGCATAACGCATAAAGCATAACGCATAACGCATAACGCATTACGCATAACTTATAACTCATAACTCATAAGGAGTAACGCATAACGCATAAAGCATAACGCATAACGCATAACGCATAACGCATAACGCATAACGCATAACGCATAACGCATAACGCATTACGCATAACGCATAACGTATAACGCATAACGCATAACGCATAATGCATAACGCATAACGCATAACGCATAACGCATAACGCATAACGCATAACGTATAACGCATAACGCATACCGTATAATGCATAACCCATACTTCATAACGCATAACGCATAATGCACAACGCATAACGAACACCGGAAAACCCATAACGCCTAACGCATAACGGATCACGCATAACGCATAATGCATAACGCATAACGCATAACGCATAACACATAACGCATATCGCATAATTTACAACGCATAACGAATACAGCAAAACGCATAACGATTAACGAATAACGGATCACACATAACGCATAACGCATAATGCATAACGCATAACGCATAATCCATAACGCATAAAGCGTAACGCATAACGCAAAACGCATAACGCATAACGCATAAAACATAACGCATAATGCATAACGCATAAAGCGTAACGCATAACGCATAAATAATAACGCATAACGCATAACGCATAACGCATAACGCATAACGCATAACTCATAACGCATAACGCATAACGCATAACGCATAACGCATAACGCATAACGCATAACTCATAACGCATAACGCATAACGCATAACGCATAACGCATAACGCATAACGCATAAAGCATAACGCATAACGCATGAAGCATAACCCATAACGCAAAACGCATAACTCATAACGTATAACACATAATGCACAACGCATAACGAATACAGCAAAACGCATAACGATTAACGAATAACGGATCACGCATAACGCATAACGCATAATGCATAATGCATAACGCATAACGCATAATGCATAACGCATAAAGCGTAACGCATAACGCATAACGCATAAAGCATAACGCATAAATCATAACGCATAACGCATAACGCATAACGCATAACGCATAACGCATAACGCATAACGCATAAGGCATAACGCATAACGCATAACGCATAACGCATAACGCATAACGCATAACGCATAACGCATAACGCATAACGCATAACGCATAACGCATAACGCATAACGGATCACGCATAACGCATAACGCATAACGCATATCGTGTAACTCATAACGCATAACGCATAAAGCATAACGCATAAAGCATAACGCATAACGCATATCGCATAACGCATAACGCATAACGTATAACGCATAACGCATACCGTATAACGCATAACGCATAACGCATAACGCAAACGTATAACGCACAACGCATAACGCATAACGCATAACGTATAACGCATAACGCATAACGCATAACGCATAACGCATAACGCATAACGCATAACGCATAACGCATAACGCATAACCCATACTTCATAACGCATAACGCATAATGCACAACGCATAACGAACACCGGAAAACCCATAACGCCTAACGCATAACGGATCACGCATAAAGCATAATGCATAACGCATAAAGCATAACGCATAACGCATAACGCATAACCCCTAACGCAATAACGCATAACGCATAACGCATAACGCTTATCGTGTAACTCATAACGCATAACGCATAAAGCATAACGCATAACGCATAACGTATAACGCAAAACGCATAACGCATAACGTATAACGCATAATGCACAACGCATAACGAATACAGCAAAACGCATAACGATTAACGAGTAACGGATCACGCATAACGCATAACGCATAATGCATAATGCATAACGCATAACGCATAATGCATAACGCATAACGCATAACGCATAAAACATAACGCATAATGCATAACGCATAAAGCGTAACCCATAACGCATAAATCATAACGCATAACGCATAACGCATAACGCATAACGCATAACGCATATCGCATAACGCATAACGCATAACGCATAACGCATAACGCATAACGCATAACGCATAACGCATAACGCATAAAGCATAACGCATAACGCATAACGCATAACCGATAACGCAAAACGCATAACGCATAACGCATAATGCATAACGCATAACGCATAACGCATAACGCATAATGCATAACGCATAAAGCGTAACGCATAACGCATAACGCAAACGCATAACGCATAACGCATAACGCATAACGCATAACGCATAACGCATAACGCATAACGCATAACGCATAACGCATAACGCATAATGCACACAGCATAACGAATACAGCAAAACGAATAACGATTAACGAATAACGGATCACGCATAACGCATAACGCATAACGTATAACGCATAACGCATACCGTATAACGCATAACGCATAACGCATAACGCATAACGCATAACGCAAACGTATAACGCACAACGCATAACGCATAACGCATAACGTATAACGCATAACGCATAACGCATAACGCATAACGCATAACGCATAACGCATAACGCATAACGCATAACGCATAACCCCTAACGCAATAACGCATAACGCATAACGCATAACGCATATCGTGTAACTCATAACGCATAACGCATAAAGCATAACGCATAAAGCATAACGCATAACGCATAACGCATAACGCATAACGCATAACGCATAACGCATAACGCATTACGCATAACGCATAACGTATAACGCATAACGCATAACGCATAACGCATAACGCATAACGCATAACGCATAACGCATAACGCATAACGCATAACGCATAACGCATAACGTATAACGCATAACGCATACCGTATAATGCATAACCCATACTTCATAACGCATAACGCATAATGCACAACGCATAACGAACAGCGGAAAACCCATAACGCCTAACGCATAACGGATCACGCATAACGCATAATGCATAACGCATAACGCATAACGCATAACACATAACGCATATCGCATAATGCACAACGCATAACGAATAGAGCAAAACGCATAACGATTAACGAATAACGGATCACACATAACGCATAACGCATAATGCATAACGCATAACGCATAATCCATAACGCATAAAGCGTAACGCATAACGCATAACGCATAACGCATAAAACATAACGCATAATGCATAACGCATAACGCATAACGCATAACGCATAAATCATAACGCATAACGCATAACGCATAACGCATAACGCATAACGCATAACTCATAACGCATTACGCATAACGCATAACGCATAACGCATAAAGCATAACGCCTAACGCATAACGCATGAAGCATAACCAATAACGCAAAACGCATAACGCATAACGTATAACGCATAATGCACAACGCATAACGAATACAGCAAAACGCATAACGATTAACGAATAACGGATCACGCATAACGCATAACGCATAATGCATAATGCATAACGCATAACGCATAATGCATAACGCATAAAGCGTAACGCATAACGCATAACGCATAAAGCATAACGCATAAATCATAACGCATAACGCATAACGCATAACGCATAACGCATAACGCATAACGCATAACGCATAACGCATAACGCATAACGCATAACGCATAACGCATAACGCATAACGCATAACGCATAACGCATAACGCATAACGCATAATGCATAACACATAACGCATAACGCATAATGCACAACGCATAACGAATACAGCAAAACGCATAACGATTAACGAATAACGGATCACGCATAACGCATAACGCATAACGCATATCGTGTAACTCATAACGCATAACGCATAAAGCATAACGCATAAAGCATAACGCATAACGCATATCGCATAACGCATAACGCATAACGTATAACGCATAACGCATACCGTATAACGCATAACGCATAACGCATAACGCAAACGTATCACGCACAACGCATAACGCATAACGCATAACGTATAACGCATAACGCATAACGCATAACGCATAACGCATAACGCATAACGCATAACGCATTACGCATAACGCATAACGTATAACGCATAACGCATAACGCATAACGCATAACGCATAACGCATAACGCATAACGCATAACGTATAACGCATAACGCATACCGTATAATGCATAACGCATAAGGCATAACGCATTACGCATAACTTATAACGCATAACGCATAACGCATAACGCATAACGCATAAAGCATAACGCATAACGCATAACGCATGAAGCATAACCCATAACGCAAAACGCATAACGCATAACGTATAACGCATAATGCACAACGCATAACGAATACAGCAAAACGCATAACGATTAACGAATAACGGATCACGCATAACGCATAACGCATAACATATAACGCATAACGCATAACGCATAAAGCATAACGCATAACGCATAACGCATAACGCATAACGCATAACGCATAACGCATAACGCACAACGCATAACGCATAAAATATAACGCATAACGCTTAACGCATATCGCATAACGCATAACGTATAACGCATAACGCATACCGTATAACGCATTATGCATAACGCAAACGTATAACGCACAACGCATAACGCATAACGCATAACATATAACGCATAACGCATAACGCATAACGCTTAACGCATTACGCATAACGCATAACGCATTACGCATAACGCATAACGCATAAAGCATAACGCATAACGCATAACGCATAACGCATAACGCATAACGCATAACGCATAACGCATAAAGCATAACGCATAACGCATAACGCATTACGCATAACTTATAACTCATAACTCATAAGGAGTAACGCATAACGCATAAAGCATAACGCATAACGCATAACGCATAACGCATAACGCATAACGCATAACGCATAACGCATAACGCATAATGCATAAAGCATAACGCATAACGCATAACTTATAACTCATTACTCATAACGAATAACGCATAACGCATAACGCATAACGCATAATGCATAACGCATAACGCATAACGCATAACGCATAACGCATAACGCATAACGCACACCGTATAACGCATAACGCATAACGTATAACGCATAAAGCATAACGCATAACGCATAACGCATAACGCAAACGTATAACGGCCAACGCATAAAGCATAACGAACAACCCATAACGCATAATCCATAACGCATAACGCATAACGCATAGCGCATAACGCATAACGTATAACGCATAATGCACAACGCATAACGAATACAGCAAAACGCATAACGATTAACGAATAACGGATCACGCATAACGCATAACGCATAATGCATAATGCATAACGCATAACGCATAATGCATAACGCATAAAGCGTAACGCATAACGCATAAAGCATAACGCATAAATCATAACGCATAACGCATAACGCATAACGCATAACGCATAACGCATAATGCATAACGCATAACGCATAACGCATAACGCATAAAGCATAACGCATAACGCATAACGCATAACGCATAACGCATAACGCATAACGCATAACGCATAACGCATAAAGCATAACGCATAACGCATAACGCATAACGCATAACGCATAACGCATAATGCATAATGCATAACGCATAACGCATAATGCATAACGCATAACGCATAACGCATAACGCATAACGCATAACGCATAACGCATAACGCATAACGCATAATGCATAACACATAACGCATAACGCATAATGCACAGAGCATAACGAATACAGCAAAACGCATAACGATTAACGAATAACGGATCACGCATAACGCATAACGCATAACGCATATCGTGTAACTCATAACGCATAACGCATAAAGCATAACGCATAAAGCATAACGCATAACGCATATCGCATAACGCATAACGCATAACGTATAACGCATAACGCATACCGTATAACGCATAACGCATAACGCATAACGCAAACGTATCACGCACAACGCATAACGCATAACGCATAACGTATAACGCATAACGCATAACGCATAACGCATAACGCATAACGCATAACGCATAACGCATTACGCATAACGCATAACGTATAACGCATAACGCATAACGCATAACGCATAACGCATAACGCATAACGCATAACGCATAACGCATAACGTATAACGCATAACGCATACCGTATAATGCATAACGCATAAGGCATAACGCATTACGCATAACTTATAACGCATAACGCATAACGCATAACGCATAACGCATAAAGCATAACGCATAACGCATAACGCATGAAGCATAACCCATAACGCAAAACGCATAACGCATAACGTATAACGCATAATGCACAACGCATAACGAATACAGCAAAACGCATAACGATTAACGAATAACGGATCACGCATAACGCATAACGCATAACATATAACGCATAACGCATAACGCATAAAGCATAACGCATAACGCATAACGCATAACGCATAACGCATAACGCATAACGCATAACGCATAACACATAACGCATATCGCATAATGCACAACGCATAACGAATAGAGCAAAACGCATAACGATTAACGAATAACGGATCACACATAACGCATAACGCATAATGCATAACGCATAACGCATAATCCATAACGCATAAAGCGTAACGCATAACGCATAACGCATAACGCATAAAACATAACGCATAATGCATAACGCATAACGCATAACGCATAACGCATAAATCATAACGCATAACGCATAACGCATAACGCATAACGCATAACGCATAACTCATAACGCATTACGCATAACGCATAACGCATAACGCATAAAGCATAACGCCTAACGCATAACGCATGCAGCATAACCAATAACGCAAAACGCATAACGCATAACGTATAACGCATAATGCACAACGCATAACGAATACAGCAAAACGCATAACGATTAACGAATAACGGATCACGCATAACGCATAACGCATAATGCATAATGCATAACGCATAACGCATAATGCATAACGCATAAAGCGTAACGCATAACGCATAACGCATAAAGCATAACGCATAAATCATAACGCATAACGCATAACGCATAACGCATAACGCATAACGCATAACGCATAACGCATAACGCATAACGCATAACGCATAACGCATAACGCATAACGCATAACGCATAACGCATAACGCATAACGCATAACGCATAACGCATAATGCATAACACATAACGCATAACGCATAATGCACAGAGCATAACGAATACAGCAAAACGCATAACGATTAACGAATAACGGATCACGCATAACGCATAACGCATAACGCATATCGTGTAACTCATAACGCATAACGCATAAAGCATAACGCATAAAGCATAACGCATAACGCATATCGCATAACGCATAACGCATAACGTATAACGCATAACGCATACCGTATAACGCATAACGCATAACGCATAACGCAAACGTATCACGCACAACGCATAACGCATAACGCATAACGTATAACGCATAACGCATAACGCATAACGCATAACGCATAACGCATAACGCATAACGCATTACGCATAACGCATAACGTATAACGCATAACGCATAACGCATAACGCATAACGCATAACGCATAACGCATAACGCATAACGCATAACGCATAACGCATAACGCATAACGTATAACGCATAACGCATACCGTATAATGCATAACGCATAAGGCATAACGCATTACGCATAACTTATAACGCATAACGCATAACGCATAACGCATAAAGCATAACGCATAACGCATAACGCATGAAGCATAACCCATAACGCAAAACGCATAACGCATAACGTATAACGCATAATGCACAACGCATAACGAATACAGCAAAACGCATAACGATTAACGAATAACGGATCACGCATAACGCATAACGCATAACATATAACGCATAACGCATAACGCATAAAGCATAACGCATAACGCATAACGCATAACGCATAACGCATAACGTATAACGCATAACGCATACCGTATAACGCATTATGCATAACGCAAACGTATAACGCACAACGCATAACGCATAACGCATAACATATAACGCATAACGCATAACGCATAACGCTTAACGCATTACGCATAACGCATAACGCATTACGCATAACGCATAACGCATAAAGCATAACGCATAACGCATAACGCATAACGCATAACGCATAACGCATAACGCATAACGCATAACGCATAAAGCATAACGCATAACGCATAACGCATTACGCATAACTTATAACTCATAACTCATAAGGAGTAACGCATAACGCATAAAGCATAACGCATAACGCATAACGCATAACGCATAACGCATAACGCATAACGCATAACGCATAACGCATAACGCATAATGCATAAAGCATAACGCATAACGCATAACTTATAACTCATTACTCATAACGAATAACGCATAACGCATAACGCATAACGCATAATGCATAACGCATAACGCATAACGCATAACGCATAACGCATAACGCATAACGCACACCGTATAACGCATAACGCATAACGTATAACGCATAAAGCATAACGCATAACGCATAACGCATAACGCAAACGTATAACGGCCAACGCATAAAGCATAACGAACAACCCATAACGCATAATCCATAACGCATAACGCATAACGCATAGCGCATAACGCATAACGTATAACGCATAATGCACAACGCATAACGAATACAGCAAAACGCATAACGATTAACGAATAACGGATCACGCATAACGCATAACGCATAATGCATAATGCATAACGCATAACGCATAATGCATAACGCATAAAGCGTAACGCATAACGCATAACGCATAAAGCATAACGCATAAATCATAACGCATAACGCATAACGCATAACGCATAACGCATAACGCATAATGCATAACGCATAACGCATAACGCATAACGCATAAAGCATAACGCATAACGCATAACGCATAACGCATAACGCATAACGCATAACGCATAACGCATAACGCATAAAGCATAACGCATAACGCATAACGCATAACGCATAACGCATAACGCATAATGCATAATGCATAACGCATAACGCATAATGCATAACGCATAAAGCGTAACGCATAACGCATAACGCATAAAGCATAACGCATAAATCATAACGCATAACGCATAACGCATAACGCATAACGCATAACGCATAACGCATAACGCATAACGCATAACGCATAACGCATAAAGCATAACGCATAACGCATAACGCATAACGCATAACGCATAACGCATAACGCATAACGCATAAAGCATAACGCATAACGCATAACGCATTACGCATAACTTATAACTCATAACTCATAAGGAGTAACGCATAACGCATAAAGCATAACGCATAACGCATAACGCATAACGCATAACGCATAACGCATAACGCATAACGCATAACGCATAATGCATAACGCTTATCGTGTAACTCATAACGCATAACGCATAAAGCATAACGCATAACGCATAACGTATAACGCAAAACGCATAACGCATAACGTATAACGCATAATGCACAACGCATAACGAATACAGCAAAACGCATAACGATTAACGAATAACGGATCACGCATAACGCATAACGCATAATGCATAATGCATAACGCATAACGCATAATGCATAACGCATAACGCATAACGCATAAAACATAACGCATAATGCATAACGCATAAAGCGTAACGCATAACGCATAAATCATAACGCATAACGCATAACGCATAAAGCATAACGCATAACGCATAACGCATGACGCATAACGTATAACGCATAACGCATAACGCATAACGCATAACGCATAACGCATAATGCATAACGCATACCGTATAACGCATAACGCATAACGCATAAAGCATAACGCATAACGCATAACACCTAACGCAATAACGCATAATGCATAACGCATAACGCATATCGTGTAACTCATAACGCATAACGCATAAAGCATAACGCATAACGCATAACGCATATCGCATAACGCATAACGCATAACGTATAACGCATAACGCATAACGCATAACGCATATCGCATAACGCATAACGCATAACGTATAACGCATAACGCATACCGTATAACGCAGAACGCATAACGCATAACGCAAACGTATAAGGCACAACGCATAACGCATAACGCATAACGCATAACATATAACGCATAACGCATAACGCACAACGCATAACGCATAACGCATAACATATAACGCATAACGCATAACGCATAACGCATAACGCATAACGCATAATGCATAACGCATGAAGCATAACCCATAACGCATAACGCATAACTCATAACGTATAACGCATAACGCATAACTCATAACGCATATCGCATAACGCATAACGCATAACGTATAACGCATAACGCATACCGTATAACGCATAACGCAAACGTATAACGCACAACGCATAACGCATAACGAACAACGGATAACGCATAACGCATAACGCATAACGAATACCGCAAAACGTATATCGCCTAACACATAACGGATCACGCATAACGCATAACGCATAACGTATAACGCATAACGCATAACGCATAACGCATAACGCATAACATATAACGCATAACGCATAACGCATAACGCATAACGCATAACGCATAACGCATAACGCATAACGCATAACGCATAACGCATAACGCATAACGCATAACGCATACCGCATAATGCATAACGCATAACGCATAACGCATAACGCATAACGCATTACGCATAACGCATAACGCATAACGTATAACTCATAACGCATAACGCATAAAGCATAACGCATAACGCATAACGCATGACGCATAACGTATAACGCATAACGCATAACGCATAACGCATAACGCATAACGCATGAAGCATAACCCATAACGCATAACGCATAAAGCATAACGCATAACGCATAACGCATAACGCATGACGCATAACGTATAACGCATAACGCATAACGCATAACGCATAACGCATAACGCATAATGCATAACGCAAAACGCAAAACGCATAACGTTAACCCATAATCCATAACGCATAAGGCTTGATGCATGACGAATATCGCATATCACATAACGCATAAGGCTTGATGCATGACGCATATCGCATAACGCATAACGCATGACCATAACGCATAACGCATAACCCATAACGAATAACGCATAACGCATAACGTATAACGCATAACGCATACTGTATAACGCATAACGCATAACGCATAACGCATAACGCATAACCCCTATCGCAATAACGCATAACGCATAACGCATATGCATAAAGAGTAACTCATAACGCACAACGCATAAAGCATAACGCATAACGCATAACGCATAACGCATAACGCATAACGCATAACGCATAACGTATAACGCATAACGCATACTGTATAACGCCTAACGCATAACGCATAACGCATAACGCATAACCCATAACGCATAACGCATAACGCATAACTTATAACGCATAACGCATACCGTATAACGCATAACGCATAACGCATAACGCATAACGCATAACGCATACCGTATAACGCATAACGCATAAAGCATAACGCATAACGCATAACGCATGAAGCATAACCCATAACGCATAACGCATAACGCATAACATATAACCCCTAACGCAATAACGCATAACGTATAACGCATAACGCATAACGTGTAACTCATAACGCATAACGCATAAAGCATAACGCATAACGCATAACGCATAACGCATAACGCATAACGCATAACGCATAACGTATAACGCATAACGCACAACGCATATCGAACACCGGAAAACCCATAACGCCTAACGCATAACGGATCACGCATAACGCATAATGCATAACGCATAAAGCATAACGCATAACGCATAACGCATAACGCATAAAGCATAACGCATAACGCATAACGCATGAAGCATAACCCATAACGCAAAACGCATAACGCATAACGCATAACGTGTAACTCATAACGCATAACGCATAAAGCATAACGCATAACGCATAACGCATAACGCAAACGTATAGCGCACAACGCATAACGCATAAACCATAACCCATACTTCATAACGCATAACGCATAATGCACAACGCATAACGAACACCGGAAAACCAATAACGCCTAACGGATAACGGATCACGCATAACGCATAATGCATAACGCATAAAGCATAACGCATAACGCATAACCCATAACGCATACCGCAAAACGTACATCGCCTAACACATAACGGATCACGCATAACGCATAACGCATAACGTATAACGCATAACGCATAACGCATAACGCATAACATATAACGCATAACGCATTACGCATAACGCATAACGCATAACGCATAACGCATACCGCATAATGCATAACGCATAACGCATAACGCATAACGCATAACGCATTACGCATAACGCATAACGCATAACGTATAACTCATAACGCATAACGCATAAAGCATAACGCATAACGCATAACGCATGACGCATAACGTATAACGCATAACGCATAACGCATAACGCATAACGCATAACGCATAACGCATAAAGCATAACGCATAACGCATAACGCACAACGTGTAACTCATAACGCATAACGCATAATGCATAAAGCATAACGCATAACGCATAACGCATAACGCATAACCCCTAACGCAATAACGCATAACGCATAACGCATAACGCATATCGTGTAACTCATAACGCATAACGCATAAAGCATAACGCATAACGCATAACGCATAACGCATAACGCATAATGCATAACGCATAACGCATAACGCATAACGCATAACGCATAACGCATAACCATAACGCATAACGCATAACCCATAACGCATAACGCATAACGCATAACGTATAACGCATAACGCATACCGTATAACGCATAACGCATAACGCATAACGCATAACGCATACCGTATAACGCATAACGCATAAAGCATAACGCATAACGCATAACACCTAACGCAATAACGCATAACGGATCACGCATAACGCATAACGCATAATGCATAACGCATAACGCATAATGCATAACGCATAAAGCGTAACGCATAACGCATAACGCATAACGAATAAAACATAACGCATAATGCATAATGCATAACGCATAACGCATAACGCATAAATCATAACGCATAACGCATAACGTATAACGCATAACGCATACCGTATAACGCATAACGCATAACGCATAACGCATAACGCATACCGTATAACGCATAACGCATAAAGCATAACGCATAACGCATAACACCTAACGCAATAACGCATAACGGATCACGCATAACGCATAACGCATAACGCATAACGCATAACGCATAACGTATAACGCATAACGCATACTGTATAACGCCTAACGCATAACGCATAACGCATAACGCATAACCCATAACGCATAACGCATAACGCATAACTTATAACGCATAACGCATACCGTATAACGCATAACGCATAACGCATAACGCATAACGCATAACGCATACCGTATAACGCATAACGCATAAAGCATAACGCATAACGCATAACGCATGAAGCATAACCCATAACGCATAACGCATAACGCATAACATATAACCCCTAACGCAATAACGCATAACGTATAACGCATAACGCATAACGTGTAACTCATAACGCATAACGCATAAAGCATAACGCATAACGCATAACGCATAACGCATAACGCATAACGCATAACGCATAACGCATAACGCATAACGCACAACGCATATCGAACACCGGAAAACCCATAACTCCTAACGCATAACGGATCACGCATAACGCATAATGCATAACGCATAAAGCATAACGCATAACGCATAACGCATAACGCATAAAGCATAACGCATAACGCATAACGCATGAAGCATAACCCATAACGCAAAACGCATAACGCATAACGCATAACGTGTAACTCATAACGCATAACGCATAAAGCATAACGCATAACGCATAACGCATAACGCAAACGTATAGCGCACAACGCATAACGCATAAACCATAACCCATACTTCATAACGCATAACGCATAATGCACAACGCATAACGAACACCGGAAAACCAATAACGCCTAACGGATAACGGATCACGCATAACGCATAATGCATAACGCATAAAGCATAACGCATAACGCATAACCCATAACGCATACCGCAAAACGTACATCGCCTAACACATAACGGATCACGCATAACGCATAACGCATAACGTATAACGCATAACGCATAACGCATAACGCATAACATATAACGCATAACGCATTACGCATAACGCATAACGCATAACGCATAACGCATACCGCATAATGCATAACGCATAACGCATAACGCATAACGCATTACGCATAACGCATAACGCATAACGTATAACTCATAACGCATAACGCATAAAGCATAACGCATAACGCATAACGCATGACGCATAACGTATAACGCATAACGCATAACGCATAACGCATAACGCATAACGCATAACGCATAATGCATAACGCATAACGCATAACGCACAACGTGTAACTCATAACGCATAACGCATAATGCATAAAGCATAACGCATAACGCATAACGCATAACGCATAACCCCTAACGCAATAACGCATAACGCATAACGCATAACGCATATCGTGTAACTCATAACGCATAACGCATAAAGCATAACGCATAACGCATAACGCATAACGCATAACGCATAATGCATAACGCATAACGCATAACGCATAACGCATAACGCATAACGCATAACCATAACGCATAACGCATAACCCATAACGCATAACGCATAACGCATAACGTATAACGCATAACGCATACCGTATAACGCATAACGCATAACGCATAACGCATAACGCATACCGTATAACGCATAACGCATAAAGCATAACGCATAACGCATAACACCTAACGCAATAACGCATAACGGATCACGCATAACGCATAACGCATAATGCATAACGCATAACGCATAATGCATAACGCATAAAGCGTAACGCATAACGCATAACGCATAACGAATAAAACATAACGCATAATGCATAATGCATAAAGCGTAACGCATAACGCATAAATCATAACGCATAACGCATAACGCATAACGCATAACGCATAACTCATAACGCATAACGCATAACGCATAACGCATAACGCATAACGCATAAAGCATAACGCATAACGCATAACGCATAACCCCTAACGCAATAACGCATAACGCATAACGCATAACGTGTAACTCATAACGCATAACGCATAAAGCATAACGCATAACGCATAACGCATAACGCAAGCGTATAGGGCACATCGCATAACGCATAAACCATAACCCATACTTCATAACGCATAACGCATAATGCACAACGCATAACGAACACCGGAAAACCCATAACGCCTAACGGATAACGGATCACGCATAACGCATAATGCATAACGCATAAAGCATAACGCATAACGCATAACGCATAACGCATAACGCATAACGCATAACGCATAACCCCTATCGCAATAACGCATAACGCATAACGCATATGCATAAAGAGTAACTCATAACGCACAACGCATAAAGCATAACGCATAACGCATAACGCATAACGCGTATCGCATAACGCATAACGCATAACGTATAACGCATAACGCATACCGTACAACGCATAACGCATAACGCATAACGCAAACGTATAATGCACACCGCATAACGCATAACGCATAACGCATAACCATAAAGCATAACGCATAACCCATAACGCATAACGCATAACGCATAACGCATAACGCATAACGCATAACGCATAACGCATAACGCATAACGCATAACGCAAACGCATAACGCATAGCGCATAACGCATAACGCATAAAGCATAACGCATAACGCATGAAGCATAACCCATAACGCATAACGCATAACTCATAACGTATAACGCATAACGCATAACGCATAACGCATACCGTATAACGCATAACGCATAAAGCATAACGCATAACGCATAACGCATGAAGCATAACCCATAACGCATAACGCATAACGCATAACGTATAACGCATAACGCATACCGTATAACGCATAACGCATAACGCATAACGCAAACGTATAGCGCACAACGCATAATGCATAAACCATAACCCATACTTCATAACGCATAACGCATAATGCACAACGCATATCGAACACCGGAAAACCCATAACGCCTAACGCATAACGGATCACGCATAACGCATAATGCATAACGCATAAAGCATAACGCATAACGCATAACGCATAACCCCTAACGCAATAACGCATAACGCATAACGCATAACGCATAACATATAACGCATAACGCATAACGCACAACGCATAACGCATAACGCATAACATATAACGCATAACGCATAACGCATAACGCATAACGCATAATGCATAACGCATGAAGCATAACCCATAACGCATAACGCATAACTCATAACGTATAACGCATAACGCATAACGCATAACGCATATCGCATAACGCATAACGCATAACGTATAACGCATAACGCATACCGTATAACGCATAACGCAAACGTATAACGCACAACGCATAACGCATAACGAACAACGGATAACGCATAACGCATAACGCATAACGAATACCGCAAAACGTATATCGCCTAACACATAACGGATCACGCATAACGCATAACGCATAACGTATAACGCATAACGCATAACGCATAACGCATAACGCATAACGCATAACGCATAACGCATAACATATAACGCATAACGCATAACGCATAACGCATAACGCATAACGCATAACGCATAACGCATAACGCATAACGCATACCGCATAATGCATAACGCATAACGCATAACGCATAACGCATAACGCATTACGCATAACGCATAACGCATAACGTATAACTCATAACGCATAACGCATAAAGCATAACGCATAATGCATAACGCATGACGCATAACGTATAACGCATAACGCATAACGCATAACGCATAACGCATAACGCATAACGCATAACGCATAATGCATAACGCATAACGCACAACGTGTAACTCATAACGCATAACGCATAATGCATAACGCATAAAGCATAACGCATAACGCATAACGCATAACGCATAACGCATAACCCCTAACGCAATAACGCATAACGCATAACGCATAACGCATATCGTGTAACTCATAACGCATAACGCATAAAGCATAACGCATAACGCATAACGCATATCGCATAACGCATAACGCATAACGTATAACGCATAACGCATAACGCATAATGCATAACGCATAACGCATAATGCATAACGCATAAAGCGTAACGCATAACGCATAACGCATAACGAATAAAACATAACGCATAATGCATAATGCATAAAGCGTAACGCATAACGCATAAATCATAACGCATAACGCATAACGCATAACGCATAACGCATAACGCATAACGCATAACGCATAACGCATAACGCATAACGCATAACGCATAACGCATAACGCATAACACATAACGCATAACGCATAATGCACAACGCATAACGAATACAGCAAAACGCATAACGATTAACGAATAACGGATCACGCATAACGCATAACGCATAACGTATAACGCATAACGCATACCGTATAACGCATAACGCATAACGCATAACGCAAACGTATAACGCACAACGCATAACGCATAACGCATAACGCATAACGTATAACGCATAACGCATAACGCATAACGCATAACGCATAACGCATAACGCATAACGCATAACGTATAACGCATAACGCATACCGTATAATGCATAACGCATAAGGCATAAAGCATAACGCATAACGCATAACGCATAACGCATAAGCCCTAACGCAATAACGCATAACGCATAACGCATAACGCATATCGTGTAACTCATAACGCATAACGCATAACGCATAACGCATAACGCATAACGCATATCGCATAATGCATAACGCATAACGTATAACGCATAACGCATACCGTATAACGCATAACGCATAACGCATAACGCAAACGTATAACGCACAACGCATAACGCATAACGCATAACCTATAACGCATAACGCATAACGCATAACGCATAACGCATAACGCATAACGCATAACGCATAACGCATAACGCATAACGCATAACGCATAACGCATAACGCATAACGCATAACGCATAACGCATAACGCATAACGCATAACGCATAACGCATAACGCATAACGCATAACGCATAACGCATAACGCATAACGCATAACGCATAACGCATAACGCATAACGTATAACGCATACCGTATAATGCATAACGCATAAGGCATAACGCATTACGCATAACTTATAACTCATAACTCATAACGAATAACGCATAACGCAAAATGAATAACGCATAAAAGCATAACGCATAACCCATAACCCTTAACGCATAACGCATAAAACATAACGCATAACGCATAACGCATAACCATAACGCATAACGCATAACCCATAACGCATAACGCATAACGCATAACGTATAACGCATAACGCATACCGTATAATGCAAAACGCATAACACATAACGTATAACGCATAACGCATACCGTATAACGCATAACGCATAACGCATAACGCAAACGTATAAGGCACAACGCATAACGCATAAACCATAACCCATACTTCATAACGCATAACGCATAATGCACAACGCATAACGAACACCGGAAAACCTTAACGCGAAAACGCATAACGCATAAAACATAACGCATAACGCATAAAGCATAACGCATAACGCATAACTTATAACTCATTACTCATATCGAATAACGCATAACGCATAAAGCATAACGCATAACGCATAACGCATAATGCATAAAGCATAACGCATAACGCATAACTTATAATTCATTACTCATATCGAATAACGCATAACGCATAACGCATAACGCATAACGCATAACGCATATCGCATAACGCATAACGCATAAAGCGTAACGCATAACGCATAAATCATAACGCATAACGCATAACGCATAACGCATAACGCATAACGCATAACGCATACCGTATAACGCATAACGCATAACGCATAACGCATAACGCATAACGCATAACGCATAACGTATAACGCATAACGCATAACGCATAACGCATAACGCATAACGCATAACGCATAACGCATAACGTATAACGCATAACGCATACCGTATAATGCATAACGCATAAGGCATAAAGCATAACGCATAACGCATAACGCATAACGCATAAGCCCTAACGCAATAACGCATAACGCATAACGCATAACGCATATCGTGTAACTCATAACGCATAACGCATAACGCATAAAGCATAACGCATAACGCATAACGCATATCGCATAACGCATAACGCATAACGTATAACGCATAACGCATAACGCATAATGCATAACGCATAACGCATAATGCATAACGCATAAAGCGTAACGCATAACGCATAACGCATAACGAATAAAACATAACGCATAATGCATAATGCATAAAGCGTAACGCATAACGCATAAATCATAACGCATAACGCATAACGCATAACGCATAACGCATAACGCATAACGCATAACGCATAACGCATAACGCATAACGCATAACGCATAACACATAACGCATAACGCATAATGCACAACGCATAACGAATACAGCAAAACGCATAACGATTAACGAATAACGGATCACGCATAACGCATAACGCATAACGTATAACGCATAACGCATACCGTATAACGCATAACGCATAACGCATAACGCAAACGTATAACGCACAACGCATAACGCATAACGCATAACGCATAACGTATAACGCATAACGCATAACGCATAACGCATAACGCATAACGCATAACGCATAACGCATAACGTATAACGCATAACGCATACCGTATAATGCATAACGCATAAGGCATAAAGCATAACGCATAACGCATAACGCATAACGCATAAGCCCTAACGCAATAACGCATAACGCATAACGCATAACGCATATCGTGTAACTCATAACGCATAACGCATAACGCATAACGCATAACGCATAACGCATATCGCATAACGCATAACGCATAACGTATAACGCATAACGCATACCGTATAACGCATAACGCATAACGCATAACGCAAACGTATAACGCACAACGCATAACGCATAACGCATAACCTATAACGCATAACGCATAACGCATAACGCATAACGCATAACGCATAACGCATAACGCATAACGCATAACGCATAACGCATAACGCATAACGCATAACGCATAACGCATAACGCATAACGCATAACGCATAACGCATAACGCATAACGCATACCGCATAACGCATATCGCATAACGTATAACGCATACCGTATAATGCATAACGCATAAGGCATAACGCATTACGCATAACTTATAACTCATAACTCATAACGAATAACGCATAACGCAAAATGAATAACGCATAAAAGCATAACGCATAACCCATAACCCTTAACGCATAACGCATAAAACATAACGCATAACGCATAACGCATAACGCATAACCATAACGCATAACGCATAACCCATAACGCATAACGCATAACGCATAACGTATAACGCATAACGCATACCGTATAATGCAAAACGCATAACACATAACGTATAACGCATAAAACATAACGCATAATGCATAATGCATAAAGCGTAACGCATAACGCATAAATCATAACGCATAACGCATAACGCATAACGCATAACGCATAACGCATAACGCATAACGCATAACGCATAACGCATAACGCATAACGCATAACACATAACGCATAACGCATAATGCACAACGCATAACGAATACAGCAAAACGCATAACGATTAACGAATAACGGATCACGCATAACGCATAACGCATAACGTATAACGCATAACGCATACCGTATAACGCATAACGCATAACGCATAACGCAAACGTATAACGCACAACGCATAACGCATAACGCATAACGCATAACGTATAACGCATAACGCATAACGCATAACGCATAACGCATAACGCATAACGCATAACGCATAACGTATAACGCATAACGCATACCGTATAATGCATAACGCATAAGGCATAAAGCATAACGCATAACGCATAACGCATAACGCATAAGCCCTAACGCAATAACGCATAACGCATAACGCATAACGCATATCGTGTAACTCATAACGCATAACGCATAACGCATAACGCATAACGCATAACGCATAACGCATATCGCATAACGCATAACGCATAACGTATAACGCATAACGCATACCGTATAACGCATAACGCATAACGCATAACGCAAACGTATAACGCACAACGCATAACGCATAACGCATAACCTATAACGCATAACGCATAACGCATAACGCATAACGCATAACGCATAACGCATAACGCATAACGCATAACGCATAACGCATAACGCATAACGCATAACGCATAACGCATAACGCATAACGCATAACGCATAACGCATAACGCATAACGCATAACGCATAACGCATAACGCATAACGCATAACGCATAACGTATAACGCATACCGTATAATGCATAACGCATAAGGCATAACGCATTACGCATAACTTATAACTCATAACTCATAACGAATAACGCATAACGCAAAATGAATAACGCATAAAAGCATAACGCATAACCCATAACCCTTAACGCATAACGCATAAAACATAACGCATAACGCATAACGCATAACGCATAACCATAACGCATAACGCATAACCCATAACGCATAACGCATAACGCATAACGTATAACGCATAACGCATACCGTATAATGCAAAACGCATAACACATAACGTATAACGCATAACTCATACCGTATAACGCATAACGCATAACGCATAACGCAAACGTATAAGGCACAACGCATAACGCATAAACCATAACCCATACTTCATAACGCATAACGCATAATGCACAACGCATAACGAACACCGGAAAACCTTAACGCGAAAACGCATAACGCATAAAACATAACGCATAACGCATAAAGCATAACGCATAACGCATAACTTATAACTCATTACTCATATCGAATAACGCATAACGCATAAAGCATAACGCATAACGCATAACGCATAATGCATAAAGCATAACGCATAACGCATAACTTATAATTCATTACTCATATCGAATAACGCATAACGCATAACGCATAACGCATAACGCATAACGCATATCGCATAACGCATAACGCATAAAGCGTAACGCATAACGCATAAATCATAACGCATAACGCATAACGCATAACGCATAACGCATAACGCATAACGCATACCGTATAACGCATAACGCATAACGCATAACGCATAACGCATAACGCATAACGCATAACGCAAACGTATAACGCACAACGCATAACGCATAACGCATAACGCATAACCATAACGCATAACGCATAACCCATAACGCATAACGCATAACGCATAACGTATAACGCATAACGCATACCGTATAATGCAAAACGCATAACACATAACGTATAACGCATAACGCATACCGTATAACGCATAACGCATAACGCATAACGCAAACGTATAAGGCAGAACGCATAACGCATAAACCATAACCCATACTTCATAACGCATAACGCATAATGCACAACGCATAACGAATACCGGAAAACCCATAACGCCTAACGCATAACGGATCACGCATAACGCATAATGCATAACGCATAACGCATAACGCATAACGCATAACGCATAACACATAACGCATAACGCATACCGTATAATGCATAACGCATAAGGCATAACGCATTACGCATAACTTATAACTCATAACTCATAACGAATAACGCATATCGCAAAATGAATAACGCATAAAAGCATAACGCATAACCCATAACCCTTAACGCATAACGCATAAAACATAACGCATAACGGATAACGCATAACGCATAACGCATAACGCATAACGCATAACGCATAACGCATAACGCATAACGCATAACGCATAACGCATAACGCATAACGCATAACGCATAACGCATAACGCATAACGCATAACGCATAACGCATAACGCATAACGCATAACGCATAACGCATAACGCATAACACATAACGCATAACGCATAATGCACAACGCATAACGAATACAGCAAAACGCATAACGATTAACGAATAACGGATCACGCATAACGCATAACGCATAATGCATAACGCATAACGCATAACGCATAATGCATAACGCATAAAGCGTAACGCATAACGCATAACGCATAACGCATAAAACATAACGCATAATGCATAACGCATAAAGCGTAACGCATAACGCATAAATCATAACGCTTAACGCATAACGCATAACGCATAACGCATAACGCATAACGCATAACGCATAACGCATAACGCATAACGCATAACGCATAACATATAACGCATAACGCATAACGCATAACGCATAACGCATAACGCAAAACGCATAAAGCATAACGCATAACGCATAACGCATGAAGCATAACCCATAACGCAAAACGCATAACGCATAACGTATAACGCATAACGCATAACGCATAACCATAACGCATAACGCATAACCCATAACGCATAACGCATAACGCATAACGTATAACGCATAACGCATACCGTATAATGCAAAACGCATAACACATAACGTATAACGCATAACGCATACCGTATAACGCATAACGCATAACGCATAACGCAAACGTATAAGGCACAACGCATAACGCATAAACCATAACCCATACTTCATAACGCATAACGCATAATGCACAACGCATAACGAACACCGGAAAACCCATAACGCCTAACGCATAACGGATCACGCATAATGCACAACGCATAACGAACACCGGAAAACCCATAACGCCTAACGCATAACGGATCACGCATAACGCATAATGCATAACGCATAACGCATAACGCATAACACATAACGCATATCGCATAATGCACAACCCATAACGAATACAGCAAAACGCATAACGATTAACGAATAACGGATCACACATAACGCATAACGCATAATGCATAACGCATAACGCACAACGCATAATGCATAACGCATAAAGCGTAACGCATAACGCATAACGCATAAAGCATAACGCATAAATCATAACGCATAATGCATAACGCATAAAGCGTAACGCATAACGCATAAATAATAACGCATAACGCATAACGCATAACGCATAACGCATAACGCATAACTCATAACGCATAACGCATAACGCATAACGCATAACGCATAACGCATAACTCATAACGCATAACGCATAACGCATAACGCATAAAGCATAAAGCATAACGCATAACGCATGAAGCATAACCCATAACGCAAAACGCATAACGCATAACGTATAACGCATAATGCACAACGCATAACGAATACAGCAAAACGCATAACGATTAACGAATAACGGATCACGCATAACGCATAACGCATAATGCATAATGCATAACGCATAACGCATAATGCATAACGCATAAAGCGTAACGCATAACGCATAACGCATAAAGCATAACGCATAAATCATAACGCATAACGCATATCGCATAACGCATAACGCATAACGTATAACGCATAACGCATACCGTATAACGCATAACGCATAACGCATAACGCAAACGTATAACGCACAACGCATAACGCATAACGCATAACGTATAACGCATAACGCATAACGCATAACGCATAACGCATAACGCATAACGCATAACGCATAACGCATAACCCATACTTCATAACGCATAACGCATAATGCACAACGCATAACGAACACCGGAAAACCCATAACGCCTAACGCATAACGGATCACGCATAACGCATAATGCATAACGCATAAAGCATAACGCATAACGCATAACGCATAACCCCTAACGCAATAACGCATAACGCATAACGCATAACGCTTATCGTGTAACTCATAACGCATAACGCATAAAGCATAACGCATAACGCATAACGTATAACGCAAAACGCATAACGCATAACGTATAACGCATAATGCACAACGCAAAACGAATACAGCAAAACGCATAACGATTAACGAATAACGGATCACGCATAACGCATAACGCATAATGCATAATGCATAACGCATAACGCATAATGCATAACGCATAACGCATAACGCATAAAACATAACGCATAATGCATAAGGCATAAAGCGTAACGCATAACGCATAAATCATAACGCATAACGCATAACGCATAACGCATAACGCATAACGCATAACGCATAACGCATAACGCATAACGCATAACGCATAACGCATAACGCATAACGCATAACGCATAACGCATAACGCATAACGCATAACGCATAACGCATAACGCATAACGCATAACGCATAACGCATAAAGCATAACGCATAACGCATAACGCATAGCCGATAACGCAAAACGCATAACGCATAACGTATAACGCATAATACACAACGCATAACGAATACAGCAAAACGCATAACGATTAACGAATAACGGATCACGCATAACGCATAACGCATAATGCATAACGCATAACGCATAACGCATAATGCATAACGCATAAAGCGTAACGCATAACGCATAACGCATAAAGCATAACGCATAAATCATAACGCATAACGCATAACGCATAACGCATAACGCATAACGCATAACGCATAACGCATAACGCATAACGCATAACGCATAACGCATAACGCATAACGCATAACGAATAACGGATCACGCATAACGCATAACGCATAATGCATAACGCATAACGCATAACGCATAACGCATAACGCATAACGCATAACGCATAAAACATAACGCATAATGCATAACGCATAAAGCGTAACGCATAACGCATAAATCATAACGCATAACGCATAACGCATAACGCATAACGCATAACGCATAACGCATAACGCATAACGCATAACGCATAACGCATAACGCATAACGCATAACGCATAACGCATAACGCATAACGCATAACGCATAACGCATAACGCATAAAGCATAACGCATAACGCATAACGCATAACCGATAACGCAAAACGCATAACGCATAACGTATAACGCATAATACACAACGCATAACGAATACAGCAAAACGCATAACGATTAACGAATAACGGATCACGCATAACGCATAACGCATAACGCATAATGCATAACGCATAACGCATAACGCATAATGCATAACGCATAAAGCGTAACGCATAACGCATAACGCATAAAGCATAACGCATAAATCATAACGCATAACGCATAACGCATAATGCACAGAGCATAACGAATACAGCAAAACGAATAACGATTAACGAATAACGGATCACGCATAACGCATAACGCATAACGTATAACGCATAACGCATACCGTATAACGCATAACGCATAACGCATAACGCATAACGCATAACGCATAACGCAAACGTATAACGCACAACGCATAACGCATAACGCATAACGTATAACGCATAACGCATAACGCATAACGCATAACGCATAACGCATAACGCATAACGCATAACGCATAACGCATAACGCATAACGCATAACGCATAACCCCTAACGCAATAACGCATAACGCATAAAGCATAACGCATATCGTGTAACTCATAACGCATAACGCATAAAGCATAACGCATAAAGCATAACGCATAAGGCATAACGCATAACGCATAACGCATAACGCATAACGCATTACGCATAACGCATAACGTATAACGCATAACGCATAACGCATAACGCATAACGCATAACGCATAACGCATAACGCATAACGCATAACGCATAACGTATAACGCATAACGCATACCGTATAATGCATAACCCATACTTCATAACGCATAACGCATAATGCACAACGCATAACGAACAGCGGAAAACCCATAACGCCTAACGCATAACGGATCACGCATAACGCATAATGCATAACGCATAACCCATAACGCATAACACATAACGCATATCGCATAATGCACAACGCATAACGAATAGAGCAAAACGCATAACGATTAACGAATAACGGATCACACATAACGCATAACGCATAATGCATAACGCATAACGCATAATCCATAACGCATAAAGCGTAACGCATAACGCATAACGCATAACGCATAAAACATAACGCATAATGCATAACGCATAAAGCATAACGCATAACGCATAAATCATAACGCATAACGCATAACGCATAACGCATAACGCATAACGCATAACGCAAACTCATAACGCATAACGCATAACGCATAACGCATAACGCATAAAGCATAACGCATAACGCATAACGCATGAAGCATAACCCATAACGCAAAACGCATAACGCATAACGTATAACGCATAATGCACAACGCATAACGAATACAGCAAAACGCATAACGATTAACGAATAACGGATCACGCATAACGCATAACGCATAATGCATAATGCATAACGCATAACCCATAACGCATAACACATAACGCATATCGCATAATGCACAACGCATAACGCATTACGCATAACGCATAACGTATAACGCATAACGCATAACGCATAACGCATAACGCATAACGCATAACGCATAACGCATAACGTATAACGCATAACGCATACCGTATAATGCATAACGCATAAGGCATAACGCATTACGCATAACTTATAACGCATAACGCATAACGCATAACGCATAAAGCATAACGCATAACGCATAACGCATGAAGCATAACCCATAACGCAAAACGCATAACGCATAACGTATAACGCATAATGCACAACGCATAACGAATACAGCAAAACGCATAACGATTAACGAATAACGGATCACGCATAACGCATAACGCATAACATATAACGCATAACGCATAACGCATAAAGCATAACGCATAACGCATAACGCATAACGCATAACGCACAACGCATAACGCATAAAATATAACGCATTATGCATAACGCAAACGTATAACGCACAACGCATAACGCATAACGCATAACATATAACGCATAACGCATAACGCATAACGCTTAACGCATTACGCATAACGCATAACGCATTACGCATAACGCATAACGCATAAAGCATAACGCATAACGCATAACGCATAACGCATAACGCATAACGCATAACGCATAACGCATAAAGCATAACGCATAACGCATAACGCATTACGCATAACTTATAACTCATAACTCATAAGGAGTAACGCATAACGCATAAAGCATAACGCATAACGCATAACGCATAACGCATAACGCATAACGCATAACGCATAACGCATAATGCATAAAGCATAACGCATAACGCATAACTTATAACTCATTACTCATAACGAATAACGCATAACGCATAACGCATAACGCGTAATGCATAACGCATAACGCATAACGCATAACGCATAACGCACAACGCATAACGCATAAAATATAACGCATAACGCTTAACGCATATCGCATAACGCATAACGTATAACGCATAACGCATACCGTATAACGCATTATGCATAACGCAAACGTATAACGCACAACGCATAACGCATAACGCATAACATATAACGCATAACGCATAACGCATAACGCTTAACGCATTACGCATAACGCATAACGCATTACGCATAACGCATAACGCATAAAGCATAACGCATAACGCATAACGCATAACGCATAACGCATAACGCATAACGCATAAAGCATAACGCATAACGCATAACGCATAACGCAAACGTATAACGCACAACGCATAACGCATAACGCATAACGTATAACGCATAACGCATAACGCATAACGCATAACGCATAACGCATAACGCATAACGCATAACGCATAACGCATAACGCATAACGCATAACGCATAACGCATAACGCATAACGCATAACGCATAACGCATAACGCATAACGCATAACGCATAACGCATAACGCATAACGCATAACGCATAACCCCTAACGCAATAACGCATAACGCATAAAGCATAACGCATATCGTGTAACTCATAACGCATAACGCATAAAGCATAACGCATAAAGCATAACGCATAAGGCATAACGCATAACGCATAACGCATAACGCATAACGCATTACGCATAACGCATAACGTATAACGCATAACGCATAACGCATAACGCATAACGCATAACGCATAACGCATAACGCATAACGCATAACGCATAACGCATAACGCATACCGTATAACGCATAACGCATAACGCATAACGCAAACGTATAACGCACAACGCATAACGCATAACGCATAACGTATAACGCATAACGCATAACGCATAACGCATAACGCATAACGCATAACCCATACTTCATAACGCATAACGCATAATGCACAACGCATAACGAACACCGGAAAACCCATAACGCCTAACGCATAACGGATCACGCATAACGCATAATGCATAACGCATAAAGCATAACGCATAACGCATAACGCATAACCCCTAACGCAATAACGCATAACGCATAACGCATAACGCTTATCGTGTAACTCATAACGCATAACGCATAAAGCATAACGCATAACGCATAACGTATAACGCAAAACGCATAACGCATAACGTATAACGCATAATGCACAACGCATAACGAATACAGCAAAACGCATAACGATTAACGAATAACGGATCACGCATAACGCATAACGCATAATGCATAACGCATAACGCATAACGCATAATGCATAACGCATAACGCATAACGCATAAAACATAACGCATAATGCATAACGCATAAAGCGTAACGCATAACGCATAAATCATAACGCATAACGCATAACGCATAACGCATAACGCATAACGCATAACGCATAACGCATAACGCATAACGCATAACGCATAACGCATAACGCATAACGCATAACGCATAACGCATAACGCATAACGCATAACGCATAACGCATAACGCATAACGCATAACGCATAAAGCATAACGCATAACGCATAACGCATAACCGATAACGCAAAACGCATAACGCATAACGTATAACGCATAATACACAACGCATAACGAATACAGCAAAACGCATAACGATTAACGAATAACGGATCACGCATAACGCATAACGCATAATGCATAACGCATAACGCATAACGCATAATGCATAACGCATAAAGCGTAACGCATAACGCATAACGCATAAAGCATAACGCATAAATCATAACGCATAACGCATAACGCATAACGCATAACGCATAACGCATAACGCATAACGCATAACGCATAACGCATAACGCATAACGCATAACGCATAACGCATAACGCATAACGAATAACGGATCACGCATAACGCATAACGCATAATGCATAATGCATAACGCATAACGCATAATGCATAACGCATAACGCATAACGCATAAAACATAACGCATAATGCATAACGCATAAAGCGTAACGCATAACGCATAAATCATAACGCATAACGCATAACGCATAACGCATAACGCATAACGCATAACGCATAACGCATAACGCATAACGCATAACGCATAACGCATAACGCATAACGCATAACGCATAACGCATAACGCATAACGCATAACGCATAACGCATAACGCATAAAGCATAACGCATAACGCATAACGCATAACCGATAACGCAAAACGCATAACGCATAACGTATAACGCATAATACACAACGCATAACGAATACAGCAAAACGCATAACGATTAACGAATAACGGATCACGCATAACGCATAACGCATAACGCATAATGCATAACGCATAACGCATAACGCATAATGCATAACGCATAAAGCGTAACGCATAACGCATAACGCATAAAGCATAACGCATAAATCATAACGCATAACGCATAACGCATAATGCACAGAGCATAACGAATACAGCAAAACGAATAACGATTAACGAATAACGGATCACGCATAACGCATAACGCATAACGTATAACGCATAACGCATACCGTATAACGCATAACGCATAACGCATAACGCATAACGCATAACGCATAACGCAAACGTATAACGCACAACGCATAACGCATAACGCATAACGTATAACGCATAACGCATAACGCATAACGCATAACGCATAACGCATAACGCATAACGCATAACGCATAACGCATAACGCATAACGCATAACGCATAACGCATAACCCCTAACGCAATAACGCATAACGCATAAAGCATAACGCATATCGTGTAACTCATAACGCATAACGCATAAAGCATAACGCATAAAGCATAACGCATAAGGCATAACGCATAACGCATAACGCATAACGCATAACGCATAACGCATTACGCATAACGCATAACGTATAACGCATAACGCATAACGCATAACGCATAACGCATAACGCATAACGCATAACGCATAACGCATAACGTATAACGCATAACGCATACCGTATAATGCATAACCCATACTTCATAACGCATAACGCATAATGCACAACGCATAACGAACAGCGGAAAACCCATAACGCCTAACGCATAACGGATCACGCATAACGCATAATGCATAACGCATAACCCATAACGCATAACACATAACGCATATCGCATAATGCACAACGCATAACGAATAGAGCAAAACGCATAACGATTAACGAATAACGGATCACACATAACGCATAACGCATAATGCATAACGCATAACGCATAATCCATAACGCATAAAGCGTAACGCATAACGCATAACGCATAACGCATAAAACATAACGCATAATGCATAACGCATAAAGCATAACGCATAACGCATAAATCATAACGCATAACGCATAACGCATAACGCATAACGCAAACTCATAACGCATAACGCATAACGCATAACGCATAACGCATAAAGCATAACGCATAACGCATAACGCATGAAGCATAACCCATAACGCAAAACGCATAACGCATAACGTATAACGCATAATGCACAACGCATAACGAATACAGCAAAACGCATAACGATTAACGAATAACGGGTCACGCATAACGCATAACGCATAATGCATAATGCATAACGCATAACCCATAACGCATAACACATAACGCATATCGCATAATGCACAACGCATAACGCATTACGCATAACGCATAACGTATAACGCATAACGCATAACGCATAACGCATAACGCATAACGCATAACGCATAACGCATGACGTATAACGCATAACGCATACCGTATAATGCATAACGCATAAGGCATAACGCATTACGCATAACTTATAACGCATAACGCATAACGCATAACGCATAAAGCATAACGCATAACGCATAACGCATGAAGCATAACCCATAACGCAAAACGCATAACGCATAACGTATAACGCATAATGCACAACGCATAACGAATACAGCAAAACGCATAACGATTAACGAATAACGGATCACGCATAACGCATAACGCATAACATATAACGCATAACGCATAACGCATAAAGCATAACGCATAACGCATAACGCATAACGCATAACGCATAACGCACAACGCATAACGCATAAAATATAACGCATTATGCATAACGCAAACGTATAACGCACAACGCATAACGCATAACGCATAACATATAACGCATAACGCATAACGCATAACGCTTAACGCATTACGCATAACGCATAACGCATTACGCATAAAGCATAACGCATAAAGCATAACGCATAACGCATAACGCATAACGCATAACGCATAACGCATAACTCATAACGCATAACGCATAAAGCATAACGCATAACGCATAACGCATTACGCATAACTTATAACTCATAACTCATAAGGAGTAACGCATAACGCATAAAGCATAACGCATAACGCATAACGCATAACGCATAACGCATAACGCATAACGCATAACGCATAATGCATAAAGCATAACGCATAACGCATAACGCATAACTCATTACTCATAACGAATAACGCATAACGCATAACGCATAACGCGTAATGCATAACGCATAACGCATAACGCATAACGCATAACGCATAACGCACAACGCATAACGCATAAAATATAACGCATAACGCTTAACGCATATCGCATAACGCATAACGTATAACGCATAACGCATACCGTATAACGCATTATGCATAACGCAAACGTATAACGCACAACGCATAACGCATAACGCATAACATATAACGCATAACGCATAACGCATAACGCTTAACGCATTACGCATAACGCATAACGCATTACGCATAACGCATAACGCATAAAGCATAACGCATAACGCATAACGCATAACGCATAACGCATAACGCATAACGCATAAAGCATAACGCATAACGCATAACGCATTACGCATAACTTATAACTCATAACTCATAAGGAGTAACGCATAACGCATAAAGCATAACGCATAACGCATAACGCATAACGCATAACGCATAACGCATAACGCATAACGCATGAAGCATAACCCATAACGCATTACGCATAACTTATAACTCATAACTCATAAGGAGTAACGCATAACGCATAAAGCATAACGCATAACGCATAACGCATAACGCATAACGCATAACGCATAACGCATAACGCATAACGCATAACGCATAATGCTAAAGCATAACGCATAACGCATAACTTATAACTCATTACTCATAACGAATAACGCATAACGCATAACGCATAACGCGTAATGCATAACGCATAACGCATAACGCATAACGCATAACGCATAACGCATAACGCACAACGCATAACGCATAAAATATAACGCATAACGCTTAACGCATATCGCATAACGCATAACGTATAACGCATAACGCATACCGTATAACGCATTATGCATAACGCAAACGTATAACGCACAACGCATAACGCATAACGCATAACATATAACGCATAACGCATAAAGCATAACGCTTAACGCATTACGCATAACGCATAACGCATTACGCATAACGCATAACGCATAAAGCATAACGCATAACGCATAACGCATAACGCATAACGCATAACGCATAACGCATAAAGCATAACGCATAACGCATAAAACATAACGCATAATGCATAACGCATAAAGCGTAACGCATAACGCATAAATAATAACGCATAACGCATAACGCATAACGCATAACGCATAACGCATAACTCATAACGCATAACGCATAACGCATAACGCATAACGCATAACGCATAACACATAACGCATAACGCATAACGCATAACGCATAACGCATAACGCACAACGCATAACGCATAAAATATAACGCATTATGCATAACGCAAACGTATAACGCACAACGCATAACGCATAACGCATAACATATAACGCATAACGCATAACGCATAACGCTTAACGCATTACGCATAACGCATAACGCATTACGCATAACGCATAACGCATAACGCATAACGCATAACTCATAACGCATAACGCATAACGCATAACGCATAACGCATAAAGCATAACGCATAACGCATGAAGCATAACCCATAACGCAAAACGCATAACGCATAACGTATAACGCATAATGCACAACGCATAACGAATACAGCAAAACGCATAACGATTAACGAATAACGGATCACGCATAACGCATAACGCATAATGCATAATGCATAACGCATAACGCATAATGCATAACGCATAAAGCGTAACGCATAACGCATAACGCATAAAGCATAACGCATAAATCATAACGCATAACGCATAACGCATAACGCATAACGCATAACGCATAACGCATAACGCATAACGCATAACGCATAACGCATAACGCATAACGCATAACGCATAACGCATAACGCATAACGCATAACGCATAACGCATAACGCATAACGCATAACGCATAACGCATAACGCATAACGCATAACGCATAACGCATAACGCATAACGCATAACGCATAACGCATAACGGATCACGCATAACGCATAACGCATAACGCATATCGTGTAACTCATAACGCATAACGCATAAAGCATAACGCATAAAGCATAACGCATAACGCATATCGCATAACGCATAACGCATAACGCATAACGCATAACGCATAACGCATAACGCATAACGCATAACGCATAACGCATAACGCATAACGCATAACGCATAACGCATAACGCATAACGCATAACGCATAACGCATAACGCATAACGCATAACGTATAACGCATAACGCATACCGTATAACGCATAACGCATAACGCATAACGCATAACGCATAACGCATAACGCAAACGTATAACGCACAACGCATAACGCATAACGCATAACGTATAACGCATAACGCATAACGCATAACGCATAACGCATAACGCATAACGCATAACGCATAACGCATAACGCATAACGCATAACGCATAACGCATAACGCATAACGCATAACCCCTAACGCAATAACGCATAACGCATAAAGCATAACGCATATCGTGTAACTCATAACGCATAACGCATAAAGCATAACGCATAACGCATAACGCATAACGCATAACGCATAACGCATAACGCATAACGCATAACGCATAACGCATAACGCATAACGCATAACGCATAACGCATAACGCATAACGCATAACGCATAACGCATAACGCATAACGCATAACGCATAACGCATAACGCATAACGCATAACGCATAACGGATCACGCATAACGCATAACGCATAACGCATATCGTGTAACTCATAACGCATAACGCATAAAGCATAACGCATAAAGCATAACGCATAACGCATATCGCATAACGCATAACGCATAACGTATAACGCATAACGCATACCGTATAACGCATAACGCATAACGCATAACGCAAACGTATAACGCACAACGCATAACGCATAACGCATAACGTATAACGCATAACGCATAACGCATAACGCATAACGCATAACGCATAACGCATAACGCATAACGCATAACCCATACTTCATAACGCATAACGCATAACGCATAATGCACAACGCATAACGAACACCGGAAAACCCATAACGCCTAACGCATAACGGATCACGCATAACGCATAATGCATAACGCATAAAGCATAACGCATAACGCATAACGCATAACCCCTAACGCAATAACGCATAACGCATAACGCATAACGCTTATCGTGTAACTCATAACGCATAACGCATAAAGCATAACGCATAACGCATAACGTATAACGCATAACGCATAACGCATAACGTATAACGCATAATGCACAACGCATAACGAATACAGCAAAACGCATAACGATTAACGAATAACGGATCACGCATAACGCATAACGCATAACGCATAACGCATAACGCATAACGCATAACGCATAACGCATAACGCATAACGCATAAAACATAACGCATAATGCATAACGCATAAAGCGTAACGCATAACGCATAAATCATAACGCATAACGCATAACGCATAACGCATAACGCATAACGCATAACGCATAACGCATAACGCATAACGCATAACGCATAACGCATAACGCATAACGCATAACGCATAACGCATAACGCATAACGCATAACGCATAACGCATAACGCATAACGCATAACGCATAAAGCATAACGCATAACGCATAACGCATAACCGATAACGCAAAACGCATAACGCATAACGTATAACGCATAATACACAACGCATAACGAATACAGCAAAACGCATAACGATTAACGAATAACGGATCACGCATAACGCATAACGCATAATGCATAACGCATAACGCATAACGCATAATGCATAACGCATAAAGCGTAACGCATAACGCATAACGCATAAAGCATAACGCATAAATCATAACGCATAACGCATAACGCATAACGCATAACGCATAACGCATAACGCATAACGCATAACGCATAACGCATAACGCATAACGCATAACGCATAACGCATAACGCATAACGCATAACGCATAACGCATAACGCATAACGCATAACGCATAACGCATAACGCATAACGCATAACGTATAACGCATAACGCATACCGTATAACGCATAACGCATAACGCATAACGCATAACGCATAACGCATAACGCAAACGTATAACGCACAACGCATAACGCATAACGCATAACGTATAACGCATAACGCATAACGCATAACGCATAACGCATAACGCATAACGCATAACGCATAACGCATAACGCATAACGCATAACGCATAACGCATAACGCATAACGCATAACCCCTAACGCAATAACGCATAACGCATAAAGCATAACGCATATCGTGTAACTCATAACGCATAACGCATAAAGCATAACGCATAAAGCATAACGCATAAGGCATAACGCATAACGCATAACGCATAACGCATAACGCATTACGCATAACGCATAACGTATAACTCATAACGCATAACGCATAACGCATAACGCATAACGCATAACGCATAACGCATAACGCATAACGCATAACGCATAACGTATAACGCATAACGCATACCGTATAATGCATAACCCATACTTCATAACGCATAACGCATAATGCACAACGCATAACGAACAGCGGAAAACCCATAACGCCTAACGCATAACGGATCACGCATAACGCATAATGCATAACGCATAACCCATAACGCATAACACATAACGCATATCGCATAATGCACAACGCATAACGAATAGAGCAAAACGCATAACGATTAACGAATAACGGATCACACATAACGCATAACGCATAATGCATAACGCATAACGCATAATCCATAACGCATAAAGCGTAACGCATAACGCATAACGCATAACGCATAAAACATAACGCATAACGCATAACGCATAACGCATAACGCATAACGCAAACTCATAACGCATAACGCATAACGCATAACGCATAACGCATAAAGCATAACGCATAACGCATAACGCATGAAGCATAACCCATAACGCAAAACGCATAACGCATAACGTATAACGCATAATGCACAACGCATAACGAATACAGCAAAACGCATAACGATTAACGAATAACGGATCACGCATAACGCATAACGCATAATGCATAATGCATAACGCATAACCCATAACGCATAACACATAACGCATATCGCATAATGCACAACGCATAACGCATTACGCATAACGCATAACGTATAACGCATAACGCATAACGCATAACGCATAACGCATAACGCATAACGCATAACGCATAACGTATAACGCATAACGCATACCGTATAATGCATAACGCATAAGGCATAACGCATTACGCATAACTTATAACGCATAACGCATAACGCATAACGCATAAAGCATAACGCATAACGCATAACGCATGAAGCATAACCCATAACGCAAAACGCATAACGCATAACGTATAACGCATAATGCACAACGCATAACGAATACAGAAAAACGCATAACGATTAACGAATAACGGATCACGCATAACGCATAACGCATAACATATAACGCATAACGCATAACGCATAAAGCATAACGCATAACGCATAACGCATAACGCATAACGCATAACGCACAACGCATAACGCATAAAATATAACGCATTATGCATAACGCAAACGTATAACGCACAACGCATAACGCATAACGCATAACATATAACGCATAACGCATAACGCATAACGCTTAACGCATTACGCATAACGCATAACGCATTACGCATAACGCATAACGCATAAAGCATAACGCATAACGCATAACGCATAACGCATAACGCATAACGCATAACGCATAAAGCATAACGCATAACGCATAACGCATTACGCATAACTTATAACTCATAACTCATAAGGAGTAACGCATAACGCATAAAGCATAACGCATAACGCATAACGCATAACGCATAACGCATAACGCATAACGCATAACGCATAACGCATGAAGCATAACCCATAACGCAAAACGCATAACGTATAACGCATAATGCACAACGCATAACGAATACAGCAAAACGCATAACGATTAACGAATAACGGATCACGCATAACGCATAACGCATAACATATAACGCATAACGCATAACGCATAAAGCATAACGCATAACGCATAACGCATAACGCATAACGCATAACGCACAACGCATAACGCATAAAATATAACGCATTATGCATAACGCAAACGTATTACGCATAACGCATAACGCATAAAGCATAACGCATAACGCATAACGCATAACGCATAACGCATAACGCATAACGCATAAAGCATAACGCATAACGCATAACGCATTACGCATAACTTATAACTCATAACTCATAAGGAGTAACGCATAACGCATAAAGCATAACGCATAACGCATAACGCATAACGCATAACGCATAACGCATAACGCATAACGCATAACGCATAACGCATAATGCATAAAGCATAACGCATAACGCATAACTTATAACTCATAACTCATAAGGAGTAACGCATAACGCATAACGCATAACGCATAACGCATAACGCATAAAGCATAACGCATAACGCATAACGCATTACGCATAACTTATAACTCATAACTCATAAGGAGTAACGCATAACGCATAAAGCATAACGCATAACGCATAACGCATAACGCATAACGCATAACGCATAACGCATAACGCATAACGCATAACGCATAACGCATGAAGCATAACCCATAACGCAAAACGCATAACGCATAACGTATAACGCATAATGCACAACGCATAACGAATACAGCAAAACGCATAACGATTAACGAATAACGGATCACGCATAACGCATAACGCATAACATATAACGCATAACGCATAACGCATAAAGCATAACGCATAACGCATAACGCATAACGCATAACGCATAACGCACAACGCATAACGCATAAAATATAACGCATTATGCATAACGCAAACGTATAACGCACAACGCATAACGCATAACGCATAACATATAACGCATAACGCATAACGCATAACGCTTAACGCATTACGCATAACGCATAACGCATTACGCATAACGCATAACGCATAAAGCATAACGCATAACGCATAACGCATAACGCATAACGCATAACGCATAACGCATAACGCATAAAGCATAACGCATAACGCATAACGCATTACGCATAACTTATAACTCATAACTCATAAGGAGTAACGCATAACGCATAAAGCATAACGCATAACGCATAACGCATAACGCATAACGCATAACGCATAACGCATAACGCATAACGCATAACTCATAACGCATAACGCATAACGCATAACGCATAACGCATAACGCATAAAGCATAACGCATAACGCATGAAGCATAACCCATAACGCAAAACGCATAACGCATAACGTATAACGCATAATGCACAACGCATAACGAATACAGCAAAACGCATAACGATTAACGAATAACGGATCACGCATAACGCATAACGCATAATGCATAATGCATAACGCATAACGCATAATGCATAACGCATAAAGCATAACGCATAACGCATAACGCATAACGCATAACGCATAACGCACAACGCATAACGCATAAAATATAACGCATTATGCATAACGCAAACGTATAACGCACAACGCATAACGCATAACGCATAACATATAACGCATAACGCATAACGCATAACGCTTAACGCATTACGCATAACGCATAACGCATTACGCATAACGCATAACGCATAAAGCATAACGCATAACGCATAACGCATAACGCATAACGCATAACGCATAACGCATAACGCATAAAGCATAACGCATAACGCATAACGCATTACGCATAACGCATAACGCATAAAGCATAAGGAGTAACGCATAACGCATTACGCATAACTTATAACTCATAACTCATAAGGAGTAACGCATAACGCATAAAGCATAACGCATAACGCATAACGCATAACGCATAACGCATAACGCATAACGCATAACGCATAACGCATAACTCATAACGCATAACGCATAACGCATAACGCATAACGCATAACGCATAAAGCATAACGCATAACGCATGAAGCATAACCCATAACGCAAAACGCATAACGCATAACGTATAACGCATAATGCACAACGCATAACGAATACAGCAAAACGCATAACGATTAACGAATAACGGATCACGCATAACGCATAACGCATAATGCATAATGCATAACGCATAACGCATAATGCATAACGCATAAAGCATAACGCATAACGCATAACGCATAACGCATAACGCATAACGCACAACGCATAACGCATAAAATATAACGCATTATGCATAACGCAAACGTATAACGCACAACGCATAACGCATAACGCATAACATATAACGCATAACGCATAACGCATAACGCTTAACGCATTACGCATAACGCATAACGCATTACGCATAACGCATAACGCATAAAGCATAACGCATAACGCATAACGCATAACGCATAACGCATAACGCATAACGCATAACGCATAACGCATAAAGCATAACGCATAACGCATAACGCATTACGCATAACTTATAACTCATAACTCATAAGGAGTAACGCATAACGCATAAAGCATAACGCATAACGCATAACGCATAACGCATAACGCATAACGCATAACGCATAACGCATAACGCATAATGCATAAAGCATAACGCATAACGCATAACTTATAACTCATTACTCATAACGAATAACGCATAACGCATAACGCATAACGCGTAATGCATAATGCATAACGCATAACGCATAACGCATAACGCATAACGCATAACGCACAACGCATAACGCATAAAATATAACGCATAACGCTTAACGCATATCGCATAACGCATAACGTATAACGCATAACGCATACCGTATAACGCATTATGCATAACGCAAACGTATAACGCACAACGCATAACGCATAACGCATAACATATAACGCATAACGCATAACGCATAACGCATAACGCATAACGCTTAACGCATTACGCATAACGCATAACGCATTACGCATAACGCATAACGCATAAAGCATAACGCATAACGCATAACGCATAACGCATAACGCATAACGCATAACGCATAAAGCATAACGCATAACGCATAACGCATTACGCATAACTTATAACTCATAACTCATAAGGAGTAACGCATAACGCATAAAGCATAACGCATAACGCATAACGCATAACGCATAACGCATAACGCATAACGCATAACGCATAACGCATAACGCATTACGCATAACGCATAACGTATAACGCATAACGCATAACGCATAATGCATAACGCATAACGCATAACGCATAACGCATAACGCATAACGCATAACGTATAACGCATAACGCATACCGTATAATGCATAACCCATACTTCATAACGCATAACGCATAATGCACAACGCATAACGAACACCGGAAAACCCATAACGCCTAACGCATAACGGATCACGCATAACGCATAATGCATAACGCATAACGCATAACGCATAACACATAACGCATATCGCATAATTTACAACGCATAACGAATACAGCAAAACGCATAACGATTAACGAATAACGGATCACACATAACGCATAACGCATAATGCATAACGCATAACGCATAATCCATAACGCATAAAGCGTAACGCATAACGCAAAACGCATAACGCATAACGCATAAAACATAACGCATAATGCATAACGCATAAAGCGTAACGCATAACGCATAAATAATAACGCATAACGCATAACGCATAACGCATAACGCATAACGCATAACGCATAACGCATAACTCATAACGCATAACGCATAACGCATAACGCATAACGCATAACGCATAACTCATAACGCATAACGCATAACGCATAACGCATAACGCATAACGCATAACGCATAACGCATAACGCATAACGCATAACACATAACGCATAACGCATAATGCACACAGCATAACGAATACAGCAAAACGAATAACGATTAACGAATAACGGATCACGCATAACGCATAACGCATAACGTATAACGCATAACGCATACCGTATAACGCATAACGCATAACGCATAACGCATAACGCATAACGCAAACGTATAACGCACAACGCATAACGCATAACGCATAACGTATAACGCATAACGCATAACGCATAACGCATAACGCATAACGCATAACGCATAACGCATAACGCATAACGCATAACGCATAACCCCTAACGCAATAACGCATAACGCATAACGCATATCGTGTAACTCATAACGCATAACGCATAAAGCATAACGCATAAAGCATAACGCATAACGCATAACGCATAACGCATAACGCATAACGCATAACGCATAACGCATTACGCATAACGCATAACGCATAACGCATAAAGCATAACGCATAACGCATAACGCATAACGCATAACGCATAACGCATAACGCATAACTCATAACGCATAACGCATAAATCATAACGCATAACGCATAACGCATAACGCATAACGCATAACTCATAACGCATAACGCATAACGCATAACGCATAACGCATAAAGCATAACGCATAACGCATAACGCATAACGCATAACGCATAAAGCATAACGCATAACGCATAACGCATGAAGCATAACCAATAACGCAAAACGCATAACGCATAACGTATAACGCATAATGCACAACGCATAACGAATACAGCAAAACGCATAACGATTAACGAATAACGGATCACGCATAACGCATAACGCATAATGCATAATGCATAACGCATAACGCATAATGCATAACGCATAAAGCGTAACGCATAACGCATAACGCATAAAGCATAACGCATAAATCATAACGCATAACGCATAACGCATAACGCATAACGCATAACGCATAACGCATAACGCATAACGCATAACGCATATCGTGTAACTCATAACGCATAACGCATAAAGCATAACGCATAAAGCATAACGCATAACGCATATCGCATAACGCATAACGCATAACGTATAACGCATAACGCATACCGTATAACGCATAACGCATAACGCATAACGCAAACGTATAACGCACAACGCATAACGCATAACGCATAACGTATAACGCATAACGCATAACGCATAACGCATAACGCATAACGCATAACGCATAACGCATTACGCATAACGCATAACGTATAACGCATAACGCATAACGCATAACGCATAACGCATAACGCATAACGCATAACGCATAACGCATAACGTATAACGCATAACGCATACCGTATAATGCATAACGCATAAGGCATAACGCATTACGCATAACTTATAACGCATAACGCATAACGCATAACGCATAACGCATAAAGCATAACGCATAACGCATAACGCATGAAGCATAACCCATAACGCAAAACGCATAACGCATAACGTATAACGCATAATGCACAACGCATAACGAATACAGCAAAACGC
Source organism: Lasioglossum morio (assembly GCA_916610235.2). Lineage (NCBI taxonomy): Eukaryota > Metazoa > Arthropoda > Insecta > Hymenoptera > Halictidae > Lasioglossum > Lasioglossum morio. The sequence continues at coordinate 2,311,812 of CAKAJA020000151.1, read as the reverse complement.
ATAACGATTAACGAATAACGAATCACGCATAACGCATAACGCATAACATATAACGCATAACTCATAACGCATAAAGCATAACGCATAACGCATAACGCATAACGCATAACGCATAACGCATAACGCATAACGCACAACGCATAACGCATAAAATATAACGCATAACGCTTAACGCACATCGCATAACGCATAACGTATAACGCATAACGCATACCGTATAACGCATTATGCATAACGCAAACGTATAACGCACAACGCATAACGCATAACGCATAACATATAACGCATAACGCATAACGCATAACGCATAACGCTTAACGCATTACGCATAACGCATAACGCATTACGCATAACGCATAACGCATAAAGCATAACGCATAACGCATAACGCATAACGCATAACGCATAACGCATAACGCATAACGCATAACGCATAAAGCATAACGCATAACGCATAACGCATTACGCATAACTTATAACTCATAACTCATAAGGAGTAACGCATAACGCATAAAGCATAACGCATAACGCATAACGCATAACGCATAACGCATAACGCATAACGCATAACGCATAACGCATAACGCATAATGCATAAAGCATAACGCATAACGCATAACTTATAACTCATTACTCATAACGAATAACGCATAACGCATAACGCATAACGCATAATGCATAACGCATAACGCATAACGCATAACGCATAACGCATAACGCATAACGCATAACGCACACCGTATAACGCATAACGCATAACGTATAACGCATAAAGCATAACGCATAACGCATAACGCATAACGCATAACGCATAACGCATAACGCATAACGGATCACGCATAACGCATAACGCATAACGCATATCGTGTAACGCATAACGCATAGCGCATAACGCATAACGTATAACGCATAATGCACAACGCATAACGAATACAGCAAAACGCATAACGATTAACGAATAACGGATCACGCATAACGCATAACGCATAATGCATAATGCATAACGCATAACGCATAATGCATAACGCATAAAGCGTAACGCATAACGCATAACGCATAAAGCATAACGCATAAATCATAACGCATAACGCATAACGCATAACGCATAACGCATAACGCATAACGCATAACGCATAACGCATAACGCATAAAATATAACGCATAACGCTTAACGCATATCGCATAACGCATAACGTATAACGCATAACGCATACCGTATAACGCATTATGCATAACGCAAACGTATAACGCACAACGCATAACGCATAACGCATAACATATAACGCATAACGCATAACGCTTAACGCATTACGCATAACGCATAACGCATTACGCATAACGCATAACGCATAAAGCATAACGCATAAAGCATAACGCATAACGCATAACGCATGAAGCATAACCCATAACGCAAAACGCATAACGCATAACGTATAACCCATAATGCACAACGCATAACGAATACAGCAAAACGCATAACGATTAACGAATAACGGATCACGCATAACGCATAACGCATAACATATAACGCATAACGCATAACGCATAAAGCATAACGCATAACGCATAACGCATAACGCATAACGCATAACGCACAACGCATAACGCATAAAATATAACGCATAACGCTTAACGCATATCGCATAACGCATAACGTATAACGCATAACGCATACCGTATAACGCATTATGCATAACGCAAACGTATAACGCACAACGCATAACGCATAACGCATAACATATAACGCATAACGCATAACGCATAACGCTTAACGCATTACGCATAACGCATAACGCATTACGCATAACGCATAACGCATAAAGCATAACGCATAACGCATAACGCATAACGCATAACGCATAACGCATAACGCATAACGCATAACGCATAACGCATAAAGCATAACGCATAACGCATAACGCATTACGCATAACTTATAACTCATAACTCATAAGGAGTAACGCATAACGCATAAAGCATAACGCATAACGCATAACGCATAACGCATAACGCATAACGCATAACGCATAACGCATAACGCATAACGCATAACGCATAACGCATAACGCATAACGCATAACGCATAACGCATAACGCATAACGCATAACGCATAACGCATAACGGATCACGCATAACGCATAACGCATAACGCATATCGTGTAACTCATAACGCATAACGCATAAAGCATAACGCATAAAGCATAACGCATAACGCATATCGCATAACGCATAACGCATAACGTATAACGCATAACGCATACCGTATAACGCATAACGCATAACGCATAACGCAAACGTATAACGCACAACGCATAACGCATAACGCATAACGTATAACGCATAACGCATAACGCATAACGCATAACGCATAACGCATAACGCATAACGCATAAGCCATACTTCATAACGCATAACGCAGAATGCACAACGCATAACGAACACCGGAAAACCCATAACGCCTAACGCATAACGGATCACGCATAACGCATAATGCATAACGCATAAAGCATAACGCATAACGCATAACGCATAACGCATAACCCCTAACGCAATAACGCATAACGCATAACGCATAACGCTTATCGTGTAACTCATAACGCATAACGCATAAAGCATAACGCATAACGCATAACGTATAACGCAAAACGCAAAACGCATAACGCATAACGTATAACGCATAATGCACAACGCATAACGAATACAGCAAAACGCATAACGATTAACGAATAACGGATCACGCATAACGCATAACGCATAATGCATAATGCATAACGCATAACGCATAATGCATAACGCATAACGCATAACGCATAACGCATAAAACATAACGCATAATGCATAACGCATAAAGCGTAACGCATAACGCATAAATCATAACGCATAACGCATAACGCATAACGCATAACGCATAACGCATAACGCATAACGCATAACGCATAACGCATAACGCATAACGCATAACGCATAACGCATAACGCATAACGCATAACCGATAACGCAAAACGCATAACGCATAACGTATAACGCATAATACACAACGCATAACGAATACAGCAAAACGCATAACGATTAACGAATAACGGATCACGCATAACGCATAACGCATAATGCATAACGCATAACGCATAACGCATAACGCATAATGCATAACGCATAAAGCGTAACGCATAACGCATAACGCATAAAGCATAACGCATAAATCATAACGCATAACGCATAACGCATAACGCATAACGCATAACGCATAACGCATAACGCATAACGCATAACGCATAACGCATAACGCATAACGCATAACGCATAACGCATAACGCATAACGCATAACGCATAACGCATAACGCATAACGCATAACGCATAACGCATAACGCATAACACATAACGCATAACGCATAATGCACAGAGCATAACGAATACAGCAAAACGAATAACGATTAACGAATAACGGATCACGCATAACGCATAACGCATAACGTATAACGCATAACGCATACCGTATAACGCATAACGCATAACGCATAACGCATAACGCATAACGCATAACGCATAACGCAAACGTATAACGCACAACGCATAACGCATAACGCATAACGTATAACGCATAACGCATAACGCATAACGCATAACGCATAACGCATAACGCATAACGCATGACGCATAACGCATAACGCATAACGCATAACGGATAACGCATAACGCATAACCCCTAACGCAATAACGCATAACGCATAACGCATAACGCATATCGTGTAACTCATAACGCATAACGCATAAAGCATAACGCATAAAGCATAACGCATAACGCATAACGCATAACGCATAACGCGTAACGCATAACGCATTACGCATAACGCATAACGTATAACGCATAACGCATAACGCATAACGCATAACGCATAACGCATAACGCATAACGCATAACGCATAACGCATAACGCATAACGCATAACGCATAACGTATAACGCATAACGCATACCGTATAATGCATAACCCATACTTCATAACGCATAACGCATAATGCACAACGCATAACGAACAGCGGAAAACCCATAACGCCTAACGCATAACGGATCACGCATAACGCATAATGCATAACGCATAACGCATAACGCATAACACATAACGCATATCGCATAATGCACAACGCATAACGAATAGAGCAAAACGCATAACGATTAACGAATAACGGATCACACATAACGCATAACGCATAATGCATAACGCATAACGCATAATCCATAACGCATAAAGCGTAACGCATAACGCATAACGCATAACGCATAAAACATAACGCATAATGCATAACGCATAACGCATAACGCATAAATCATGACGCATAACGCATAACGCATAACGCATAACGCATAACGCATAACGCATAACGCATAACTCATAACGCATAACGCATAACGCATAACGCATAACGCATAAAGCATAACGCATAACACATAACGTATGAAGCATAACCCATAACGCAAAACGCATAACGCATAACGTATAACGCATAATGCACAACGCATAACGAATACAGCAAAACGCATAACGATTAACGAATAACGGATCACGCATAACGCATAACGCATAATGCATAATGCATAACGCATAACGCATAATGCATAACGCATAAAGCGTAACGCATAACGCATAACGCATAAAGCATAACGCATAAATCATAACGCATAACGCATAACGCATAACGCATAACGCATAACGCATAACGCATAACGCATAACGCATAACGCATAACGCATAACGCATAACGCATAACGCATAACGCATAACGCATAACGCATAACGCATAACGCATAACGCATAATGCATAACACATAACGCATAACGCATAATGCACAGAGCATAACGAATACAGCAAAACGCATAACGATTAACGAATAACGGATCACGCATAACGCATAACGCATAACGCATATCGTGTAACTCATAACGCATAACGCATAAAGCATAACGCATAAAGCATAACGCATAACGCATATCGCATAACGCATAACGCATAACGTATAACGCATAACGCATACCGTATAACGCATAACGCATAACGCATAACGCAAACGTATAACGCACAACGCATAACGCATAACGCATAACGTATAACGCATAACGCATAACGCATAACGCATAACGCATAACGCATAACGCATAACGCATAACGCATTACGCATAACGCATAACGTATAACGCATAACGCATAACGCATAACGCATAACGCATAACGCATAACGCATAACGCATAACGTATAACGCATAACGCATACCGTATAATGCATAACGCATAACGCATAAAGCATAACGCATAACGCATAACGCATGAAGCATAACCCATAACGCAAAACGCATAACGCATAACGTATAACGCATAATGCACAACGCATAACGAATACAGCAAAACGCATAACGATTAACGAATAACGGATCACGCATAACGCATAACGCATAACATATAACGCATAACGCATAACGCATAAAGCATAACGTATAACGCATAACGCATAACGCATAACGCATAACGCACAACGCATAACGCATAAAATATAACGCATAACGCTTAACGCATATCGCATAACGCATAACGTATAACGCATAACGCATACCGTATAACGCATTATGCATAACGCAAACGTATAACGCACAACGCATAACGCATAACGCATAACATATAACGCATAACGCATAACGCATAACGCTTAACGCATTACGCATAACGCATAACGCATTACGCATAACGCATAACGCATAAAGCATAACGCATAACGCATAACGCATAACGCATAACGCATAAAGCATAACGCATAACGCATAAAGCATAACGCATAACGCATAACGCATTACGCATAACTTATAACTCATAACTCATAAGGAGTAACGCATAACGCATAAAGCATAACGCATAACGCATAACGCATAACGCATAACGCATAACGCATAACGCATAACGCATAACGCATAACGCATAACGCATAACGCATAACGCATAATGCATAAAGCATAACGCATAACGCATAACGCATAACGCATAACGCATAACGCATAACGCACACCGTATAACGCATAACGCATAACGTATAACGCATAAAGCATAACGCATAACGCATAACGCATAATGCATAACGCAAACGTATAACGCCCAACGCATAAAGCATAACGAACAACCCATAACGCATAATCCATAACGCATAACGCATAACGCATAACGCATAACGTATAACGCATAACGCATACCGTATAATGCATAACCCATACTTCATAACGCATAACGCATAATGCACAACGCATAACGAACAGCGGAAAACCCATAACGCCTAACGCATAACGGATCACGCATAACGCATAATGCATAACGCATAACGCATAACGCATAACACATAACGCATATCGCATAATGCACAACGCATAACGAATAGAGCAAAACGCATAACGATTAACGAATAACGGATCACACATAACGCATAACGCATAATGCATAACGCATAACGCATAATCCATAACGCATAAAGCGTAACGCATAACGCATAACGCATAACGCATAAAACATAACGCATAATGCATAACGCATAACGCATAACGCATAACGCATAAATCATAACGCATAACGCATAACGCATAACGCATAACGCATAACGCATAACTCATAACGCATAACGCATAACGCATAACGCATAACGCATAAAGCATAACGCATAACACATAACGTATGAAGCATAACCCATAACGCAAAACGCATAACGCATAACGTATAACGCATAATGCACAACGCATAACGAATACAGCAAAACGCATAACGATTAACGAATAACGGATCACGCATAACGCATAACGCATAATGCATAATGCATAACGCATAACGCATAATGCATAACGCATAAAGCGTAACGCATAACGCATAACGCATAAAGCATAACGCATAAATCATAACGCATAACGCATAACGCATAACGCATAACGCATAACGCATAACGCATAACGCATAACGCATAACGCATAACGCATAACGCATAACGCATAACGCATAACGCATAATGCATAACACATAACGCATAACGCATAATGCACAGAGCATAACGAATACAGCAAAACGCATAACGATTAACGAATAACGGATCACGCATAACGCATAACGCATAACGCATATCGTGTAACTCATAACGCATAACGCATAAAGCATAACGCATAACGCATATCGCATAACGCATAACGCATAACGTATAACGCATAACGCATACCGTATAACGCATAACGCATAACGCATAACGCAAACGTATAACGCACAACGCATAACGCATAACGCATAACGTATAACGCATAACGCATAACGCATAACGCATAACGCATAACGCATAACGCATAACGCATTACGCATAACGCATAACGTATAACGCATAACGCATAACGCATAACGCATAACGCATAACGCATAACGCATAACGCATAACGTATAACGCATAACGCATACCGTATAATGCATAACGCATAACGCATAAAGCATAACGCATAACGCATAACGCATGAAGCATAACCCATAACGCAAAACGCATAACGCATAACGTATAACGCATAATGCACAACGCATAACGAATACAGCAAAACGCATAACGATTAACGAATAACGGATCACGCATAACGCATAACGCATAACATATAACGCATAACGCATAACGCATAAAGCATAACGCATAACGCATAACGCATAACGCATAACGCATAACGCATAACGCACAACGCATAACGCATAAAATATAACGCATAACGCTTAACGCATATCGCATATCGCATAACGTATAACGCATAACGCATACCGTATAACGCATTATGCATAACGCAAACGTATAACGCACAACGCATAACGCATAACGCATAACATATAACGCATAACGCATAACGCATAACGCTTAACGCATTACGCATAACGCATAACGCATTACGCATAACGCATAACGCATAAAGCATAACGCATAACGCATAACGCATAACGCATAACGCATAACGCATAACGCATAACGCATAACGCATAAAGCATAACGCATAACGCATAACGCATTACGCATAACTTATAACTCATAACTCATAAGGAGTAACGCATAACGCATAAAGCATAACGCATAACGCATAACGCATAACGCATAACGCATAACGCATAACGCATAACGCATAACGCATAACGCATAACGCATAACGCATAACGCATAACGCATAATGCATAAAGCATAACGCATAACGCATAACGCATAACGCATAACGCACACCGTATAACGCATAACGCATAACGTATAACGCATAAAGCATAACGCATAACGCATAACGCAAACGTATAACGCCCAACGCATAAAGCATAACGAACAACCCATAACGCATAATCCATAACGCATAACGCATAACGCATAGCGCATAACGCATAACGTATAACGCATAACGCATAACGCATAACGCATAACGCAAACTTATAACGCACAACGCATAGCGCATAAAACATAACGCATAACGCATAACGCATAACGCATAACGCATAACGCATAACGCATAACGCATAACGCATAACGCATAACGCATAACGCTTAACGCATAACGGATCACGCATAACGCATAACGCATAACGCATAACGCATAACGCATAACGCATAACGCATAACGCATAACTTATAACTCATAACTCATAAGGAGTAACGCATAACGCATAAAGCATAACGCATAACGCATAACGCATAACGCATAACGCATAATGCATAAAGCATAACGCATAACGCATAACTTATAACTCATTACTCATAACGAATAACGCATAACGCATAACGCATAATGCATAACGCATAAAGCGTAACGCGTAACGCATAAATCATAACGCATAACGCATAACGCATAACGCATAACGCAAAACGCATAACGCATAACGCATAACGCATAACGCATAACGCATAACGCATAACGCATAACGCATAACGCATAACGCATAACGCATAACGCATAACGCATAACGCATAACGCATAACGCATAACGCATAACGCATAACGCATAACGCATAACGCATAACGCATAATGCATAACGCATAACGCATAACGCATAACCATAACGCATAACGCATAACGCATAAAGCGTAACACGTAACGCATAAATCATAACGCATAACGCATAACGCATAACGCATAACGCATAATGCATAACGCATAAAGCATAACGCATAACGCATAACGCATTACGCATAACTTATAACTCATAACTCATAAGGAGTAACGCATAACGCATAAAGCATAACGCATAACGCATAACTTATAACTCATAACTCATAAGGAGTAACGCATAACGCATAAAGCATAACGCATAACGCATAACGCATAATGCATAAAGCATAACGCATAACGCATAACTTATAACTCATTACTCATAACGAATAACGCATAACGCATAACGCATAACGCATAACGCATAACGCATAACGCATAACGCATAACGCATAACGCATAACGCATAACGCATAACGCATAACGCATAACGCATAACGCATAACGCATAACGTATAACGCATAACGCATAACGCATAACGCATAACGCATAACGCATAACGTATAACGCATAACGCATAACGCATAATGCATAACGCATAACGCATAACGCATAACCATAACGCATAACGCATAATCCATAACGCATAACGCATAACGCATAACGTATAACGCATAACGCATACCGTATAACGCATAACGCATAACGCATAACGCATAACGCCTAACGCATAACGCATAACGCATAACGTATAACGCATAACGCATACCGTATAACGCATAACGCATAACGCATAACGCATAACGCAAACGTATAGCGCACAACGCATAATGCATAAACCATAACTCATACTTCATAACGCATAACGCATAATGCACAACGCATAACGAACACCGGAAAACCCATAACGCCTAACGCATAACGGATCACGCATAACGCATAATGCATAACGCATAAAGCATAACGCATAACGCATAACGAATAACCCCTAACGCAATAATGCATAACGCATAACGCATAACGCATAACGTGTAACTCATAACGCATAACGCATAAAGCATAACGCATAACGCTTAACGCATATCGCATAACGCATAACGTATAACGCATAACGCATACCGTATAACGCAATATGCATAACGCAAACGTATAACGCACAACGCATAACGCATAACGCATAACATATAACGCATAACGCATAACGCATAACGCTTAACGCATTACGCATAACGCATAACGCATTACGCATAACGCATAACGCATAAAGCATAACGCATAACGCATAACGCATAACGCATAACGCATAACGCATAACGCATAACGCATAACGCATAAAGCATAACGCATAACGCATAACGCATTACGCATAACTTATAACTCATAACTCATAAGGAGTAACGCATGACGCATAAAGCATAACGCATAACGCATAACGCATAACGCATAACGCATAATGCATAAAGCATAACGCATAACGCATAACTTATAACTCATTACTCATAACGAATAACGCATAACGCATAACGCATAACGCATAATGCATAACCCATAAAGCGTAACGCGTAACGCATAAATCATAACGCAAACCGCATAACGCATAACGCATAACGCATAACGTATAACGCATAACGCATAACGCATAACGCATAACGCATAACGCATAACGGATAACGCATAACGCATAACCATAACGCATAACGCATAACGCATAACGCATAACGCATAACGCATAACGCAAACGTATAGCGCACAACGCATAATGCATAAACCATAACCCATACTTCATAACGCATAACGCATAATGCACAACGCATAACGAACACCGGAAAACCCATAACGCCTAACGCATAACGGATCACGCATAACGCATAATGCATAACGCATAACCCCTAACGCAATAATGCATAATGCATAACGCAACACGCATAACGCATAACGCACACCGTATAACGCATAACGCATAACGCATAACGCATTACGCATAACGCATAACGCATAAAGCATAACGCATAACGCATAACGCAAAACGCATAACGCATAACGCATAACGCATAACGCATAAAGCATAATGCATAACGCATAACGCATAAAGCATAACGCATAACGCATAACGCATTGCGCATAACTTATAACTCATAACTCATAAGGAGTAACGCATAACGCATAAAGCATAACGCATAACGCATAACGCATAACGCATAATGCATAAAGCATAACGCATAACGCATAACTTATAACTCATTACTCATAACGAATAACGCATAACGCATAACGCATAACGCATTACGCATAACGCATTACGCATAACGCATAACGCATAAAGCATAACGCATAACGCATAACGCAAAACGCATAACGCATAACGCATAACGCATAACGCATAAAGCATAATGCATAACGCATAACGCATAACGCATAACTTATAACTCATAACTCATAAGGAGTAACGCATAACGCATAAAGCATAACGCATAACGCATAACGCATAATGCATAAAGCATAACGCATAACGCATAACGCATAACGCATAACGCATAACGCATAACGCATAACGCATAACGCTTAACGCATAACGGATCACGCATAACGCATAACGCATAACGCATAACGCATAACGCATAACTTATAACTCATAACTCATACGGAGTAACGCATAACGCATAAAGCATAACGCATAACCATAACGCATAACGCATAACGCATAAAGCGTAACACGTAACGCATAAATCATAACGCATAACGCATAACGCATAACGCATAACGCATAACGCATAACGCATAACGCATAAAGCATAACGCATAACGCATAACGCATTACGCATAACTTATAACTCATAACTCATAAGGAGTAACGCATAACGCATAAAGCATAACGCATAACGCATAACGCATAACGCATAACGCATAATGCATAAAGCATAACGCATAACGCATAACTTATAACTCATTACTCATAACGAATAACGCATAACGCATAACGCATAATGCATAACGCATAAAGGGTAACGCGTAACGCATAAATCATAACGCATAACGCATAACGCATAACGCATAACGCATAACGCATAACGCATAACGCATAACGCATAACGCATAACGCATAACGCATAACGCATAACGCATAACGCATAACGCATAACGCATAACGCATAACGCATAACGCATAACGCATAACGCATAACGCATAACGCATAACGTATAACGCATAACGCATAACGCATAACGCATAACGCATAACGCATAACGTATAACGCATAACGCATAACGCATAATGCATAACGCATAACGCATAACGCATAACGCATAACGCATAACGCATAACGCATAACGCATAACGCATAAAGCATAATGCATAACGCATAACGCATAAAGCATAACGCATAACGCATAACGCATTGCGCATAACTTATAACTCATAACTCATAAGGAGTAACGCATAACGCATAAAGCATAACGCATAACGCATAACGCATAACGCATAATGCATAAAGCATAACGCATAACGCATAACTTATAACTCATTACTCATAACGAATAATGCATAACGCATAACGCATAACGCATTACGCATAACGCATTACGCATAACGCATAACGCATAAAGCATAACGCATAACGCATAACGCAAAACGCATAACGCATAACGCATAACGCATAACGCATAAAGCATAATGCATAACGCATAACGCATTACGCATAACTTATAACTCATAACTCATAAGGAGTAACGCATAACGCATAAAGCATAACGCATAACGCATAACGCATAATGCATAAAGCATAACGCATAACGGATAACGCATAACGCATAACGCATAACGCATAACGCATAACGCATAACGCTTAACGCATAACGGATCACGCATAACGCATAACGCATAACGCATAACGCATAACGCATAACTTATAACTCATAACTCATACGGAGTAACGCATAACGCATAAAGCATAACGCATAACCATAACGCATAACGCATAACGCATAAAGCGTAACACGTAACGCATAAATCATAACGCATAACGCATAACGCATAACGCATAACGCATAACGCATAATGCATAACGCATAAAGCATAACGCATAACGCATAACGCATTACGCATAACTTATAACTCATAACTCATAAGGAGTAACGCATAACGCATAAAGCATAACGCATAACGCATAACGCATAACGCATAACGCATAATGCATAAAGCATAACGCATAACGCATAACTTATAACTCATTACTCATAACGAATAACGCATAACGCATAACGCATAATGCATAACGCATAAAGCGTAACGCGTAACGCATAAATCATAACGCATAACGCATAACGCATAACGCATAACGCATAACGCATAACGCATAACGCATAACGCATAACGCATAACGCATAACGCATAACGCATAACGCATAAAGCATAACGCATAACGCATAACGCATAACGCATAACGCATAACGCATAACGCATAACGCATAACGCATAACGTATAACGCATAACGCATAACGCATAACGCATAACGCATAACGCATAACGTATAACGCATAACGCATAACGCATAATGCATAACGCATAACGCATAACGCATAACCATAACGCATAACGCATAATCCATAACGCATAACGCATAACGCATAACGTATAACGCATAACGCATACCGTATAACGCATAACGCATAACGCATAACGCATAACGCCTAACGCATAACGCATAACGCATAACGCATAACGCATAACGCTTAACGCATAACGGATCACGCATAACGCATAACGCATAATGCATAACGCATAACGCATAACTTATAACTCATAACTCATAAGGAGTAACGCATAACGCATAAAGCATAACGCATAACGCATACCGTATAACGCATAACGCATAACGCATAACGCATAACGCATAATGCATAACGCATAACGCATAACGCATAATGCATAACGCATAAAGGGTAACGCGTAACGCATAAATCATAACGCATAACGCATAACGCATAACGCATAACGCCTAACGCATAACGCATAACGCATAACGTATAACGCATAACGCATACCGTATAACGCATAACGCATAACGCATAACGCATAACGCAAACGTATAGCGCACAACGCATAATGCATAAACCATAACTCATACTTCATAACGCATAACGCATAATGCACAACGCATAACGAACACCGGAAAACCCATAACGCCTAACGCATAACGGATCACGCATAACGCATAATGCATAACGCATAAAGCATAACGCATAACGCATAACGAATAACCCCTAACGCAATAATGCATAACGCATAACGCATAACGCATAACGTGTAACTCATAACGCATAACGCATAAAGCATAACGCATAACGCTTAACGCATATCGCATAACGCATAACGTATAACGCATAACGCATACCGTATAACGCAATATGCATAACGCAAACGTATAACGCACAACGCATAACGCATAACGCATAACATATAACGCATAACGCATAACGCATAACGCTTAACGCATTACGCATAACGCATAACGCATTACGCATAACGCATAACGCATAAAGCATAACGCATAACGCATAACGCATAACGCATAACGCATAACGCATAACGCATAACGCATAACGCATAAAGCATAACGCATAACGCATAACGCATTACGCATAACTTATAACTCATAACTCATAAGGAGTAACGCATGACGCATAAAGCATAACGCATAACGCATAACGCATAACGCATAACGCATAATGCATAAAGCATAACGCATAACGCATAACTTATAACTCATTACTCATAACGAATAACGCATAACGCATAACGCATAACGCATAATGCATAACCCATAAAGCGTAACGCGTAACGCATAAATCATAACGCAAACCGCATAACGCATAACGCATAACGCATAACGTATAACGCATAACGCATAACGCATAACGCATAACGCATAACGCATAACGGATATCGCATAACGCATAACCATAACGCATAACGCATAACGCATAACGCATAACGCATAACGCATAACGCAAACGTATAGCGCACAACGCATAATGCATAAACCATAACCCATACTTCATAACGCATAACGCATAATGCACAACGCATAACGAACACCGGAAAACCCATAACGCCTAACGCATAACGGATCACGCATAACGCATAATGCATAACGCATAACCCCTAACGCAATAATGCATAATGCATAACGCAACACGCATAACGCATAACGCACACCGTATAACGCATAACGCATAACGCATAACGCATTACGCATAACGCATAACGCATAAAGCATAACGCATAACGCATAACGCAAAACGCATAACGCATAACGCATAACGCATAACGCATAAAGCATAATGCATAACGCATAACGCATAAAGCATAACGCATAACGCATAACGCATTGCGCATAACTTATAACTCATAACTCATAAGGAGTAACGCATAACGCATAAAGCATAACGCATAACGCATAACGCATAACGCATAATGCATAAAGCATAACGCATAACGCATAACTTATAACTCATTACTCATAACGAATAATGCATAACGCATAACGCATAACGCATTACGCATAACGCATTACGCATAACGCATAACGCATAAAGCATAACGCATAACGCATAACGCAAAACGCATAACGCATAACGCATAACGCATAACGCATAAAGCATAACGCATAACGCATAACGCATTACGCATAACTTATAACTCATAACTCATAAGGAGTAACGCATAACGCATAAAGCATAACGCATAACGCATAACGCATAATGCATAAAGCATAACGCATAACGGATAACGCATAACGCATAACGCATAACGCATAACGCATAACGCATAACGCTTAACGCATAACGGATCACGCATAACGCATAACGCATAACGCATAACGCATAACGCATAACTTATAACTCATAACTCATAAGGAGTAACGCATAACGCATAAAGCATAACGCATAACCATAACGCATAACGCATAACGCATAAAGCGTAACACGTAACGCATAAATCATAACGCATAACGCATAACGCATAACGCATAACGCATAACGCATAATGCATAACGCATAAAGCATAACGCATAACGCATAACGCATTACGCATAACTTATAACTCATAACTCATAAGGAGTAACGCATAACGCATAAAGCATAACGCATAACGCATAACGCATAACGCATAACGCATAATGCATAAAGCATAACGCATAACGCATAACTTATAACTCATTACTCATAACGAATAACGCATAACGCATAACGCATAATGCATAACGCATAAAGGGTAACGCGTAACGCATAAATCATAACGCATAACGCATAACGCATAACGCATAACGCATAACGCATAACGCATAACGCATAACGCATAACGCATAACGCATAACGCATAACGCATAACGCATAACGCATAACGCATAACGCATAACGCATAACGCATAACGCATAACGCATAACGCATAACGCATAACGCATAACGTATAACGCATAACGCATAACGCATAACGCATAACGCATAACGCATAACGTATAACGCATAACGCATAACGCATAATGCATAACGCATAACGCATAACGCATAACCATAACGCATAACGCATAATCCATAACGCATAACGCATAACGCATAACGTATAACGCATAACGCATACCGTATAACGCATAACGCATAACGCATAACGCATAACGCCTAACGCATAACGCATAACGCATAACGCATAACGCATAACGCTTAACGCATAACGGATCACGCATAACGCATAACGCATAATGCATAACGCATAACGCATAACTTATAACTCATAACTCATAAGGAGTAACGCATAACGCATAAAGCATAACGCATAACGCATACCGTATAACGCATAACGCATAACGCATAACGCATAACGCATAACGCATAATGCATAACGCATAACGCATAACGCATAACGCATAACGCATAACGCATAACGCATAACGTATAACGCATAACGCATACCGTATAACGCATAACGCATAACGCATAACGCATAACGTATAACTCATAACGCATAATTCATAAAGCATAACGCATAACGCATAACGCATAACGCGTAACGCATAACGCATAACGCATAACGCATAACGCATAACGCATAACGCATAACGCATAACGCATAACGCATAACGCATAACGCATAACGCATACCGTATAACGCATAACGCATAACGCATAACATATAACGCATAACATATAACGCATAACGCACAACGCATAACGCATAACGAACAACCACTAACGCATAACCCATAACGCATAACGCATAAAGCATAAAACATAACGCATAACGCATAACGCAAACGTATAACGCACAACGCATAACGCATAACCAACAACGCCTAACGCATAACGCATAACGCATAACGCATAACGCATAACGCATAACGCATAACGCATAACGCATAACGCATAAAGCATAAAACATAACGCATAACGCATAACGCAAACGTATAACGCACAACGCATAACGCATAACCAACAACGCCTAACGCATAACGCATAACGCATAACGCATAACGCATAACGCATAACGCATAACGCATAATGCATAACGCATAACACATAATGCATAACGCATAACGCAAACGTATAACGCACAACGCATAACGCATAACGCATAACGCATAACATATAACGCATAACGCATAACGCATAACGCGTAACGCATTACGCATAACGCATAACGCATTACGCATAACGCATAACGCATAAAGCATAACGCATAACGCATAACGCATAACGGATAACGCATAACGCATAACACATAACGCATAACGCATAAAGCATAACGCATAACGCATAACGCATTACGCATAACTTATAACTCATAACTCATAATGAGTAACGCATAACGCGTAAAGCATAACGCATAACGCATAACGCATAACGCATAATGCATAAAGCATAACGCATAACGCATAACTTATAACTCATTACTCATAACGAATAACGCATAACGCATAACGCATAACGCATAACGCATAATGCATAACGCATAAAGCGTAACGCGTAACGCATAAATCATAACGCATAACGCATAACGCATAACGCATAACGCATAACGCATAACGCATAACGCATAACGCATAACGCATAACGCATAACGCATAACGCATAACGCATAATGCATAACGCATAACGCATAACGCATAACGCATAACGCATAACGCATAACGCATATCGCATAACGCATAACGCATAAAGCATAATGCATAACGCAAACGTATAACGCACAACGCACAACGCATAACGCATAACGCATAACTTATAACGCATAACGCATAACGCATAACGCATAACGCATAACGCATAACGCATAACGCATAACGCATAACGCATAACGCATAACGCATAACGCATACCGCATAACGCATAACGCATAACGCATAACGTATAACTCATAACGCATAACGCATAAAGCATAACGCATAACGCATACCGCATAACGCATAACGCATAACGCATAACGTATAACTCATAACGCATAACGCATAAAGCATAACGCATAACGCATAACGCATAACGCATAACGCATAACGCATAACGCATAAAGCATAACGCATAACGCATAACGCAATACGCATAACTTATAACTCATAACTCATAAGGAGTAACGCATAACGCGTAAAGCATAACGCATAACGCATAACGCATAACGCATAATGCATAAAGCATAACGCATAACGCATAACTTATAACTCATTACTCATAACGAATAACGCATAACGCATAACGCATAACGCATAACGCATAATGCATAACGCATAAAGCGTAACGCGTAACGCATAAATCATAACGCATAACGCATAACGCATAACGCATTACGCATAACGCATAACGCATAACGCATAACGCATAACGCATAACGCATAATGCATAACGCATAACGCATAACGCATAACGCATAACGCATAACGCATAACGCATATCGCATAACGCATGACGCATAACGCATAAAGCATAATGCATAACGCAAACGTATAACGCACAACGCACAACGCATAACGCATAACGCATAACGCATAACTTATAACGCATAACGCATAACGCATAGCGCATAACACATAACGCATTACGCATAACGCATAACGCATAACGCATAAAGCATAACGCATAACGCATAACGCATAACGCAAAACGCATAACGCATAACGCATAACGCATAACGCAAACGTATAGCGCACAACGCATAATGCATAACGCAAAACGCATAACGCATAACGCATAACGCATAACGCATAACGCATAACGCATAACGCATAACGCATAACGCATAACGCATAACGCATAACGCATACCGCATAACGCATAACGCATAACGCATAACGTATAACTCATAACGCATAACGCATAAAGCATAACGCATAACGCATACCGCATAACGCATAACGCATAACGCATAACGCATAACGTATAACTCATAACGCATAACCCCTAACGCAATAATGCATAACGCATAACGCATAACGCATAACGCATAACGCATAACGCAAACGTATAACGCACAACGCATAACGCATAACGAACAACCACTAACGCATAACCCATAACGCATAACGCATAACGCATAAAGCATAACGCATAACGCTTAACGCATATCGCATAACGCATAACGCATAACGCATAACGCATAACGCATAACCCCTAACGCAATAATGCATAACGCATAACGCATAACGCATAACGTGTAACTCATAACGCATAACGCATAACGCATAACGCATAAAGCATAACGCATAACGCATAACGGATCACACATAATGCATAACGCATAACGCATAACGCATAACGCATAACGCATAACGCATAACGCATAACGCATAACGCATAACGCATAACGCATAAAGCATAACGCATAACGCATAACGCATAACGCATTACGCATAACTGATAACTCATAACTCATAAGGAGTAACGCATAACGCATAAAGCATAACGCATAACGCATAACGCATAACGCATAACGCATACCGCTTAACGCATAACGCATAACGCATAACGTATAACTCATAACGCATAACGCATAAAGCATAACGCATAACGCATACCGCATAACGCATAACGCATAACGCATACCGTATAACGCATAACGCATAACGCATAACATATAACGCATAACATATAACGCATAACGCACAACGCATAACGCATAACGAACAACCACTAACGCATAACCCATAACGCATAAAGCATAAAACATAACGCATAACGCATAACGCAAACGTATAACGCACAACGCATAACGCATAACCAACAACGCCTAACGCATAACGCATAACGCATAACGCATAACGCATAACGCATAACGCATAACGCATAACGCATAACGCATACCGCATAATGCATAACGCATAACACATAATGCATAACGCATAACGCAAACGTATAACGCACAACGCATAACGCATAACGCATAACGCATAAAGCAAAACGCATAACGCATAACGCATAACGCATCACGCATAACGCATAATGCATAACGCATTACGCATAACGCATAACGCAAACGCATAACGCATAACGCATAACGCATAACGCATAACGCATATCGCATATCGCATAACGCATAACGCATAACGCATAAAGCATAACGCATAACGCATAACGCAAAACGCAAAACGCATAATACATAACGCATAACGCATACCGCATAACGCATAACGCATAACGCATAACGCATAACGCATAACGCATAACGCATAACGCATAACGTATAACTCATAACGCATAACGCAAACGTATAACGCACAACGCACAACGCATAACGCATAACGCATAACGCATAACTTATAACGCATAACGCATAACGCATAGCGCATAACGCATAACGCATTACGCATAACGCATAACGCATAAAGCATAACGCATAACGCATAACGCATAACGCAAAACGCATAACGCATAACGCATAACGCATAACGCATAACGCATAACGCAAACGTATAGCGCACAACGCATAATGCATAACGCAAAACGCATAACGCATAACGCATAACGCATAACGCATAACGCATAACGCATAACGCATAACGCATAACGCATAACGCATAACGCATAACGCATAACGCATACCGCATAACGCATAACGCATAACGCATAACGTATAACTCATAACGCATAACGCATAAAGCATAACGCATAACGCATACCGCATAACGCATAACGCATAACGCATAACGCATAACGTATAACTCATAACGCATAACGCATAAAGCATAACGCATAACGCATAACGCATAACGCATAACGCATAACGCATAACGCATAACGCATAACGCATAACGCATAACGCATAACGCATAACGCATAACGCATAACGCATACCGTATAACGCATAACGCATAACGCATAACATATAACGCATAACATATAACGCATAACGCACAACGCATAACGCATAACGAACAACCACTAACGCATAACCCATAACGCATAACGCATAAAGCATAAAACATAACGCATAACGCATAACGCAAACGTATAACGCACAACGCATAACGCATAACGAACAACCACTAACGCATAACCCATAACGCATAACGCATAACGCATAAAGCATAACGCATAACGCTTAACGCATATCGCATAACGCATAACGCATAACGCATAACGCATAACGCATAACCCCTAACGCAATAATGCATAACGCATAACGCATAACGCATAACGTGTAACTCATAACGCATAACGCATAACGCATAACGCATAAAGCATAACGCATAACGCATAACGGATCACGCATAATGCATAACGCATAACGCATAACGCATAACGCATAACGCATAACGCATAACGCATAACGCATAACGCATAACGCATAAAGCATAACGCATAACGCATAACGCATTACGCATAACTGATAACTCATAACTCATAAGGAGTAACGCATAACGCATAAAGCATAACGCATAACGCATAACGCATAACGCATAACGCATACCGCTTAACGCATAACGCATAACGCATAACGTATAACTCATAACGCATAACGCATAACGCATAAAGCATAACGCATAACGCATACCGCATAACGCATAACGCATAACGCATAACGCATAACGCATAACGTATAACTCATAACGCATAACGCATAAAGCATAACGCATAACGCATAACGCATAACGCATAACGCATAACGCATAACGCATAACGCATAACGCATAACGCATAACCCCTAACGCAATAATGCATAACGCATAACGCATAACGCATAACGTGTAACTCATAACGCATAACGCATAACGCATAACGCATAAAGCATAACGCATAACGCATAACGGATCACGCATAATGCATAACGCATAACGCATAACGCATAACGCATAACGCATAACGCATAACGCATAACGCATAACGCATAACGCATAAAGCATAACGCATAACGCATAACGCATTACGCATAACTGATAACTCATAACTCATAAGGAGTAACGCATAACGCATAAAGCATAACGCATAACGCATAACGCATAACGCATAACGCATACCGCTTAACGCATAACGCATAACGCATAACGTATAACTCATAACGCATAACGCATAACGCATAAAGCATAACGCATAACGCATACCGCATAACGCATAACGCATAACGCATAACGCATAACGCATAACGTATAACTCATAACGCATAACGCATAAAGCATAACGCATAACGCATAACGCATAACGCATAACGCATAACGCATAACGCATAACGCATAACGCATTACTCATAACGAATAACGCATAACGCATAACGCATAACGCATAACGCATAATGCATAACGCATAAAGCGTAACGCGTAACGCATAAATCATAACGCATAACGCATAACGCATAACGCATAACGCATAACGCATAACGCATAACGCATAACGCATAACGCATAACGCATAACGCATAACGCATAACGCATAATGCATAACGCATAACGCATAACGCATAACGCATAACGCATAACGCATAACGCATATCGCATAACGCATAACGCATAAAGCATAATGCATAACGCAAACGTATAACGCACAACGCACAACGCATAACGCATAACGCATAACTTATAACGCATAACGCATAACGCATAGCGCATAACGCATAACGCATAACGCATAACGCATAACGCATAACGCATAACGCATAACGCATAACGCATACCGCATAACGCATAACGCATAACGCATAACGTATAACTCATAACGCATAACGCATAAAGCATAACGCATAACGCATACCGCATAACGCATAACGCATAACGCATAACGTATAACTCATAACGCATAACGCATAAAGCATAACGCATAACGCATAACGCATAACGCATAACGCATAACGCATAACGCATAAAGCATAACGCATAACGCATAACGCAATACGCATAACTTATAACTCATAACTCATAATGAGTAACGCATAACGCGTAAAGCATAACGCATAACGCATAACGCATAACGCATAACGCATAAAGCATAACGCATAACGCATAACTTATAACTCATTACTCATAACGAATAACGCATAACGCATAACGCATAACGCATAACGCATAATGCATAACGCATAAAGCGTAACGCATAACGCATAAATCATAACGCATAACGCATAACGCATAACGCATTACGCATAACGCATAACGCATAACGCATAACGCATAACGCATAACGCATAATGCATAACGCATAACGCATAACGCATAACGCATAACGCATAACGCATAACGCATATCGCATAACGCATGACGCATAACGCATAAAGCATAATGCATAACGCAAACGTATAACGCACAACGCACAACGCATAACGCATAACGCATAACGCATAACTTATAACGCATAACGCATAACGCATAACGCATAACACATAACGCATTACGCATAACGCATAACGCATAACGCATAAAGCATAACGCATAACGCATAACGCATAACGCAAAACGCATAACGCATAACGCATAACGCATAACGCAAACGTATAGCGCACAACGCATAATGCATAACGCAAAACGCATAACGCATAACGCATAACGCATAACGCATAACGCATAACGCATAACGCATAACGCATAACGCATAACGCATAACGCATAACGCATACCGCATAACGCATAACGCATAACGCATAACGTATAACTCATAACGCATAACGCATAAAGCATAACGCATAACGCATACCGCATAACGCATAACGCATAACGCATAACGCATAACGTATAACTCATAACGCATAACCCCTAACGCAATAATGCATAACGCATAACGCATAACGCATAACGCATAACGCATAACGCAAACGTATAACGCACAACGCATAACGCATAACGAACAACCACTAACGCATAACCCATAACGCATAACGCATAACGCATAAAGCATAACGCATAACGCATAACGCATATCGCATAACGCATAACGCATAACGCATAACGCATAACGCATAACCCCTAACGCAATAATGCATAACGCATAACGCATAACGCATAACGTGTAACTCATAACGCATAACGCATAACGCATAACGCATAAAGCATAACGCATAACGCATAACGGATCACACATAATGCATAACGCATAACGCATAACGCATAACGCATAACGCATAACGCATAACGCATAACGCATAACGCATAACGCATAACGCATAAAGCATAACGCATAACGCATAACGCATAACGCATTACGCATAACTGATAACTCATAACTCATAAGGAGTAACGCATAACGCATAAAGCATAACGCATAACGCATAACGCATAACGCATAACGCATACCGCTTAACGCATAACGCATAACGCATAACGTATAACTCATAACGCATAACGCATAAAGCATAACGCATAACGCATACCGCATAACGCATAACGCATAACGCATACCGTATAACGCATAACGCATAACGCATAACATATAACGCATAACATATAACGCATAACGCACAACGCATAACGCATAACGAACAACCACTAACGCATAACCCATAACGCATAAAGCATAAAACATAACGCATAACGCATAACGCAAACGTATAACGCACAACGCATAACGCATAACCAACAACGCCTAACGCATAACGCATAACGCATAACGCATAACGCATAACGCATAACGCATAACGCATAACGCATAACGCATACCGCATAATGCATAACGCATAACACATAATGCATAACGCATAACGCAAACGTATAACGCACAACGCATAACGCATAACGCATAACGCATAAAGCAAAACGCATAACGCATAACGCATAACGCATCACGCATAACGCATAATGCATAACGCATTACGCATAACGCATAACGCAAACGCATAACGCATAACGCATAACGCATAACGCATAACGCATATCGCATATCGCATAACGCATAACGCATAACGCATAAAGCATAACGCATAACGCATAACGCAAAACGCAAAACGCATAATACATAACGCATAACGCATACCGCATAACGCATAACGCATAACGCATAACGCATACCGCATAACGCATAACGCATAACGCATAACGTATAACTCATAACGCATAACGCAAACGTATAACGCACAACGCACAACGCATAACGCATAACGCATAACGCATAACTTATAACGCATAACGCATAACGCATAGCGCATAACGCATAACGCATTACGCATAACGCATAACGCATAAAGCATAACGCATAACGCATAACGCATAACGCAAAACGCATAACGCATAACGCATAACGCATAACGCATAACGCATAACGCAAACGTATAGCGCACAACGCATAATGCATAACGCAAAACGCATAACGCATAACGCATAACGCATAACGCATAACGCATAACGCATAACGCATAACGCATAACGCATAACGCATAACGCATAACGCATAACGCATACCGCATAACGCATAACGCATAACGCATAACGTATAACTCATAACGCATAACGCATAAAGCATAACGCATAACGCATACCGCATAACGCATAACGCATAACGCATAACGCATAACGTATAACTCATAACGCATAACGCATAAAGCATAACGCATAACGCATAACGCATAACGCATAACGCATAACGCATAACGCATAACGCATAACGCATAACGCATAACGCATAACGCATAACGCATAACGCATAACGCATACCGTATAACGCATAACGCATAACGCATAACATATAACGCATAACATATAACGCATAACGCACAACGCATAACGCATAACGAACAACCACTAACGCATAACCCATAACGCATAACGCATAAAGCATAAAACATAACGCATAACGCATAACGCAAACGTATAACGCACAACGCATAACGCATAACGAACAACCACTAACGCATAACCCATAACGCATAACGCATAACGCATAAAGCATAACGCATAACGCTTAACGCATATCGCATAACGCATAACGCATAACGCATAACGCATAACGCATAACCCCTAACGCAATAATGCATAACGCATAACGCATAACGCATAACGTGTAACTCATAACGCATAACGCATAACGCATAACGCATAAAGCATAACGCATAACGCATAACGGATCACGCATAATGCATAACGCATAACGCATAACGCATAACGCATAACGCATAACGCATAACGCATAACGCATAACGCATAACGCATAAAGCATAACGCATAACGCATAACGCATTACGCATAACTGATAACTCATAACTCATAAGGAGTAACGCATAACGCATAAAGCATAACGCATAACGCATAACGCATAACGCATAACGCATACCGCTTAACGCATAACGCATAACGCATAACGTATAACTCATAACGCATAACGCATAACGCATAAAGCATAACGCATAACGCATACCGCATAACGCATAACGCATAACGCATAACGCATAACGCATAACGTATAACTCATAACGCATAACGCATAAAGCATAACGCATAACGCATAACGCATAACGCATAACGCATAACGCATAACGCATAACGCATAACGCATAACGCATAACGCATAACGCATAACGCATACCGTATAACGCATAACGCATAACGCATAACATATAACGCATAACATATAACGCATAACGCACAACGCATAACGCATAACGAACAACCACTAACGCATAACCCATAACGCATAACGCATAAAGCATAAAACATAACGCATAACGCATAACGCAAACGTATAACGCACAACGCATAACGCATAACCAACAACGCCTAACGCATAACGCATAACGCATAACGCATAACGCATAACGCATAACGCATAACGCATAACGCATAATGCATAACGCATAACACATAATGCATAACGCATAACGCAAACGTATAACGCACAACGCATAACGCATAACGCATAACGCATAAAGCAAAACGCATAACGCATAACGCATAACGCATCACGCATAACGCATAATGCATAACACATTACGCATAACGCATAACGCAAACGCATAACGCATAACGCATAACGCATAACGCATATCGCATATCGCATAACGCATAACGCATAACGCATAAAGCATAACGCATAACGCATAACGCAAAACGCAAAACGCATAATACATAACGCATAACGCATACCGCATAACGCATAACGCATAACGCATAACGCATACCGCATAACGCATAACGCATAACGCATAACGTATAACTCATAACGCATAACGCATAAAGCATAACGCATAACGCATACCGCATAACGCATAACGCATAACGCATAACGCATAACGCATAACGCTTAACGCATAACGCATAACGCATAACGCATAACGCATAACGCATATCGCATAACGCATAACGCATAACGCATAACGTATAACTCATAACGCATAACGCAAACGTATAACGCACAACGCATAACGCATAACGCATAACATATAACGCATAACGCATAACGCATAACGCATAACGCGTAACGCATTACGCATAACGCATAACGCATTACGCATAACGCATAACGCATAAAGCATAACGCATAACGCATAACGCATAACGGATAACGCATAACGCATAACACATAACGCATAACGCATAAAGCATAACGCATAACGCATAACGCATTACGCATAACTTATAACTCATAACTCATAATGAGTAACGCATAACGCGTAAAGCATAACGCATAACGCATAACGCATAACGCATAATGCATAAAGCATAACGCATAACGCATAACTTATAACTCATTACTCATAACGAATAACGCATAACGCATAACGCATAACGCATAACGCATAATGCATAACGCATAAAGCGTAACGCGTAACGCATAAATCATAACGCATAACGCATAACGCATAACGCATAACGCATAACGCATAACGCATAACGCATAACGCATAACGCATAACGCATAATGCATAACGCATAACGCATAACGCATAACGCATAACGCATAACGCATATCGCATAACGCATAACGCATAACGCATAAAGCATAATGCATAACGCAAACGTATAACGCACAACGCACAACGCATAACGCATAACGCATAACTTATAACGCATAACGCATAACGCATAGCGCATAACGCATAACGCATAACGCATAACGCATAACGCATAACGCATAACGCATAACGCATACCGCATAACGCATAACGCATAACGCATAACGTATAACTCATAACGCATAACGCATAAAGCATAACGCATAACGCATACCGCATAACGCATTACGCATAACGCATAACGTATAACTCATAACGCATAACGCATAAAGCATAACGCATAACGCATAACGCATAACGCATAACGCATAACGCATAAAGCATAACGCATAACGCATAACGCATTACGCATAACTTATAACTCATAACTCATAATGAGTAACGCATAACGCGTAAAGCATAACGCATAACGCATAACGCATAACGCATAACGCATAATGCATAAAGCATAACGCATAACGCATAACTTATAACTCATTACTCATAACGAATAACGCATAACGCATAACGCATAACGCATAACGCATAATGCATAACGCATAAAGCGTAACGCGTAACGCATAAATCATAACGCATAACGCATAACGCATAACGCATTACGCATAACGCATAACGCATAACGCATAACGCATAACGCATAACGCATAATGCATAACGCATAACGCATAACGCATAACGCATAACGCATAACGCATAACGCATAACGCATAACGCATATCGCATAACGCATGACGCATAACGCATAAAGCATAATGCATAACGCAAACGTATAACGCACAACGCACAACGCATAACGCATAACGCATAACGCATAACTTATAACGCATAACGCATAACGCATAGCGCATAACGCATAACGCATTACGCATAACGCATAACGCATAAAGCATAACGCATAACGCATAACGCATAACGCAAAACGCATAACGCATAACGCATAACGCATAACGCATAACGCATAACGCAAACGTATAGCGCACAACGCATAATGCATAACGCAAAACGCATAACGCATAACGCATAACGCATAACGCATAACGCATAACGCATAACGCATAACGCATAACGCATAACGCATTACGCATAACGCATAACGCATAAAGCATAACGCATAACGCATAACGCATAACGCAAAACGCATAACGCATAACGCATAACGCATACCGCATAACGCATAACGCATAACGCATAACGTATAACTCATAACGCATAACGCATAAAGCATAACGCATAACGCATACCGCATAACGCATAACGCATAACGCATAACGCATAACGTATAACTCATAACGCATAACGCATAAAGCATAACGCATAACGCATAACGCATAACGCATAACGCATAACGCATAACGCATAACGCATAACGCATAACGCATAACGCATACCGTATAACGCATAACGCATAACGCATAACATATAACGCATAACATATAACGCATAACGCACAACGCATAACGCATAACGAACAACCACTAACGCATAACCCATAACGCATAACGCATAAAGCATAAAACATAACGCATAACGCATAACGCATAACGCAAACGTATAACGCACAACGCATAACGCATAACCAACAACGCCTAACGCATAACGCATAACGCATAACGCATAACGCATAACGCATAACGCATAACGCATAACGCATAACGCATAACGCATAATGCATAACGCATAACACATAATGCATAACGCATAACGCAAACGTATAACGCACAACGCATAACGCATAACGCATAACGCATAAAGCAAAACGCATAATGCATAACGCATAACGCATCACGCATAACGCATAATGCTTAACGCATTACGCATAACGCATAACGCAAACGCATAACGCATAACGCATAACGCATAACGCATAACGCATATCGCATATCGCATAACGCATAACGCATAACGCATAAAGCATAACGCATAACGCATAACGCAAAACGCATAATACATAACGCATAACGCATACCGTATACCGTATAACGCATAACGCATAACGCATAACGCATAACGCATAACGCATAACGCATACCGCATAACGCATAACGCATAACGCATAACGTATAACTCATAACGCATAACGCATAAAGCATAACGCATAACGCATACCGCATAACGCATAACGCATAACGCATAACGCATAACGTATAACTCATAACGCATAACGCATAAAGCATAACGCATAACGCATAACGCATAACGCATAACGCATAACGCATAACGCATAACGCATAACGCATAACGCATAACGCATAACGCATAACGCATAACGCATAACGCATACCGTATAACGCATAACGCATAACGCATAACATATAACGCATAACATATAACGCATAACGCACAACGCATAACGCATAACGAACAACCACTAACGCATAACCCATAACGCATAACGCATAAAGCATAAAACATAACGCATAACGCATAACGCAAACGTATAACGCACAACGCATAACGCATAACCAACAACGCCTAACGCATAACGCATAACGCATAACGCATAACGCATAACGCATAACGCATAACGCATAACGCATAACGCATAACGCATAACGCATAACACATAATGCATAACGCATAACGCAAACGTATAACGCACAACGCATAACGCATAACGCATAACGCATAAAGCAAAACGCATAATGCATAACGCATAACGCATCACGCATAACGCATAATGCATAACGCATTACGCATAACGCATAACGCAAACGCATAACGCATAACGCATAACGCATAACGCATATCGCATATCGCATAACGCATAACGCATAACGCATAAAGCATAACGCATAACGCATAACGCAAAACGCAAAACGCATAATACATAACGCATAACGCATACCGTATACCGTATAACGCATAACGCATAACGCATAATGCATAACGCATAACGCATAACGCATTACGCATAACGCATAACGCATAACGCATAACGCATAACGCATAACGCATAACGCATAACGCATAACGCATAACGCATAAAGCATAACGCATACCGCATAACGCATAACGCAAAACGCATAACGCATAACGCTCAACGCATAACGTATAACGCATAACGTATAACTCATAACGCACATCGCTTAACGCATAACGCATAACGTACAACTCATAACGCATCACGCATAACGCAAACGTATAACGCACAACGCATAACGCATAACGAACAACGCCTAACGCATAATGCATAACGCATAACGCACAACGCATAACGCATAACGCATAACGCATAACGCATAATGCATAACGCATAACGCATAACGCATAACGCATAACGCATAACGCATAAAGCATAACGCATAACGCATAACGCATAACGCAAACGTATAACGCATAACGCATAACGCATAACGCATAACGCATAACGCATAACGCATAACGCATAACGCATAACGCATAACGCATAACGCATAACGCATAACGCATAACGCATAACGCATAACGCATAACGCATAACGCATAACGCATACCGCATAACGCACAACGCACAAGTCATAACGCATAAAGCAAAACGCATAACGCATAACGCATCACGCATAACGCAAAATGCATAACGCATAACGCATAACGCATAACGCATAACGCAAACGTATAACGCACAACGCATAACGCATAACGAACAACGACTAACGCATAATGCATAACGCATAACGCATAACGCATAACGCATAACGCATAACGCATAACGCATAACGCATAACGCATAACGCATAACGCATAACGCATAACGCATAACGCATAACGCATAACGCATAACGCGTAACGTATAACTCATAACCCACAACGCATAACGCATAACGTATAACTCATAACGCATAACGCATAAAGCATAACGCATCACGCATAACGCATAACGCATAACGCGAAACGCATAACGCATAACGCATAACGCATAACGCATAATACATAACGCATAACGCATACCGTATAACGCATAACGCATAACGCATAACGAACAACGCATAACGCATAATGCATAAAGCATAACGCATAACCCATAACGCATAACGCATAAAGCATAACGCATAACGCATAAAGCATAACGCATAACGCATAACGCATAACGCATAACGCATAACGCATAACGCATAACGCATAACGCATAACGCATAACGCGTAACGTATAACTCATTACCCACAACGCATAACGCATAACGTATAACTCATAACGCATAACGCATAAAGCATAACGCATCACGCATAACGCATAACGCATAACTCATAACGCATAACGCATAAAGCATAACGCAGCACGCATAACGCATAACGCATAACGCATACCGCATAACGCATAACGCATAACGCATAACGCATAACGCAAAACGCATAATACATAACGCATAACGCATACCGTATAACGCATAACGCATAACGCATAACGAACAACGCATAACGCATAATGCATAACGCATAACGCATAACGCATAACGCATAACGCATAACGCATAACGCATAACGCATAACGCATAAAGCATAACGCATAACGCATAACCCATAACGCAAACGTATAAAGCACATCGCATAACGCATAACGAACAACGCATAACGCATAATGCATAAAGCATAACGCATAACCCATAACGCATAACGCATAAAGCATAACGCATAACGCATAACGCAAACGTATCACGCACAACGCATAACGCATAACGAACAACGCCTAACGCATAACGCATAACGCATAACGCATAACGCATAACGCGTAACGTATAACTCATAACCCACATCGCATAACGCCTAACGTATAACTAATAAGACATAACGCATAAAGCATAACGCATCACGCATAACGCATAACGCATAACGCATAACGCGAAACGCATAACGCATAACGCATAACTCATAACGCATAACGCATAACGCATAACGCGTAACGTATAACTCATAACCCACAACGCATAACGCATAACGCATAACGCATAACGCATAACGCAAAACGCATAACGCACAATGCATAAAGCATAACGCATAACCCATAACGTATAACGCAAACGTATAACGCATAACGCATAACGCATAACGAACAACGCCTAACGCATAATGCATAACGCATAACGCATAACGCATAACGCATAACGCATAACGCATAACGCATAACGCATAACGCATAACGCATAACGTTATGCGTTATGCGTTATGCGTTATGCGTTATGCGTTATGCGTTATGCGTTATGCGTTATGCGTTATGCGTTATGCGTTATGCGTTATGCGTTATGCGATATGCTATATGCGTTATGCGTTATGCGTTATGCGTTATGCGTTGTGAGTTATACGTTTGCGTTATGCGTTATGCGTTATCCGTTATGCGTTATGCTTTATGCGTTATGCGTTATGCGTTATGCGTTATGCGTTATGCGTTATGCGTTATGCGTTATGCGTTATGCGTTATGCGTTATGCGTTATGCGTTATGCATTTTGCGTTATGGGTTATGCGTTATGCGTTATGCGTAATACGTTTGCGTTATGCGTTATGCGTTATGCGTTATGCTTTATGTGTTATGCGTTATGCGTTATGCGTTATGCGTTATACGTTTGCGTTATGCGTTATGCGTTGTGCGTTATACGTTTGCGTTATGCGTTATGCGTTATGCGTTGTTCGTTATGCGTTATGCGTTATACGGTATGAGTTATGCGTTATTCGTTATGTGTTATGCGTTATGCGTTATGCGTTATGCGTTATGCGTTATGCGTTATGCGTTATGCGTTATGCGTTATGCGTTATGCGTTATGCGTTATGCGTTAACGTTATGCGTTATGCCTTTTGCGTTATGCGTTATGCGTTTTGCGTTATACGTTATGCTTTATGCGATATGCGTTATGAGTTATACGTTATGCGTTATGCGTTATGCGTTATGAGTTATGCGTTATGCGTTATGCGTTATGCGTTATGCGTTATGCGTTATGCGTTATGCGTTATAGGTTATGAGTTATAAGTTATGCGTAATGCGTTATGCGTTATGCGTTATGCGTTATGCGTTATGCGTTATGCGTTATGCGTTGTGCATTATGCATTATGCGTTATGCGTTATGCGTTATGCGTTATGCCTTTTGCGTTATGCGTTATACGTTATGCGTTATGCGTTTTGCGTTATGAGTTATGCGTTATGCGTTTTGCGTTATACGTTATGCGTTATGCGTTTTGCGTTATAGGTTATGCGATATGCGTTATGCGTTATGCGTTGTGCGTTGTGCGTTGTGCGTTCTGCGTTCTGCGTTATGGTTTATGGGTTATGCGTTATGCTTTATGCGTTATGCATTTTGCGTTATGCGTTATGCGTTATTCGTTATGAGTTATAAGTTATGCGTAATGCGTTCTGCGTTATGCGTTATGCGTTATGCGTTATACGTTATGCGTTGTGCATTATGTGTTATGCGCTATGCGTTATGGGTTATGGGTTATGCGTTATGCAGTTTGCGTTATGCGCCATGCGTTATGCGTTATGAGTTATAAGTTATGCGTTATGCGTTATGCGTTATGCGTTATGCGTTATGCGTTATGCGTTATGCGTTATGCGTTATGCGTTATGCGTCATATGTTATGCGTTATGCGTTATGCGTCATGCGTTATGCGTTATTCGTTATGCGTTATGCGTTATGAGTTATGCGTTATGCGTTATGCGATATGCGTTATGCGTTATGCGTTGTGCGTTGTGCGTTCTGCGTTATGGGTTATGGGTTATGCGTTATGCTTTATGCGTTATGCATTTTGCGTTATGCGTTATGCGTTATTCGTTATGAGTTATAAGTTATGCGTAATGCGTTCTGCGTTATGCGTTATGCGTTATGCGTTATGCGTTGTGCATTATGTGTTATGCGCTATGCGTTATGGGTTATGCGTTATGCGTTATGCAGTTTGCGTTATGCGCCATGCGTTATGCGTTATGAGTTATAAGTTATGCGTTATGCGTTATGCGTTATGCGTTATGCGTTATGCGTCATGCGTCATGCGTTATGCGTTATTCGTTATGCGTTATGCGTTATGAGTTATGCGTTATGCGTTATGCGTTATGCGTTATGCGTTATGCTTTATGCGTTATGCGTGATCCGTTATGCGTTAGGCCTTATGCGTTGTGCGTTGTGCGTCCTGCGTTATGGGTTATGCGTTATGCTTTATGCGTTATGCATTTTGCGTTCTGCGTTATGCGTTATTCGTTATGAGTTAAAAGTTATGCTTAATGGATTATGCGTTATGCGTTGTGCATTATGTGTTATGCGCTATGCGTTATGGGTTATGGGTTATGCGTTATGCGTTATGCAGTTTGCGTTATGCGCCATGCGTTATGCGTTATGAGTTATAAGTTATGCGTTATGCGTTATGCGTTATGCGTTATGCGTTATGCGTTATGCGTTATGCATTATGCGTTATGCGTTATATGTTATGCGTTATGCGTTATGCGTCATGCGTTATGCGTTATTCGTTATGCGTTATGCGTTATGAATTATGCGTTATGCGTTATGCGTTATGCGTTATGCGTTATGCGTTATGCTTTATGCGTTATGCGTGATCCGTTATGCGTTAGGCGTTATACGTTGTGCGTTGTGCGTCCTGCGTTATGGTTTATGGGTTATGCGTTATGCTTTATGCGTTATGCATTTTGCGTTATGCGTTATGCGTTATTCGTTATGAGTTATAAGTTATGCGTAATGCGTTCTGCGTTATGCGTTATGCGTTATGCGTTATGCAGTTTGCGTTATGCGCCATGCGTTATGCGTTATGCGTTATGAGTTATAAGTTATGCGTTATGCGTTATGCGTTATGCGTTATGCGTTATGCGTTATGCTTTATGCGTTATGCGTGATCCGTTATGCGTTAGGCGTTATGCGTTGTGCGTTGTGCGTCCTGCGTTATGGGTTATGGGATATGCGTTATGCTTTATGCGTTATGCATTTTGCGTTCTGCGTTATGCGTTATTCGTTATGAGTTAAAAGTTATGCTTAATGTGTTATGCGTTATGCGTCATGCGTTATGCGTTATGCGTTATACGTTATGCGTTATGCGTTATGAGTTATGCGTTATGCGTTATGCGTTATGCGTTATGCGTTATGCGTTATGCGTTATGCGTTATGCGTAATGCTTTATGCGTTATGCGTGATCCGTTATGTGTTTGGCGTTATGCGTTATGTGTTATGAGGTATGAGTTATAAGTTATGAGTAATGCGTTATGCGTTATGCGTTATGCCTTTGCGTTATGCGTTATGCGTTATGATTTATGCGTTATGCGTGATCCGTTATGCGTTAGGCGTTATGCGTTATGCGTTATAGGTTATGAGTTATAAGTTATGCGTAATGCGTTATGCGTTATGCGTTATGCGTTATGCGTTATGCGTTGTGCATTATGCGTTATGCGTTATGCATTATGCGTTATGCGTTATGGGTTATGGGTTATGTTTTATGCGTTATGCGTTATGCGTTATGCCTTTTGCGTTATGCGTTATGAGTTTTGCGTTATACGTTATGCGGTATTCGTTATGCGTTGTGCATTATGCGTTATGCGTTATGCGTTATGGGTTATGCGTGATGCGATATGCTTTATGCGTTATGCGTTATGAGTTATACGTTATGCGTTATGCGTTATGCGTTATGCGTTATGCGTTATGCGTTATGAGTTATGCGTTGTGCGTTATGCGTTATGCCTTTTGCGTTATGCGTTATACGTTATGCGTTATGCGTTTTGCGTTATGAGTTATGCGTTATGCGTTTTGCGTTATACGTTATGCGTTATGCGTTTTGCGTTATAGGTTATGCGATATGCGTTATGCGTTATGCGTTGTGCGTTGTGCGTTCTGCGTTATGGGTTATGGGTTATGCGTTATGCTTTATGCGTTATGCATTTTGCGTTATGCGTTATGCGTTATGGGTTATGGGTTATGCGTTATGCGTTATGCAGTTTGCGTTATGCGCCATGCGTTATGCGTTATGAGTTATAAGTTATGCGTTATGCGTTATGCGTTATGCGTTATGCGTTATGCGTTATGCGTTATATGTTATGCGTTATGCGTTATGCGTTATGCGTCATGCGTTATGCGTTATTCGTTATGCGTTATGCGTTATGCTTTATGCGTTATTCATTTTGCGTTGTTCGTTATGAGTTATGAGTTTTAAGTTATGCGTAATGCGTTATGCCTTATGCGTTATGCGTTATGAGTTATGCGTTATGCGTTATGCGTTATGCGTTATGCGTTTTGCGGTATTCGTTATGCGTTATGCGTTATGCGTTATGCGTTATGCGTTATGCGTTATGCGTTATGCGTTATGCGCTATGCGTTGTGCGTTATTGATTATGCGTTATGGGTTGTTCGTTATGCTTTATGCGTTGGGCGTTATACGTTTGCGATTTGCGGTATTCGTTAAGCGTTGTGCATTATGCGTTATGCGTTATGCGTTAAGGGTTATGGGTTATGCGTTATGCTTTATGCGTTATTCATTTTGCGTTATGCGTTATTCGTTATGAGTTATGAGTTATAAGTTATGCGTAATGCGTTATGCGTTATGCGTTATGCTTTATGCGTTATGCATGATCCGTTATGCGTGATCCGTTATGCGTTAGGCGTTATGCGTTATGCGTTAACGTTATGCGTTATGCCTTATGCGTTATGGGTTATGCGTTATGTGTTATGCGATATGCGTTATGCGTTATGCGTTATGCGTTATGCGTTATGCGTTATGCGTTATACGTTGTACGTTATGCGTTATGCGTTATGTTTTATGCGATATGCGTTATGCGTTATGCGTTATGCGTTATGCGTGATGCGTTATGCGTAATGCGTTATGGTTTATGCGTTATGTGTTATGCGATATGCGTTATGCGTTATGCGTTATGCGTTATGCGTTATACGTTGTACGTTATGCGTTATGCGTTATGTTTTATGCGATATGCGTTATGCGTTATGCGTTATGCGTTATGCGTTATGCGTTATGCGTTATGCGTTATACGTTATGCGTTATGCGTTAACGTTATGCGTTATGCCTTATGCGTTATGCGTTATGGTTTATGCGTTATGTGCTATGCGATATGCGTTATGCGTTATGCGTTATGCGTTATGCGTTATACGTTGTACGTTATGCGTTATGCGTTATGTTTTATGCGATATGCGTTATGCGTTATGCGTTATGCGTTATGCGTTATGCGTTATGCGTTATGCGTTATGGTTTATGCGTTATGCGTTATGCGTTATGCGTTATACGGTGTGCGTTATGCGTTATGCGTTATGAGTTATGCTTTATGCGTTATGCGTTATGCGTTAAGAGTTATGCGTTATGCGTTATGCGTTATGCGTTATGCGTTATACGTTTGCGATATGCGTTATGCGTTATGCGTTATGCTTTATGCGTTATGCGTTATTCGTTATGGGTTATACGGTGTGCGTTATGCGTTATGCGTTATGCGTTATGAGTTATGCGTTATGCGTTATGCGTTATGCGTTATGCGTTATGCGTTTTACGTTTTGCGGTATTCGTTATGCGTTATGCGTTATGCGTGATGCGTTATGCGTAATGCGATATGCGTTATGTGTTATACTTTATGCGTTATCCGTTATGTGTTATACTTTATGGGTTATGCGTTATGCGTTATGCGTTATGCGTTATGCGATATGCGTTATGCGTTATGCGTTATGCGTTATGCGTTATGCGTTATGCGTTGTGCGTTATAAGTTTGCGTTATGCGTTATGCGTTATGCGTTATGCTTTATGCGTTATGCGTTATGCGTTATGCGTTATGCGTTAGGCGTTATGCGTTATGCGTTATGGATTATGCGTTATGGGTTGTTCGTTATGCTTTATGCGTTGGGCGTTATACGTTTGCGTTATGCGATATGCGTTATGCGTTATGCGTTATGCGTAATGCGTTATGCGTTATGCGTTATGCGTTATGCTTTATGCGTTTTGCGTGATCCGTTATGCGTGATCCGTTATGCGTTAGGCGTTATGCGTTATGCGTTAACGTTATGCGTTATGCCTTATGCGTTATGGGTTATGCGTTATGTGTTATGCGATATGCGTTATGCGTTATGCGTTATGCGTTATGCGTTATGCGTTATGCGTTATACGTTGTACGTTATGCGTTATGCGTTATGTTTTATGCGATATGCGTTATGCGTTATGCGTTATGCGTTATGCGTTATGCGTTATGCGTGATGCGTTATGCGTAATGCGATATGCGTTATGTGTTATACTTTATGCGTTATCCGTTATGTGTTATACTTTATGGGTTATGCGTTATGCGTTATGCGTTATGCGTTATGCGATATGCGTTATGCGTTATGCGTTATGCGTTATGCGTTATGCGTTATGCGTTGTGCGTTATAAGTTTGCATTATGCGTTATGCGTTATGCGTTATGCTTTATGCGTTATGCGTTATGCGTTATGCGTTATGCGTTATGCGTTATGCGTTATGCGTTATGGATTATGCGTTATGGGTTGTTCGTTATGCTTTATGCGTTGGGCGTTATACGTTTGCGTTATGCGTTATGCCTTATGCGTTATGCTTTATGCGTTATGCGTTATGCGTTATGCGTTATACGGTGTGCGTTATGCGTTATGCGTTATGAGTTATGCGTTATGCGTTATGCGTTATGCATTATGAGTTATGCGTTATGCGTTATGCGTTATGCGTTGTACGGTGTGCGTTATGCGTTATGCGTTATGAGTTATGCGTTATGCGTTATGCGTTATGCGTTATGAGTTATGCGTTATGCGTTATGCCT
The DNA here is from genome assembly GCA_916610235.2 of Lasioglossum morio. Lineage (NCBI taxonomy): Eukaryota > Metazoa > Arthropoda > Insecta > Hymenoptera > Halictidae > Lasioglossum > Lasioglossum morio. The sequence goes on along the minus strand of CAKAJA020000151.1, from coordinate 2,271,689 downwards.
TATGCGTTATGCATTATGCGTTATGCGTTATGCGTTATGCGTTATGCGTTATGCGTTATGCTTTATGCGTTTTGCGGTATTCGTTATGCGTTGTGCATTATGCGTTATGCGTTGTGCGTTATGGGTTATGCGTTATACGTTATGCGTTATGCTTTATGCGTGATCCGTTATGTGTTAGGCGATATACCATTTTGCGGTATTCGTTATGCGTTATGCGTTATGCGTTATCCGTTGTTCGTTATGCGTTATGCGTTAACGTTATGCGTTATGCCTTATGCGTTATGGGTTATGCGTTATGTGTTATGCGATATGCGTTATGCTTTATGCGTTATGCGTTATGCGTTATGCGTTATACGGTGTGCGTTATGCGTTATGCGTTATGAGTTATGCGTTATGCGTTATGCGTTATGCGTTATGCGTTATACGTTTTGCGGTATTCGTTATGCGTTGTGCATTATGCGTTATGCGTTGTGCGTTATGGGTTATGATTTATGCGTTATGCGATATGCGTTATGCGTTATGCGTTATGCGTTATGCGTTATGCGTTATGCGTTATGCGTTATGCGTTATGCGTTATGCGTTATGCTTTATGCGTGATCCGTTATGTGTTAGGCGATATACGTTTTGCGGTATTCGTTATGCGTTATGCGTTATGCGTTATCCGTTGTTCGTTATGCGTTATGCGTTATGCGTCATGCGTTATGCGTTATGCGTTATGCGTTATGCGTTATGCGTTATACGTTGTACGTTATGCGTTACGCGTTATGTTTTATGCGATATGCGTTATGCGTTATGCGTTATGCGTTATGCGTTATGTGTTATGCGTTATGCGTTATGCGTTATGCGTTATGCGTTATGCGTGATGCGTTATGCGTAATGCGTGATCCGTTATGTGTTAGGCGATATACGTTTTGCGGTATTCGTTATGCGTTATGCGTTATGCGTTATCCGTTGTTCGTTATGCGTTATGCGTTATGCGTCATGCGTTATGCGTTATGCGTTATGCGTTATGCGTTGTGCGTTATAAGTTTGCATTATGCGTTATGCGTTATGCGTTATGCTTTATGCGTTATGCGTTATGCGTTATGCGTTATGCGTTAGGCGTTATGCGTTATGCGTTATGGATTATGCGTTATGGGTTGTTCGTTATGCTTTATGCGTTGGGCGTTATACGTTTGCGTTATGCGATATGCGTTATGCGTTATGCGTTATGCGTTATGCGTTATGCGTTATGCGTTATGCGTTATGCTTTATGCGTTTTGCGTGATCCGTTATGCGTGATCCGTTATGCGTTAGGCGTTATGCGTTATGCGTTAACGTTATGCGTTATGCCTTATGCGTTATGGGTTATGCGTTATGTGTTATGCGATATGCGTTATGCGTTATGCGTTATGCGTTATGCGTTATGCGTTATGCGTTATACGTTGTACGTTATGCGATATGCGTTATGTTTTATGCGATATGCGTTATGCGTTATGCGTTATGCGTTATGCGTTATGCGTTATGCGTGATGCGTTATGCGTAATGCGATATGCGTTATGTGTTATACTTTATGCGTTATCCGTTATGTGTTATACTTTATCGGTTATGCGTTATGCGTTATGCGTTATGCGTTATGCGATATGCGTTATGCGTTATGCGTTATGCGTTATGCGTTATGCGTTATGCGTTGTGCGTTATAAGTTTGCATTATGCGTTATGCGTTATGCGTTATGCTTTATGCGTTATGCGTTATGCGTTATGCGTTATGCGTTAGGCGTTATGCGTTATGCGTTATGGATTATGCGTTATGGGTTGTTCGTTATGCTTTATGCGTTGGGCGTTATACGTTTGCGTTATGCGTTATGCCTTATGCGTTATGCTTTATGCGTTATGCGTTATGCGTTATGCGTTATACGGTGTGCGTTATGCGTTATGCGTTATGAGTTATGCGTTATGCGTTATGCGTTATGCGTTATGAGTTATGCGTTATGCGTTATGCGTTATGCGTTGTACGGTGTGCGTTATGCGTTATGCGTTATGAGTTATGCGTTATGCGTTATGCGTTATGCGTTATGAGTTATGCGTTATGCGTTATGCCTTATGCGTTATGCATTATGCGTTATGCGTTATGCGTTATGCGTTATGCGTTATGCGTTATGCTTTATGCGTTTTGCGGTATTCGTTATGCGTTGTGCATTATGCGTTATGCGTTGTGCGTTATGGGTTATGCGTTATACGTTATGCGTTATGCTTTATGCGTGATCCGTTATGTGTTAGGCGATATACCATTTTGCGGTATTCGTTATGCGTTATGCGTTATGCGTTATCCGTTGTTCGTTATGCGTTATGCGTTAACGTTATGCGTTATGCCTTATGCGTTATGGGTTATGCGTTATGTGTTATGCGATATGCGTTATGCTTTATGCGTTATGCGTTATGCGTTATTCGTTATGCGTTATGAGTTATGCGTTATGCGTTATGCCTTATGCGTTATGCATTATGCGTTATGCGTTATGCGTTATGCGTTATGCGTTATGCGTTATGCTTTATGCGTTTTGCGGTATTCGTTATGCGTTGTGCATTATGCGTTATGCGTTATGAGTTATGCGTTATGCGTTATGCGTTATGCGTTATGCGTTATACGTTTTGCGGTATTCGTTATGCGTTGTGCATTATGCGTTATGCGTTGTGCGTTATGGGTTATGATTTATGCGTTATGCGATATGCGTTATGCGTTATGCGTTATGCGTTATGCGTTATGCGTTATGCGTTATGCTTTATGCGTGATCCGTTATGTGTTAGGCGATATACGTTTTGCGGTATTCGTTATGCGTTATGCGTTATGCGTTATCCGTTGTTCGTTATGCGTTATGCGTTATGCGTTATGCGTTATGCGTTATGCGTTATGCGTTATGCGTTATGCGTTATGCGTTATACGTTGTACGTTATGCGTTACGCGTTATGTTTTATGCGATATGCGTTATGCGTTATGCGTTATGCGTTATGCGTTATGCGTTATGCGTTATGCGTTATGCGTTATGCGTTATGCGTTATGCGTGATGCGTTATGCGTAATGCGATATGCGTTATGTGTTATACTTTATGCGTTATCCGTTATGTGTTATACTTTATGGGTTATGCGTTATGCTTTATGCGTTATTCATTTTGCGTTATGCGTTATTCGTTATGAGTTATGAGTTTTAAGTTATGCGTAATGCGTTATGCCTTATGCGTTATGCATTATGCGTTATGCGTTATGTGTTATGCGATATGCGTTATGCGTTATGCGTTATGCGTTATGCGTTATGCGTTATGCGTTATGCGTTATACGTTGTACGTTATGCGTAATGCGTTATGTTTTATGCGATATGCGTTATGCGTAATGCTTTATGCGTTATGCGTTATGCGTTATGCGTTATGCGTGATGCGTTATGCGTAATGCGATATGCGTTATGTGTTATACTTTATGCGTTATCCGTTATGTGTTATACTTTATGGGTTATGCGTTATGCTTTATGCGTTATTCATTTTGCTTTATGCGTTATGCGTTTTGCGTTATGCGTTATACGGTGTGCGTTATGCGTTATGCGTTATGCGTTATGAGTTATGCGTTATGCGTTATGCGTTATGCGTTATGCGTTATGCGTTATACGTTTGCGATATGCGTTATGCGTTATGCGTTATGCTTTATGCGTTATGCGTTATTCGTTATGCGTTATACGGTGTGCGTTATGCGTTATGCGTTATGCGTTATGAGTTATGCGTTATGCGTTATGCGTTATGCGTTATGCGTTATGAGTTATGCGTTATGCGTTATGCGTTATGCGTTATGCTTTATGCGTTATGCGTTATGCGTTATGCGTTATACGGTGTGCGTTATGCGTTATGCGTTATGCGTTATGAGTTATGCGTTATGCGTTATGCGTTATGAGTTATGCGTTATGCGTTATGCGTTATGCGTTATACGTTTGCGATATGCGTTATGCGTTATGCGTTATGCGTTATGCGTTATGCGTTATTCGTTATGCGTTATACGGTGTGCGTTATGCGTTATGCGTTATGCGTTATGAGTTATGCGTTATGCGTTATGCGTTATGCGTTATGCGTTATACGTTTGCGATATGCGTTATGCGTTATGCGTTATGCTTTATGCGTTATGCGTTATTCGTTATGCGTTATACGGTGTGCGTTATGCGTTATGCGTTATGCGTTATGAGTTATGCGTTATGCGTTATGCGTTATGCGTTATGCGTTATGCGTTATGAGTTATGCGTTATGCGTTATGCGTTATGCGTTATGCTTTATGCGTTATGCGTTATGCGTTATGCGTTATACGGTGTGCGTTATGCGTTATGCGTTATGCGTTATGAGTTATGCGTTATGCGTTATGCGTTATGCGTTATGCGTTTTGCGGTATTCGTTATGCGTTATGCGTTATGCGTTATGCGTTATGCGTTATGCGTTATGCGTTATGCGTTATGCGTTATGCGTTATGCGTTATGCGTTATGCGTTATGCGCTATGCGTTGTGCGTTATGCGTTATGCGTTATGCGTTATGCGTTATGCGTTATGCGTTATGCGTTATGCGTTATGCGTTATGCGTTAACGTTATGCGTTATGCCTTATGCGTTATGCGTTATGGTTTATGCGTTATGTGCTATGCGATATGCGTTATGCGTTATGCGTTATGCGTTATGCGTTATGCGTTATACGTTGTACGTTATGCGTTATGCGTTATGTTTTATGCGATATGCGTTATGCGTTATGCGTTATGCGTTATGCGTTATGCGTTATGCGTTATGCGTTATGCGTTATGCTTTATGCGTTATGCGTTATGCGTTATGCGTTATACGGTGTGCGTTATGCGTTATGCGTTATGAGTTATGCGTTATGCGTTATGCGTTATGCGTTAAGAGTTATGCGTTATGCGTTATGCGTTATGCGTTATGCGTTATACGTTTGCGATATGCGTTATGCGTTATGCGTTATGCTATATGCGTTATGCGTTATTCGTTATGCGTTATACGGTGTGCGTTATGCGTTATGCGTTATGCGTTATGAGTTATGCGTTATGCGTTATGCGTTATGCGTTATGCGTTATGCGTTATGTTTTATGCGATATGCGTTATGCGTTATGCGTTATGCGTTATGCGTGATGCGTTATGCGTAATGCGATATGCGTTATGTGTTATACTTTATGCGTTATCCGTTATGTGTTATACTTTATGGGTTATGCGTTATGCGTTATGCGTTATGCGTTATGCGTTATGCGTTATACGGTGTGCGTTATGCGTTATGCGTTATGAGTTATGCGTTATGCGTTATGCGTTATGCGTTAAGAGTTATGCGTTATGCGTTATGCGTTATGCGTTATGCGTTATACGTTTGCGATATGCGTTATGCGTTATGCGTTATGCTATATGCGTTATGCGTTATTCGTTATGCGTTATACGGTGTGCGTTATGCGTTATGCGTTATGCGTTATGAGTTATGCGTTATGCGTTATGCGTTATGCGTTATGCGTTATGCGTTATGCGTTATGTTTTATGCGATATGCGTTATGCGTTATGCGTTATGCGTTATGCGTGATGCGTTATGCGTAATGCGATATGCGTTATGTGTTATACTTTATGCGTTATCCGTTATGTGTTATACTTTATGGGTTATGCGTTATGCGTTATGCGTTATGCGTTATGCGTTATGCGTTATGCGTTATGCGTTATGCGTTATGCGTTATGCGTTATGCGTTATGCGTTATGCGTTATGCGTTATGCGTTATGCGTTATGTGTTATACTTTATGCGTTCTCCGTTATGTGTTATACTTTATGGGTTATGCGTTATGCGTTATGCGTTATGCGTTATGCGTTATGCGTTATGCGTTATGCGTTATGCGTTATGCGTTATGCGTTATGCGTTATGCGTTATGCGTTATGCGTTATGCGTTATGCGTTATGAGTTATGCGTTATGCGTTATGCGTTATGCGTTATACGGTGTGCGTTATGCGTTATGCGTTATGCGTTATGCGTTATGCGTTATGAGTTATGCGTTATGCGTTATGCGTTATGCGTTATACGGTGTGCGTTATGCGTTATGCGTTATGCGTTATGCGTTATGCGTTATGCGTTATGCGTTATGCGTTATGCGTTATGCGTTATGCGTTGTGCGTTATAAGTTTGCATTATGCGTTATGCGTTATGCGTTATGCTTTATGCGTTATGCGTTATGCGTTATGCGTTATGCGTTAGGCGTTATGCGTTATGCGTTATGGATTATGCGTTATGGGTTGTTCGTTATGCTTTATGCGTTGGGCGTTATACGTTTGCGTTATGCGTTATGCCTTATGCGTTATGCTTTATGCGTTATGCGTTATGCGTTATGCGTTATACGGTGTGCGTTATGCGTTATGCGTTATGAGTTATGCGTTATGCGTTATGCGTTATGCGTTATGAGTTATGCGTTATGCGTTATGCGTTATGCGTTGTACGGTGTGCGTTATGCGTTATGCGTTATGAGTTATGCGTTATGCTTTATGCGTTATGCGTTATGAGTTATGCGTTATGCGTTATGCCTTATGCGTTATGCATTATGCGTTATGCGTTATGCGTTATGCGTTATGCGTTATGCGTTATGCTTTATGCGTTTTGCGGTATTCGTTATGCGTTGTGCATTATGCGTTATGCGTTGTGCGTTATGGGTTATGCGTTATACGTTATGCGTTATGCTTTATGCGTGATCCGTTATGTGTTAGGCGATATACCATTTTGCGGTATTCGTTATGCGTTATGCGTTATGCGTTATCCGTTGTTCGTTATGCGTTATGCGTTAACGTTATGCGTTATGCCTTATGCGTTATGGGTTATGCGTTATGTGTTATGCGATATGCGTTATGCTTTATGCGTTATGCGTTATGCGTTATGCGTTATACGGTGTGCGTTATGCGTTATGCGTTATGAGTTATGAGTTATGCGTTATGCGTTATGCGTTAAGAGTTATGCGTTATGCGTTATGCGTTATGCGTTATACGTTTGCGATATGCGTTATGCGTTATGCGTTATGCTTTATGCGTTATTCGTTATGCGTTATGAGTTATGCGTTATGCGTTATGCCTTATGCGTTATGCATTATGCGTTATGCGTTATGCGTTATGCGTTATGCGTTATGCGTTATGCTTTATGCGTTTTGCGGTATTCGTTATGCGTTGTGCATTATGCGTTATGCGTTGTGCGTTATGGGTTATGCGTTATACGTTATGCGTTATGCTTTATGCGTGATCCGTTATGTGTTAGGCGATATACCATTTTGCGGTATTCGTTATGCGTTATGCGTTATGCGTTATCCGTTGTTCGTTATGCGTTATGCGTTAACGTTATGCGTTATGCCTTATGCGTTATGGGTTATGCGTTATGTGTTATGCGATATGCGTTATGCTTTATGCGTTATGCGTTATGCGTTATGCGTTATACGGTGTGCGTTATGCGTTATGCGTTATGAGTTATGCGTTATGCGTTATGCGTTATGCGTTATGCGTTATACGTTTTGCGGTATTCGTTATGCGTTGTGCATTATGCGTTATGCGTTGTGCGTTAGGGGTTATGATTTATGCGTTATGCGATATGCGTTATGCGTTATGCGTTATGCGTTATGCGTTATGCGTTATGCGTTATGCGTTATGCGTTATGCGTTATGCTTTATGCGTGATCCGTTATGTGTTAGGCGATATACGTTTTGCGGTATTCGTTATGCGTTATGCGTTATGCGTTATCCGTTGTTCGTTATGCGTTATGCGTTATGCGTCATGCGTTATGCGTTATGCGTTATGCGTTATGCGTTATACGTTGTACGTTATGCGTTACGCGTTATGTTTTATGCGATATGCGTTATGCGTTATGCGTTATGCGTTATGCGTTATGCGTTATGCGTTATGCGTTATGCGTTATGCGTTATGCGTTATGCGTTATGCGTGATGCGTTATGCGTAATGCGATATGCGTTATGTGTTATACTTTATGCGCTATCCGTTATGTGTTATACTTTATGGGTTATGCGTTATGCTTTATGCGTTATTCATTTTGCGTTATGCGTTATTCGTTATGAGTTATGAGTTTTAAGTTATGCGTAATGCGTTATGCCTTATGCGTTATGCATTATGCGTTATGCGTTATGTGTTATGCGATATGCGTTATGCGTTATGCGTTATGCGTTATGCGTTATGCGTTATGCGTTATGCGTTATACGTTGTACGTTATGCGTAATGCGTTATGTTTTATGCGATATGCGTTATGCGTAATGCTTTATGCGTTATGCGTTATGCGTTATGCGTTATGCGTGATGCGTTATGCGTAATGCGATATGCGTTATGTGTTATACTTTATGCGTTATCCGTTATGTGTTATACTTTATGGGTTATGCGTTATGCTTTATGCGTTATTCATTTTGCTTTATGCGTTATGCGTTATGCGTTATGCGTTATACGGTGTGCGTTATGCGTTATGCGTTATGCGTTATGAGTTATGCGTTATGCGTTATGCGTTATGCGTTATGCGTTATGCGTTATACGTTTGCGATATGCGTTATGCGTTATGCGTTATGCTTTATGCGTTATGCGTTATTCGTTATGCGTTATACGGTGTGCGTTATGCGTTATGCGTTATGCGTTATGAGTTATGCGTTATGCGTTATGCGTTATGCGTTATGCGTTATGCGTTATGCGTTATGAGTTATGCGTTATGCGTTATGCGTTATGCGTTATGCTTTATGCGTTATGCGTTATGCGTTATGCGTTATACGGTGTGCGTTATGCGTTATGCGTTATGCGTTATGAGTTATGCGTTATGCGTTATGCGTTATGAGTTATGCGTTATGCGTTATGCGTTATGCGTTATACGTTTGCGATATGCGTTATGCGTTATGCGTTATGCTTTATGCGTTATGCGTTATTCGTTATGCGTTATACGGTGTGCGTTATGCGTTATGCGTTATGCGTTATGAGTTATGCGTTATGCGTTATGCGTTATGCGTTATGCGTTATACGTTTGCGATATGCGTTATGCGTTATGCGTTATGCTTTATGCGTTATGCGTTATTCGTTATGCGTTATACGGTGTGCGTTATGCGTTATGCGTTATGCGTTATGAGTTATGCGTTATGCGTTATGCGTTATGCGTTATGCGTTATGCGTTATGAGTTATGCGTTATGCGTTATGCGTTATGCGTTATGCTTTATGCGTTATGCGTTATGCGTTATGCGTTATACGGTGTGCGTTATGCGTTATGCGTTATGCGTTATGAGTTATGCGTTATGCGTTATGCGTTATGCGTTATGCGTTTTGCGGTATTCGTTATGCGTTATGCGTTATGCGTTATGCGTTATGCGTTATGCGTTATGCGTTATGCGTTATGCGTTATGCGTTATGCGTTATGCGTTATGCGTTATGCGCTATGCGTTGTGCGTTATGCGTTATGCGTTATGCGTTATGCGTTATGCGTTATGCGTTATGCGTTATGCGTTATGCGTTATGCGTTAATGTTATGCGTTATGCCTTATGCGTTATGCGTTATGGTTTATGCGTTATGTGCTATGCGATATGCGTTATGCGTTATGCGTTATGCGTTATGCGTTATGCGTTATGCGTTATGCGTTATACGTTGTACGTTATGCGTTATGCGTTATGTTTTATGCGATATGCGTTATGCGTTATGCGTTATGCGTTATGCGTTATGCTTTATGCGTTATGCGTTATGCGTTATGCGTTATACGGTGTGCGTTATGCGTTATGCGTTATGAGTTATGCGTTATGCGTTATGCGTTATGCGTTAAGAGTTATGCGTTATGCGTTATGCGTTATGCGTTATGCGTTATACGTTTGCGATATGCGTTATGCGTTATGCGTTATGCTATATGCGTTATGCGTTATTCGTTATGCGTTATACGGTGTGCGTTATGCGTTATGCGTTATGCGTTATGAGTTATGCGTTATGCGTTATGCGTTATGCGTTATGCGTTATGCGTTATGTTTTATGCGATATGCGTTATGCGTTATGCGTTATGCGTTATGCGTGATGCGTTATGCGTAATGCGATATGCGTTATGTGTTATACTTTATGCGTTATCCGTTATGTGTTATACTTTATGGGTTATGCGTTATGCGTTATGCGTTATGCGTTATGCGTTATGCGTTATGCGTTATGCGTTATGCGTTATGCGTTATGCGTTATGCGTTATGCGTTATGCGTTATGAGTTATGCGTTATGCGTTATGCGTTATGCGTTATACGGTGTGCGTTATGCGTTATGCGTTATGAGTTATGCGTTATGCGTTATGCGTTATGCGTTATGAGTTATGCGTTATGCGTTATGCCTTATGCGTTATGCATTATGCGTTATGCGTTATGCGTTATGCGTTATGCGTTATGCGTTATGCTTTATGCGTTTTGCGGTATTCGTTATGCGTTGTGCATTATGCGTTATGCGTTGTGCGTTATGGGTTATGCGTTATACGTTATGCGTTATGCTTTATGCGTGATCCGTTATGTGTTAGGCGATATACGTTTTGCGGTATTCGTTATGCGTTATGCGTTATGCGTTATCCGTTGTTCGTTATGCGTTATGCGTTAACGTTATGCGTTATGCCTTATGCGTTATGGGTTATGCGTTATGTGTTATGCGATATGCGTTATGCTTTATGCGTTATGCGTTATGCGTTATGCGTTATACGGTGTGCGTTATGCGTTATGCGTTATGAGTTATGCGTTATGCGTTATGCGTTATGCGTTAAGAGTTATGCGTTATGCGTTATGCGTTATGCGTTATACGTTTGCGATATGCGTTATGCGTTATGCGTTATGCGTTATGCTTTATGCGTTATGCGTTATTCGTTATGCGTTATACGGTGTGCGTTATGCGTTATGCGTTATGCGTTATGAGTTATGCGTTATGCGTTATGCGTTATGCGTTATGCGTTATACGTTTTGCGGTATTCGTTATGCGTTGTGCATTATGCGTTATGCGTTGTGCGTTATGGGTTATGATTTATGCGTTATGCGATATGCGTTATGCGTTATGCGTTATGCGTTATGCGTTATGCGTTATGCGTTATGCGTTATGCGTTATGCGTTATGCTTTATGCGTGATCCGTTATGTGTTAGGCGATATACGTTTTGCGGTATTCGTTATGCGTTATGCGTTATGCGTTATCCGTTGTTCGTTATGCGTTATGCGTTATGCGTCATGCGTTATACGTTATGCGTTATGCGTTATGCGTTATGCGTTATGCGTTATGCGTTATGCGTTATGCGTTTTACGTTTTGCGGTATTCGTTATGCGTTGTGCATTATGCGTTATGCGTTGTGCGTTATGGGTTATGATTTATGCGTTATGCGATATGCGTTATGCGTTATGCGTTATGCGTAATGCGTTATGCGTTATGCGTTATGCGTTATGCTTTATGCGTTTTGCGTGATCCGTTATGCGTGATCCGTTATGCGTTAGGCGTTATGCGTTATGCGTTAACGTTATGCGTTATGCCTTATGCGTTATGGGTTATGCGTTATGTGTTATGCGTTATGCGTTATGCGTTATGCGTTATGCGTTATGCGTTATGCGTTATGCGTTATGCGTTATGCGTTATGCGTTATGCGTTATACGTTGTACGTTATGCGTTATGCGTTATGTTTTATGCGATATGCGTTATGCGTTATGCGTTATGCGTTATGCGTTATGCGTTATGCGTTATGCGTTATGCGTGATGCGTTATGCGTAATGCGATATGCGTTATGTGTTATACTTTATGCGTTATCCGTTATGTGTTATACTTTATGGGTTATGCGTTATGCGTTATGCGTTATGCGTTATGCGTTATGCGTTATGCGTTATGCGTTGTGCGTTATAAGTTTGCTTTATGCGTTATGCGTTATGCGTTATGCTTTATGCGTTATGCGTTATGCGTTATGCGTTATGCGTTATGCGTTATGCGTTATGCGTTATGCGTTATGCGTTATGAGTTATGCGTTATGCGTTATGCGTTATGCGTTATGAGTTATGCGTTATGCGTTATGCGTTATGCGTTATACGGTGTGCGTTATGCGTTATGCGTTATGAGTTATGCGTTATGCGTTATGCGTTATGCGTTATGCGTTATGAGTTATGCGTTATGCGTTATGCCTTATGCGTTATGCATTATGCGTTATGCGTTATGCGTTATGCGTTATGCGTTATGCGTTATGCGTTATGCTTTATGCGTTTTGCGGTATTCGTTATGCGTTGTGCATTATGCGTTATGCGTTGTGCGTTATGGGTTATGCGTTATACGTTATGCGTTATGCTTTATGCGTGATCCGTTATGTGTTAGGCGATATACGTTTTGCGGTATTCGTTATGCGTTATGCGTTATGCGTTATCCGTTGTTCGTTATGCGTTATGCGTTAACGTTATGCGTTATGCCTTATGCGTTATGGGTTATGCGTTATGTGTTATGCGATATGCGTTATGCTTTATGCGTTATGCGTTATGCGTTATGCGTTATACGGTGTGCGTTATGCGTTATGCGTTATGAGTTATGCGTTATGCGTTATGCGTTATGCGTTAAGAGTTATGCGTTATGCGTTATGCGTTATGCGTTATACGTTTGCGATATGCGTTATGCGTTATGCGTTATGCTTTATGCGTTATGCGTTATTCGTTATGCGTTATACGGTGTGCGTTATGCGTTATGCGTTATGAGTTATGCGTTATGCGTTATGCGTTATGCGTTATGCGTTATACGTTTTGCGGTATTCGTTATGCGTTGTGCATTATGCGTTATGCGTTGTGCGTTATGGGTTATGATTTATGCGTTATGCGATATGCGTTATGCGTTATGCGTTATGCGTTATGCGTTATGCATTATGCGTTATGCGTTATGCGTTATGCGTTATGCGTTATGCGTTATGCGTTATGCTTTATGCGTGATCCGTTATGTGTTAGGCGATATACGTTTTGCGGTATTCGTTATGCGTTATGCGTTATGCGTTATCCGTTGTTCGTTATGCGTTATGCGTTATGCGTCATGCGTTATGCGTTATGCGTTATGCGTTATGCGTTATGCGTTATGCGTTATGCGTTATACGTTGTACGTTATGCGTTACGCGTTATGTTTTATGCGATATGCGTTATGCGTTATGCGTTATGCGTTATGCGTTATGCGTTATGCGTTATGCGTTATGCGTGATGCGTTATGCGTAATGCGATATGCGTGATGTGTTATACTTTATGCGTTATCCGTTATGTGTTATACTTTATGGGTTATGCGTTATGCTTTATGCGTTATTCATTTTGCGTTATGCGTTATTCGTTATGAGTTATGAGTTTTAAGTTATGCGTAATGCGTTATGCCTTATGCGTTATGCATTATGCGTTATGCGTTATGTGTTATGCGATATGCGTTATGCGTTATGCGTTATGCGTTATGCGTTATGCGTTATGCGTTATACGTTGTACGTTATGCGTAATGCGTTATGTTTTATGCGATATGCGTTATGCGTAATGCTTTATGCGTTATGCGTTATGCGTTATGCGTGATGCGTTATGCGTAATGCGATATGCGTTATGTGTTATACTTTATGCGTTATCCGTTATGTGTTATACTTTATGGATTATGCGTTATGCTTTATGCGTTATTCATTTTGCTTTATGCGTTATGCGTATGCGTTATGCGTTATGCGTTATACGGTGTGCGTTATGCGTTATGCGTTATGCGTTATGAGTTATGCGTTATGCGTTATGCGTTATGAGTTATGCGTTATGCGTTATGCGTTATGCGTTATACGTTTGCGATATGCGTTATGCGTTATGCGTTATGCTTTATGCGTTATGCGTTATTCGTTATGCGTTATACGGTGTGCGTTATGCGTTAGGCGTTATGAGTTATGCGTTATGCGTTATGCGTTATGCGTTATGCGTTATACGTTTGCGATATGCGTTATGCGTTATGCGTTATGCTTTATGCGTTATGCGTTATTCGTTATGCGTTATACGGTGTGCGTTATGCGTTATGCGTTATGCGTTATGAGTTATGCGTTATGCGTTATGCGTTATGCGTTATGCGTTATGCGTTATGCGTTATGAGTTATGCGTTATGCGTTATGCGTTATGCGTTATGCTTTATGCGTTATGCGTTATGCGTTATGCGTTATGCGTTATGCGTGATGCGTTATGCGTAATGCGATATGCGTTATGCGTTATGCGTTATGCGTTATGCGTTATGCGTTATGCGTTATACGGTGTGCGTTATGCGTTATGCGTTATGCGTTATGAGTTATGCGTTATGCGTTATGCGTTATGAGTTATGCGTTATGCGTTATGCGTTATGCGTTATACGTTTGCGATATGCGTTATGCGTTATGCGTTATGCTTTATGCGTTATGCGTTATTCGTTATGCGTTATACGGTGTGCGTTATGCGTTATGCGTTATGCGTTATGAGTTATGCGTTATGCGTTATGCGTTATGCGTTATGCGTTATACGTTTGCGATATGCGTTATGCGTTATGCGTTATGCTTTATGCGTTATGCGTTATTCGTTATGCGTTATACGGTGTGCGTTATGCGTTATGCGTTATGCGTTATGAGTTATGCGTTATGCGTTATGCGTTATGCGTTATGCGTTATGCGTTATGAGTTATGCGTTATGCGTTATGCGTTATGCGTTATGCGTGATGCGTTATGCGTAATGCGATATGCGTTATGTGTTATACTTTATGCGTTATCCGTTATGTGTTATACTTTATGGGTTATGCGTTATGCTTTATGCGTTATTCATTTTGCGTTATGCGTTATTCGTTATGAGTTATGAGTTTTAAGTTATGCGTAATGCGTTATGCCTTATGCGTTATGCATTATGCGTTATGCGTTATGTGTTATGCGATATGCGTTATGCGTTATGCGTTATGCGTTATGCGTTATGCGTTATGCGTTATACGTTGTACGTTATGCGTAATGCGTTATGTTTTATGCGATATGCGTTATGCGTAATGCTTTATGCGTTATGCGTTATGCGTTATGCGTGATGCGTTATGCGTAATGCGATATGCGTTATGTGTTATACTTTATGCGTTATCCGTTATGTGTTATACTTTATGGATTATGCGTTATGCTTTATGCGTTATTCATTTTGCTTTATGCGTTATGCGTATGCGTTATGCGTTATGCGTTATACGGTGTGCGTTATGCGTTATGCGTTATGCGTTATGAGTTATGCGTTATGCGTTATGCGTTATGAGTTATGCGTTATGCGTTATGCGTTATGCGTTATACGTTTGCGTTATGCGTTATGCGTTATGCGTTATGCTTTATGCGTTATGCGTTATTCGTTATGCGTTATACGGTGTGCGTTATGCGTTATGCGTTATGAGTTATGCGTTATGCGTTATGCGTTATGCGTTATGCGTTATACGTTTGCGATATGCGTTATGCGTTATGCGTTATGCTTTATGCGTTATGCGTTATTCGTTATGCGTTATACGGTGTGCGTTATGCGTTATGCGTTATGCGTTATGAGTTATGCGTTATGCGTTATGCGTTATGCGTTATGCGTTATGCGTTATGCGTTATGAGTTATGCGTTATGAGTTATGCGTTATGCGTTATGCTTTATGCGTTATGCGTTATGCGTTATGCGTTATACGGTGTGCGTTATGCGTTATGCGTTATGCGTTATGAGTTATGCGTTATGCGTTATGCGTTATGCGTTATGCGTTTTGCGGTATTCGTTATGCGTTATGCGTTATGCGTTATGCGTTATGCGTTATGCGTTATGCGTTATGCGTTATGCGTGATGCGTTATGCGTAATGCGATATGCGTTATGCGTTATGCGTTATGCGTTATGCGTTATGCGTTATGCGTTATGCGTTATACGTTGTACGTTATGCGTAATGCGTTATGTTTTATGCGATATGCGTTATGCGTAATGCTTTATGCGTTATGCGTTATGCGTTATGCGTTATGCGTGATGCGTTATGCGTAATGCGATATGCGTTATGTGTTATACTTTATGCGTTATCCGTTATGTGTTATACTTTATGGGTTATGCGTTATGCTTTATGCGTTATTCATTTTGCTTTATGCGTTATGCGTTATGCGTTATGCGTTATGCGTTATACGGTGTGCGTTATGCGTTATGCGTTATGCGTTATGAGTTATGCGTTATGCGTTATGCGTTATGAGTTATGCGTTATGCGTTATGCGTTATGCGTTATACGTTTGCGATATGCGTTATGCGTTATGCGTTATGCTTTATGCGTTATGCGTTATTCGTTATGCGTTATACGGTGTGCGTTATGCGTTATGCGTTATGCGTTATGAGTTATGCGTTATGCGTTATGCGTTATGCGTTATGCGTTATACGTTTGCGATATGCGTTATGCGTTATGCGTTATGCTTTATGCGTTATGCGTTATTCGTTATGCGTTATACGGTGTGCGTTATGCGTTATGCGTTATGCGTTATGAGTTATGCGTTATGCGTTATGCGTTATGCGTTATGCGTTATGCGTTATGAGTTATGCGTTATGCGTTATGCGTTATGCGTTATGCTTTATGCGTTATGCGTTATGCGTTATGCGTTATACGGTGTGCGTTATGCGTTATGCGTTATGCGTTATGATTTATGCGTTATGCGTTATGCGTTATGCGTTATGCGTTTTGCGGTATTCGTTATGCGTTATGCGTTATGCGTTATGCGTTATGCGTTATGCGTTATGCGTTATGCGTTATGCGTTATGCGTTATGCGTTATGCGTTATGCGTTATGCGTTATGCGTTATGCGTTATGCGTTATGCGTTATGCGTTATGCGTTAGGGGTTGTTCGTTATGCTTTATGCGTTGGGCGTTATACGTTTGCGTTATGCGTTATGCGTTATGCGTTATGCGTTATGCGTTATGCGTTATGCGTTATGCGCTATGCGTTGTGCGTTATGGATTATGCGTTATGGGTTATTCGTTATGCTTTATGCGTTGGGCGTTATACGTTTGCGTTATGCGTTATGCGTTATGCGTTATGCTTTATGCGTTATGCGTTATGCGTTATGCGTTATGCGTTATGCGTTATGCGTTATGCGTTATGCGTTTTGCGGTATGCGTTATGCGTTATGCGTTATGCGCTATGCGTTGTGCGTTATGGATTATTCGTTATGCGTTATACGGTGTGCGTTATGCGTTATGCGTTATGCGTTATGAGTTATGCGTTATGCGTTATGCGTTATGCGTTATGCGTTATGCGTTATGCGTTATGCGTTATGCGTTATGCGTTATGCGTTATGCGTTATGCGTTATGCGCTATGCGTTGTGCGTTATGGATTATGCGTTAGGGGTTGTTCGTTATGCTTTATGCGTTGGGCGTTATACGTTTGCGTTATGCGTTATGCGTTATGCGTTATGCGTTATGCGTTATGCGCTATGCGTTGTGCGTTATGGATTATGCGTTATGGGTTATTCGTTATGCTGTATGCGTTGGGCGTTATACGTTTGCGTTATGCGTTATGCGTTATGCGTTATGCTTTATGCGTTATGCGTTATGCGTTATGCGTTATGCGTTATGCGTTATACGGTGTGCGTTATGCGTTATGCGTTATGCGTTATGAGTTATGCGTTATGCGTTATGCGTTATGCGTTATGCGTTATACGTTTTGCGGTATTCGTTATGCGTTGTGCATTATGCGTTATGCGTTGTGCGTTATGGGTTATGATTTATGCGTTATGCGATATGCGTTATGCGTTATGCGTTATGCGTTATGCGTTATGCGTTATGAGTTATGCGTTATGCGTTATGCGTTATGCGTTATGCGTTATGCGTTATGCGCTATGCGTTGTGCGTTATGGATTATGCGTTATGGGTTATTCGTTATGCTTTATGCGTTGGGCGTTATACGTTTGCGTTATGCGTTATGCGTTATGCGTTATGCTTTATGCGTTATGCGTTATGCGTTATGCGTTATACGTTTGCGATATGCGTTATGCGTTATGCGTTATGCGTTATGCGTTATGCTTTATGCGTTATGCGTTATTCGTTATGCGTTATACGGTGTGCGTTATGCGTTATGCGTTATGCGTTATGAGTTATGCGTTATGCGTTATGCGTTATGCGTTATGCGTTATACGTTTTGCGGTATTCGTTATGCGTTGTGCATTATGCGTTATGCGTTGTGCGTTATGGGTTATGATTTATGCGTTATGCGATATGCGTTATGCGTTATGCGTTATGCGTTATGCGTTATGCGTTATGCGTTATGCGTTATGCGTTATGCTTTATGCGTGATCCGTTATGTGTTAGGCGATATACGTTTTGCGGTATTCGTTATGCGTTATGCGTTATGCGTTATCCGTTGTTCGTTATGCGTTATGCGTTATGCGTCATGCGTTATACGTTATGCGTTATGCGTTATGCGTTATGCGTTATGCGTTATGCGTTATGCGTTATGCGTTTTACGTTTTGCGGTATTCGTTATGCGTTGTGCATTATGCGTTATGCGTTGTGCGTTATGGGTTATGATTTATGCGTTATGCGATATGCGTTATGCGTTATGCGTTATGCGTTATGCGTTATGCGTTATGCGTTATGCGTTATGCTTTATGCGTTTTGCGTGATCCGTTATGCGTGATCCGTTATGCGTTAGGCGTTATGCGTTATGCGTTAACGTTATGCGTTATGCCTTATGCGTTATGGGTTATGCGTTATGTGTTATGCGATATGCGTTATGCGTTATGCGTTATGCGTTATGCGTTATGCGTTATGCGTTATGCGTTATACGTTGTACGTTATGCGTTATGCGTTATGTTTTATGCGATATGCGTTATGCGTTATGCGTTATGCGTTATGCGTTATGCGTTATGCGTTATGCGTTATGCGTGATGCGTTATGCGTAATGCGATATGCGTTATGTGTTATACTTTATGCGTTATCCGTTATGTGTTATACTTTATGGGTTATGCGTTATGCGTTATGCGTTATGCGTTATGCGTTATGCGTTATGCGTTATGCGTTGTGCGTTATAAGTTTGCTTTATGCGTTATGCGTTATGCGTTATGCTTTATGCGTTATGCGTTATGCGTTATGCGTTATGCGTTATGCGTTATGCGTTATGCGTTATGCGTTATGCGTTATGCGTTATACGGTGTGCGTTATGCGTTATGCGTTATGCGTTATGCGTTATGCGTTATGCGTTATGAGTTATGCGTTATGCGTTATGCGTTATGCGTTATACGGTGTGGGTTATGCGTTATGCG
The DNA here is from genome assembly GCA_916610235.2 of Lasioglossum morio. Taxonomy (NCBI): domain Eukaryota; kingdom Metazoa; phylum Arthropoda; class Insecta; order Hymenoptera; family Halictidae; genus Lasioglossum; species Lasioglossum morio. The sequence goes on along the minus strand of CAKAJA020000151.1, from coordinate 2,252,455 downwards.
TTATGAGTTATGCGTTATGCGTTATGCGTTATGCGTTATGAGTTATGCGTTATGCGTTATGCCTTATGCGTTATGCATTATGCGTTATGCGTTATGCGTTATGCGTTATGCGTTATGCGTTATGCTTTATGTGTTTTGCGGTATTCGTTATGCGTTGTGCATTATGCGTTATGCGTTGTGCGTTATGGGTTATGCGTTATACGTTATGCGTTATGCTTTATGCGTGATCCGTTATGTGTTAGGCGATATACGTTTTGCGGTATTCGTTATGCGTTATGCGTTATGCGTTATCCGTTGTTCGTTATGCGTTATGCGTTAACGTTATGCGTTATGCCTTATGCGTTATGGGTTATGCGTTATGTGTTATGCGATATGCGTTATGCTTTATGCGTTATGCGTTATGCGTTATGCGTTATACGGTGTGCGATATGCGTTATGCGTTATGAGTTATGCGTTATGCGTTATGCGTTATGCGTAAAAGTTATGCGTTATGCGTTATGCGTTATGCGTTATACGTTTGCGATATGCGTTATGCGTTATGCGTTATGCTTTATGCGTTATGCGTTATTCGTTATGCGTTATACGGTGTGCGTTATGCGTTATGAGTTATGCGTTATGCGTTATGCGTTATGCGTTATGCGTTATACGTTTTGCGGTATTCGTTATGCGTTGTGCATTATGCGTTATGCGTTGTGCGTTATGGGTTATGATTTATGCGTTATGCGATATGCGTTATGCGTTATGCGTTATGCGTTATGCGTTATGCATTATGCGTTATGCGTTATGCGTTATGCGTTATGCGTTATGCGTTATGCGTTATGCTTTATGCGTGATCCGTTATGTGTTATGCGTTATGCATTATGCGTTATGCGTTATGCGTTATGCGTTATGCGTTATGCGTTATGCGTTATGCTTTATGCGTGATCCGTTATGTGTTAGGCGATATACGTTTTGCGGTATTCGTTATGCGTTATGCGTTATGCGTTATCCGTTGTTCGTTATGCGTTATGCGTTATGCGTCATGCGTTATGCGTTATGCGTTATGCGTTATGCGTTATGCGTTATGCGTTATGCGTTATACGTTGTACGTTATGCGTTACGCGTTATGTTTTATGCGATATGCGTTATGCGTTATGCGTTATGCGTTATGCGTTATGCGTTATGCGTTATGCGTTATGCGTTATGCGTTATGCGTTATGCGTTATGCGTTATGCGTTATGCGTGATGCGTTATGCGTAATGCGATATGCGTTATGTGTTATACTTTATGCGTTATCCGTTATGTGTTATACTTTATGGGTTATGCGTTATGCTTTATGCGTTATTCATTTTGCGTTATGCGTTATTCGTTATGAGTTATGAGTTTTAAGTTATGCGTAATGCGTTATGCCTTATGCGTTATGCATTATGCGTTATGCGTTATGTGTTATGCGATATGCGTTATGCGTTATGCGTTATGCGTTATGCGTTATGCGTTATACGTTGTACGTTATGCGTAATGCGTTATGTTTTATGCGATATGCGTTATGCGTAATGCTTTATGCGTTATGCGTTATGCGTTATGCGTGATGCGTTATGCGTAATGCGATATGCGTTATGTGTTATACTTTATGCGTTATCCGTTATGTGTTATACTTTATGGATTATGCGTTATGCTTTATGCGTTATTCATTTTGCTTTATGCGTTATGCGTATGCGTTATGCGTTATGCGTTATACGGTGTGCGTTATGCGTTATGCGTTATGCGTTATGAGTTATGCGTTATGCGTTATGCGTTATGAGTTATGCGTTATGCGTTATGCGTTATGCGTTATACGTTTGCGATATGCGTTATGCGTTATGCGTTATGCTTTATGCGTTATGCGTTATTCGTTATGCGTTATACGGTGTGCGTTATGCGTTATGCGTTATGAGTTATGCGTTATGCGTTATGCGTTATGCGTTATGCGTTATACGTTTGCGATATGCGTTATGCGTTATGCGTTATGCTTTATGCGTTATGCGTTATTCGTTATGCGTTATACGGTGTGCGTTATGCGTTATGCGTTATGCGTTATGAGTTATGCGTTATGCGTTATGCGTTATGCGTTATGCGTTATGCGTTATGCGTTATGCGTTATGAGTTATGCGTTATGCGTTATGCGTTATGCGTTATGCTTTATGCGTTATGCGTTATGCGTTATGCGTTATACGGTGTGCGTTATGCGTTATGCGTTATGCGTTATGAGTTATGCGTTATGCGTTATGCGTTATGCGTTATGCGTTTTGCGGTATTCGTTATGCGTTATGCGTTATGCGTTATGCGTTATGCGTTATGCGTTATGCGTTATGCGTTATGCGTTATGCGTGATGCGTTATGCGTAATGCGATATGCGTTATGCGTTATGCGTTATGCGTTATGCGTTATGCGTTATGCGTTATGCGTTATACGTTGTACGTTATGCGTAATGCGTTATGTTTTATGCGATATGCGTTATGCGTAATGCTTTATGCGTTATGCGTTATGCGTTATGCGTTATGCGTGATGCGTTATGCGTAATGCGATATGCGTTATGTGTTATACTTTATGCGTTATCCGTTATGTGTTATACTTTATGGGTTATGCGTTATGCTTTATGCGTTATTCATTTTGCTTTATGCGTTATGCGTTATGCGTTATGCGTTATACGGTGTGCGTTATGCGTTATGCGTTATGCGTTATGAGTTATGCGTTATGCGTTATGCGTTATGAGTTATGCGTTATGCGTTATGCGTTATGCGTTATACGTTTGCGATATGCGTTATGCGTTATGCGTTATGCTTTATGCGTTATGCGTTATTCGTTATGCGTTATACGGTGTGCGTTATGCGTTATGCGTTATGCGTTATGAGTTATGCGTTATGCGTTATGCGTTATGCGTTATGCGTTATACGTTTGCGATATGCGTTATGCGTTATGCGTTATGCTTTATGCGTTATGCGTTATTCGTTATGCGTTATACGGTGTGCGTTATGCGTTATGCGTTATGCGTTATGAGTTATGCGTTATGCGTTATGCGTTATGCGTTATGCGTTATGCGTTATGAGTTATGCGTTATGCGTTATGCGTTATGCGTTATGCTTTATGCGTTATGCGTTATGCGTTATGCGTTATACGGTGTGCGTTATGCGTTATGCGTTATGCGTTATGATTTATGCGTTATGCGTTATGCGTTATGCGTTATGCGTTTTGCGGTATTCGTTATGCGTTATGCGTTATGCGTTATGCGTTATGCGTTATGCGTTATGCGTTATGCGTTATGCGTTATGCGTTATGCGTTATGCGTTATGCGTTATGCGTTATGCGTTATGCGTTATGCGTTATGCGTTATGCGTTATGCGCTATGCGTTGTGCGTTATGGATTATGCGTTAGGGGTTGTTCGTTATGCTTTATGCGTTGGGCGTTATACGTTTGCGTTATGCGTTATGCGTTATGCGTTATGCGTTATGCGTTATGCGTTATGCGCTATGCGTTGTGCGTTATGGATTATGCGTTATGGGTTATTCGTTATGCTTTATGCGTTGGGCGTTATACGTTTGCGTTATGCGTTATGCGTTATGCGTTATGCTTTATGCGTTATGCGTTATGCGTTATGCGTTATGCGTTATGCGTTATGCGTTATGCGTTATGCGTTTTGCGGTATGCGTTATGCGTTATGCGTTATGCGCTATGCGTTGTGCGTTATGGATTATTCGTTATGCGTTATACGGTGTGCGTTATGCGTTATGCGTTATGCGTTATGAGTTATGCGTTATGCGTTATGAGTTATGCGTTATGCGTTATGCGTTATGCGTTATGCGTTATGCGTTATGCGTTATGCGTTATGCGTTATGCGCTATGCGTTGTGCGTTATGGATTATGCGTTAGGGGTTGTTCGTTATGCTTTATGCGTTGGGCGTTATACGTTTGCGTTATGCGTTATGCGTTATGCGTTATGCGTTATGCGTTATGCGTTATGCGCTATGCGTTGTGCGTTATGGATTATGCGTTATGGGTTATTCGTTATGCTGTATGCGTTGGGCGTTATACGTTTGCGTTATGCGTTATGCGTTATGCGTTATGCTTTATGCGTTATGCGTTATGCGTTATGCGTTATGCGTTATGCGTTATGCGTTATGCGTTATGCGTTTTGCGGTATGCGTTATGCGTTATGCGTTATGCGCTATGCGTTGTGCGTTATGGATTATTCGTTATGCGTTATACGGTGTGCGTTATGCGTTATGCGTTATGAGTTATGCGTTATGCGTTATGCGTTATGCGTTAAGAGTTATGCGTTATGCGTTATGCGTTATGCGTTATACGTTTGCGATATGCGTTATGCGTTATGCGTTATGCGTTATGCGTTATGCTTTATGCGTTATGCGTTATTCGTTATGCGTTATACGGTGTGCGTTATGCGTTATGCGTTATGCGTTATGAGTTATGCGTTATGCGTTATGCGTTATGCGTTATGCGTTATACGTTTTGCGGTATTCGTTATGCGTTGTGCATTATGCGTTATGCGTTGTGCGTTATGGGTTATGATTTATGCGTTATGCGATATGCGTTATGCGTTATGCGTTATGCGTTATGCGTTATGCGTTATGCGTTATGCGTTATGCGTTATGCTTTATGCGTGATCCGTTATGTGTTAGGCGATATACGTTTTGCGGTATTCGTTATGCGTTATGCGTTATGCGTTATCCGTTGTTCGTTATGCGTTATGCGTTATGCGTTATGCGTTATACGTTATGCGTTATGCGTTATGCGTTATGCGTTATGCGTTATGCGTTATGCGTTATGCGTTTTACGTTTTGCGGTATTCGTTATGCGTTGTGCATTATGCGTTATGCGTTGTGCGTTATGGGTTATGATTTATGCGTTATGCGATATGCGTTATGCGTTATGCGTTATGCGTAATGCGTTATGCGTTATGCGTTATGCGTTATGCTTTATGCGTTTTGCGTGATCCGTTATGCGTGATCCGTTATGCGTTAGGCGTTATGCGTTATGCGTTAACGTTATGCGTTATGCCTTATGCGTTATGGGTTATGCGTTATGTGTTATGCGATATGCGTTATGCGTTATGCGTTATGCGTTATGCGTTATGCGTTATGCGTTATGCGTTATACGTTGTACGTTATGCGTTATGCGTTATGTTTTATGCGATATGCGTTATGCGTTATGCGTTATGCGTTATGCGTTATGCGTTATGCGTTATGCGTTATGCGTGATGCGTTATGCGTAATGCGATATGCGTTATGTGTTATACTTTATGCGTTATCCGTTATGTGTTATACTTTATGGGTTATGCGTTATGCGTTATGCGTTATGCGTTATGCGTTATGCGTTATGCGTTATGCGTTGTGCGTTATAAGTTTGCTTTATGCGTTATGCGTTATGCGTTATGCTTTATGCGTTATGCGTTATGCGTTATGCGTTATGCGTTATGCGTTATGCGTTATGCGTTATGCGTTATGCGTTATGCGTTATACGGTGTGCGTTATGCGTTATGCGTTATGCGTTATGCGTTATGAGTTATGCGTTATGCGTTATGCGTTATGCGTTATACGGTGTGGGTTATGCGTTATGCGTTATGAGTTATGCGTTATGCGTTATGCGTTATGCGTTATGAGTTATGCGTTATGCGTTATGCATTATGCGTTATGCATTATGCGTTATGCGTTATGCGTTATGCGTTATGCGTTATGCGTTATGCGTTATGCTTTATGTGTTTTGCGGTATTCGTTATGCGTTGTGCATTATGCGTTATGCGTTGTGCGTTATGGGTTATGCGTTATACGTTATGCGTTATGCTTTATGCGTGATCCGTTATGTGTTAGGCGATATACGTTTTGCGGTATTCGTTATGCGTTATGCGTTATGCGTTATCCGTTGTTCGTTATGCGTTATGCGTTAACGTTATGCGTTATGCCTTATGCGTTATGGGTTATGCGTTATGTGTTATGCGATATGCGTTATGCTTTATGCGTTATGCGTTATGCGTTATGCGTTATACGGTGTGCGTTATGCGTTATGCGTTATGAGTTATGCGTTATGCGTTATGCGTTATGCGTAAAAGTTATGCGTTATGCGTTATGCGTTATGCGTTATACGTTTGCGATATGCGTTATGCGTTATGCGTTATGCTTTATGCGTTATGCGTTATTCGTTATGCGTTATACGGTGTGCGTTATGCGTTATGAGTTATGCGTTATGCGTTATGCGTTATGCGTTATGCGTTATACGTTTTGCGGTATTCGTTATGCGTTGTGCATTATGCGTTATGCGTTATGGGTTATGATTTATGCGTTATGCGATATGCGTTATGCGTTATGCGTTATGCGTTATGCGTTATGCATTATGCGTTATGCGTTATGCGTTATGCGTTATGCGTTATGCGTTATGCGTTATGCTTTATGCGTGATCCGTTATGTGTTAGGCGATATACGTTTTGCGGTATTCGTTATGCGTTATGCGTTATGCGTTATCCGTTGTTCGTTATGCGTTATGCGTTATGCGTTATGCGTTATGCGTTATGCGTTATGCGTTATGCGTTATGCGTTATGCGTTATACGTTGTACGTTATGCGTTACGCGTTATGTTTTATGCGATATGCGTTATGCGTTATGCGTTATGCGTTATGCGTTATGCGTTATGCGTTATGCGTTATGCGTTATGCGTTATGCGTGATGCGTTATGCGTAATGCGATATGCGTTATGTGTTATACTTTATGCGTTATCCGTTATGTGTTATACTTTATGGGTTATGCGTTATGCTTTATGCGTTATTCATTTTGCGTTATGCGTTATTCGTTATGAGTTATGAGTTTTAAGTTATGCGTAATGCGTTATGCCTTATGCGTTATGCATTATGCGTTATGCGTTATGTGTTATGCGATATGCGTTATGCGTTATGCGTTATGCGTTATGCGTTATGCGATATGCGTTATACGTTGTACGTTATGCGTAATGCGTTATGTTTTATGCGATATGCGTTATGCGTAATGCTTTATGCGTTATGCGTTATGCGTTATGCGTGATGCGTTATGCGTAATGCGATATGCGTTATGTGTTATACTTTATGCGTTATCCGTTATGTGTTATACTTTATGGGTTATGCGTTATGCTTTATGCGTTATTCATTTTGCTTTATGCGTTATGCGTATGCGTTATGCGTTATGCGTTATACGGTGTGCGTTATGCGTTATGCGTTATGCTTTATGAGTTATGCGTTATGCGTTATGCGTTATGAGTTATGCGTTATGCGTTATGCGTTATGCGTTATACGTTTGCGATATGCGTTATGCGTTATGCGTTATGCTTTATGCGTTATGCGTTATTCGTTATGCGTTATACGGTGTGCGTTATGCGTTATGCGTTATGCGTTATGAGTTATGCGTTATGCGTTATGCGTTATGCGTTATACGTTTGCGATATGCGTTATGCGTTATGCGTTATGCTTTATGCGTTATGCGTTATTCGTTATGCGTTATACGGTGTGCGTTATGCGTTATGCGTTATGCGTTATGAGTTATGCGTTATGCGTTATGCGTTATGCGTTATGCGTTATGAGTTATGCGTTATGCGTTATGCGTTATGCGTTATGCTTTATGCGTTATGCGTTATGCGTTATGCGTTATACGGTGTGCGTTATGCGTTATGCGTTATGAGTTATGCGTTATGCGTTATGCGTTATGCGTTATGCGTTTTGCGGTATTCGTTATGCGTTATGCGTTATGCGTTATGCGTTATGCGTTATGCGTTATGCGTTATGCGTTATGCGTGATGCGTTATGCGTAATGCGATATGCGTTATGCGTTATGCGTTATGCGTTATGCGTTATGCGTTATGCGTTATACGTTGTACGTTATGCGTAATGCGTTATGTTTTATGCGATATGCGTTATGCGTAATGCTTTATGCGTTATGCGTTATGCGTTATGCGTTATGCGTGATGCGTTATGCGTAATGCGATATGCGTTATGTGTTATACTTTATGCGTTATCCGTTATGTGTTATACTTTATGGGTTATGCGTTATGCTTTATGCGTTATTCATTTTGCTTTATGCGTTATGCGTTATGCGTTATGCGTTATGCGTTATACGGTGTGCGTTATGCGTTATGCGGTATGCGTTATGAGTTATGCGTTATGCGTTATGCGTTATGAGTTATGCGTTATGCGTTATGCGTTATGCGTTATACGTTTGCGATATGCGTTATGCGTTATGCGTTATGCTTTATGCGTTATGCGTTATTCGTTATGCGTTATACGGTGTGCGTTATGCGTTATGCGTTATGCGTTATGCGTTATGAGTTATGCGTTATGCGTTATGCGTTATGCGTTATGCGTTATGCGTTATACGTTTGCGATATGCGTTATGCGTTATGCGTTATGCTTTATGCGTTATGCGTTATTCGTTATGCGTTATACGGTGTGCGTTATGCGTTATGCGTTATGCGTTATGAGTTATGCGTTATGCGTTATGCGTTATGCGTTATGCGTTATGCGTTATGCGTTATGAGTTATGCGTTATGCGTTATGCGTTATGCGTTATGCTTTATGCGTTATGCGTTATGCGTTATGCGTTATACGGTGTGCGTTATGCGTTATGCGTTATGCGTTATGATTTATGCGTTATGCGTTATGCGTTATGCGTTATGCGTTTTGCGGTATTCGTTATGCGTTATGCGTTATGCGTTATGCGTTATGCGTTATGCGTTATGCGTTATGCGTTATGCGTTATGCGTTATGCGTTATGCGTTATGCGTTATGCGTTATGCGTTATGCGTTATGCGTTATGCGCTATGCGTTGTGCGTTATGGATTATGCGTTAGGGGTTGTTCGTTATGCTTTATGCGTTGGGCGTTATACGTTTGCGTTATGCGTTATGCGTTATGCGTTATGCGTTATGCGTTATGCGTTATGCGTTATGCGCTATGCGTTGTGCGTTATGGATTATGCGTTATGGGTTATTCGTTATGCTTTATGCGTTGGGCGTTATACGTTTGCGTTATGCGTTATGCGTTATGCGTTATGCTTTATGCGTTATGCGTTATGCGTTATGCGTTATGCGTTATGCGTTATGCGTTATGCGTTATGCGTTTTGCGGTATGCGTTATGCGTTATACGGTGTGCGTTATGCGTTATGCGTTATGAGTTATGCGTTATGCGTTATGCGTTATGCGTAAAAGTTATGCGTTATGCGTTATGCGTTATGCGTTATACGTTTGCGATATGCGTTATGCGTTATGCGTTATGCTTTATGCGTTATGCGTTATTCGTTATGCGTTATACGGTGTGCGTTATGCGTTATGAGTTATGCGTTATGCGTTATGCGTTATGCGTTATGCGTTATACGTTTTGCGGTATTCGTTATGCGTTGTGCATTATGCGTTATGCGTTATGGGTTATGATTTATGCGTTATGCGATATGCGTTATGCGTTATGCGTTATGCGTTATGCGTTATGCATTATGCGTTATGCGTTATGCGTTATGCGTTATGCGTTATGCGTTATGCGTTATGCTTTATGCGTGATCCGTTATGTGTTAGGCGATATACGTTTTGCGGTATTCGTTATGCGTTATGCGTTATGCGTTATCCGTTGTTCGTTATGCGTTATGCGTTATGCGTTATGCGTTATGCGTTATGCGTTATGCGTTATGCGTTATGCGTTATGCGTTATACGTTGTACGTTATGCGTTACGCGTTATGTTTTATGCGATATGCGTTATGCGTTATGCGTTATGCGTTATGCGTTATGCGTTATGCGTTATGCGTTATGCGTTATGCGTTATGCGTTATGCGTGATGCGTTATGCGTAATGCGATATGCGTTATGTGTTATACTTTATGCGTTATCCGTTATGTGTTATACTTTATGGGTTATGCGTTATGCTTTATGCGTTATTCATTTTGCGTTATGCGTTATTCGTTATGAGTTATGAGTTTTAAGTTATGCGTAATGCGTTATGCCTTATGCGTTATGCATTATGCGTTATGCGTTATGTGTTATGCGATATGCGTTATGCGTTATGCGTTATGCGTTATGCGTTATGCGATATGCGTTATACGTTGTACGTTATGCGTAATGCGTTATGTTTTATGCGATATGCGTTATGCGTAATGCTTTATGCGTTATGCGTTATGCGTTATGCGTGATGCGTTATGCGTAATGCGATATGCGTTATGTGTTATACTTTATGCGTTATCCGTTATGTGTTATACTTTATGGGTTATGCGTTATGCTTTATGCGTTATTCATTTTGCTTTATGCGTTATGCGTATGCGTTATGCGTTATGCGTTATACGGTGTGCGTTATGCGTTATGCGTTATGCGTTATGAGTTATGCGTTATGCGTTATGCGTTATGAGTTATGCGTTATGCGTTATGCGTTATGCGTAATACGTTTGCGTTATGCGTTATGCGTTATGCGTTATGCTTTATGCGTTATGCGTTATTCGTTATGCGTTATACGGTGTGCGTTATGCGTTATGCGTTATGCGTTATGAGTTATGCGTTATGCGTTATGCGTTATGCGTTATACGTTTGCGATATGCGTTATGCGTTATGCGTTATGCTTTATGCGTTATGCGTTATTCGTTATGCGTTATACGGTGTGCGTTATGCGTTATGCGTTATGCGTTATGAGTTATGCGTTATGCGTTATGCGTTATGCGTTATGCGTTATGAGTTATGCGTTATGCGTTATGCGTTATGCGTTATGCTTTATGCGTTATGCGTTATGCGTTATGCGTTATACGGTGTGCGTTATGCGTTATGCGTTATGAGTTATGCGTTATGCGTTATGCGTTATGCGTTATGCGTTTTGCGGTATTCGTTATGCGTTATGCGTTATGCGTTATGCGTTATGCGTTATGCGTTATGCGTTATGCGTTATGCGTGATGCGTTATGCGTAATGCGATATGCGTTATGCGTTATGCGTTATGCGTTATGCGTTATGCGTTATGCGTTATGCGTTATACGTTGTACGTTATGCGTAATGCGTTATGTTTTATGCGATATGCGTTATGCGTAATGCTTTATGCGTTATGCGTTATGCGTTATGCGTTATGCGTGATGCGTTATGCGTAATGCGATATGCGTTATGTGTTATACTTTATGCGTTATCCGTTATGTGTTATACTTTATGGGTTATGCGTTATGCTTTATGCGTTATTCATTTTGCTTTATGCGTTATGCGTTATGCGTTATGCGTTATGCGTTATACGGTGTGCGTTATGCGTTATGCGGTATGCGTTATGAGTTATGCGTTATGCGTTATGCGTTATGAGTTATGCGTTATGCGTTATGCGTTATGCGTTATACGTTTGCGATATGCGTTATGCGTTATGCGTTATGCTTTATGCGTTATGCGTTATTCGTTATGCGTTATACGGTGTGCGTTATGCGTTATGCGTTATGCGTTATGCGTTATGAGTTATGCGTTATGCGTTATGCGTTATGCGTTATGCGTTATGCGTTATACGTTTGCGATATGCGTTATGCGTTATGCGTTATGCTTTATGCGTTATGCGTTATTCGTTATGCGTTATACGGTGTGCGTTATGCGTTATGCGTTATGCGTTATGAGTTATGCGTTATGCGTTATGCGTTATGCGTTATGCGTTATGCGTTATGCGTTATGAGTTATGCGTTATGCGTTATGCGTTATGCGTTATGCTTTATGCGTTATGCGTTATGCGTTATGCGTTATACGGTGTGCGTTATGCGTTATGCGTTATGCGTTATGATTTATGCGTTATGCGTTATGCGTTATGCGTTATGCGTTTTGCGGTATTCGTTATGCGTTATGCGTTATGCGTTATGCGTTATGCGTTATGCGTTATGCGTTATGCGTTATGCGTTATGCGTTATGCGTTATGCGTTATGCGTTATGCGTTATGCGTTATGCGTTATGCGTTATGCGTTATGCGTTATGCGTTATGCGTTATGCGTTATGCGTTATGCGTTATGCGTTATGCGTTATGCGTTATGCGCTATGCGTTGTGCGTTATGGATTATGCGTTAGGGGTTGTTCGTTATGCTTTATGCGTTGGGCGTTATACGTTTGCGTTATGCGTTATGCGTTATGCGTTATGCGTTATGCGTTATGCGTTATGCGTTATGCGCTATGCGTTGTGCGTTATGGATTATGCGTTATGGGTTATTCGTTATGCTTTATGCGTTGGGCGTTATACGTTTGCGTTATGCGTTATGCGTTATGCGTTATGCTTTATGCGTTATGCGTTATGCGTTATGCGTTATGCGTTATGCGTTATGCGTTATGCGTTATGCGTTTTGCGGTATGCGTTATGCGTTATACGGTGTGCGTTATGCGTTATGCGTTATGAGTTATGCGTTATGCGTTATGCGTTATGCGTAAAAGTTATGCGTTATGCGTTATGCGTTATGCGTTATACGTTTGCGATATGCGTTATGCGTTATGCGTTATGCTTTATGCGTTATGCGTTATTCGTTATGCGTTATACGGTGTGCGTTATGCGTTATGAGTTATGCGTTATGCGTTATGCGTTATGCGTTATGCGTTATACGTTTTGCGGTATTCGTTATGCGTTGTGCATTATGCGTTATGCGTTATGGGTTATGATTTATGCGTTATGCGATATGCGTTATGCGTTATGCGTTATGCGTTATGCATTATGCGTTATGCGTTATGCGTTATGCGTTATGCGTTATGCGTTATGCGTTATGCTTTATGCGTGATCCGTTATGTGTTAGGCGATATACGTTTTGCGGTATTCGTTATGCGTTATGCGTTATGCGTTATCCGTTGTTCGTTATGCGTTATGCGTTATGCGTCATGCGTTATGCGTTATGCGTTATGCGTTATGCGTTATGCGTTATGCGTTATACGTTGTACGTTATGCGTTACGCGTTATGTTTTATGCGATATGCGTTATGCGTTATGCGTTATGCGTTATGCGTTATGCGTTATGCGTTATGCGTTATGCGTTATGCGTTATGCGTTATGCGTGATGCGTTATGCGTAATGCGATATGCGTTATGTGTTATACTTTATGCGTTATCCGTTATGTGTTATACTTTATGGGTTATGCGTTATGCTTTATGCGTTATTCATTTTGCGTTATGCGTTATTCGTTATGAGTTATGAGTTTTAAGTTATGCGTAATGCGTTATGCCTTATGCGTTATGCATTATGCGTTATGCGTTATGTGTTATGCGATATGCGTTATGCGTTATGCGTTATGCGTTATGCGTTATGCGATATGCGTTATACGTTGTACGTTATGCGTAATGCGTTATGTTTTATGCGATATGCGTTATGCGTAATGCTTTATGCGTTATGCGTTATGCGTTATGCGTGATGCGTTATGCGTAATGCGATATGCGTTATGTGTTATACTTTATGCGTTATCCGTTATGTGTTATACTTTATGGGTTATGCGTTATGCTTTATGCGTTATTCATTTTGCTTTATGCGTTATGCGTATGCGTTATGCGTTATGCGTTATACGGTGTGCGTTATGCGTTATGCGTTATGCGTTATGAGTTATGCGTTATGCGTTATGCGTTATGAGTTATGCGTTATGCGTTATGCGTTATGCGTTATACGTTTGCGATATGCGTTATGCGTTATGCGTTATGCTTTATGCGTTATGCGTTATTCGTTATGCGTTATACGGTGTGCGTTATGCGTTATGCGTTATGCGTTATGAGTTATGCGTTATGCGTTATGCGTTATGCGTTATACGTTTGCGATATGCGTTATGCGTTATGCGTTATGCTTTATGCGTTATGCGTTATTCGTTATGCGTTATACGGTGTGCGTTATGCGTTATGCGTTATGCGTTATGAGTTATGCGTTATGCGTTATGCGTTATGCGTTATGCGTTATGAGTTATGCGTTATGCGTTATGCGTTATGCGTTATGCTTTATGCGTTATGCGTTATGCGTTATGCGTTATACGGTGTGCGTTATGCGTTATGCGTTATGAGTTATGCGTTATGCGTTATGCGTTATGCGTTATGCGTTTTGCGGTATTCGTTATGCGTTATGCGTTATGCGTTATGCGTTATGCGTTATGCGTTATGCGTTATGCGTTATGCGTGATGCGTTATGCGTAATGCGATATGCGTTATGCGTTATGCGTTATGCGTTATGCGTTATGCGTTATGCGTTATGCGTTATACGTTGTACGTTATGCGTAATGCGTTATGTTTTATGCGATATGCGTTATGCGTAATGCTTTATGCGTTATGCGTTATGCGTTATGCGTTATGCGTGATGCGTTATGCGTAATGCGATATGCGTTATGTGTTATACTTTATGCGTTATCCGTTATGTGTTATACGTTATGGGTTATGCGTTATGCTTTATGCGTTATTCATTTTGCTTTATGCGTTATGCGTTATGCGTTATGCGTTATGCGTTATACGGTGTGCGTTATGCGTTATGCGGTATGCGTTATGAGTTATGCGTTATGCGTTATGCGTTATGAGTTATGCGTTATGCGTTATGCGTTATGCGTTATACGTTTGCGATATGCGTTATGCGTTATGCGTTATGCTTTATGCGTTATGCGTTATTCGTTATGCGTTATACGGTGTGCGTTATGCGTTATGCGTTATGCGTTATGCGTTATGAGTTATGCGTTATGCGTTATGCGTTATGCGTTATGCGTTATGCGTTATACGTTTGCGTTATGCGTTATGCGTTATGCGTTATGCTTTATGCGTTATGCGTTATTCGTTATGCGTTATACGGTGTGCGTTATGCGTTATGCGTTATGCGTTATGAGTTATGCGTTATGCGTTATGCGTTATGCGTTATGCGTTATGCGTTATGCGTTATGAGTTATGCGTTATGCGTTATGCGTTATGCGTTATGCTTTATGCGTTATGCGTTATGCGTTATGCGTTATACGGTGTGCGTTATGCGTTATGCGTTATGCGTTATGATTTATGCGTTATGCGTTATGCGTTATGCGTTATGCGTTTTGCGGTATTCGTTATGCGTTATGCGTTATGCGTTATGCGTTATGCGTTATGCGTTATGCGTTATGCGTTATGCGTTATGCGTTATGCGTTATGCGTTATGCGTTATGCGTTATGCGTTATGCGTTATGCGTTATGCGTTATGCGTTATGCGTTATGCGCTATGCGTTGTGCGTTATGGATTATGCGTTAGGGGTTGTTCGTTATGCTTTATGCGTTGGGCGTTATACGTTTGCGTTATGCGTTATGCGTTATGCGTTATGAGTTATGCGTTATGCGTTATGCGTTATGCGTTATGCGTTATGAGTTATGCGTTATGCGTTATGCGTTATGCGTTATGCTTTATGCGTTATGCGTTATGCGTTATGCGTTATACGGTGTGCGTTATGCGTTATGCGTTATGCGTTATGCGTTATACGTTTGCGATATGCGTTATGCGTTATGCGTTATGCTTTATGCGTTATGCGTTATTCGTTATGCGTTATACGGTGTGCGTTATGCGTTATGCGTTATGCGTTATGAGTTATGCGTTATGCGTTATGCGTTATGCGTTATGCGTTATGAGTTATGCGTTATGCGTTATGCGTTATGCGTTATGCTTTATGCGTTATGCGTTATGCGTTATGCGTTATACGGTGTGCGTTATGCGTTATGCGTTATGAGTTATGCGTTATGCGTTATGCGTTATGCGTTATGCGTTTTGCGGTATTCGTTATGCGTTATGCGTTATGCGTTATGCGTTATGCGTTATGCGTTATGCGTTATGCGTTATGCGTGATGCGTTATGCGTAATGCGATATGCGTTATGCGTTATGCGTTATGCGTTATGCGTTATGCGTTATGCGTTATACGTTGTACGTTATGCGTAATGCGTTATGTTTTATGCGATATGCGTTATGCGTAATGCTTTATGCGTTATGCGTTATGCGTTATGCGTTATGCGTGTTGCGTTATGCGTAATGCGATATGCGTTATGTGTTATACTTTATGCGTTATCCGTTATGTGTTATACTTTATGGGTTATGCGTTATGCTTTATGCGTTATTCATTTTGCTTTATGCGTTATGCGTTATGCGTTATGCGTTATGCGTTATACGGTGTGCGTTATGCGTTATGCGGTATGCGTTATGAGTTATGCGTTATGCGTTATGCGTTATGAGTTATGCGTTATGCGTTATGCGTTATGCGTTATACGTTTGCGATATGCGTTATGCGTTATGCGTTATGCTTTATGCGTTATGCGTTATTCGTTATGCGTTATACGGTGTGCGTTATGCGTTATGCGTTATGCGTTATGCGTTATGAGTTATGCGTTATGCGTTATGCGTTATGCGTTATGCGTTATGCGTTATACGTTTGCGATATGCGTTATGCGTTATGCGTTATGCTTTATGCGTTATGCGTTATTCGTTATGCGTTATACGGTGTGCGTTATGCGTTATGCGTTATGCGTTATGAGTTATGCGTTATGCGTTATGCGTTATGCGTTATGCGTTATGCGTTATGCGTTATGAGTTATGCGTTATGCGTTATGCGTTATGCGTTATGCTTTATGCGTTATGCGTTATGCGTTATGCGTTATACGGTGTGCGTTATGCGTTATGCGTTATGCGTTATGATTTATGCGTTATGCGTTATGCGTTATGCGTTATGCGTTTTGCGGTATTCGTTATGCGTTATGCGTTATGCGTTATGCGTTATGCGTTATGCGTTATGCGTTATGCGTTATGCGTTATGCGTTATGCGTTATGCGTTATGCGTTATGCGTTATGCGTTATGCGTTATGCGTTATGCGTTATGCGCTATGCGTTGTGCGTTATGGATTATGCGTTAGGGGTTGTTCGTTATGCTTTATGCGTTGGGCGTTATACGTTTGCGTTATGCGTTATGCGTTATGCGTTATGCGTTATGCGTTATGCGTTATGCGTTATGCGTTATGCGCTATGCGTTGTGCGTTATGGATTATGCGTTATGGGTTATTCGTTATGCTTTATGCGTTGGGCGTTATACGTTTGCGTTATGCGTTATGCGTTATGCGTTATGCTTTATGCGTTATGCGTTATGCGTTATGCGTTATGCGTTATGCGTTATGCGTTATGCGTTATGCGTTTTGCGGTATGCGTTATGCGTTATGCGTTATGCGCTATGCGTTGTGCGTTATGGATTATTCGTTATGCGTTATACGGTGTGCGTTATGCGTTATGAGTTATGCGTTATGCGTTATGCGTTATGCGTTATGCGTTATGCGTTATGAGTTATGCGTTATGCGTTATGCGTTATGCGTTATGCGTTATGCTTTATGCGTTATGCGTTATGCGTTATGCGTTATACGGTGTGCGTTATGCGTTATGCGTTATGCGTTATGATTTATGCGTTATGCGTTATGCGTTATGCGTTATGCGTTTTGCGGTATTCGTTATGCGTTATGCGTTATGCGTTATGCGTTATGCGTTATGCGTTATGCGTTATGCGTTATGCGTTATGCGTTATGCGTTATGCGTTATGCGTTATGCGTTATGCGTTATGCGTTATGCGTTATGCGTTATGCGTTATGCGTTATGCGTTATGCGTTATGCGTTATGCGCTATGCGTTGTGCGTTATGGATTATGCGTTAGGGGTTGTTCGTTATGCTTTATGCGTTGGGCGTTATACGTTTGCGTTATGCGTTATGCGTTATGCGTTATGCGTTATGCGTTATGCGTTATGCGTTATGCGCTATGCGTTGTGCGTTATGGATTATGCGTTATGGGTTATGCGTTATGCTTTATGCGTTGGGCGTTATACGTTTGCGTTATGCGTTATGCGTTATGCGTTATGCTTTATGCGTTATGCGTTATGCGTTATGCGTTATGCGTTATGCGTTATGCGTTTTGCGGTATGCGTTATGCGATATGCGTTATGCGTTATGCGTTATGCGTTATGCGTTATGCGTTATGCGTTATGCGTTATGCGTTATGCGTTATGCGTTGTGCGTTATGCGTTATGCGTTATGCGTTATGCGTTATGGATTTTGCGTTATGGGTTGTTCGTTATGCTTTATGCGTTGGGCGTTATACGTTTGCGTTATGCGTTATGCGTTATGCGTTATGCTTTATGCGTTATGCGTTATGCCTTATGCGTTATACGGTGTGCGTTATGCGTTAGGCGTTATGAGTTATGCGTTATGCGTTATGCGTTATGCGTTATGCGTTATGAGTTATGCGTTATGCGTTATGCGTTTTGCGTTATACGTTTGCGATATGCGTTATGCGTTATGCGTTATGCTTTATGCGTTATGCGTTATTCGTTATGCGTTATACGGTGTGCGTTATGCGTTATGCGTTATGCGTTATGAGTTATGCGTTATGCGTTATGCGTTATGCGTTATGCGTTTTGCGGTATTCGTTATGCGTTGTGCATTATGCGTTATGCGTTTTGCGTTATGGGTTATGATTTATGCGTTATGCGATATGCGTTATGCGTTATGCGTTATGCGTTATCCGTTATGCGTTATGCGTTATGCGTTATGCGTTATGCTTTATGCGTCATGCGTGATCCGTTATGCGTTAGGCGTTATGCGATTTGCGGTATTCGTTAAGCGTTGTGCATTATGCGTTATGCGTTATGCGTTAAGGGTTATGGGTTATGCGTTATGCGTTATGCGTTATGCGTTATGCGTTATGCGTTATGCGTTATGCGTTATGCGTTATGCGTAATGCGTTATGCGTTATACGTTGTACGTTATGCGTAATGCGTTATGTTTTATGCGATATGCGTTATGCGTTATGCGTTATGCGTTATGCGTTATGCGTTATGCGTTATTCGTAATGCGATATGCGTTATGTGTTATACTTTATGCGTTATCCGTTATGTGTTATACTTTATGGGTTATGAGTTATGCGTTATGCGTTATGCGTTATGCGTTATGCGTTATGCGTTATGCGTTATGCGTTATGCGTTATGCGTTATGCGTTATGCGTTATGCGTTATACGTTGTACGTTATGCGTAATGCGTTATGTTTTATGCGATATGCGTTATGCGTTCTGCGTTATGCGTTATGCGTTATGCGTTTTGCGGTATTCGTTATGCGTTGTGCATTATGCGTTATGCGTTGTGCGTTATGGGTTATGATTTATGCGTTATGCGATATGCGTTATGCGTTATGCGTTATGCGTTATGCGTTATGCGTTATCCGTTATGCGTTATGCGTTATGCGTTATGCTTTATGCGTCATGCGTGATCCGTTATGCGTTAGGCGTTATGCGGTATGCGGTATTCGTTAAGCGTTGTGCATTATGCGTTATGCGTTATGCGTTAAGGGTTATGGGTTATGCGTTATGCTTTATGCGTTATTCATTTTGCGTTATGTGTTATTCGTTATGAGTTATGAGTTATAAGTTATGCGTAATGCGTTATGCGTTATGAATTATGCGTTATGCTTTTTGCGTTATGCGTGATCCGTTATGCGTGATCCGTTATGCGTTAGGCGTTATGCGTTATGCGTTAACGTTATGCGTTATGCGTTATGCGTTATGCGTTAGGCGTTACGCGATTTGCGGTATTCGTTAAGCGTTGTGCATTATGCGTTATGCGTTATGCATTAAGGGTTATGGGTTATGCGTTATGCTTTATGCGTTATTCATTTTGCGTTATGCGTTATTCGTTATGAGTTATGAGTTATAAGTTATGCGTAATGCGTTATGCGTTATGAATTATGCGTTATGCTTTTTGCGTTATGCGTGATCCGTTATGCGTGATCCGTTATGCGTTAGGCGTTATGCGTTATGCGTTAACGTTATGCGTTATGCCTTATGCGTTATGGGTTATGCGTTATGTGTTATGCGATATGCGTTATGCGTTATGCGTTATGCGTTATGCGTTATACGTTGTACGTTATGCGTTATGCGTTATGTTTTATGCGATATGCGTTATGCGTTATGCGTTATGCGTTATGCGTTATGCGTTATGCGTTATGCGTTATGCGTTATGCTTTTTGCGTTATGCGTGATCCGTTATGCGTGATCCGTTATGCGTTAGGCGTTATGCGTTATGCGTTAACGTTATGCGTTATGCCTTATGCGTTATGGGTTATGCGTTATGCGTTATGCGTTATGCGTTATGCGTTATGCGTTATGCGTTATGCGTTATGCGTTATGCGTTATGCGTTATACGTTGTACGTTTTGCGTTATGCGTTATGAGTTATGCGTTATGCTTTATGCGTTATGCGTTATGCTTTATGCGTTATGCGTTATGCTTTATGCGTCATGCATTATGCGTTATGCGTGATCCGTTATGCGTTAGGCGTTATGGGTTTTCCGGTGTTCGTTAGGCGTTGTGCATTATGCGTTATGCGTTATGAAGTATGGGTTATGGTTTATGCGTTATGCGTTATGCGTTATACGTTTGCGTTATGCGTTATGCGTTATGCGTTATACGGTATGCGTTATGCGTTATACGTTATGCGTTATGCGTTTTGCGTTATGGGTTATGGTTCATGCGTTATGCGTTATGCCTTATGCTTTATGCGTTATGCGTTATGCGTTATGATTTATGCGTTATGCGTAATGCGATATGCGTTATGTGTTATACTTTATGCGTTATGCGTTATGCGTTATGAGTTATGATTTATGCGTTATGCGTAATGCGATATGCGTTATGTGTTATACTTTATGCGTTATCCGTTATGTGTTATACTTTATGGGTTATGCGTAATGCGTTATGCGTTATGCGTTATGCGTTATGCGTTATGCGTTATGCGTTATGAGTTATGCGTTATGCGTTATGCGTTATGCGTTATACGTTTGCGATATGCGTTATTGGTTATGCGTTATGCTTTATGCGTTATGCGTTATGCGTTATGCGTTATACGGTGTGCGTTATGCGTTATGCGTTATGCGTGATCTGTTATGCGTTAGGCGTTATGGGTTTTCCGGTGTTCGTTATGCGTTGTGCATTATGCGTTATGCGTTATGAAGTATGGGTTATGGTTTATGCGTTATGCGTTATCCGTTATGTGTTAGGCGATATGCGTTATGCGTTATGCGTTATGCGTTATGCGTTATGCGTTATGCGTTATACGTTGTACGTTATGCGTTATGCGTTATGTTTTATGCGATATGCGTTATGCGTTATGCGTTATGCGTTATGCGTTATGCGTTATGCTTTATGCGTTATGCGTTATGCGTTATACGGTGTGCGTTATGCGTTATGCGTTATGAGTTATGCGTTATGCGTTATGCGTTATGCGTTAAGAGTTATGCGTTATGCGTTATGCCTTATGCGTTATGCGTTATACGTTTGCGATATGCGTTATGCGTTATGCGTTATGCTTTATGCGTTATGCGTTATTCGTTATGCGTTATACGGTGTGCGTTATGCGTTATGCGATATGCGTTATGAGTTATGCGTTATGCGTTATGCGTTATGCGTTATGCGTTATGCGTTATGCGTTTTACGTTTTGCGGTATTCGTTATGCGTTGTGCATTATGCGTTATGCGTTGTGCGTTATGGGTTATGATTTAAGCGTTATGCGATATGCGTTATGCGTTATGCGTTATGCGTAATGCGTTATGCGTTATGCGTTATGCTTTATGCGTTTTGCGTGATCCGTTATGCGTGATCCGTTATGCGTTAGGCGTTATGCGTTATGCGTTAACGTTATGCGTTATGCCTTATGCGTTATGGGTTATGCGTTATGTGTTATGCGATATGCGTTATGCGTTATGCGTTATGCGTTATGCGTTATGCGTTATGCGTTATGCGTTATACGTTGTACGTTATGCGTTATGCGTTATGTTTTATGCGATATGCGTTATGCGTTATGCGTTATGCGTTAGGCGTTATGCGTTATGCGTTAACGTTATGCGTTATGCGTTATGCGTTATGCGTTAGGCGTTACGCGATTTGCGGTATTCGTTAAGCGTTGTGCATTATGCGTTATGCGTTATGCATTAAGGGTTATGGGTTATGCGTTATGCTTTATGCGTTATTCATTTTGCGTTATGCGTTATTCGTTATGAGTTATGAGTTATAAGTTATGCGTAATGCGTTATGCGTTATGAATTATGCGTTATGCTTTTTGCGTTATGCGTGATCCGTTATGCGTGATCCGTTATGCGTTAGGCGTTATGCGTTATGCGTTAACGTTATGCGTTATGCCTTATGCGTTATGGGTTATGCGTTATGATTTATGCGTTATGCGATATGCGTTATGCGTTATGCGTTATGCGTTATCCGTTATGCGTTATGCGTTATGCGTTATGCGTTATGCGTTATGCTTTATGCGTCATGCGTGATCCGTTATGCGTTAGGCGTTATGCGATTTGCGGTATTCGTTAAGCGTTGTGCATTATGCGTTATGCGTTATGCGTTAAGGGTTATGGGTTATGCGTTATGCGTTATGCGTTATGCGTTATGCGTTATGCGTTGTGCGTTATGCGTTATGCGTTATGCGTTATGCGTTATGGATTTTGCGTTATGGGTTGTTCGTTATGCTTTATGCGTTGGGCGTTATACGTTTGCGTTATGCGTTATGCGTTATGCGTTATGCTTTATGCGTTATGCGTTATGCCTTATGCGTTATACGGTGTGCGTTATGCGTTAGGCGTTATGAGTTATGCGTTATGCGTTATGCGTTATGCGTTATGCGTTATGAGTTATGCGTTATGCGTTATGCGTTTTGCGTTATACGTTTGCGATATGCGTTATGCGTTATGCGTTATGCTTTATGCGTTATGCGTTATTCGTTATGCGTTATACGGTGTGCGTTATGCGTTATGCGTTATGCGTTATGAGTTATGCGTTATGCGTTATGCGTTATGCGTTATGCGTTATGCGTTATGCGTTATGCGTTATGCGTTATGCGTTATGCGTTATGCGTTATGCGTTATGCGCTATGCGTTGTGCGTTATGGATTATGCGTTAGGGGTTGTTCGTTATGCTTTATGCGTTGGGCGTTATACGTTTGCGTTATGCGTTATGCGTTATGCGTTATGCGTTATGCGTTATGCGTTATGCGTTATGCGTTATGCGCTATGCGTTGTGCGTTATGGATTATGCGTTATGGGTTATTCGTTATGCTTTATGCGTTGGGCGTTATACGTTTGCGTTATGCGTTATGCGTTATGCGTTATGCTTTATGCGTTATGCGTTATGCGTTATGCGTTATGCGTTATGCGTTATGCGTTATGCGTTATGCGTTTTGCGGTATGCGTTATGCGTTATGCGTTATGCGCTATGCGTTGTGCGTTATGGATTATTCGTTATGCGTTATACGGTGTGCGTTATGCGTTATGAGTTATGCGTTATGCGTTATGCGTTATGCGTTATGCGTTATGCGTTATGAGTTATGCGTTATGCGTTATGCGTTATGCGTTATGCGTTATGCTTTATGCGTTATGCGTTATGCGTTATGCGTTATACGGTGTGCGTTATGCGTTATGCGTTATGCGTTATGATTTATGCGTTATGCGTTATGCGTTATGCGTTATGCGTTTTGCGGTATTCGTTATGCGTTATGCGTTATGCGTTATGCGTTATGCGTTATGCGTTATGCGTTATGCGTTATGCGTTATGCGTTATGCGTTATGCGTTATGCGTTATGCGTTATGCGTTATGCGTTATGCGTTATGCGTTATGCGTTATGCGTTATGCGTTATGCGTTATGCGTTATGCGTTATGCGCTATGCGTTGTGCGTTATGGATTATGCGTTAGGGGTTGTTCGTTATGCTTTATGCGTTGGGCGTTATACGTTTGCGTTATGCGTTATGCGTTATGCGTTATGCGTTATGCGTTATGCGTTATGCGTTATGCGCTATGCGTTGTGCGTTATGGATTATGCGTTATGGGTTATTCGTTATGCTTTATGCGTTGGGCGTTATACGTTTGCGTTATGCGTTATGCGTTATGCGTTATGCTTTATGCGTTATGCGTTATGCGTTATGCGTTATGCGTTATGCGTTATGCGTTTTGCGGTATGCGTTATGCGATATGCGTTATGCGTTATGCGTTATGCGTTATGCGTTATGCGTTATGCGTTATGCGTTATGCGTTATGCGTTATGCGTTGTGCGTTATGCGTTATGCGTTATGCGTTATGCGTTATGGATTTTGCGTTATGGGTTGTTCGTTATGCTTTATGCGTTGGGCGTTATACGTTTGCGTTATGCGTTATGCGTTATGCGTTATGCTTTATGCGTTATGCGTTATGCCTTATGCGTTATACGGTGTGCGTTATGCGTTAGGCGTTATGAGTTATGCGTTATGCGTTATGCGTTATGCGTTATGCGTTATGAGTTATGCGTTATGCGTTATGCGTTTTGCGTTATACGTTTGCGATATGCGTTATGCGTTATGCGTTATGCTTTATGCGTTATGCGTTATTCGTTATGCGTTATACGGTGTGCGTTATGCGTTATGCGTTATGCGTTATGAGTTATGCGTTATGCGTTATGCGTTATGCGTTATGCGTTTTGCGGTATTCGTTATGCGTTGTGCATTATGCGTTATGCGTTTTGCGTTATGGGTTATGATTTATGCGTTATGCGATATGCGTTATGCGTTATGCGTTATGCGTTATGCGTTATGCGTTATGCGTTATGCGTTATGCGTTATGCTTTATGCGTCATGCGTGATCCGTTATGCGTTAGGCGTTATGCGATTTGCGGTATTCGTTAAGCGTTGTGCATTATGCGTTATGCGTTATGCGTTAAGGGTTATGGGTTATGCGTTATGCGTTATGCGTTATGCGTTATGCGTTATGCGTTATGCGTTATGCGTTATGCGTTATGCGTAATGCGTTATGCGTTATACGTTGTACGTTATGCGTAATGCGTTATGTTTTATGCGATATGCGTTATGCGTTATGCGTTATGCGTTATGCGTTATGCGTGATGCGTTATTCGTAATGCGATATGCGTTATGTGTTATACTTTATGCGTTATCCGTTATGTGTTATACTTTATGGGTTATGAGTTATGCGTTATGCGTTATGCGTTATGCGTTATGCGTTATGCGTTATGCGTTATGCGTTATGCGTTATGCGTTATGCGTTATGCGTTATGCGTTATACGTTGTACGTTATGCGTAATGCGTTATGTTTTATGCGATATGCGTTATGCGTTCTGCGTTATGCGTTATGCGTTATGCGTTTTGCGGTATTCGTTATGCGTTGTGCATTATGCGTTATGCGTTGTGCGTTATGGGTTATGATTTATGCGTTATGCGATATGCGTTATGCGTTATGCGTTATGCGTTATGCGTTATGCGTTATCCGTTATGCGTTATGCGTTATGCGTTATGCTTTATGCGTCATGCGTGATCCGTTATGCGTTAGGCGTTATGCGGTATGCGGTATTCGTTAAGCGTTGTGCATTATGCGTTATGCGTTATGCGTTAAGGGTTATGGGTTATGCGTTATGCTTTATGCGTTATTCATTTTGCGTTATGTGTTATTCGTTATGAGTTATGAGTTATAAGTTATGCGTAATGCGTTATGCGTTATGAATTATGCGTTATGCTTTTTGCGTTATGCGTGATCCGTTATGCGTGATCCGTTATGCGTTAGGCGTTATGCGTTATGCGTTAACGTTATGCGTTATGCGTTATGCGTTATGCGTTAGGCGTTACGCGATTTGCGGTATTCGTTAAGCGTTGTGCATTATGCGTTATGCGTTATGCATTAAGGGTTATGGGTTATGCGTTATGCTTTATGCGTTATTCATTTTGCGTTATGCGTTATTCGTTATGAGTTATGAGTTATAAGTTATGCGTAATGCGTTATGCGTTATGAATTATGCGTTATGCTTTTTGCGTTATGCGTGATCCGTTATGCGTGATCCGTTATGCGTTAGGCGTTATGCGTTATGCGTTAACGTTATGCGTTATGCCTTATGCGTTATGGGTTATGCGTTATGTGTTATGCGATATGCGTTATGCGTTATGCGTTATGCGTTATGCGTTATACGTTGTACGTTATGCGTTATGCGTTATGTTTTATGCGATATGCGTTATGCGTTATGCGTTATGCGTTATGCGTTATGCGTTATGCGTTATGCGTTATGCGTTATGCTTTTTGCGTTATGCGTGATCCGTTATGCGTGATCCGTTATGCGTTAGGCGTTATGCGTTATGCGTTAACGTTATGCGTTATGCCTTATGCGTTATGGGTTATGCGTTATGTGTTATGCGTTATGCGTTATGCGTTATGCGTTATGCGTTATGCGTTATGCGTTATGCGTTATGCGTTATACGTTGTACGTTTTGCGTTATGCGTTATGAGTTATGCGTTATGCTTTATGCGTTATGCGTTATGCTTTATGCGTTATGCGTTATGCTTTATGCGTCATGCATTATGCGTTATGCGTGATCCGTTATGCGTTAGGCGTTATGGGTTTTCCGGTGTTCGTTAGGCGTTGTGCATTATGCGTTATGCGTTATGAAGTATGGGTTATGGTTTATGCGTTATGCGTTATGCGTTATACGTTTGCGTTATGCGTTATGCGTTATGCGTTATACGGTATGCGTTATGCGTTATACGTTATGCGTTATGCGTTTTGCGTTATGGGTTATGGTTCATGCGTTATGCGTTATGCCTTATGCTTTATGCGTTATGCGTTATGCGTTATGATTTATGCGTTATGCGTAATGCGATATGCGTTATGTGTTATACTTTATGCGTTATGCGTTATGCGTTATGAGTTATGATTTATGCGTTATGCGTAATGCGATATGCGTTATGTGTTATACTTTATGCGTTATCCGTTATGTGTTATACTTTATGGGTTATGCGTAATGCGTTATGCGTTATGCGTTATGCGTTATGCGTTATGCGTTATGCGTTATGAGTTATGCGTTATGCGTTATGCGTTATGCGTTATACGTTTGCGATATGCGTTATTGGTTATGCGTTATGCTTTATGCGTTACGCGTTATTCGTTATTCGTTATACGGTGTGCGTTATGCGTTATGCGTTATGCGTGATCTGTTATGCGTTAGGCGTTATGGGTTTTCCGGTGTTCGTTATGCGTTGTGCATTATGCGTTATGCGTTATGAAGTATGGGTTATGGTTTATGCGTTATGCGTTATGTGTTATGCGATATGCGTTATGCGTTATGCGTTATGCGTTATGCGTTATGCGTTATGCGTTATACGTTGTACGTTATGCGTTATGCGTTATGTTTTATGCGATATGCGTTATGCGTTATGCGTTATGCGTTATGCGTTATGCGTTATGCTTTATGCGTTATGCGTTATGCGTTATACGGTGTGCGTTATGCGTTATGCGTTATGAGTTATGCGTTATGCGTTATGCGTTATGCGTTAAGAGTTATGCGTTATGCGTTATGCCTTATGCGTTATGCGTTATACGTTTGCGATATGCGTTATGCGTTATGCGTTATGCTTTATGCGTTATGCGTTATTCGTTATGCGTTATACGGTGTGCGTTATGCGTTATGCGATATGCGTTATGAGTTATGCGTTATGCGTTATGCGTTATGCGTTATGCGTTATGCGTTATGCGTTTTACGTTTTGCGGTATTCGTTATGCGTTGTGCATTATGCGTTATGCGTTGTGCGTTATGGGTTATGATTTAAGCGTTATGCGATATGCGTTATGCGTTATGCGTTATGCGTAATGCGTTATGCGTTATGCGTTATGCTTTATGCGTTTTGCGTGATCCGTTATGCGTGATCCGTTATGCGTTAGGCGTTATGCGTTATGCGTTAACGTTATGCGTTATGCCTTATGCGTTATGGGTTATGCGTTATGTGTTATGCGATATGCGTTATGCGTTATGCGTTATGCGTTATGCGTTATGCGTTATGCGTTATGCGTTATACGTTGTACGTTATGCGTTATGCGTTATGTTTTATGCGATATGCGTTATGCGTTATGCGTTATGCGTTATGCGTTATGCGTGATGCGTTATGCGTAATGCGATATGCGTTATGTGTTATACTTTATGCGTTATCCGTTATGTGTTATACTTTATGGGTTATGCGTTATGCGTTATGCGTTATGCGTTACGCGTTATGCGTTATGCGTTATGCGTTATGCGTTATGCGTTATGCGTTGTGCGTTATAAGTTTGCTTTATGCGTTATGCGTGATCCGTTATGTGTTAGGCGATATACGTTTTGCGGTATTCGTTATGCGTTATGCGTTATGCGTTATGCGTTATGCGTTATGCGTTATGAGTTATGCGTTATGCGTTATGCGTTATGCGTTATACGTTTGCGATATGCGTTATTGGTTATGCGTTATGCTTTATGCGTTACGCGTTATTCGTTATTCGTTATACGGTGTGCGTTATGCGTTATGCGTTATGCGTGATCTGTTATGCGTTAGGCGTTATGGGTTTTCCGGTGTTCGTTATGCGTTGTGCATTATGCGTTATGCGTTATGAAGTATGGGTTATGGTTTATGCGTTATGCGTTATGTGCTATGCGATATGCGTTATGCGTTATGCGTTATGCGTTATGCGTTATGCGTTATGCGTTATACGTTGTACGTTATGCGTTATGCGTTATGTTTTATGCGATATGCGTTATGCGTTATGCGTTATGCGTTATGCGTTATGCGTTATGCGTTATGCTTTATGCGTTATGCGTTATGCGTTATACGGTGTGCGTTATGCGTTATGCGTTATGAGTTATGCGTTATGCGTTATGCGTTATGCGTTAAGAGTTATGCGTTATGCGTTATGCCTTATGCGTTATGCGTTA
Organism: Lasioglossum morio; assembly: GCA_916610235.2. NCBI lineage: Eukaryota > Metazoa > Arthropoda > Insecta > Hymenoptera > Halictidae > Lasioglossum > Lasioglossum morio. Next base: position 2,223,766 of record CAKAJA020000151.1, on the reverse strand, counting down.
TACGTTTGCGATATGCGTTATGCGTTATGCGTTATGCTTTATGCGTTATGCGTTATTCGTTATGCGTTATACGGTGTGCGTTATGCGTTATGCGTTATGCGTTATGAGTTATGCGTTATGCGTTATGCGTTATGCGTTATGCGTTATGCGTTATGCGTTTTACGTTTTGCGGTATTCGTTATGCGTTGTGCATTATGCGTTATGCGTTGTGCGTTATGGGTTATGATTTAAGCGTTATGCGATATGCGTTATGCGTTATGCGTTATGCGTAATGCGTTATGCGTTATGCGTTATGCTTTATGCGTTTTGCGTGATCCGTTATGCGTGATCCGTTATGCGTTAGGCGTTATGCGTTATGCGTTAACGTTATGCGTTATGCCTTATGCGTTATGGGTTATGCGTTATGTGTTATGCGATATGCGTTATGCGTTATGCGTTATGCGTTATGCGTTATGCGTTATGCGTTATGCGTTATACGTTGTACGTTATGCGTTATGCGTTAACGTTATGCGTTATGCCTTATGCGTTATGGGTTATGCGTTATGTGTTATGCGATATGCGTTATGCTTTATGCGTTATGCGTTATGCGTTATGCGTTATACGTTGTACGTTATGCGTTATGCGTTATGTTTTATGCGATATGCGTTATGCGTTATGCGTTATGCGTTATGCGTTATGCATTATGCTTTATGCGTTATGCGTTATGCGTTATGCGTTATACGGTGTGCGTTATGCGTTATGCGTTATGAGTTATGCGTTATGCGTTATGCGTTATGCGTTAAGAGTTATGCGTTATGCGTTATGCCTTATGCGTTATGCGTTATACGTTTGCGATATGCGTTATGCGTTATGCGTTATGCTTTATGCGTTATGCGTTATTCGTTATGCGTTATACGGTGTGCGTTATGCGTTATGCGTTATGCGTTATGAGTTATGCGTTATGCGTTATGCGTTATGCGTTATGCGTTATGCGTTATGCGTTTTACGTTTTGCGGTATTCGTTATGCGTTGTGCATTATGCGTTATGCGTTGTGCGTTATGGGTTATGATTTATGCGTTATGCGATATGCGTTATGCGTTATGCGTAATGCGTTATGCGTTATGCGTTATGCTTTATGCGTTTTGCGTGATCCGTTATGCGTGATCCGTTATGCGTTAGGCGTTATGCGTTATGCGTTAACGTTATGCGTTATGCCTTATGCGTTATGGGTTATGCGTTATGTGTTATGCGATATGCGTTATGCGTTATGCGTTATGCGTTATGCGTTATGCGTTATGCGTTATGCGTTATGCGTTATGCGTTATACGTTGTACGTTATGCGTTATGCGTTATGTTTTATGCGATATGCGTTATGCGTTATGCGTTATAAGTTATGCGTAATGCGTTCTGCGTTATGCGTTATGCGTTATCCGTTATGTGTTATACTTTATGGGTTATGCGTTATGCGTTATGCGTTATGCGTTATGCGTTATGCGTTATGCGTTATGCGTTATGCGTTATGCGTTATGCGTTATGCGTTGTGCGTTATAAGTTTGCTTTATGCGTTATGCGTGATCCGTTATGTGTTAGGCGATATACGTTTTGCGGTATTCGTTATGCGTTATGCGTTATGCGTTATCCGTTGTTCGTTATGCGTTATGCGTTAACGTTATGCGTTATGCCTTATGCGTTATGGGTTATGCGTTATGTGTTATGCGTTATGCGTTATGCTTTATGCGTTATGCGTTATTCGTTATGCGTTATACGGTGTGCGTTATGCGTTATGCGTTATGCGTTATGAGTTATGCGTTATGCGTTATGCGTTATGCGTTATGCGTTATACGTTTTGCGGTATTCGTTATGCGTTGTGCATTATGCGTTATGCGTTGTGCGTTATGGGTTATGATTTATGCGTTATGCGATATGCGTTATGCGTTATGCGTTATGCGTTATGCGTTATGCGTTATGCGTTATGCGTTATGCCTTATGCGTTATGGGTTATGCGTTATGTGTTATGCGATATGCGTTATGCGTTATGCGTTATGCGTTATGCGTTATGCGTTATGCGTTATGCGTTATACGTTGTACGTTATGCGTTATGCGTTATGTTTTATGCGATATGCGTTATGCGTTATGCGTTATGCGTTATGCGTTATGCGTGATGCGTTATGCGTAATGCGATATGCGTTATGTGTTATACTTTATGCGTTATCCGTTATGTGTTATACTTTATGGGTTATGCGTTATGCGTTATGCGTTATGCGTTACGCGTTATGCGTTATGCGTTATGCTTTATGCGTTATGCGTTATTCGTTATGCGTTATACGGTGTGCGTTATGCGTTATGCGATATGCGTTATGAGTTATGCGTTATGCGTTATGCGTTATGCGTTATGCGTTATGCGTTATGCGTTATGAGTTATGCGTTATGCGTTATGCGTTATGAGTTATGCGTTATGCGTTATGCGTTATGCGTTATACGTTTGCGATATGCGTTATGCGTTATGCGTTATGCTTTATGCGTTATGCGTTATTCGTTATGCGTTATACGGTGTGCGTTATGCGTTATGCGTTATGCGTTATGAGTTATGCGTTATGCGTTATGCGTTATGCGTTATGCGTTATACGTTTGCGATATGCGTTATGCGTTATGCGTTATGCTTTATGCGTTATGCGTTATTCGTTATGCGTTATACGGTGTGCGTTATGCGTTATGCGTTATGCGTTATGAGTTATGCGTTATGCGTTATGCGTTATGCGTTATGCGTTATACGTTTGCGATATGCGTTATGCGTTATGCGTTATGCTTTATGCGTTATGCGTTATTCGTTATGCGTTATACGGTGTGCGTTATGCGTTATGCGTTATGCGTTATGAGTTATGCGTTATGCGTTATGCGTTATGCGTTATGCGTTATGCGTTATGCGTTATGAGTTATGCGTTATGCGTTATGCGTTATGCGTTATGCTTTATGCGTTATGCGTTATGCGTTATGCGTTATACGGTGTGCGTTATGCGTTATGCGTTATGCGTTATGAGTTATGCGTTATGCGTTATGCGTTATGCGTTATGCGTTTTGCGGTATTCGTTATGCGTTATGCGTTATGCGTTATGCGTTATGCGTTATGCGTTATGCGTTATGCGTTATGCGTTATGCGTTATGCGTTATGCGTTATGCGTTATGCGTTATGCGTTATGCGTTATGCGTTATGCGTTATGCGCTATGCGTTGTGCGTTATGGATTATGCGTTATGGGTTGTGCGTTATGCTTTATGCGTTGGGCGTTATACGTTTGCGTTATGCGTTATGCGTTATGCGTTATGCGTTATGCGCTATGCGTTGTGCGTTATGGATTATGCGTTATGGGTTATTCGTTATGCTTTATGCGTTGGGCGTTATACGTTTGCGTTATGCGTTATGCGTTATGCGTTATGCTTTATGCGTTATGCGTTATGCGTTATGCGTTATGCGTTATGCGTTATGCATTTTGCGGTATGAGTTATGCGATATGCGTTATGCGTTATGCGTTATGCGTTATGCGTTATGCGTTATGCGTTATGCGTTATGCGTTATGCGTTGTGCGTTATGCGTTTTGCGTTATGCGTTATGGATTTTGCGTTATGGGTTGTTCGTTATGCTTTATGCGTTGGGCGTTATACGTTTGCGTTATGCGTTATGCGTTATGCGTTATGCTTTATGCGTTATGCGTTATGCGTTATGCGTTATACGTTGTGCGTTATGCGTTATGCGTTATGAGTTATGCGTTATGCGTTATGCGTTATGCGTTATGCGTTATGCGTTATGAGTTATGCGTTATGCGTTATGCGTTATGCGTTATACGTTTGCGATATGCGTTATGCGTTATGCGTTATGCGTTATGCTTTATGCGTTATGCGTTATTCGTTATGCGTTATACGGTGTGCGTTATGCGTTATGCGTTATGCGTTATGCGTTATGAGTTATGCTTTATGCGTCATGCGTGATCCGTTATGCGTTAGGCGTTATGCGATTTGCGGTATTCGTTAAGCGTTGTGCATTATGCGTTATGCGTTATGCGTTAAGGGTTATGGGTTATGCGTTATGCTTTATGCGTTATTCATTTTGCGTTATGCGTTATTCGTTATGAGTTATGAGTTATAAGTTATGCGTAATGCGTTATGCCTTATGCGTTATGCATTATGCGTTATGCGTTATGTGTTATGCGATATGCGTTATGCGTTATGCGTTATGCGTTATGCGATATGCGTTATGCGTTATGCGTTATGCGTTATGCGTTATGCGTTATGCGTTATACGTTGTACGTTATGCGTTATGCGTTATGTTTTATGCGATATGCGTTATGCGTTATGCGTTATGCGTTATGCGTTATGCGTTATGCGTTATGCGTTATGCGTTATGCGTTGTGCGTTATAAGTTTGCTTTATGCGTTATGCGTGATCCGTTATGTGTTAGGCGATATACGTTTTGCGGTATTCGTTATGCGTTATGCGTTATGCGTTATCCGTTGTTCGTTATGCGTTATGCGTTAACGTTATGCGTTATGCCTTATGCGTTATGGGTTATGCGTTATGTGTTATGCGTTATGCGTTATGCTTTATGCGTTATGCGTTATTCGTTATGCGTTATACGGTGTGCGTTATGCGTTATGCGTTATGCGTTATGAGTTATGCGTTATGCGTTATGCGTTATGCGTTATGCGTTATACGTTTTGCGGTATTCGTTATGCGTTGTGCATTATGCGTTATGCGTTGTGCGTTATGGGTTATGATTTATGCGTTATGCGATATGCGTTATGCGTTATGCGTTATGCGTTATGCGTTATGCGTTATGCGTTATGCGTTATGCCTTATGCGTTATGGGTTATGCGTTATGTGTTATGCGATATGCGTTATGCGTTATGCGTTATGCGTTATGCGTTATGCGTTATGCGTTATGCGTTATACGTTGTACGTTATGCGTTATGCGTTATGTTTTATGCGATATGCGTTATGCGTTATGCGTTATGCGTTATGCGTTATACGTTTTGCGGTATTCGTTATGCGTTGTGCATTATGCGTTATGCGTTGTGCGTTATGGGTTATGATTTATGCGTTATGCGATATGCGTTATGCGTTATGCGTTATGCGTTATGCGTTATGCGTTATGCGTTATGCGTTATGCCTTATGCGTTATGGGTTATGCGTTATGTGTTATGCGATATGCGTTATGCGTTATGCGTTATGCGTTATGCGTTATGCGTTATGCGTTATGCGTTATACGTTGTACGTTATGCGTTATGCGTTATGTTTTATGCGATATGCGTTATGCGTTATGCGTTATGCGTTATGCGTTATGCGTGATGCGTTATGCGTAATGCGATATGCGTTATGTGTTATACTTTATGCGTTATCCGTTATGTGTTATACTTTATGGGTTATGCGTTATGCGTTATGCGTTATGCGTTATGCGTTATGCGTTATGCGTTATGCTTTATGCGTTATGCGTTATTCGTTATGCGTTATACGGTGTGCGTTATGCGTTATGCGATATGCGTTATGAGTTATGCGTTATGCGTTATGCGTTATGCGTTATGCGTTATGCGTTATGCGTTATGAGTTATGCGTTATGCGTTATGCGTTATGAGTTATGCGTTATGCGTTATGCGTTATGCGTTATACGTTTGCGATATGCGTTATGCGTTATGCGTTATGCTTTATGCGTTATGCGTTATTCGTTATGCGTTATACGGTGTGCGTTATGCGTTATGCGTTATGCGTTATGAGTTATGCGTTATGCGTTATGCGTTATGCGTTATGCGTTATACGTTATGCGTTATGCGTTATGCGTTATGCGTTATGCTTTATGCGTTATGCGTTATTCGTTATGCGTTATACGGTGTGCGTTATGCGTTATGCGTTATGCGTTATGAGTTATGCGTTATGCGTTATGCGTTATGCGTTATGCGTTATACGTTTGCGATATGCGTTATGCGTTATGCGTTATGCTTTATGCGTTATGCGTTATTCGTTATGCGTTATACGGTGTGCGTTATGCGTTATGCGTTATGCGTTATGAGTTATGCGTTATGCGTTATGCGTTATGCGTTATGCGTTATGCGTTATGCGTTATGAGTTATGCGTTATGCGTTATGCGTTATGCGTTATGCTTTATGCGTTATGCGTTATGCGTTATGCGTTATACGGTGTGCGTTATGCGTTATGCGTTATGCGTTATGAGTTATGCGTTATGCGTTATGCGTTATGCGTTATGCGTTTTGCGGTATTCGTTATGCGTTATGCGTTATGCGTTATGCGTTATGCGTTATGCGTTATGCGTTATGCGTTATGCGTTATGCGTTATGCGTTATGCGTTATGCGTTATGCGTTATGCGTTATGCGTTATGCGTTATGCGTTATGCGTTATGCGCTATGCGTTGTGCGTTATGGATTATGCGTTATGGGTTGTGCGTTATGCTTTATGCGTTGGGCGTTATACGTTTGCGTTATGCGTTATGCGTTATGCGTTATGCGTTATGCGCTATGCGTTGTGCGTTATGGATTATGCGTTATGGGTTATTCGTTATGCTTTATGCGTTGGGCGTTATACGTTTGCGTTATGCGTTATGCGTTATGCGTTATGCTTTATGCGTTATGCGTTATGCGTTATGCGTTATGCGTTATGCGTTATGCATTTTGCGGTATGAGTTATGCGATATGCGTTATGCGTTATGCGTTATGCGTTATGCGTTATGCGTTATGCGTTATGCGTTATGCGTTATGCGTTGTGCGTTATGCGTTTTGCGTTATGCGTTATGGATTTTGCGTTATGGGTTGTTCGTTATGCTTTATGCGTTGGGCGTTATACGTTTGCGTTATGCGTTATGCGTTATGCGTTATGCTTTATGCGTTATGCGTTATGCGTTATGCGTTATACGTTGTGCGTTATGCGTTAGGCGTTATGAGTTATGCGTTATGCGTTATGCGTTATGCGTTATGCGTTATGCGTTATGAGTTATGCGTTATGCGTTATGCGTTATGCGTTATACGTTTGCGATATGCGTTATGCGTTATGCGTTATGCGTTATGCTTTATGCGTTATGCGTTATTCGTTATGCGTTATACGGTGTGCGTTATGCGTTATGCGTTATGCGTTATGCGTTATGAGTTATGCTTTATGCGTCATGCGTGATCCGTTATGCGTTAGGCGTTATGCGATTTGCGGTATTCGTTAAGCGTTGTGCATTATGCGTTATGCGTTATGCGTTAAGGGTTATGGGTTATGCGTTATGCTTTATGCGTTATTCATTTTGCGTTATGCGTTATTCGTTATGAGTTATGAGTTATAAGTTATGCGTAATGCGTTATGCCTTATGCGTTATGCATTATGCGTTATGCGTTATGTGTTATGCGATATGCGTTATGCGTTATGCGTTATGCGTTATGCGATATGCGTTATGCGTTATGCGTTATGCGTTATGCGTTATGCGTTATGCGTTATACGTTGTACGTTATGCGTTATGCGTTATGTTTTATGCGATATGCGTTATGCGTTATGCGTTATGCGTTATGCGTGATGCGTTATGCGTAATGCGATATGCGTTATGTGTTATACTTTATGCGTTATCCGTTATGTGTTATACTTTATGGGTTATGCGTTATGCGTTATGCGTTATGCGTTATGCGTTATGCGTTATGCGTTAGGCGTTACGCGATTTGCGGTATTCGTTAAGCGTTGTGCATTATGCGTTATGCGTTATGCATTAAGGGTTATGGGTTATGCGTTATGCTTTATGCGTTATTCATTTTGCGTTATGCGTTATTCGTTATGAGTTATGAGTTATAAGTTATGCGTAATGCGTTATGCGTTATGAATTATGCGTTATGCTTTTTGCGTTATGCGTGATCCGTTATGTGTGATCCGTTATGCGTTAGGCGTTATGCGTTATGCGTTAACGTTATGCGTTATGCCTTATGCGTTATGGGTTATGCGTTATGTGTTATGCGATATACGTTATGCGTTATGCGTTATGCGTTATGCGTTATACGTTGTACGTTATGCGTTATGCGTTATGTTTTATGCGATATGCGTTATGCGTTATGCGTTATGCGTTATGCGTTATGCGTTATGCGTTATGCTTTTTGCGTTATGCGTGATCCGTTATGCGTGATCCGTTATGCGTTAGGCGTTATGCGTTATGCGTTAACGTTATGCGTTATGCCTTATGCGTTATGGGTTATGCGTTATGTGTTATGCGATATGCGTTATGCGTTATGCGTTATGCGTTATGCGTTATGCGTTATACGTTGTACGTTATGCGTTATGCGTTATGAGTTATGCGTTATGCGTTATGCGTTATACGGTATGCGTTATGCGTTATACGTTATGCGTTATGCGTTTTGCGTTATGGGTTATGGTTCATGCGTTATGCGTTATGCCTTATGCTTTATGCGTTATGGGTTATGGGTTATGCGTTATGGGTTATGAGTTATGCGTTATGCGTTATGCGTTATGCGTTATGCTTTATGCGTTATGCGTTGTGCGTTATGCGTTATGCGTTATGCGTTATGCGTTATGCGTTATGCGTTATGCGTTATGAGTTATGCGTTATGCGTTATGCGTTATGCGTTATACGGTGTGCGTTATGCGTTATGCGTTATGAGTTATGCGTTATGCGTTATGCGTTATGCGTTATGAGTTATGCGTTATGCGTTATGCCTTATGCGTTATGCATTATGCGTTATGCGTTATGCGTTATGCGTTATGCGTTATGCGTTATGCTTTATGCGTTTTGCGGTATTCGTTATGCGTTGTGCATTATGCGTTATGCGTTGTGCGTTATGGGTTATGCGTTATACGTTATGCGTTATGCTTTATGCGTGATCCGTTATGTGTTAGGCGATATACGTTTTGCGGTATTCGTTATGCGTTATGCGTTATGCGTTATCCGTTGTTCGTTATGCGTTATGCGTTAACGTTATGCGTTATGCCTTATGCGTTATGGGTTATGCGTTATGTGTTATGCGATATGCGTTATGCTTTATGCGTTATGCGTTATGCGTTATGCGTTATACGGTGTGCGTTATGCGTTATGCGTTATGAGTTATGCGTTATGCGTTATGCGTTATGCGTTAAGAGTTACGCGTTATGCGTTATGCGTTATGCGTTATACGTTTGCGATATGCGTTATGCGTTATGCGTTATGCTTTATGCGTTATGCGTTATTCGTTATGCGTTATACGGTGTGCGTTATGCGTTATGAGTTATGCGTTATGCGTTATGCGTTATGCGTTATGCGTTATACGTTTTGCGGTATTCGTTATGCGTTGTGCATTATGCGTTATGCGTTGTGCGTTATGGGTTATGATTTATGCGTTATGCGATATGCGTTATGCGTTATGCGTTATGCGTTATGCGTTATGCGTTATGCGTTATGCTTTATGCGTTATGCGTTATGCGTTATGCTTTATGCGTGATCCGTTATGTGTTAGGCGATATACGTTTTGCGGTATTCCTTATGCGTTATGCGTTATGCGTTATCCGTTGTTCGTTATGCGTTATGCGTTATGCGTCATGCGTTATGCGTTATGCGTTATGCGTTATGCGTTATGCGTTATGCGTTATACGTTGTACGTCATGCGTTACGCGTTATGTTTTATGCGATATGCGTTATGCGTTATGCGTTATGCGTTATGCGTTATGCGTTATGCGTTATGCGTTATGCGTTATGCGTTATGCGTTATGCGTTATGCGTGATGCGTTATGCGTAATGCGATATGCGTTATGTGTTATACTTTATGCGTTATCCGTTATGTGTTATACTTTATGGGTTATGCGTTATGCTTTATGCGTTATTCATTTTGCGTTATGCGTTATTCGTTATGAGTTATGAGTTTTAAGTTATGCGTAATGCGTTATGCCTTATGCGTTATGCATTATGCGTTATGCGTTATGTGTTATGCGATATGCGTTATGCGTTATGCGTTATGCGTTATGCGTTATGCGTTATGCGTTATACGTTGTACGTTATGCGTAATGCGTTATGTTTTATGCGATATGCGTTATGCGTTATGCGTTATGCGTTATGCGTTATACGTTTGCGATATGCGTTATGCGTTATGCGTTATGCTTTATGCGTTATGCGTTATTCGTTATGCGTTATACGGTGTGCGTTATGCGTTATGCGTTATGCGTTTGCGATATGCGTTATGCCTTATGCGTTATGCATTATGCGTTATGCGTTATGTGTTATGCGATATGCGTTATGCGTTTTGCGTTATGCGTTATGCGTTATGCGTTATGAGTTATGCGTTATGCGTTATGCGTTATGAGTTATGCGTTATGCGTTATGCGTTATGCGTTATGCGTTATACGTTTGCGATATGCGTTATGCGTTATGCGTTATGCTTTATGCGTTATGCGTTATTCGTTATGCGTTATACGGTGTGCGTTATGCGTTATGCGTTATGAGTTATGCGTTATGCGTTATGCGTTATGCGTTATGCGTTATGCGTTATACGTTTGCGATATGCGTTATGCGTTATGCGTTATGCTTTATGCGTTATGCGTTATTCGTTATGCGTTATACGGTGTGCGTTATGTGTTATGCGTTATGCGTTATGAGTTATGCGTTATGCGTTATGCGTTATGCGTTATGCGTTATGCGTTATGCGTTATGAGTTATGCGTTATGCGTTATGCGTTATGCGTTATGCGTTATGCTTTATGCGTTATGCGTTATGCGTTATGCGTTATACGGTGTGCGTTATGCGTTATGCGTTATGCGTTATGAGTTATGCGTTATGCGTTATGCGTTATGCGTTATGCGTTATGCGTTATGCGTTTTGCGGTATTCGTTATGCGTTATGCGTTATGCGTTATGCGTTATGCGTTATGCGTTATGCGTTATGCGTTTTGCGTTATGCGTTATGCGTTATGCGTTATGCGTTATGCGTTATGCGTTATGCGTTATGCGTTATGCGCTATGCGTTGTGCGTTATGGATTATGCGTTATGGGTTGTTCGTTATGCTTTATGCGTTGGGCGTTATACGTTTGCGTTATGCGTTATGCGTTATGCGTTATGCGTTATGCGTTATGCGCTATGCGTTGTGCGTTATGGATTATGCGTTATGGGTTATTCGTTATGCTTTATGCGTTGGGCGTTATACGTTTGCGTTATGCGTTATGCGTTATGCGTTATGCTTTATGCGTTATGCGTTATGCGTTATGCGTTATGCGTTATGCGTTATGCGTTATGCGTTTTGCGGTATGCGTTATGCGATATGCGTTATGCGTTATGCGTTATGCGTTATGCGTTATGCGTTATGCGTTATACGTTATGCGTTATGCGTTATGCGTTGTGCGTTATGCGTTATGCGTTATGCGTTATGCGTTATGGATTTTGCGTTATGGGTTGTTCGTTATGCTTTATGCGTTGGGCGTTATACGTTTGCGTTATGCGTTATGCGTTATGCGTTATGCTTTATGCGTTATGCGTTATGCGTTATACGTTGTGCGTTATGCGTTAGGCGTTACGCGATTTGCGGTATTCGTTAAGCGTTGTGCATTATGCGTTATGCGTTATGCATTAAGGGTTATGGGTTATGCGTTATGCTTTATGCGTTATTCATTTTGCGTTATGCGTTATTCGTTATGAGTTATGCGTTATGCGTTATGGATTTTGCGTTATGGGTTGTTCGTTATGCTTTATGCGTTGGGCGTTATACGTTTGCGTTATGCGTTATGCGTTATGCGTTATGCTTTATGCGTTATGCGTTATGCGTTATACGTTGTGCGTTATGCGTTAGGCGTTACGCGATTTGCGGTATTCGTTAAGCGTTGTGCATTATGCGTTATGCGTTATGCATTAAGGGTTATGGGTTATGCGTTAACGTTATGCGTTATGCCCTATGCGTTATGGGTTATGCGTTATGTGTTATGCGATATACGTTATGCGTTATGCGTTATGCGTTATGCGTTATACGTTGTACGTTATGCGTTATGCGTTATGTTTTATGCGATATGCGTTATGCGTTATGCGTTATGCGTTATGCGTTATGCGTTATGCGTTATGCGTTATGCGTTTTGCGGTATTCGTTATGCGTTGTGCATTATGCGTTATGCGTTATGCGTTATGCGTTATGCGTTATGCGTTATGCGTTATGCGTTATGCGTTATGCGTTATGCGTTATTCGTTAGGCGTTATGCGATTTGCGGTATTCGTTATGCGTTGTGCATTATGCGTTATGCGTTATGCGTTATGCGTTATGCGTTATGCTTTATTCGTTATGCGTTATGCGTTATCCGTTATGCGTTATGCGTTATGCGTTAAGCGTTATGCGTTATGCGTTATGCGTTATGCGTTATGCGTTATGCGTTATGCGTTATGCGTGATCCGTTATGCGTTAGGCGTTATGAGTTTCCGGTATTTGTTATGCGTTGTGCATTATGCGTTATGCATTTTGCGTTATGTGTTATGCGTTATGCGTTATGCGTTATGCGTTATGCGTTATGCGTTATGCGTTAGGCGTTGTACGTTTTGCGGTATTCGTTATGCGTTGTGCATTATGCGTTATGCGTTATGCGTAATGCGTTATTCGTTATGCGTTGTGCATTATGCGTTATGCGTTATGCGTTATGCAGTATGCGTTATGCGTTATGCGTGATCCGTTATGCGTTCTGCGTTATGAGTTTCCGGTATTCGTTATGCGTTGTGCATTATGCGTTATGCATTTTGCGTTATGTGTTATGCGTTATGCGTTATGCATTATCCGTTATAAGTTATGACTTATACGTTATGCGTTAAGCGTTATGCGTTATGCTTTATGCGTTATGCGTGATCCGTTATGCGTCAGGCGTTATGCGTTTTACGGTATTCGTTATGCGTTGTGCATTATGCGTTATGCATTATGCGTTATACGTTATACGTTATGCGTTATGCGTTATGCGTTATGCGTTATGCGTTATGCATTATGCGTTATGCGTTATCCGTTATGCGTTATGCTTTATGCGTTATACGTTATGCGTTATGCGTTAAGCGTTATGAGTTATGAGTTATAAGTTATGCGTAATGCGTTATGCGTTATGCGTTAGGCGTTAAGCGTTATGCGTTTTGCGTTATACGTTATGTGGTATTCGTTATGCGTTATGCGTTATGCGTTATGCCTTATGCGTTAGGCGTTAAGCGTTATGCGATATGTGTTATGTGTTATACGTTTGCGTTATGCGTTAGGCGTTATGCGTTATACGTTATGCGTTATGCGTTATGTTTTATGCGATGTGCGTTATGCGTTATGTGTTATGCGTTTTGCGTTATGCGTTATGGGTTATGCGTTATGCGTTATGCGTTATGCGTTATGCGTTATGCGTTATGCGTTATGCGTTATGCTTTATGCGTTATGCGTTATGCGTTATGCGTAATGCGACATACGTTATGCGTTATGCGTTATGCGTTATGCGTTGTGCGTTATACGTTATACGTTATGCGTTATGCGTTATGTTTTATGCGATGTGCGTTATGCGTTATGCGTTATGCGACATACGCTATGCGTTATGCGTTATGCGTTATGCGTGATTCGTTATGCGTTAGGCGTTATGCGTTATGCCTTTTGCGTTATGCGTTATGCATTATGCGTTATGCGTTATCCGTTATGCGTTATGCTTTATGCGTTATACGTTATGCGTTATGCGTTAAGCGTTATGAGTTATGAGTTATAAGTTATGCGTAATGCGTTATGCGTTATGCGTTAGGCGTTAAGCGTTATGCGTTTTGCGTTATACGTTATGTGGTATTCGTTATGCGTTGTGCATTATGCGTTGTGCATTATGCGTTATGCGTTATGCGTTGGGCGTTATACGTTTGCGTTATGCGTTATGCGTTGTTCGTTATGCGTTATGCGTTATGCATTATGCGTTATGCGTTATGCGTTATGACTTATACGTTATGCGTTAAGCGTTATGCGTTATGCTTTATGCGTTATGCGAGATCCGTTATGCGTCAGGCGTTATGCGTTTTACGGTATTCGTTATGCGTTGTGCATTATGCGTTATGCGTTATGCGTTATACGTTATACGTTATGCGTTATGCATTATCCGTTATGAGTTATGACTTATACGTTATGCGTTAAGCGTTATGCGTTATGCTTTATGCGTTATGCGTGATCCGTTATGCGTCAGGCGTTATGCGTTTTACGGTATTCGTTATGCGTTGTGCATTATGCGTTATGCGTTATGCGTTATACGTTATACGTTATGCGTTATGCGTTATGCGTTATGCGTTATGCGACATGCGTTATGCGTTATGCGTTATGCGTTATGCGTTATGCGTTATGCGATATGCGTTATGCGTTATGCGTTATGCGTTATGCGTTATGCGTTAGGCGTTATGCGTTTTGCGGTATTCGTTATGCGTTGTGCATTATGCGTTATGCGTTATGCGTTATGCGTTAAAAGTTATGCGTTATGCGTTATGCGTTATGCGTTATGCTTTATGCGTTATGCGTTATGCGTTATGCGTTATGCGTTATGCGTTATGCGTTATGCGTTATGGTTTATGCGTTATGCGTTATGCGTTATGCGTTATACGTTATACGTTATTCGTTATGAATTATGCGTTTTGCGTTATGCATTATGCGTTATGCGTTATGCGTTATGCGTTATGCGTTATGCGTTATGCGTTATGCGTTATGCGTTATGCGTTATGCGTTATGCGTTATGCGTTATGCGTTATGCGTTATGCATGATCCGTTATGTGTCAGGCGATATACGTTTTGCGGTATTCGTTAAGCGTTATGCGTTATGCGTTATCCGTTGTTCGTTATGCGTTAAGCGTTGTGCGTTATACGTGTGCGTTATGCGTTATGCGTTATGCGTTATACGGTATGCGTTATGCGTTATACGTTATGCGTTATGCGTTATGCGTTATGCGTTATGCGTTATGCGTTATGCGTTATGCGTTATGCGTTATGCTTTATGCGTTATGCGTTATGAGTTACACGTTATGCGTTATGCGTTATGCGTTATGCGTTATGCGTTATGCGTTATGCGTGATGCGTTATGCGTAATGCGTTATGCGTTATGTGTTATACTTTATGCGTTATGCGTTATGTGTTATACTTTATGGGTTATGCGTAATGCGTTATGCGTTATGCGTTATGCGTTATGCGATATGCGTTATGCGTTATGCGTTATGCGTTATGCGTTATGCGTTATGCGTTATGCTTTATGCGTTATGCGTTATGAGTTACACGTTATGCGTTATGCGTTATGCGTTATGCGTTATGCGTTAGGGGTTATGCGTTATGCGTTATGCGTTATGCTTTATGCGTTATGCATTATGCGTTATGCGTTATGCGTTATGCGTTATGCGTTATGCGTTATGCGTTATGGGTTATGCGTTATGCGTTGTGCGTTATGCGTTATGCGTTATGCGTTATGCGTTATACGTTATGCGTTATGCGTTATGCATGATCCGTTATGTGTCAGGCGATATACGTTTTGCGGTATTCGTTATGCGTTATGCGTTATGCGTTATCCGTTGTTCGTTATGCGTTAAGCGTTGTGCGTTATACGTTTGCGTTATGCGTTATGCGTTATGCGTTATACGGTATGCGTTATGCGTTATACGTTATGCGTTATGCGTTATGCGATATGCGTTATGCGTTATGCGTTATGCGTTATGCGTTATGCGTTATGCTTTATGCGTTATGCGTTATGAGTTACACGTTATGCGTTATGCGTTATGCGTTATGCGTTAGGGGTTATGCGTTATGCGTTATGCGTTATGCTTTATGCGTTATGCATTATGCGTTATGCGTGATCCGTTATGCGTTAGGCGTTATGTGTTTTCCGGTGTTCGTTATGCGTTGTGCATTATGCGTTATGCGTTATGCGTTATGCGATATGCGTTATGCGTTATGCGTTATGCATTATGCGTTATGCGTTATGCGTTATGACTTATACGTTATGCGTTAAGCGTTATGCGTTATGCTTTATGCGTTATGCGAGATCCGTTATGCGTCAGGCGTTATGCGTTTTACGGTATTCGTTATGCGTTGTGCATTATGCGTTATGCGTTATGCGTTACACGTTATACGTTATGCGTTATGCATTATCCGTTATGAGTTATGACTTATACGTTATGCGTTAAGCGTTATGCGTTATGCTTTATGCGTTATGCGTGATCCGTTATGCGTCAGGCGTTATGCGTTTTACGGTATTCGTTATGCGTTGTGCATTATGCGTTATGCGTTATGCGTTATACGTTATACGTTATGCGTTATGCGTTATGCGTTATGCGTTATGCGACATGCGTTATGCGTTATGCGTTATGCGTTATGCCTTATGCGTTATGCGTTATGCGTTATGCGTTATGCGTTATGCGTTATGCGTTATGCGTTAGGCGTTTTGCGGTATTCGTTATGCGTTGTGCATTATGCGTTATGCGTTATGCGTTATGCGTTAAAAGTTATGCGTTATGCGTTATGCGTTATGCGTTATGCGTTATGCGTTATGCGTTATGCGTTATGCGTTATGCGTTATGCGTTATGCGTTATGCGTTATGGTTTATGCGTTATGCGTTATGCGTTATACGTTATACGTTATTCGTTATGAATTATGCGTTTTGCGTTATGCATTATGCGTTATGCGTTATGCGTTATGCGTTATGCGTTATGCGTTATGAGTTATGCGTTATGCGTTATGCGTTATGCGTTATGCGTTATGCGTTATACGTTATGCGTTATGCGTTATGCATGATCCGTTATGTGTCAGGCGATATACGTTTTGCGGTATTCGTTAAGCGTTATGCGTTATGCGTTATCCGTTGTTCGTTATGCGTTAAGCGTTGTGCGTTATACGTTTGCGTTATGCGTTATGAGTTACACGTTATGCGTTATGCGTTATGCGTTATACGTTATGCGTTATGCGTTATGCGATATGCGTTATGCGTTATGCGTTATGTGTTATACTTTATGCGTTATGCGTTATGTGTTATACTTTATGGGTTATGCGTAATGCGTTATGCGTTATGCGTTATGCGTTATGCGATATGCGTTATGCGTTATGCGTTATGCGTTATGCGTTATGCGTTATGCGTTATGCTTTATGCGTTATGCGTTATGAGTTACACGTTATGCGTTATGCGTTATGCGTTATGCGTTATGCGTTAGGGGTTATGCGTTATGCGTTATGCGTTATGCTTTATGCGTTATGCATTATGCGTTATGCGTTATGCGTTATGCGTTATGCGTTATGCGTTATGCGTTATGCGTTATGAGTTATGCGTTATGCGTTATGCGTTATGCGTTATGCGTTATGCGTTATACGTTATGCGTTATGCGTTATGCATGATCCGTTATGTGTCAGGCGATATACGTTTTGCGGTATTCGTTATGCGTTATGCGTTATGCGTTATCCGTTGTTCGTTATGCGTTAAGCGTTGTGCGTTATACGTTTGCGTTATGCGTTATGCGTTATGCGTTATACGGTATGCGTTATGCGTTATACGTTATGCGTTATGCGTTATGCGATATGCGTTATGCGTTATGCGTTATGCGTTATGCGTTATGCGTTATGCTTTATGCGTTATGCGTTATGAGTTACACGTTATGCGTTATGCGTTATGCGTTATGCGTTAGGGGTTATGCGTTATGCGTTATGCGTTATGCTTTATGCGTTATGCATTATGCGTTATGCGTGATCCGTTATGCGTTAGGCGTTATGGGTTTTCCGGTGTTCGTTATGCGTTGTGCATTATGCGTTATGCGTTATGCGTTATGCGATATGCGTTATGCGTTATGCGTTATGCGTTATGCGTTATGCTTTATGCGTTATGAGTTACACGTTATGCGTTATGCGTTATGCGTTATGCGTTATGCGTTAGGGGTTATGCGTTATGCGTTATGCGTTATGCTTTATGCATTATGCGTTATGCTTTATGCGTTATGCGTTATGCGTTATGCGTTATGCGTTATGCGTTATGCGTTATGCGTTATGCGTTATGCGTTATGCGTTGTGCGTTATGCGCTATGCGTTGTGCGTTATGGATTATGCGTTATGGGTTGTTCGTTATGCTTTATGCGTTGGGCGTTATACGTTTGCGTTATGCGTTATGCGTTATGCGTTATGCGTTATGCTTTATGCGTTATGCGTTATTCGTTATGCGTTATACGGTGTGCGTTATGCGTTATGCGTTATGCGTTATGCGTTATGCGTTATGCGTTATGCGTTATGCGTTATGCGTTATGCGTTATGCGTTATGCATTATGCGTTATGCGTTTTGCGGTATTCGTTATGCGTTGTGCATTATGCGTTATGCGTTATGCGTTAAGGGTAATGGGTTATGCGTTATGCTTTATGCGTTATTCATTTTGCGTTTTGCGTTATTCGTTATGAGTTATGAGTTATAAGTTATGCGTAATGCGTTATGCCTTATGCGTTATGCATTATGCGTTATGCGTTATGTGTTATGCGATATGCGTTATGCGTTATGCGTTATGTGTTATGCGTTATGCGTTATGCGTTATGCGTTATGCGTTATGCGTTATGCGTTATGCGTTATGCGTATACGTTGTACGTTATGCGTTATGCGTAATGCGTTATGCGTTATGCGTTATGCGTTATGCGTTATGCGTTATGCGTTATGCGTTATGCGTTATGCGTTATGCGTTATGCGTTATGCGTTATGGATTATGCGTTATGGGTTCTTCGTTATGCTTTATCCGTTGGGCATTATACGTTTGCGTTATGCGTTATGCGTTATGCTTTATGCTTTATGCGTTATGCGTTATGCGTTATACGGTGTGCGTTATGCGTTATGCGTTATGAGTTATGCGTTATGCGTTATGCGTTATGCGTTATGCGTTATGCGTTATGCGTAATGCGTTATGCGTTATGCGTTATGCGTTATGCGTTATGCGTTATGCGTTATGCGTTATGCGTTATGCGTTATGCGTTATGCGTTATGCGTTATGCGTTATGCGTTATGCGTTATGCGTTATGCGTTATGCGTTATGCGTTATGCGTGATGCGTTATGCGTAATGCGTTATGCGTTATGTGTTATGCGTTATGCGTTATGCGTTATGCGATATGCGTTATGCGTTATGCGTTATGCGTTATGCGTTATGCGTTAGGCGTTATGCGTTTTGCGGTATTCGTTATGCGTTGTGCATTATGCGTTATGCGTTATGCGTTATGCGTTAAAAGTTATGCGTTATGCGTTATGCGTTATGCGTTATGCTTTATGCGTTATGCGTTATGCGTTATGCGTTATGCGTTATGCGTTATGCGTTATGGTTTATGCGTTATGCGTTATGCGTTATACGTTATACGTTATTCGTTATGAATTATGCGTTTTGCGTTATGCATTATGCGTTATGCGTTATGCGTTATGCGTTATGCGTTATGCGTTATGCGTTATGCGTTATGCGTTATGCGTTATGCGTTATGCGTTATGCGTTATGCGTTATGCATGATCCGTTATGTGTCAGGCGATATACGTTTTGCGGTATTCGTTAAGCGTTATGCGTTATGCGTTATCCGTTGTTCGTTATGCGTTAAGCGTTGTGCGTTATACGTGTGCGTTATGCGTTATGCGTTATGCGTTATACGGTATGCGTTATGCGTTATACGTTATGCGTTATGCGTTATGCGTTATGCGTTATGCGTTATGCGTTATGCGTTATGCGTTATGCGTTATGCTTTATGCGTTATGCGTTATGAGTTACACGTTATGCGTTATGCGTTATGCGTTATGCGTTATGCGTTATGCGTTATGCGTGATGCGTTATGCGTAATGCGTTATGCGTTATGTGTTATACTTTATGCGTTATGCGTTATGTGTTATACTTTATGGGTTATGCGTAATGCGTTATGCGTTATGCGTTATGCGTTATGCGATATGCGTTATGCGTTATGCGTTATGCGTTATGCGTTATGCGTTATGCGTTATGCTTTATGCGTTATGCGTTATGAGTTACACGTTATGCGTTATGCGTTATGCGTTATGCGTTATGCGTTATGCGTTAGGGGTTATGCGTTATGCGTTATGCGTTATGCTTTATGCGTTATGCATTATGCGTTATGCGTTATGCGTTATGCGTTATGCGTTATGCGTTATGCGTTATGCGTTATGGGTTATGCGTTATGCGTTATGCGTTATGCGTTATGCGTTATGCGTTATGCGTTATACGTTATGCGTTATGCGTTATGCATGATCCGTTATGTGTCAGGCGATATACGTTTTGCGGTATTCGTTATGCGTTATGCGTTATGCGTTATCCGTTGTTCGTTATGCGTTAAGCGTTGTGCGTTATACGTTTGCGTTATGCGTTATGCGTTATGCGTTATACGGTATGCGTTATGCGTTATACGTTATGCGTTATGCGTTATGCGATATGCGTTATGCGTTATGCGTTATGCGTTATGCGTTATGCGTTATGCTTTATGCGTTATGCGTTATGAGTTACACGTTATGCGTTATGCGTTATGCGTTATGCGTTAGGGGTTATGCGTTATGCGTTATGCGTTATGCTTTATGCGTTATGCATTATGCGTTATGCGTGATCCGTTATGCGTTAGGCGTTATGGGTTTTCCGGTGTTCGTTATGCGTTGTGCATTATGCGTTATGCGTTATGCGTTATGCGATATGCGTTATGCGTTATGCGTTATGCATTATGCGTTATGCGTTATGCGTTATGACTTATACGTTATGCGTTAAGCGTTATGCGTTATGCTTTATGCGTTATGCGAGATCCGTTATGCGTCAGGCGTTATGCGTTTTACGGTATTCGTTATGCGTTGTGCATTATGCGTTATGCGTTATGCGTTACACGTTATACGTTATGCGTTATGCATTATCCGTTATGAGTTATGACTTATACGTTATGCGTTAAGCGTTATGCGTTATGCTTTATGCGTTATGCGTGATCCGTTATGCGTCAGGCGTTATGCGTTTTACGGTATTCGTTATGCGTTGTGCATTATGCGTTATGCGTTATGCGTTATACGTTATACGTTATGCGTTATGCGTTATGCGTTATGCGTTATGCGACATGCGTTATGCGTTATGCGTTATGCGTTATGCCTTATGCGTTATGCGATATGCGTTATGCGTTATGCGTTATGCGTTATGCGTTATGCGTTAGGCGTTTTGCGGTATTCGTTATGCGTTGTGCATTATGCGTTATGCGTTATGCGTTATGCGTTAAAAGTTATGCGTTATGCGTTATGCGTTATGCGTTATGCGTTATGCGTTATGCGTTATGCGTTATGCGTTATGCGTTATGCGTTATGCGTTATGCGTTATGGTTTATGCGTTATGCGTTATGCGTTATACGTTATACGTTATTCGTTATGAATTATGCGTTTTGCGTTATGCATTATGCGTTATGCGTTATGCGTTATGCGTTATGCGTTATGCGTTATGAGTTATGCGTTATGCGTTATGCGTTATGCGTTATGCGTTATGCGTTATACGTTATGCGTTATGCGTTATGCATGATCCGTTATGTGTCAGGCGATATACGTTTTGCGGTATTCGTTAAGCGTTATGCGTTATGCGTTATCCGTTGTTCGTTATGCGTTAAGCGTTGTGCGTTATACGTTTGCGTTATGCGTTATGAGTTACACGTTATGCGTTATGCGTTATGCGTTATACGTTATGCGTTATGCGTTATGCGATATGCGTTATGCGTTATGCGTTATGTGTTATACTTTATGCGTTATGCGTTATGTGTTATACTTTATGGGTTATGCGTAATGCGTTATGCGTTATGCGTTATGCGTTATGCGATATGCGTTATGCGTTATGCGTTATGCGTTATGCGTTATGCGTTATGCGTTATGCTTTATGCGTTATGCGTTATGAGTTACACGTTATGCGTTATGCGTTATGCGTTATGCGTTATGCGTTAGGGGTTATGCGTTATGCGTTATGCGTTATGCTTTATGCGTTATGCATTATGCGTTATGCGTTATGCGTTATGCGTTATGCGTTATGCGTTATGCGTTATGCGTTATGAGTTATGCGTTATGCGTTATGCGTTATGCGTTATGCGTTATGCGTTATACGTTATGCGTTATGCGTTATGCATGATCCGTTATGTGTCAGGCGATATACGTTTTGCGGTATTCGTTATGCGTTATGCGTTATGCGTTATCCGTTGTTCGTTATGCGTTAAGCGTTGTGCGTTATACGTTTGCGTTATGCGTTATGCGTTATGCGTTATACGGTATGCGTTATGCGTTATACGTTATGCGTTATGCGTTATGCGATATGCGTTATGCGTTATGCGTTATGCGTTATGCGTTATGCGTTATGCTTTATGCGTTATGCGTTATGAGTTACACGTTATGCGTTATGCGTTATGCGTTATGCGTTAGGGGTTATGCGTTATGCGTTATGCGTTATGCTTTATGCGTTATGCATTATGCGTTATGCGTGATCCGTTATGCGTTAGGCGTTATGGGTTTTCCGGTGTTCGTTATGCGTTGTGCATTATGCGTTATGCGTTATGCGTTATGCGATATGCGTTATGCGTTATGCGTTATGCGTTATGCGTTATGCTTTATGCGTTATGAGTTACACGTTATGCGTTATGCGTTATGCGTTATGCATTATGCGTTAGGGGTTATGCGTTATGCGTTATGCGTTATGCTTTATGCATTATGCGTTATGCTTTATGCGTTATGCGTTATGCGTTATGCGTTATGCGTTATGCGTTATGCGTTATGCGTTATGCGTTATGCGTTATGCGTTGTGCGTTATGCGCTATGCGTTGTGCGTTATGGATTATGCGTTATGGGTTGTTCGTTATGCTTTATGCGTTGGGCGTTATACGTTTGCGTTATGCGTTATGCGTTATGCGTTATGCGTTATGCTTTATGCGTTATGCGTTATTCGTTATGCGTTATACGGTGTGCGTAATGCGTTATGCGTTATGCGTTATGCGTTATGCGTTATGCGTTATGCGTTATGCGTTATGCGTTATGCGTTATGCGTTATGCATTATGCGTTATGCGTTTTGCGGTATTCGTTATGCGTTGTGCATTATGCGTTATGCGTTATGCGTTAAGGGTAATGGGTTATGCGTTATGCTTTATGCGTTATTCATTTTGCGTTTTGCGTTATTCGTTATGAGTTATGAGTTATAAGTTATGCGTAATGCGTTATGCCTTATGCGTTATGCATTATGCGTTATGCGTTATGTGTTATGCGATATGCGTTATGCGTTATGCGTTATGTGTTATGCGTTATGCGTTATGCGTTATGCGTTATGCGTTATGCGTTATGCGTTATGCGTTATGCGTATACGTTGTACGTTATGCGTTATGCGTAATGCGTTATGCGTTATGCGTTATGCGTTATGCGTTATGCGTTATGCGTTATGCGTTATGCGTTATGCGTTATGCGTTATGGATTATGCGTTATGGGTTCTTCGTTATGCTTTATCCGTTGGGCGTTATACGTTTGCGTTATGCGTTATGCGTTATGCTTTATGCTTTATGCGTTATGCGTTATGCGTTATACGGTGTGCGTTATGCGTTATGCGTTATGAGTTATGCGTTATGCGTTATGCGTTATGCGTTATGCGTTATGCGTTATGCGTAATGCGTTATGCGTTATGCGTTATGCGTTATGCGTTATGCGTTATGCGTTATGCGTTATGCGTTATGCGTTATGCGTTATGCGTTATGCGTTATGCGTTATGCGTTATGCGTTATGCGTTATGCGTTATGCGTGATGCGTTATGCGTAATGCGTTATGCGTTATGTGTTATACTTTATGCGTTATGCGTTATGTGTTATACTTTATGGGTTATGCGTAATGCGTTATGCGTTATGCGTTATGCGTTATGCGTTATGCGTTATGCGTTATGCGTTATGCGTTATGCGTTATGCGTTATGCGTTATGCGTTATGCGTTATGCGTTATGCGTTATGCGTTATGCGTTATGCGTTGTGCGTTATAAGTTTGCGTTATGCGTTATGCGTTATGCGTTATGCTTTATGCGTTATGCGTTATCCGTTGTTCGTGATGCGTTATGCGTTGTGCGTTATACGTTATGCGTTATGCGTTATGCTTTATGCGTTATGCGTTATGCGTTATGCGTTATGCGTTATGCGTTATGCTTTATACGTTATGAGTTACACGTTATGCGTTATGCGTTATGCGTTATGCGTTATGCGTTAGGGGTTATGCGTTATGCGTTATGCGTTATGCATTATGCGTTATGCTTTATGCGTTATGCGTTATGCGTTATGCGTTATGCGTTATGATTTATGCGTTATGCGTAATGCGATATGCGTTATGTGTTATACTTTATGCGTTATGCGTTATGTGTTATGCGTTATGCGTTATGCGTTATGCGTTATGCGATATGCGTTATGCGTTATGCGTATACGTTGTACGTTATGCGTTATGCGTAATGCGTTATGCGTTAAGCGTTATGCGTTATGCGTTATGCGTTATGCGTTATGCGTTATGCGTTATGGATTATGCGTTATGGGTTCTTCGTTATGCTTTATCCGTTGGGCGTTATACGGTTGCGTTATGCGTTATGCGTTATGCTTTATGCTTTATGCGTTATGCGTTATGCGTTATACGGTGTGCGTTATGCGTTATGCGTTATGAGTTATGCGTTATGCGTTATGCGTTATGCGTTATGCGTTATGCGTAATGCGATATGCGTTATGTGTTATACTTTATGCGTTATGCGTTATGCGTTATGCGTTATGCGTTATGCGTAATGCGTTATGCGTTATGCGTTATGCGTTATGCGTTATGCGTTATGCGTTATGGATTATGCGTTATGGGTTCTTCGTTATGGTTTATCCGTTGGGCGTTATACGTTTGCGTTATGCGTTATGCGTTATGCTTTATGCTTTATGCGTTATGCGTTATGCGTTATACGGTGTGCGTTATGCGTTATGCGTTATGAGTTATGCGTTATGCGTTATGCGTTATGCGTTATGCGTTATGAGTTATGCGTTATGCGTTATGCGTTATGCGTTATGCGTTATGCGTTATGCGTAATGCGTTATGCGTTATGCGTTATGCGTTATGCGTTATGCGTTATGCGTTATGCGTTATGCGTTATGCGTTATGCGTTATGCGTTATGCGTTATGCGTTATGCGTTATGCGTTATGCGTTATGCGTTATGCGTTATGCGTGATGCGTTATGCGTAATGCGTTATGCGTTATGTGTTATACTTTATGCGTTATGCGTTATGTGTTATACTTTATGGGTTATGCGTAATGCGTTATACGTTAAGCGTTATGCGTTATGCGTTATGCGTTATGCGTTATGCGTTATGCGTTATGCGTTATGCGTTATGCGTTATGCGTTATGCGTTATGCGTTATGCGTTATGCGTTGTGCGTTATAAGTTTGCGTTATGCGTTATGCGTTATGCGTTATGCTTTATGCGTTATGCGTTATCCGTTGTTCGTGATGCGTTATGCGTTGTGCGTTATACGTTATGCGTTATGCGTTATGCTTTATGCGTTATGCGTTATGCGTTATGCGTTATGCGTTATGCGTTATGCGTTATGCTTTATACGTTATGAGTTACACGTTATGCGTTATGCGTTATGCGTTATGCGTTATGCGTTAGGGGTCATGCGTTATGCGTTATGCGTTATGCATTATGCGTTATGCTTTATGCGTTATGCGTTATGCGTTATGCGTTATGCGTTATGCGTTATGATTTATGCGTTATGCGTAATGCGATATGCGTTATGTGTTATACTTTATGCGTTATGCGTTATGCGTTATGCGTTATGCGTTATGCGTAATGCGTTATGCGTTATGCGTTATGCGTTATGCGTTATGCGTTATGCGTTATGCGTTATGCGTTATGCGTTATGCGTTATGCGTTATGCGTTATGCGTTATGCGTTATGCGTTATGCGTTATGCGTTATGCGTTATGCGTTATGCGTTATGCGTTATGCGTTATGCGTTATGCGTTATGCTTTATGCTTTATGCGTTATGCGTTATGCGTTATACGGTGTGCGTTATGCGTTATGCGTTATGAGTTATGCGTTATGCGTTATGCGTTATGCGTTATGCGTTATGAGTTATGCGTTATGCGTTATGCGTTATGCGTTATGCGTTATGCGTTATGCGTAATGCGTTATGCGTTATGCGTTATGCGTTATGCGTTATGCGTTATGCGTTATGCGTTATGCGTTATGCGTTATGCGTTATGCGTTATGCGTTATGCGTTATGCGTTATGCGTTATGCGTTATGCGTTATGCGTTATGCGTTATGCGTGATGCGTTATGCGTAATGCGTTATGCGTTATGTGTTATACTTTATGCGTTATGCGTTATGTGTTATACTTTATGGGTTATGCGTAATGCGTTATACGTTATGCGTTATGCGTTATGCGTTATGCGTTATGCGTTATGCGTTATGCGTTATGCGTTATGCGTTATGCGTTATGCGTTATGCGTTATGCGTTATGCGTTATGCGTTGTGCGTTATAAGTTTGCGTTATGCGTTATGCGTTATGCGTTATGCTTTATGCGTTATGCGTTATCCGTTGTTCGTGATGCGTTATGCGTTGTGCGTTATACGTTATGCGTTATGCGTTATGCTTTATGCGTTATGCGTTATGCGTTATGCGTTATGCGTTATGCGTTATGCGTTATGCTTTATACGTTATGAGTTACACGTTATGCGTTATGCGTTATGCGTTATGCGTTATGCGTTAGGGGTCATGCGTTATGCGTTATGCGTTATGCGTTATGCGTTATGCTTTATGCGTTATGCGTTATGCGTTATGCGTTATGCGTTATGCGTTATGATTTATGCGTTATGCGTAATGCGATATGCGTTATGTGTTATACTTTATGCGTTATGCGTTATGCGTTATGCGTTATGCGTTATGCGTTATGCGTTATGCGTTATGCGTTATGCGTTATGCGTTATGCGTTATGCGTTATGCTTTATGCGTTATGCGTTATGCGTTATACGGTGTGCGTTATGCGTTATGCGTTAGGGGTTATGCGTTATGCGTTATGCGTTATGCGTTATGCGTTATGCTTTATGCGTTATGCGTTATGCGTTATGCGTTATGCGTTATGATTTATGCGTTATGCGTAATGCGATATGCGTTATGTGTTATACTTTATGCGTTATGCGTTATGCGTTATGCGTTATGCGTTATGCGTAATGCGTTATGCGTTATTCGTTATGAGTTATGAGTTATAAGTTATGCGTAATGCGTTATGCCTTATGCGTTATGCATTATGCGTTATGCGTTATGTGTTATGCGATATGCGTTATGCGTTATGCGTTATGTGTTATGCGTTATGCGTTATGCGTTATGCGTTATGCGATATGCGTTATGCGTTATGCGTTATGCGTTATGCGTTATGCGTTATGCGTTATGCGTTATGCGTTATGCGTTATGCGTTATGCGTTATGCGTTATGCGTTATGCGTTATGCGTTATGCGTTATGCGTTATGCGTTATGCGTTATGCGTTATGCGTTATGCGTTATGCGTTGTGCGTTATAAGTTTGCGTTATGCGTTATGCGTTATGCGTTATGCTTTATGCGTTATGCCTTATCCGTTGTTCGTTATGCGTTATGCGTTGTGCGTTATACGTTATGCGTTATGCGTTATGCGTTAGGGGTTATGCGTTATGCGTTATGCGTTATGCGTTATGCGTTATGCTTTATACGTTATGAGTTACACGTTATGCGTTATGCGTTATGCGTTATGCGTTATGCGTTAGGGGTTATGCGTTATGCGTTATGCGTTATGCATTATGCGTTATGCTTTATGCGTTATGCGTTATGCGTTATGCGTTATGCGTTATGATTTATGCGTTATGCGTAATGCGATATGCGTTATGTGTTATACTTTATGCGTTATGCGTTATGTGTTATGCGTTATGCGTTATGCGTTATGCGTTATGCGATATGCGTTATGCGTTATGCGTATACGTTGTACGTTATGCGTTATGCGTAATGCGTTATGCGTTATGCGTTATGCGTTATGCGTTATGCGTTATGCGTTATGCGTTATGCGTTATGGATTATGCGTTATGGGTTCTTCGTTATGCTTTATCCGTTGGGCGTTATACGGTTGCGTTATGCGTTATGCGTTATGCGTTATGCTTTATGCTTTATGCGTTATGCGTTATGCGTTATACGGTGTGCGTTATGCGTTATGCGTTATGAGTTATGCGTTATGCGTTATGCGTTATGCGTTATGCGTTATGCGTAATGCGATATGCGTTATGTGTTATACTTTATGCGTTATGCGTTATGCGTTATGCGTTATGCGTTATGCGTAATGCGTTATGCGTTATGCGTTATGCGTTATGCGTTATGCGTTATGCGTTATGCTTTATGCGTTATGCGTTATGCGTTATACGGTGTGCGTTATGCGTTATGCGTTAGGGGTTATGCGTTATGCGTTATGCGTTATGCATTATGCGTTATGCTTTATGCGTTATGCGTTATGCGTTATGCGTTATGCGTTATGATTTATGCGTTATGCGTAATGCGATATGCGTTATGTGTTATACTTTATGCGTTATGCGTTATGCGTTATGCGTTATGCGTTATGCGTAATGCGTTATGCGTTATTCGTTATGAGTTATGAGTTATAAGTTATGCGTAATGCGTTATGCCTTATGCGTTATGCATTATGCGTTATGCGTTATGTGTTATGCGATATGCGTTATGCGTTATGCGTTATGTGTTATGCGTTATGCGTTATGCGTTATGCGTTATGCGATATGCGTTATGCGTTATGCGTTATGCGTTATGCGTTATGCGTTATGCGTTATGCGTTATGCGTTATGCGTTATGCGTTATGCGTTATGCGTTATGCGTTATGCGTTATGCGTTATGCGTTATGCGTTATGCGTTATGCGTTATGCGTTATGCGTTATGCGTTATGCGTTGTGCGTTATAAGTTTGCGTTATGCGTTATGCGTTATGCGTTATGCGTTATGCGTTATGCGTTATCCGTTGTTCGTGATGCGTTATGCGTTGTGCGTTATACGTTATGCGTTATGCGTTATGCTTTATGCGTTATGCGTTATGCGTTATGCGTTATGCGTTATGCGTTATGCTTTATACGTTATGAGTTACACGTTATGCGTTATGCGTTATGCGTTATGCGTTATGCGTTAGGGGTTATGCGTTATGCGTTATGCGTTATGCATTATGCGTTATGCTTTATGCGTTATGCGTTATGCGTTATGCGTTATGCGTTATGATTTATGCGTTATGCGTAATGCGATATGCGTTATGTGTTATACTTTATGCGTTATGCGTTATGTGTTATGCGTTATGCGTTATGCGTTATGCGTTATGCGATATGCGTTATGCGTTATGCGTATACGTTGTACGTTATGCGTTATGCGTAATGCGTTATGCGTTATGCGTTATGCGTTATGCGTTATGCGTTATGCGTTATGCGTTATGCGTTATGCGTTATGGATTATGCGTTATGGGTTCTTCGTTATGCTTTATCCGTTGGGCGTTATACGGTTGCGTTATGCGTTATGCGTTATGCGTTATGCTTTATGCTTTATGCGTTATGCGTTATGCGTTATACGGTGTGCGTTATGCGTTATGCGTTATGAGTTATGCGTTATGCGTTATGCGTTATGCGTTATGCGTTATGCGTAATGCGATATGCGTTATGTGTTATACTTTATGCGTTATGCGTTATGCGTTATGCGTTATGCGTTATGCGTAATGCGTTATGCGTTATGCGTTATGCGTTATGCGTTATGCGTTATGCGTTATGGATTATGCGTTATGGGTTCTTCGTTATGGTTTATCCGTTGGGCGTTATACGTTTGCGTTATGCGTTATGCGTTATGCTTTATGCTTTATGCGTTATGCGTTATGCGTTATACGGTGTGCGTTATGCGTTATGCGTTATGAGTTATGCGTTATGCGTTATGCGTTATGCGTTATGCGTTATGCGTTATGAGTTATGCGTTATGCGTTATGCGTTATGCGTTATGCGTTATGCGTTATGCGTAATGCGTTATGCGTTATGCGTTATGCGTTATGCGTTATGCGTTATGCGTTATGCGTTATGCGTTATGCGTTATGCGTTATGCGTTATGCGTTATGCGTTATGCGTTATGCGTTATGCGTTATGCGTTATGCGTTATGCGTTATGCGTGATGCGTTATGCGTAATGCGTTATGCGTTATGTGTTATACTTTATGCGTTATGCGTTATGTGTTATACTTTATGGGTTATGCGTAATGCGTTATACGTTAAGCGTTATGCGTTATGCGTTATGCGTTATGCGTTATGCGTTATGCGTTATGCGTTATGCGTTATGCGTTATGCGTTATGCGTTATGCGTTATGCGTTATGCGTTGTGCGTTATAAGTTTGCGTTATGCGTTATGCGTTATGCGTTATGCTTTATGCGTTATGCGTTATCCGTTGTTCGTTATGCGTTATGCGTTGTGCGTTATGCGTTATGCGTTATGCGTTATGCTTTATGCGTTATGCGTTATGCGTTATGCGTTATGCGTTATTCGTTATGCGTTATGCTTTATACGTTATGAGTTACACGTTATGCGTTATGCGTTATGCGTTATGCGTTATGCGTTAGGGGTCATGCGTTATGCGTTATGCGTTATGCGTTATGCGTTATGCGTTATGCGTTATGCGTTATGCGTTATGCGTTATGCGTTATGCGTTATGATTTATGCGTTATGCGTAATGCGATATGCGTTATGTGTTATACTTTATGCGTTATGCGTTATGCGTTATGCGTTATGCGTTATGCGTTATGCGTTATGCGTTATGCGTTATGCGTTATGCGTTATGCGTTATGCTTTATGCGTTATGCGTTATGCGTTATACGGTATGCGTTATGCGTTATGCGTTAGGGGTTATGCGTTATGCGTTATGCGTTATGCGTTATGCGTTATGCTTTATGCGTTATGCGTTATGCGTTATGCGTTATGCGTTATGATTTATGCGTTATGCGTAATGCGATATGCGTTATGTGTTATACTTTATGCGTTATGCGTTATGCGTTATGCGTTATGCGTTATGCGTAATGCGTTATGCGTTATTCGTTATGAGTTATGAGTTATAAGTTATGCGTAATGCGTTATGCCTTATGCGTTATGCATTATGCGTTATGCGTTATGTGTTATGCGATATGCGTTATGCGTTATGCGTTATGTGTTATGCGTTATGCGTTATGCGTTATGCGTTATGCGATATGCGTTATGCGTTATGCGTTATGCTTTATGCGTTATGCGTTATGCGTTATGCGTTATGCGTTATGCGTTATGATTTATGCGTTATGCGTAATGCGATATGCGTTATGTGTTATACTTTATGCGTTATGCGTTATGCGTTATGCGTTATGCGTTATGCGTTATGCGTTATGCGTTATGCGTTATGCGTTATGCGTTATGCGTTATGCGTTATGCTTTATGCGTTATGCGTTATGCGTTATACGGTGTGCGTTATGCGTTATGCGTTAGGGGTTATGCGTTATGCGTTATGCGTTATGCTTTATGCGTTATGCTTTATGCGTTATGCGTTATGCGTTATGCGTTATGCGTTATGATTTATGCGTTATGCGTAATGCGATATGCGTTATGTGTTATACTTTATGCGTTATGCGTTATGTGTTATGCGATATGCGTTATGCGTTATGCGTTATGTGTTATGCGTTATGCGTTATGCGTTATGCGTTATGCGTAATGCGTTATGCGTTATGCGTATACGTTGTACGTTATGCGTTATGCGTAATGCGTTATGCGTTATGCGTTATGCGTTATGCGTTATGCGTTATGCGTTATGGATTATGCGTTATGGGTTCTTCGTTATGCTTTATCCGTTGGGCGTTATACGTTTGCGTAATGCGTTATGCGTTATGCTTTATGCTTTATGCTTTATGCGTTATGCGTTATGCGTTATACGGTGTGCGTTATGCGTTATGCGTTATGAGTTATGCGTTATGCGTTATGCGTTATGCGTTATGCGTTATGCGTAATGCGATATGCGTTATGTGTTATACTTTATGCGTTATGCGTTATGCGTTATGCGTTATGCGTAATGCGTTATGCGTTATGCGTTATGCGTTATGCGTTATGCGTTATGGATTATGCGTTATGGGTTCTTCGTTATGCTTTATCCGTTGGGCGTTATACGTTTGCGTTATGCGTTATGCGTTATGCTTTATGCTTTATGCGTTATGCGTTATGCGTTATACGGTGTGCGTTATGCGTTATGCGTTATGAGTTATGCGTTATGCGTTATGCGTTATGCGTTATGCGTTAGGCGTTATGCGTTATGCGTTATGCGTTATGCGTTATGCGTTATGTGTTATACTTTATGCGTTATGCGTTATGTGTTATACTTTATGTGTTATGCGTAATGCGTTATGCGTTATGCGTTATGCGTTATGCGTTATGCGTTATGCGTTATGCGTTATGCGTTATGCGTTATGCGTTATGCGTTATGCGTTATGCGTTATGCGTTATGCGTTATGCGTTATGCGTTATGCGTTATAAGTTTGCGTTATGCGTTATGCGTTATGCGTTATGCTTTATGCGTTATGCGTTATCCGTTGTTCGTGATGCGTTATGCGTTGTGCGTTATACGTTATGCGTTATGCGTTATGCTTTATGCGTTATGCGTTATGCGTTATGCGTTATGCGTTATGCGTTATGCTTTATACGTTATGAGTTACACGTTATGCGTTATGCGTTATGCGTTTTGCGTTATGCGTTAGGGGTCATGCGTTATGCGTTATGCGTTATGCATTATGCGTTATGCTTTATGCGTTATGCGTTATGCGTTATGCGTTATGCGTTATGATTTATGCGTTATGCGTAATGCGATATGCGTTATGTGTTATACTTTATGCGTTATGCGTTATGCGTTATGCGTTATGCGTAATGCGTTATGCGTTATGCGTTATGCGTTATGCGTTATGCGTTATGCGTTATGCGTTATGCTTTATGCGTTATGCGTTATGCGTTATGCGTTATGCGTTATTCGTTATGCGTTATGCTTTATACGTTATGAGTTACACGTTATGCGTTATGCGTTATGCGTTATGCGTTATGCGTTAGGGGTCATGCGTTATGCGTTATGCGTTATGCATTATGCGTTATGCTTTATGCGTTATGCGTTATGCGTTATGCGTTATGCGTTATGCGTTATGATTTATGCGTTATGCGTAATGCGATATGCGTTATGTGTTATACTTTATGCGTTATGCGTTATGCGTTATGCGTTATGCGTAATGCGTTATGCGTTATGTGTTATACTTTATGCGTTATGCGTTATGTGTTATACTTTATGGGTTATGCGTAATGCGTTATACGTTAAGCGTTATGCGTTATGCGTTATGCGTTATGCGTTATGCGTTATGCGTTATGCGTTATGCGTTATGCGTTATGCGTTATGCGTTATGCGTTATGCGTTATGCGTTGTGCGTTATAAGTTTGCGTTATGCGTTATGCGTTATGCGTTATGCTTTATGCGTTATGCGTTATCCGTTGTTCGTGATGCGTTATGCGTTGTGCGTTATACGTTATGCGTTATGCGTTATGCTTTATGCGTTATGCGTTATGCGTTATGCGTTATGCGTTATTCGTTATGCGTTATGCTTTATACGTTATGAGTTACACGTTATGCGTTATGCGTTATGCGTTATGCGTTATGCGTTAGGGGTCATGCGTTATGCGTTATGCGTTATGCATTATGCGTTATGCTTTATGCGTTATGCGTTATGCGTTATGCGTTATGCGTTATGCGTTATGATTTATGCGTTATGCGTAATGCGATATGCGTTATGTGTTATACTTTATGCGTTATGCGTTATGCGTTATGCGTTATGCGTAATGCGTTATGCGTTATGCGTTATGCGTTATGCGTTATGCGTTATGCGTTATGCTTTATGCGTTATGCGTTATGCGTTATACGGTGTGCGTTATGCGTTATGCGTTAGGGGTTATGCGTTATGCGTTATGCGTTATGCATTATGCGTTATGCTTTATGCGTTATGCGTTATGCGTTATGCGTTATGCGTTATGATTTATGCGTTATGCGTAATGCGATATGCGTTATGTGTTATACTTTATGCGTTATGCGTTATGCGTTATGCGTTATGCGTTATGCGTTATGCGTTATGCGTTATTCGTTATGAGTTATGAGTTATAAGTTATGCGTAATGCGTTATGCCTTATGCGTTATGCATTATGCGTTATGCGTTATGTGTTATGCGATATGCGTTATGCGTTATGCGTTATGTGTTATGCGTTATGCGTTATGCGTTATGCGTTATGCGATATGCGTTATGCGTTATGCGTTATGCTTTATGCGTTATGCGTTATGCGTTATGCGTTATGCGTTATGCGTTATGATTTATGCGTTATGCGTAATGCGATATGCGTTATGTGTTATACTTTATGCGTTATGCGTTATGCGTTATGCGTTATGCGTTATGCGTTATGCGTTATGCGTTATGCGTTATGCGTTATGCGTTATGCGTTATGCGTTATGCTTTATGCGTTATGCGTTATGCGTTATACGGTGTGCGTTATGCGTTATGCGTTAGGGGTTATGCGTTATGCGTTATGCGTTATGCATTATGCGTTATGCTTTATGCGTTATGCGTTATGCGTTATGCGTTATGCGTTATGATTTATGCGTTATGCGTAATGCGATATGCGTTATGTGTTATACTTTATGCGTTATGCGTTATGTGTTATGCGATATGCGTTATGCGTTATGCGTTATGTGTTATGCGTTATGCGTTATGCGTTATGCGTTATGCGTAATGCGTTATGCGTTATGCGTATACGTTGTACGTTATGCGTTATGCGTAATGCGTTATGCGTTATGCGTTATGCGTTATGCGTTATGCGTTATGCGTTATGGATTATGCGTTATGGGTTCTTCGTTATGCTTTATCCGTTGGGCGTTATACGTTTGCGTAATGCGTTATGCGTTATGCTTTATGCTTTATGCTTTATGCGTTATGCGTTATGCGTTATACGGTGTGCGTTATGCGTTATGCGTTATGAGTTATGCGTTATGCGTTATGCGTTATGCGTTATGCGTTATGCGTAATGCGATATGCGTTATGTGTTATACTTTATGCGTTATGCGTTATGCGTTATGCGTTATGCGTAATGCGTTATGCGTTATGCGTTATGCGTTATGCGTTATGCGTTATGGATTATGCGTTATGGGTTCTTCGTTATGCTTTATCCGTTGGGCGTTATACGTTTGCGTTATGCGTTATGCGTTATGCTTTATGCTTTATGCGTTATGCGTTATGCGTTATACGGTGTGCGTTATGCGTTATGCGTTATGCGTTATGCGTTATGCGTTATGCGTTATGCGTTATGAGTTAGGCGTTATGCGTTATGCGTTATGCGTTATGCGTTATGCGTTATGTGTTATACTTTATGCGTTATGCGTTATGTGTTATACTTTATGTGTTATGCGTAATGCGTTATGCGTTATGCGTTATGCGTTATGCGTTATGCGTTATGCGTTATGCGTTATGCGTTATGCGTTATGCGTTATGCGTTATGCGTTATGCGTTATGCGTTATGCGTTATGCGTTATGCGTTGTGCGTTATAAGTTTGCGTTATGCGTTATGCGTTATGCGTTATGCTTTATGCGTTATGCGTTATCCGTTGTTCGTGATGCGTTATGCGTTGTGCGTTATACGTTATGCGTTATGCGTTATGCTTTATGCGTTATGCGTTATGCGTTATGCGTTATGCGTTATGCGTTATGCTTTATACGTTATGAGTTACACGTTATGCGTTATGCGTTATGCGTTTTGCGTTATGCGTTAGGGGTCATGCGTTATGCGTTATGCGTTATGCATTATGCGTTATGCTTTATGCGTTATGCGTTATGCGTTATGCGTTATGCGTTATGATTTATGCGTTATGCGTAATGCGATATGCGTTATGTGTTATACTTTATGCGTTATGCGTTATGCGTTATGCGTTATGCGTAATGCGTTATGCGTTATGCGTTATGCGTTATGCGTTATGCGTTATGCGTTTTGCGGTATTCGTTATGTGTTATGCGTTATGCGTTATGCGTTATGAGTTATGCGTTATGCGTTATGCGTTATGCGTTATGCGTTATGCGTTATGCGTTATGCGTAATGCGTTATGCGTTATGCGTTATGCGTTATGCGTTATGCGTTATGCGTTATGCGTTATGCGTTATGCGTTATGCGTTATGCGTTATGCGTTATGCGTTATGCGTTATGCGTTATGCGTTATGCGTTATGCGTGATGCGTTATGCGTAATGCGTTATGCGTTATGTGTTATACTTTATGCGTTATGCGTTATGTGTTATACTTTATGTGTTATGCGTAATGCGTTATGCGTTATGCGTTATGCGTTATGCGTTATGCGTTATGCGTTATGCGTTATGCGTTATGCGTTATGCGTTATGCGTTATGCGTTATGCGTTATGCGTTATGCGTTATGCGTTGTGCGTTATAAGTTTGCGTTATGCGTTATGCGTTATGCTTTATGCGTTATGCGTTATCCGTTGTTCGTGATGCGTTATGCGTTGTGCGTTATACGTTATGCGTTATGCGTTATGCTTTATGCGTTATGCGTTATGCGTTATGGATTATGCGTTATGGGTTCTTCGTTATGCTTTATCCGTTGGGCGTTATACGTTTGCGTTATGCGTTATGCGTTATGCTTTATGCTTTATGCGTTATGCGTTATGCGTTATACGGTGTGCGTTATG
Source organism: Lasioglossum morio (assembly GCA_916610235.2). Classification (NCBI taxonomy): domain Eukaryota; kingdom Metazoa; phylum Arthropoda; class Insecta; order Hymenoptera; family Halictidae; genus Lasioglossum; species Lasioglossum morio. Next base: position 2,187,043 of record CAKAJA020000151.1, on the reverse strand, counting down.
CGTTATGCGTTATGAGTTATGCGTTATGCGTTATGCGTTATGCGTTATGAGTTAGGCGTTATGCGTTATGCGTTATGCGTTATGCGTTATGCGTTATGTGTTATACTTTATGCGTTATGCGTTATGTGTTATACTTTATGTGTTATGCGTAATGCGTTATGCGTTATGCGTTATGCGTTATGCTTTATGCGTTATGCGTTATGCGTTATACGGTGTGCGTTATGCGTTATGCGTTATGAGTTATGCGTTATGCGTTATGCGTTATGCGTTATGAGTTAGGCGTTATGCGTTATGCGTTATGCGTTATGCGTTATGCGTTATGCGTTTTGCGGTATTCGTTATGCGTTGTGCATTATGCGTTATGCGTTGTGCGTTATGGGTTATGATTTATGCGTTATGCGATATGCGTTATGCGTTATGCGTTATGCGTTATGCGTTATGCGTTATGCGTTATGCGTTATGCGTTATGCGTTATGCGTTATGCGTTATGCGTTATGCGTTATGCGTTATGCGTTATGCGCTATGCGTTGTGCGTTATGGATTATGCGTTATGGGTTGTTCGTTATGCTTTATGCGTTGGGCGTTATACGTTTGCGTTATGCGTTATGCGTTATGCGTTATGCTTTATGCGTTATGCGTTATTCGTTATGCGTTATACGGTGTGCGTTATGCGTTATGCGTTATGCGTTATGCGTTATGCGTTATGGGTTATGCGTTATGCTTTATGCGTTATACGTTGTACGTTGTACGTTATGCGTAATGCGTTATGTTTTATGCAATATGCTTATGCGTAATGCTTCATGCGTTATGCGTTATGCGATATGCGTTATGCGTTATGCTTTATGCGTTATGCGTTATCCGTTGTTCGTGATGCGTTATGCGTTGTGCGTTATACGTTATGCGTTATGCGTTATGCGTTATGCGTTATGCGTTATGCGTTATGCGTTATGCGTTATGCGTTATGCTTTATGCGTTATGCGTTATCCGTTGTTCGTGATGCGTTATGCGTTGTGCGTTATACGTTATGCGTTATGCGTTATGCTTTATGCGTTATGCGTTATGCGTTATGCGTTATGCGTTATGCGTTATGCTTTATACGTTATGAGTTACACGTTATGCGTTATGCGTTATGCGTTTTGCGTTATGCGTTAGGGGTCATGCGTTATGCGTTATGCGTTATGCATTATGCGTTATGCTTTATGCGTTATGCGTTATGCGTTATGCGTTATGCATTATGATTTATGCGTTATGCGTAATGCGATATGCGTTATGTGTTATACTTTATGCGTTATGCGTTATGCGTTATGCGTTATGCGTTATGCGTAATGCGTTATGCGATATGCGTTATGCGTTATGCGTTATGCGTTATGCGTTATGCTTTATGCGTTATGCGTTATGCGTTATACGGTGTTCGTTATGCGTTATGCGTTATGAGTTATGCGTTATGCGTTATGCGTTATGCGTTATGAGTTAGGCGTTATGCGTTATGCGTTATGCGTTATGCGTTATGCGTTATGCGTTATGCGTTTTGCGGTATTCGTTATGCGTTGTGCATTATGCGTTATGCGTTGTGCGTTATGGGTTATGATTTATGCGTTATGCGATATGCGTTATGCGTTATGCGTTATGCGTTATGCGTTATGCGTTATGCGTTATGCGTTATGCGTTATGCTTTATGCGTTATGCGTTATGCGTTATGCGTTATGCGTTATGCGCTATGCGTTGTGCGTTATGGATTATGCGTTATGGGTTGTTCGTTATGCTTTATGCGTTGGGCGTTATACGTTTGCGTTATGCGTTATGCGTTATGCGTTATGCTTTATGCGTTATGCGTTATTCGTTATGCGTTATACGGTGTGCGTTATGCGTTATGCGTTATGCGTTATGCGTTATGCGTTATGGGTTATGCGTTATGCTTTATGCGTTATACGTTGTACGTTGTACGTTATGCGTAATGCGTTATGTTTTATGCAATATGCTTATGCGTAATGCTTCATGCGTTATGCGTTATGCGATATGCGTTATGCGTTATGCTTTATGCGTTATGCGTTATCCGTTGTTCGTGATGCGTTATGCGTTGTGCGTTATACGTTATGCGTTATGCGTTATGCGTTATGCGTTATGCGTTATGCGTTATGCGTTATGCGTTATGCGTTATGCGTTATGCGTTATGCGTTATGCGTTATGCGTTATGCGTTATGCGTTATGCGTTATGCGTTATGCGTTGTGCGTTATAAGTTTGCGTTATGCGTTATGCGTTATGCGTTATGCGTGATGCGTTATGCGTAATGCGATATGCGTTATGTGTTATACTTTATGCGTTATCCGTTATGTGTTATACTTTATGGGTTATGCGTTATGCGTTATGCGTTATGCGTTATGCTTTATGCGTTATGCGTTATGAGTTACACGTTATGCGTTATGCGTTATGCGTTATGCGTTAGGGGTTATGCGTTATGCGTTATGCGTTATGCTTTATGCATTATGCGTTATGCTTTATGCGTTATGCGTTAGGCGTTATGCGTTATGCGTTATGATTTATGCGTTATGCGTAATGCGATATGCGTTATGTGTTATACTTTATGCGTTATCCGTTATGTGTTATACTTTATGGGTTATGCGTAATGCGTTATGCGTTATGCGTTATGCGTTATGCGTTATGCGTTATGCGTTATGCGTTATGCGTTATGCGTTATGCGTTATGCGTTATGCGTTGTGCGTTATAAGTTTGCGTTATGCGTTATGCGGTATGCGTTATGCTTTATGCTCTATGCGTTATGCGTTATGCGTTATGCGTTATGTGTTATGCGTTATGCGTTATGCGTTATGGATTATGCGTTATGGGTTGTTCGTTATGCTTTATCCGTTGGGCGTTATACGTTTGCGTTATGCGTTATGCGTTATGCTTTATGCTTTATGCGTTATGCGTTATGCGTTATACGGTGTGCGTTATGCGTTATGCGTTATGAGTTATGCGTTATGCGTTATGCGTTATGAGTTAGGCTTTATGCGTTATGCGTTATGCGTTATGCGTTATGCGTTATGCGTTATGCGTTATGCGATATGCGTTTTGCGGTATTCGTTATGCGTTGTGCATTATGCGTTATGCGTTGTGCGTTATGGGTTATGATTTATGCGTTATGCGATATGCGTTATGCTTTATGCGTTATGCGTTATGCGTTATGCGTTATGCGTTATGCGTTATGCGTTATGCGTTATGCGTTTTGCGTTATGCGTTATGCGTTATGCGTTATGCGTTATGCGTTATGCCTTATGCGTTATGCGTTATGCTTTATGCGTTATGCGTTATTCGTTATGCGTTATACGGTGTGCGTTATGCGTTATGCGTTATGCGTTATGCGTTATGAGTTAGGCTTTATGCGTTATGCGTTATGCGTTATGCGTTATGCGTTATGCGTTATGCGTTTTGCGGTATTCGTTATGCGTTGTGCATTATGCGTTATGCGTTGTGCGTTATGGGTTATGATTTATGCGTTATGCGATATGCGTTATGCGTTATGCGTTATGCGGTATTCGTTATGCGTTGTGCATTATGCGTTATGCGTTATGCGTTAAGGGTAATGGGTTATGCGTTATGCTTTATGCGTTATTCATTTTGCGTTTTGCGTTATTCGTTATGAGTTATGAGTTATAAGTTATGCGTAATGCGTTATGCCTTATGCGTTATGCATTATGCGTTATGCGTTATGTGTTATGCGATATGCGTTATGCGTTATGCGTTATGCGTTATGCGTTATGCGTTATGCGTTATGCGTTATGCGTTATGCGTTATGCGTTATGCGTTATGCGTTATGCGTTATGCGTTATACGTTGTACGTTATGCGTAATGCGTTATGTTTTATGCAATATGCTTATGCGTAATGCTTTATGCGTTATGCGTTATGCGTTATGCGTTATGCTTTATGCGTTATGCGTGATCCGTTATGCGTTAGGCGTTATGCGTTATGCGTTAACGTTATGCGTTATGCCTTATGCGTTATGCGTTATGGGTTATGCGTTATGTGTTATGCGATATGCGTTATGCGTTATGCGTTATGCGTTATGCGTTATGCGTTATGCTTTATGCGTTATGCTTTATGCGTTATGGGTTATGCGTTATGCGTTATGCGTTATGCGTTATGCGTTATGCGTTATGCGTGATTCGTTATGCGTTAGGTGTTATGCGTTATGCCTTTTGCGTTTTGCGTTATGCATTATGCGTTATGCGTTATCCGTTATGCGTTATGCTTTATGCGTTATACGTTATGCGTTATGCGTTATGCGTTATGAGTTATGAGTTATAAGTTATGCGTAATGCGTTATGCGTTATGCGTTAGGCGTTAAGCGTTATGCGTTTTGCGTTATACGTTATGCGGTATTCGTTATGCGTTGTGCATTATGCGTTGTGCATTATGCGTTATGCGTTATGCGTTGGGCGTTATACGTTTGCGTTATGCGTTATGCGTTGTTCGTTATGCGTTATGCGTTATGCATTATGCGTTATGCGTTATGCGTTGTGCGTTATACGTTTGCGTTATGCGTTATGCGTTATGTTTTATGCGATGTGCGTTATGCGTTATGTGTTATGCGTTTTGCGTTATGCGTTATGGGTTATGCGTTATGCGTTATGCGTTATGCGTTATGCGTTATGCGTTATGCGTTATGCGTTATGCGTTATGCGTTATGCTTTATGCGTTATGCGTTATGCGTTATGCGTAATGCGACATACGTTATGCGTTATGCGTTATGCGTTATGCGTTGTGCGTTATACGTTATACGTTATGCGTTATGCGTTATGTTTTATGCGATGTGCGTTATGCGTTATGCGTTATGCGACATACGTTATGCGTTATGCGTTATGCGTTATGCGTGATTCGTTATGCGTTAGGCGTTATGCGTTATGCCTTTTGCGTTATGCGTTATGCGTTATGCGTTATGCGTTATGCGTTATGCGTTATGCTTTATGCGTTATGCGTTATCCGTTATGCGTTATGCGACATACGTTATGCGTTATGCGTTATGCGTTATGCGTTGTGCGTTATACGTTATACGTTATGCGTTATGCGTTATGTTTTATGCGATGTGCGTTATGCGTTATGTGTTATGCGTGATGTGTTATGCTTTATGCGTTATGCTTTATGCGTTATGGGTTATGCGTTATGCGTTATGCGTTATGCGTTATGCGTTATGCGTGATTCGTTATGCGTTAGGCGTTATGCGTTATGCCTTTTGCGTTATGCGTTATGCATTATGCGTTATGCGTTATCCGTTATGCGTTATGCTATATGCGTTATACGTTATGCGTTATGCGTTATGCGTTATGAGTTATGAGTTATAAGTTATGCGTAATGCGTTATGCGTTATGCGTTAGGCGTTAAGCGTTATGCGTTTTGCGTTATACGTTATGCGGTATTCGTTATGCGTTGTGCATTATGCGTTGTGCATTATGCGTTATGCGTTATGCGTTGGGCGTTATACGTTTGCGTTATGCGTTATGCGTTGTTCGTTATGCGTTATGCGTTATGCATTATGCGTTATGCGTTATGCGTTGTGCGTTATACGTTTGCGTTATGCGTTATGCGTTATGTTTTATGCGATGTGCGTTATGCGTTATGTGTTATGCGTTTTGCGTTATGCGTTATGGGTTATGCGTTATGCGTTATGCGTTATGCGTTATGCGTTATGCGTTATGCGTTATGCGTTATGCGTTATGCGTTATGCTTTATGCGTTATGCGTTATGCGTTATGCGTAATGCGACATACGTTATGCGTTATGCGTTATGCGTTATGCGTTGTGCGTTATACGTTATACGTTATGCGTTATGCGTTATGTTTTATGCGATGTGCGTTATGCGTTATGCGTTATGCGACATACGTTATGCGTTATGCGTTATGCGTTATGCGTTTTGCGTTATGCGTTAGGGGTCATGCGTTATGCGTTATGCGTTATGCATTATGCGTTATGCTTTATGCGTTATGCGTTATGCGTTATGCGTTATGCGTTATGATTTATGCGTTATGCGTAATGCGATATGCGTTATGTGTTATACTTTATGCGTTATGCGTTATGCGTTATGCGTTATGCGTTATGCGTAATGCGTTATGCGTTATGCGTTATGCGTTATGCGTTATGCGTTATGCGTTATGCTTTATGCGTTATGCGTTATGCGTTATACGGTGTGCGTTATGCGTTATGCGTTATGAGTTATGCGTTATGCGTTATGCGTTATGCGTTATGAGTTAGGCGTTATGCGTTATGCGTTATGCGTTATGCGTTATGCGTTATGCGTTATGCGTTTTGCGGTATTCGTTATGCGTTGTGCATTATGCGTTATGCGTTGTGCGTTATGGGTTATGATTTATGCGTTATGCGATATGCGTTATGCGTTATGCGTTATGCGTTATGCGTTATGCGTTATGCGTTATGCGTTATGCGTTATGCGTTATGCGTTATGCGTTATGCGTTATGCGCTATGCGTTGTGCGTTATGGATTATGCGTTATGGGTTGTTCGTTATGCTTTATGCGTTGGGCGTTATACGTTTGCGTTATGCGTTATGCGTTATGCGTTATGCGTTATGCTTTATGCGTTATGCGTTATTCGTTATGCGTTATACGGTGTGTGTTATGCGTTATGCGTTATGCGTTATGCGTTATGCGTTATGGGTTATGCGTTATGCTTTATGCGTTATACGTTGTACGTTGTACGTTATGCGTAATGCGTTATGTTTTATGCAATATGCTTATGCGTAATGCTTCATGCGTTATGCGTTATGCGATATGCGTTATGCGTTATGCTTTATGCGTTATGCGTTATCCGTTGTTCGTGATGCGTTATGCGTTGTGCGTTATACGTTATGCGTTATGCGTTATGCGTTATGCGTTATGCGTTATGCGTTATGCGTTATGCGTTATGCGTTATGCGTTATGCGTTATGCGTTATGCGTTATGCGTTATGCGTTATGCGTTATGCGTTATGCGTTATGCGTTATGCGTTATGCGTTATGCGTTGTGCGTTATAAGTTTGCGTTATGCGTTATGCGTTATGCGTGATGCGTTATGCGTAATGCGATATGCGTTATGCGTAATGCGTTATGCGTTATGCGTTATGCGTTATGCGTTATGCGTTATGCGTTATGCTTTATGCGTTATGCGTTATGCGTTATACGGTGTGCGTTATGCGTTATGCGTTATGAGTTATGCGTTATGCGTTATGCGTTATGCGTTATGAGTTAGGCGTTATGCGTTATGCGTTATGCGTTATGCGTTATGCGTTATGCGTTATGCGTTTTGCGGTATTCGTTATGCGTTGTGCATTATGCGTTATGCGTTGTGCGTTATGGGTTATGATTTATGCGTTATGCGATATGCGTTATGCGTTATGCGTTATGCGTTATGCGTTATGCGTTATGCGTTATGCGTTATGCGTTATGCGTTATGCGTTATGCGTTATGCGTTATGCGTTATGCGTTATGCGTTATGCGTTATGCGCTATGCGTTGTGCGTTATGGATTATGCGTTATGGGTTGTTCGTTATGCTTTATGCGTTGGGCGTTATACGTTTGCGTTATGCGTTATGCGTTATGCGTTATGCTTTATGCGTTATGCGTTATTCGTTATGCGTTATACGGTGTGCGTTATGCGTTATGCGTTATGCGTTATGCGTTATGCGTTATGGGTTATGCGTTATGCTTTATGCGTTATACGTTGTACGTTGTACGTTATGCGTAATGCGTTATGTTTTATGCAATATGCTTATGCGTAATGCTTCATGCGTTATGCGTTATGCGATATGCGTTATGCGTTATGCTTTATGCGTTATGCGTTATCCGTTGTTCGTGATGCGTTATGCGTTGTGCGTTATACGTTATGCGTTATGCGTTATGCGTTATGCGTTATGCGTTATGCGTTATGCGTTATGCGTTATGCGTTATGCGTTATGCGTTATGCGTTATGCGTTATGCGTTATGCGTTATGCGTTGTGCGTTATAAGTTTGCGTTATGCGTTATGCTTTATGCGTGATGCGTTATGCGTAATGCGATATGCGTTATGTGTTATACTTTATGCGTTATCCGTTATGTGTTATACTTTATGGGTTATGCGTTATGCGTTATGCGTTATGCGTTATGCGTTATGCGTTATTGCGTTATGCGTTATCCGTTGTTCGTTATGCGTTAAGCGTTGTGCGTTATACGTTTGCGTTATGCGTTATGCGTTATGCGTTATACGGTATGCGTTATGCGTTATACGTTATGCGTTATGCGTTATGCGTTATGCGTTATGCGTTAGGGGTTATGCGTTATGCGTTATGCGTTATGCTTTATGCGTTATGCATTATGCGTTATGCGTGATCCGTTATGCGTTAGGCGTTATGGGTTTTCCGGTGTTCGTTATGCGTTGTGCATTATGCGTTATGCGTTATGAGGTATGGGTTATGGTTTATGCGTTATGCGTTGTGCGTTATACGTTTGCGTTATGCGTTATGCGTTATGCAATATGCGTTATGCGTTATGCGTTATGCGTTATGCGTTATGCTTTATGCGTTATGCGTTATGAGTTACACGTTATGCGTTATGCGTTATGCGTTATGCGTTAGGGGTTATGCGTTATGCGTTATGCGTTATGCTTTATGCATTATGCGTTATGCTTTATGCGTTATGCGTTATGCGTTATGCGTTATGCGTTATGATTTATGCGTTATGCGTAATGCGATATGCGTTATGTGTTATACTTTATGCGTTATCCGTTATGTGTTATACTTTATGGGTTATGCGTAATGCGTTATGCGTTATGCGTTATGCGTTATGCGTTATGCGTTATGCGTTATGCGTTATGCGTTATGCGTTGTGCGTTATAAGTTTGCGTTATGCGTTATGCGGTATGCGTTATGCTTTATGCTCTATGCGTTATGCGTTATGCGTTATGCGTTATGTGTTATGCGTTATGCGTTATGCGTTATGGATTATGCGTTATGGGTTGTTCGTTATGCTTTATCCGTTGGGCGTTATACGTTTGCGTTATGCGTTATGCTTTATGCTTTATGCGTTATGCGTTATGCGTTATACGGTGTGCGTTATGCGTTATGCGTTATGAGTTATGCGTTATGCGTTATGCGTTATGAGTTAGGCTTTATGCGTTATGCGTTATGCGTTATGCGTTATGCGTTATGCGTTATGCGTTATGCGTTATGCGTTATGCGTTATGCGATATGCGTTTTGCGGTATTCGTTATGCGTTGTGCATTATGCGTTATGCGTTGTGCGTTATGGGTTATGATTTATGCGTTATGCGATATGCGTTATGCGTTATGCGTTATGCGTTATGCGTTATGCGTTATGCGTTATGCGTTATGCGTTATGCGTTATGCGTTTTGCGTTATGCGTTATGCGTTATGCGTTATGCGTTATGCGTTATGCGTTATGCCTTATGCGTTATGCGTTATGCTTTATGCGTTATGCGTTATTCGTTATGCGTTATACGGTGTGCGTTATGCGTTATGCGTTATGCGTTATGCGTTATGAGTTAGGCTTTATGCGTTATGCGTTATGCGTTATGCGTTATGCGACATACGTTATGCGTTATGCGTTATGCGTTATGCGTTTTGCGTTATGCGTTAGGGGTCATGCGTTATGCGTTATGCGTTATGCATTATGCGTTATGCTTTATGCGTTATGCGTTATGCGTTATGCGTTATGATTTATGCGTTATGCGTAATGCGATATGCGTTATGTGTTATACTTTATGCGTTATGCGTTATGCGTTATGCGTTATGCGTTATGCGTAATGCGTAATGCGTTATGCGTTATGCGTTATGCGTTATGCGTTATGCGTTATGCGTTATGCTTTATGCGTTATGCGTTATGCGTTATACGGTGTGCGTTATGCGTTATGCGTTATGAGTTATGCGTTATGCGTTATGCGTTATGCGTTATGAGTTAGGCGTTATGCGTTATGCGTTATGCGTTATGCGTTATGCGTTATGCGTTATGCGTTTTGCGGTATTCGTTATGCGTTGTGCATTATGCGTTATGCGTTGTGCGTTATGGGTTATGATTTATGCGTTATGCGATATGCGTTATGCGTTATGCGTTATGCGTTATGCGTTATGCGTTATGCGTTATGCGTTATGCGTTATGCGTTATGAGTTATGCGTTATGCGTTATGCGTTATGCGCTATGCGTTGTGCGTTATGGATTATGCGTTATGGGTTGTTCGTTATGCTTTATGCGTTGGGCGTTATACGTTTGCGTTATGCGTTATGCGTTATGCGTTATGCTTTATGCGTTATGCGTTATTCGTTATGCGTTATACGGTGTGCGTTATGCGTTATGCGTTATGCGTTATGCGTTATGCGTTATGGGTTATGCGTTATGCTTTATGCGTTATACGTTGTACGTTGTACGTTATGCGTAATGCGTTATGTTTTATGCAATATGCTTATGCGTAATGCTTCATGCGTTATGCGTTATGCGATATACGTTATGCGTTATGCTTTATGCGTTATGCGTTATCCGTTGTTCGTGATGCGTTATGCGTTGTGCGTTATACGTTATGCGTTATGCGTTATGCGTTATGCGTTATGCGTTATGCGTTATGCGTTATGCGTTATGCGTTATGCGTTATGCGTTATGCGTTATGTTTTATGCGATGTGCGTTATGCGTTATGCGTTATGCGACATACGTTATGCGTTATGCGTTATGCGTTATGCGTGATTCGTTATGCGTTAGGCGTTATGCGTTATGCCTTTTGCGTTATGCGTTATGCATTATGCGTTATGCGTTATCCGTTATGCGTTATGCTTTATGCGTTATACGTTATGCGTTATGCGTTAAGCGTTATGAGTTATGAGTTATAAGTTATGCGTAATGCGTTATGCGTTATGCGTTAGGCGTTAAGCGTTATGCGTTTTGCGTTATACGTTATGTGGTATTCGTTATGCGTTGTGCATTATGCGTTGTGCATTATGCGTTATGCGTTATGCGTTGGGCGTTATACGTTTGCGTTATGCGTTATGCGTTGTTCGTTATGCGTTATGCGATATGCATTATGCGTTATGCGTTATGCGTTATGACTTATACGTTATGCGTTAAGCGTTATGCGTTATGCTTTATGCGTTATGCGAGATCCGTTATGCGTCAGGCGTTATGCGTTTTACGGTATTCGTTATGCGTTGTGCATTATGCGTTATGCGTTATGCGTTATACGTTATACGTTATACGTTATGCGTTATGCATTATCCGTTATGAGTTATGACTTATACGTTATGCGTTAAGCGTTATGCGTTATGCTTTATGCGTTATGCGTGATCCGTTATGCGTCAGGCGTTATGCGTTTTACGGTATTCGTTATGCGTTGTGCATTATGCGTTATGCGTTATGCGTTATACGTTATGCGTTATGCGTTATGCGTTATGCGTTATGCGACATGCGTTATGCGTTATGCGTTATGCGTTATGCGTTATGCGATATGCGTTATGCGTTATGCGTTATGCGTTATGCGTTATGCGTTAGGCGTTATGCGTTTTGCGGTATTCGTTATGCGTTGTGCATTATGCGTTATGCGTTATGCGTTATGCGTTAAAAGTTATGCGTTATGCGTTATGCGTTATGCGTTATGCTTTATGCGTTATGCGTTATGCGTTATGCGTTATGCGTTATGCGTTATGCGTTATGCGTTATGGTTTATGCGTTATGCGTTATGCGTTATACGTTATACGTTATTCGTTATGAATTATGCGTTTTGCGTTATGCATTATGCGTTATGCGTTATGCGTTATGCAGTATGCGTTATGCGGTATTCGTTATGCGTTGTGCATTATGCGTTATGCATTTTGCGTTATGCGTTATTCATTATGCATTATGCGTTATGCATTATGCGTTATGCGTTATGCGTTATGCGTTATGCGATATGCGATATGCGTTATGCGTTATGCTTTATGCGTTATGCGTTAGGCGTTATACGTTATGCGTTATGCGTTATGCGTTATGCGTTATGCGTTATGCGTTATGCGTTATGCGTTATGCGTTATGCGTTATGCGTTATGCGTTATGCGTTATGCGTTATGCGTTATGCGTTATGCGTTATGCGTTATGCGTTATGCGACATGCGTTATGCATTATCCGTTATGAGTTATGACTTATACGTTATGCGTTAAGCGTTATGCGTTATGCTTTATGCGTTATGCGTGATCCGTTCTGCGTCAGGCGTTATGCGTTTTACGGTATTCGTTATGCGTTGTGCATTATGCGTTATGCATTATGCGTTATACGTTATACGTTATGCGTTATGCGTTATGCGTTATGCGTTATGCGACATGCGTTATGCGTTATGCGTTATGCGTTATGCGTTATGCGTTATGCGTTATGCGTTATGCGATATGCGTTATGCGTTATGCGTTATGCGTTATGCGTTATGCGTTATGCGTTATGCGTTATGCGTTATGCGTTTTGCGGTATTCGTTATGCGTTGTGCATTATGCGTTATGCGTTATGCGTTATGCGTTAAAAGTTATGCGTTATGCTTTATGCGTTATGCATTATGTGTTATGCGTTATGCGTGATCAGTTATTCGTTAGGCGTTATGCGATTTGCGGTATTCGTTATGCGTTGTGCATTATGCGTTATGCGTTATGCGTTATGCGTTATGCGTTATGCGTTATGCGTTATGCGTTATGCGTTATGCGTTATGCGTTATGCGTTATTCGTTAGGCGTTATGCGATTTGCGGTATTCGTTATGCGTTGTGCATTATGCGTTATGCGTTATGCGTTATGCGTTATGCGTTATGCTTTATTCGTTATGCGTTATGCGTTATCCGTTATGCGTTATGCGTTATGCGTTATGCGTTATGCGTTATGCGTTATGCGTTATGCTTTATGCGTTATGCGTTATGCGTTATGCGTTATGCGTTATGCGTTATGCTTTATGCGTTATGGTTTATGCGTTATGCGTTATGCGTTATACGTTATACGTTATTCGTTATGAATTATGCGTTTTGCGTTATGCATTATGCGTTATGCGTTATGCGTTATGCAGTATGCGTTATGCGGTATTCATTATGCGTTGTGCATTATGCGTTATGCATTTTGCGTTATGCGTTATGCGTTATGCGTTATGCGTTATGCGTTATGCGTTATGCGTTAGGCGTTGTACGTTTTGCGGTATTCGTTATGCGTTGTGCATTATGCGTTATGCGTTATGCGTAATGCGTTATGCGTTATGCGTTATGCAGTATGCGTTATGCGTTATGCGTGATCCGTTATGCGTTAGGCGTTATGAGTTTCCGGTATTTGTTATGCGTTGTGCATTATGCGTTATGCATTTTGCGTTATGTGTTATGCGTTATGCGTTATGCGTTATGCGTTATGCGTTATGCGTTATGCGTTATGCGTTATGCGTTATGCGTTAGGCGTTGTACGTTTTGCGGTATTCGTTATGCGTTGTGCATTATGCGTTATGCGTTATGCGTAATGCGTTATGCGTTTTGCGGTATTCGTTATGCGTTGTGCATTATGCGTTATGCGTTATGCGTTATGCAGTATGCGTTATGCGTTATGCGTGATCCGTTATGCGTTCTGCGTTATGAGTTTCCGGTATTCGTTATGCGTTGTGCATTATGCGTTATGCATTTTGCGTTATGTGTTATGCGTTATGCGTTATGCATTATCCGTTATGAGTTATGACTTATACGTTATGCGTTAAGCGTTATGCGTTATGCTTTATGCGTTATGCGTGATCCGTTATGCGTCAGGCGTTATGCGTTTTACGGTAATCGTTATGCGTTGTGCATTATGCGTTATGCATTATGCGTTATACGTTATACGTTATGCGTTATGCGTTATGCGTTATGCGTTATGCGACATGCGTTATGCGTTATGCGTTATGCGTTATGCGTTATGCGTTATGCGATATGCGTTATGCGTTATGCGTTATGCGTTATGCGTTATGCGTTATGCGTTATGCGTTATGCGTTATGCGTTATGCGTTTTGCGGTATTCGTTATGCGTTGTGCATTATGCGTTATGCGTTATGCGTTATGCGTTATGCGTTATGCGTTATGCGATATGCGTTATGCGTTATGCGTTATGCGTTATGCGTTATGCGTTATGCGTTATGCGTTATGCGTTATGCGTTATGCGTTATGCGTTTTGCGGTATTCGTTATGCGTTGTGCATTATGCGTTATGCGTTATGCGTTATGCGTTATGCGTTATGCGTTATGCGTTATGCGTTATGCGTTATGCTTTATGCGTTATGCGTTATGCGTTATGCGTTATGCGTTATGCGTTATGCTTTATGCGTTATGGTTTATGCGTTATGCGTTATGCGTTATACGTTATACGTTATTCGTTATGAATTATGCGTTTTGCGTTATGCATTATGCGTTATGCGTTATGCGTTATGCAGTATGCGTTATGCGGTATTCATTATGCGTTGTGCATTATGCGTTATGCATTATGCGTTATGCGTTATGCGTTATGCGTTATGCGTTATGCGTTATGCGTTATGCGTTATGCGTTATGCGTTATTCGTTAGGCGTTAAGCGATTTGCGGTATTCGTTATGCGTTGTGCATTATGCGTTATGCGTTATGCGTTATGCGTTATGCGTTATGCGTTATGCGTTATGCTTTATTCGTTATGCGTTATGCGTTATCCGTTATGCGTTATACGTTATGCGTTATGCGTTATGCGTTATGCGTTATGCGTTATGCTTTATGCGTTATGCGTTATGCGTTATGCGTTATGCGTTATGCGTTATGCGTTATGCGTTATGCGTTATGCGTTATGGTTTATGCGTTATGCGTTATGCGTTATACGTTATACGTTATTCGTTATGAATTATGCGTTTTGCGTTATGCATTATGCGTTATGCGTTATGCGTTATGCAGTATGCGTTATGCGGTATTCGTTATGCGTTGTGCATTATGCGTTATGCATTTTGCGTTATGCGTTATTCATTATGCGTTATGCGGTATGCGTTATGCGTTATGCGTTATGGTTTATGCGTTATGCGTTATGCGTTATACGTTATACGTTATTCGTTATGAATTATGCGTTTTGCGTTATGCATTATGCGTTATGCGTTATGCGTTATGCAGTATGCGTTATGCGGTATTCGTTATGCGTTGTGCATTATGCGTTATGCATTTTGCGTTATGCGTTATTCATTATGCGTTATGCGTTATGCGTGATCAGTTATTCGTTAGGCGTTATGCGATTTGCGGTATTCGTTATGCGTTGTGCATTATGCGTTATGCGTTATGCGTTATGCGTTATGCGTTATGCGTTATGCGTTATGTGTTATGCGTTGTGCGTTATGCGTTATGCGTTATGCGTTGGGCGTTATGCGTTTTGCGGTATTCGTTATGCGTTGTGCATTATGCGTTATGCGTTATGCGTTATGCGTTATGCGTTATGCTTTATTCGTTATGCGTTATGCGTTATCCGTTATGCGTTATGCGTTATGCGTTATGCATTTATGCGTTATGCGTTATGCGTTATGCTTTATGCGTTATGCGTTATGCGTTATGCGTTATGCGTTATGCGTTATGCGTTATGCGTTATGCGTTATGGTTTATGCGTTATGCGTTATGCGTTATACGTTATACGTTATTCGTTATGAATTATGCGTTTTGCGTTATGCATTATGCGTTATGCGTTATGCGTTATGCAGTATGCGTTATGCGGTATTCGTTATGCGTGGTGCATTATGCGTTATGCATTTTGCGTTATGCGTTATGCGTTATGCGTTATGCGTTATGCGTTATGCGTTATGCGTTATGCGTTATGCGTTAGGCGTTGTACGTTTTGCGGTATTCGTTATGCGTTGTGCATTATGCGTTATGCGTTATGCGTAATGCGTTATGCGTTATGCGTTATGCAGTATGCGTTATGCGTTATGCGTGATCCGTTATGCGTTAGGCGTTATGAGTTTCCGGTATTTGTTATGCGTTGTGCATTATGCGTTATGCATTTTGCGTTATGTGTTATGCGTTATGCGTTATGCGTTATGCGTTATGCGTTATGCGTTATGCGTTATGCGTTATGCGTTATGCGTTAGGCGTTGTACGTTTTGCGGTATTCGTTATGCGTTGTGCATTATGCATTTTGCGTTATGTGTTATGCGTTATGCGTTATGCATTATCCGTTATGAGTTATGACTTATACGTTATGCGTTAAGCGTTATGCGTTATGCTTTATGCGTTATGCGTGATCCGTTATGCGTCAGGCGTTATGCGTTTTACGGTATTCGTTATGCGTTGTGCATTATGCGTTATGCATTATGCGTTATACGTTATACGTTATGCGTTATGCGTTATGCGTTATGCGTTATGCGACATGCGTTATGCGTTATGCGTTATGCGTTATGCGTTATGCGTTATGCGATATGCGTTATGCGTTATGCGTTATGCGTTATGCGTTATGCGTTATGCGTTATGCGTTATGCGTTATGCGTTTTGCGGTATTCGTTATGCGTTGTGCATTATGCGTTATGCGTTATGCATTATGCGTTAAAAGTTATGCGTTATGCTTTATGCGTTATGCGTTATGCGTTATGCGTTATGCGTTATGCGTTATGTGTTATGCGTTGTGCGTTATGCGTTATGCGTTATGCGTTGGGCGTTATGCGTTTTGCGGTATTCATTATGCGTTATGCGGTATGCGTTATGCGTTATGCGTTATGGTTTATGCGTTATGCGTTATGCGTTATACGTTATACGTTATTCGTTATGAATTATGCGTTTTGCGTTATGCATTATGCGTTATGCGTTATGCGTTATGCAGTATGCGTTATGCGGTATTCGTTATGCGTTGTGCATTATGCGTTATGCATTTTGCGTTATGCGTTATTCATTATGCGTTATGCGTTATGCGTGATCAGTTATTCGTTAGGCGTTATGCGATTTGCGGTATTCGTTATGCGTTGTGCATTATGCGTTATGCGTTATGCGTTATGCGTTATGCGTTATGCGTTATGCGTTATGTGTTATGCGTTGTGCGTTATGCGTTATGCGTTATGCGTTGGGCGTTATGCGTTTTGCGGTATTCGTTATGCGTTGTGCATTATGCGTTATGCGTTATGCGTTATGCGTTATGCGTTATGCTTTATTCGTTATGCGTTATGCGTTATCCGTTATGCGTTATGCGTTATGCGTTATGCGTTATGCGTTATGCGTTATGCGTTATGCTTTATGCGTTATGCGTTATGCGTTATGCGTTATGCGTTATGCGTTATGCGTTATGCGTTATGCGTTATGGTTTATGCGTTATGCGTTATGCGTTATACGTTATACGTTATTCGTTATGAATTATGCGTTTTGCGTTATGCATTATGCGTTATGCGTTATGCGTTATGCAGTATGCGTTATGCGGTATTCGTTATGCGTGGTGCATTATGCGTTATGCATTTTGCGTTATGCGTTATGCGTTATGCGTTATGCGTTATGCGTTATGCGTTATGCGTTATGCGTTAGGCGTTGTACGTTTTGCGGTATTCGTTATGCGTTGTGCATTATGCGTTATGCGTTATGCGTAATGCGTTATGCGTTATGCGTTATGCAGTATGCGTTATGCGTTATGCGTGATCCGTTATGCGTTAGGCGTTATGAGTTTCCGGTATTTGTTATGCGTTGTGCATTATGCGTTATGCATTTTGCGTTATGTGTTATGCGTTATGCGTTATGCGTTATGCGTTATGCGTTATGCGTTATGCGTTATGCGTTATGCGTTATGCGTTAGGCGTTGTACGTTTTGCGGTATTCGTTATGCGTTGTGCATTATGCATTTTGCGTTATGTGTTATGCGTTATGCGTTATGCATTATCCGTTATGAGTTATGACTTATACGTTATGCGTTAAGCGTTATGCGTTATGCTTTATGCGTTATGCGTGATCCGTTATGCGTCAGGCGTTATGCGTTTTACGTTATTCGTTATGCGTTGTGCATTATGCGTTATGCATTATGCGTTATACGTTATACGTTATGCGTTATGCGTTATGCGTTATGCGTTATGCGACATGCGTTATGCGTTATGCGTTATGCGTTATGCGTTATGCGTTATGCGTTATGCGTTATGCGTTATGCGTTATGCGTTATGCGTTATGCGTTATGCGTTATGCGTTATGCGTTTTGCGGTATTCGTTATGCGTTGTGCATTATGCGTTATGCGTTATGCATTATGCGTTAAAAGTTATGCGTTATGCTTTATGCGTTATGCATTATGCGTTATGCGTTATGCGTGATCAATTATTCGTTAGGCGTTATGCGATTTGCGGTATTCGTTATGCGTTGTGCATTATGCGTTATGCGTTATGCGTTATGCGTTATGCGTTATGCGTTATGCGTTATGTGTTATGCGTTGTGCGTTATGCGTTATGCGTTATGCGTTAGGCGTTATGCGTTTTGCGGTATTCGTTATGCGTTGTGCATTATGCGTTATGCGTTATGCGTTATGCGTTATGCGTTATGCGTTATGCGTTATGCGTTATGCGTTATGCGTTATTCGTTAGGCGTTATGCGATTTGCGGTATTCGTTATGCGTTGTGCATTATGCGTTATGCGTTATGCGTTATGCGTTATGCGTTATGCTTTATTCGTTATGCGTTATGCGTTATCCGTTATGCGTTATGCGTTATGCGTTATGCGTTATGCGTTATGCGTTATGCTTTATGCGTTATGCGTTATGCGTTATGCGTTATGCGTTATGCGATATGCGTTATGCGTTATGCGTTATGCGTTATGGTTTATGCGTTATGCGTTATACGTTATACGTTATTCGTTATGAATTATGCGTTTTGCGTTATGCATTATGCGTTATGCGTTATGCGTTATGCAGTATGCGTTATGCGGTATTCGTTATGCGTTGTGCATTATGCGTTATGCATTTTGCGTTATGCGTTATTCATTATGCGTTATGCGTTATGCGTTATGCGTTATGCGTTATGCGTTATGCGATATGCGATATGCGTTATGCGTTATGCTTTATGCGTTATGCGTTAGGCGTTATACGTTATGCGTTATGCGTTATGCGTTATGCGTTATGCGTTATGCGTTATGCGTTATGCGTTATGCGTTATGCGTTATGCGTTATGCGTTATGCGTTATGCGTTAGGCGTTGTACGTTTTGCGGTATTCGTTATGCGTTGTGCATTATGCGTTATGCGTTATGCGTAATGCGTTATGCGTTATGCGTTATGCAGTATGCGTTATGCGTTATGCGTGATCCGTTATGCGTTAGGCGTTATGAGTTTCCGGTATTTGTTATGCGTTGTGCATTATGCGTTATGCATTTTGCGTTATGTGTTATGCGTTATGCGTTATGCGTTATGCGTTATGCGTTATGCGTTATGCGTTATGCGTTATGCGTTATGCGTTAGGCGTTGTACGTTTTGCGGTATTCGTTATGCGTTGTGCATTATGCATTTTGCGTTATGTGTTATGCGTTATGCGTTATGCATTATCCGTTATGAGTTATGACTTATACGTTATGCGTTAAGCGTTATGCGTTATGCTTTATGCGTTATGCGTGATCCGTTATGCGTCAGGCGTTATGCGTTTTACGGTATTCGTTATGCGTTGTGCATTATGCGTTATGCATTATGCGTTATACGTTATGCGTTATGCGTTATGCGTTATGCGTTATGCGTTATGCGACATGCGTTATGCGTTATGCGTTATGCGTTATGCGTTATGCGTTATGCGTTATGCGTTATGCGTTATGCGTTATGCGTTATGCGTTATGCGTTATGCGTTATGCGTTATGCGTTTTGCGGTATTCGTTATGCGTTGTGCATTATGCGTTATGCGTTATGCATTATGCGTTAAAAGTTATGCGTTATGCTTTATGCGTTATGCATTATGCGTTATGCGTTATGCGTGATCAATTATTCGTTAGGCGTTATGCGATTTGCGGTATTCGTTATGCGTTGTGCATTATGCGTTATGCGTTATGCGTTATGCGTTATGCGTTATGCGTTATGCGTTATGCGTTATGTGTTATGCGTTGTGCGTTATGCGTTATGCGTTATGCGTTAGGCGTTATGCGTTTTGCGGTATTCGTTATGCGTTGTGCATTATGCGTTATGCGTTATGCGTTATGCGTTATGCGTTATGCGTTATGCGTTATGCGTTATGCGTTATGCGTTATTCGTTAGGCGTTATGCGATTTGCGGTATTCGTTATGCGTTGTGCATTATGCGTTATGCGTTATGCGTTATGCGTTATGCGTTATGCTTTATTCGTTATGCGTTATGCGTTATCCGTTATGCGTTATGCGTTATGCGTTATGCGTTATGCGTTATGCGTTATGCTTTATGCGTTATGCGTTATGCGTTATGCGTTATGCGTTATGCGATATGCGTTATGCGTTATGCGTTATGCGTTATGGTTTATGCGTTATGCGTTATACGTTATACGTTATTCGTTATGAATTATGCGTTTTGCGTTATGCATTATGCGTTATGCGTTATGCGTTATGCAGTATGCGTTATGCGGTATTCGTTATGCGTTGTGCATTATGCGTTATGCATTTTGCGTTATGCGTTATTCATTATGCGTTATGCGTTATGCGTTATGCGTTATGCGTTATGCGTTATGCGTTATGCGATATGCGATATGCGTTATGCGTTATGCTTTATGCGTTATGCGTTAGGCGTTATACGTTATGCGTTATGCGTTATGCGTTATGCGTTATGCGTTATGCGTTATGCGTTATGCGTTATGCGTTATGCGTTATGCGTTATGCGTTATGCGTTATGGTTTATGCGTTATGCGTTATGCGTTATACGTTATACGTTATTCGTTATGAGTTATGCGTTTTGCGTTATGCATTATGCGTTATGCGTTATTCGTTATGCAGTATGCATTATGCGTTATGCGTTATGTGTGATCAGTTATTCGTTAGGCGTTATGCGATTTGCGGTATTCGTTCTGAGTTGTGCATTATGCGTTATGCGTTATGCGTTATGCGTTATGCTTTATGCGTTATGCGTTATGCGTTATGCGTTATGCGTTATGCGTTATGCGTTAGGCGTTATACGTTTTGCGGTATTCGTTATGCGTTGTGCATTATGCGTTATGCGTTATGCGTTATGCGTTATGCGTTATGCGTTATGCGTTATGCGTTATGCGTTATGCGTTATGCGTTATGCGTTATGCGTTATGCGTTATGCGTTATGCGTTATGGTTTATGCGTTATGCGTTATGCGTTATACGTTATACGTTATTCGTTATGAGTTATGCGTTTTGCGTTATGCATTATGCGTTATGCGTTATGCGTTATGCGTTATGCGTTATGCGTTATGCGTTATGCGTTCTGCGTTATGCGTTAAAAGTTATGCGTTATGCTTTATGCGTTATGCATTATGCGTTATGCGTTATGCGTGATCAGTTATTCGTTAGGCGTTATGCGATTTGCGGTATTCGTTATGCGTTGTGCATTATGCGTTATGCGTTATGCGTTATGCGTTATGCGTTATGCGTTATGCGTTATGCGTTATGCGTTATGCGTTATGCGTTATGCGTTATGCGTTATGCGTTATGCGTTATGCGTTATGCGTTATGCGTTATGCGTTATGCGTTATGCGTTATGCGTTAGGCGTTATGCGTTTTGCGGTATTCGTTATGCGTTGTGCATTATGCGTTATGCGTTATGCGTTATGCGTTAAAAGTTATGCGTTATGCTTTATGCGTTATGCATTATGCGTTATGCGTTATGCGTGATCAGTTATTCGTTAGGCGTTATGCGATTTGAGGTATTCGTTATGCGATTTGAGGTATTCGTTATGCGTTGTGCATTATGCGTTATGCGTTATGCGTTATGCGTTATGCGTTATGCGTTATGCGTTATGCGTTATGCGTTATGCGTTATGCGTTATGCGTTATGCTTTATGCGTTATGCGTTAGGCGTTATGCGTTTTGCGGTATTCGTTATGCGTTGTGCATTATGCGTTATGCGTTATGCGTTATGCGTTATGCGTTACGCGTTATGCGTTATGCTTTATGCGTTATGCGTTATGCGTTATGCGTTATTCGTTAGGCGTTATGCGATTTGCGGTATTCGTTATGCGTTGTGCATTATGCGTTATGCGTTATGCGTTATGCGTTATGCGTTATGCGTTGTGCATTATGCGTTATGCGTTATGCGTTATGCGTTATGCGTTATGCGTTATGCGTTATGCGTTATGCGTTATGCGTTATGCGTTATGCGTTATGCTTTATTCGTTATGCGTTATGCGTTATCCGTTATGCGTTATGCGTTATGCGTTATGCGTTATGCGTTATGCGTTATGCGTTATGCGTTATGCGTTATGCGTTATGCGTTATGCAGTATGCGTTATGCGTTATGCGTGATCCGTTATGCGTTCTGCGTTATGAGTTATGACTTATACGTTATGCGTTATGCGTTATGCGTTATGCGTTATGCGTTATGCGTTAGGCGTTATACGTTATGCGTTATGCGTTATGCGTTATGCGTTATGCGTTATGCGTTATGCGTTATGCGTTAAGCGTTATGCGTTATGCGTTATGCGTTATGCGTTATGCGTTATGCGTTATGCGTTATGCGTTATGGTTTATGCGTTATGCGTTATGCGTTATTCGTTAGGCGTTATGCGATTTGCGGTATTCGTTATGCGTTGTGCATTATGCGTTATGCGTTATGCGTTATGCGTTAAAAGTTATGCGTTATGCTTTATGCGTTATGCGTTATGCGTGATCAGGTATTCGTTAGGCGTTATGCGATTTGCGGTATTCGTTATGCGTTGTGCATTATGCGTTATGCTTTATGCGTTATGCGTTATGCGTTATGCGTTATGCGTTATGCGTTATGCGTTATGCGTTATGCGTTATGCGTTAGGCGTTATACGTTTTGCGGTATTCGTTATGCGTTGTGCATTATGCGTTATGCGTTATGCGTTATGCGTTATGCGTTATGCGTTAAAAGTTATGCGTTATGCTTTATGCGTTATGCATTATGCGTTATGCGTTATGCGTGATCAGTTATTCGTTAGGCGTTATGCGATTTGCGGTATTCGTTATGCGTTGTGCATTATGCGTTATGCGTTATGCGTTATGCGTTATGCGTTATGCGTTATGCGTTATGCGTTATGCGTTATGCGTTATGCGTTATGCGTTATGCGTTAGGCGTTATACGTTATGCGTTATGCGTTATGCGTTATGCGTTATGCGTTATGCGTTATGCGTTATGCGTTATGTGTTATGCGTTATGCGTTATGCGTTATGCGTTATGCGTTATGCGTTATGCGTTATGCGTTATGCGTTATGGTTAATGCGTTATGCGTTATGCGTTATGCGTTATGCGTTATGCGTTATGCGTTATGCGTTATGCGTTATGCTTTATGCGTTATTCGTGATCCGTTATGCGTGAGGCGTTATGCGTTTTGCGTTATCCGTTATGAGTTATGACTTATACGTTATGCGTTAAGCGTTATGCGACATGCGTTATGCGTTATGCGTTATGCGTTATGCGTTATGCGTTATGCGTTATGCGTTATGCGTTATGCGTTATGCGTTATGCGTTATGCGATATGCGTTATGCGTTATGCGTTATGCGTTATGCGTTATGCGTTATGCGTTATGCGTTTTGCGGTATTCGTTATGCGTTGTGCATTATGCGTTATGCGTTATGCGTTATGCGTTAAAAGTTATGCGTTATGCTTTATGCGTTATGCATTATGCGTTATGCGTTATGCGTGATCAGTTATTCGTTAGGCGTTATGCGATTTGCGGTATTCGTTATGCGTTGTGCATTATGCGTTATGCGTTATGCGTTATGCGTTATGCGTTATGCGTTATGCGTTATGCGTTATGCGTTATGCGTTATGCGTTATGCGTTATGCGTTATGCGTTATGCGTTATGCGTTATGCGTTATGCGTTATGCTTTATGCGTTATGCGTTATGCGTTATGCGTGATCAGTTATTCGTTAGGCGTTATGCGATTTGCGGTATTCGTTATGCGTTGTGCATTATGCGTTATGCGTTATGCGTTATGCGTTATGCGTTATGCGTTATGCGTTATGCGTTATGCGTTATGCGTTATGCGTTATGCGTTATGCGTTATGCGTTATGCGTTATGCGTTATGCGTTATGCGTTATGCGTTATGCGTTATGCGTTATGCGTTATGCGTTATGCGTTATGCGTTATGCGTTATGCGTTAGGCGTTATGCGTTTTGCGGTATTCGTTATGCGTTATGCGTTATGCGTTAGGCGTTATACGTTTTGCGGTATTCGTTATGCGTTGTGCATTATGCGTTATGCGTTATGCGTTATGCGTTATGCGTTATGCGTTATGCGTTATGCGTTATGCGTTATGCGTTATGCGTTATGCGTTATGCGTTATGCGTTATGCGTTATGCGTTATGGTTTATGCGTTATGCGTTATGCGTTATACGTTATACGTTATTCGTTATGAGTTATGCGTTTTGCGTTATGCATTATGCGTTATGCGTTATGCGTTATGCGTTATGCGTTATGCGTTATGCGTTATGCGTTCTGCGTTATGCGTTAAAAGTTATGCGTTATGCTTTATGCGTTATGCATTATGCGTTATGCGTTATGCGTGATCAGTTATTCGTTAGGCGTTATGCGATTTGCGGTATTCGTTATGCGTTGTGCATTATGCGTTATGCGTTATGCGTTATGCGTTATGCGTTATGCGTTATGCGTTATGCGTTATGCGTTATGCGTTATGCGTTATGCGTTATGCGTTATGCGTTATGCGTTATGCGTTATGCGTTATGCGTTATGCGTTATGCGTTATGCGTTATGCGTTAGGCGTTATGCGTTTTGCGGTATTCGTTATGCGTTGTGCATTATGCGTTATGCGTTATGCGTTATGCGTTAAAAGTTATGCGTTATGCTTTATGCGTTATGCATTATGCGTTATGCGTTATGCGTGATCAGTTATTCGTTAGGCGTTATGCGATTTGAGGTATTCGTTATGCGATTTGAGGTATTCGTTATGCGTTGTGCATTATGCGTTATGCGTTATGCGTTATGCGTTATGCGTTATGCGTTATGCGTTATGCGTTATGCGTTATGCGTTATGCGTTATGCGTTATGCGTTATGCGTTATGCTTTATGCGTTATGCGTTAGGCGTTATGCGTTTTGCGGTATTCGTTATGCGTTGTGCATTATGCGTTATGCGTTATGCGTTATGCGTTATGCGTTACGCGTTATGCGTTATGCTTTATGCGTTATGCGTTATGCGTTATGCGTTATTCGTTAGGCGTTATGCGATTTGCGGTATTCGTTATGCGTTGTGCATTATGCGTTATGCGTTATGCGTTATGCGTTATGCGTTATGCGTTGTGCATTATGCGTTATGCGTAATGCGTTATGCGTTATGCGTTATGCGTTATGCGTTATGCGTTATGCGTTATGCGTTATGCGTTATGCGTTATGCTTTATTCGTTATGCGTTATGCGTTATCCGTTATGCGTTATGCGTTATGCGTTATGCGTTATGCGTTATGCGTTATGCGTTATGCGTTATGCGTTATGCGTTATGCGTTATGCGTTATGCGTTATGCAGTATGCGTTATGCGTTATGCGTGATCCGTTATGCGTTCTGCGTTATGAGTTATGACTTATACGTTATGCGTTATGCGTTATGCGTTATGCGTTATGCGTTATGCGTTAGGCGTTATACGTTATGCGTTATGCGTTATGCGTTATGCGTTATGCGTTATGCGTTATGCGTTATGCGTTATGCGTTATGCGTTATGCGTTATGCGTTATGCGTTATGCGTTATGCGTTATGCGTTATGCGTTATGCGTTATGCGTTATGCGTTATGGTTTATGCGTTATGCGTTATGCGTTATTCGTTAGGCGTTATGCGATTTGCGGTATTCGTTATGCGTTGTGCATTATGCGTTATGCGTTATGCGTTATGCGTTAAAAGTTATGCGTTATGCTTTATGCGTTATACGTTATGCGTGATCAGTTATTCGTTAGGCGTTATGCGATTTGCGGTATTCGTTATGCGTTGTGCATTATGCGTTATGCTTTATGCGTTATGCGTTATGCGTTATGCGTTATGCGTTATGCGTTATGCGTTATGCGTTATGCGTTATGCGTTATGCGTTAGGCGTTATGCGTTTTGCGGTATTCGTTATGCGTTGTGCATTATGCGTTATGCGTTATGCGTTATGCGTTATGCGTTATGCGTTAAAAGTTATGCGTTATGCTTTATGCGTTATGCATTATGCGTTATGCGTTATGCGTGATCAGTTATTCGTTAGGCGTTATGCGATTTGCGGTATTCGTTATGCGTTGTGCATTATGCGTTATGCGTTATGCGTTATGCGTTATGCGTTATGCGTTATGCGTTATGCGTTATGCGTTATGCGTTATGCGTTATGCGTTAGGCGTTATACGTTATGCGTTATGCGTTATGCGTTATGCGTTATGCGTTATGCGTTATGCGTTATGCGTTATGTGTTATGCGTTATGCGTTATGCGTTATGCGTTATGCGTTATGCGTTATGCGTTATGCGTTATGCGTTATGGTTAATGCGTTATGCGTTATGCGTTATGCGTTATGCGTTATGCGTTATGCGTTATGCGTTATGCGTTATGCTTTATGCGTTATGCGTGATCCGTTATGCGTGAGGCGTTATGCGTTTTGCGTTATCCGTTATGAGTTATGACTTATACGTTATGCGTTAAGCGTTATGCGACATGCGTTATGCGTTATGCGTTATGCGTTATGCGTTATGCGTTATGCGTTATGCGTTATGCGTTATGCGTTATGCGTTATGCGTTATGCGTTATGCGTTATGCGATATGCGTTATGCGTTATGCGTTATGCGTTATGCGTTATGCGTTATGCGTTATGCGTTTTGCGGTATTCGTTATGCGTTGTGCATTATGCGTTATGCGTTATGCGTTATGCGTTAAAAGTTATGCGTTATGCTTTATGCGTTATGCATTATGCGTTATGCGTTATGCGTGATCAGTTATTCGTTAGGCGTTATGCGATTTGCGGTATTCGTTATGCGTTGTGCATTATGCGTTATGCGTTATGCGTTATGCGTTATGCGTTATGCGTTATGCGTTATGCGTTATGCGTTATGCGTTATGCGTTATGCGTTATGCGTTATGCGTTATGCGTTATGCGTTATGCGTTATGCTTTATGCGTTATGCGTTATGCGTTATGCGTGATCAGTTATTCGTTAGGCGTTATGCGATTTGCGGTATTCGTTATGCGTTGTGCATTATGCGTTATGCGTTATGCGTTATGCGTTATGCGTTATGCGTTATGCGTTATGCGTTATGCGTTATGCGTTATGCGTTATGCGTTATGCGTTATGCGTTATGCGTTATGCGTTATGCGTTATGCGTTATGCGTTATGCGTTATGCGTTATGCGTTATGCGTTATGCGTTATGCGTTATGCGTTAGGCGTTATGCGTTTTGCGGTATTCGTTATGCGTTGTGCATTATGCGTTATGCGTTATGCGTTATGCGTTATGCGTTATGCGTTATGCGTTATGCTTTATGCGTTATGCATTATGCGTTATGCGTTATGCGTGATCAGTTATTCGTTAGGCGTTATGCGATTTGAGGTATTCGTTATGCGTTGTGCATTATGCGTTATGCGTTATGCGTTATGCGTTATGCGTTATGCGTTATGCGTTATGCGTTATGCGTTATGCGTTATGCGTTATGCGTTATGCTTTATGCGTTATGCGTTAGGCGTTATGCGTTTTGCGGTATTCGTTATGCGTTGTGCATTATGCGTTATGCGTTATGCGTTATGCGTTATGCGTTATGCGTTATGCGTTATGCGTTATGCGTTGTGCATTATGCGTTATGCGTTATGCGTTATGCGTTATGCGTTATGCGTTATGCGTTATGCGTTATGCGTTATGCGTTATGCTTTATTCGTTATGCGTTATGCGTTATCCGTTATGCGTTATGCGTTATGCGTTATGCGTTATGCTTTATGCGTTATGCGTTATGCGTTATGCGTTATGCGTTATTCGTTAGGCGTTATGCGATTTGCGGTATTCGTTATGCGTTGTGCATTATGCGTTATGCGTTATGCGTTATGCGTTATGCGTTATGCGTTATGCAGTATGCGTTATGCGTTATGCGTGATCCGTTATGCGTTAGGCGTTATGAGTTTCCGGTATTTGTTATGCGTTATGCGTTATGCATTTTGCGTTATGTGTTATGCGTTATGCGTTATGCGTTATGCGTTATGCGTTATGCGTTATGCGTTATGCGTTAGGCGTTGTACGTTTTGCGGTATTCGTTATGCGTTGTGCATTATGCATTTTGCGTTATGTGTTATGCGTTATGCGTTATGCATTATCCGTTATGAGTTATGACTTATACGTTATGCGTTAAGCGTTATGCGTTATGCTTTATGCGTTATGCGTGATCCGTTATGCGTCAGGCGTTATGCGTTTTACGGTATTCGTTATGCGTTGTGCATTATGCGTTATGCATTATGCGTTATACGTTATACGTTATGCGTTATGCGTTATGCGTTATGCGTTATGCGACATGCGTTATGCGTTATGCGTTATGCGTTATGCGTTATGCGTTATGCGATATGCGTTATGCGTTATGCGTTATGCGTTATGCGTTATGCGTTATGCGTTATGCGTTATGCGTTTTGCGGTATTCGTTATGCGTTGTGCATTATGCGTTATGCGTTATGCATTATGCGTTAAAAGTTATGCGTTATGCTTTATGCGTTATGCATTATGCGTTATGCGTTATGCGTGATCAATTATTCGTTAGGCGTTATGCGATTTGCGGTATTCGTTATGCGTTGTGCATTATGCGTTATGCGTTATGCGTTATGCGTTATGCGTTATGCGTTATGCGTTATGTTTTATGCGTTGTGCGTTATGCGTTATGCGTTATGCGTTAGGCGTTATGCGTTTTGCGGTATTCGTTATGCGTTGTGCATTATGCGTTATGCGTTATGCGTTATGCGTTATGCGTTATGCGTTATGCGTTATGCGTTATGCGTTATGCGTTATTCGTTAGGCGTTATGCGATTTGCGGTATTCGTTATGCGTTGTGCATTATGCGTTATGCGTTATGCGTTATGCGTTATGCGTTATGCTTTATTCGTTATGCGTTATGCGTTATCCGTTATGCGTTATGCGTTATGCGTTATGCGTTATGCGTTATGCGTTATGCGTTATGCTTTATGCGTTATGCGTTATGCGTTATGCGTTATGCGTTATGCGATATGCGTTATGCGTTATGCGTTATGCGTTATGGTTTATGCGTTATGCGTTATACGTTATACGTTATTCGTTATGAATTATGCGTTTTGCGTTATGCATTATGCGTTATGCGTTATGCGTTATGCAGTATGCGTTATGCGTTATGCTTTATGCGTTATGCGTTATGCGTTATGCGTTATGCGTTATTCGTTAGGCGTTATGCGTTATGCGTTATGCGTTATGCGTTATGCGTTATGCGTTATGTGTTATGCGTTATGCGTTATGCGTTATGCGTTATGCGTTATGCGTTATGCGTTATGCGTTATGCGTTATGGTTAATGCGTTATGCGTTATGCGTTATGCGTTATGCGTTATGCGTTATGCGTTATGCGTTATGCGTTATGCTTTATGCGTTATTCGTGATCCGTTATGCGTGAGGCGTTATGCGTTTTGCGTTATCCGTTATGAGTTATGACTTATACGTTATGCGTTAAGCGTTATGCGACATGCGTTATGCGTTATGCGTTATGCGTTATGCGTTATGCGTTATGCGTTATGCGTTATGCGTTATGCGTTATGCGTTATGCGTTATGCGTTATGCGTTATGCGTTATGCGATATGCGTTATGCGTTATGCGTTATGCGTTATGCGTTATGCGTTATGCGTTATGCGTTATGCGTTTTGCGGTATTCGTTATGCGTTGTGCATTATGCGTTATGCGTTATGCGTTATGCGTTAAAAGTTATGCGTTATGCTTTATGCGTTATGCATTATGCGTTATGCGTTATGCGTGATCAGTTATTCGTTAGGCGTTATGCGATTTGCGGTATTCGTTATGCGTTGTGCATTATGCGTTATGCGTTATGCGTTATGCGTTATGCGTTATGCGTTATGCGTTATGCGTTATGCGTTATGCGTTATGAGTTTAGGGTTATGCGTTATGCGTTATGCGTTATGCTTTATGCGTTATGCGTTATGCGTTATGCGTGATCAGTTATTCGTTAGGCGTTATGCGATTTGCGGTATTCGTTATGCGTTGTGCATTATGCGTTATGCGTTATGCGTTATGCGTTATGCGTTATGCGTTATGCGTTATGCGTTATGCGTTATGCGTTATGCGTTATGCGTTATGCGTTATGCGTTATGCGTTATGCGTTATGCGTTATGCGTTATGCGTTATGCGTTATGCGTTATGCGTTATGCGTTATGCGTTATGCGTTATGCGTTATGCGTTATGCGTTATGCGTTATGCGTTATGCGTTTTGCGGTATTCGTTATGCGTTGTGCATTATGCGTTATGCGTTATGCGTTATGCGTTATGCGTTATGCGTTATGCGTTATGCTTTATGCTTTATGCGTTATGCATTATGCGTTATGCGTTATGCGTGATCAGTTATTCGTTAGGCGTTATGCGATTTGAGGTATTCGTTATGCGTTGTGCATTATGCGTTATGCGTTATGCGTTATGCGTTATGCTTTATGCGTTATGCGTTAGGCGTTATGCGTTTTGCGGTATTCGTTATGCGTTGTGCATTATGCGTTATGCGTTATGCGTTATGCGTTATGCGTTATGCGTTATGCGTTATGCGTTATGCGTTGTGCATAATGCGTTATGCGTTATGCGTTATGCGTTATGCGTTATGCGTTATGCGTTATGCGTTATGCGTTATGCTTTATTCGTTATGCGTTATGCGTTATCCGTTATGCGTTATGCGTTATGCGTTATGCGTTATGCTTTATGCGTAATGCGTTATGCGTTATGCGTTATGCGTTATTCGTTAGGCGTTATGCGATTTGCGGTATTCGTTATGCGTTGTGCATTATGCGTTATGCGTTATGCGTTATGCGTTATGCGTTATGCAGTATGCGTTATGCGTTATGCGTGATCCGTTATGCGTTAGGCGTTATGAGTTTCCGGTATTTGTTATGCGTTGTGCATTATGCGTTATGCATTTTGCGTTATGTGTTATGCGTTATGCGTTATGCGTTATGCGTTATGCGTTATGCGTTATGCGTTATGCGTTAGGCGTTGTACGTTTTGCGGTATTCGTTATGCGTTGTGCATTATGCATTTTGCGTTATGTGTTATGCGTTATGCGTTATGCATTATCCGTTATGAGTTATGACTTATACGTTATGCGTTAAGCGTTATGCGTTATGCTTTATGCGTTATGCGTGATCCGTTATGCGTTATGCGTTATGCGTTTTACGGTATTCGTTATGCGTTGTGCATTATGCGTTATGCATTATGCGTTATACGTTATACGTTATGCGTTATGCGTTATGCGTTATGCGTTATGCGACATGCGTTATGCGTTATGCGTTATGCGTTATGCGTTATGCGTTATGCGATATGCGTTATGCGTTATGCGTTATGCGTTATGCGTTATGCGTTATGCGTTATGCGTTATGCGTTTTGCGGTATTCGTTATGCGTTGTGCATTATGCGTTATGCGTTATGCATTATGCGTTAAAAGTTATGCGTTATGCTTTATGCGTTATGCATTATGCGTTATGCGTTATGCGTGATCAATTATTCGTTAGGCGTTATGCGATTTGCGGTATTCGTTATGCGTTGTGCATTATGCGTTATGCGTTATGCGTTATGCGTTATGCGTTATGCGTTATGCGTTATGTGTTATGCGTTGTGCGTTATGCGTTATGCGTTATGCGTTAGGCGTTATGCGTTTTGCGGTATTCGTTATGCGTTGTGCATTATGCGTTATGCGTTATGCGTTATGCGTTATGCGTTATGCGTTATGCGTTATGCGTTATGCGTTATGCGTTATTCGTTAGGCGTTATGCGATTTGCGGTATTCGTTATGCGTTGTGCATTATGCGTTATGCGTTATGCGTTATGCGTTATGCTTTATTCGTTATGCGTTATGCGTTATCCGTTATGCGTTATGCGTTATGCGTTATGCGTTATGCGTTATGCGTTATGCGTTATGCGTTATGCGTTATGCTTTATGCGTTATGCGTTATGCGTTATGCGTTATGCGTTATGCGATATGCGTTATGCGTTATGCGTTATGCGTTATGGTTTATGCGTTATGCGTTATACGTTATACGTTATTCGTTATGAATTATGCGTTTTGCGTTATGCATTATGCGTTATGCGTTATGCGTTATGCAGTATGCGTTATGCGTTATGCTTTATGCGTTATGCGTTATGCGTTATGCGTTATGCGTTATGCGTTATTCGTTAGGCGTTATGCGATTTGCGGTATTCGTTATGCGTTGTGCATTATGCGTTATGCGTTATGCGTTATGCGTTATGCGTTATGCGTTGTGCATTATGCGTTATGCGTTATGCGTTATGCGTTATGCGTTATGCGTTATGCGTTATGCGTTATGCGTTATGCGTTATGCGTTATGCGTTATGCGTTATGCGTTATGCGTTATGCGTTATGCTTTACTCGTTATGCGTTATGCGTTATCCGTTATGCGTTATGCGTTATGCGTTATGCGTTATGCGTTATGCGTTATGCGTTATGCGTTATGCGTTATGCGTTATGCGTTATGCGTTATGCAGTATGCGTTATGCGTTATGCGTGATCCGTTATGCGTTCTGCGTTATGAGTTATGACTTATACGTTATGCGTTATGCGTTATGCGTTATGCGTTATGCGTTATGCGTTAGGCGTTATACGTTATGCGTTATGCGTTATGCGTTATGCGTTATGCGTTATGCGTTATGCGTTATGCGTTATGCGTTATGCGTTATGCGTTATGCGTTATGCGTTATGCGTTATGCGTTATGCGTTATGCGTTATGCGTTATGGTTTATGCGTTATGCGTTATGCGTTATTCGTTAGGCGTTATGCGATTTGCGGTATTCGTTATGCGTTGTGCATTATGCGTTATGCGTTATGCGTTATGCGTTAAAAGTTATGCGTTATGCTTTATGCGTTATGCGTTATGCGTGATCAGTTATTCGTTAGGCGTTATGCGATTTGCGGTATTCGTTATGCGTTGTGCATTATGCGTTATGCTTTATGCGTTATGCGTTATGCGTTATGCGTTATGCGTTATGCGTTATGCGTTATGCGTTATGCGTTATGCGTTATGCGTTATGCGTTATGCGTTTTGCGGTATTCGTTATGCGTTGTGCATTATGCGTTATGCGTTATGCGTTATGCGTTATGCGTTATGCGTTAAAAGTTATGCGTTATGCTTTATGCGTTATGCATTATGCGTTATGCGTTATGCGTGATCAGTTATTCGTTAGGCGTTATGCGATTTGCGGTATTCGTTATGCGTTGTGCATTATGCGTTATGCGTTATGCGTTATGCGTTATGCGTTATGCGTTATGCGTTATGCGTTATGCGTTATGCGTTATGCGTTATGCGTTAGGCGTTATACGTTATGCGTTATGCGTTATGCGTTATGCGTTATGCGTTATGCGTTATGCGTTATGCGTTATGTGTTATGCGTTATGCGTTATGCGTTATGCGTTATGCGTTATGCGTTATGCGTTATGCGTTATGCGTTATGGTTAATGCGTTATGCGTTATGCGTTATGCGTTATGCGTTATGCGTTATGCGTTATGCGTTATGCGTTATGCTTTATGCGTTATTCGTGATCCGTTATGCGTGAGGCGTTATGCGTTTTGCGTTATCCGTTATGAGTTATGACTTATACGTTATGCGTTAAGCGTTATGCGACATGCGTTATGCGTTATGCGTTATGCGTTATGCGTTATGCGTTATGCGTTATGCGTTATGCGTTATGCGTTATGCGTTATGCGTTATGCGTTATGCGATATGCGTTATGCGTTATGCGTTATGCGTTATGCGTTATGCGTTATGCGTTATGCGTTTTGCGGTATTCGTTATGCGTTGTGCATTATGCGTTATGCGTTATGCGTTATGCGTTAAAAGTTATGCGTTATGCTTTATGCGTTATGCATTATGCGTTATGCGTTATGCGTGATCAGTTATTCGTTAGGCGTTATGCGATTTGCGGTATTCGTTATGCGTTGTGCATTATGCGTTATGCGTTATGCGTTATGCGTTATGCGTTATGCGTTATGCGTTATGCGTTATGCGTTATGCGTTATGCGTTATGCGTTATGCGTTATGCGTTATGCGTTATGCGTTATGCTTTATGCGTTATGCGTTATGCGTTATGCGTGATCAGTTATTCGTTAGGCGTTATGCGATTTGCGGTATTCGTTATGCGTTGTGCATTATGCGTTATGCGTTATGCGTTATGCGTTATGCGTTATGCGTTATGCGTTATGCGTTATGCGTTATGCGTTATGCGTTATGCGTTATGCGTTATGCGTTATGCGTTATGCGTTATGCGTTATGCGTTATGCGTTATGCGTTATGCGTTATGCGTTATGCGTTATGCGTTATGCGTTATGCGTTAGGCGTTATGCGTTTTGCGGTATTCGTTATGCGTTGTGCATTATGCGTTATGCGTTATGCGTTATGCGTTATGCGTTATGCGTTATGCGTTATGCTTTATGCGTTATGCATTATGCGTTATGCGTTATGCGTGATCAGTTATTCGTTAGGCGTTATGCGATTTGAGGTATTCGTTATGCGTTGTGCATTATGCGTTATGCGTTATGCGTTATGCGTTATGCGTTATGCGTTATGCGTTATGCGTTATGCGTTATGCGTTATGCGTTATGCGTTATGCGTTATGCTTTATGCGTTATGCGTTAGGCGTTATGCGTTTTGCGGTATTCGTTATGCGTTGTGCATTATGCGTTATGCGTTATGCGTTATGCGTTATGCGTTATGCGTTATGCGTTATGCGTTATGCGTTGTGCATTATGCGTTATGCGTTATGCGTTATGCGTTATGCGTTATGCGTTATGCGTTATGCGTTATGCGTTATGCGTTATGCTTTATTCGTTATGCGTTATGCGTTATCCGTTATGCGTTATGCGTTATGCGTTATGCGTTATGCTTTATGCGTTATGCGTTATGCGTTATGCGTTATGCGTTATTCGTTAGGCGTTATGCGATTTGCGGTATTCGTTATGCGTTGTGCATTATGCGTTATGCGTTATGCGTTATGCGTTATGCGTTATGCGTTATGCAGTATGCGTTATGCGTTATGCGTGATCCGTTATGCGTTAGGCGTTATGAGTTTCCGGTATTTGTTATGCGTTGTGCATTATGCGTTATGCATTTTGCGTTATGTGTTATGCGTTATGCGTTATGCGTTATGCGTTATGCGTTATGCGTTATGCGTTATGCGTTAGGCGTTGTACGTTTTGCGGTATTCGTTATGCGTTGTGCATTATGCATTTTGCGTTATGTGTTATGCGTTATGCGTTATGCATTATCCGTTATGAGTTATGACTTATACGTTATGCGTTAAGCGTTATGCGTTATGCTTTATGCGTTATGCGTGATCCGTTATGCGTCAGGCGTTATGCGTTTTACGGTATTCGTTATGCGTTGTGCATTATGCGTTATGCATTATGCGTTATACGTTATACGTTATGCGTTATGCGTTATGCGTTATGCGTTATGCGACATGCGTTATGCGTTATGCGTTATGCGTTATGCGTTATGCGATATGCGTTATGCGTTATGCGTTATGCGTTATGCGTTATGCGTTATGCGTTATGCGTTATGCGTTTTGCGGTATTCGTTATGCGTTGTGCATTATGCGTTATGCGTTATGCATTATGCGTTAAAAGTTATGCGTTATGCTTTATGCGTTATGCATTATGCGTTATGCGTTATGCGTGATCAATTATTCGTTAGGCGTTATGCGATTTGCGGTATTCGTTATGCGTTGTGCATTATGCGTTATGCGTTATGCGTTATGCGTTATGCGTTATGCGTTATGCGTTATGTGTTATGCGTTGTGCGTTATGCGTTATGCGTTATGCGTTAGGCGTTATGCGTTTTGCGGTATTCGTTATGCGTTGTGCATTATGCGTTATGCGTTATGCGTTATGCGTTATGCGTTATGCGTTATGCGTTATGCGTTATGCGTTATGCGTTATTCGTTAGGCGTTATGCGATTTGCGGTATTCGTTATGCGTTGTGCATTATGCGTTATGCGTTATGCGTTATGCGTTATGCGTTATGCTTTATTCGTTATGCGTTATGCGTTATCCGTTATGCGTTATGCGTTATGCGTTATGCGTTATGCGTTATGCGTTATGCGTTATGCTTTATGCGTTATGCGTTATGCGTTATGCGTTATGCGTTATGCGATATGCGTTATGCGTTATGCGTTATGCGTTATGGTTTATGCGTTATGCGTTATACGTTATACGTTATTCGTTATGAATTATGCGTTTTGCGTTATGCATTATGCGTTATGCGTTATGCGTTATGCAGTATGCGTTATGCGGTATTCGTTATGCGTTGTGCATTATGCGTTATGCATTTTGCGTTATGCGTTATTCATTATGCGTTATGCGTTATGCGTTATGCGTTATGCGTTATGCGTTATGCGTTATGCGTTATGCGATATGCGATATGCGTTATGCGTTATGCTTTATGCGTTATGCGTTAGGCGTTATACGTTATGCGTTATGCGTTATGCGTTATGCGTTATGCGTTATGCGTTATGCGTTATGCGTTATGCGTTATGCGTTATGCGTTATGCGTTATGCGTTATGCGTTATGGTTTATGCGTTATGCGTTATGCGTTATACGTTATACGTTATTCGTTATGAGTTATGCGTTTTGCGTTATGCATTATGCGTTATGCGTTATTCGTTATGCAGTATGCATTATGCGTTATGCGTTATGTGTGATCAGTTATTCGTTAGGCGTTATGCGATTTGCGGTATTCGTTCTGAGTTGTGCATTATGCGTTATGCGTTATGCGTTATGCGTTATGCTTTATGCGTTATGCGTTATGCGTTATGCGTTATGCGTTATGCGTTATGCGTTAGGCGTTATACGTTTTGCGGTATTCGTTATGCGTTGTGCATTATGCGTTATGCGTTATGCGTTATGCGTTATGCGTTATGCGTTATGCGTTATGCGTTATGCGTTATGCGTTATGCGTTATGCGTTATGCGTTATGCGTTATGCGTTATGCGTTATGGTTTATGCGTTATGCGTTATGCGTTATACGTTATACGTTATTCGTTATGAGTTATGCGTTTTGCGTTATGCATTATGCGTTATGCGTTATGCGTTATGCGTTATGCGTTATGCGTTATGCGTTATGCGTTCTGCGTTATGCGTTAAAAGTTATGCGTTATGCTTTATGCGTTATGCATTATGCGTTATGCGTTATGCGTGATCAGTTATTCGTTAGGCGTTATGCGATTTGCGGTATTCGTTATGCGTTGTGCATTATGCGTTATGCGTTATGCGTTATGCGTTATGCGTTATGCGTTATGCGTTATGCGTTATGCGTTATGCGTTATGCGTTATGCGTTATGCGTTATGCGTTATGCGTTATGCGTTATGCGTTATGCGTTATGCGTTATGCGTTATGCGTTATGCGTTATGCGTTAGGCGTTATGCGTTTTGCGGTATTCGTTATGCGTTGTGCATTATGCGTTATGCGTTATGCGTTATGCGTTAAAAGTTATGCGTTATGCGTTATGCGTTATGCATTATGCGTTATGCGTTATGCGTGATCAGTTATTCGTTAGGCGTTATGCGATTTGAGGTATTCGTTATGCGATTTGAGGTATTCGTTATGCGTTGTGCATTATGCGTTATGCGTTATGCGTTATGCGTTATGCGTTATGCGTTATGCGTTATGCGTTATGCGTTATGCGTTATGCGTTATGCGTTATGCGTTATGCTTTATGCGTTATGCGTTAGGCGTTATGCGTTTTGCGGTATTCGTTATGCGTTGTGCATTATGCGTTATGCGTTATGCGTTATGCGTTATGCGTTACGCGTTATGCGTTATGCTTTATGCGTTATGCGTTATGCGTTATGCGTTATTCGTTAGGCGTTATGCGATTTGCGGTATTCGTTATGCGTTGTGCATTATGCGTTATGCGTTATGCGTTATGCGTTATGCGTTATGCGTTGTGCATTATGCGTTATGCGTTATGCGTTATGCGTTATGCGTTATGCGTTATGCGTTATGCGTTATGCGTTATGCGTTATGCGTTATGCGTTATGCGTTATGCTTTATTCGTTATGCGTTATGCGTTATCCGTTATGCGTTATGCGTTATGCGTTATGCGTTATGCGTTATGCGTTATGCGTTATGCGTTATGCGTTATGCGTTATGCAGTATGCGTTATGCGTTATGCGTGATCCGTTATGCGTTCTGCGTTATGAGTTATGACTTATACGTTATGCGTTATGCGTTATGCGTTATGCGTTATGCGTTATGCGTTAGGCGTTATACGTTATGCGTTATGCGTTATGCGTTATGCGTTATGCGTTATGCGTTAGGCGTTATGCGTTATGCGTTATGCGTTATGCGTTATGCGTTATGCGTTATGGTTTATGCGTTATGCGTTATGCGTTATTCGTTAGGCGTTATGCGATTTGCGGTATTCGTTATGCGTTGTGCATTATGCGTTATGCGTTATGCGTTATGCGTTAAAAGTTATGCGTTATGCTTTATGCGTTATGCGTTATGCGTGATCAGTTATTCGTTAGGCGTTATGCGATTTGCGGTATTCGTTATGCGTTGTGCATTATGCGTTATGCTTTATGCGTTATGCGTTATGCGTTATGCGTTATGCGTTATGCGTTATGCGTTATGCGTTATGCGTTATGCGTTAGGCGTTATACGTTTTGCGGTATTCGTTATGCGTTGTGCATTATGCGTTATGCGTTATGCGTTATGCGTTATGCGTTATGCGTTAAAAGTTATGCGTTATGCGTTATGCGTTATGCGTTATGCGTTATGCGTTATGCGTTATGCGTTATGCGTTATGGTTTATGCGTTATGCGTTATGCGTTATACGTTATACGTTATTCGTTATGAGTTATGCGTTTTGCGTTATGCATTATGCGTTATGCGTTATGCGTTATGCGTTATGCGTTATGCGTTATGCGTTATGCGTTCTGCGTTATGCGTTAAAAGTTATGCGTTATGCTTTATGCGTTATGGATTATGCGTTATGCGTTATGCGTGATCAGTTATTCGTTAGGCGTTATGCGATTTGCGGTACTCGTTATGCGTTGTGCATTATGCGTTATGCGTTATGCGTTATGCGTTATGCGTTATGCGTTATGCGTTATGCGTTATGCGTTATGCGTTATGCGTTATGCGTTATGCGTTATGCGTTATGCGTTATGCGTTATGCGTTATGCGTTATGCGTTATGGTTTATGCGTTATGCGTTATGCGTTATTCGTTAGGCGTTATGCGATTTGCGGTATTCGTTATGCGTTGTGCATTATGCGTTATGCGTTATGCGTTATGCGTTAAAAGTTATGCGTTATGCTTTATGCGTTATGCGTTATGCGTGATCAGTTATTCGTTAGGCGTTATGCGATTTGCGGTATTCGTTATGCGTTGTGCATTATGCGTTATGCTTTATGCGTTATGCGTTATGCGTTATGCGTTATGCGTTATGCGTTATGCGTTATGCGTTATGCGTTATGCGTTAGGCGTTATACGTTTTGCGGTATTCGTTATGCGTTGTGCATTATGCGTTATGCGTTATGCGTTATGCGTTATGCGTTATGCGTTAAAAGTTATGCGTTATGCGTTATGCGTTATGCGTTATGCGTTATGCGTTATGCGTTATGCGTTATGCGTTATGGTTTATGCGTTATGCGTTATGCGTTATACGTTATACGTTATTCGTTATGAGTTATGCGTTTTGCGTTATGCATTATGCGTTATGCGTTATGCGTTATGCGTTATGCGTTATGCGTTATGCGTTCTGCGTTATGCGTTAAAAGTTATGCGTTATGCTTTATGCGTTATGCATTATGCGTTATGCGTTATGCGTGATCAGTTATTCGTTAGGCGTTATGCGATTTGCGGTACTCGTTATGCGTTGTGCATTATGCGTTATGCGTTATGCGTTATGCGTTATGCGTTATGCGTTATGCGTTATGCGTTATGCGTTATGCGTTATGCGTTATGCGTTATGCGTTATGCGTTATGCGTTATGCGTTATGCGTTATGCGTTATGCGTTATGCGTTAGGCGTTATGCGTTTTGCGGTATTCGTTATGCGTTGTGCATTATGCGTTATGCGTTATGCGTTATGCGTTAAAAGTTATGCGTTATGCTTTATGCGTTATGCATTATGCGTTATGCGTTATGCGTGATCAGTTATTCGTTAGGCGTTATGCGATTTGAGGTATTCGTTATGCGATTTGAGGTATTCGTTATGCGTTGTGCATTATGCGTTATGCGTTATGCGTTATGCGTTATGCGTTATGCGTTATGCGTTATGCGTTATGCGTTATGCGTTATGCGTTATGCGTTATGCGTTATGCGTTATGCGTTATGCTTTATGCGTTATGCGTTAGGCGTTATGCGTTTTGCGGTATTCGTTATGCGTTGTGCATTATGCGTTATGCGTTATGCGTTATGCGTTATGCGTTACGCGTTATGCGTTATGCTTTATGCGTTATGCGTTATGCGTTATGCGTTATTCGTTAGGCGTTATGCGATTTGCGGTATTCGTTATGCGTTGTGCATTATGCGTTATGCGTTATGCGTTATGCGTTATGCGTTATGCGTTGTGCATTATGCGTTATGCGTTATGCGTTATGCGTTATGCGTTATGCGTTATGCGTTATGCGTTATGCGTTATGCGTTATGCGTTATGCGTTATGCGTTATGCGTTATGCTTTATTCGTTATGCGTTATGCGTTATCCGTTATGCGTTATGCGTTATGCGTTATGCGTTATGCGTTATGCGTTATGCGTTATGCGTTATGCGTTATGCGTTATGCGTTATGCGTTATGCGTTATGCAGTATGCGTTATGCGTTATGCGTGATCCGTTATGCGTTCTGCGTTATGAGTTCTGCGTTATGAGTTATGACTTATACGTTATGCGTTATGCGTTATGCGTTATGCGTTATGCGTTATGCGTTAGGCGTTATACGTTATGCGTTATGCGTTATGCGTTATGCGTTATGCGTTATGCGTTATGCGTTATGCGTTATGCGTTATGCGTTATGCGTTATGCGTTATGCGTTATGCGTTATGCGTTATGCGTTATGGTTTATGCGTTATGCGTTATGCGTTATTCGTTAGGCGTTATGCGATTTGCGGTATTCGTTATGCGTTGTGCATTATGCGTTATGCGTTATGCGTTATGCGTTAAAAGTTATGCGTTATGCTTTATGCGTTATGCGTTATGCGTGATCAGTTATTCGTTAGGCGTTATGCGATTTGCGGTATTCGTTATGCGTTGTGCATTATGCGTTATGCTTTATGCGTTATGCGTTATGCGTTATGCGTTATGCGTTATGCGTTATGCGTTATGCGTTATGCGTTATGCGTTATGCGTTAGGCGTTATACGTTTTGCGGTATTCGTTATGCGTTGTGCATTATGCGTTATGCGTTATGCGTTATGCGTTATGCGTTATGCGTTAAAAGTTATGCGTTATGCTTTATGCGTTATGCATTATGCGTTATGCGTTATGCGTGATCAGTTATTCGTTAGGCGTTATGCGATTTGCGGTATTCGTTATGCGTTGTGCATTATGCGTTATGCGTTATGCGTTATGCGTTATGCGTTATGCGTTATGCGTTAGGCGTTATGCGTTTTGCGGTATTCGTTATGCGTTGTGCATTATGCGTTATGCGTTATGCGTTATGCGTTAAAAGTTATGCGTTATGCTTTATGCGTTATGCATTATGCGTTATGCGTTATGCGTGATCAGTTATTCGTTAGGCGTTATGCGATTTGAGGTATTCGTTATGCGATTTGAGGTATTCGTTATGCGTTGTGCATTATGCGTTATGCGTTATGCGTTATGCGTTATGCGTTATGCGTTATGCGTTATGCGTTATGCGTTATGCGTTATGCTTTATGCGTTATGCGTTATGCGTTATGCGTGATCAGTTATTCGTTAGGCGTTATGCGATTTGCGGTATTCGTTATGCGTTGTGCATTATGCGTTATGCGTTATGCGTTATGCGTTATGCGTTATGCGTTATGCGTTATGCGTTATGCGTTATGCGTTATGCGTTATGCGTTATGCGTTATGCGTTATGCGTTATGCGTTATGCGTTATGCGTTATGCGTTATGCGTTATGCGTTATGCGTTATGCGTTATGCGTTATGCGTTATGCGTTATGCGTTATGCGTTATGCGTTATGCGTTATGCGTTATGCGTTATGCGTTAGGCGTTATGCGTTTTGCGGTATTCGTTATGCGTTGTGCATTATGCGTTATGCGTTATGCGTTATGCGTTATGCGTTATGCGTTATGCGTTATGCTTTATGCGTTATGCATTATGCGTTATGCGTTATGCGTGATCAGTTATTCGTTAGGCGTTATGCGATTTGAGGTATTCGTTATGCGACTTGAGGTATTCGTTATGCGTTGTGCATTATGCGTTATGCGTTATGCGTTATGCGTTATGCGTTATGCGTTATGCGTTATGCGTTATGCGTTATGCGTTATGCGTTATGCGTTATGCGTTATGCGTTATGCGTTATGCGTTATGCGTTATGCTTTATGCGTTATGCGTTAGGCGTTATGCGTTTTGCGGTATTCGTTATGCGTTGTGCATTATGCGTTATGCGTTATGCGTTATGCGTTATGCGTTATGCGTTATGCGTTGTGCATTATGCGTTATGCGTTATGCGTTATGTGTTATGCGTTATGCGTTATGCGTTATGCGTTATGCGTTATGCGTTATGCTTTATTCGTTATGCGTTATGCGTTATCCGTTATGCGTTATGCGTTATGCGTTATGCGTTATGCTTTATGCGTTATGCGTTATGCGTGATCAGTTATTCGTTAGGCGTTATGCGATTTGCGGTATGCGTTATGCGTTATGCGTTATGCGTTATGCGTTATGCGTTATGCGTTATGCGTTATGCGTTATGCGTTATGCGTTATGCGTTATGCGTTATGCTTTATGCGTTATGCGTTAGGCGTTATGCGTTTTGCGGTATTCGTTATGCGTTATGCGTTATGCGTTATGCGTTATGCGTTATGCGTTATGCGTTATGCGTTATGCGTTATGCGTTATGCGTTATGGTTTATGCGTTATGCGTTATGCGTTATTCGTTAGGCGTTATGCGATTTGCGGTATTCGTTATGCGTTGTGCATTATGCGTTATGCGTTATGCGTTATGCGTTAAAAGTTATGCGTTATGCTTTATGCGTTATGCGTTATGCGTGATCAGTTATTCGTTAGGCGTTATGCGATTTGCGGTATTCGTTATGCGTTGTGCATTATGCGTTATGCTTTATGCGTTATGCGTTATGCGTTATGCGTTATGCGTTATGCGTTATGCGTTATGCGTTATGCGTTATGCGTTAGGCGTTATACGTTTTGCGGTATTCGTTATGCGTTGTGCATTATGCGTTATGCGTTATGCGTTATGCGTTATGCGTTATGCGTTAAAAGTTATGCGTTATGCTTTATGCGTTATGCATTATGCGTTATGCGTTATGCGTGATCAGTTATTCGTTAGGCGTTATGCGATTT
The DNA here is from genome assembly GCA_916610235.2 of Lasioglossum morio. Lineage (NCBI taxonomy): Eukaryota > Metazoa > Arthropoda > Insecta > Hymenoptera > Halictidae > Lasioglossum > Lasioglossum morio. The sequence continues at coordinate 2,143,277 of CAKAJA020000151.1, read as the reverse complement.
GCGGTATTCGTTATGCGTTGTGCATTATGCGTTATGCGTTATGCGTTATGCGTTATGCGTTATGCGTTATGCGTTATGCGTTATGCGTTATGCGTTATGCGTTATGCGTTATGCGTTATGCGTTAGGCGTTATACGTTATGCGTTATGCGTTATGCGTTATGCGTTATGCGTTATGCGTTATGCGTTATGCGTTATGTGTTATGCGTTATGCGTTATGCGTTATGCGTTATGCGTTATGCGTTATGCGTTATGCGTTATGCGTTATGCGTTATGCGTTATGGTTAATGCGTTATGCGTTATGCGTTATACGTTATACGTTATTCGTTATGAGTTATGCGTTTTGCGTTATGCATTATGCGTTATGCGTTATGAGTTATGCAGTATGCATTATGCGTTATGCGTTATGTGTGATCAGTTATTCGTTAGGCGTTATGCGATTTGCGGTATTCGTTATGCGTTGTGCATTATGCGTTATGCGTTATGCGTTATGCGTTATGCGTTATGCGTTATGCGTTAGGCGTTATGCGTTTTGCGGTATTCGTTATGCGTTGTGCATTATGCGTTATGCGTTATGCGTTATGCGTTAAAAGTTATGCGTTATGCTTTATGCGTTATGCATTATGCGTTATGCGTTATGCGTGATCAGTTATTCGTTAGGCGTTATGCGATTTGAGGTATTCGTTATGCGATTCGAGGTATTCGTTATGCGTTGTGCATTATGCGTTATGCGTTATGCGTTATGCGTTATGCGTTATGCGTTATGCGTTATGCGTTATGCGTTATGCGTTATGCGTTATGCTTTATGCGTTATGCGTTATGCGTTATGCGTGATCAGTTATTCGTTAGGCGTTATGCGATTTGCGGTATTCGTTATGCGTTGTGCATTATGCGTTATGCGTTATGCGTTATGCGTTATGCGTTATGCGTTATGCGTTATGCGTTATGCGTTATGCGTTATGCGTTATGCGTTATGCGTTATGCGTTATGCGTTATGCGTTATGCGTTATGCGTTATGCGTTATGCGTTATGCGTTATGCGTTATGCGTTATGCGTTATGCGTTATGCGTTATGCGTTATGCGTTATGCGTTATGCGTTATGCGTTATGCGTTATGCGTTATGCGTTATGCGTTATGCGTTAGGCGTTATGCGTTTTGCGGTATTCGTTATGCGTTGTGCATTATGCGTTATGCGTTATGCGTTATGCGTTATGCGTTATGCGTTATGCGTTATGCTTTATGCGTTATGCATTATGCGTTATGCGTTATGCGTGATCAGTTATTCGTTAGGCGTTATGCGATTTGAGGTATTCGTTATGCGACTTGAGGTATTCGTTATGCGTTGTGCATTATGCGTTATGCGTTATGCGTTATGCGTTATGCGTTATGCGTTATGCGTTATGCGTTATGCGTTATGCGTTATGCGTTATGCGTTATGCGTTATGCGTTATGCGTTATGCTTTATGCGTTATGCGTTAGGCGTTATGCGTTTTGCGGTATTCGTTATGCGTTGTGCATTATGCGTTATGCGTTATGCGTTATGCGTTATGCGTTATGCGTTATGCGTTGTGCATTATGCGTTATGCGTTATGCGTTATGCGTTATGCGTTATGCGTTATGCGTTATGCGTTATGCGTTATGCGTTATGCTTTATTCGTTATGCGTTATGCGTTATCCGTTATGCGTTATGCGTTATGCGTTATGCGTTATGCTTTATGCGTTATGCATTATGCGTTATGCGTTATTCGTTAGGCGTTATGCGATTTGCGGTATTCGTTATGCGTTGTGCATTATGCGTTATGCGTTATGCGTTATGCCTTATGCGTTATGCGTTGTGCATTATGCGTTATGCGTTATGCGTTATGCGTTATGCGTTATGCGTTATGCGTTATGCGTTATGCGTTATGCGTTATGCTTTATTCGTTATGCGTTATGCGTTATCCGTTATGCGTTATGCGTTATGCGTTATGCGTTATGCGTTATGCGTTATGCGTTATGCGTTATGCGTTATGCGTTATGCGTTATGCGTTATGCGTTATGCAGTATGCGTTATGCGTTATGCGTGATCCGTTATGCGTTCTGCGTTATGAGTTATGACTTATACGTTATGCGTTATGCGTTATGCGTTATGCGTTATGCGTTATGCGTTAGGCGTTATACGTTATGCGTTATGCGTTATGCGTTATGCGTTATGCGTTATGCGTTATGCGTTATGCGTTATGCGTTATGCGTTATGCGTTATGCGTTATGCGTTATGCGTTATGCGTTATGCGTTATGCGTTATGCGTTATGCGTTATGCGTTATGCGTTATGGTTTATGCGTTATGCGTTATGCGTTATTCGTTAGGCGTTATGCGATTTGCGGTATTCGTTATGCGTTGTGCATTATGCGTTATGCGTTATGCGTTATGCGTTAAAAGTTATGCGTTATGCTTTATGCGTTATGCGTTATGCGTGATCAGTTATTCGTTAGGCGTTATGCGATTTGCGGTATTCATTATGCGTTGTGCATTATGCGTTATGCTTTATGCGTTATGCGTTATGCGTTATGCGTTATGCGTTATGCGTTATGCGTTTGCGTTATGCGTTAGGCGTTATACGTTTTGCGGTATTCGTTATGCGTTGTGCATTATGCGTTATGCGTTATGCGTTATGCGTTATGCGTTATGCGTTAAAAGTTATGCGTTATGCTTTATGCGTTATGCATTATGCGTTATGCGTTATGCGTGATCAGTTATTCGTTAGGCGTTATGCGATTTGCGGTATTCGTTATGCGTTGTGCATTATGCGTTATGCGTTATGCGTTATGCGTTATGCGTTATGCGTTATGCGTTATGCGTTATGCGTTATGCGTTATGCGTTATGCGTTATGCGTTAGGCGTTATACGTTATGCGTTATGCGTTATGCGTTATGCGTTATGCGTTATGCGTTATGCGTTATGTGTTATGCGTTATGCGTTATGCGTTATGCGTTATGCGTTATGCGTTATGCGTTATGCGTTATGGTTTATGCGTTATGCGTTATGCGTTATACGTTATACGTTATTCGTTATGAGTTATGCGTTTTGCGTTATGCATTATGCGTTATGCGTTATGCGTTATGCAGTATGCATTATGCGTTATGCGTTATGTGTGATCAGTTATTCGTTAGGCGTTATGCGATTTGCGGTATTCGTTATGCGTTGTGCATTATGCGTTATGCGTTAAGCGTTATGCGTTATGCGTTATGCGTTGTGCATTATGCGTTATGCGTTATGCGTTATGCGTTATGCGTTATGCGTTATGCGTTATGCGTTATGCGTTATGCGTTATGCGTTATGCGTTATGCGTTATGCGTTATGCGTTATGCGTTATGCGTTATGCGTTAGGCGTTATACGTTTTGCGGTATTCGTTATGCGTTGTGCATTATGCGTTATGCGTTATGCGTTATGCGTTATGCGTTATGCGTTATGCGTTATGCGTTATGCGTTATGCGTTATGCGTTATGCGTTATGCGTTATGCGTTATGCGTTATGCGTTATGCGTTATGCGTTAGGCGTTATACGTTATGCGTTATGCGTTATGCGTTATGCGTTATGCGTTATACGTTATGCGTTATGCGTTATGTGTTATGCGTTATGCGTTATGCGTTATGCGTTATGCGTTATGCGTTATGCGTTATGCGTTATGGTTTATGCGTTATGCGTTATGCGTTATACGTTATACGTTATTCGTTATGAGTTATGCGTTTTGCGTTATGCATTATGCGTTATGCGTTATGCGTTATGCAGTATGCATTATGCGTTATGCGTTATGTGTGATCAGTTATTCGTTATGCGTTAGGCGTTATGCGTTTTGCGGTATTCGTTATGCGTTGTGCAATATGCGTTATGCGTTATGCGTTATGCGTTATGCGTTACGCGTTATGCGTTATGCGTTATGCGTTATGCGTTATTCGTTAGGCGTTATGCGATTTGCGGTATTCGTTATGCGTTGTGCATTATGCGTTATGCGTTATGCGTTATGCGTTATGCGTTATGCGTTATGCGTTGTGCATTATGCGTTATGCGTTATGCGTTATGCGTTATGCGTTATGCGTTATGCGTTATGCGTTATGCGTTATGCGTTATGCGTTATGCGTTATGCGTTATGCGTTATGCGTTATGCGTTATGCTTTATTCGTTATGCGTTATGCGTTATCCGTTATGCGTTATTCGTTAGGCGTTATGCGATTTGAGGTATTCGTTATGCGTTGTGCATTATGCGTTATGCGTTATGCGTTATGCGTTATGCGTTGTGCATTATGCGTTATGCGTTATGCGTTATGCGTTATGCGTTATGCGTTATGCGTTATGCGTTATGCGTTATGCGTTATGCGTTATGCGTTATGCGTTATGCGTTATGCGTTATGCATTATGCGTTATGCGTTATGCTTTATTCGTTATGCGTTATGCGTTATCCGTTATGCGTTATGCGTTATGCGTTATGCGTTATGCGTTAAGCGTTATGCGTTATGCTTTATGCGTTATTCGTGATCCGTTATGCGTGAGGCGTTATGCGTTTTGCGTTATGCGTTATGAGTTATGAGTTATAAGTTATGCAGTATGCGTTATGCGTGATCCGTTATGCGTTATGCGTTTGGCGGTATTCGTTATGTGTTGTGCATTATGCGTTATGCGTTATGCGTTATGCAGTATGCGTTATGCGTTATGCGTGATCCGTTATGCGTTCTGCGTTATGCGTTATGCGTTATGCGTTAGGCGTTATGCGTTTTGCGGTATTCGTTATGCGTTGTGCATTATGCGTTATGCGTTATGCGTTATGCGTTAAAAGTTATGCGTTTTGCGGTATTCGTTATGCGTTGTGCATTATGCGTTATGCGTTATGCGTTATGCGTTAAAAGTTATGCGTTATGCTTTATGCGTTATGCGTTATGCGTGATCAGTTATTCGTTAGGCGTTATGCGATTTGCGGTATTCGTTATGCGTTGTGCATTATGCGTTATGCGTTATGCGTTATGCGTTATGCGTTATGCGTTATGCGTTATGCGTTATGTGTTATGCGTTGTGCGTTATGCGTTATGCGTTATGCTTTATTCGTTATGCGTTATGCGTTATCCGTTATGCGTTATGCGTTATGCGTTATGCGTTATGCGTTATGCGTTATGCGTTATGCTTTATGCGTTATGCGTTATGCGTTATGCGTTATGCGTTATGCGTTATGCGTTATGCGTTATGGTTTATGCGTTATGCGTTATACGTTATACGTTATTCGTTATGAATTATGCGTTTTGCGTTATGCATTATGCGTTATGCGTTATGCGTTATGCAGTATGCGTTATGCGGTATTCGTTATGCGTTGTGCATTATGCGTTATGCATTTTGCGTTATGCGTTATTCATTATGCGTTATGCGTTATGCGTTATGCGTTATGCGTTATGCGTTATGCGTTATGCGTTATGCGTTATGCGTTATGCGATATGCGATATGCGTTATGCGTTATGCTTTATGCGTTATGCGTTAGGCGTTATACGTTATGCGTTATGCGTTATGCGTTATGCGTTATGCGTTATGCGTTATGCGTTATTCGTTAGGCGTTATGCGATTTGCGGTATTCGTTATGCGTTGTGCATTATGCGTTATGCGTTATGCGTTATGCGTTAAAAGTTATGCGTTATGCTTTATGCGTTATGCGTTATGCGTGATCAGTTATTCGTTAGGCGTTATGCGATTTGCGGTATTCGTTATGCGTTGTGCATTATGCGTTATGCGTTATGCGTTATGCGTTATGCGTTATGCGTTATGCTTTATGCGATATGCGTTATGCGTTATGCGTTATGCGTTATGCGTTATGCGTTATGCGTTATGCGTTATGCGTTATGCGTTATGCGTTATGCGTTATGCGTTATGCGATATGCGATATGCGTTATGCGTTATGCTTTATGCGTTATGCGTTAGGCGTTATACGTTATGCGTTATGCGTTATGCGTTATGCGTTATGCGTTATGCGTTATGCGTTATGCGTTATGCGTTATGTGTTATGCGTTATGCGTTCTGCGTTATGCGTTATGCGTTATGCGTTATGCGTTATGGTTTATGCGTTATGCGTTATGCGTTATACGTTATACGTTATTCGTTATGAGTTATGCGTTTTGCGTTATGCATTATGCGTTATGCGTTATGCGTTATGCGTTATGCGTTATGCGTTATGCGTTATGCGTTATACGTTATACGTTATTCGTTATGAGTTATGCGTTTTGCGTTATGCATTATGCGTTATGCGTTATGCGTTATGCAGTATGCGTTATGCGGTATTCGTTATGCGTTGTGCATTATGCGTTATGCGTTATGCGTTATGCGTTATGCGTTATGCGTTAGGCGTTATACGTTATGAGTTATGCGTTTTGCGTTATGCATTATGCGTTATGCGTTATGCGTTATGCGTTATGCGTTATGCGTTATGCGTTATGCGTTATACGTTATACGTTATTCGTTATGAGTTATGCGTTTTGCGTTATGCATTATGCGTTATGCGTTATGCGTTATGCAGTATGCGTTATGCGGTATTCGTTATGCGTTGTGCATTATGCGTTATGCGTTATGCGTTATGCGTTATGCGTTATGCGTTATGCGTTAGGCGTTATACGTTTTGCGGTATTCGTTATGCGTTGTGCATTATGCTTTACGCGTTATGCGTTATGCGTTATGCATTATGCAGTATGCGTTATGCGTTATGCGTTATGCGTTATGGTTTATGCGTTATGCGTTATGCGTTATACGTTATACGTTATTCGTTATGAGTTATGCGTTTTGCGTTATGCATTATGCGTTATGCGTTATGCGTTATGCGGTATTCGTTATGCGTTGTGCATTATGCGTTATGCATTTTGCGTTATGCGTTATTCATTATGCGTTATGCGTTATGCGTTATGCGTTATGCGTTATGCGTTATGCGTTATGCGATATGCGATATGCGTTATGCGTTATGCGTTATGCTTTATTCGTTATGCGTTATGCGTTATCCGTTATGCGTTATGCGTTATGCGTTATGCGTTATGCGTTATGCGTTATGCGTTATGCGTTATGCGTTATGCGTTATGCGTTATGCGTTATGCGTTATGCGTTATGCGTTATGCGTTATGCGTTATGCGATATGCGATATGCGTTATGCGTTATGCTTTATGCGTTATGCGTTAGGCGTTATGCGTTATGCGTTATGCGTTATGCGTTATGCGTTATGCGTTATGCGTTATGCGTTATGCGTTATGCGTTATGCGTTATGCGTTATGCGTTATGCGTTATGCGTTATGCGTTATGCATTATGCAGTATGCGTTATGCGTTATGCGTTATGCGTTATGGTTTATGCGTTATGCGTTATGCGTTATACGTTATACGTTATGCGTTATGAGTTATGCGTTATGCGTTATGCGTTATGCGTTATGCGTTATGCGTTATGCGGTATTCGTTATGCGTTGTGCATTATGCGTTATGCATTTTGCGTTATGCGTTATTCATTATGCGTTATGCGTTATGCGTTATGCGTTATGCGTTATGCGTTATGCGTTATGCGTTATGCGTTATGCGATATGCGATATGCGTTATGCGTTATGCGTTATGCTTTATTCGTTATGCGTTATGCGTTATCCGTTATGCGTTATGCGTTATGCGTTATGCGTTATGCGTTATGCGTTATGCGTTATGCGTTATGCGTTATGCGTTATGCGTTATGCGTTATGCGTTATGCGTTATGCGTTATGCGTTATGCGATATGCGATATGCGTTATGCGTTATGCTTTATGCGTTATGCGTTAGGCGTTATACGTTATGCGTTATGCGTTATGCGTTATGCGTTATGCGTTATGCGTTATGCGTTATGCGTTATGCGTTATGCGTTATGTGTTATGCGTTATGCGTTATGCGTTATGCGTTATGCGTTATGCGTTATGCGTTATGCGTTATGGGTTATGGTTTATGCGTTATGCGTTATGCGTTATACGTTATACGTTATTCGTTATGAGTTATGCGTTTTGCGTTATGCATTATGCGTTATGCGTTATGCGTTATGCGTTAAGCGTTATGCGTTATGCGTTATGCGTTATGCGATATGCGATATGCGTTATGCGTTATGCTTTATGCGTTATGCGTTAGGCGTTATACGTTATGCGTTATGCGTTATGCGTTATGCGTTATGCGTTATGCGTTATGCGTTATGCGTTATGCGTTATGCGTTATGCGTTATGCGTTATGCGTTATGGGTTATGCGTTATGCGTTATGCGTTATTCGTTAGGCGTTATACGATTTGCGGTATTCGTTATGCGGTGTGCATTATGCGTTATGCGTTATGCGTTATGCAGTATGCGTTATGCGTTATGCGTGATCCGTTATGCGTTCTGCGTTATGAGTTTCCGGTATTCGTTATGAGTTGTGCATTATGCGTTATGCGTTATGCGTTATGCGTTATGCGTTATGCTTTATGCGTTATGCGTTATGCGTTATGCGTTATGCGTTATGCGTTATGCGTTATGCGTTAGGCGTTATACGTTTTGCGGTATTCGTTATGCGTTGTGCATTATGCGTTATGCGTTATGCGTTATGCGTTATGCGTTATGCGTTATGCGTTATGCGTTATGCGTTATGCGTTATGCGTTATGCGTTATGCGTTATGCGTTATGCGTTATGCGTTATGCGTTATGCGTTATGCGTTATGCGTTATGCGTTATGCGTTATGCGTTATGCGTTATGCGTTATGCGTTATGCGTTATGCGTTATGCGGTATGCGTTATGCGTTAGGCGTTATACGTTTTGCGGTATTCGTTATGCGTTGTGCATTATGCGTTATGCGTTATGCGTTATGCGTTATGCGTTATGCGTTATGCGTTATGCGTTATGCGTTATGCGTTATGCGTTATGCGTTATGCGTTATGCGTTATGCGTTATGCGTTATGCGTTATGCGTTATGCGTTATGCGTTATGGTTTATGCGTTATGCGTTATGCGTTATACGTTATGCGTTATTCGTTATGAGTTATGCGTTTTGCGTTATGCATTATGCGTTATGCGTTATGCGTTATGCGTTGTGCATTATGCGTTATGCGTTATGCGTTATGCGTTATGCGTTATGCAGTATGCATTATGCGTTATGCGTTATGTGTGAGCAGTTATTCGTTAGGCGTTATGCGATTTGCGGTATTCGTTATGCGTTGTGCATTATGCGTTATGCGTTATGCGTTATGCTTTATGCGTTATGCGTTATGCGTTATGCGTTATGCGTTATGCGTTATGCGTTAGGCGTTATACGTTTTGCGGTATTCGTTATGCGTTGTGCATTATGCGTTATGCGTTATGCGTTATGCGTTGTGCGTTATGCGTTATGCGATATGCGATATGCGTTATGCGTTATGCTTTATGCGTTATGCGTTATGCGTTATACGTTATGCGTTATGCGTTATGCGTTATGCGTTATGCGTTAAGCGTTATGCGTTATGCGTTATGCGATATGCGTTATGCGTTATGTGTTATGCGTTATGCGTTATGCGTTATGCGTTATGCGTTATGCGTTATGCGTTATGCGTTATGCGTTATGCGTTATGGTTTATGCGTTATGCGTTATGCGTTATACGTTATACGTTATTCGTTATGAGTTATGCGTTTTGCGTTATGCGTTATGCGTTATGCGTTATGCGTTATGCGTTATGCGTTATGCGTTATGCGATATGCGATATGCGTTATGCGTTATGCTTTATGCGTTATGCGTTAGGCGTTATACGTTATGCGTTATGCGTTATGCGTTATGCGTTATGCGTTATGCGTTATGCGTTATGCGTTATGCGTTATGCGTTATTCGTTATGCGTTATGCGTTATGCGTTATGCGTTATGCGTTGTGCATTATGCGTTATGCGTTATGCGTTATGCGTTATGCGTTATGCGTTATGCGTTATGCGTTATGCGTTATGCGTTATGCGTTATGCGTTATTCAGTATGCATTATGCGTTATGCGTTATGTGTGAGCAGTTATTCGTTAGGCGTTATGCGATTTGCGGTATTCGTTATGCGTTGTGCATTATGCGTTATGCGTTATGCGTTATGCGTTATGCGTTATGCGTTATGCGTTATGCGTTATGCAGTATGCATTATGCGTTATGCGTTATGTGTGAGCAGTTATTCGTTAGGCGTTATACGTTTTGCGGTATTCGTTATGCGTTGTGCATTGTGCGTTATGCGTTATGCATTATGCGTTATGCGTTATGCGTTATGCGTTATGCGTTATGCGTTATGCGTTATGCGTTATGCGTTATGCGTTATGCGTTAGGCGTTATACGTTTTGCGGTATTCGTTATGCGTTGTGCATTATGCGTTATGCGTTATGCGTTATGCGTTATGCGTTATGCAGTATGCATTATGCGTTATGCGTTATGTGTGAGCAGTTATTCGTTAGGCGTTATGCGATTTGCGGTATTCGTTATGCGTTGTGCATTATGCGTTATGCGTTATGCTTTATGCGTTATGCGTTATGCGTTATGCGTTATGCGTTATGCGTTATGCGTTATGCGTTATGCGTTATGCGTTATGCGTTAGGCGTTATACGTTTTGCGGTATTCGTTATGCGTTGTGCATTATGCGTTATGCGTTATGCGTTATGCGTTATGCATTATGCAGTATGCGTTATGCGTTATGCGTTATGGTTTATGCGTTATGCGTTATGCGTTATACGTTATTCGTTATGAGTTATGCGTTTTGCGTTATGCATTATGCGTTATGCGTTATGCAGTATGCGTTATGCGGTATTCGTTATGCGTTATGCATTATGCGTTATGCATTTTGCGTTATGCGTTATTCATTATGCGTTATGCGTTATGCGTTATGCGTTATGCGTTATGCGTTATGCGTTATGCGATATGCGATATGCGTTATGCGTTATGCGTTATGCTTTATTCGTTATGCGTTATGCGTTATCCGTTATGCGTTATGCGTTATGCGTTATGCGTTATGCGTTATGCGTTATGCGTTATGCGTTATGCGTTATGGTTTATGCGTTATGCGTTATGCGTTATGCGTTATGCGATATGCGATATGCGTTATGCGTTATGCTTTATGCGTTATGCGTTATGCGTTATGCGTTATGGTTTATGCGTTATGCGTTATGCGTTATGCGTTATGCGTTATGCGTTATGCGTTATGCGTTATGCGTTATGCGTTATGCGTTATGCGTTATGCGTTATGGTTTATGCGTTATGCGTTATGCGTTATACGTTATTCGTTATGAGTTATGCGTTTTGCGTTATGCATTATGCGTTATGCGTTATGCAGTATGCGTTATGCGGTATTCGTTATGCGTTGTGCATTATGCGTTATGCATTTTGCGTTATGCGTTATTCATTATGCGTTATGCGTTATGCGTTATGCGTTATGCGTTATGCTTTATGCGTTATGCGTTATGCGTTATGCGTTATGGTTTATGCGTTATGCGTTATCCGTTATGCGTTATGCGTTATGCGTTATGCGTTATGCGTTATGCGTTATGCGTTATGCGTTATGCGTTATGGTTTATGCGTTATGCGTTATGCGTTATGCGTTATGCGTTATGCGTTATGCAGTATGCGTTATGCGTTATGCGTGATCCGTTATGCGTTCTGCGTTATGAGTTTCCGGTATTCGTTATGAGTTGTGCATTATGCGTTATGCGTTATGCGTTCTGCGTTATGCGTTATGCTTTATGCGTTATGCGTTATGCGTTATGCGTTATGCGTTATGCGTTATGCGTTATGCGTTATGCGTTAGGCGTTATACGTTTTGCGGTATTCGTTATGCGTTATGCGTTAATCGTTATGAGTTATGCGTTTTGCGTTATGCGTTATGCGTTATGCGTTATGCGTTATGCGTTATGCGTTATGCGTTATGCGTTATTCAGTATGCATTATGCGTTATGCGTTATGTGTGAGCAGTTATGCGTTAGGCGTTATACGTTTTGCGGTATTCGTTATGCGTTGTGCATTATGCGTTATGCGTTATGCGTTATGCGTTATGCGTTATGCGTTATGCGTTATGCAGTATGCATTATGCGTTATGCGTTATGTGTGAGCAGTTATTCGTTAGGCGTTATACGTTTTGCGGTATTCGTTATGCGTTGTGCATTGTGCGTTATGCGTTATGCGTTATGCGTTATGCATTATGCAGTATGCGTTATGCGTTATGCGTTATGCGTTATGCGTTATGCGTTATGCGTTATGCGTTAGGCGTTATACGTTTTGCGGTATTCGTTATGCGTTGTGCATTATGCGTTATGCGTTATGCGTTATGCGTTATGCGTTATGCAGTATGCATTATGCGTTATGCGTTATGTGTGAGCAGTTATTCGTTAGGCGTTATGCGATTTGCGGTATTCGTTATGCGTTGTGCATTATGCGTTATGCGTTATGCTTTATGCGTTATGCGTTATGCGTTATGCGTTATGCGTTATGCGTTATGCGTTATGCGTTATGCGTTATGCGTTAGGCGTTATACGTTTTGCGGTATTCGTTATGCGTTGTGCATTATGCGTTATGCGTTATGCGTTATGCGTTATGCATTATGCAGTATGCGTTATGCGTTATGCGTTATGGTTTATGCGTTATGCGTTATGCGTTATACGTTATTCGTTATGAGTTATGCGTTATGCGTTATGCATTATGCGTTATGCGTTATGCAGTATGCGTTATGCGGTATTCGTTATGCGTTGTGCATTATGCGTTATGCATTTTGCGTTATGCGTTATTCATTATGCGTTATGCGTTATGCGTTATGCGTTATGCGTTATGCGTTATGCGTTATGCGATATGCGATATGCGTTATGCGTTATGCGTTATGCTTTATTCGTTATGTGTTATGCGTTTTGCGTTATGCGTTATGCGTTATGCGTTATGCGTTATGCGTTATGCGTTATGCGTTATGCGTTATGCGTTATGGTTTATGCGTTATGCGTTATGCGTTATGCGTTATGCGATATGCGATATGCGTTATGCGTTATGCTTTATGCGTTATGCGTTATGCGTTATGCGTTATGGTTTATGCGTTATGCGTTATGCGTTATGCGTTATGCGTTATGCGTTATGCGTTATGCGTTATGCGTTATGCGTTATGCGTTATGCGTTATGCGTTATGGTTTATGCGTTATGCGTTATGCGTTATACGTTATACGTTATTCGTTATGAGTTATGCGTTTTGCGTTATGCATTATGCGTTATGCGTTATGCGTTATGCGTTATGCGTTATGCGTTATGCGTTATGCGTTATGCGATATGCGATATGCGTTATGCGTTATGCTTTATGCGTTATGCGTTAGGCGTTATACGTTATGCGTTAAGCGTTATGCGTTATGCGTTATGCGTTATGCGTTATGCGTTATGCGTTATGCGTTATGCGTTATGCGTTATGCGTTATGCGTTATGCGTTATGCGTTATGCGTTATGCGTTATGCGTTATTCGTTAGGCGTTATGCGATTTGCGGTATTCGTTATGCGGTGTGCATTATGCGTTATGCGTTATGCGTTATGCAGTATGCGTTATGCGTTATGCGTGATCCGTTATGCGTTCTGCATTATGAGTTTCCGGTATTCGTTATGAGTTGTGCATTATGCGTTATGCGTTATGCGTTCTGCGTTATGCGTTATGCTTTATGCGTTATGCGTTATGCGTTATGCGTTATGCGTTAGGCGTTATACGTTTTGCGGTATTCGTTATGCGTTATGCGTTAATCGTTATGAGTTATGCGTTTTGCGTTATGCATTATGCGTTATGCGTTATGCGTTATGCGTTGTGCATTATGCGTTATGCGTTATGCGTTATGCGTTATGCGTTATGCAGTATGCATTATGCGTTATGCGTTATGTGTGAGCAGTTATTCGTTAGGCGTTATGCGATTTGCGGTATTCGTTATGCGTTGGGCATTATGCGTTATGCGTTATGCGTTATGCGTTATGCGTTATGCGTTATGCGTTATGCGTTATGCGTTATGCGTTATGCGTTATGCGTTATACGTTTTGCGGTATTCGTTATGCGTTGTGCATTATGCGTTATGCGTTATGCGTTATGCGTTATGCATTATGCGTTATGCGTTATGCGTTATGCGTTATGCGTTATGCGTTATGGTTTATGCGTTATGCGTTATGCGTTATACGTTATACGTTATTCGTTATGCGTTGTGCATTATGCGTTATGCATTTTGCGTTATGCGTTATTCATTATGCGTTATGCGTTATGCGTTATGCGTTATGCGTTATGCGTTATGCGTTATGCGTTATGCGTTATGCGTTATGCGATATGCGATATGCGTTATGCGTTATGCGTTATGCTTTATTCGTTATGCGTTATGCGTTATGCGTTATGCGTTATGCGTTATGCGTTATGCGTTATGCGTTATGCGTTATGCGTTATGCGTTATGCGTTATGCGTTATGCGTTATGCGTTATGCGTTATGCGTTATGCGTTATGGTTTATGAGTTATGCGTTATGCGTTATACGTTATACGTTATTCGTTATGAGTTATGCGTTTTGCGTTATGCATTATGCGTTATGCGTTATGCGTTATGCGTTATGCGTTATGCGTTATGCGTTATGCGATATGCGATATGCGTTATGCGTTATGCTTTATGCGTTATGCGTTATGCGTTATACGTTATGCGTTATGCGTTATGCGTTATGCGTTATGCGTTAAGCGTTATGCGTTATGCGTTATGCGATATGCGTTATGCGTTATGTGTTATGCGTTATGCGTTATGCGTTATGCGTTATGCGTTATGCGTTATGCGTTATGCGTTATGCGTTATGCGTTATGCGTTATGGTTTATGCGTTATGCGTTATGCGTTATACGTTATACGTCATTCGTTATGAGTTATGCGTTTTGCGTTATGCATTATGCGTTATGCGTTATGCGTTATGCGTTATGCGTTATGCGTTATGCGTTATGCGATATGCGATATGCGTTATGCGTTATGCTTTATGCGTTATGCGTTAGGCGTTATACGTTATGCGTTATGCGTTATGCGTTATGCGTTATGCGTTATGCGTTATGCGTTATGCGTTATGCGTTATGCGTTATGCGTTATGCGTTATGCGTTACGCGTTATGCGTTATGCGTTATGCGTTATGCGTTATGCGTTATGCGTTATGCGTTATGCGTTATGCGTTATGCGTTATGCGTTATGCGCTATGTGTTATTCGTTAGGCGTTATGCGATTTGCGGTATTCGTTATGCGTTGTGCATTATGCGTTATGCGTTATGCGTTATGCGTTATGCGTTATGCGTTATGCGTTATGCGTTATGCGTTATGCGTTATGCGTTATGCGTTATGCGTTATGCGTTATGCGTTATGCGTTATGCGTTATGCGTTATGCGTTATGCGTTATGCGTTATGCGTTAGGCGTTATACGTTTTGCGGTATTCGTTATGCGTTGTGCATTATGCGTTATGCGTTATGCGTTATGCGTTATGCATTATGCAGTATGCGTTATGCGTTATGCGTTATGCGTTATGCGTTATGCGTTATGCGTTATGCGTTAGGCGTTATACGTTTTGCGGTATTCGTTATGCGTTGTGCATTATGCGTTATGCGTTATGCGTTATGCGTTATGCGTTATGCAGTATGCATTATGCGTTATGCGTTATGTGTGAGCAGTTATTCGTTAGGCGTTATGCGATTTGCGGTACTCGTTATGCGTTGTGCATTATGCGTTATGCGTTATGCGTTATGCTTTATGCGTTATGCGTTATGCGTTATGCGTTATGCGTTATGCGTTATGCGTTATGCGTTATGCGTTATGCGTTATGCGTTATGCGTTAGGCGTTATACGTTTTGCGGTATTCGTTATGCGTTGTGCATTATGCGTTATGCGTTATGCGTTATGCGTTATGCATTATGCAGTATGCGTTATGCGTTATGCGTTATGGTTTATGCGTTATGCGTTATGCGTTATACGTTATTCGTTATGAGTTATGCGTTTTGCGTTATGCATTATGCGTTATGCGTTATGCAGTATGCGTTATGCGGTATTCGTTATGCGTTGTGCATTATGCGTTATGCATTTTGCGTTATGCGTTATTCATTATGCGTTATGCGTTATGCGTTATGCGTTATGCGTTATGCGTTATGCGTTATGCGTTATGCGATATGCGATATGCGTTATGCGTTATGCGTTATGCTTTATTCGTTATGCGTTATGCGTTATCCGTTATGCGTTATGCGTTATGCGTTATGCGTTATGCGTTATGCGTTATGCGTTATGGTTTATGCGTTATGCGTTATGCGTTATGCGTTATGCGATATGCGATATGCGTTATGCGTTATGCTTTATGCGTTATGCGTTAGGCGTTATACGTTATGCGTTATGCGTTATGCGTTATGCGTTATGCGTTATGCGTTATGCGTTATGCGTTATGCGTTATGCGTTATGTGTTATGCGTTATGCGTTATGCGATATGCGTTATGCGTTATGCGTTATGCGTTATGGTTTATGCGTTATGCGTTATGCGTTATACGTTATACGTTATTCGTTATGAGTTATGCGTTTTGCGTTATGCATTATGCGTTATGCGTTATGCGTTATGCGTTATGCGTTATGCGTTATGCGTTATGCGTTATGCGATATGCGATATGCGTTATGCGTTATGCTTTATGCGTTATGCGTTAGGCGTTATACGTTATGCGTTATGCGTTATGCGTTATGCGTTATGCGTTATGCGTTATGCGTTATGCGTTATGCGTTATTCGTTAGGCGTTATGCGATTTGCGGTATTCGTCATGCGTTGTGCATTATGCGTTATGCGTTATGCGTTATGCAGTATGCGTTATGCGTTATGCGTGATCCGTTATGCGTTCTGCGTTATGAGTTTCCGGTATTCGTTATGCGTTGTGCATTATGCGTTATGCATTTTGCGTTATGTGTTATGCGTTATGCGTTATGGTTTATGCGTTATGCGTTATGCATTATACGTTATACGTTATTCGTTATGAGTTATGCGTTTTGCGTTATGCATTATGCGTTATGCGTTATCCGTTATGCGTTATGCGTTATGCGTTATGCGTTATGCGTTATGCGTTATGCGTTATGCGTTATGCGTTATGCGTTATGCGTTATGCGTTATGCGTTATGCGTTATGCGTTATGCGTTATGCGTTATGCGTTATGCGTTATGCGTTATGCGTTATGCGTTATGCGTTATGCGTTATGCGTTATGCGTTATGCGTTATGCGTTATGGTTTATGCGTTATGCGTTATGCGTTATACGTTATACGTTATTCGTTATGAGTTATGCGTTTTGCGTTATGCATTATGCGTTATGCGTTATGCGTTATGCGTTATGCGTTATGCGTTATGCGATATGCGATATGCGTTATGCTTTATGCGTTATGCGTTAGGCGTTATACGTTATGCGTTATGCGTTATGCGTTATGCGTTATGCGTTATGCGTTATGCGTTATGCGTTATGCGTTATGCGTTATGCGTTATGCGTTATGCGTTATGCGTTATGCGTTATGCGTTATGCGTTATGCGTTATGCGTTATGCGTTATGCGTTATGCGTTATGCGTTATGCGTTATGCGTTATTCGTTAGGCGTTATGCGATTTGCGGTATTCGTTATGCGTTGTGCATTATGCGTTATGCGTTATGCGTTATGCAGTATGCGTTATGCGTTATGCGTGATCCGTCATGCGTTCTGCGTTATGAGTTTCCGGTATTCGTTATGCGTTGTGCATTATGCTTTATGCATTTTGCGTTATGTGTTATGCGTTATGCGTTATGCGTTATCCGTTATGAGTTATGACATATACGTTATGCGTTAAGCGTTATGCGTTATGCTTTATGCGTTTTGCGTGATCCGTTATGCGTCAGGCGTTATGCGTTTTACGGTATTCGTTATGCGTTTTGCATTATGCGTTATGCGTTATGCGTTATACGTGATCAGTTATTCGTTAGGCGTTATGCGATTTGCGGTATTCGTTATGCGTTGTGCATTATGCGTTATGCGTTATGCGTTATGCGTTATGCGTTATGGTTATGCGTTATGCGTTATGCGTTATGCGTTATGCGTTATGCGTTATGCGTTATACGTTAGGCGTTATGCGTTTTGCGGTATTCGTTATGCGTTGTGCATTATGCGTTATGCGTTATGCGTTATGCGTTATGCGTTATGCGTTATGCGTTATGCGTTATGCGTTATGCGTTATGCGTTATGCGTTATGCGTTATGCGTTATGCGTTATGCGTTATGCGTTATTCGTTAGGCGTTATGCGATTTGCGGTATTCGTTATGCGTTGTGCATTATGCGTTATGCGTTATGCGTTATGCGTTATGCGTGATCCGTTATGCGTTCTGCGTTATGAGTTTCCGGTATTCGTTATGCGTTGTGCATTATGCGTTATGCATTTTGCGTTATGTGTTATGCGTTATGCGTTATGCGTTATCCGTTATGAGTTATGACTTATACGTTATGCGTTAAGCGTTATGCGTTATGCTTTATGCGTTTTGCGTGATCCGTTATGCGTCAGGCGTTATGCGTTTTACGGTATTCGTTATGCGTTGTGCATTATGCGTTATGCGTTATGCGTTATACGTTATACGTTATGCGTTATGCCTTATGCGTTATGCGTTATGCGTTATGCGACATGCGTTATGCGTTATGCGTTATGCGTTATGCGTTATGCGTTATGCGTTATGCGTTATGCGTTAGGCGTTATACGTTTTGCGGTATTCGTTATGCGTTGTGCATTATGCGTTATGCGTTATGCGTTATGCGTTATGCGTTATGCGTTATGCAGTATGCGTTATGCGTTATGCGTTATGCGTTATGGTTTATGCGTTATGCGTTATGCGTTATACGTTATACGTTATTCGTTATGAGTTATGCGTTTTGCGTTATGCATTATGCGTTATGCGTTATGCGTTATGCAGTATGCGTTATGCGGTATTCGTTATGCGTTGTGCATTATGCGTTATGCATTTTGCGTTATGCGTTATTCATTATGCGTTATGCGTTATGCGTTATGCGTTATGCGTTATGCGTTATGCGATATGCGATATGCGTTATGCGTTATGCGTTATGCTTTATTCGTTATGCGTTATGCGTTATCCGTTATGCGTTATGCGTTATGCGTTATGCGGTATGCGTTATGCGTTATGCGTTATGCGTTATGCGTTATGCGTTATGCGTTATGCGTTATGCGTTATGCGTTATGCGTTATGCGTTATGCGTTATGCGTTATGCGTTATCCTTTATGCGTTATGCGTTATGCGTTATACGTTATACGTTATTCGTTATGAGTTATGCGTTTTGCGTTATGCATTATGCGTTATGCGTTATGCGTTATGCGTTATGCTTTATTCGTTATGCGTTATGCGTTATCCGTTATGCGTTATGCGTTATGCGTTATGCGTTATGCGTTATGCGATATGCAATATGCGTTATGCATTATGCTTTATGCGTTATGCGTTAGGCGTTATACGTTATGCGTTATGCGTTATGCGTTATGCGTTATGCGTTATGCGTTATGCGTTATGCGTTATGCGTTATCCGTTATGCGTTATGCGTTATGCGTTATGCGTTATGCGTTATTCGTTAGGCGTTATGCGATTTGCGGTATTCGTTATGCGTTGTGCATTATGCGTTATGCGTTATGCGTTATGCAGTATGCGTTATGCGTTATGCGTGATCCGTTATGCGTTCTGCGTTATGAGTTTCCGGTATTCGTTATGCGTTGTGCATTATGCGTTATGCATTTTGCGTTATGTGTTATGCGTTATGCGTTATGCGTTATCCGTTATGAGTTATGACTTATACGTTATGCGTTAAGCGTTATGCGTTTTGCTTTATGCGTTATGCATTATGCGTTATGCGTTATGCGTTATGCGTTATGCTTTATTCGTTATGCGTTATGCGTTATCCGTATGCGGTATGCAGTATGCGTTATGCTTTATTCGTTATGCGTTATGCGTTATCCGTTATGCGTTATGCGTTATGCGTTATGCGTTTTGCGTTATGCATTATGCGTTATGCGTTATGCGTTATGCAGTATGCGTTATGCGGTATTCGTTATGCGTTGTGCATTATGCGTTATGCATTTTGCGTTATGCGTTATTCATTATGCGTTATGCGTTATGCGTTATGCGTTATGCGTTATGCGTTATGCGTTATGCGTTATGCAATATGCGATGTGCGTTATGCGTTATGCTTTATGCGTTATGCGTTAGGCGTTATACGTTATGCGTTATGCGTTATGCGTTATGCGTTATGCGTTATGCGTTATGCGTTATGCGTTATGCGTTATGCAGTATGCGTTATGCGGTATTCGTTATGCGTTGTGCATTATGCGTTATGCATTTTGCGTTATGCATTTTGCGTTATGCGTTATTCGTTATGCGTTATGCGTTATGCGTTATGCGTTATGCGTTATGCGTTATGCGTTATGCAGTATGCGTTATGCGGTATTCGTTATGCGTTGTGCATTATGCGTTATGCATTTTGCGTTATGCGTTATTCATTATGCGTTATGCGTTATGCGTTATGCGTTATGCGTTATGCGTTATGCGTTATGCAATATGCGATATGCGTTATGCGTTATGCTTTATGCGTTATGCGTTATGCGTTATACGTTATGCGTTATGCGTTATGCGTTATGCGTTATGCGTTATGCGTTATGCGTTATGCGTTATGCGTTATGCGTTATGCGTTATGCGTTATGCGTTATGCGTTATGCGTTATGCAGTATGCGTTATGCGGTATTCGTTATGCGTTGTGCATTATGCGTTATGCATTTTGCGTTATGCGTTATGCGTTATGCAGTATGCGTTATGCGTTATGCGTGATCCGTTATGCGTTCTGCGTTATGAGTTTCCGGTATTCGTTATGCGTTGTGCATTATGCGTTATGCATTTTGCGTTATGTGTTATGCGTTATGCGTTATGCGTTATCCGTTATGAGTTATGACTTATACGTTATGCGTTAAGCGTTATGCGTTTTGCTTTATGCGTTATGTGTGATCCGTTATGCGTCAGGCGTTATGCGTTTTACGGTATTCGTTATGCGTTGTGCATTATGCGTTATGCTTTATGCGTTATGCGTTATGCGTTATGCGTTATGCGTTATGCGTTATGCGTTATGCTTTATTCGTTATGCGTTATCCGTTATGCGTTATGCGTTATGCGTTATGCGTTATGCGTTATGCGTTATGCGTTATGCGTTATGCGTTATGCGTTATGCGTTATGCGTTATGCGTTATGCGTTATGCGTTATTCGTTATGAGTTATGCGTTTTGCGTTATGCATTATGCGTTATGCGTTATGCGTTATGCAGTATGCGTTATGCGGTATTCGTTATGCGTTGTGCATTATGCGTTATGCATTTTGCGTTATGCGTTATTCATTATGCGTTATGCGTTATGCGTTATGCGTTCTGCGTTATGCGTTAAAAGTTATGCGTTATGCTTTATGCGTTATGCATTATGCGTTATGCGTTATGCGTGATCAGTTATTCGTTAGGCGTTATGCGATTTGCGGTATTCGTTATGCGTTGTGCATTATGCGGTATGCGTTATGCGTTATGCGTTATGCGTTATGCGTTATGCGTTATGCGTTATGCGTTATGCGTTATGCGTTATGCGTTATGCGTTAGGCGTTATGCGTTTTGCGGTATTCGTTATGCGTTGTGCATTATGCGTTATGCGTTATGCGTTATGCGTTATGCGTTAAGCGTTATGCGTTATGCGTTATTCGTTAGGCGTTATGCGATTTGCGGTATTCGTTATGCGTTGTGCATTATGCGTTATGCGTTATTGGTTTATGCGTTATGCGTTATGCTTTATTCGTTATGCGTTATGCGTTATCCGTTATGCGTTATGCGTTATGCGTTATGCGTTTTGCGTTATGCATTATGCGTTATGCGTTATGCGTTATGCAGTATGCGTTATGCGGTATTCGTTATGCGTTGTGCATTATGCGTTATGCATTTTGCGTTATGCGTTATTCATTATGCGTTATGCGTTATGCGTTATGCGTTATGCGTTATGCGTTATGCAATATGCGATATGCGTTATGCGTTATGCTTTATGCGTTATGCGTTAGGCGTTATACGTTATGCGTTATGCGTTATGCGTTATGCGTTATGCGTTATGCGTTATGCGTTATGCGTTATGCGTTATGCGTTATGCGTTATGCGTTATGCAGTATGCGTTATGCGGTATTCGTTATGCGTTGTGCATTATGCGTTATGCATTTTGCGTTATGCATTTTGCGTTATGCGTTATTCATTATGCGTTATGCGTTATGCGTTATGCGTTATGCATTTTGCGTTATGCGTTATTCATTATGCTTAATGCGTTATGCGTTATGCGTTATGCTTTATACATTATGCGTTATGCGTTATGCGTTATGCGTTATGCGTTATGGTTTATGCGTTATGCGTTATGCGTTATGCCTTTTACGGTATTCGTTATGCGTTTTGCATTATGCGTTATGCGTTATGCGTTATACGTGATCAGTTATTCGTTAGGCGTTATGCGATTTGCGGTATTCGTTATGCGTTGTGCATTATGCGTTATGCGTTATGCGTTATGCGTTATGCGTTATGCGTTATGCGTTATGCGTTATGCGTTATGCGTTATGCGTTATGCGTTATGCGTTATGCGTTATACGTTAGGCGTTATGCGTTTTGCGGTATTCGTTATGCGTTGTGCATTATGCGTTATGCGTTATGCGTTATGCGTTATGCGTTATGCGTTATGCGTTATGCGTTATGCGTTATGCGTTATGCGTTATGCGTTATGCGTTATGCGTTATGCGTTATGCGTTATGCGTTATTCGTTAGGCGTTATGCGATTTGCGGTATTCGTTATGCGTTGTGCATTATGCGTTATGCGTTATGCGTTATGCGTTATGCGTGATCCGTTATGCGTTCTGCGTTATGAGTTTCCGGTATTCGTTATGCGTTGTGCATTATGCGTTATGCATTTTGCGTTATGTGTTATGCGTTATGCGTTATGCGTTATCCGTTATGAGTTATGACTTATACGTTATGCGTTAAGCGTTATGCGTTATGCTTTATGCGTTTTGCGTGATCCGTTATGCGTCAGGCGTTATGCGTTTTACGGTATTCGTTATGCGTTGTGCATTATGCGTTATGCGTTATGCGTTATACGTTATACGTTATGCGTTATGCCTTATGCGTTATGCGTTATGCGTTATGCGACATGCGTTATGCGTTATGCGTTATGCGTTATGCGTTATGCGTTATGCGTTATGCGTTATGCGTTATGCGTTAGGCGTTATACGTTTTGCGGTATTCGTTATGCGTTGTGCATTATGCGTTATGCGTTATGCGTTATGCGTTATGCGTTATGCGTTATGCAGTATGCGTTATGCGTTATGCGTTATGCGTTATGGTTTATGCGTTATGCGTTATGCGTTATACGTTATACGTTATTCG
Source organism: Lasioglossum morio (assembly GCA_916610235.2). NCBI lineage: Eukaryota > Metazoa > Arthropoda > Insecta > Hymenoptera > Halictidae > Lasioglossum > Lasioglossum morio. The sequence continues at coordinate 2,119,849 of CAKAJA020000151.1, read as the reverse complement.
TTATGAGTTATGCGTTTTGCGTTATGCATTATGCGTTATGCGTTATGCGTTATGCAGTATGCGTTATGCGGTATTCGTTATGCGTTGTGCATTATGCGTTATGCATTTTGCGTTATGCGTTATTCATTATGCGTTATGCGTTATGCGTTATGCGTTATGCGTTATGCGTTATGCGATATGCGATATGCGTTATGCGTTATGCGTTATGCGTTATGCGTTATGCGTTATGCGTTATCCGTTATGCGTTATGCGTTATGCGTTATGCGGTATGCGTTATGCGTTATGCGTTATGCGTTATGCGTTATGCGTTATGCGTTATGCGTTATGCGTTATGCGTTATGCGTTATGCGTTATGCGTTATCCTTTATGCGTTATGCGTTATGCGTTATACGTTATACGTTATTCGTTATGAGTTATGCGTTTTGCGTTATGCTTTATGCGTTATGCGTTATGCGTTATGCGTTATGCGTTATGCGTTATGCGTTATGCGTTATCCGTTATGCGTTATGCGTTATGCGTTATGCGTTATGCGTTATGCGATATGCAATATGCGTTATGCATTATGCTTTATGCGTTATGCGTTAGGCGTTATACGTTATGCGTTATGCGTTATGCGTTATGCGTTATGCGTTATGCGTTATGCGTTATGCGTTATGCGTTATCCGTTATGCGTTATGCGTTATGCGTTATGCGTTATGCGTTATTCGTTATGCGTTATGCGATTTGCGGTATTCGTTATGCGTTGTGCATTATGCGTTATGCGTTATGCGTTATGCAGTATGCGTTATGCGTTATGCGTGATCCGTTATGCGTTCTGCGTTATGAGTTTCCGGTATTCGTTATGCGTTGTGCATTATGCGTTATGCATTTTGCGTTATGTGTTATGCGTTATGCGTTATGCGTTATCCGTTATGAGTTATGACTTATACGTTATGCGTTAAGCGTTATGCGTTTTGCTTTATGCGTTATGCTTTATGCGTTATGCGTTATGCGTTATGCGTTATGCTTTATTCGTTATGCGTTATGCGTTATCCGTATGCGGTATGCAGTATGCGTTATGCTTTATTCGTTATGCGTTATGCGTTATGCGTTATGCGTTATGCGTTATGCGTTATGCGTTTTGCGTTATGCATTATGCGTTATGCGTTATGCGTTATGCAGTATGCGTTATGCGGTATTCGTTATGCGTTTTGCATTATGCGTTATGCTTTTTGCGTTATGCGTTATTCATTATGCGTTATGCGTTATGCGTTATGCGTTATGCGTTATGCGTTATGCGTTATGCAATATGCGATGTGCGTTATGCGTTATGCTTTATGCGTTATGCGTTAGGCGTTATACGTTATGCGTTATGCGTTATGCGTTATGCGTTATGCGTTATGCGTTATGCGTTATGCGTTATGCGTTATGCAGTATGCGTTATGCGGTATTCGTTATGCGTTGTGCATTATGCGTTATGCATTTTGCGTTATGCATTTTGCGTTATGCGTTATTCATTATGCGTTATGCGTTATGCGTTATGCGTTATGCGTTATGCGTTATGCGTTATGCAGTATGCGTTATGCGGTATTCGTTATGCGTTGTGCATTATGCGTTATGCATTTTGCGTTATGCGTTATGCGTTATGCGTTATGCGTTATGCGTTATGCGTTATGCGTTATGCGTTATGCGTTATGCAATATGCGATATGCGTTATGCGTTATGCTTTATGCGTTATGCGTTAGGCGTTATACGTTATGCGTTATGCGTTATGCGTTATGCGTTATGCGTTATGCGTTATGCGTTATGCGTTATGCGTTATGCGTTATGCGTTATGCGTTATGCGTTATGCGTTATGCGTTATGCAGTATGCGTTATGCGGTATTCGTTATGCGTTGTGCATTATGCGTTATGCATTTTGCGTTATGCGTTATGCGTTATGCGTTATGCGTTATGCGTTATGCGTGATCCGTTATGCGTTCTGCGTTATGAGTTTCCGGTATTCGTTATGCGTTGTGCATTATGCGTTATGCATTTTGCGTTATGTGTTATGCGTTATGCGTTATGCGTTATCCGTTATGAGTTATGACTTATACGTTATGCGTTAAGCGTTATGCGTTTTGCTTTATGCGTTATGTGTGATCCGTTATGCGTCAGGCGTTATGCGTTTTACGGTATTCGTTATGCGTTGTGCATTATGCGTTATGCTTTATGCGTTATGCATTATGCGTTATGCGTTATGCGTTATGCGTTATGCGTTATGCTTTATTCGTTATGCGTTATCCGTTATGCGTTATGCGTTATGCGTTATGCGTTATGCGTTATGCGTTATGCGTTATGCGTTATGCGTTATGCGTTATGCGTTATGCGTTATGCGTTATGCGTTATGCGTTATGCGTTATTCGTTATGAGTTATGCGTTTTGCGTTATGCATTATGCGTTATGCGTTATGCGTTATGCAGTATGCGTTATGCGGTATTCGTTATGCGTTGTGCATTATGCGTTATGCATTTTGCGTTATGCGTTATTCATTATGCGTTATCCGTTATGCGTTATGCGTTCTGCGTTATGCGTTAAAAGTTATGCGTTATGCTTTATGCGTTATGCATTATGCGTTATGCGTTATGCGTGATCAGTTATTCGTTAGGCGTTATGCGATTTGCGGTATTCGTTATGCGTTGTGCATTATGCGGTATGCGTTATGCGTTATGCGTTATGCGTTATGGTTTATGCGTTATGCGTTATGCGTTATACGTTATACGTTATTCGTTATGAGTTATGCGTTTTGCGTTATGCATTATGCGTTATGCGTTATGCGTTATGCGTTATGCGTTATGCGTTATGCGTTATGCGTTATACGTTATACGTTATTCGTTATGAGTTATGCGTTTTGCGTTATGCATTATGCGTTATGCGTTATGCGTTATGCAGTATGCGTTATGCGGTATTCGTTATGCGTTGTGCATTATGCGTTATGCGTTATGCGTTATGCGTTATGCGTTATGCGTTAGGCGTTATACGTTATGAGTTATGCGTTTTGCGTTATGCATTATGCGTTATGCGTTATGCGTTATGCGTTATGCGTTATGCGTTATGCGTTATGCGTTATACGTTATACGTTATTCGTTATGAGTTATGCGTTTTGCGTTATGCATTATGCGTTATGCGTTATGCGTTATGCAGTATGCGTTATGCGGTATTCGTTATGCGTTGTGCATTATGCGTTATGCGTTATGCGTTATGCGTTATGCGTTATGCGTTAGGCGTTATACGTTTTGCGGTATTCGTTATGCGTTGTGCATTATGCTTTACGCGTTATGCGTTATGCGTTATGCATTATGCAGTATGCGTTATGCGTTATGCGTTATGCGTTATGGTTTATGCGTTATGCGTTATGCGTTATACGTTATACGTTATTCGTTATGAGTTATGCGTTTTGCGTTATGCATTATGCGTTATGCGTTATGCGTTATGCGGTATTCGTTATGCGTTGTGCATTATGCGTTATGCATTTTGCGTTATGCGTTATTCATTATGCGTTATGCGTTATGCGTTATGCGTTATGCGTTATGCGTTATGCGTTATGCGATATGCGATATGCGTTATGCGTTATGCGTTATGCTTTATTCGTTATGCGTTATGCGTTATCCGTTATGCGTTATGCGTTATGCGTTATGCGTTATGCGTTATGCGTTATGCGTTATGCGTTATGCGTTATGCGTTATGCGTTATGCGTTATGCGTTATGCGTTATGCGTTATGCGTTATGCGTTATGCGATATGCGATATGCGTTATGCGTTATGCTTTATGCGTTATGCGTTAGGCGTTATACGTTATGCGTTATGCGTTATGCGTTATGCGTTATGCGTTATGCGTTATGCGTTATGCGTTATGCGTTATGCGTTATGCGTTATGCGTTATGCGTTATGCGTTATGCGTTATGCATTATGCAGTATGCGTTATGCGTTATGCGTTATGCGTTATGGTTTATGCGTTATGCGTTATGCGTTATACGTTATACGTTATTCGTTATGAGTTATGCGTTTTGCGTTATGCATTATGCGTTATGCGTTATGCGTTATGCGGTATTCGTTATGCGTTGTGCATTATGCGTTATGCATTTTGCGTTATGCGTTATTCATTATGCGTTATGCGTTATGCGTTATGCGTTATGCGTTATGCGTTATGCGTTATGCGTTATGCGTTATGCGATATGCGATATGCGTTATGCGTTATGCGTTATGCTTTATTCGTTATGCGTTATGCGTTATCCGTTATGCGTTATGCGTTATGCGTTATGCGTTATGCGTTATGCGTTATGCGTTATGCGTTATGCGTTATGCGTTATGCGTTATGCGTTATGCGTTATGCGTTATGCGTTATGCGTTATGCGATATGCGATATGCGTTATGCGTTATGCTTTATGCGTTATGCGTTAGGCGTTATACGTTATGCGTTATGCGTTATGCGTTATGCGTTATGCGTTATGCGTTATGCGTTATGCGTTATGCGTTATGCGTTATGTGTTATGCGTTATGCGTTATGCGTTATGCGTTATGCGTTATGCGTTATGCGTTATGCGTTATGCGTTATGGGTTATGGTTTATGCGTTATGCGTTATGCGTTATACGTTATACGTTATTCGTTATGAGTTATGCGTTTTGCGTTATGCATTATGCGTTATGCGTTATGCGTTATGCGTTAAGCGTTATGCGTTATGCGTTATGCGTTATGCGATATGCGATATGCGTTATGCGTTATGCTTTATGCGTTATGCGTTAGGCGTTATACGTTATGCGTTATGCGTTATGCGTTATGCGTTATGCGTTATGCGTTATGCGTTATGCGTTATGCGTTATGCGTTATGCGTTATGCGTTATGCGTTATGGGTTATGCGTTATGCGTTATGCGTTATTCGTTAGGCGTTATACGATTTGCGGTATTCGTTATGCGGTGTGCATTATGCGTTATGCGTTATGCGTTATGCAGTATGCGTTATGCGTTATGCGTGATCCGTTATGCGTTCTGCGTTATGAGTTTCCGGTATTCGTTATGAGTTGTGCATTATGCGTTATGCGTTATGCGTTATGCGTTATGCGTTATGCTTTATGCGTTATGCGTTATGCGTTATGCGTTATGCGTTATGCGTTATGCGTTATGCGTTAGGCGTTATACGTTTTGCGGTATTCGTTATGCGTTGTGCATTATGCGTTATGCGTTATGCGTTATGCGTTATGCGTTATGCGTTATGCGTTATGCGTTATGCGTTATGCGTTATGCGTTATGCGTTATGCGTTATGCGTTATGCGTTATGCGTTATGCGTTATGCGTTATGCGTTATGCGTTATGCGTTATGCGTTATGCGTTATGCGTTATGCGTTATGCGTTATGCGTTATGCGGTATGCGTTATGCGTTAGGCGTTATACGTTTTGCGGTATTCGTTATGCGTTGTGCATTATGCGTTATGCGTTATGCGTTATGCGTTATGCGTTATGCGTTATGCGTTATGCGTTATGCGTTATGCGTTATGCGTTATGCGTTATGCGTTATGCGTTATGCGTTATGCGTTATGCGTTATGCGTTATGCGTTATGCGTTATGCGTTATGGTTTATGCGTTATGCGTTATGCGTTATACGTTATGCGTTCTTCGTTATGAGTTATGCGTTTTGCGTTATGCATTATGCGTTATGCGTTATGCGTTATGCGTTGTGCATTATGCGTTATGCGTTATGCGTTATGCGTTATGCGTTATGCAGTATGCATTATGCGTTATGCGTTATGTGTGAGCAGTTATTCGTTAGGCGTTATGCGATTTGCGGTATTCGTTATGCGTTGTGCATTATGCGTTATGCGTTATGCGTTATGCTTTATGCGTTATGCGTTATGCGTTATGCGTTATGCGTTATGCGTTATGCGTTAGGCGTTATACGTTTTGCGGTATTCGTTATGCGTTGTGCATTATGCGTTATGCGTTATGCGTTATGCGTTATGCGTTATGCGTTATGCGATATGCGATATGCGTTATGCGTTATGCTTTATGCGTTATGCGTTAGGCGTTATACGTTATGCGTTATGCGTTATGCGTTATGCGTTATGCGTTAAGCGTTATGCGTTATGCGTTATGCGATATGCGTTATGCGTTATGTGTTATGCGTTATGCGTTATGCGTTATGCGTTATGCGTTATGCGTTATGCGTTATGCGTTATGCGTTATGCGTTATGGTTTATGCGTTATGCGTTATGCGTTATACGTTATACGTTATTCGTTATGAGTTATGCGTTTTGCGTTATGCGTTATGCGTTATGCGTTATGCGTTATGCGTTATGCGTTATGCGTTATGCGTTATGCGATATGCGATATGCGTTATGCGTTATGCTTTATGCGTTATGCGTTAGGCGTTATACGTTATGCGTTATGCGTTATGCGTTATGCGTTATGCGTTATGCGTTATGCGTTATGCGTTATGCGTTATGCGTTATTCGTTATGCGTTATGCGTTATGCGTTATGCGTTATGCGTTGTGCATTATGCGTTATGCGTTATGCGTTATGCGTTATGCGTTATGCGTTATGCGTTATGCGTTATGCGTTATGCGTTATGCGTTATGCGTTATTCAGTATGCATTATGCGTTATGCGTTATGTGTGAGCAGTTATTCGTTAGGCGTTATGCGATTTGCGGTATTCGTTATGCGTTGTGCATTATGCGTTATGCGTTATGCGTTATGCGTTATGCGTTATGCGTTATGCGTTATGCGTTATGCAGTATGCATTATGCGTTATGCGTTATGTGTGAGCAGTTATTCGTTAGGCGTTATACGTTTTGCGGTATTCGTTATGCGTTGTGCATTGTGCGTTATGCGTTATGCGTTATGCGTTATGCATTATGCAGTATGCGTTATGCGTTATGCGTTATGCGTTATGCGTTATGCGTTATGCGTTATGCGTTAGGCGTTATACGTTTTGCGGTATTCGTTATGCGTTGTGCATTATGCGTTATGCGTTATGCGTTATGCGTTATGCGTTATGCGTTATGCAGTATGCATTATGCGTTATGCGTTATGTGTGAGCAGTTATTCGTTAGGCGTTATGCGATTTGCGGTATTCGTTATGCGTTGTGCATTATGCGTTATGCGTTATGCTTTATGCGTTATGCGTTATGCGTTATGCGTTATGCGTTATGCGTTATGCGTTATGCGTTATGCGTTATGCGTTATGCGTTAGGCGTTATACGTTTTGCGGTATTCGTTATGCGTTGTGCATTATGCGTTATGCGTTATGCGTTATGCGTTATGCATTATGCAGTATGCGTTATGCGTTATGCGTTATGGTTTATGCGTTATGCGTTATGCGTTATACGTTATTCGTTATGAGTTATGCGTTTTGCGTTATGCATTATGCGTTATGCGTTATGCAGTATGCGTTATGCGGTATTCGTTATGCGTTGTGCATTATGCGTTATGCATTTTGCGTTATGCGTTATTCATTATGCGTTATGCGTTATGCGTTATGCGTTATGCGTTATGCGTTATGCGTTATGCGATATGCGATATGCGTTATGCGTTATGCGTTATGCTTTATTCGTTATGCGTTATGCGTTATGCGTTATGCGTTATGCGTTATGCGTTATGCGTTATGCGTTATGCGTTATGCGTTATGCGTTATGCGTTATGGTTTATGCGTTATGCGTTATGCGTTATGCGTTATGCGATATGCGATATGCGTTATGCGTTATGCTTTATGCGTTATGCGTTATGCGTTATGCGTTATGGTTTATGCGTTATGCGTTATGCGTTATGCGTTATGCGTTATGCGTTATGCGTTATGCGTTATGCGTTATGCGTTATGCGTTATGCGTTATGCGTTATGGTTTATGCGTTATGCGTTATGCGTTATACGTTATTCGTTATGAGTTATGCGTTTTGCGTTATGCATTATGCGTTATGCGTTATGCAGTATGCGTTATGCGGTATTCGTTATGCGTTGTGCATTATGCGTTATGCATTTTGCGTTATGCGTTATTCATTATGCGTTATGCGTTATGCGTTATGCGTTATGCGTTATGCTTTATGCGTTATGCGTTATGCGTTATGCGTTATGGTTTATGCGTTATGCGTTATCCGTTATGCGTTATGCGTTATGCGTTATGCGTTATGCGTTATGCGTTATGCGTTATGCGTTATGCGTTATGGTTTATGCGTTATGCGTTATGCGTTATGCGTTATGCGTTATGCGTTATGCAGTATGCGTTATGCGTTATGCGTGATCCGTTATGCGTTCTGCGTTATGAGTTTCCGGTATTCGTTATGAGTTGTGCATTATGCGTTATGCGTTATGCGTTCTGCGTTATGCGTTATGCTTTATGCGTTATGCGTTATGCGTTATGCGTTATGCGTTATGCGTTATGCGTTATGCGTTATGCGTTAGGCGTTATACGTTTTGCGGTATTCGTTATGCGTTATGCGTTAATCGTTATGAGTTATGCGTTTTGCGTTATGCATTATGCGTTATGCGTTATGCGTTATGCGTTATGCGTTATGCGTTATGCGTTATTCAGTATGCATTATGCGTTATGCGTTATGTGTGAGCAGTTATTCGTTAGGCGTTATGCGATTTGCGGTATTCGTTATGCGTTGTGCATTATGCGTTATGCGTTATGCGTTATGCGTTATGCGTTATGCGTTATGCGTTATGCAGTATGCATTATGCGTTATGCGTTATGTGTGAGCAGTTATTCGTTAGGCGTTATACGTTTTGCGGTATTCGTTATGCGTTGTGCATTGTGCGTTATGCGTTATGCGTTATGCGTTATGCATTATGCAGTATGCGTTATGCGTTATGCGTTATGCGTTATGCGTTATGCGTTATGCGTTAGGCGTTATACGTTTTGCGGTATTCGTTATGCGTTGTGCATTATGCGTTATGCGTTATGCGTTATGCGTTATGCGTTATGCAGTATGCATTATGCGTTATGCGTTATGTGTGAGCAGTTATTCGTTAGGCGTTATGCGATTTGCGGTATTCGTTATGCGTTGTGCATTATGCGTTATGCGTTATGCTTTATGCGTTATGCGTTATGCGTTATGCGTTATGCGTTATGCGTTATGCGTTATGCGTTATGCGTTATGCGTTAGGCGTTATACGTTTTGCGGTATTCGTTATGCGTTGTGCATTATGCGTTATGCGTTATGCGTTATGCGTTATGCATTATGCAGTATGCGTTATGCGTTATGCGTTATGGTTTATGCGTTATGCGTTATGCGTTATACGTTATTCGTTATGAGTTATGCGTTTTGCGTTATGCATTATGCGTTATGCGTTATGCAGTATGCGTTATGCGGTATTCGTTATGCGTTGTGCATTATGCGTTATGCATTTTGCGTTATGCGTTATTCATTATGCGTTATGCGTTATGCGTTATGCGTTATGCGTTATGCGTTATGCGTTATGCGATATGCGATATGCGTTATGCGTTATGCGTTATGCTTTATTCGTTATGCGTTATGCGTTATGCGTTATGCGTTATGCGTTATGCGTTATGCGTTATGCGTTATGCGTTATGCGTTATGCGTTATGCGTTATGGTTTATGCGTTATGCGTTATGCGTTATGCGTTATGCGATATGCGATATGCGTTATGCGTTATGCTTTATGCGTTATGCGTTATGCGTTATGCGTTATGGTTTATGCGTTATGCGTTATGCGTTATGCGTTATGCGTTATGCGTTATGCGTTATGCGTTATGCGTTATGCGTTATGCGTTATGCGTTATGCGTTATGGTTTATGCGTTATGCGTTATGCGTTATACGTTATACGTTATTCGTTATGAGTTATGCGTTTTGCGTTATGCATTATGCGTTATGCGTTATGCGTTATGCGTTATGCGTTATGCGTTATGCGTTATGCGTTATGCGATATGCGATATGCGTTATGCGTTATGCTTTATGCGTTATGCGTTAGGCGTTATACGTTATGCGTTAAGCGTTATGCGTTATGCGTTATGCGTTATGCGTTATGCGTTATGCGTTATGCGTTATGCGTTATGCGTTATGCGTTATGCGTTATGCGTTATGCGTTATGCGTTATGCGTTATGCGTTATTCGTTAGGCGTTATGCGATTTGCGGTATTCGTTATGCGGTGTGCATTATGCGTTATGCGTTATGCGTTATGCAGTATGCGTTATGCGTTATGCGTGATCCGTTATGCGTTCTGCGTTATGAGTTTCCGGTATTCGTTATGAGTTGTGCATTATGCGTTATGCGTTATGCGTTCTGCGTTATGCGTTATGCTTTATGCGTTATGCGTTATGCGTTATGCGTTATGCGTTAGGCGTTATACGTTTTGCGGTATTCGTTATGCGTTATGCGTTAATCGTTATGAGTTATGCGTTTTGCGTTATGCATTATGCGTTATGCGTTATGCGTTATGCGTTGTGCATTATGCGTTATGCGTTATGCGTTATGCGTTATGCGTTATGCAGTATGCATTATGCGTTATGCGTTATGTGTGAGCAGTTATTCGTTAGGCGTTATGCGATTTGCGGTATTCGTTATGCGTTGGGCATTATGCGTTATGCGTTATGCGTTATGCTTTATGCGTTATGCGTTATGCGTTATGCGTTATGCGTTATGCGTTATGCGTTAGGCGTTATACGTTTTGCGGTATTCGTTATGCGTTGTGCATTATGCGTTATGCGTTATGCGTTATGCGTTATGCATTATGCAGTATGCGTTATGCGTTATGCGTTATGCGTTATGCGTTATGGTTTATGCGTTATGCGTTATGCGTTATACGTTATACGTTATTCGTTATGCGTTGTGCATTATGCGTTATGCATTTTGCGTTATGCGTTATTCATTATGCGTTATGCGTTATGCGTTATGCGTTATGCGTTATGCGTTATGCGTTATGCGTTATGCGTTATGCGTTATGCGATATGCGATATGCGTTATGCGTTATGCGTTATGCTTTATTCGTTATGCGTTATGCGTTATCCGTTATGCGTTATGCGTTATGCGTTATGCGTTATGCGTTATGCGTTATGCGTTATGCGTTATGCGTTATGCGTTATGCGTTATGCGTTATGCGTTATGCGTTATGCGTTATGGTTTATGAGTTATGCGTTATGCGTTATACGTTATACGTTATTCGTTATGAGTTATGCGTTTTGCGTTATGCATTATGCGTTATGCGTTATGCGTTATGCGTTATGCGTTATGCGTTATGCGTTATGCGATATGCGATATGCGTTATGCGTTATGCTTTATGCGTTATGCGTTAGGCGTTATACGTTATGCGTTATGCGTTATGCGTTATGCGTTATGCGTTAAGCGTTATGCGTTATGCGTTATGCGATATGCGTTATGCGTTATGTGTTATGCGTTATGCGTTATGCGTTATGCGTTATGCGTTATGCGTTATGCGTTATGCGTTATGCGTTATGCGTTATGCGTTATGGTTTATGCGTTATGCGTTATGCGTTATACGTTATACGTTATTCGTTATGAGTTATGCGTTTTGCGTTATGCATTATGCGTTATGCGTTATGCGTTATGCGTTATGCGTTATGCGTTATGCGTTATGCGATATGCGATATGCGTTATGCGTTATGCTTTATGCGTTATGCGTTAGGCGTTATACGTTATGCGTTATGCGTTATGCGTTATGCGTTATGCGTTATGCGTTATGCGTTATGCGTTATGCGTTATGCGTTATGCGTTATGCGTTATGCGTTACGCGTTATGCGTTATGCGTTATGCGTTATGCGTTATGCGTTATGCGTTATGCGTTATGCGTTATGCGTTATGCGTTATGCGTTATGCGCTATGTGTTATTCGTTAGGCGTTATGCGATTTGCGGTATTCGTTATGCGTTGTGCATTATGCGTTATGCGTTATGCGTTATGCGTTATGCGTTATGCGTTATGCGTTATGCGTTATGCGTTATGCGTTATGCGTTATGCGTTATGCGTTATGCGTTATGCGTTATGCGTTATGCGTTATGCGTTATGCGTTATGCGTTATGCGTTATGCGTTAGGCGTTATACGTTTTGCGGTATTCGTTATGCGTTGTGCATTATGCGTTATGCGTTATGCGTTATGCGTTATGCATTATGCAGTATGCGTTATGCGTTATGCGTTATGCGTTATGCGTTATGCGTTATGCGTTATGCGTTAGGCGTTATACGTTTTGCGGTATTCGTTATGCGTTGTGCATTATGCGTTATGCGTTATGCGTTATGCGTTATGCGTTATGCAGTATGCATTATGCGTTATGCGTTATGTGTGAGCAGTTATTCGTTAGGCGTTATGCGATTTGCGGTATTCGTTATGCGTTGTGCATTATGCGTTATGCGTTATGCGTTATGCTTTATGCGTTATGCGTTATGCGTTATGCGTTATGCGTTATGCGTTATGCGTTATGCGTTATGCGTTATGCGTTATGCGTTATGCGTTAGGCGTTATACGTTTTGCGGTATTCGTTATGCGTTGTGCATTATGCGTTATGCGTTATGCGTTATGCGTTATGCATTATGCAGTATGCGTTATGCGTTATGCGTTATGGTTTATGCGTTATGCGTTATGCGTTATACGTTATTCGTTATGAGTTATGCGTTTTGCGTTATGCATTATGCGTTATGCGTTATGCAGTATGCGTTATGCGGTATTCGTTATGCGTTGTGCATTATGCGTTATGCATTTTGCGTTATGCGTTATTCATTATGCGTTATGCGTTATGCGTTATGCGTTATGCGTTATGCGTTATGCGTTATGCGTTATGCGATATGCGATATGCGTTATGCGTTATGCGTTATGCTTTATTCGTTATGCGTTATGCGTTATGCGTTATGCGTTATGCGTTATGCGTTATGCGTTATGCGTTATGCGTTATGCGTTATGGTTTATGCGTTATGCGTTATGCGTTATGCGTTATGCGATATGCGATATGCGTTATGCGTTATGCTTTATGCGTTATGCGTTAGGCGTTATACGTTATGCGTTATGCGTTATGCGTTATGCGTTATGCGTTATGCGTTATGCGTTATGCGTTATGCGTTATGCGTTATGCGTTATGTGTTATGCGTTATGCGTTATGCGATATGCGTTATGCGTTATGCGTTATGCGTTATGGTTTATGCGTTATGCGTTATGCGTTATACGTTATACGTTATTCGTTATGAGTTATGCGTTTTGCGTTATGCATTATGCGTTATGCGTTATGCGTTATGCGTTATGCGTTATGCGTTATGCGTTATGCGTTATGCGATATGCGATATGCGTTATGCGTTATGCTTTATGCGTTATGCGTTAGGCGTTATACGTTATGCGTTATGCGTTATGCGTTATGCGTTATGCGTTATGCGTTATGCGTTATGCGTTATGCGTTATTCGTTAGGCGTTATGCGATTTGCGGTATTCGTCATGCGTTGTGCATTATGCGTTATGCGTTATGCGTTATGCAGTATGCGTTATGCGTTATGCGTGATCCGTTATGCGTTCTGCGTTATGAGTTTCCGGTATTCGTTATGCGTTGTGCATTATGCGTTATGCATTTTGCGTTATGTGTTATGCGTTATGCGTTATGGTTTATGCGTTATGCGTTATGCATTATACGTTATACGTTATTCGTTATGAGTTATGCGTTTTGCGTTATGCATTATGCGTTATGCGTTATCCGTTATGCGTTATGCGTTATGCGTTATGCGTTATGCGTTATGCGTTATGCGTTATGCGTTATGCGTTATGCGTTATGCGTTATGCGTTATGCGTTATGCGTTATGCGTTATGCGTTATGCGTTATGCGTTATGCGTTATGCGTTATGCGTTATGCGTTATGCGTTATGCGTTATGCGTTATGGTTTATGCGTTATGCGTTATGCGTTATACGTTATACGTTATTCGTTATGAGTTATGCGTTTTGCGTTATGCATTATGCGTTATGCGTTATGCGTTATGCGTTATGCGTTATGCGTTATGCGATATGCGATATGCGTTATGCTTTATGCGTTATGCGTTAGGCGTTATACGTTATGCGTTATGCGTTATGCGTTATGCGTTATGCGTTATGCGTTATGCGTTATGCGTTATGCGTTATGCGTTATGCGTTATGCGTTATGCGTTATGCGTTATGCGTTATGCGTTATGCGTTATGCGTTATGCGTTATGCGTTATGCGTTATGCGTTATGCGTTATGCGTTATTCGTTAGGCGTTATGCGATTTGCGGTATTCGTTATGCGTTGTGCATTATGCGTTATGCGTTATGCGTTATGCAGTATGCGTTATGCGTTATGCGTGATCCGTCATGCGTTCTGCGTTATGAGTTTCCGGTATTCGTTATGCGTTGTGCATTATGCTTTATGCATTTTGCGTTATGTGTTATGCGTTATGCGTTATGCGTTATCCGTTATGAGTTATGACATATACGTTATGCGTTAAGCGTTATGCGTTATGCTTTATGCGTTTTGCGTGATCCGTTATGCGTCAGGCGTTATGCGTTTTACGGTATTCGTTATGCGTTTTGCATTATGCGTTATGCGTTATGCGTTATACGTGATCAGTTATTCGTTAGGCGTTATGCGATTTGCGGTATTCGTTATGCGTTGTGCATTATGCGTTATGCGTTATGCGTTATGCGTTATGCGTTATGCGTTATGCGTTATGCGTTATGCGTTATGCGTTATGCGTTATGCGTTATGCGTTATACGTTAGGCGTTATGCGTTTTGCGGTATTCGTTATGCGTTGTGCATTATGCGTTATGCGTTATGCGTTATGCGTTATGCGTTATGCGTTATGCGTTATGCGTTATGCGTTATGCGTTATGCGTTATGCGTTATGCGTTATGCGTTATGCGTTATGCGTTATGCGTTATTCGTTAGGCGTTATGCGATTTGCGGTATTCGTTATGCGTTGTGCATTATGCGTTATGCGTTATGCGTTATGCGTTATGCGTGATCCGTTATGCGTTCTGCGTTATGAGTTTCCGGTATTCGTTATGCGTTGTGCATTATGCGTTATGCATTTTGCGTTATGTGTTATGCGTTATGCGTTATGCGTTATGCGTTATGAGTTATGACTTATACGTTATGCGTTAAGCGTTATGCGTTATGCTTTATGCGTTTTGCGTGATCCGTTATGCGTCAGGCGTTATGCGTTTTACGGTATTCGTTATGCGTTGTGCATTATGCGTTATGCGTTATGCGTTATACGTTATACGTTATGCGTTATGCCTTATGCGTTATGCGTTATGCGTTATGCGACATGCGTTATGCGTTATGCGTTATGCGTTATGCGTTATGCGTTATGCGTTATGCGTTATGCGTTAGGCGTTATACGTTTTGCGGTATTCGTTATGCGTTGTGCATTATGCGTTATGCGTTATGCGTTATGCGTTATGCGTTATGCGTTATGCATTATGCGTTATGCGTTATGCGTTATGCGTTATGCTTTATGCGTTATGCGTTATGCGTTATACGTTATACGTTATTCGTTATGAGTTATGCGTTTTGCGTTATGCATTATGCGTTATGCGTTATGCGTTATGCAGTATGCGTTATGCGGTATTCGTTATGCGTTGTGCATTATGCGTTATGCATTTTGCGTTATGCGTTATTCATTATGCGTTATGCGTTATGCGTTATGCGTTATGCGTTATGCGTTATGCGATATGCGATATGCGTTATGCGTTATGCGTTATGCTTTATTCGTTATGCGTTATGCGTTATCCGTTATGCGTTATGCGTTATGCGTTATGCGGTATGCGTTATGCGTTATGCGTTATGCGTTATGCGTTATGCGTTATGCGTTATGCGTTATGCGTTATGCGTTATGCGTTATGCGTTATGCGTTATGCGTTATCCTTTATGCGTTATGCGTTATGCGTTATACGTTATACGTTATTCGTTATGAGTTATGCGTTTTGCGTTATGCGTTATGCGTTATGCGTTATGCGTTATGCGTTATGCTTTATTCGTTATGCGTTATGCGTTATCCGTTATGCGTTATGCGTTATGCGTTATGCGTTATGCGTTATGCGATATGCAATATGCGTTATGCATTATGCTTTATGCGTTATGCGTTAGGCGTTATACGTTATGCGTTATGCGTTATGCGTTATGCGTTATGCGTTATGCGTTATGCGTTATGCGTTATGCGTTATCCGTTATGCGTTATGCGTTATGCGTTATGCGTTATGCGTTATTCGTTAGGCGTTATGCGATTTGCGGTATTCGTTATGCGTTGTGCATTATGCGTTATGCGTTATGCGTTATGCAGTATGCGTTATGCGTTATGCGTGATCCGTTATGCGTTCTGCGTTATGAGTTTCCGGTATTCGTTATGCGTTGTGCATTATGCGTTATGCATTTTGCGTTATGTGTTATGCGTTATGCGTTATGCGTTATCCGTTATGAGTTATGACTTATACGTTATGCGTTAAGCGTTATGCGTTATGCGTTATGCGTTATGCGTTATGCGTTATGCGTTATGCGTTATGCGTTATGCGTTATTCGTTATGCGTTATGCGTTATCCGTATGCGGTATGCAGTATGCGTTATGCTTTATTCGTTATGCGTTATGCGTTATCCGTTATGCGTTATGCGTTATGCGTTATGCGTTTTGCGTTATGCATTATGCGTTATGCGTTATGCGTTATGCAGTATGCGTTATGCGGTATTCGTTATGCGTTGTGCATTATGCGTTATGCATTTTGCGTTATGCGTTATTCATTATGCGTTATGCGTTATGCGTTATGCGTTATGCGTTATGCGTTATGCGTTATGCAATATGCGATGTGCGTTATGCGTTATGCTTTATGCGATATGCGTTAGGCGTTATACGTTATGCGTTATGCGTTATGCGTTATGCGTTATGCGTTATGCGTTATGCGTTATGCGTTATGCGTTATGCAGTATGCGTTATGCGGTATTCGTTATGCGTTGTGCATTATGCGTTATGCATTTTGCGTTATGCATTTTGCGTTATGCGTTATTCATTATGCGTTATGCGTTATGCGTTATGCGTTATGCGTTATGCGTTATGCGTTATGCAGTATGCGTTATGCGGTATTCGTTATGCGTTGTGCATTATGCGTTATGCATTTTGCGTTATGCGTTATGCATTATGCGTTATGCGTTATGCGTTATGCGTTATGCGTTATGCGTTATGCGTTATGCAATATGCGATATGCGTTATGCGTTATGCTTTATGCGTTATGCGTTAGGCGTTATACGTTATGCGTTATGCGTTATGCGTTATGCGTTATGCGTTATGCGTTATGCGTTATGCGTTATGCGTTATGCGTTATGCGTTATGCGTTATGCGTTATGCGTTATGCGTTATGCAGTATGCGTTATGCGGTATTCGTTATGCGTTGTGCATTATGCGTTATGCATTTTGCGTTATGCGTTATGGGTTATGCGGTATGCGTTATGCGTTATGCGTGATCCGTTATGCGTTCTGCGTTATGAGTTTCCGGTATTCGTTATGCGTTGTGCATTATGCGTTATGCATTTTGCGTTATGTGTTATGCGTTATGCGTTATGCGTTATCCGTTATGAGTTATGACTTATACGTTATGCGTTAAGCGTTATGCGTTTTGCTTTATGCGTTATGTGTGATCCGTTATGCGTCAGGCGTTATGCGTTTTACGGTATTCGTTATGCGTTGTGCATTATGCGTTATGCTTTATGCGTTATGCATTATGCGTTATGCGTTATGCGTTATGCGTTATGCGTTATGCTTTATTCGTTATGCGTTATCCGTTATGCGTTATGCGTTATGCGTTATGCGTTATGCGTTATGCGTTATGCGTTATGCGTTATGCGTTATGCGTTATGCGTTATGCGTTATGCGTTATGCGTTATGCGTTATGCGTTATTCGTTATGAGTTATGCGTTTTGCGTTATGCGTTATGCGTTATGCGTTATGCGTTATGCAGTATGCGTTATGCGGTATTCGTTATGCGTTGTGCATTATGCGTTATGCATTTTGCGTTATGCGTTATTCGTTATGCGTTATCCGTTATGCGTTATGCGTTCTGCGTTATGCGTTAAAAGTTATGCGTTATGCTTTATGCGTTATGCATTATGCGTTATGCGTTATGCGTGATCAGTTATTCGTTAGGCGTTATGCGATTTGCGGTATTCGTTATGCGTTGTGCTTTATGCGGTATGCGTTATGCGTTATGCGTTATGCGTTATGCGTTATGCGTTATGCGTTATGCGTTATGCGTTATGCGTTATGCGTTATGCGTTAGGCGTTATGCGTTTTGCGGTATTCGTTATGCGTTGTGCATTATGCGTTATGCGTTATGCGTTATGCGTTATGCGTTAAGCGTTATGCGTTATGCGTTATTCGTTAGGCGTTATGCGATTTGCGGTATTCGTTATGCGTTGTGCATTATGCGTTATGCGTTATTGGTTTATGCGTTATGCGTTATGCTTTATTCGTTATGCGTTATGCGTTATCCGTTATGCGTTATGCGTTATGCGTTATGCGTTTTGCGTTATGCGTTATGCGTTATGCGTTATGCGTTATGCAGTATGCGTTATGCGGTATTCGTTATGCGTTGTGCATTATGCGTTATGCATTTTGCGTTATGCGTTATTCATTATGCGTTATGCGTTATGCGTTATGCGTTATGCGTTATGCGTTATGCGTTATGCAATATGCGATATGCGTTATGCGTTATGCTTTATGCGTTATGCGTTAGGCGTTATGCGTTATGCGTTATGCGTTATGCTTTATGCGTTATGCGTTATGCGTTATGCGTTATGCGTTATGCGTTATGCGTTATGCGTTATGCGTTATGCAGTATGCGTTATGCGGTATTCGTTATGCGTTGTGCATTATGCGTTATGCATTTTGCGTTATGCATTTTGCGTTATGCGTTATTCATTATGCGTTATGCGTTATGCGTTATGCGTTATGCATTTTGCGTTATGCGTTATTCATTATGCTTAATGCGTTATGCGTTATGCGTTATGCTTTATACATTATGCGTTATGCGTTATGCGTTATGCGTTATGCGTTATGGTTTATGCGTTATGCGTTATGCGTTATGCCTTTTACGGTATTCGTTATGCGTTTTGCATTATGCGTTATGCGTTATGCGTTATACGTGATCAGTTATTCGTTAGGCGTTATGCGATTTGCGGTATTCGTTATGCGTTGTGCATTATGCGTTATGCGTTATGCGTTATGCGTTATGCGTTATGCGTTATGCGTTATGCGTTATGCGTTATGCGTTATGCGTTATGCGTTATGCGTTATGCGTTATACGTTAGGCGTTATGCGTTTTGCGGTATTCGTTATGCGTTGTGCATTATGCGTTATGCGTTATGCGTTATGCGTTATGCGTTATGCGTTATGCGTTATGCGTTATGCGTTATGCGTTATGCGTTATGCGTTATGCGTTATGCGTTATGCGTTATGCGTTATGCGTTATTCGTTAGGCGTTATGCGATTTGCGGTATTCGTTATGCGTTGTGCATTATGCGTTATGCGTTATGCGTTATGCGTTATGCGTGATCCGTTATGCGTTCTGCGTTATGAGTTTCCGGTATTCGTTATGCGTTGTGCATTATGCGTTATGCATTTTGCGTTATGTGTTATGCGTTATGCGTTATGCGTTATCCGTTATGAGTTATGACTTATACGTTATGCGTTAAGCGTTATGCGTTATGCTTTATGCGTTTTGCGTGATCCGTTATGCGTCAGGCGTTATGCGTTTTACGGTATTCGTTATGCGTTGTGCATTATGCGTTATGCGTTATGCGTTATACGTTATACGTTATGCGTTATGCCTTATGCGTTATGCGTTATGCGTTATGCGACATGCGTTATGCGTTATGCGTTATGCGTTATGCGTTATGCGTTATGCGTTATGCGTTATGCGTTATGCGTTAGGCGTTATACGTTTTGCGGTATTCGTTATGCGTTGTGCATTATGCGTTATGCGTTATGCGTTATGCGTTATGCGTTATGCGTTATGCAGTATGCGTTATGCGTTATGAAGTATGGGTTATGGTTTATGCGTTATGCGTTATGCGTTATACGTTATACGTTATTCGTTATGAGTTATGCGTTTTGCGTTATGCATTATGCGTTATGCGTTATGCGTTATGCAGTATGCGTTATGCGGTATTCGTTATGCGTTGTGCATTATGCGTTATGCATTTTGCGTTATGCGTTATTCATTATGCGTTATGCGTTATGCGTTATGCGTTATGCGTTATGCGTTATGCGATATGCGATATGCGTTATGCGTTATGCGTTATGCTTTATTCGTTATGCGTTATGCGTTATCCGTTATGCGTTATGCGTTATGCGTTATGCGGTATGCGTTATGCGTTATGCGTTATGCGTTATGCGTTATGCGTTATGCGTTATGCGTTATGCGTTATGCGTTATGCGTTATGCGTTATGCGTTATCCTTTATGCGTTATGCGTTATGCGTTATACGTTATACGTTATTCGTTATGAGTTATGCGTTTTGCGTTATGCATTATGCGTTATGCGTTATGCGTTATGCGTTATGCTTTATGCGTTATGCGTTATGCGTTATCCGTTATGCGTTATGCGTTATGCGTTATGCGTTATGCGTTATGCGATATGCAATATGCGTTATGCATTATGCTTTATGCGTTATGCGTTAGGCGTTATACGTTATGCGTTATGCGTTATGCGTTATGCGTTATGCGTTATGCGTTATGCGTTATGCGTTATGCGTTATCCGTTATGCGTTATGCGTTATGCGTTATGCGTTATGCGTTATTCGTTAGGCGTTATGCGATTTGCGGTATTCGTTATGCGTTGTGCATTATGCGTTATGCGTTATGCGTTATGCAGTATGCGTTATGCGTTATGCGTGATCCGTTATGCGTTCTGCGTTATGAGTTTCCGGTATTCGTTATGCGTTGTGCATTATGCGTTATGCATTTTGCGTTATGTGTTATGCGTTATGCGTTATGCGTTATCCGTTATGAGTTATGACTTATACGTTATGCGTTAAGCGTTATGCGTTTTGCTTTATGCGTTATGCATTATGCGTTATGCGTTATGCGTTATGCGTTATGCTTTATTCGTTATGCGTTATGCGTTATCCGTATGCGGTATGCAGTATGCGTTATGCTTTATTCGTTATGCGTTATGCGTTATCCGTTATGCGTTATGCGTTATGCGTTATGCGTTTTGCGTTATGCATTATGCGTTATGCGTTATGCGTTATGCAGTATGCGTTATGCGGTATTCGTTATGCGTTGTGCATTATGCGTTATGCATTTTGCGTTATGCGTTATTCATTATGCGTTATGCGTTATGCGTTATGCGTTATGCGTTATGCGTTATGCGTTATGCAATATGCGATGTGCGTTATGCGTTATGCTTTATGCGTTATGCGTTAGGCGTTATACGTTATGCGTTATGCGTTATGCGTTATGCGTTATGCGTTATGCGTTATGCGTTATGCGTTATGCGTTATGCAGTATGCGTTATGCGGTATTCGTTATGCGTTGTGCATTATGCGTTATGCATTTTGCGTTATGCATTTTGCGTTATGCGTTATTCATTATGCGTTATGCGTTATGCGTTATGCGTTATGCGTTATGCGTTATGCGTTATGCAGTATGCGTTATGCGGTATTCGTTATGCGTTGTGCATTATGCGTTATGCATTTTGCGTTATGCGTTATGCGTTATGCGTTATGCGTTATGCGTTATGCGTTATGCGTTATGCGTTATGCGTTATGCAATATGCGATATGCGTTATGCGTTATGCTTTATGCGTTATGCGTTAGGCGTTATACGTTATGCGTTATGCGTTATGCGTTATGCGTTATGCGTTATGCGTTATGCGTTATGCGTTATGCGTTATGCGTTATGCGTTATGCGTTATGCGTTATGCGTTATGCGTTATGCAGTATGCGTTATGCGGTATTCGTTATGCGTTGTGCATTATGCGTTATGCATTTTGCGTTATGCGTTATGCGTTATGCAGTATGCGTTATGCGTTATGCGTGATCCGTTATGCGTTCTGCGTTATGAGTTTCCGGTATTCGTTATGCGTTGTGCATTATGCGTTATGCATTTTGCGTTATGTGTTATGCGTTATGCGTTATGCGTTATCCGTTATGAGTTATGACTTATACGTTATGCGTTAAGCGTTATGCGTTTTGCTTTATGCGTTATGTGTGATCCGTTATGCGTCAGGCGTTATGCGTTTTACGGTATTCGTTATGCGTTGTGCATTATGCGTTATGCTTTATGCGTTATGCATTATGCGTTATGCGTTATGCGTTATGCGTTATGCGTTATGCTTTATTCGTTATGCGTTATCCGTTATGCGTTATGCGTTATGCGTTATGCGTTATGCGTTATGCGTTATGCGTTATGCGTTATGCGTTATGCGTTATGCGTTATGCGTTATGCGTTATGCGTTATGCGTTATGCGTTATTCGTTATGAGTTATGCGTTTTGCGTTATGCATTATGCGTTATGCGTTATGCGTTATGCAGTATGCGTTATGCGGTATTCGTTATGCGTTGTGCATTATGCGTTATGCATTTTGCGTTATGCGTTATTCATTATGCGTTATCCGTTATGCGTTATGCGTTCTGCGTTATGCGTTAAAAGTTATGCGTTATGCTTTATGCGTTATGCATTATGCGTTATGCGTTATGCGTGATCAGTTATTCGTTAGGCGTTATGCGATTTGCGGTATTCGTTATGCGTTGTGCATTATGCGGTATGCGTTATGCGTTATGCGTTATGCGTTATGCGTTATGCGTTATGCGTTATGCGTTATGCGTTATGCGTTATGCGTTATGCGTTAGGCGTTATGCGTTTTGCGGTATTCGTTATGCGTTGTGCATTATGCGTTATGCGTTATGCGTTATGCGTTATGCGTTATGCGTTATGCGTTATGCGTTATTCGTTAGGCGTTATGCGATTTGCGGTATTCGTTATGCGTTGTGCATTATGCGTTATGCGTTATTGGTTTATGCGTTATGCGTTATGCTTTATTCGTTATGCGTTATGCGTTATCCGTTATGCGTTATGCGTTATGCGTTATGCGTTTTGCGTTATGCATTATGCGTTATGCGTTATGCGTTATGCAGTATGCGTTATGCGGTATTCGTTATGCGTTGTGCATTATGCGTTATGCATTTTGCGTTATGCGTTATTCATTATGCGTTATGCGTTATGCGTTATGCGTTATGCGTTATGCGTTATGCGTTATGCAATATGCGATATGCGTTATGCGTTATGCGTTATGCGTTATGCGTTAGGCGTTATGCGTTATGCGTTATGCGTTATGCGTTATGCGTTATGCGTTATGCGTTATGCGTTATGCGTTATGCGTTATGCGTTATGCGTTATGCGTTATGCAGTATGCGTTATGCGGTATTCGTTATGCGTTGTGCATTATGCGTTATGCATTTTGCGTTATGCATTTTGCGTTATGCGTTATTCATTATGCGTTATGCGTTATGCGTTATGCGTTATGCATTTTGCGTTATGCGTTATTCATTATGCTTAATGCGTTATGCGTTATGCGTTATGCTTTATACATTATGCGTTATGCGTTATGCGTTATGCGTTATGCGTTATGCGTTATGGTTTATGCGTTATGCGTTATGCGTTATACGTTATACGTTATTCGTTATGAGTTATGCGTTTTGCGTTATGCATTATGCGTTATGCGTTATGCGTTATGCAGTATGCGTTATGCGGTATTCGTTATGCGTTGTGCATTATGCGTTATGCATTTTGCGTTATGTGTCATTCATTATGCGTTATGCGTTATGCGTTATGCGTTATGCGTTATGCGTTATGCGTTATGCGTTATGCGTTATGCGTTATGCGTTATGCGTTATGCGTTATGCGTTATGCGTTATGCGTTATGCGTTATGCGTTATGCGTTATGCGTTATGCGTTATGCGTTATGCGTTATGCGTTATGCTTTATTCGTTATGCGTTATGCGTTATCCGTTATGCGTTATGCGTTATGCGTTATGCGTTATGCGTTATGCGTTATGCGTTATGCGTTATGCGTTATGCGTTATGCGTTATGCGTTATGCGTTATGCTTTATTCGTTATGCGTTATGCGTTATCCGTTATGCGTTATGCGTTATGCGTTATGCGTTATGCGTTATGCGTTATGCGTTATGCGTTATGCGTTATGCGTTATGCGTTATGCGTTATGCAGTATGCGTTATGCGTTATGCGTTATGCGTTATTCGTTAGGCGTTATGCGATTTGCGGTATTCGTTATGCGTTGTGCATTATGCGTTATGCGTTATGCGTTATGCGGTATTCGTTATGCGTTGTGCATTATGCGTTATGCATTTTGCGTTATGCGTTATTCATTATGCGTTATGCGTTATGCGTTATGCGTTATGCGTTATGCGTTATGCGATATGCGATATGCGTTATGCGTTATGCGTTATGCTTTATTCGTTATGCGTTATGCGTTATCCGTTATGCGTTATGCGTTATGCGTTATGCGGTATGCGTTATGCGTTATGCGTTATGCGTTATGCGTTATGTTTATGCGTTATGCGTTATGCGTTATGCGTTATGCGTTATGCGTTATGCGTTATGCGTTATGCGTTATCGTTTATGCGTTATGCGTTATGCGTTATACGTTATACGTTATTCGTTATGAGTTATGCGTTTTGCGTTATGCATTATGCGTTATGCGTTATGCGTTATGCGTTATGCTTTATTCGTTATGCGTTATGCGTTATCCGTTATGCGTTATGCGTTATGCGTTATGCGTTATGCGTTATGCGTTATGCGATATGCAATATGCGTTATGCATTATGCTTTATGCGTTATGCGTTATGCGTTATACGTTATGCGTTATGCGTTATGCGTTATGCGTTATGCGTTATGCGTTATCCGTTATGCGTTATGCGTTATGCGTTATGCGTTATGCGTTATTCGTTAGGCGTTATGCGATTTGCGGTATTCGTTATGCGTTGTGCATTATGCGTTATGCGTAATGCGTTATGCAGTATGCGTTATGCGTTATGCGTGATCCGTTATGCGTTCTGCGTTATGAGTTTCCGGTATTCGTTATGCGTTGTGCATTATGCGTTATGCATTTTGCGTTATGTGTTATGCGTTATGCGTTATCCGTTATGAGTTATGACTTATACGTTATGCGTTAAGCGTTATGCGTTTTGCTTTATGCGTTATGCGTGATCCGTTATGCGTCAGGCGTTATGCGTTTTACGGTATTCGTTATGCGTTGTGCATTATGCGTTATGCTTTATGCGTTATGCATTATGCGTTATGCGTTATGCGTTATGCTTTATTCGTTATGCGTTATGCGATATCCGTTATGCGTTATGCGTTATGCGTTATGCGTTATGCGTTATGCGTTATGCGTTATGCGTTATGCGTTATGCGTTATGCGTTATGCGTTATGCGTTATGCGTTATGCGTTATGCGTTATGAGTTATGCGTTTTGCGTTATGCATTATGCGTTATGCGTTATGCGTTATGCAGTATGCGTTATGCGGTATTCGTTATGCGTTGTGCATTATGCGTTATGCGTTTTGCGTTATGCGTTATTCATTATGCGTTATGCGTTATGCGTTATGCGTTATGCGTTATGCGTTATGCGTTATGCGTTATGCGTTATGTGTTATGCGTTATGGTTTATGCGTTATGCGTTATGCGTTATGCGTTATGCGTTATGCGTTATGCGTTATGCGTTATGCGTTATGCGTTATGCGTTATGCGTTATGCGTTATGCGTTATGCGTTATGCTTTATTCGTTATGCGTTATGCGTTATCCGTTATGCGTTATGCGTTATGCGTTATGCGTTATGCGTTATGCGTTATGCGTTATGCGTTATGCGTTATGCGTTATGCGTTATGCGTTATGCGTTATGCGTTATGCGTTATGCGTTATGCGTTATGCGTTATGCGTTATGGTTTATGCGTTATGCGTTATGCGTTACACGTTATACGTTATTCGTTATGAGTTATGCGTTTTGCGTTATGCGTTATGCGTTATGCGTTATGCGTTATGCAGTATGCGTTATGCGGTATTCGTTATGCGTTGTGCATTATGCGTTATGCGTTATGCGTTATGCGTTATGCGTTATGCGTTATGCGTTATGCGTTATGCGTTTTGCGTTATGCATTATGCGTTATGCGTCATGCGTTATGCAGTATGCGTTATGCGGTATTCGTTATGCGTTGTGCATTATGCGTTATGCATTTTGCGTTATGCGTCATTCATTATGCGTTATGCGTTATGCGTTATGCGTTATGCGTTATGCGTTATGCGTTATGCGTTATGCGTTATGCGTTATGCGTTATGCGTTATGCGTTATGGTTTATGCGTTATGCGTTATGCGTTATGCGTTATGCGTTATGCGTTATGCGTTATGCGTTATGCGTTATGCGTTATGCGTTATGCGTTATGCGTTATGGTTTATGCGTTATGCGTTATGCGTTATACGTTATACGTTATTCGTTATGAGTTATGCGTTTTGCGTTATGCATTATGCGTTATGCGTTATGCAGTATGCGTTATGCGGTATTCGTTATGCGTTGTGCATTATGCGTTATGCATTTTGCGTTATGCGTTAGTCATTATGCGTTATGCGTTATGCGTTAAGCGTTATGCGTTATGCGTTATGCGTTATGCGTTATGCGATATGCGATATGCGTTATGCGTTATGCGTTATGCTTTATTCGTTATGCGTTATGCGTTATCCGTTATGCGTTATGCGTTATGCGTTATGCGTTATGCGTTATGCGTTATGGTTTATGCGTTATGCGTTATGCGTTATACGTTATGCGTTATGCGTTATGGTTTATGCGTTATGCGTTATGCGTTATACGTTATACGTTATTCGTTATCAGTTATGCGTTTTGCGTTATGCATTATGCGTTATGCGTTATGCGTTATGCAGTATGCGTTATGCGGTATTCGTTATGCGTTGTGCATTATGCGTTATGCATTTTGCGTTATGCGTTATTCATTATGCGTTATGCGTTATGCGTTATGCGTTATGCGTTATGCGTTATGCGTTATGCGTTATGCGTTATGCGATATGCGTTATGCGTTATGCGATATGCGATATGCGTTATGCGTTATGCGTTATGCGTTATGCGTTATGCGTTATGCGTTATGCGTTATGCGTTATGCGTTATGCGTTATGCGTTATGCGTTATGCGTTATGCGTTATGCGTTATGCGTTATGCTTTATTCGTTATGCGTTATGCGTTATCCGTTATGCGTTATGCGTTATGCGTTATGCGTTATGCGTTATGCGTTATGCGTTATGCGTTATGCGTTATGCGTTATGCGTTATGCGTTATGGTTTATGCGTTATGCGTTATGCGTTATACGTTATACGTTATTCGTTATGCGTTATGCGTTATGCGTTATGCATTATGCGTTATGCGTTATGCGTTATGCAGTATGCGTTATGCGGTATTCGTTATGCGTTGTGCATTATGCGTTATGCGTTATGCGTTATGCGTTATGCGTTTTGCGTTATGCATTATGCGTTATGCGTTATGCGTTATGCAGTATGCGTTATGCGGTATTCGTTATGCGTTATGCGTTATGCGTTATGCGTTATGCGTTATGCTTTATGCGTTATGCGTTAGGCGTTATACGTTATGCGTTATGCGTTATGCGTTATGCGTTATGCGTTATGCGTTATGCATTATGCAGTATGCGTTATGCGTTATGCGTTATGCGTTATGGTTTATGCGTTATGCGTTATGCGTTATACGTTATACGTTATTCGTTATGCGTTATGCGTTTTGCGTTATGCATTATGCGTTATGCGTTATGCGTTATGCAGTATGCGTTATGCGGTATTCGTTATGCGTTGTGCATTATGCGTTATGCATTTTGCGTTATGCGTTATTCATTATGCGTTATGCGTTATGCGTTATGCGTTATGCGTTATGCGTTATGCGTTATGCGTTATGCGATATGCGATATGCGTTATGCGTTATGCGTTATGCTTTATTCGTTACGCGTTATGCGTTATGCGTTATGCGTTATGCGTTATGCGTTATGCGTTATGCGTTATGCGTTATGCGTTATACGTTATACGTTATTCGTTATGAGTTATGCGTTTTGCGTTATGCATTATGCGTTATGCGTTATGCGTTATGCGTTATGCGTTATGGTTTATGCGTTATGCGTTATGCGTTATACGTTATACGTTATTCGTTATGAGTTATGCGTTTTGCGTTATGCATTATGCGTTATGCGTTATGCGTTATGCGTTATGCGTTATACGTTATACGTTATTCGTTATGAGTTATGCGTTTTGCGTTATGCATTATGCGTTATGCGTTATGCGTTATGCGTTATGCGTTATGCGTTATGCGTTATGCGTTATGCGTTATGCGATATGCGATATGCGATATGCGTTATGCGTTATGCTTTATGCGTTATGCGTTAGGCGTTATACGTTATGCGTTATGCGTTATGCGTTATGCGTTATGCGTTAAGCGTTATGCGTTATGCGTTATGCGTTATGCGTTATGCGATATGCGATATGCGTTATGCGTTATGCGTTATGCTTTATTCGTTATGCGTTATGCGTTATCCGTTATGCGTTATGCGTTATGCGTTATGCGTTATGCGTTATGCGTTATGGTTTATGCGTTATGCGTTATGCGTTATACGTTATGCGTTATGCGTTATGGTTTATGCGTTATGCGTTATGCGTTATACGTTATACGTTATTCGTTATCAGTTATGCGTTTTGCGTTATGCATTATGCGTTATGCGTTATGCGTTATGCAGTATGCGTTATGCGGTATTCGTTATGCGTTGTGCATTATGCGTTATGCATTTTGCGTTATGCGTTATTCATTATGCGTTATGCGTTATGCGTTATGCGTTATGCGTTATGCGTTATGCGTTATGCGTTATGCGTTATGCGATATGCGTTATGCGTTATGCGATATGCGATATGCGTTATGCGTTATGCGTTATGCGTTATGCGTTATGCGTTATGCGTTATGCGTTATGCGTTATGCGTTATGCGTTATGCGTTATGCGTTATGCGTTATGCGTTATGCGTTATGCGTTATGCTTTATTCGTTATGCGTTATGCGTTATCCGTTATGCGTTATGCGTTATGCGTTATGCGTTATGCGTTATGCGTTATGCGTTATGCGTTATGCGTTATGCGTTATGCGTTATGCGTTATGGTTTATGCGTTATGCGTTATGCGTTATACGTTATACGTTATTCGTTATGAGTTATGCGTTTTGCGTTATGCATTATGCGTTATGCGTTATGCGTTATGCAGTATGCGTTATGCGGTATTCGTTATGCGTTGTGCATTATGCGTTATGCGTTATGCGTTATGCGTTATGCGTTTTGCGTTATGCATTATGCGTTATGCGTTATGCGTTATGCAGTATGCGTTATGCGGTATTCGTTATGCGTTATGCGATATGCGATATGCGTTATGCGTTATGCTTTATGCGTTATGCGTTAGGCGTTATACGTTATGCGTTATGCGTTATGCGTTATGCGTTATGCGTTATGCGTTATGCATTATGCAGTATGCGTTATGCGTTATGCGTTATGCGTTATGGTTTATGCGTTATGCGTTATGCGTTATACGTTATACGTTATTCGTTATGAGTTATGCGTTTTGCGTTATGCATTATGCGTTATGCGTTATGCGTTATGCAGTATGCGTTATGCGGTATTCGTTATGCGTTGTGCATTATGCGTTATGCATTTTGCGTTATGCGTTATTCATTATGCGTTATGCGTTATGCGTTATGCGTTATGCGTTATGCGTTATGCGTTATGCGATATGCGATATGCGTTATGCGTTATGCGTTATGCTTTATTCGTTACGCGTTATGCGTTATCCGTTATGCGTTATGCGTTATGCGTTATGCGTTATGCGTTATGCGTTATGCGTTATACGTTATACGTTATTCGTTATGAGTTATGCGTTTTGCGTTATGCATTATGCGTTATGCGTTATGCGTTATGCGTTATGCGTTATGGTTTATGCGTTATGCGTTATGCGTTATACGTTATACGTTATTCGTTATGAGTTATGCGTTATGCGTTATGCATTATGCGTTATGCGTTATGCGTTATGCGTTATGCGTTATACGTTATACGTTATTCGTTATGAGTTATGCGTTTTGCGTTATGCATTATGCGTTATGCGTTATGCGTTATGCGTTATGCGTTATGCGTTATGCGTTATGCGTTATGCGTTATGCGATATGCGATATGCGATATGCGTTATGCGTTATGCTTTATGCGTTATGCGTTAGGCGTTATACGTTATGCGTTATGCGTTATGCGTTATGCGTTATGCGTTATGCGTTATGCGTTATGCGTTATGCGTTATGCGTTATGCGTTATGCGTTATGCGTTATGCGTTATGCGTTATGCGTTATTCGTTAGGCGTTATGCGATTTGCGGTATTCGTTATGCGTTGTGCATTATGCGTTATGCGTTATGCGTTATGCAGTATGCGTTATGCGTTATGCGTGATCCGTTATGCGTTCTGCGTTATGAGTTTCCGGTATTCGTTATGAGTTGTGCATTATGCGTTATGCGTTATGCGTTATATGTTATACGTTATTCGTTATGAGTTATGCGTTTTGCGTTATGCATTATGCGTTATGCGTTATGCGTTATGCGTTGTGCATTATGCGTTATGCGTTATGCGTTATGCGTTATGCGTTATGCAGTATGCATTATGCGTTATGCGTTATGTGTGAGCAGTTATTCGTTAGGCGTTATGCGATTTGCGGTATTCGTTATGCGTTGTGCATTATGCGTTATGCGTTATGCGTTATGCTTTATGCGTTATGCGTTATGCGTTATGCGTTATGCGTTATGCGTTATGCGTTATGCGTTATGCGTTATGCGTTATGCGTTAGGCGTTATACGTTTTGCGGTATTCGTTATGCGTTGTGCATTATGCGTTATGCGTTATTCATTATGCGTTATGCGTTATGCGTTATGCGTTATGCGTTATGCGTTATGCGTTATGCAATATGCGATATGCGTTATGCGTTATGCTTTATGCGTTATGCGTTAGGCGTTATACGTTATGCGTTATGCGTTATGCGTTATGCGTTATGCGTTATGCGTTATGCGTTATGCGTTATGCGTTATGCGTTATGCGTTATGCGTTATGCAGTATGCGTTATGCGGTATTCGTTATGCGTTGTGCATTATGCGTTATGCATTTTGCGTTATGCATTTTGCGTTATGCGTTATTCATTATGCGTTATGCGTTATGCGTTATGCGTTATGCGTTATGCGTTATGCGTTATGCAATATGCGATATGCGTTATGCGTTATGCGTTAGGCGTTATACGTTATGCGTTATGCGTTATGCGTTATGCGTTATGCGTTATGCGTTATGCGTTATGCGTTATGCGTTATGCGTTATGCGTTATGCAGTATGCGTTATGCGGTATTCGTTATGCGTTGTGCATTATGCGTTATGCATTTTGCGTTATGCATTTTGCGTTATGCGTTATTCATTATGCGTTATGCGTTATGCGTTATGCGTTATGCATTTTGCGTTATGCGTTATTCATTATGCTTAATGCGTTATGCGTTATGCGTTATGCTTTATACATTATGCGTTATGCGTTATGCGTTATGCGTTATGCGTTATGCGTTATGGTTTATGCGTTATGCGTTATGCGTTATACGTTATACGTTATTCGTTATGAGTTATGCGTTTTGCGTTATGCATTATGCGTTATGCGTTATGCGTTATGCAGTATGCGTTATGCGGTATTCGTTATGCGTTGTGCATTATGCGTTATGCATTTTGCGTTATGTGTCATTCTTTATGCGTTATGCGTTATGCGTTATGCGTTATGCGTTATGCGTTATGCGTTATGCGTTATGCGTTATGCGTTATGCGTTATGCGTTATGCGTTATGCGTTATGCGTTATGCGTTATGCGTTATGCGTTATGCGTTATGCGTTATGCGTTATGCGTTATGCGTTATGCGTTATGCGTTATGCGTTATGCGTTATGCGTTATGCTTTATTCGTTATGCGTTATGCGTTATGCGTTATGCGTTATGCGTTATGCGTTATGCGTTATGCGTTATGCGTTATGCGTTATGCATTTTGCGTTATGCGTTATTCATTATGCGTTATGCGTTATGCGTTATGCGTTATGCGTTATGCGTTATGCGATATGCGATATGCGTTATGCGTTATGCGTTATGCTTTATTCGTTATGCGTTATGCGTTATGCGTTATGCGTTATGCGTTATGCGTTATGCGATATGCGATATGCGTTATGCGTTATGCGTTATTCATTATGCGTTATGCGTTATGCGTTATGCGTTATGCGTTATGCGTTATGCGATATGCGATATGCGTTATGCGTTATGCGTTATGCTTTATTCGTTATGCGTTATGCGTTATCCGTTATGCGTTATGCGTTATGCGTTATGCGGTATGCGTTATGCGTTATGCGTTATGCGTTATGTTTATGCGTTATGCGTTATGCGTTATGCGTTATGCGTTATGCGTTATGCGTTATGCGTTATGCGTTATCGTTTATGCGTTATGCGTTATGCGTTATACGTTATACGTTATTCGTTATGAGTTATGCGTTTTGCGTTATGCATTATGCGTTATGCGTTATGCGTTATGCGTTATGCTTTATTCGTTATGCGTTATGCGTTATCCGTTATGCGTTATGCGTTATGCGTTATGCGTTATGCGTTATGCGTTATGCGTTATGCGATATGCAATATGCGTTATGCATTATGCTTTATGCGTTATGCGTTAGGCGTTATACGTTATGCGTTATGCGTTATGCGTTATGCGTTATGCGTTATGCGTTATCCGTTATGCGTTATGCGTTATGCGTTATGCGTTATGCGTTATTCGTTAGGCGTTATGCGATTTGCGGTATTCGTTATGCGTTGTGCATTATGCGTTATGCGTAATGCGTTATGCAGTATGCGTTATGCGTTATGCGTGATCCGTTATGCGTTCTGCGTTATGAGTTTCCGGTATTCGTTATGCGTTGTGCATTATGCGTTATGCATTTTGCGTTATGTGTTATGCGTTATGCGTTATCCGTTATGAGTTATGACTTATACGTTATGCGTTAAGCGTTATGCGTTTTGCTTTATGCGTTATGCGTGATCCGTTATGCGTCAGGCGTTATGCGTTTTACGGTGTTCGTTATGCGTTGTGCATTATGCGTTATGCTTTATGCGTTATGCGTTATGCGTTATGCGTTATGCGTTATGCGTTATGCTTTATTCGTTATGCGTTATGCGATATCCGTTATGCGTTATGCGTTATGCGTTATGCGTTATGCGTTATGCGTTATGCGTTATGCGTTATGCGTTATGCGTTATGCGTTATGCGTTATGCGTTATGCGTTATGCGTTATGAGTTATGCGTTTTGCGTTATGCATTATGCGTTATGCGTTATGCGTTATGCAGTATGCGTTATGCGGTATTCGTTATGCGTTGTGCATTATGCGTTATGCATTTTGCGTTATGCGTCATTCATTATGCGTTATGCGTTATGCGTTATGCGTTATGCGTTATGCGTTATGCGTTATGCGTTATGTGTTATGCGTTATGGTTTATGCGTTATGCGTTATGCGTTATGCGTTATGCGTTATGCGTTATGCGTTATGCGTTATGCGTTATGCGTTATGCGTTATGCGTTATGCGTTATGCGTTATGCGTTATGCTTTATTCGTTATGCGTTATGCGTTATCCGTTATGCGTTATGCGTTATGCGTTATGCGTTATGCGTTATGCGTTATGCGTTATGCGTTATGCGTTATGCGTTATGCGTTATGCGTTATGCGTTATGCGTTATGCGTTATGCGTTATGCGTTATGCGTTATGCGTTATGCGTTATGCGTTATGCGTTATGCGTTATGGTTTATGCGTTATGCGTTATGCGTTACACGTTATACGTTATTCGTTATGAGTTATGCGTTTTGCGTTATGCATTATGCGTTATGCGTTATGCGTTATGCAGTATGCGTTATGCGGTATTCGTTATGCGTTGTGCATTATGCGTTATGCGTTATGCGTTATGCGTTATGCGTTATGCGTTATGCGTTATGCGTTATGCGTTATGCGTTATGCATTATGCGTTATGCGTCATGCGTTATGCAGTATGCGTTATGCGGTATTCGTTATGCGTTGTGCATTATGCGTTATGCATTTTGCGTTATGCGTCATTCATTATGCGTTATGCGTTATGCGTTATGCGTTATGCGTTATGCGTTATGCGTTATGCGTTATGCGTTATGCGTTATGCGTTATGCGTTATGCGTTATGCGTTATGGTTTATGCGTTATGCGTTATGCGTTATGCGTTATGCGTTATGCGTTATGCGTTATGCGTTATGCGTTATGCGTTATGCGTTATGCGTTATGCGTTATGGTTTATGCGTTATGCGTTATGCGTTATACGTTATACGTTATTCGTTATGAGTTATGCGTTTTGCGTTATGCATTATGCGTTATGCGTTATGCAGTATGCGTTATGCGGTATTCGTTATGCGTTGTGCATTATGCGTTATGCATTTTGCGTTATGCGTTATTCATTATGCGTTATGCGTTATGCGTTAAGCGTTATGCGTTATGCGTTATGCGTTATGCGTTATGCGATATGCGATATGCGTTATGCGTTATGCGTTATGCTTTATTCGTTATGCGTTATGCGTTATCCGTTATGCGTTATGCGTTATGCGTTATGCGTTATGCGTTATGCGTTATGGTTTATGCGTTATGCGTTATGCGTTATGCGTTATGCGTTATGCGTTATGGTTTATGCGTTATGCGTTATGCGTTATACGTTATACGTTATTCGTTATCAGTTATGCGTTTTGCGTTATGCATTATGCGTTATGCGTTATGCGTTATGCAGTATGCGTTATGCGGTATTCGTTATGCGTTGTGCATTATGCGTTATGCATTTTGCGTTATGCGTTATTCATTTTGCGTTATGCGTTATGCGTTATGCGTTATGCGTTATGCGTTATGCGTTATGCGTTATGCGTTATGCGATATGCGATATGCGTTATGCGTTATGCGTTATGCGTTATGCGTTATGCGTTATGCGTTATGCGTTATGCGTTATGCGTTATGCGTTATGCGTTATGCGTTATGCGTTATGCGTTATGCGTTATGCGTTATGCGTTATGCTTTATTCGTTATGCGTTATGCGTTATCCGTTATGCGTTATGCGTTATGCGTTATGCGTTATGCGTTATGCGTTATGCGTTATGCGTTATGCGTTATGCGTTATGCGTTATGCGTTATGGTTTATGCGTTATGCGTTATGCGTTATACGTTATACGTTATTCGTTATGAGTTATGCGTTTTGCGTTATGCATTATGCGTTATGCGTTATGCGTTATGCAGTATGCGTTATGCGGTATTCGTTATGCGTTGTGCATTATGCGTTATGCGTTATGCGTTATGCGTTATGCGTTTTGCGTTATGCGTGATCCGTTATGCGTCAGGCGTTATGCGTTTTACGGTATTCGTTATGCGTTGTGCATTATGCGTTATGCTTTATGCGTTATGCATTATGCGTTATGCGTTATGCGTTATGCTTTATTCGTTATGCGTTATGCGATATCCGTTATGCGTTATGCGTTATGCGTTATGCGTTATGCGTTATGCGTTATGCGTTATGCGTTATGCGTTATGCGTTATGCGTTATGCGTTATGCGTTATGCGTTATGCGTTATGCGTTATGAGTTATGCGTTTTGCGTTATGCATTATGCGTTATGCGTTATGCGTTATGCAGTATGCGTTATGCGGTATTCGTTATGCGTTGTGCATTATGCGTTATGCATTTTGCGTTATGCGTCATTCATTATGCGTTATGCGTTATGCGTTATGCGTTATGCGTTATGCGTTATGCGTTATGCGTTATGTGTTATGCGTTATGGTTTATGCGTTATGCGTTATGCGTTATGCGTTATGCGTTATGCGTTATGCGTTATGCGTTATGCGTTATGCGTTATGCGTTATGCGTTATGCGTTATGCGTTATGCGTTATGCTTTATTCGTTATGCGTTATGCGTTATCCGTTATGCGTTATGCGTTATGCGTTATGCGTTATGCGTTATGCGTTATGCGTTATGCGTTATGCGTTATGCGTTATGCGTTATGCGTTATGCGTTATGCGTTATGCGTTATGCGTTATGCGTTATGCGTTATGCGTTATGCGTTATGGTTTATGCGTTATGCGTTATGCGTTACACGTTATACGTTATTCGTTATGAGTTATGCGTTTTGCGTTATGCATTATGCGTTATGCGTTATGCGTTATGCAGTATGCGTTATGCGGTATTCGTTATGCGTTGTGCATTATGCGTTATGCGTTATGCGTTATGCGTTATGCGTTATGCGTTATGCGTTATGCGTTATGCGTTTTGCGTTATGCATTATGCGTTATGCGTCATGCGTTATGCAGTATGCGTTATGCGGTATTCGTTATGCGTTGTGCATTATGCGTTATGCATTTTGCGTTATGCGTCATTCATTATGCGTTATGCGTTATGCGTTATGCGTTATGCGTTATGCGTTATGCGTTATGCGTTATGCGTTATGGTTTATGCGTTATGCGTTATGCGTTATGCGTTATGCGTTATGCGTTATGCGTTATGCGTTATGCGTTATGCGTTATGCGTTATGCGTTATGCGTTATGGTTTATGCGTTATGCGTTATGCGTTATACGTTATACGTTATTCGTTATGAGTTATGCGTTTTGCGTTATGCATTATGCGTTATGCGTTATGCAGTATGCGTTATGCGGTATTCGTTATGCGTTGTGCATTATGCGTTATGCATTTTGCGTTATGCGTTAGTCATTATGCGTTATGCGTTATGCGTTAAGCGTTATGCGTTATGCGTTATGCGTTATGCGTTATGCGATATGCGATATGCGTTATGCGTTATGCGTTATGCTTTATTCGTTATGCGTTATGCGTTATGCGTTATGCGTTATGCGTTATGCGTTATGCGTTATGCGTTATGCGTTATGGTTTATGCGTTATGCGTTATGCGTTATACGTTATGCGTTATGCGTTATGGTTTATGCGTTATGCGTTATGCGTTATACGTTATACGTTATTCGTTATCAGTTATGCGTTTTGCGTTATGCATTATGCGTTATGCGTTATGCGTTATGCAGTATGCGTTATGCGGTATTCGTTATGCGTTGTGCATTATGCGTTATGCATTTTGCGTTATGCGTTATTCATTATGCGTTATGCGTTATGCGTTATGCGTTATGCGTTATGCGTTATGCGTTATGCGTTATGCGTTATGCGATATGCGATATGCGTTATGCGTTATGCGTTATGCGTTATGCGTTATGCGTTATGCGTTATGCGTTATGCGTTATGCGTTATGCGTTATGCGTTATGCGTTATGCGTTATGCGTTATGCGTTATGCTTTATTCGTTATGCGTTATGCGTTATCCGTTATGCGTTATGCGTTATGCGTTATGCGTTATGCGTTATGCGTTATGCGTTATGCGTTATGCGTTATGCGTTATGCGTTATGCGTTATGCGTTATGGTTTATGCGTTATGCGTTATGCGTTATACGTTATACGTTATTCGTTATGAGTTATGCGTTTTGCGTTATGCATTATGCGTTATGCGTTATGCGTTATGCAGTATGCGTTATGCGGTATTCGTTATGCGTTGTGCATTATGCGTTATGCGTTATGCGTTATGCGTTATGCGTTTTGCGTTATGCATTATGCGTTATGCGTTATGCGTTATGCAGTATGCGTTATGCGGTATTCGTTATGCGTTGTGCATTATGCGTTATGCATTTTGCGTTATGCGTCATTCATTATGCGTTATGCGTTATGCGTTATGCGTTATGCGTTATGCGTTATGCGTTATGCGTTATGCGTTATGCGTTATGCGTTATGCGTTATGCGTTATGCGTTATGCGTTATGGTTTATGCGTTATGCGTTATGCGTTATACGTTATACGTTATTCGTTATGAGTTATGCGTTTTGCGTTATGCATTATGCGTTATGCGTTATGCGTTATGCAGTATGCGTTATGCGGTATTCGTTATGCGTTGTGCATTATGCGTTATGCATTTTGCGTTATGCGTTATTCATTATGCGTTCTGCGTTATGCGTTATGCGTTATGCGTTATGCGTTATGCGTTATGCGTTATGCGTTATGCGTTATGCGATATGCGATATGCGTTATGCGTTATGCTTTATGCGTTATGCGTTAGGCGTTATACGTTATGCGTTATGCGTTATGCGTTATGCGTTATGCGTTATGCGTTATGCATTATGCAGTATGCGTTATGCGTTATGCGTTATGCGTTATGGTTTATGCGTTATGCGTTATGCGTTATACGTTATACGTTATTCGTTATGAGTTATGCGTTTTGCGTTATGCATTATGCGTTATGCGTTATGCGTTATGCAGTATGCGTTATGCGGTATTCGTTATG
The DNA here is from genome assembly GCA_916610235.2 of Lasioglossum morio. NCBI lineage: Eukaryota > Metazoa > Arthropoda > Insecta > Hymenoptera > Halictidae > Lasioglossum > Lasioglossum morio. The sequence continues at coordinate 2,081,363 of CAKAJA020000151.1, read as the reverse complement.
CGTTGTGCATTATGCGTTATGCATTTTGCGTTATGCGTTATTCATTATGCGTTATGCGTTATGCGTTATGCGTTATGCGTTATGCGTTATGCGTTATGCGTTATGCGATATGCGTTATGCGTTATGCGTTATGCGTTATGCTTTATTCGTTACGCGTTATGCGTTATGCGTTATGCGTTATGCGTTATGCGTTATGCGTTATGCGTTATGCGTTATGCGTTATACGTTATACGTTATTCGTTATGAGTTATGCGTTTTGCGTTATGCATTATGCGTTATGCGTTATGCGTTATGCGTTATGCGTTATGGTTTATGCGTTATGCGTTATGCGTTATACGTTATACGTTATTCGTTATGAGTTATGCGTTATGCGTTATGCATTATGCGTTATGCGTTATGCGTTATGCGTTATGCGTTATACGTTATACGTTATTCGTTATGAGTTATGCGTTTTGCGTTATGCATTATGCGTTATGCGTTATGCGTTATGCGTTATGCGTTATGCGTTATGCGTTATGCGTTATGCGTTATGCGATATGCGATATGCGATATGCGTTATGCGTTATGCTTTATGCGTTATGCGTTAGGCGTTATACGTTATGCGTTATGCGTTATGCGTTATGCGTTATGCGTTATGCGTTATGCGTTATGCGTTATGCGTTATGCGTTATGCGTTATGCGTTATGCGTTATGCGTTATGCGTTATGCGTTATTCGTTAGGCGTTATGCGATTTGCGGTATTCGTTATGCGTTGTGCATTATGCGTTATGCGTTATGCGTTATGCAGTATGCGTTATGCGTTATGCGTGATCCGTTATGCGTTCTGCGTTATGAGTTTCCGGTATTCGTTATGAGTTGTGCATTATGCGTTATGCGTTATGCGTTATACGTTATACGTTATTCGTTATGCGTTATGCGTTATGCGTTATGCATTATGCGTTATGCGTTATGCGTTATGCGTTGTGCATTATGCGTTATGCGTTATGCGTTATGCGTTATGCGTTATGCAGTATGCATTATGCGTTATGCGTTATGTGTGAGCAGTTATTCGTTAGGCGTTATGCGATTTGCGGTATTCGTTATGCGTTGTGCATTATGCGTTATGCGTTATGCGTTATGCTTTATGCGTTATGCGTTATGCGTTATGCGTTATGCGTTATGCGTTATGCGTTATGCGTTATGCGTTATGCGTTATGCGTTATGCGTTAGGCGTTATACGTTTTGCGGTATTCGTTATGCGTTGTGCATTATGCGTTATGCGTTATTCATTATGCGTTATGCGTTATGCGTTATGCGTTATGCGTTATGCGTTATGCGTTATGCAATATGCGATATGCGTTATGCGTTATGCTTTATGCGTTATGCGTTAGGCGTTATACGTTATGCGTTATGCGTTATGCGTTATGCGTTATGCGTTATGCGTTATGCGTTATGCGTTATGCGTTATGCGTTATGCGTTATGCGTTATGCAGTATGCGTTATGCGGTATTCGTTATGCGTTGTGCATTATGCGTTATGCATTTTGCGTTATGCATTTTGCGTTATGCGTTATTCATTATGCGTTATGCGTTATGCGTTATGCGTTATGCGTTATGCGTTATGCGTTATGCAATATGCGATATGCGTTATGCGTTATGCGTTAGGCGTTATACGTTATGCGTTATGCGTTATGCGTTATGCGTTATGCGTTATGCGTTATGCGTTATGCGTTATGCGTTATGCGTTATGCGTTATGCGTTATGCAGTATGCGTTATGCGGTATTCGTTATGCGTTGTGCATTATGCGTTATGCATTTTGCGTTATGCATTTTGCGTTATGCGTTATTCATTATGCGTTATGCGTTATGCGTTATGCGTTATGCATTTTGCGTTATGCGTTATTCATTATGCTTAATGCGTTATGCGTTATGCGTTATGCTTTATACATTATGCGTTATGCGTTATGCGTTATGCGTTATGCGTTATGCGTTATGGTTTATGCGTTATGCGTTATGCGTTATACGTTATGCGTTATGCGTTATGAGTTATGCGTTTTGCGTTATGCGTTATGCGTTATGCGTTATGCGTTATGCAGTATGCGTTTTGCGGTATTCGTTATGCGTTGTGCATTATGCGTTATGCATTTTGCGTTATGTGTCATTCATTATGCGTTATGCGTTATGCGTTATGCGTTATGCGTTATGCGTTATGCGTTATGCGTTATGCGTTATGCGTTATGCGTTATGCGTTATGCGTTATGCGTTATGCGTTATGCGTTATGCGTTATGCGTTATGCGTTATGCGTTATGCGTTATGCGTTATGCGTTATGCGTTATGCGTTATGCGTTATGCGTTATGCGTTATGCGTTATGCGTTATGCTTTATTCGTTATGCGTTATGCGTTATGCGTTATGCGTTATGCGTTATGCGTTATGCGTTATGCGTTATGCGTTATGCGTTATGCATTTTGCGTTATGCGTTATTCATTATGCGTTATGCGTTATGCGTTATGCGTTATGCGTTATGCGTTATGCGATATGCGATATGCGTTATGCGTTATGCGTTATGCTTTATTCGTTATGCGTTATGCGTTATGCGTTATGCGTTATGCGTTATGCGTTATGCGATATGCGATATGCGTTATGCGTTATGCGTTATTCATTATGCGTTATGCGTTATGCGTTATGCGTTATGCGTTATGCGTTATGCGATATGCGATATGCGTTATGCGTTATGCGTTATGCGTTATGCTTTATTCGTTATGCGTTATGCGTTATCCGTTATGCGTTATGCGTTATGCGTTATGCGGTATGCGTTATGCGTTATGCGTTATGCGTTATGTTTATGCGTTATGCGTTATGCGTTATGCGTTATGCGTTATGCGTTATGCGTTATGCGTTATGCGTTATCGTTTATGCGTTATGCGTTATGCGTTATACGTTATACGTTATTCGTTATGAGTTATGCGTTTTGCGTTATGCATTATGCGTTATGCGTTATGCGTTATGCGTTATGCTTTATTCGTTATGCGTTATGCGTTATCCGTTATGCGTTATGCGTTATGCGTTATGCGTTATGCGTTATGCGTTATGCGATATGCAATATGCGTTATGCATTATGCTTTATGCGTTATGCGTTAGGCGTTATACGTTATGCGTTATGCGTTATGCGTTATGCGTTATGCGTTATGCGTTATCCGTTATGCGTTATGCGTTATGCGTTATGCGTTATGCGTTATTCGTTAGGCGTTATGCGATTTGCGGTATTCGTTATGCGTTGTGCATTATGCGTTATGCGTAATGCGTTATGCAGTATGCGTTATGCGTTATGCGTGATCCGTTATGCGTTCTGCGTTATGAGTTTCCGGTATTCGTTATGCGTTGTGCATTATGCGTTATGCATTTTGCGTTATGTGTTATGCGTTATGCGTTATCCGTTATGAGTTATGACTTATACGTTATGCGTTAAGCGTTATGCGTTTTGCTTTATGCGTTATGCGTGATCCGTTATGCGTCAGGCGTTATGCGTTTTACGGTATTCGTTATGCGTTGTGCATTATGCGTTATGCTTTATGCGTTATGCATTATGCGTTATGCGTTATGCGTTATGCGTTATGCTTTATTCGTTATGCGTTATGCGATATCCGTTATGCGTTATGCGTTATGCGTTATGCGTTATGCGTTATGCGTTATGCGTTATGCGTTATGCGTTATGCGTTATGCGTTATGCGTTATGCGTTATGCGTTATGCGTTATGCGTTATGAGTTATGCGTTTTGCGTTATGCATTATGCGTTATGCGTTATGCGTTATGCAGTATGCGTTATGCGGTATTCGTTATGCGTTGTGCATTATGCGTTATGCATTTTGCGTTATGCGTTATTCATTATGCGTTATGCGTTATGCGTTATGCGTTATGCGTTATGCGTTATGCGTTATGCGTTATGCGTTATGTGTTATGCGTTATGGTTTATGCGTTATGCGTTATGCGTTATGCGTTATGCGTTATGCGTTATGCGTTATGCGTTATGCGTTATGCGTTATGCGTTATGCGTTATGCGTTATGCGTTATGCGTTATGCTTTATTCGTTATGCGTTATGCGTTATCCGTTATGCGTTATGCGTTATGCGTTATGCGTTATGCGTTATGCGTTATGCGTTATGCGTTATGCGTTATGCGTTATGCGTTATGCGTTATGCGTTATGCGTTATGCGTTATGCGTTATGCGTTATGCGTTATGCGTTATGCGTTATGCGTTATGCGTTATGGTTTATGCGTTATGCGTTATGCGTTACACGTTATACGTTATTCGTTATGAGTTATGCGTTTTGCGTTATGCATTATGCGTTATGCGTTATGCGTTATGCAGTATGCGTTATGCGGTATTCGTTATGCGTTGTGCATTATGCGTTATGCGTTATGCGTTATGCGTTATGCGTTATGCGTTATGCGTTATGCGTTATGCGTTATGCGTTATGCATTATGCGTTATGCGTCATGCGTTATGCAGTATGCGTTATGCGGTATTCGTTATGCGTTGTGCATTATGCGTTATGCATTTTGCGTTATGCGTCATTCATTATGCGTTATGCGTTATGCGTTATGCGTTATGCGTTATGCGTTATGCGTTATGCGTTATGCGTTATGCGTTATGCGTTATGCGTTATGCGTTATGCGTTATGCGTTATGGTTTATGCGTTATGCGTTATGCGTTATGCGTTATGCGTTATGCGTTATGCGTTATGCGTTATGCGTTATGCGTTATGCGTTATGCGTTATGCGTTATGGTTTATGCGTTATGCGTTATGCGTTATACGTTATACGTTATTCGTTATGAGTTATGCGTTTTGCGTTATGCATTATGCGTTATGCGTTATGCAGTATGCGTTATGCGGTATTCGTTATGCGTTGTGCATTATGCGTTATGCATTTTGCGTTATGCGTTATTCATTATGCGTTATGCGTTATGCGTTAAGCGTTATGCGTTATGCGTTATGCGTTATGCGTTATGCGATATGCGATATGCGTTATGCGTTATGCGTTATGCTTTATTCGTTATGCGTTATGCGTTATGCGTTATGCGTTATGCGTTATGCGTTATGCGTTATGCGTTATGCGTTATGGTTTATGCGTTATGCGTTATGCGTTATACGTTATGCGTTATGCGTTATGGTTTATGCGTTATGCGTTATGCGTTATACGTTATACGTTATTCGTTATCAGTTATGCGTTTTGCGTTATGCGTTATGCGTTATGCGTTATGCGTTATGCAGTATGCGTTATGCGGTATTCGTTATGCGTTGTGCATTATGCGTTATGCATTTTGCGTTATGCGTTATTCATTTTGCGTTATGCGTTATGCGTTATGCGTTATGCGTTATGCGTTATGCGTTATGCGTTATGCGTTATGCGATATGCGATATGCGTTATGCGTTATGCGTTATGCGTTATGCGTTATGCGTTATGCGTTATGCGTTATGCGTTATGCGTTATGCGTTATGCGTTATGCGTTATGCGTTATGCGTTATGCGTTATGCTTTATTCGTTATGCGTTATGCGTTATCCGTTATGCGTTATGCGTTATGCGTTATGCGTTATGCGTTATGCGTTATGCGTTATGCGTTATGCGTTATGCGTTATGCGTTATGCGTTATGGTTAATGCGTTATGCGTTATGCGTTATACGTTATACGTTATTCGTTATGAGTTATGCGTTTTGCGTTATGCATTATGCGTTATGCGTTATGCGTTATGCAGTATGCGTTATGCGGTATTCGTTATGCGTTGTGCATTATGCGTTATGCGTTATGCGTTATGCGTTATGCGTTTTGCGTTATGCATTATGCGTTATGCGTTATGCGTTATGCAGTATGCGTTATGCGGTATTCGTTATGCGTTGTGCATTATGCGTTATGCATTTTGCGTTATGCGTCATTCATTATGCGTTATGCGTTATGCGTTATGCGTTATGCGTTATGCGTTATGCGTTATGCGTTATGCGTTATGCGTTATGCGTTATGCGTTATGCGTTATGGTTTATGCGTTATGCGTTATGCGTTATACGTTATACGTTATTCGTTATGAGTTATGCGTTTTGCGTTATGCATTATGCGTTATGCGTTATGCGTTATGCAGTATGCGTTATGCGGTATTCGTTATGCGTTGTGCATTATGCGTTATGCATTTTGCGTTATGCGTTATTCATTATGCGTTATGCGTTATGCGTTATGCGTTATGCGTTATGCGTTATGCGTTATGCGTTATGCGTTATGCGTTATGCGATATGCGATATGCGTTATGCGTTATGCTTTATGCGTTATGGGTTAGGCGTTATACGTTATGCGTTATGCGTTATGCGTTATGCGTTATGCGTTATGCGTTATGCATTATGCAGTATGCGTTATGCGTTATGCGTTATGCGTTATGGTTTATGCGTTATGCGTTATGCGTTATACGTTATACGTTATTCGTTATGAGTTATGCGTTTTGCGTTATGCATTATGCGTTATGCGTTATGCGTTATGCAGTATGCGTTATGCGGTATTCGTTATGCGTTGTGCATTATGCGTTATGCATTTTGCGTTATGCGTTATTCATTATGCGTTATGCGTTATGCGTTATGCGTTATGCGTTATGCGTTATGCGTTATGCGTTATGCGATATGCGATATGCGTTATGCGTTATGCGTTATGCTTTATTCGTTATGCGTTATGCGTTATCCGTTATGCGTTATGCGTTATGCGTTATGCGTTATGCGTTATGCGTTATGCGTTATACGTTATACGTTATTCGTTATGAGTTATGCGTTTTGCGTTATGCATTATGCGTTATGCGTTATGCGTTATGCGTTATGCGTTATGGTTTATGCGTTATGCGTTATGCGTTATACGTTATACGTTATTCGTTATGAGTTATGCGTTTTGCGTTATGCGTTATGCGTTATGCGTTATGCGTTATGCGTTATGCGTTATACGTTATACGTTATTCGTTATGAGTTATGCGTTTTGCGTTATGCGTTATGCGTTATGCGTTATGCGTTATGCGTTATGCGTTATGCGTTATGCGTTATGCGTTATGCGTTATGCGATATGCGATATGCGATATGCGTTATGCGTTATGCTTTATGCGTTATGCGTTAGGCGTTATACGTTATGCGTTATGCGTTATGCGTTATGCGTTATGCGTTATGCGTTATGCGTTATGCGTTATGCGTTATGCGTTATGCGTTATGCGTTATGCGTTATGCGTTATGCGTTATTCGTTAGGCGTTATGCGATTTGCGGTATTCGTTATGCGTTGTGCATTATGCGTTATGCGTTATGCGTTATGCAGTATGCGTTATGCGTTATGCGTGATCCGTTATGCGTTCTGCGTTATGAGTTTCCGGTATTCGTTATGAGTTGTGCATTATGCGTTATGCGTTATGCGTTATACGTTATACGTTATTCGTTATGAGTTATGCGTTTTGCGTTATGCATTATGCGTTATGCGTTATGCGTTATGCGTTGTGCATTATGCGTTATGCGTTATGCATTATGCGTTATGCGTTATGCAGTATGCATTATGCGTTATGCGTTATGTGTGAGCAGTTATTCGTTAGGCGTTATGCGATTTGCGGTATTCGTTATGCGTTGTGCATTATGCGTTATGCGTTATGCGTTATGCTTTATGCGTTATGCGTTATGCGTTATGCGTTATGCGTTATGCGTTATGCGTTATGCGTTATGCGTTATGCGTTATGCGTTAGGCGTTATACGTTTTGCGGTATTCGTTATGCGTTGTGCATTATGCGTTATGCGTTATGCGTTATGCGTTATGCATTATGCAGTATGCGTTATGCGTTATGCGTTATGCGTTATGGTTTATGCGTTATGCGTTATGCGTTATACGTTATACGTTATTCGTTATGCGTTGTGCATTATGCGTTATGCATTTTGCGTTATGCGTTATTCATTATGCGTTATGCGTTATGCGTTATGCGTTATGCGTTATGCGTTATGCGTTATGCGTTATGCGTTATGCGATATGCGATATGCGTTATGCGTTATGCGTTATGCTTTATTCGTTATGCGTTATGCGTTATGCGTTATGCGTTATGCGTTATGAGTTATGCGTTATGCGTTATGCGTTATGCGTTATGCGTTATGCGTTATGCGTTATGCGTTATGGTTTATGCGTTATGCGTTATGCGTTATACGTTATACGTTATTCGTTATGAGTTATGCGTTTTGCGTTATGCGTTATGCGTTATGCGTTATGCGTTATGCGTTATGCGTTATGCGTTATGCGTTATGCGTTATGCGTTATGCGATATGCGATATGCGTTATGCGTTATGCTTTATGCGTTATGCGTTAGGCGTTATACGTTATGCGTTATGCGTTATGCGTTATGCGTTATGCGTTAAGCGTTATGCGTTATGCGTTATGCGATATGCGTTATGCGTTATGTGTTATGCGTTATGCGTTATGCGTTATGCGTTATGCGTTATGCGTTATGCGTTATGCGATATGCGTTATGCGTTATGCGTTATGCGTTATGCGTTATGCGTTATGCGTTATGCGTTATGCGTTATGCGTTATGCGTTATGCGTTATGCGTTATGCGTTATGCCATATGCGATATGCGTTATGCGTTATGCGTTATGAGTTATGCGTTAGGCGTTATACGTTATGCGTTATGCGTTATGCGTTATGCGTTATGCGTTATGCATTATGCGTTATGCGTTATGCGTTATGCGTTATGCGTTATGCGTTATGCGTTATGCGTTATGCGTTATGCGTTATGCGTTATGCGTTATGCGTTATGCGTTATGCGTTATGCGTTATGCGTTATGCGTTATGCGTTATGCGTTATGCGTTATGCGTTATGCGTTATGCGTTATGCGTTATGCGTTATGCGTTATGCGTTATGCGTTATGCGTTATGCGTTATGCGTTATGCGTTATGCGTTATGCGTTATGCGTTATGCGTTATGCGTTATGCGTTATGCGTTATACGTTATACGTTATTCGTTATGAGTTATGCGTTTTGCGTTATGCATTATGCGTTATGCGTTATGCGTTATGCAGTATGCGTTATGCGGTATTCGTTATGCGTTGTGCATTATGCGTTATGCGTTATGCGTTATGCGTTATGCGTTATGCAGTATGCATTATGCGTTATGCGTTATGTGTGAGCAGTTATTCGTTAGGCGTTATGCGATTTGCGTTATGCGTTATGCGTTATGCGTTATGCAGTATGCATTATGCGTTATGCGTTATGTGTGAGCAGTTATTCGTTAGGCGTTATGCGATTTGCGGTATTCGTTATGCGTTGTGCATTATGCGTTATGCGTTATGCGTTATGCGTTATGCGTTATGCAGTATGCATTATGCGTTATGCGTTATGTGTGAGCAGTTATTCGTTAGGCGTTATGCGATTTGCGGTATTCGTTATGCGTTGTGCATTATGCGTTATGCGTTATGCGTTATGCTTTATGCGTTATGCGTTATGCGTTGTGCATTATGCGTTATGCATTTTGCGTTATGCGTTATTCATTATGCGTTATGCGTTATGCGTTATGCGTTATGCGTTATGCGTTATGCGTTATGCGTTATTCGTTAGGCGTTATGCGATTTGCGGTATTCGTTATGCGTTGTGCATTATGCGTTATGCGTTATGCGTTATGCAGTATGCGTTATGCGTTATGCGTGATCCGTTATGCGTTCTGCGTTATGAGTTTCCGGTATTCGTTATGAGTTGTGCATTATGCGTTATGCGTTATGCGTTATACGTTATACGTTATTCGTTATGAGTTATGCGTTTTGCGTTATGCATTATGCGTTATGCGTTATGCGTTATGCGTTGTGCATTATGCGTTATGCGTTATGCGTTATGCGTTATGCGTTATGCAGTATGCATTATGCGTTATGCGTTATGTGTGAGCAGTTATTCGTTAGGCGTTATGCGATTTGCGGTATTCGTTATGCGTTGTGCATTATGCGTTATGCGTTATGCGTTATGCGTTATGCGTTATGCGTTATGCGTTATGCGTTATGCGTTATGCGTTATGCGTTATGCGTTATGCGTTATGCGTTATGCGTTAGGCGTTATACGTTTTGCGGTATTCGTTATGCGTTGTGCATTATGCGTTATGCGTTATGCGTTATGCGTTATGCGTTATGCGTTATGCGTTATGCGTTATGCGTTATGCGTTATGCGTTATGCGTTATGCGTTATGCGTTATACGTTATACGTTATTCGTTATGCGTTGTGCATTATGCGTTATGCATTTTGCGTTATGCGTTATTCATTATGCGTTATGCGTTATGCGTTATGCGTTATGCGTTATGCGTTATGCGTTATGCGTTATGCGTTATGCGATATGCGATATGCGTTATGCGTTATGCGTTATGCTTTATTCGTTATGCGTTATGCGTTATCCGTTATGCGTTATGCGTTATGAGTTATGCGTTATGCGTTATGCGTTATGCGTTATGCGTTATGCGTTATGCGTTATGCGTTATGGTTTATGCGTTATGCGTTATGCGTTATACGTTATACGTTATTCGTTATGAGTTATGCGTTTTGCGTTATGCATTATGCGTTATGCGTTATGCGTTATGCGTTATGCGTTATGCGTTATGCGTTATGCGTTATGCGTTATGCGATATGCGATATGCGTTATGCGTTATGCTTTATGCGTTATGCGTTAGGCGTTATACGTTATGCGTTATGCGTTATGCGTTATGCGTTATGCGTTAAGCGTTATGCGTTATGCGTTATGCGATATGCGTTATGCGTTATGTGTTATGCGTTATGCGTTATGCGTTATGCGTTATGCGTTATGCGTTATGCGTTATGCGATATGCGTTATGCGTTATGCGTTATGCGTTATGCGTTATGCGTTATGCGTTATGCGTTATGCGTTATGCGTTATGCGTTATGCGTTATGCGTTATGCGTTATGCCATATGCGATATGCGTTATGCGTTATGCTTTATGCGTTATGCGTTAGGCGTTATACGTTATGCGTTATGCGTTATGCGTTATGCGTTATGCGTTATGCGTTATGCGTTATGCGTTATGCGTTATGCGTTATGCGTTATGCGTTATGCGTTATGCGTTATGCGTTATGCGTTATGCGTTATGCGTTATGCGTTATGCGTTATGCGTTATGCGTTATGCGTTATGCGTTATGCGTTATGCGTTATGCGTTATGCGTTATGCGTTATGCGTTATGCGTTATGCGTTATGCGTTATGCGTTATGCGTTATGCGTTATGCGTTATGCGTTATGCGTTATGCGTTATGCGTTATGCGTTATGCGTTATGCGTTATGCGTTATGCGTTATGCGTTATGCGTTATGCGTTATACGTTATACGTTATTCGTTATGAGTTATGCGTTTTGCGTTATGCATTATGCGTTATGCGTTATGCGTTATGCAGTATGCGTTATGCGGTATTCGTTATGCGTTGTGCATTATGCGTTATGCGTTATGCGTTATGCGTTATGCGTTATGCAGTATGCATTATGCGTTATGCGTTATGTGTGAGCAGTTATTCGTTAGGCGTTATGCGATTTGCGTTATGCGTTATGCGTTATGCGTTATGCAGTATGCATTATGCGTTATGCGTTATGTGTGAGCAGTTATTCGTTAGGCGTTATGCGATTTGCGGTATTCGTTATGCGTTGTGCATTATGCGTTATGCGTTATGCGTTATGCGTTATGCGTTATGCAGTATGCATTATGCGTTATGCGTTATGTGTGAGCAGTTATTCGTTAGGCGTTATGCGATTTGCGGTATTCGTTATGCGTTGTGCATTATGCGTTATGCGTTATGCGTTATGCGTTATGCGTTATGCGTTATGCGTTGTGCATTATGCGTTATGCATTTTGCGTTATGCGTTATTCATTATGCGTTATGCGTTATGCGTTATGCGTTATGCGTTATGCGTTATGCGTTATGCGTTATGCGTTATGCGTTATGCGTTATGCGATATGCGATATGCGTTATGCGTTATGCGTTATGCTTTATTCGTTATGCGTTATGCGTTATCCGTTATGCGTTATGCGTTATGAGTTATGCGTTATGCGTTATGCGTTATGCGTTATGCGTTATGCGTTATGCGTTATGCGTTATGCGTTATGCGTTATGCGTTATGGTTTATGCGTTATGCGTTATGCGTTATACGTTATACGTTATTCGTTATGAGTTATGCGTTTTGCGTTATGCATTATGCGTTATGCGTTATGCGTTATGCGTTATGCGTTATGCGTTATGCGTTATGCGTTATGCGTTATGCGATATGCGATATGCGTTATGCGTTATGCTTTATGCGTTATGCGTTAGGCGTTATACGTTATGCGTTATGCGTTATGCGTTATGCGTTATGCGTTAAGCGTTATGCGTTATGCGTTATGCGATATGCGTTATGCGTTATGTGTTATGCGTTATGCGTTATGCGTTATGCGTTATGCGTTATGCGTTATGGTTTATGCGTTATGCGTTATGCGTTATACGTTATACGTTATTCGTTATGAGTTATGCGTTTTGCGTTATGCATTATGCGTTATGCGTTAAGCGTTATGCGTTATGCGTTATGCGTTATGCGTTATGCGTTATGCGATATGCGATATGCGTTATGCGTTATGCTTTATGCGTTATGCGTTAGGCGTTATACGTTATGCGTTATGCGTTATGCGTTATGCGTTATGCGTTATGCGTTATGCGTTATGCGTTATGCGTTATGCGTTATGCGTTATGCGTTATGCGTTATGCGTTATGCGTTATGCGTTATGCGTTATGCGTTATGCGTTATGCGTTATGCGTTATGCGTTATGCGTTATGCGTTATGCGTTATGCGTTATGCGTTATGCGTTATGCGTTATGCGTTATGCGTTATGCGTTATGCGTTATGCGTTATGCGTTATGCGTTATGCGTTATGCGTTATGCGTTATGCGTTATGCGTTATGCGTTATGCGTTATGCGTTATACGTTATACGTTATTCGTTATGTGTTATGCGTTTTGCGTTATGCATTATGCGTTATGCGTTATGCGTTATGCAGTATGCGTTATGCGGTATTCGTTATGCGTTGTGCATTATGCGTTATGCGTTATGCGTTATGCGTTATGCGTTATGCAGTATGCATTATGCGTTATGCGTTATGTGTGAGCAGTTATTCGTTAGGCGTTATGCGATTTGCGTTATGCGTTATGCGTTATGCGTTATGCAGTATGCATTATGCGTTATGCGTTATGTGTGAGCAGTTATTCGTTAGGCGTTATGCGATTTGCGGTATTCGTTATGCGTTGTGCATTATGCGTTATGCGTTATGCGTTATGCGTTATGCGTTATGCAGTATGCATTATGCGTTATGCGTTATGTGTGAGCAGTTATTCGTTAGGCGTTATGCGATTTGCGGTATTCGTTATGCGTTGTGCATTATGCGTTATGCGTTATGCGTTATGCTTTATGCGTTATGCGTTATGCGTTATGCGTTATGCGTTATGCGTTATGCGTTATGCGTTATGCGTTATGCGTTATGCGTTATGCGTTAGGCGTTATACGTTTTGCGGTATTCGTTATGCGTTGTGCATTATGCGTTATGCGTTATGCGTTATGCGTTATGCGTTATGCATTATGCAGTATGCGTTATGCGTTATGCGTTATGCGTTATGGTTTATGCGTTATGCGTTATGCGTTATACGTTATTCGTTATGAGTTATGCGTTTTGCGTTATGCATTATGCGTTATGCGTTATGCGTTAGGCGTTATACGTTATGCGTTATGCGTTATGCGTTATGCGTTATGCGTTATGCGTTATGCGTTATGCGTTATGCGTTATGCGTTATGCGTTATGCGTTATTCGTTAGGCGTTATGCGATTTGCGGTATTCGTCATGCGTTGTGCATTATGCGTTATGCGTTATGCGTTATGCGTTATGCAGTATGCGTTATGCGTTATGTGTGATCCGTTATGCGTTCTGCGTTATGAGTTTCCGGTATTCGTTATGCGTTGTGCATTATGCGTTATGCATTTTGCGTTATGTGTTATGCGTTATGCGTTATGGTTTATGCGTTATGCGTTATGCGTTATACGTTATACGTTATTCGTTATGAGTTATGCGTTTTGCGTTATGCATTATGCGTTATGCGTTATGCGTTATGCAGTATGCGTTATGCGGTATTCGTTATGCGTTGTGCATTATGCGTTATGCATTTTGCGTTATGCGTTATTCATTATGCGTTATGCGTTATGCGTTATGCGTTATGCGTTATGCGTTATGCGTTATGCGATATGCGATATGCGTTATGCGTTATGCGTTATGCTTTATTCGTTATGCGTTATGCCTTATCCGTTATGCGTTATGCGTTATGCGTTATGCGTTATGCGTTATGCGTTATGCGTTATGCGTTATGCGTTATGCCTTATGCGTTATGCGTTATGCGTTATGCGATATGCGATATGCGTTATGCGTTATGCGGTATGCTTTATTCGTTATGCGTTATGCGTTATCCGTTATGCGTTATGCGTTATGCGTTATGCGTTATGCGTTATGCGTTATGCGTTATGCGTTATGCGTTATGCGTTATGCGTTATGCGTTATGCGTTATGCGTTATGCGTTATGCGTTATGCGTTATGCGTTATGCGTTATGCGTTATGGTTTATGCGTTATGCGTTATGCGTTATACGTTATACGTTATTCGTTATGAGTTATGCGTTTTGCGTTATGCATTATGCGTTATGCATTATGCGTTATGCGTTATGCGTTATGCGTTATGCGTTATGCGATATGCGATATGCGTTATGCTTTATGCGTTATGCGTTAGGCGTTATACGTTATGCGTTATGCGTTATGCGTTATGCGTTATGCGTTATGCGTTATGCGTTATGCGTTATGCGTTATGCGATTTGCGGTATTCGTTATGCGTTGTGCATTATGCGTTATGCGTTATGCGTTATGCAGTATGCGTTATGCGTTATGCGTGATCCGTTATGCGTTCTGCGTTATGAGTTTCCGGTATTCGTTATGCGTTGTGCATTATGCTTTATGCATTTTGCGTTATGTGTTATGCGTTATGCGTTATGCGTTATCCGTTATGAGTTATGACATATACGTTATGCGTTAAGCGTTATGCGTTATGCTTTATGCGTTATGCGTGATCCGTTATGCGTCAGGCGTTATGCGTTTTACGGTATTCGTTATGCGTTGTGCATTATGCGTTATGCGTTATGCGTTATACGTGATCAGTTATTCGTTAGGCGTTATGCGATTTGCGGTATTCGTTATGCGTTGTGCATTATGCGTTATGCGTTATGCGTTATGGTTATGCGTTATGCGTTATGCGTTATGCGTTATGCGTTATGCGTTATGCGTTAGGCGTTATGCGTTTTGCGGTATTCGTTATGCGTTGTGCATTATGCGTTATGCGTTATGCGTTATGCGTTATGCGTTATGCGTTATGCGTTTTGCGGTATTCGTTATGCGTTGTGCATTATGCGTTATGCGTTATGCGTTATACGTGATCAGTTATTCGTTAGGCGTTATGCGATTTGCGGTATTCGTTATGCGTTGTGCATTATGCGTTATGCGTTATGCGTTATGCGTTATGCGTTATGGTTATGCGTTATGCGTTATGCGTTATGCGTTATGCGTTATGCGTTATGCGTTAGGCGTTATGCGTTTTGCGGTATTCGTTATGCGTTGTGCATTATGCGTTATGCGTTATGCGTTATGCGTTATGCGTTATGCGTTATGCAGTATGCGTTATGCGTTATGCGTTATGCGGTATTCGTTATGCGTTGTGCATTATGCGTTATGCGTTATGCGTTATGCGTTATGCGTTATGCGTTATGCGTTGTGCATTATGCGTTATGCGTTATGCGTTATACGTGATCAGTTATTCGTTAGGCGTTATGCGATTTGCGGTATTCGTTATGCGTTGTGCATTATGCGTTATGCGTTATGCGTTATGCGTTATGCGTTATGGTTATGCGTTATGCGTTATGCGTTATGCGTTATGCGTTATGCGTTATGCGTTATGCGTTATGCGTTATGCGTTATGCGTAATGCGTTATGCGTTATGCGTTATGCGTTATGCGTTATGCGTTATGCGTTATGCGTTATGCGTTATGCGTTATTCGTTAGGCGTTATGCGATTTGCGGTATTCGTTATGCGTTGTGCATTATGCGTTATGCGTTATGCGTTATGCAGTATGCGTTATGCGTTATGCGTGATCCGTTATGCGTTCTGCGTTATGAGTTTCCGGTATTCGTTATGCGTTGTGCATTATGCGTTATGCATTTTGCGTTATGTGTTATGCGTTATGCGTTATGCGTTATCCGTTATGAGTTATGCGTTATGCGTTTTGCGTGATCCGTTATGCGTCAGGCGTTATGCGTTTTACGGTATTCGTTATGCATTGTGCATTATGCGTTATGCGTTATGCGTTATACGTTATACGTTATGCGTTATGCCTTATGCGTTATGCGTTATGCGACATGCGGTATGCGTTATGCGTTATGCGTTATGCGTTATGCGTTATGCGTTATGCGTTATGCGTTATGCGTTAGGCGTTATACGTTTTGCGGTATTCGTTATGCGTTGTGCATTATGCGTTATGCGTTATGCGTTATGCGTTATGCGTTATGCGTTATGCAGTATGCGTTATGCGTTATGCGTTATGCGTTATGCGTTATGCGTTATTCGTTAGGCGTTATGCGATTTGCGGTATTCGTTATGCGTTGTGCATTATGCGTTATGCGTTATGCGTTATGCAGTATGCGTTATGCGTTATGCGTTATGCGTTATGCGTTATGCGTTATGCGTTATGCGTTATGCGTTATGCGTTATGCGTTATGCGTTATGCGTTATGGTTTATGCGTTATGCGTTATGCGTTATACGTTATACGTTATTCGTTATGAGTTATGCGTTTTGCGTTATGCATTATGCGTTATGCGTTATGCGTTATGCGTTATGCGTTATGCGTTATGCGTTATGCGTTATGCGATATGCGATATGCGTTATGCTTTATGCGTTATGCGTTAGGCGTTATACGTTATGCGTTATGCGTTATGCGTTATGCGTTATGCGTTATGCGTTATGCGTTATGCGTTATGCGTTATGCGTTATGCGTTATGCGTTATGCGTTATGCGTTATGCGTTATGCGTTATGCGTTATGCGTTATGCGTTATGCGTTATGCGTTATGCGTTATGCGTTATTCGTTATGCGGTATGCGATTTGCGGTATTCGTTATGCGTTGTGCATTATGCGTTATGCGTTGTGCATTATGCGTTATGCGTTATGCGTTATGCGTGATCCGTTATGCGTTCTGCGTTATGAGTTTCCGGTATTCGTTATGCGTTGTGCATTATGCTTTATGCATTTTGCGTTATGTGTTATGCGTTATGCGTTATGCGTTATCCGTTATGAGTTATGACATATACGTTATGCGTTAAGCGTTATGCGTTATGCTTTATGCGTTATGCGTGATCCGTTATGCGTCAGGCGTTATGCGTTTTACGGTATTCGTTATGCGTTGTGCATTATGCGTTATGCGTTATGCGTTATACGTGATCAGTTATTCGTTAGGCGTTATGCGATTTGCGGTATTCGTTATGCGTTGTGCATTATGCGTTATGCGTTATGCGTTATGGTTATGCGTTATGCGTTATGCGTTATGCGTTATGCGTTATGCGTTATGCGTTATGCGTTAGGCGTTATGCGTTTTGCGGTATTCGTTATGCGTTGTGCATTATGCGTTATGCGTTATGCGTTATGCGTTATGCGTTATGCGTTATGCGTTTTGCGGTATTCGTTATGCGTTGTGCATTATGCGTTATGCGTTATGCGTTATACGTGATCAGTTATTCGTTAGGCGTTATGCGATTTGCGGTATTCGTTATGCGTTGTGCATTATGCGTTATGCGTTATGCGTTATGCGTTATGCGTTATGGTTATGCGTTATGCGTTATGCGTTATGCGTTATGCGTTATGCGTTATGCGTTATGCGTTAGGCGTTATGCGTTTTGCGGTATTCGTTATGCGTTGTGCATTATGCGTTATGCGTTATGCGTTATGCGTTATGCGTTATGCGTTATGCGTTATGCGTTATGCGTTAGGCGTTATACGTTTTGCGGTATTCGTTATGCGTTGTGCATTATGCGTTATGCGTTATGCGTTATGCGTTATGCGTTATGCGTTATGCAGTATGCGTTATGCGTTATGCGTTATGCGGTATTCGTTATGCGTTGTGCATTATGCGTTATGCGTTATGCGTTATGCGTTATGCGTTATGCGTTATGCGTTGTGCATTATGCGTTATGCGTTATGCGTTATACGTGATCAGTTATTCGTTAGGCGTTATGCGATTTGCGGTATTCGTTATGCGTTGTGCATTATGCGTTATGCGTTATGCGTTATGCGTTATGCGTTATGGTTATGCGTTATGCGTTATGCGTTATGCGTTATGCGTTATGCGTTATGCGTTATGCGTTATGCGTTATGCGTTATGCGTTATGCGTTATGCGTTATGCGTTATGCGTTATGCGTTATGCGTTATGCGTTATGCGTTATGCGTTATGCGTTATGCGTTATGCGTTATGCTTTATTCGTTATGCGTTATGCGTTATCCGTTATGCGTTATGCGTTATGCGTTATTCGTTATGAGTTATGCGTTTTGCGTTATGCATTATGCGTTATGCGTTATGCGTTATGCGTTATGCGTTATGCGTTATGCTTTATTCGTTATGCGTTATGCGTTATCCGTTATGCGTTATGCGTTATGCGTTATGCGTTATGCGTTATGCGTTATGCGTTATGCGTTATGCGTTAGGCGTTATACGTTTTGCGGTATTCGTTATGCGTTGTGCATTATGCGTTATGCGTTATGCGTTATGCGTTATGCGTTATGCAGTATGCGTTATGCGTTATGCGTTATGCGTTATGGTTTATGAGTTATGCGTTATGCGTTATACGTTATATGTTATTCGTTATGAGTTATGCGTTTTGCGTTATGCATTATGCGTTATGCGTTATTCGTTATGCAGTATGCGTTATGCGGTATTCGTTATGCGTTGTGCATTATGCGTTATGCATTTTGCGTTATGCGTTATTCATTATGCGTTATGCGTTATGCGTTATGCGTTATGCGTTATGCGATATGCGATATGCGTTATGCGTTATGCGTTATGCTTTATTCGTTATGCGTTATGCGTTATCCGTTATGCGTTATGCGTTATGCGTTATGCGGTATGCGTTATGCGTTATGCGTTATGCGTTATGTTTATGCGTTATGCGTTATGCGTTATGCGTTATGCGTTATGCGTTATGCGTTATGCGTTATGCGTTATCGTTTATGCGTTATGCGTTATGCGTTATACGTTATACGTTATTCGTTATGAGTTATGCGTTTTGCGTTATGCATTATGCGTTATGCGTTATGCGTTATGCGTTATGCTTTATTCGTTATGCGTTATGCGTTATCCGTTATGCGTTATGCGTTATGCGTTATGCGTTATGCGATATGCAATATGCGTTATGCATTATGCTTTATGCGTTATGCGTTAGGCGTTATACGTTATGCGTTATGCGTTATGCGTTATGCGTTATGCGTTATGCGTTATGCGTTATCCGTTATGCGTTATGCGTTATGCGTTATGCGTTATGCGTTATTCGTTAGGCGTTATGCGATTTGCGGTATTCGTTATGCGTTGTGCATTATGCGTTATGCGTAATGCGTTATGCAGTATGCGTTATGCGTTATGCGTGATCCGTTATGCGTTCTGCGTTATGTGTTTCCGGTATTCGTTATGCGTTGTGCATTATGCGTTATGCATTTTGCGTTATGTGTTATGCGTTATGCGTTATCCGTTATGAGTTATGACTTATACGTTATGCGTTAAGCGTTATGCGTTTTCCTTTATGCGTTATGCGTGATCCGTTATGCGTCAGGCGTTATGCGTTTTACGGTATTCGTTATGCGTTGTGCATTATGCGTTATGCTTTATGCGTTATGCATTATGCGTTATGCGTTATGCGTTATGCGTTATGCTTTATTCGTTATGCGTTATGCGATATCCGTTATGCGTTATGCGTTATGCGTTATGCGTTATGCGTTATGCGTTATGCGTTATGCGTTATGCGTTATGCGTTATGCGTTATGCGTTATGCGTTATGCGTTATGCGTTATGCGTTATTCGTTATGAGTTATGCGTTTTGCGTTATGCATTATGCGTTATGCGTTATGCGTTATGCAGTATGCGTTATGCGGTATTCGTTATGCGTTGTGCATTATGCGTTATGCATTTTGCGTTATGCGTCATTCATTATGCGTTATGCGTTATGCGTTATGCGTTATGCGTTATGCGTTATGCGTTATGCGTTATGCGTTATGCGTTATGTGTTATGCGTTATGGTTTATGCGTTATGCGTTATGCGTTATGCGTTATGCGTTATGCGTTATGCGTTATGCGTTATGCGTTATGCGTTATGCGTTATGCGTTATGCGTTATGCGTTATGCGTTATGCGTAATGCGTTATGCGTTATGCTTTATTCGTTATGCGTTATGCGTTATCCGTTATGCGTTATGCGTTATGCGTTATGCGTTATGCGTTATGCGTTATGCGTTATGCGTTATGCGTTATGCGTTATGCGTTATGCGTTATGCGTTATGCGTTATGCGTTATGCGTTATGCGTTATGGTTTATGCGTTATGCGTTATGCGTTACACGTTATACGTTATTCGTTATGAGTTATGCGTTTTGCGTTATGCATTATGTGTTATGCGTTATGCGTTATGCAGTATGCGTTATGCGGTATTCGTTATGCGTTGTGCATTATGCGTTATGCGTTATGCGTTATGCGTTATGCGTTATGCGTTATGCGTTTTGCGTTATGCATTATGCGTTATGCGTTATGCGTTATGCAGTATGCGTTATGCGGTATTCGTTATGCGTTGTGCATTATGCGTTATGCATTTTGCGTTATGCGTCATTCATTATGCGTTATGCGTTATGCGTTATGCGTTATGCGTTATGCGTTATGCGTTATGCGTTATGCGTTATGCGTTATGCGTTATGCGTTATGGTTTATGCGTTATGCGTTATGCGTTATGCGTTATGCGTTATGCGTTATGCGTTATGCGTTATGCGTTATGCGTTATGCGTTATGCGTTATGCGTTATGGTTTATGCGTTATGCGTTATGCGTTATACGTTATACGTTATTCGTTATGAGTTATGCGTTTTGCGTTATGCATTATGCGTTATGCGTTATGCAGTATGCGTTATGCGGTATTCGTTATGCGTTGTGCATTATGCGTTATGCATTTTGCGTTATGCGTTATTCATTATGCGTTATGCGTTATGCGTTAAGCGTTATGCGTTATGCGTTATGCGTTATGCGTTATGCGTTATTCATTATGCGTTATGCGTTATGCGTTATGCGTTATGCGTTATGCGTTATGCGATATGCGATATGCGTTATGCGTTATGCGTTATGCTTTATTCGTTATGCGTTATGCGTTATCCGTTATGCGTTATGCGTTATGCGTTATGCGGTATGCGTTATGCGTTATGCGTTATGCGTTATGTTTATGCGTTATGCGTTATGCGTTATGCGTTATGCGTTATGCGTTATGCGTTATGCGTTATGCGTTATCGTTTATGCGTTATGCGTTATGCGTTATACGTTATACGTTATTCGTTATGAGTTATGCGTTTTGCGTTATGCATTATGCGTTATGCGTTATGCGTTATGCGTTATGCTTTATTCGTTATGCGTTATGCGTTATCCGTTATGCGTTATGCGTTATGCGTTATGCGTTATGCGTTATGCGTTATGCGATATGCAATATGCGTTATGCATTATGCTTTATGCGTTATGCGTTAGGCGTTATACGTTATGCGTTATGCGTTATGCGTTATGCGTTATGCGTTATGCGTTATGCGTTATCCGTTATGCGTTATGCGTTATGCGTTATGCGTTATGCGTTATTCGTTAGGCGTTATGCGATTTGCGGTATTCGTTATGCGTTGTGCATTATGCGTTATGCGTAATGCGTTATGCAGTATGCGTTATGCGTTATGCGTGATCCGTTATGCGTTCTGCGTTATGTGTTTCCGGTATTCGTTATGCGTTGTGCATTATGCGTTATGCATTTTGCGTTATGTGTTATGCGTTATGCGTTATCCGTTATGAGTTATGACTTATACGTTATGCGTTAAGCGTTATGCGTTTTGCTTTATGCGTTATGCGTGATCCGTTATGCGTCAGGCGTTATGCGTTTTACGGTATTCGTTATGCGTTGTGCATTATGCGTTATGCTTTATGCGTTATGCATTATGCGTTATGCGTTATGCGTTATGCGTTATGCTTTATTCGTTATGCGTTATGCGATATCCGTTATGCGTTATGCGTTATGCGTTATGCGTTATGCGTTATGCGTTATGCGTTATGCGTTATGCGTTATGCGTTATGCGTTATGCGTTATGCGTTATGCGTTATGCGTTATGCGTTATGCGTTATTCGTTATGAGTTATGCGTTTTGCGTTATGCATTATGCGTTATGCGTTATGCGTTATGCAGTATGCGTTATGCGGTATTCGTTATGCGTTGTGCATTATGCGTTATGCATTTTGCGTTATGCGTCATTCATTATGCGTTATGCGTTATGCGTTATGCGTTATGCGTTATGCGTTATGCGTTATGCGTTATGCGTTATGTGTTATGCGTTATGGTTTATGCGTTATGCGTTATGCGTTATGCGTTATGCGTTATGCGTTATGCGTTATGCGTTATGCGTTATGCGTTATGCGTTATGCGTTATGCGTTATGCGTTATGCGTTATGCGTTATGCGTTATGCTTTATTCGTTATGCGTTATGCGTTATCCGTTATGCGTTATGCGTTATGCGTTATGCGTTATGCGTTATGCGTTATGCGTTATGCGTTATGCGTTATGCGTTATGCGTTATGCGTTATGCGTTATGCGTTATGCGTTATGCGTTATGCGTTATGCGTTATGCGTTATGCGTTATGGTTTATGCGTTATGCGTTATGCGTTACACGTTATACGTTATTCGTTATGAGTTATGCGTTTTGCGTTATGCATTATGTGTTATGCGTTATGCGTTATGCAGTATGCGTTATGCGGTATTCGTTATGCGTTGTGCATTATGCGTTATGCGTTATGCGTTATGCGTTATGCGTTATGCGTTATGCGTTATGCGTTTTGCGTTATGCATTATGCGTTATGCGTTATGCGTTATGCAGTATGCGTTATGCGGTATTCGTTATGCGTTGTGCATTATGCGTTATGCATTTTGCGTTATGCGTCATTCATTATGCGTTATGCGTTATGCGTTATGCGTTATGCGTTATGCGTTATGCGTTATGCGTTATGCGTTATGCGTTATGCGTTATGCGTTATGCGTTATGGTTTATGCGTTATGCGTTATGCGTTATGCGTTATGCGTTATGCGTTATGCGTTATGCGTTATGCGTTATGCGTTATGCGTTATGCGTTATGCGTTATGGTTTATGCGTTATGCGTTATGCGTTATACGTTATACGTTATTCGTTATGAGTTATGCGTTTTGCGTTATGCATTATGCGTTATGCGTTATGCAGTATGCGTTATGCGGTATTCGTTATGCGTTGTGCATTATGCGTTATGCATTTTGCGTTATGCGTTATTCATTATGCGTTATGCGTTATGCGTTAAGCGTTATGCGTTATGCGTTATGCGTTATGCGTTATGCGATATGCGATATGCGTTATGCGTTATGCGTTATGCTTTATTCGTTATGCGTTATGCGTTATCCGTTATGCGTTATGCGTTATGCGTTATGCGTTATGCGTTATGGTTTATGCGTTATGCGTTATGCGTTATACGTTATGCGTTATGCGTTATGGTTTATGCGTTATGCGTTATGCGTTATACGTTATACGTTATTCGTTATGAGTTATGCGTTTTGCGTTATGCATTATGCGTTATGCGTTATGCGTTATGCAGTATGCGTTATGCGGTATTCGTTATGCGTTGTGCATTATGCGTTATGCATTTTGCGTTATGCGTTATTCATTATGCGTTATGCGTTATGCGTTATGCGTTATGCGTTATGCGTTATGCGTTATGCGTTATGCGTTATGCGATATGCGATATGCGTTATGCGTTATGCGTTATGCGTTATGCGTTATGCGTTATGCGTTATGCGTTATGCGTTATGCGTTATGCGTTATGCGTTATGCTTTAATCGTTATGCGTTATGCGTTATCCGTTATGCGTTATGCGTTATGCGTTATGCGTTATGCGTTATGCGTTATGCGTTATGCGTTATGCGTTATGCGTTATGCGTTATGCGTTATGCGTTATGCGTTATGCGTTATGCGTTATGCGTTATGGTTTATGCGTTATGCGTTATGCGTTATACGTTATACGTTATTCGTTATGAGTTATGCGTTTTGCGTTATGCATTATGCGTTATGCGTTATGCGTTATGCAGTATGCGTTATGCGGTATTCGTTATGCGTTGTGCATTATGCGTTATGCGTTATGCGTTATGCGTTATGCGTTATGCGTTTTGCGTTATGCATTATGCGTTATGCGTTATGCGTTATGCAGTATGCGTTATGCGGTATTCGTTATGCGTTGTGCATTATGCGTTATGCATTTTGCGTTATGCGTCATTCATTATGCGTTATGCGTTATGCGTTATGCGTTATGCGTTATGCGTTATGCGTTATGCGTTATGCGTTATGCGTTATGCGTTATGCGTTATGCGTTATGCGTTATGCGTTATGCGTTATGCGTTATGGTTTATGCGTTATGCGTTATGCGTTATACGTTATACGTTATTCGTTATGAGTTATGCGTTTTGCGTTATGCATTATGCGTTATGCGTTATGCGTTATGCAGTATGCGTTATGCGGTATTCGTTATGCGTTGTGCATTATGCGTTATGCATTTTGCGTTATGCGTTATTCATTATGCGTTATGCGTTATGCGTTATGCGTTATGCGTTATGCGTTATGCGTTATGCGTTATGCGTTATGCGTTATGCGATATGCGATATGCGTTATGCGTTATGCTTTATGCGTTATGCGTTAGGCGTTATACGTTATGCGTTATGCGTTATGCGTTATGCGTTATGCGTTATGCGTTATGCATTATGCAGTATGCGTTATGCGTTATGCGTTATGCGTTATGGTTTATGCGTTATGCGTTATGCGTTATACGTTATACGTTATTCGTTATGAGTTATGCGTTTTGCGTTATGCATTATGCGTTATGCGTTATGCGTTATGCAGTATGCGTTATGCGGTATTCGTTATGCGTTGTGCATTATGCGTTATGCATTTTGCGTTATGCGTTATTCATTATGCGTTATGCGTTATGCGTTATGCGTTATGCGTTATGCGTTATGCGTTATGCGATATGCGATATGCGTTATGCGTTATGCGTTATGCTTTATTCGTTACGCGTTATGCGTTATCCGTTATGCGTTATGCGTTATGCGTTATGCGTTATGCGTTATGCGTTATGCGTTATGCGTTATACGTTATACGTTATTCGTTATGAGTTATGCGTTTTGCGTTATGCATTATGCGTTATGCGTTATGCGTTATGCGTTATGCGTTATGGTTTATGCGTTATGCGTTATGCGTTATACGTTATACGTTATTCGTTATGAGTTATGCGTTTTGCGTTATGCATTATGCGTTATGCGTTATGCGTTATGCGTTATGCGTTATACGTTATACGTTATTCGTTATGAGTTATGCGTTTTGCGTTATGCATTATGCGTTATGCGTTATGCGTTATGCGTTATGCGTTATGCGTTATGCGTTATGCGTTATGCGTTATGCGTTATGCGATATGCGATATGCGTTATGCGTTATGCTTTATGCGTTATGCGTTAGGCGTCATACGTTATGCGTTATGCGTTATGCGTTATGCGTTATGCGTTATGCGTTATGCGTTATGCGTTATGCGTTATGCGTTATGCGTTATGCGTTATGCGTTATGCGTTATGCGTTATTCGTTAGGCGTTATGCGATTTGCGGTATTCGTTATGCGTTGTGCATTATGCGTTATGCGTTATGCGTTATGCAGTATGCGTTATGCGTTATGCGTGATCCGTTATGCGTTCTGCGTTATGAGTTTCCGGTATTCGTTATGAGTTGTGCATTATGCGTTATGCGTTATGCGTTATACGTTATACGTTATTCGTTATGAGTTATGCGTTTTGCGTTATGCATTATGCGTTATGCGTTATGCGTTATGCGTTGTGCATTATGCGTTATGCGTTATGCGTTATGCGTTATGCGTTATGCGTTATGCGTTATGCGTTATGCGTTATGCGTTATGCGTTATGCGTTATGCGTTATGCGTTATGCGTTAGGCGTTATACGTTTTGCGGTATTCGTTATGCGTTGTGCATTATGCGTTATGCGTTATGCGTTATGCGTTATGCATTATGCAGTATGCGTTATGCGTTATGCGTTATGCGTTATGGTTTATGCGTTATGCGTTATGCGTTATACGTTATACGTTATTCGTTATGCGTTGTGCATTATGCGTTATGCATTTTGCGTTATGCGTTATTCATTATGCGTTATGCGTTATGCGTTATGCGTTATGCGTTATGCGTTATGCGTTATGCGTTATGCGTTATGCGTTATGCGATATGCGATATGCGTTATGCGTTATGCGTTATGCTTTATTCGTTATGCGTTATGCGTTATCCGTTATGCGTTATGCGTTATGAGTTATGCGTTATGCGTTATGCGTTATGCGTTATGCGTTATGCGTTATGCGTTATGCGTTATGCGTTATGCGTTATGCGTTATGCGTTATGGTTTATGCGTTATGCGTTATGCGTTATACGTTATACGTTATTCGTTATGAGTTATGCGTTTTGCGTTATGCATTATGCGTTATGCGTTATGCGTTATGCGTTATGCGTTATGCGTTATGCGTTATGCGTTATGCGTTATGCGATATGCGATATGCGTTATGCGTTATGCTTTATGCGTTATGCGTTAGGCGTTATACGTTATGCGTTATGCGTTATGCGTTATGCGTTATGCGTTAAGCGTTATGCGTTATGCGTTATGCGATATGCGTTATGCGTTATGTGTTATGCGTTATGCGTTATGCGTTATGCGTTATGCGTTATGGTTTATGCGTTATGCGTTATGCGTTATACGTTATACGTTATTCGTTATGAGTTATGCGTTTTGCGTTATGCATTATGCGTTATGCGTTATGCGTTATGCGTTATGCGTTATGCGTTATGCGTTATGCGTTATGCGATATGCGATATGCGTTATGCGTTATGCTTTATGCGTTATGCGTTAGGCGTTATACGTTATGCGTTATGCGTTATGCGTTATGCGTTATGCGTTATGCATTATGCGTTATGCGTTATGCGTTATGCGTTATGCGTTATGCGTTATGCGTTATGCGTTATGCGTTATGCGTTATGCGTTATGCGTTATGCGTTATGCGTTATGCGTTATGCGTTATGCGTTATGCGTTATGCGTTATGCGTTATGCGTTATGCGTTATGCGTTATGCAGTATGCAGTATGCATTATGCGTTATGCGTTATGTGTGAGCAGTTATTCGTTAGGCGTTATGCGATTTGCGGTATTCGTTATGCGTTGTGCATTATGCGTTATGCGTTATGCGTTATGCTTTATGCGTTATGCGTTATGCGTTATGCGTTATGCGTTATGCGTTATGCGTTATGCGTTATGCGTTATGCGTTATGCGTTAGGCGTTATACGTTTTGCGGTATTCGTTATGCGTTGTGCATTATACGTTATGCGTTATGCGTTATGCGTTATGCATTATGCAGTATGCGTTATGCGTTATGCGTTATGCGTTATGGTTTATGCGTTATGCGATATGCGTTATACGTTATACGTTATTCGTTATGCGTTGTGCATTATGCGTTATGCATTTTGCGTTATGCGTTATTCATTATGCGTTATGCGTTATGCGTTATGCGTTATGCGTTATGCGTTATGCGTTATGCGTTATGCGTTATGCGATATGCGATATGCGTTATGCGTTATGCGTTATGCTTTATTCGTTATGCGTTATGCGTTATCCGTTATGCGTTATGCGTTATGAGTTATGCGTTATGCGTTATGCGTTATGCGTTATGCGTTATGCGTTATGGTTTATGCGTTATGCGTTATGCGTTATACGTTATACGTTATTCGTTATGAGTTATGCGTTTTGCGTTATGCATTATGCGTTATGCGTTATGCGTTATGCGTTATGCGTTATGCGTTATGCGTTATGCGTTATGCGTTATGCGATATGCGATATGCGTTATGCGTTATGCTTTATGCGTTATGCGTTAGGCGTTATACGTTATGCGTTATGCGTTATGCGTTATGCGTTATGCGTTAAGCGTTATGCGTTATGCGTTATGCGATATGCGTTATGCGTTATGTGTTATGCGTTATGCGTTATGCGTTATGCGTTATGCGTTATGCGTTATGGTTTATGCGTTATGCGTTATGCGTTATACGTTATACGTTATTCGTTATGAGTTATGCGTTTTGCGTTATGCATTATGCGTTATGCGTTATGCGTTATGCGTTATGCGTTATGCGTTATGCGTTATGCGTTATGCGATATGCGATATGCGTTATGCGTTATGCTTTATGCGTTATGCGTTAGGCGTTATACGTTATGCGTTATGCGTTATGCGTTATGCGTTATGCGTTATGCATTATGCGTTATGCGTTATGCGTTATGCGTTATGCGTTATGCGTTATGCGTTATGCGTTATGCGTTATGCGTTATGCGTTATGCGTTATGCGTTATGCGTTATGCGTTATGCGTTATGCGTTATGCGTTATGCGTTATGCGTTATGCGTTATGCGTTATGCGTTATGTGTGAGCAGTTATTCGTTAGGCGTTATGCGATTTGCGGTATTCGTTATGCGTTGTGCATTATGCGTTATGCGTTATGCGTTATGCGTTATGCGTTATGCAGTATGCATTATGCGTTATGCGTTATGTGTGAGCAGTTATTCGTTAGGCGTTATGCGATTTGCGGTATTCGTTATGCGTTGTGCATTATGCGTTATGCGTTATGCGTTATGCGTTATGCGTTATGCAGTATGCATTATGCGTTATGCGTTATGTGTGAGCAGTTATTCGTTAGGCGTTATGCGATTTGCGTTATGCGTTATGCGTTATGCGTTATGCGTTATGCAGTATGCATTATGCGTTATGCGTTATGTGTGAGCAGTTATTCGTTAGGCGTTATGCGATTTGCGGTATTCGTTATGCGTTGTGCATTATGCGTTATGCGTTATGCGTTATGCGTTATGCGTTATGCAGTATGCATTATGCGTTATGCGTTATGTGTGAGCAGTTATTCGTTAGGCGTTATGCGATTTGCGGTATTCGTTATGCGTTGTGCATTATGCGTTATGCGTTATGCGTTATGCTTTATGCGTTATGCGTTATGCGTTGTGCATTATGCGTTATGCGTTATGCATTTTGCGTTATGCGTTATTCATTATGCGTTATGCGTTATGCGTTATGCGTTATGCGTTATGCGTTATGCGTTATGCGTTATGCGTTATGCGTTATGCTTTATGCGTTATGCGTTATGCGTTATGCGTTATGCGTTATGCGTTGTGCATTATGCGTTATGCGTTATGCGTTATGCGTTATGCGTTATGCGTTATGCAGTATGCATTATGCGTTATGCGTTATGTGTGAGCAGTTATTCGTTAGGCGTTATGCGATTTGCGGTATTCGTTATGCGTTGTGCATTATGCGTTATGCGTTATGCGTTATGCTTTATGCGTTATGCGTTATGCGTTATGCGTTATGCGTTATGCGTTATGCGTTATGCGTTATGCGTTATGCGTTATGCGTTAGGCGTTATACGTTTTGCGGTATTCGTTATGCGTTATGCGTTATGCGTTATGGTTTATGCGTTATGCGATATGCGTTATACGTTATACGTTATTCGTTATGCGTTGTGCATTATGCGTTATGCATTTTGCGTTATGCGTTATTCATTATGCGTTATGCGTTATGCGTTGTGCATTATGCGTTATGCATTTTGCGTTATGCGTTATTCATTATGCGTTATGCGTTATGCGTTATGCGTTATGCGTTATGCGTTATGCGATATGCGTTATGCGTTATGCGTTATGCGATATGCGATATGCGTTATGCGTTATGCGTTATGCTTTATTCGTTATGCGTTATGCGTTATCCGTTATGCGTTATGCGTTATGAGTTATGCGTTATGCGTTATGCGTTATGCGTTATGCGTTATGCGTTATGCGTTATGCGTTATGCGTTATGCGTTATGCGTTATGCGTTATGCGTTATGCGTTATGGTTTATGCGTTATGCGTTATGCGTTATACGTTATACGTTATTCGTTATGAGTTATGCGTTTTGCGTTATGCATTATGCGTTATGCGTTATGCGTTATGCGTTATGCGTTATGCGTTATGCGTTATGCGTTATGCGTTATGCGATATGCGATATGCGTTATGCGTTATGCTTTATGCGTTATGCGTTAGGCGTTATACGTTATGCGTTATGCGTTATGCGTTATGCGTTATGCGTTAAGCGTTATGCGTTATGCGTTATGCGATATGCGTTATGCGTTATGTGTTATGCGTTATGCGTTATGCGTTATGCGTTATGCGTTATGCGTTATGCGTTATGGTTTATGCGTTATGCGTTATGCGTTATGCGTTATACGTTATACGTTATTCGTTATGAGTTATGCGTTTTGCGTTATGCATTATGCGTTATGCGTTATGCGTTATGCGTTATGCGTTATGCGTTATGCGTTATGCGTTATGCGATATGCGATATGCGTTATGCGTTATGCTTTATGCGTTATGCGTTAGGCGTTATACGTTATGCGTTATGCGTTATGCGTTATGCGTTATGCGTTATGCATTATGCGTTATGCGTTATGCGTTATGCGTTATGCGTTATGCGTTATGCGTTATGCGTTATGCGTTATGCGTTATGCGTTATGCGTTATGCGTTATGCGTTATGCGTTATGCGTTATGCGTTATGCGTTATGCGTTATGCGTTATGCGTTATGCGTTATGCGTTATGCGTTATGCGTTATGCGTTATGCGTTATGCGTTATGCGTTATGCGTTATGCGTTATGCGTTATGCGTTATGCGTTATGCGTTATGCGTTATGCGTTATGCGTTATGCGTTATACGTTATACGTTATTCGTTATGAGTTATGCGTTTTGCGTTATGCATTATGCGTTATGCGTTATGCGTTATGCAGTATGCGTTATGCGGTATTCGTTATGCGTTGTGCATTATGCGTTATGCGTTATGCGTTATGCGTTATGCGTTATGCAGTATGCATTATGCGTTATGCGTTATGTGTGAGCAGTTATTCGTTAGGCGTTATGCGATTTGCGTTATGCGTTATGCGTTATGCGTTATGCAGTATGCATTATGCGTTATGCGTTATGTGTGAGCAGTTATTCGTTAGGCGTTATGCGATTTGCGGTATTCGTTATGCGTTGTGCATTATGCGTTATGCGTTATGCGTTATGCGTTATGCGTTATGCAGTATGCATTATGCGTTATGCGTTATGTGTGAGCAGTTATTCGTTAGGCGTTATGCGATTTGCGGTATTCGTTATGCGTTGTGCATTATGCGTTATGCGTTATGCGTTATGCTTTATGCGTTATGCGTTATGCGTTGTGCATTATGCGTTATGCGTTATGCATTTTGCGTTATGCGTTATTCATTATGCGTTATGCGTTATGCGTTATGCGTTATGCGTTATGCGTTATGCGTTATGCGTTATGCGTTATGCGTTATGCGTTATGCGATATGCGATATGCGTTATGCGTTATGCGTTATGCTTTATTCGTTATGCGTTATGCGTTATCCGTTATGCGTTATGCGTTATGAGTTATGCGTTATGCGTTATGCGTTATGCGTTATGCGTTATGCGTTATGCGTTATGCGTTATGCGTTATGCGTTATGCGTTATGCGTTATGCGTTATGCGTTATGCGTTATGGTTTATGCGTTATGCGTTATGCGTTATACGTTATACGTTATTCGTTATGAGTTATGCGTTTTGCGTTATGCATTATGCGTTATGCGTTATGCGTTATGCGTTATGCGTTATGCGTTATGCGTTATGCGTTATGCGTTATGCGATATGCGATATGCGTTATGCGTTATGCTTTATGCGTTATGCGTTAGGCGTTATACGTTATGCGTTATGCGTTATGCGTTATGCGTTATGCGTTAAGCGTTATGCGTTATGCGTTATGCGATATGCGTTATGCGTTATGTGTTATGCGTTATGCGTTATGCGTTATGCGTTATGCGTTATGCGTTATGCGTTATGGTTTATGCGTTATGCGTTATGCGTTATACGTTATACGTTATTCGTTATGAGTTATGCGTTTTGCGTTATGCATTATGCGTTATGCGTTATGCGTTATGCGTTATGCGTTATGCGTTATGCGTTATGCGTTATGCGATATGCGATATGCGTTATGCGTTATGCTTTATGCGTTATGCGTTAGGCGTTATACGTTATGCGTTATGCGTTATGCGTTATGCGTTATGCGTTATGCATTATGCGTTATGCGTTATGCGTTATGCGTTATGCGTTATGCGTTATGCGTTATGCGTTATGCGTTATGCGTTATGCGTTATGCGTTATGCGTTATGCGTTATGCGTTATGCGTTATGCGTTAAGCGTTATGCGTTATGCGTTATGCGTTATGCGTTATGCGTTATGCGTTATGCGTTATGCGTTATGCGTTATGCGTTATGCGTTATGCGTTATGCGTTATACGTTATTCGTTATGTGTTATGCGTTTTGCGTTATGCATTATGCGTTATGCGTTATGCGTTATGCAGTATGCGTTATGCGGTATTCGTTATGCGTTGTGCATTATGCGTTATGCGTTATGCGTTATGCGTTATGCGTTATGCAGTATGCATTATGCGTTATGCGTTATGTGTGAGCAGTTATTCGTTAGGCGTTATGCGATTTGCGTTATGCGTTATGCGTTATGCGTTATGCAGTATGCATTATGCGTTATGCGTTATGTGTGAGCAGTTATTCGTTAGGCGTTATGCGATTTGCGGTATTCGTTATGCGTTGTGCATTATGCGTTATGCGTTATGCGTTATGCGTTATGCGTTATGCAGTATGCATTATGCGTTATGCGTTATGTGTGAGCAGTTATTCGTTAGGCGTTATGCGATTTGCGGTATTCGTTATGCGTTGTGCATTATGCGTTATGCGTTATGCGTTATGCTTTATGCGTTATGCGTTATGCGTTATGCGTTATGCGTTATGCGTTATGCGTTATGCGTTATGCGTTATGCGTTATGCGTTATGCGTTATGCGTTATGCGTTATGCGTTAGGCGTTATACGTTTTGCGGTATTCGTTATGCGTTGTGCATTATGCGTTATGCGTTATGCGTTATGCGTTATGCATTATGCAGTATGCGTTATGCGTTATGCGTTATGCGTTATGCGTTATGGTTTATGCGTTATGCGTTATGCGTTATACGTTATTCGTTATGAGTTATGCGTTTTGCGTTATGCATTATGCGTTATGCGTTATGCGTTAGGCGTTATACGTTATGCGTTATGCGTTATGCGTTATGCGTTATGCGTTATGCGTTATGCGTTATGCGTTATGCGTTATGCGTTATGCGTTATTCGTTAGGCGTTATGCGATTTGCGGTATTCGTCATGCGTTGTGCATTATGCGTTATGCGTTATGCGTTATGCGTTATGCAGTATGCGTTATGCGTTATGCGTGATCCGTTATGCGTTCTGCGTTATGAGTTTCCGGTATTCGTTATGCGTTGTGCATTATGCGTTATGCATTTTGCGTTATGTGTTATGCGTTATGCGTTATGGTTTATGCGTTATGCGTTATGCGTTATACGTTATACGTTATTCGTTATGAGTTATGCGTTTTGCGTTATGCATTATGCGTTATGCGTTATGCGTTATGCAGTATGCGTTATGCGGTATTCGTTATGCGTTGTGCATTATGCGTTATGCATTTTGCGTTATGCGTTATTCATTATGCGTTATGCGTTATGCGTTATGCGTTATGCGTTATGCGTTATGCGTTATGCGATATGCGATATGCGTTATGCGTTATGCGTTATGCTTTATTCGTTATGCGTTATGCCTTATCCGTTATGCGTTATGCGTTATGCGTTATGCGTTATGCGTTATGCGTTATGCGTTATGCGTTATGCGTTATGCGTTATGCGTTATGCGATATGCGATATGCGTTATGCGTTATGCGGTATGCTTTATTCGTTATGCGTTATGCGTTATCCGTTATGCGTTATGCGTTATGCGTTATGCGTTATGCGTTATGCGTTATGCGTTATGCGTTATGCGTTATGCGTTATGCGTTATGCGTTATGCGTTATGCGTTATGCGTTATGCGTTATGCGTTATGCGTTATGCGTTATGCGTTATGCGTTATGCGTTATGGTTTATGCGTTATGCGTTATGCGTTATACGTTATACGTTATTCGTTATGAGTTATGCGTTTTGCGTTATGCATTATGCGTTATGCATTATGCGTTATGCGTTATGCGTTATGCGTTATGCGTTATTCGATATGCGATATGCGTTATGCTTTATGCGTTATGCGTTAGGCGTTATACGTTATGCGTTATGCGTTATGCGTTATGCGTTATGCGTTATGCGTTATGCGTTATGCGTTATGCGTTATGCGTTATGCGTTATGCGTTATGCGTTATGCGTTATGCGTTATGCGTTATGCGTTATGCGTTATGCGTTATTCGTTAGGCGGTATGCGATTTGCGGTATTCGTTATGCGTTGTGCATTATGCGTTATGCGTTATGCGTTATGCAGTATGCGTTATGCGTTATGCGTGATCCGTTATGCGTTCTGCGTTATGAGTTTCCGGTATTCGTTATGCGTTGTGCATTATGCTTTATGCATTTTGCGTTATGTGTTATGCGTTATGCGTTATGCGTTATCCGTTATGAGTTATGACATATACGTTATGCGTTAAGCGTTATGCGTTATGCTTTATGCGTTATGCGTGATCCGTTATGCGTCAGGCGTTATGCGTTTTACGGTATTCGTTATGCGTTGTGCATTATGCGTTATGCGTTATGCGTTATACGTGATCAGTTATTCGTTAGGCGTTATGCGATTGGCGGTATTCGTTATGCGTTGTGCATTATGCGTTATGCGTTATGCGTTATGGTTATGCGTTATGCGTTATGCGTTATGCGTTATGCGTTATGCGTTATGCGTTAGGCGTTATGCGTTTTGCGGTATTCGTTATGCGTTGTGCATTATGCGTTATGCGTTATGCGTTATGCGTTATGCGTTATGCGTTATGCGTTTTACGGTATTCGTTATGCGTTGTGCATTATGCGTTATGCGTTATGCGTTATACGTGATCAGTTATTCGTTAGGCGTTATGCGATTTGCGGTATTCGTTATGCGTTGTGCATTATGCGTTATGCGTTATGCGTTATGCGTTATGCGTTATGGTTATGCGTTATGCGTTATGCGTTATGCGTTATGCGTTATGCGTTATGCGTTAGGCGTTATGCGTTTTGCGGTATTCGTTATGCGTTGTGCATTATGCGTTATGCGTTATGCGTTATGCGTTATGCGTTATGCGTTATGCGTTAGGCGTTATACGTTTTGCGGTATTCGTTATGCGTTGTGCATTATGCGTTATGCGTTATGCGTTATGCGTTATGCGTTATGCGTTATGCAGTATGCGTTATGCGTTATGCGTTATGCGGTATTCGTTATGCGTTGTGCATTATGCGTTATGCGTTATGCGTTATGCGTTATGCGTTATGCGTTATGCGTTGTGCATTATGCGTTATGCGTTATGCGTTATACGTGATCAGTTATTCGTTAGGCGTTATGCGATTTGCGGTATTCGTTATGCGTTGTGCATTATGCGTTATGCGTTATGCGTTATGCGTTATGCGTTATGCGTTATGGTTATGCGTTATGCGTTATGCGTTATGCGTTATGCGTTAGGCGTTATGCGTTTTGCGGTATTCGTTATGCGTTGTGCATTATGCGTTATGCGTTATGCGTTATGCGTTATGCGTTATGCGTTATGCGTTATGCGTTATGCGTTATGCGTTATGCGTTATGCGTTATGCGTTATGCGTAATGCGTTATGCGTTATGCGTTATGCGTTATGCGTTATGCGTTATGCGTTATGCGTTATGCGTTATGCGTTATTCGTTAGGCGTTATGCGATTTGCGGTATTCGTTATGCGTTGTGCATTATGCGTTATGCGTTATGCGTTATGCAGTCTGCGTTATGCGTTATGCGTGATCCGTTATGCGTTCTGCGTTATGAGTTTCCGGTATTCGTTATGCGTTGTGCATTATGCGTTATGCATTTTGCGTTATGTGTTATGCGTTATGCGTTATGCGTTATCCGTTATGAGTTATGCGTTATGCGTTTTGCGTGATCCGTTATGCGTCAGGCGTTATGCGTTTTACGGTATTCGTTATGCATTGTGCATTATGCGTTATGCGTTATGCGTTATACGTTATACGTTATGCGTTATGCCTTATGCGTTATGCGTTATGCGACATGCGTTATGCGTTATGCGTTATGCGTTATGCGTTATGCGTTATGCGTTATGCGTTATGCGTTATGCGTTATGCGTTAGGCGTTATACGTTTTGCGGTATTCGTTATGCGTTGTGCATTATGCGTTATGCGTTATGCGTTATGCGTTATGCGTTATGCGTTATGCAGTATGCGTTATGCGTTATGCGTTATGCGTTATGCGTTATGCGTTATTCGTTAGGCGTTATGCGATTTGCGGTATTCGTTATGCGTTGTGCATTATGCGTTATGCGTTATGCGTTATGCAGTATGCGTTATGCGTTATGCGTTATGCGTTATGCGTTATGCGTTATGCGTTATGCGTTATGCGTTATGCGTTATGCGTTATGCGTTATGCGTTATGGTTTATGCGTTATGCGTTATGCGTTATACGTTATACGTTATTCGTTATGAGTTATGCGTTTTGCGTTATGCATTATGCGTTATGCGTTATGCGTTATGCGTTATGCGTTATGCGTTATGCGTTATGCGTTATGCGATATGCGATATGCGTTATGCTTTATGCGTTATGCGTTAGGCGTTATACGTTATGCGTTATGCGTTATGCGTTATGCGTTATGCGATATGCGTTATGCGTTATGCGTTATGCGTTATGCGTTATGCGTTATGCGTTATGCGTTATGCTTTATGCGTTATGCGTTATGCGTTATGCGTTATGCGTTATTCGTTAGGCGGTATGCGATTTGCGGTATTCGTTATGCGTTGTGCATTATGCGTTATGCGTTATGCGTTATGCAGTATGCGTTATGCGTTATGCGTGATCCGTTATGCGTTCTGCGTTATGAGTTTCCGGTATTCGTTATGCGTTGTGCATTATGCTTTATGCATTTTGCGTTATGTGTTATGCGTTATGCGTTATGCGTTATCCGTTATGAGTTATGACATATACGTTATGCGTTAAGCGTTATGCGTTATGCTTTATGCGTTATGCGTGATCCGTTATGCGTCAGGCGTTATGCGTTTTACGGTATTCGTTATGCGTTGTGCATTATGCGTTATGCGTTATGCGTTATACGTGATCAGTTATTCGTTAGGCGTTATGCGATTTGCGGTATTCGTTATGCGTTGTGCATTATGCGTTATGCGTTATGCGTTATGGTTATGCGTTATGCGTTATGCGTTATGCGTTATGCGTTATGCGTTATGCGTTAGGCGTTATGCGTTTTGCGGTATTCGTTATGCGTTGTGCATTATGCGTTATGCGTTATGCGTTATGCGTTATGCGTTATGCGTTATGCGTTTTACGGTATTCGTTATGCGTTGTGCATTATGCGTTATGCGTTATGCGTTATACGTGATCAGTTATTCGTTAGGCGTTATGCGATTTGCGGTATTCGTTATGCGTTGTGCATTATGCGTTATGCGTTATGCGTTATGCGTTATGCGTTATGGTTATGCGTTATGCGTTATGCGTTATGCGTTATGCGTTATGCGTTATGCGTTAGGCGTTATGCGTTTTGCGGTATTCGTTATGCGTTGTGCATTATGCGTTATGCGTTATGCGTTATGCGTTATGCGTTATGCGTTATGCGTTATGCGTTAGGCGTTATACGTTTTGCGGTATTCGTTATGCGTTGTGCATTATGCGTTATGCGTTATGCGTTATGCGTTATGCGTTATGCGTTATGCGTTATGCGTTATGCGTTATGCGTTATGCGGTATTCGTTATGCGTTGTGCATTATGCGTTATGCGTTATGCGTTATGCGTTATGCGTTATGCGTTATGCGTTGTGCATTATGCGTTATGCGTTATGCGTTATACGTGATCAGTTATTCGTTAGGCGTTATGCGATTTGCGGTATTCGTTATGCGTTGTGCATTATGCGTTATGCGTTATGCGTTATGCGTTATGCGTTATGGTTATGCGTTATGCGTTATGCGTTATGCGTTATGCGTTATGCGTTATGCGTTTTGCGTGATCCGTTATGCGTCAGGCGTTATGCGTTTTACGGTATTCGTTATGCATTGTGCATTATGCGTTATGCGTTATGCGTTATACGTTATGCGTTATGCGTTATGCGTTATGCGTTATGCGTTATGCGTTATGCGTTATGCGTTATGCGTTATGCGTTATGCGTTATGCGTTATGCGTTATGCGTTATGCGTTATGCGTTATGCGTTATGCGTTATGCGTTATGCGTTATGCGTTATGCGTTATGCGTTATGCGTTATGCGTTATGCGTTATGCGTTATGCGTTATGGTTTATGCGTTATGCGTTATGCGTTATACGTTATACGTTATTCGTTATGAGTTATGCGTTTTGCGTTATGCATTATGCGTTATGCGTTATGCGTTATGCGTTATGCGTTATGCGTTATGCGTTATGCGTTATGTGATATGCGATATGCGTTATGCTTTATGCGTTATGCGTTAGGCGTTATACGTTATGCGTTATGCGTTATGCGTTATGCGTTATGCGTTATGCGTTATGCGTTATGCGTTATGCGTTATGCGTTATGCGTTATGCGTTATGCGTTATGCGTTATGCGTTATGCGTTATTCGTTAGGCGGTATGCGATTTGCGGTATTCGTTATGCGTTGTGCATTATGCGTTATGCGTTATGCGTTATGCAGTATGCGTTATGCGTTATGCGTGATCCGTTATGCGTTCTGCGTTATGAGTTTCCGGTATTCGTTATGCGTTGTGCATTATGCTTTATGCATTTTGCGTTATGTGTTATGCGTTATGCGTTATGCGTTATCCGTTATGAGTTATGACATATACGTTATGCGTTAAGCGTTATGCGTTATGCTTTATGCGTTATGCGTGATCCGTTATGCGTCAGGCGTTATGCGTTTTACGGTATTCGTTATGCGTTGTGCATTATGCGTTATGCGTTATGCGTTATACGTGATCAGTTATTCGTTAGGCGTTATGCGATTTGCGGTATTCGTTATGCGTTGTGCATTATGCGTTATGCGTTATGCGTTATGGTTATGCGTTATGCGTTATGCGTTATGCGTTATGCGTTATGCGTTATGCGTTATGCGTTAGGCGTTATGCGTTTTGCGGTATTCGTTATGCGTTGTGCATTATGCGTTATGCGTTATGCGTTATACGTGATCAGTTATTCGTTAGGCGTTATGCGATTTGCGGTATTCGTTATGCGTTGTGCATTATGCGTTATGCGTTATGCGTTATGCGTTATGCGTTATGGTTATGCGTTATGCGTTATGCGTTATGCGTTATGCGTTATGCGTTATGCGTTAGGCGTTATGCGTTTTGCGGTATTCGTTATGCGTTGTGCATTATGCGTTATGCGTTATGCGTTATGCGTTATGCGTTATGCGTTATGCGTTATGCGTTATGCGTTAGGCGTTATACGTTTTGCGGTATTCGTTATGCGTTGTGCATTATGCGTTATGCGTTATGCGTTATGCGTTATGCGTTATGCGTTATGCAGTATGCGTTATGCGTTATGCGTTATGCGGTATTCGTTATGCGTTGTGCATTATGCGTTATGCGTTATGCGTTATGCGTTATGCGTTATGCGTTATGCGTTATGCGTTATGCGTTATGCGTTATGCGTTATGCGTTATGCGTTATGCGTTATGCGTTATGCGTTATGCGTTATGCGTGATCCGTTATGCGTCAGGCGTTATGCGTTTTACGGTATTCGTTATGCATTGTGCATTATGCGTTATGCGTTATGCGTTATACGTTATACGTTATGCGTTATGCCTTATGCGTTATGCGTTATGCGACATGCGTTATGCGTTATGCGTTATGCGTTATGCGTTATGCGTTATGCGTTATGCGTTATGCGTTATGCGTTAGGCGTTATACGTTTTGCGGTATTCGTTATGCGTTGTGCATTATGCGTTATGCGTTATGCGTTATGCGTTATGCGTTATGCAGTATGCGTTATGCGTTATGCGTTATGCGTTATGGTTTATGCGTTATGCGTTATGCGTTATACGTTATACGTTATTCGTTATGAGTTATGCGTTTTGCGTTATGCATTATGCGTTATGCGTTATGCGTTATGCAGTATGCGTTATGCGGTATTCGTTATGCGTTGTGCATTATGCGTTATGCATTTTGCGTTATGCGTTATTCATTATGCGTTATGCGTTATGCGTTATGCGTTATGCGTTATGCGTTATGCGATATGCGATATGCGTTATGCGTTATGCGTTATGCGGTATGTGTTATGCGTTATGCGTTATGCGTTATGAGTTATGCGTTTTGCGTTATGCATTATGCGTTATACGTCATGCGTTATGCGTTATGCTTTATTCGTTATGCGTTATGCGTTATCCGTTATGCGTTATGCGTTTTGCGTTATGCATTATGCGTTATACGTCATGCGTTATGCGTTATGCTTTATTCGTTATGCGTTATGCGTTATCCGTTATGCGTTATGCGTTATGCGTTATGCGTTATGCGTTATGCGTTATGCGATATGCAATATGCGTTATGCATTATGCTTTATGCGTTATGCGTTAGGCGTTATACGTTATGCGTTATGCGTTATGCGTTATGCGTTATGCGTTATGCGTTATGCGTTATGCGTTATCCGTTATGCGTTATGCGTTATGCGTTATGCGTTATGCGTTATTCGTTAGGCGTTATGCGATTTGCGGTATTCGTTATGCGTTGTGCATTATGCGTTATGCGTTATGCGTTATGCAGTATGCGTTATGCGTTATGCGTGATCCGTTATGCGTCTGCGTTATGAGTTTCCGGTATTCGTTATGCGTTGTGCATTATGCGTTATGCATTTTGCGTTATGTGTTATGCGTTATGCGTTATGCGTTATCCGTTATGAGTTATGACTTATACGTTATGCGTTAAGCGTTATGCGTTTTGCTTTATGCGTTATGCGTGATCCGTTATGCGTCAGGCGTTATGCGTTTTACGGTATTCGTTATGCGTTGTGCATTATGCGTTATGCTTTATGCGTTATGCACTATGCGTTATGCGTTATGCGTTATGCGTTATGCTTTATTCGTTATGCGTTATGCGTTATCCGTTATGCTTTATGCGTTATGCGTTATGCGTTATGCGTTATGCGTTATGCGTTATGCGTTATGCGAGATGCGTTATGCGTTATGCGTTATGCGTTATTCGTTATGAGTTATGCGTTTTGCGTTATGCATTATGCGTTATGCGTTATGCGTTATGCAGTATGCGTTATGCGGTATTCGTTATGCGTTGTGCATTATGCGTTATGCATTTTGCGTTATGCGTTATTCATTATGCGTTATCCGTTATGCGTTATGCGTTCTGCGTTATGCGTTAAAAGTAATGCGTTATGCTTTATGCGTTATGCATTATGCGTTATGCGTTATGCGTGATCAGTTATTCGTTAGGCGTTATGCGATTTGCGGTATTCGTTATGCGTTGTGCATTATGCGGTATGCGTTATGCGTTATGCGTTATGCGTTATGCGTTATGCGTTATGCGTTATGC
The DNA here is from genome assembly GCA_916610235.2 of Lasioglossum morio. Taxonomy (NCBI): domain Eukaryota; kingdom Metazoa; phylum Arthropoda; class Insecta; order Hymenoptera; family Halictidae; genus Lasioglossum; species Lasioglossum morio. The sequence goes on along the minus strand of CAKAJA020000151.1, from coordinate 2,039,285 downwards.
GTTATGCGTTAGGCGTTATGCGTTTCGCGGTATTCGTTATGCGTTGTGCATTATGCGTTATGCGTTATGCGTTATGCGTTATGCGTTATGCGTTATTCGTTAGGCGTTATGCGATTTGCGGTATTCGTTATGCGTTGTGCATTATGCGTTATGCGTTATTGGTTTATGCGTTATGCGTTATGCTTTATTCGTTATGCGTTATCCGTTATGCGTTATGCGTTATGCGTTATGCGTTATGCGTTATGCGTTATGCGTTATGCGTTTTGCGTTATGCATTATGCGTTATGCGTTATGCGTTATGCGTTATGCAGTATGCGTTATTCGTTAGGCGTTATGCGATTTGCGGTATTCGTTATGCGTTGTGCACTATGCGTTATGCGTTATGCGTTATGCAGTATGCGTTATGCGTTAAGCGTTATGCGTTATGCGTTATGCGTTATGCGTTATTCATTATGCGTTATGCGTTATGCGTTATGCGTTATGCGTTATGCGTTATGCGTTATGCGATATGCGATATGCGTTATGCGTTATGCGTTATGCTTTATGCGTTATGGTTTATGCGTTATGCGTTATGCGTTATACGTTATAGGTTATTCGTTATGAGTTATGCGTTTTGCGTTATGCATTATGCGTTATGCGTTATGCGTTATGCGTTATGCGTTATGCGTTATGCGTTATGCGATATGCGATATGCGTTATGCTTTATGCGTTATGCGTTAGGCGTTATACGTTATGCGTTATGCGTTATGCGTTATGCGTTATGCGTTATGCGTTATGCGTTATGCGTTATGCGTTATGCGTTATGCGTTATGCGTTATGCGTTATGCGTTATGCGTTATGCGTTATGCGTTATGCGTTATGCGTTATGCGTTATTCGTTAGGCGTTATGCGATTTGCGGTATTCGTTATGCGTTGTGCACTATGCGTTATGCGTTATGCGTTATGCAGTATGCGTTATGCGTTAAGCGTTATGCGTTATGCTTTATGCGTTATGCGTGATCCGTTATGCGTCAGGCGTTATGCGTTTTACGGTATTCGTTATGCGTTGTGCATTATGCGTTATGCGTTATGCGTTATGCGTTATTCGTTAGGCGTTATGCGTTTTGCGGTATTCGTTATGCGTTGTGCATTATGCGTTATGCGTTATTGGTTTATGCGTTATGCGTTATGCTTTATTCGTTATGCGTTATCCGTTATGCGTTATGCGTTATGCGTTATGCGTTATGCGTTATGCGTTTTGCGTTATGCATTATGCGTTATGCGTTATGCGTTATGCGTTATGCAGTATGCATTATGCGTTATGCGTTATGTGTGATCAGTTATTCGTTAGGCGTTATGCGATTTGCGGTATTCGTTATGCGTTGTGCACTATGCGTTATGCGTTATGCGTTATACGTTATACGTTATTCGTTATGAGTTATGCGTTTTGCGTTATGCATTATGCGTTATGCGTTATGCGTTATGCAGTATGCGTTATGCGGTATTCGTTATGCGTTGTGCATTATGCGTTATGCATTTTGCGTTATGCGTTATTCATTATGCGTTATGCGTTATGCGTTATGCGTTATGCGTTATGCGATATGCGATATGCGTTATGCGTTATGCGTTATGCTTTATGCGTTATGGTTTATGCGTTATGCGTTATGCGTTATACGTTATACGTTATTCGTTATGAGTTATGCGTTTTGCGTTATGCATTATGCGTTATGCGTTATGCGTTATGCGTTATGCGTTATGCGATATGCGATATGCGTTATGCTTTATGCGTTATGCGTTAGGCGTTATACGTTATGCGTTATGCGTTATGCGTTATGCGTTGTGCGTTATGCGTTATGCGTTATGCGTTATGCGTTATGCGTTATGCGTTATGCGTTATGCGTTATGCGTTATGCGTTATGCGTTATGCGTTATGCGTTATGCGTTATGCGTTATGCGTTATTCGTTAGGCGTTATGCGATTTGCGGTATTCGTTATGCGTTGTGCACTATGCGTTATGCGTTATGCGTTATGCAGTATGCGTTATGCGTTATGCGTGATCCGTTATGCGTTCTGCGTTATGAGTTTCCGGTATTCGTTATGCGTTGTGCATTATGCTTTATGCATTTTGCGTTATGTGTTATGCGTTATGCGTTATGCGTTATCCGTTATGAGTTATGACATATACGTTATGCGTTAAGCGTTATGCGTTATGCTTTATGCGTTATGCGTGATCCGTTATGCGTCAGGCGTTATGCGTTTTACGGTATTCGTTATGCGTTGTGCATTATGCGTTATGCGTTATGCGTTATACGTGATCAGTTATTCGTTAGGCGTTATGCGATTTGCGGTATTCGTTATGCGTTGTGCATTATGCGTTATGCGTTATGCGTTATGCGTTATGCGTTATGCGTTATGCGTTATGCGTTAGGCGTTATGCGTTTTGCGGTATTCGTTATGCGTTGTGCATTATGCGTTATGCGTTATGCGTTATGCGTTATGCGTTATGCGTTATGCGTTATGCGTTATGCGTTATGCGTTATGCGTTATGCGTTATGCGTTATGCGTTATGCGTTATGCGTTATGCGTTATGCGTTATGCGTTATGCGTTATGCGTTATGCGTTATGCGTTATGCGTTATGCGTTATGCGTTATGCGTTATGCGTTATTCGTTAGGCGTTATGCGATTTGCGGTATTCGTTATGTGTTGTGCATTTTGCGTTATGCGTTGTGCATTATGTGTTTGGGATTGGCTGAATGGATCAGCGGCGATCGCGTATCGATAACGAGTGGCAACACTCTATTGGGTAACTCCGCGTAACTGCGAGAGCTGACGATCGAGAATCAACTCGCGGACTCATTGGTTATCACCGTCGAGATCAATACAGATCGATTATCGCCCGCGGAGCCCGGGTCTGATTGGTGGATCCCACGTTCGATCCATCGATCATAACACTCAACGGTGACGAGTGTCCGCCAAATGATCCGACGTCCAGTTCGTTATCGAATGTCTCTTGCGACTCTTGCAAAAATCTCGGTTCTAATTTAACTATCGCGCGTCTACTGACCGGTACTTGAATTAGAAGCATCTCCGGCTTCCCGCGACTATTCGGGAATTATCTACTCTATAAATAAAGGCTCTACTACGAGAGTGTTTATTGTTAATTCATACATCTTCTGTTTAACACAGTTGTTATTTTCTATTAATGTATAGACGAAGCCCCTTAGGGGAATAAAGAAGTGACTAGTTTGTGAATAAGTGTTTTGCTTTCCTGGTACTCTAACATTTTGGTCCTTCGAGCCGGATCCAGCGCTGCAGTCATCTAAAAATTCAAGCAGCGTTTTATTCACCACGACTAGTGCTTCTACCACATAGCAACAATGTCTGACCTTATCGAAGATCAACGGCTTCGAGCCCAACGAATCTCCCGCGTTCTGGTCAACCTGAAAAAGAAAGGGAAGGCTAACATCACTCTACAGCTACTTCAGGAGCATCTTGAAAGCACCAGACGGCACTGGGAGGAATACCATGCGAACGATTCCGGACTGAGGACCGCGGCTAGACGGGAACCCAAGCTCCTTGAGAGCCGTTATTTTAAGGAGGACGAATACAGCAACGTCCACGACAGCTATCTGGAAATTGCTGCTGGACTTCGATCGTGGATCAGCGAATTTGAAGCGGCATCGGCGAGCAAGTCGAGTCAAATTTCAAACGAAACGGTCGAGGCAACGGGTTCGCAAAGGTCACGCGCTGTGTTGCCAAAAATGGCTTTGCCTACATTCGACGGTCATTACAAGGACTGGCCCTCCTTCCGTGATTTGTTTACGTCGCTCATCGTAAACGACGCGACGTTGTCTCCGGTCGAACGCCTGCACTACTTGAAATCGTGTATGAAGGGCAGCGCCGCTGCGATTCTGAAGAACGTCAAGACTACCTCTGACAACTTCCAAGTCGCTTGGGACAAACTGGAGAATCGCTTCAGCAATCGTCGGCTACTGGTCCAAGCTCAAATTAGAGCACTTTCGTCACTGGCTCCCATGATGAAGGAATCGTCGGTAGAAATGCAACGGCTCTACGACGAAACATTCGATGCGATCGACGCTCTCGACAACCTCGACCGGCCAGTAACAAACGCTGTCGACTGGGTCGTCGAACTTACGGTTGACCGGTTGGATCAGCAATCTAGACGTGAGTGGGAAGACTCGGTTAGACACTCTAAAGAACCCCCGACGTTAGAGCAGCTCAAGGAATTTATGGAGGGGCGCATACATACCTGTGAAGCTCTGGAGGCACCACAACCTGAGGAAACATTCGATGTCAAGAAATCGACGGCAAGGGCCTTCAAGATCCATCAGGTGTCCAAATCGAGCCCTCCGGTCAAAAACTGCAGCCTCTGCCAAGGAAAGCATTTCCTTCTCTTCTGCAATTTGTACCAGGAGAAGACTCCCTCGGAGCGGAAGGAGACTGTGCGGAAGTTGAGCTTGTGCTATAACTGTCTGGGAAAGCATTCAGCAAATGAATGCAAGTCAAACAAACGGTGTCAAAAGTGTGCTGGAAAACACCATACCACGATCCACGAGGCAGCTCCGACTGGGAAGGAGCCTTCGTCGTCCGGAGCCACTGTTCAGCACGTCGCCATGCACGTGAGTCGCTCGTCTACGGTACTTCTCGCTACAGCTCGGGTCAAAGTTTCAGGGTCTCGAGTTCAGGACTACCAAGCTCGGTCACTCATTGACCCTGGCAGCGAGGTGTCGCTCATTTCGGAGGCTTTGGCTCAGCGGCTCGGGGTAAAAAGGAGTCAAGCTCGTATTCCTCTCCTCGGGGTCGGAGGCGCCAAGGCCAAGCTCACTCGAGGGAAAACAACTTTGGCCATCTCGCCGCATTACGACGGAGGCGATCGACTCGAATTACCGGTCTTCATCATCCCTGAGCTCTCACGATATCGGCCTCGCAATCTTCCCGCGGTGGCCGAGTGGCCACATGTGATGGGTCTCAGGTTAGCTGACCCGACCTATCATCTCGCCGATCCGGTCGACATACTGCTGGGAGCCGACTCCTACAATCTAATACTTCGAGATGGTGTCAGGCGAGGGCAGGCGCACCAGCCGGTAGCTCAAGAAACTGCCCTTGGCTGGATCCTGACGGGAGGAGTCGACTCGGAGAAATTGGACGACGCAGCAAGTAGCTCTGAGATTCCTGTACACCACAGTAATATTGACCATGAGTTAATAGAATTTTTAACCAGATTCTGGGAGCAGGAGGAGATCGCGTCTGCGATTCCAGCTACGGAAGACGATAGAAGAGCGGAAGAACACTTCGTCGTCACCCACCTTCGTCAACCGGATGGCCGGTTCATGGTCCGGCTGCCATTCAGCAGCCCGCCTGTGCTGGGGGACTCTCGCCGCATCGCACTCCGAACATTGGAGTCTCTGGACGGCCGGTTTCGTCGATCGGCCGAACTCCATCGAGCCTACAGCGACTTCATGGAGGCCTACGAGTCTCTGGGACACATGTCGCCGTCCCAGCAGCTCAACCAAAGCGAAGGGTACTATCTCCCTCACCACGGAGTATTCCGACAGGCCAGTTCCACCACCAAACTAAGGGTGGTATTCAACGGATCCATGGCTTCTTCAAACGGGAAGTCCATCAACGACTTCCTTCTCCGGGGCCCAAATCTGCTGCTACATCTGTCCGACGTCCTACTGAGGTGGCGAATGCACGAGTTCGTCTTTTCAGCGGACATTGAAAAGATGTACCGGCAGATACTCGTACATCCTGAAGACCGGAAGTGGCAGCGGATCGTCTGGAAGTCGACACCTGGAAGCAAAGTAGTAGATTACGAGCTGAACACCGTCACTTACGGGTTAGCTTGTGCTCCCTACCTTGCGATTCGAAGTCTGCACCAACTCGCCAAGATGGAAGAGGAGCGATACCCGCTGGGCTCCCGCGTAGTGCTGCGGGAAATATATATGGACGATGTCCTCTCCGGGGCAGACTCTCTGCCAGAAGCACGGAGGAAGCAGCAGGAAATTCGCGAGCTCCTCATGGCGGGCGGTTTCCCACTTCGCAAGTGGGCATCTAACTCGAAGGGACTTCTGGACGAGCTCTCCGACGACGAACTGAAGGGAACAGTCGAGTGGGACTCGCCAACGCAGCACAGCGTGCTAGGTATCAGGTGGATCCCTTCTTCTGATTGTTTTCAGGTGACAGCAGTGACATCGCTCAAAAACTCCGGGTCTACCAAGCGCGCCGTCCTCAGCGGCACAGCGCAGTTGTTTGACCCGCTCGGCTGGCTGGCGCCTGTAACAATCGTGGCCAAGGTGCTTATCCAGTCGCTTTGGCTCCAGAAGGTCGACTGGGACACTCCACTGGCGGAAAAGGAGAACTCACTGTGGCAACAGTTTCAGCAGCAACTCCCTGCACTGCAGGATATTCTGGTTCCTCGGTGGTTTGGAACAAACCCTTCCAGGCAGCCTCTGGAAATACACGGTTTCTCGGATGCTTCCGAGCGCGCCTATGCAGCCGTCGTGTATTTACGCACGAGGACAGCGGAGGGTGAAACGACAGTCTCCTTGATCGTTGCTAAGTCAAGGGTGGCACCCTTGAAACGAGTATCTCTGCCCAGACTGGAACTCTGTGCAGCTTTTCTGTTGGCTAGACTCGTCGAGCAGGTCACCAAGGCACTCGATTGGAAGGACGTCAGGATCCATCTCTGGTCGGATTCTTCGGTAACCCTCAGCTGGATACGAGGGCACCCTTCCCGCTGGCCAACGTACATCGCCAACCGGGTGGCTGAAATTCAGAGAATGCTGCCTCAAGCTCAGTGGCATCATGTCAAAAGCGCGGAAAATCCCGCGGACTGTGCTTCGCGAGGCTTGTCACCAGCTGAGCTTCCGTCATTTGAACTGTGGTGGCGAGGACCCGCTTGGCTTTCGTCACCCGGCTCAATCTGGGAGTCACTCACCGAGGAGGAGGCACCTGAGGACGAGGAACTGGAGATCCACCATGTCACTCGGCAACAGGAAAGATCCTCGTGCCAATTAATAGAACGGTTCTCGAGTCTAACACGCCTTATTCGAGTTCTGTCCTGGTGTCGGCGCTGGATTCCTAAGCATAGGAAGGAGGAATCATTCATAACAGCCTCTGAGATGCAGGAAGTAAAACGCAACTTACTACGGGTGGAGCAAGCAGCAGTATTCCCAGAGGACATCTCGAATCTCCGGAAGAATCAACCCGTAGCGGCCAAGAGCCGATTGGCGAAACTCTGCCCATTTCTGGACGCGGACGGGGTTCTACGAGTCGGTGGCCGGATCCAAGCTGCCAATCTCTCGTACGATCGGACCCATCCATCAATACTGCCTGACGAATCCCCTCTGGCTAAGCTGTGGGTCGCAGCTGCCCACAAACGATGCCTCCACGGGGGGACACAGCTTACCCTGGCTACGCTACGCCAGGAGTGCTGGATTCTCCGGGGTCGACAACTGGTAAAGAAATGTATCGGTCAATGTACAGTTTGTATTCGCTGGAAAGGGCAAACTGCCCAGCCAAAAATGGGAAATCTCCCATCCGCTCGAGTAACACCAAGTCGTCCATTTTTTAGGTCTGGAATCGACTATGCGGGTCCAATGCAACTTCGAGCCGGCCGGGGTCGTGGACGTGGTCAGCTCACATCAAAAGGCTACGTCGCTGTCTTCATTTGCTTGACCACTAAAGCTGTGCACCTGGAAGCTGTATCGGACGCCTCAACCGAGAGCTTTCTGGCTGCACTGAAGAGATTCACGTCTCGGCGGGGAAAATGCTTGGAGCTGTACAGCGACTGCGGCCGGAATTTCGTAGGCGCCGATCACGAGCTACGTGAACTTCTGCAAGCGGCGAATCAACAGGGAAGTGGCCCGTTCGATGCAGCTTCCAGGGAAGGAATTTCGTGGAAATTCAATCCACCATCTGCTCCACACTTTGGAGGAATCTGGGAGGCGGCAGTCAAATCCGTGAAGCACCACCTCCGCAGAATCATCGGCGAGCAGCGACTGACGTTTGAGGAGCTGACCACGCTCCTAGCCGGTATCGAAGCTTGTCTGAATTCCAGGCCCTTACAACCATTGTCCGACGACCCGGAGGATCCAGCTGCCCTGACACCGGGTCATTTTCTGATCGGGGAACCGCTTATCGCGATTCCAGAGCCCAGTCTCGAGGAGCTTCCCGTGTCGCGGTTATCACGATGGCAGTTAATGCAACAACTGCAACAACATTTCTGGCGGCGCTGGTCTCAGGAGTACCTGAACACGTTGCAAACAAGAGTCAAGTGGCGAAAGGACAATGTCTTGATCAGTCCCGGGCTTCTCTGTCTGATTAAAAGCGAAATTTTACCTCCTACGCAATGGCCACTTGCTCGAGTTGTTCACGTTCACTTGGGACCAGATGGCACAGCCCGAGTCGCCACGGTTCGTACAGCCACCACTACTTTTCTACGGCCGGCACACAAATTAATCCCTCTGTTGACACCGGACGACGAGGAAAAGAACACGGGAGAAGCCGACGAGACTGGACTCGCAAGCGAGTCTCCCGATCAGTGATTATGTACATTCTAATCAATTCTCGTTTCACTTTACTTCATGCAGGTATCATTATGCATTTCACTCACCTCTAGTACTGTTCACCGACATTGTAATCACTTTACATCACATCACTTTCACGTTACTACGCATTTCACTTACTACGACGCACGTTGCTGTCCCATTCAGCTATCCGACTCGCGGTTGTTATCGAGCCTCTGATTGGCTAATCTTCTGCTCAGTTTCGTCAATAGCTGACGAGGCGGGCGGAATGTTTGGGATTGGCTGAATGGATCAGCGGCGATCGCGTATCGATAACGAGTGGCAACACTCTATTGGGTAACTCCGCGTAACTGCGAGAGCTGACGATCGAGAATCAACTCGCGGACTCATTGGTTATCACCGTCGAGATCAATACAGATCGATTATCGCCCGCGGAGCCCGGGTCTGATTGGTGGATCCCACGTTCGATCCATCGATCATAACACTCAACGGTGACGAGTGTCCGCCAAATGATCCGACGTCCAGTTCGTTATCGAATGTCTCTTGCGACTCTTGCAAAAATCTCGGTTCTAATTTAACTATCGCGCGTCTACTGACCGGTACTTGAATTAGAAGCATCTCCGGCTTCCCGCGACTATTCGGGAATTATCTACTCTATAAATAAAGGCTCTACTACGAGAGTGTTTATTGTTAATTCATACATCTTCTGTTTAACACAGTTGTTATTTTCTATTAATGTATAGACGAAGCCCCTTAGGGGAATAAAGAAGTGACTAGTTTGTGAATAAGTGTTTTGCTTTCCTGGTACTCTAACATTATGCGTTATGCATTTTGCGTTATGTGTTATGCGTTATGCGTTATGCGTTATCCGTTATGAGTTATGACTTATACGTTATGCGTTATGCGTTATGCGTTATGCGTTATGCGTTATTCGTTAGGCGTTATGCGATTTGCGGTATTCGTTATGCGTTGTGCACTATGCGTTATGCGTTATGCGTTATGCAGTATGCGTTATGCGTTATGCGTGATCCGTTATGCGTTCTGCGTTATGAGTTTCCGGTATTCGTTATGCGTTGTGCATTATGCTTTATGCATTTTGCGTTATGTGTTATGCGTTATGCGTTATGCGTTATCCGTTATGAGTTATGACATATACGTTATGCGTTAAGCGTTATGCGTTATGCTTTATGCGTTATGCGTGATCCGTTATGCGTCAGGCGTTATGCGTTTTACGGTATTCGTTATGCGTTGTGCATTATGCGTTATGCGTTATGCGTTATACGTGATCAGTTATTCGTTAGGCGTTATGCGATTTGCGGTATTCGTTATGCGTTGTGCATTATGCGTTATGCGTTATGCGTTATGCGTTATGCGTTATGCGTTATGCGTTATGCGTTATGCGTTATGCGTTATGCGTTATGCGTTATGCGTTAGGCGTTATGCGTTTTGCGGTATTCGTTATGCGTTGTGCATTATGCGTTATGCGTTATGCGTTATGCGTTATGCGTTATGCGTTATGCGTTATGCGTTATGCGTTATGCGTTATGCGTTATGCGTTATGCGTTATGCGTTATGCGTTATGCGTTATGCGTTATGCGTTATGCGTTATTCGTTAGGCGTTATGCGATTTGCGGTATTCGTTATGCGTTGTGCATTATGCGTTATGCGTTATGCGTTATGCAGTATGCGTTATGCGTTATGCGTGATCCGTTATGCGTTCTGCGTTATGAGTTTCCGGTATTCGTTATGCGTTGTGCATTATGCGTTATGCATTTTGCGTTATGTGTTATGCGTTATGCGTTATGCGTTATCCGTTATGAGTTATGACTTATACGTTATGCGTTAAGCGTTATGCGTTATGCTTTATGCGTTTTGCGTGATCCGTTATGCGTCAGGCGTTATGCGTTTTACGGTATTCGTTATGCGTTGTGCATTATGCGTTATGCGTTATGCGTTATACGTTATACGTTACGCGTTATGCCTTATGCGTTATGCGTTATGCGACATGCGTTATGCGTTATGCGTTATGCGTTATGCGTTATGCGTTATGCGTTATGCGTTATGCGTTATGCGTTATGCGTTATGCGTTATGCGTTATGCGTTATGCGTTATGCGTTAGGCGTTATACGTTTTGCGGTATTCGTTATGCGTTGTGCATTATGCGTTATGCGTTATGCGTTATGCGTTATGCGTTATGCGTTATGCAGTATGCGTTATGCGTTATGCGTTATGCGTTATGGTTTATGCGTTATGCGTTATGCGTTATACGTTATACGTTATTCGTTATGAGTTATGCGTTTTGCGTTATGCATTATGCGTTATGCGTTATGCGTTATGCAGTATGCGTTATGCGGTATTCGTTATGCGTTGTGCATTATGCGTTATGCATTTTGCGTTATGCGTTATTCATTATGCGTTATGCGTTATGCGTTATGCGTTATGCGTTATGCGTTATGCGATATGCGTTATGCGTTATGCGTTATGCGTTATGCTTTAGTCGTTATGCGTTATGCGTTATCCGTTATGCGTTATGCGTTATGCGTTATGCGGTATGCGTTATGCGTTATGCGTTATGCGTTATGCGTTATGCGTTATGCGTTATGCGTTATGCGTTATGCGTTATGCGTTATGCGTTATGCGTTATGCGTTATGCGTTATGGTTTATGCGTTATGCGTTATGCGTTATACGTTATACGTTATTCGTTATGAGTTATGCGTTTTGCGTTATGCATTATGCGTTATGCGTTATGCGTTATGCGTTATGCTTTATTCGTTATGCGTTATGCGTTATCCGTTATGCGTTATGCGTTATGCGTTATGCGTTATGCGTTATGCGTTATGCGATATGCAATATGCGTTATGCATTATGCTTTATGCGTTATGCGTTAGGCGTTATACGTTATGCGTTATGCGTTATGCGTTATGCGTTATGCGTTATGCGTTATGCGTTATCCGTTATGCGTTATGCGTTATGCGTTATGCGTTATGCGTTATTCGTTAGGCGTTATGCGATTTGCGGTATTCGTTATGCGTTGTGCATTATGCGTTATGCGTTATGCGTTATGCAGTATGCGTTATGCGTTATGCGTGATCCGTTATGCGTTCTGCGTTATGAGTTTCCGGTATTCGTTATGCGTTGTGCATTATGCGTTATGCATTTTGCGTTATGTGTTATGCGTTATGCGTTATGCGTTATCCGTTATGAGTTATGACTTATACGTTATGCGTTAAGCGTTATGCGTTTTGCTTTATGCGTTATGCGTGATCCGTTATGCGTCAGGCGTTATGCGTTTTACGGTATTCGTTATGCGTTGTGCATTATGCGTTATGCTTTATGCGTTATGCATTATGCGTTATGCGTTATGCGTTATGCGTTATGCGTTATGCATTATGCGTTATGCGTCATGCGTTATGCGTTATGCGTTATGGTTTATGCGTTATGCGTTATGCGTTATGCGTTATGCGTTATGCGTTATGCGTTATGCGTTATGCGTTATGCGTTATGCGTTATGCGTTATGCGTTATGCGTTATGCGTTATGCTTTATTCGTTATGCGTTATCCGTTATGCGTTATGCGTTATGCGTTATGCGTTATGCGTTATGCGTTATGCGTTAGGCGTTATACGTTTTGCGGTATTCGTTATGCGTTGTGCATTATGCGTTATGCGTTATGCGTTATGCGTTATGCGTTATGCGTTATGCAGTATGCGTTATGCGTTATGCGTTATGCGTTATGGTTTATGCGTTATGCGTTATGCGTTATACGTTATACGTTATTCGTTATGAGTTATGCGTTTTGCGTTATGCATTATGCGTTATGCGTTATGCGTTATGCAGTATGCGTTATGCGGTATTCGTTATGCGTTGTGCATTATGCGTTATGCATTTTGCGTTATGCGTTATTCATTATGCGTTATGCGTTATGCGTTATGCGTTATGCGTTATGCGTTATGCGATATGCGTTATGCGTTATGCGTTATGCGTTATGCTTTAGTCGTTATGCGTTATGCGTTATCCGTTATGCGTTATGCGTTATGCGTTATGCGGTATGCGTTATGCGTTATGCGTTATGCGTTATGCGTTATGCGTTATGCGTTATGCGTTATGCGTTATGCGTTATGCGTTATGCGTTATGCGTTATGCGTTATGCGTTATGGTTTATGCGTTATGCGTTATGCGTTATACGTTATACGTTATTCGTTATGAGTTATGCGTTTTGCGTTATGCATTATGCGTTATGCGTTATGCGTTATGCGTTATGCTTTATTCGTTATGCGTTATGCGTTATCCGTTATGCGTTATGCGTTATGCGTTATGCGTTATGCGTTATGCGTTATGCGATATGCAATATGCGTTATGCATTATGCTTTATGCGTTATGCGTTAGGCGTTATACGTTATGCGTTATGCGTTATGCGTTATGCGTTATGCGTTATGCGTTATGCGTTATCCGTTATGCGTTATGCGTTATGCGTTATGCGTTATGCGTTATTCGTTAGGCGTTATGCGATTTGCGGTATTCGTTATGCGTTGTGCATTATGCGTTATGCGTTATGCGTTATGCAGTATGCGTTATGCGTTATGCGTGATCCGTTATGCGTTCTGCGTTATGAGTTTCCGGTATTCGTTATGCGTTGTGCATTATGCGTTATGCATTTTGCGTTATGTGTTATGCGTTATGCGTTATGCGTTATCCGTTATGAGTTATGACTTATACGTTATGCGTTAAGCGTTATGCGTTTTGCTTTATGCGTTATGCGTGATCCGTTATGCGTCAGGCGTTATGCGTTTTACGGTATTCGTTATGCGTTGTGCATTATGCGTTATGCTTTATGCGTTATGCATTATGCGTTATGCGTTATGCGTTATGCGTTATGCGTTATGCATTATGCGTTATGCGTCATGCGTTATGCGTTATGCGTTATGGTTTATGCGTTATGCGTTATGCGTTATGCGTTATGCGTTATGCGTTATGCGTTATGCGTTATGCGTTATGCGTTATGCGTTATGCGTTATGCGTTATGCGTTATGCGTTATGCTTTATTCGTTATGCGTTATCCGTTATGCGTTATGCGTTATGCGTTATGCGTTATGCGTTATGCGTTATGCGTTATGCGTTATGCGTTATGCGTTATGCGTTATGCGTTATGCGTTATGCGTTATGCGTTATGGTTTATGCGTTATGCGTTATGCGTTATACGTTATACGTTATTCGTTATGAGTTATGCGTTTTGCGTTATGCATTATGCGTTATGCGTTATGCGTTATGCAGTATGCGTTATGCGGTATTCGTTATGCGTTGTGCATTATGCGTTATGCATTTTGCGTTATGCGTTATTCATTATGCGTTATGCGTTATGCGTTATGCGTTATGCGTTATGCGTTATGCGTTATGCGATATGCGATATGCGTTATGCGTTATGCTTTATGCGTTATGCGTTAGGCGTTATACGTTATGCGTTATGCGTTATGCGTTATGCGTTATGCGTTATGCGTTATGCGTTATGCGTTATGCGTTATGCGTTATGCAGTATGCGTTATGCGGTATTCGTTATGCGTTGTGCATTATGCGTTATGCATTTTGCGTTATGCATTTTGCGTTATGCGTTATTCATTATGCGTTATGCGTTATGCGTTATGCGTTATGCATTTTGCGTTATGCGTTATTCATTATGCGTTATGCGTTATGCGTTATGCGTTATGCGTTATGCTTTATACGTTATGCGTTATGCGATATGCGTTATGCGTTATGCGTTATGCGTTATGCGTTATGGTTTATGCGTTATGCGTTATGCGTTATACGTTATACGTTATTCGTTATGAGTTATGCGTTTTGCGTTATGCATTATGCGTTATGCGTTATGCGTTATGCAGTATGCGTTATGCGGTATTCGTTATGCGTTGTGCATTATGCGTTATGCATTTTGCGTTATGCGTCATTCATTATGCGTTATGCGTTATGCGTTATGCGTTATGCGTTATGCGTTATGCGTTATGCGTTATGCGTTATGGTTTATGCGTTATGCGTTATGCGTTATGCGTTATGCGTTATGCGTTATGCGTTATGCGTTATGGTTTATGCGTTATGCGTTATGCGTTATGCGTTATGCGTTATGCGTTATGCGTTATGGTTTATGCGTTATGCGTTATGCGTTATACGTTATACGTTATTCGTTATGAGTTATGCGTTTTGCGTTATGCATTATGCGTTATGCGTTATGCGTTATGCGTTATGCGTTATGCGGTATTCGTTATGCGTTGTGCATTATGCGTTATGCATTTTGCGTTATGCATTATTCATTATGCGTTATGCGTTATGCGTTATGCGTTATGCGTTATGCGTTATGCGATATGCGTTATGCGTTATGCGTTATGCGTTATGCGTTATGCGTTATGCGTTATGCGTTATGGTTTATGCGTTATGCGTTATGCGTTATACGTTATACGTTATTCGTTATGAGTTATGCGTTTTGCGTTATGCATTATGCGTTATGCGTTATGCGTTATGCAGTATGCGTTATGCGGTATTCGTTATGCGTTGTGCATTATGCGTTATGCATTTTGCGTTATGCGTTATTCATTATGCGTTATGCGTTATGCGTTATGCGTTATGCGTTATGCGTTATGCGTTATGCGATATGCGATATGCGTTATGCGTTCTGCTTTATGCGTTATGCGTTATGCGTTATGCGTTATGCGTTATGCGTTATGCGTTATGGTTTATGCGTTATGCGTTATGCGTTATACGTTATACGTTATTCGTTATGAGTTATGCGTTTTGCGTTATGCATTATGCGTTATGCGTTATGCGTTATGCAGTATGCGTTATGCGGTATTCGTTATGCGTTGTGCATTATGCGTTATGCATTTTGCGTTATGCATTATTCATTATGCGTTATGCGTTATGCGTTATGCGTTATGCGTTATGCGTTATGCGTTATGCGTTATGCGTTATGGTTTATGCGTTATGCGTTATGCGTTATGCGTTATACGTTATACGTTATTCGTTATGAGTTATGCGTTTTGCGTTATGCATTATGCGTTATGCGTTATGCGTTATGCAGTATGCGTTATGCGGTATTCGTTATGCGTTGTGCATTATGCGTTATGCATTTTGCGTTATGCGTTATTCATTATGCGTTATGCGTTATGCGTTATGCGTTATGCGTTATGCGTTATGCGTTATGCGATATGCGATATGCGTTATGCGTTCTGCTTTATGCGTTATGCGTTAGGCGTTATACGTTATGCGTTATGCGTTATGCGTTATGCGTTATGCGTTATGCGTTATGCGTTATGCGTTATGCGTTATGCGTTATGCGTTATGCGTTATGCGTTATGCGTTATGCGTTATGCAGTATGCGTTATGCGGTATTCGTTATGCGTTGTGCATTATGCGTTATGCATTTTGCGTTATGCGTTATTCATTATGCGTTATGCGTTATGCGTTATGCGTTATGCGTTATACTTTATACGTTATGCGTTATGCGTTATGCGTTATGCGTTATGCGTTATGCGTTATGCAGTATGCGTTATGCGGTATTCGTTATGCGTTGTGCATTATGCGTTATGCATTTTGCGTTATGCGTTATTCATTATGCGTTATGCGTTATGCGTTATGCGTTATGCGTTATGCGTTATACTTTATACGTTATGCGTTATGAGTTATGCGTTTTGCGTTATGCATTATGCGTTATGCGTTATGCGTTATGCAGTATGCGTTATGCGGTATTCGTTATGCGTTGTGCATTATGCGTTATGCATTTTGCGTTATGCGTCATTCATTATGCGTTATGCGTTATGCGTTATGCGTTATGCGTTATGCGTTATGCGATATGCGATATGCGTTATGCGTTATGCGTTATGCTTTATTCGTTATGCGTTATCCGTTATGCGTTATGCGTTATGCGTTATGCGTTATGCGTTATGCGTTATGCGTTATGCGTTATGCGTTATGCGTTATGCGTTATGCGTTATGGTTTATGCGTTATGCGTTATGCTTTATGCGTTATGCGTTAGGCGTTATACGTTATGCGTTATGCGTTATGCGTTATGCGTTATGCGTTATGCGTTATGCGATATGCAATATGCGTTATGCGTTATGCTTTATGCGTTATGCGTTAGGCGTTATACGTTATGCGTTATGCGTTATGCGTTATGCGTTATGCGTTATGCGTTATGCGTTATGCGTTATGCGTTATTCGTTAGGCGTTATGCGATTTGCGGTATTCGTTATGCGTTGTGCATTATGCGTTATGCGTTATGCGTTATGCAGTATGCGTTATGCGTTATGCGTGATCCGTTATGCGTTCTGCGTTATGAGTTTCCGGTATTCGTTATGCGTTGTGCATTATGCGTCATGCATTTTGCGTTATGTGTTATGCGTTATGCGTTATGCGTTATCCGTTATGAGTTATGACTTATACGTTATGCGTTAAGCGTTATGCGTTTTGCTTTATGCGTTATGCGTGATCCGTTATGCGTCAGGCGTTATGCGTTTTACGGTATTCGTTATGCGTTGTGCATTATGCGTTATGCTTTATGCGTTATGCATTATGCGTTATGCGTTATGCGTTATGCGTTATGCGTTATGCGTTATGCGTTATGTGTGATCAGTTATTCGTTAGGCGTTATGCGATTTGCGGTATTCGTTATGCGTTGTGCATTATGCGTTATGCGTTATGCGTTATGCGTTATGCTTTATGCGTTATGCGTTATGCGTTATGCGTTATGCGTTATGCGTTATGCGTTATGCGTTATGCGTTATGCGTTATGCGTTATGCGTTAGGCGTTATACGTTTTGCGGTATTCGTTATGCGTTGTGCATTATGCGTTATGCGTTATGCGTTATGCGTTATGCGTTATGCGTTATGCAGTATGCGTTATGCGTTATGCGTGATCCGTTATGCGTTAGGCGTTAAAAGTTTCCGGTATTCGTTATGCGTTGTGCATTATGCGTTATGCATTTGCGTTATGTGTTATGCGTTATGCGTTATGCGTTATGAGTTATGAGTTATACGTTATGCGTTAAGCGTTAAGCGTTATGCTTTATGCGTTATGCGTGATCCGTTATGCGTTAGGCGTTATGCGTTTTGCGGTATTCGTTATGCGTTGTTCATTATGCGTTATGCGTTATGCGTTATGCGTTATGCGTTATGCGTTATGCAGTATGCGTTATGCGGTATTCGTTGTGCGTTGTGCATTATGCGTTATGCATTTTGCGTTATGCGTCATTCATTATGCGTTATGCGTTATGCGTTATGCGTTATGCGTTATGCGTTATGCGATATGCGATATGCGTTATGCGTTATGCGTTATGCTTTATTCGTTATGCGTTATGCGTTATCCGTTATGCGTTATGCGTTATGCGTTATGCGTTATGCGTTATGCGTTATGCGTTATGCGTTATGCATTATGCGTTATGCGTTATGGTTTATGCGTTATGCGTTATGCTTTATGCGTTATGCGTTAGGCGTTATACGTTATGCGTTATGCGTTATGCGTTATGCGTTATGCGTTATGCGTTATGCGATATGCAATATGCGTTATGCGTTATGCTTTATGCGTTATGCGTTAGGCGTTATACGTTATGCGTTATGCGTTATGCGTTATGCGTTATGCGTTATGCGTTATGCGTTATGCGTTATGCGTTATTCGTTAGGCGTTATGCGATTTGCGGTATTCGTTATGCGTTGTGCATTATGCGTTATGCGTTATGCGTTATGCAGTATGCGTTATGCGTTATGCGTGATCCGTTATGCGTTCTGCGTTATGAGTTTCCGGTATTCGTTATGCGTTGTGCATTATGCGTTATGCATTTTGCGTTATGTGTTATGCGTTATGCGTTATGCGTTATCCGTTATGAGTTATGACTTATACGTTATGCGTTAAGCGTTATGCGTTTTGCTTTATGCGTTATGCGTGATCCGTTATGCGTCAGGCGTTATTCGTTTTACGGTATTCGTTATGCGTTGTGCATTATGCGTTATGCTTTATGCGTTATGCATTATGCGTTATGCGTTATGCGTTATGCGTTATGCGTTATGCGTTATGCGTTATGTGTGATCAGTTATTCGTTAGGCGTTATGCGATTTGCGGTATTCGTTATGCGTTGTGCATTATGCGTTATGCGTTATGCGTTATGCGTTATGCTTTATGCGTTATGCGTTATGCGTTATGCGTTATGCGTTATGCGTTATGCGTTATGCGTTATGCGTTATGCGTTAGGCGTTATACGTTTTGCGGTATTCGTTATGCGTTGTGCATTATGCGTTATGCGTTATGCGTTATGCGTTATGCGTTATGCGTTATGCAGTATGCGTTATGCGTTATGCGTGATCCGTTATGCGTTAGGCGTTAAAAGTTTCCGGTATTCGTTATGCGTTGTGCATTATGCGTTATGCATTTGCGTTATGTGTTATGCGTTATGCGTTATGCGTTATGCGTTATGAGTTATGAGTTATACGTTATGCGTTAAGCGTTAAGCGTTATGCTTTATGCGTTATGCGTGATCCGTTATGCGTTAGGCGTTATGCGTTTTGCGGTATTCGTTATGCGTTGTTCATTATGCGTTATGCGTTATGCGTTATGCGTTATGCGTTATGCGTTATTTGTTATGCGTTATGCCTTATGCGTTATGCGGTATTCGTTATGCGTTGTGCATTATGCGTTATGCGTTATGCGTTATGCGTTAAAAGTTATGCGTTATGCTTTATGCGTTATGCATTATGCGTTATGCATTATGCATTTTGCGTTATGTGTTATGCGTTATGCGTTATGCGTTATCCGTTATGAGTTATGACTTACACGTTATGGGTTAAGCGTTATGCGTTATGCTTTATGCGTTATGCGTGATCCGTTATGCGTCAGGCGTTATGCGTTTTACGGTATTCGTTATGCGTTGTGCATTATGCGTTATGCGTTATGCGTTATGCGTTATGCGTTATGCGTTATGCGTTATGCGTTATGCGTTATTCGTTATGCGTTATGCGTTATCCGTTATGCGTTATGCGTTATGCGTTATGCGTTATGCGTTATGCGTTATGCGTTATGCGTTATGCGTTATGCGTTAGGCGTTATGCGTTTTGCGGTATTCGTTATGCGTTGTGCATTATGCGTTATGCGTTATGCGTTATGCGTTATGCGTTATGCGTTATGCGTTATGCGTTATGCGTTATGCGTTATGCGTTATGCGTCATGCGTTATACGTTATACGTTATTCGTTATGAGTTATGCGTTTTGCGTTATGCATTATGCGTTATGCGTTATGCGTTATGCAGTATGCGTTAGGCGGTATTCGTTATGCGTTGTGCATTATGCGTTATGCATTTTGCGTTATGCGTTATTCATTATGCGTTATGCGTTATGCGATATGCGTTATGCGTTATGCGATATGCGATATGCGTTATGCGTTATGCTTTATGCGTTATGCATTATGCATTTTGCGTTATGTGTTATGCGTTATGCGTTATGCGTTATCCGTTATGAGTTATGACTTACACGTTATGCGTTAAGCGTTATGCGTTATGCTTTATGCGTTATGCGTGATCCGTTATGCGTCAGGCGTTATGCGTTTTACGGTATTCGTTATGCGTTGTGCATTATGCGTTATGCGTTATGCGTTATACGTTATACGTTATGCGTTATGCGTTATGCGTTATGCGTTATGCGACATGCGTTATGCGTTATGCGTTATGCGTTATGCGTTATGCGTTATGCGTTATGCGTTATGCGATAAGCGTTATGCGTTATGCGTTAAGCGTTATGCGTTATGCGTTATGCGTTATGCGTTATGCGTTATGCGTTATGCGTTATTCGTTATGAGTTATGCGTTTTGCGTTATGCATTATGCGTTATGCGTTATGCGTTATGCAGTATGCGTTATGCGGTATTCGTTATGCGTTGTGCATTATGCGTTATGCATTTTGCGTTATGCGTTATTCATTATGCGTTATCCGTTATGCGTTATGCGTTATGCGTTATGCGTTATGCGATATGCAATATGCGTTATGCGTTATGCTTTATGCGTTATGCGTTAGGCGTTATACGTTATGCGTTATGCGTTATGCGTTATGCGTTATGCGTTATGCGTTATGCGGTATGCGTTATGCGTTATGCGTTATGCGTTATGCGTTATGCGTTATGCGTTATGGTTTATGCGTTATGCGTTATGCGTTATACGTTATACGTTATTCGTTATGAGTTATGCGTTTTGCGTTATGCATTATGCGTTATGCGTTATGCAGTATGCATTATGCGTTATGCGTTATGTGTGATCAGTTATTCGTTAGGCGTTATGCGATTTGCGGTATTCGTTATGCGTTGTGCATTATGCGTTATGCGTTATGCGTTATGCGTTATTTGTTATGCGTTATGCCTTATGCGTTATGCGTTATTCGTTATGCGTTGTGTATTATGCGTTATGAGTTATGCGTTATGCGTTAAAAGATATGCGTTATGCTTTATGCGTTATGCATTATGCGTTATGCGTTATGCGTCATCAGTTATTCGTTAGGCGTTATGCGATTTGCGGTATTCGTTATGCGTTGTGCATTATGCGTTATGCGTTATGCGTTATGCGTTGTGTTTTATGCGTTATGCGTTATGCGTCATGCGTTATGCGTTATGCGTTATGCGTTATGCGTTAGGCGTTATGCGTTTTGCGGTATTCGTTATGCGTTGTGCATTATGCGTTATGCGTTATGCGTTATGCGTTATGCGTTATGCGTTATGCGTTATGCTTTATTCGTTATGCGTTATGCGTTATCCGTCATGCGTTATGCGTTATGCGTTATGCGTTATGCGTTATGCGTTATGCGTTATGCGTTATGCGTTATGCGTTATGCGTTAGGCGTTATGCGTTTTGCGGTATTCGTTATGCGTTGTGCATTATGCGTTATGCGTTATGCGTTATGCGTTAAAAGTTATGCGTTATGCTTTATGCGTTATGCATTATGCGTTATGCGTTATGCGTGATCAGTTATTCCTTAGGCGTTATGCGATTTGCGGTATTCGTTATGCGTTGTGCATTATGCGTTATGCGTTATGCGTTATGCGTTATGCATTATGCGTTATGCGTTATGCGTTATGCGTTAGGCGTTATGCGTTAGGCGTTATGCGTTTTGAGGTATTCGTTATGCGTTGTGCATTATGCGTTATGCGTTATGCGTTATGCGTTATGCGTTATGCGTTATGCGTTATGCGTTATTCGTTAGGCGTTATGCGATTTGCGGTATTCGTTATGCGTTGTGCATTATGCGTTATGCGTTATGCGTTATGCGTTATGCTTTATTCGTTATGCGTTATCCGTTATGCGTTATGCGTTATGCGTTATGCGTTATGCGTTATGCGTTATGCGTTATGCGTTATGCGTTATGCGTTATGCGTTATGCGTTAGGCGTTATGCGTTTTGAGGTATTCGTTATGCGTTGTGCATTATGCGTTATGCGTTATGCGTTATGCGTTATGCGTTATGCGTTATGCGTTATGCGTTATGCGTTATGCGTTATGCGTTATGCGTTATGCGTTATGCGTTATGCGTTATGCGTTAGGCGTTATGCGTTTTGCGGTATTCGTTATGCGTTGTGCATTATGCGTTATGCGTTATGCGTTATGCGTTATGCGTTATGCGTTATGATTTATGCGTTATGCTTTATGCGTTATGCGTTATGCGTTACGCTTTATGCGTTATGCATTATGCGTTATGCGTTATGCGTTATGCATTATGCGTTATGCGTTATGTGTGATCCGTTATGCGTTAATCGTTATGCGTTTTGCTGTATTCGTTATGGGTTGTGCATTATGCGATATGCGTTATGTGTTATGCGTTATGCGTTATGCGTTATGCATTATGCGTTATGCGTGATCCGTTATGCGTTAGGCGTTATGGGTTTTCCGGTGTTCGTTATGCGTTGTGCATTATGCGTTATGCGTTATGAAGTATGGGTTATGGTTTATGCGTTATGCGTTGTGCCTTATACGTTTGCGTTATGCGTTATGCGTTATGCGTTATACGGTATGCGTTATGCGTTATACGTTATGTGTTATGCGTTTTGCATTATACGGTATGCGTTATGCGTTATACGTTATGCGTTATGCGTTATGCGTTATGGGTTATGCGTTATGCGTTATGGTTATGCGTTATGCGTTATGCGTTATACGTTATGCGTTATGCGTTTTGCGTTATGGGTTATGCTTCATGCGTTATGCGTTATGCGTTATGCTTTATGCGTTTTGCGTTATGCGTTATGCGTTATGCGTTATGCGTTATGCGTTATGCGTTATACGTTATGCGTTATGCGTTTTGCGTTATGGGTTATGCTTCATGCGTTATGCGTTATGCGTTATGCTTTATGCGTTTTGCGTTATGCGTTATGCGTTATGCGTTATGCGTTATGCGTTATGCGTTATGCGTTATGCGTTATGCGTTATGCGTTATGCGTTATGCGTTATGCGTTATGCGTTATGCGTTATGCGTTATGCGTTATGCGTTATGCGTTACGCTTTATGCGTTATGCATTATGCGTTATGTTTTATGCGTTATGCGTTATGCGTTACGCTTTATGCGTTATGCATTATGCGTTATGCGTTATGCGTTATGCATTATGCGTTATGCGTTATGCGTGATCCGTTATTCGTTAATCGTTATGCGTTTTGCTGTATTCGTTATGCCTTGTGCATTATGCGTTATGCGTTATGTGTTATGCGTTATGCGTTATGCGTTATGCGTTATGCGTTATGCGTTATGCGTTATGCGTTATGCGTTATGCGTTATGCGTTATGCGTTATGCGTTATGCGTTATGCGTTATGCGTTATGCGTTATGCGTTATGCGTTATGCGTTATGCGTTATGCGTTATGCGTTATGCGTTATGCGTTATGTTTTATGCGTTATGCGTTAAGGGTTATGGGTTATGCGTTATGCTTTTATGCGTTATTCATTTTGCGTTATGCGTTATTCGTTATGAGTTATGAGTTATAAGTTATGCGTAATGCGTTATGCCTTATGCGTTATGCATTATACGGTATGCGTTATGCGTTATGCGTTATGCGTTATGCGTTATGCGTTATGCGTTATGCGTTATGCATTATGCGTTATGCGTGATCCGTTATGCGTTAGGCGTTATGGGTTTTCCGGTGTTCGTTATGCGTTGTGCATTATGCGTTATGCGTTATGAAGTATGGGTTATGGTTTATGCGTTATGCGTTGTGCCTTATACGTTTGCGTTATGCGTTATGCGTTATGCGATATGCGTTATGCGTTATGCGTTATGCGTTATGCGTTATGCGTTATTCGATATGAGTAATGAATTATAAGTTATGCGTTATGCGTTATGCTTTATGCATTATGCGTTATGCGTTATGCGTTATGCTTTATGCGTTATGCGTTATTCGATATGAGTAATGAGTTATAAGTTATGCGTTATGCGTTATGCTTTATGCGTTATGCGTTATGTTTTATGCGTTATGCGTTAAGGGTTTTGGGTTATGCGTTATGCTTTTATGCGTTATTCATTTTGCGTTATGCGTTATTCGTTATGAGTTATGAGTTATAAGTTATGCGTAATGCGTTATGCCTTATGCGTTATGCATTATACGGTATGCGTTATGCGTTATGTGTTATGCGTTATGCGTTATGCGTTATGCATTATGCGTTATGCGTGATCCGTTATGCGTTAGACGTTATGGGTTTTCCGGTGTTCGTTATGCGTTGTGCATTATGCGTTATGCGTTATGAAGTATGGGTTATGGTTTATGCGTTATGCGTTGTGCCTTATACGTTTGCGTTATGCGTTATGCGTTATGCGTTATACGGTATGCGTTATGCGTTATACGTTATGTGTTATGCGTTTTGCATTATACGGTATGCGTTATGCGTTATACGTTATGCGTTATGCGTTATGCGTTATGGGTTATGCGTTATGCGTTATGGTTATGCGTTATGCGTTATGCGTTATGCGTTATGTTTTATGCGTTATGCGTTAAGGGTTATGGGTTATGCGTTATGCTTTTATGCGTTATTCATTTTGCGTTATGCGTTATTCGTTATGAGTTATGAGTTATAAGTTATGCGTAATGGGTTATGCCTTATGCGTTATGCATTATACGGTATGCGTTATACGTTATGCGTTATGCGTTATGCGTTATACGTTATGCGTTATGCGTTATGCGTTATGCGTTATGCGTTATGCGTTATGCGTTATGCGTTATGCGTTATGCGTTATGCGTTATGCGTTATGCGTTATGCGTTATGCGTTATGCGTTATAGGTTATGCGTTATGCGTTATGCGTTGTGCGTTATACGTTTGCGTTATGCGTTATGCGTTATGCGTTACACGGTATGCGTTATGCGTTATACGTTATACGTTATGCGTTATGCGTTATGCGATATGCGTTATGCGTTATGCGTTATGCGTTATGCGTTATGCGTTATGAGTTACACGATATGCGTTATGCGTTATGCGTTATGCGTTATTGCGTTAGGGCTTATGCGTTATGCGTTATGCGTTATGCGTTATGCTTTATGCCTTATGCGTTATGCATTATACGGTAAGCGTTATGCGTTATACGTTATGCGTTATGCGTTATGCGTTATGCGTTATGCGTTATGCGTTATGCGTTATGCGTTATACGTTATGCGTTATGCGTTATGCGTTATGCGTTGTGCGTTATACGTTTGCGTTATGCGTTATGCGTTATGCGTTATACGGTATGCGTTATGCGTTATACGTTATGCGTTATGCGTTATGCGTGATCCGTTATTCGT
Source organism: Lasioglossum morio (assembly GCA_916610235.2). Classification (NCBI taxonomy): domain Eukaryota; kingdom Metazoa; phylum Arthropoda; class Insecta; order Hymenoptera; family Halictidae; genus Lasioglossum; species Lasioglossum morio. The sequence goes on along the minus strand of CAKAJA020000151.1, from coordinate 2,013,990 downwards.
TAAGGGTTATGCGTTTTGCTGTATTCGTTATGCGTTGTGCATTATGCGTTATGCGTTATGTGTTATGCGTTATGCGTTATGCGTTATGCGTTATGCGTTATGCGTTATGCGTTATGCGTTATGCGTTATGCGTTATGCGTTATGCGTTATGATTTATGCGTTATGCTTTATGCGTTATACGTTATGCGTTACGCTTTATGCGTTATGCATTATGCGTTATGCGTTATGCATTATGCATTATGCGTTATGCGTTATGCGTGATCCGTTATTCGTTAATCGTTATGCGTTTTGCTGTTGTCGTTATGCGTTGTGCATTATGCGTTATACGTTATGCGTTATGCGTTTTGCGTTATGGGTTATGCTTCATGCGTTATGCGTTATGCGTTATGCTTTATGCGTTATGCGTTATGCGTTATGCGCTATGCGTTATGCGTTATGCGTTATGCGTTATGAGTTATGCGTTATGCGTTATGCGTTATGCGTTATGCGTTATGCGTTATGATTTATGAGTTATGCGTTACGCTTTATGCATTATGCATTATGCGTTATGTTTTATTCGTTATGCGTTATGCGTTATGCGTTACGCTTTATGCGTTATGCATTATGCGTTATGCGTTATGCATTATGCGTTATGCGTTATGCGTTATACGTTATGCGTTATGCGTTATGCGATATGCGTTATGCGTTATGCGTTATGCTTTATGCGTTATGCGTTATGAGTTACACGATATGCGTTATGCGTTATGCGTTATTGCGTTAGGGGTTATGCGTTATGCGTTATGCGTTATGCGTTATGCGTTATGCTTTATGCGTTATGCGTTATGCGTTATGCGTTATGAGTTATGAGTTATACGTTATGCGTTATGCGTTATGCATTATGCATTATGCGTTATGCGTTATGCGTGATCCGTTATTCGTTAATCGTTATGCGTTTTGCTGTTGTCGTTATGCGTTGTGCATTATGCGTTATACGTTATGCGTTATGCGTTTTGCGTTATGGGTTATGCTTCATGCGTTATGCGTTATGCGTTATGCTTTATGCGTTATGCGTTATGCGTTATGCGTTATGCGTTATGCGTTATGCGTTATGCGTTATGAGTTATGCGTTATGCGTTATGCGTTATGCGTTATGCGTTATGCGTTATGATTTATGCGTTATGCGTTACGCTTTATGCATTATGCATTATGCGTTATGTTTTATTCGTTATGCGTTATGCGTTATGCGTTACGCTTTATGCGTTATGCATTATGCGTTATGCGTTATGCATTATGCGTTATGCGTTATGCGTTATACGTTATGCGTTATGCGTTATGCGATATGCGTTATGCGTTATGCGTTATGCTTTATGCGTTATGCGTTATGAGTTACACGATATGCGTTATGCGTTATGCGTTATGCGTTATTGCGTTATGGGTTATGCGTTATGCGTTATGCGTTATGCGTTATGCGTTATGCGTTATGCTTTATGCGTTATGCATTATGCGTTATGCGTTATGAGTTACACGTTGTGCGTTATGCGTTATGCATTATGCGTTATGCGTTATGCGTTATGCGTTATGCGTTATGCGTTATGCGTTATGCGTTATACGTTATGCGTCATGCGTTATGCGTTATGCGTTATGCTTTATGCGTTATGCGTTATGAGTTATACGTTATGCGTTATGCGTTATGCGTTATGCGTTATGCGTTATGCGTTATGCGTTATGCGTTATGCGTTATGCGTTAGGCGTTATGCGTTAGGCGTTAAAAGTTTCCGGTATTCGTTATGCGTTGTGCATTATGCGTTATGCATTTGCGTTATGTGTTATGCGTTATGCGTTATGCGTTATGCGTTATGAGTTATGAGTTATACGTTATGCGTTAAGCGTTAAGCGTTATGCTTTATGCGTTATGCGTGATCCGTTATGCGTTAGGCGTTATGCGTTTTGCGGTATTCGTTATGCGTTGTTCATTATGCGTTATGCGTTATGCGTTATGCGTTATGCGTTATGCGTTATTTGTTATGCGTTATGCCTTATGCGTTATGCGGTATTCGTTATGCGTTGTGCATTATGCGTTATGCGTTATGCGTTATGCGTTAAAAGTTATGCGTTATGCTTTATGCGTTATGCATTATGCGTTATGCATTATGCATTTTGCGTTATGTGTTATGCGTTATGCGTTATGCGTTATCCGTTATGAGTTATGACTTACACGTTATGGGTTAAGCGTTATGCGTTATGCTTTATGCGTTATGCGTGATCCGTTATGCGTCAGGCGTTATGCGTTTTACGGTATTCGTTATGCGTTGTGCATTATGCGTTATGCGTTATGCGTTATGCGTTATGCGTTATGCGTTATGCGTTATGCGTTATGCGTTATACGTTATGCGTTATGCGTTATCCGTTATGCGTTATGCGTTATGCGTTATGCGTTATGCGTTATGCGTTATGCGTTATGCGTTATGCGTTAGGCGTTATGCGTTTTGCGGTATTCGTTATGCGTTGTGCATTATGCGTTATGCGTTATGCGTTATGCGTTATGCGTTATGCGTTATGCGTTATGCGTTATGCGTTATGCGTTATGCGTTATGCGTTATGCGTTATACGTTATACGTTATTCGTTATGAGTTATGCGTTTTGCGTTATGCATTATGCGTTATGCGTTATGCGTTATGCAGTATGCGTTAGGCGGTATTCGTTATGCGTTGTGCATTATGCGTTATGCATTTTGCGTTATGCGTTATTCATTATGCGTTATGCGTTATGCGATATGCGTTATGCGTTATGCGATATGCGATATGCGTTATGCGTTATGCTTTATGCGTTATGCATTATGCATTTTGCGTTATGTGTTATGCGTTATGCGTTATGCGTTATCCGTTATGAGTTATGACTTACACGTTATGCGTTAAGCGTTATGCGTTATGCTTTATGCGTTATGCGTGATCCGTTATGCGTCAGGCGTTATGCGTTTTACGGTATTCGTTATGCGTTGTGCATTATGCGTTATGCGTTATGCGTTATACGTTATACGTTATGCGTTATGCGTTATGCGTTATGCGTTATGCGACATGCGTTATGCGTTATGCGTTATGCGTTATGCGTTATGCGTTATGCGTTATGCGTTATGCGATAAGCGTTATGCGTTATGCGTTAAGCGTTATGCGTTATGCGTTATGCGTTATGCGTTATGCGTTATGCGTTATGCGTTATTCGTTATGAGTTATGCGTTTTGCGTTATGCATTATGCGTTATGCGTTATGCGTTATGCAGTATGCGTTATGCGGTATTCGTTATGCGTTGTGCATTATGCGTTATGCATTTTGCGTTATGCGTTATTCATTATGCGTTATCCGTTATGCGTTATGCGTTATGCGTTATGCGTTATGCGATATGCAATATGCGTTATGCGTTATGCTTTATGCGTTATGCGTTAGGCGTTATACGTTATGCGTTATGCGTTATGCGTTATGCGTTATGCGTTATGCGTTATGCGGTATGCGTTATGCGTTATGCGTTATGCGTTATGCGTTATGCGTTATGCGTTATGGTTTATGCGTTATGCGTTATGCGTTATACGTTATACGTTATTCGTTATGAGTTATGCGTTTTGCGTTATGCATTATGCGTTATGCGTTATGCAGTATGCATTATGCGTTATGCGTTATGTGTGATCAGTTATTCGTTAGGCGTTATGCGATTTGCGGTATTCGTTATGCGTTGTGCATTATGCGTTATGCGTTATGCGTTATGCGTTATTTGTTATGCGTTATGCCTTATGCGTTATGCGTTATTCGTTATGCGTTGTGTATTATGCGTTATGAGTTATGCGTTATGCGTTAAAAGATATGCGTTATGCTTTATGCGTTATGCATTATGCGTTATGCGTTATGCGTCATCAGTTATTCGTTAGGCGTTATGCGATTTGCGGTATTCGTTATGCGTTGTGCATTATGCGTTATGCGTTATGCGTTATGCGTTATGCGTTGTGTTTTATGCGTTATGCGTTATGCGTCATGCGTTATGCGTTATGCGTTATGCGTTATGCGTTAGGCGTTATGCGTTTTGCGGTATTCGTTATGCGTTGTGCATTATGCGTTATGCGTTATGCGTTATGCGTTATGCGTTATGCGTTATGCGTTATGCTTTATTCGTTATGCGTTATGCGTTATCCGTCGTGCGTTATGCGTTATGCGTTATGCGTTATGCGTTATGCGTTATGCGTTATGCGTTATGCGTTATGCGTTATGCTTTATTCGTTATGCGTTATCCGTTATGCGTTATGCGTTATGCGTTATGCGTTATGCGTTATGCGTTATGCGTTATGCGTTATGCGTTATGCGTTATGCGTTATGCGTGATCAGTTATTCGTTAGGCGTTATGCGATTTGCGGTATTCGTTATGCGTTGTGCATTATGCGTTATGCGTTATGCGTTATGCGTTATGCATTATGCGTTATGCGTTATGCGTTATGCGTTAGGCGTTATGCGTTAGGCGTTATGCGTTTTGAGGTATTCGTTATGCGTTGTGCATTATGCGTTATGCGTTATGCGTTATGCGTTATGCGTTATGCGTTATGCGTTATGCGTTATTCGTTAGGCGTTATGCGATTTGCGGTATTCGTTATGCGTTGTGCATTATGCGTTATGCGTTATGCGTTATGCGTTATGCTTTATTCGTTATGCGTTATCCGTTATGCGTTATGCGTTATGCGTTATGCGTTATGCGTTATGCGTTATGCGTTATGCGTTATGCGTTATGCGTTATGCGTTATGCGTTATGCGTTAGGCGTTATGCGTTTTGAGGTATTCGTTATGCGTTGTGCATTATGCGTTATGCGTTATGCGTTATGCGTTATGCGTTATGCGTTATGCGTTATGCGTTATGCGTTATGCGTTATGCGTTATGCGTTATGCGTTATGCGTTATGCGTTAGGCGTTATGCGTTTTGCGGTATTCGTTATGCGTTGTGCATTATGCGTTATGCGTTATGCGTTATGCGTTATGCGTTATGCGTTATGCGTTATGATTTATGCGTTATGCTTTATGCGTTATGCGTTATGCGTTACGCTTTATGCGTTATGCATTATGCGTTATGCGTTATGCGTTATGCATTATGCGTTATGCGTTATGTGTGATCCGTTATTCGTTAATCGTTATGCGTTTTGCTGTATTCGTTATGGGTTGTGCATTATGCGATATGCGTTATGTGTTATGCGTTATGCGTTATGCGTTATGCATTATGCGTTATGCGTGATCCGTTATGCGTTAGGCGTTATGGGTTTTCCGGTGTTCGTTATGCGTTGTGCATTATGCGTTATGCGTTATGAAGTATGGGTTATGGTTTATGCGTTATGCGTTGTGCCTTATACGTTTGCGTTATGCGTTATGCGTTATGCGTTATACGGTATGCGTTATGCGTTATACGTTATGTGTTATGCGTTTTGCATTATACGGTATGCGTTATGCGTTATACGTTATGCGTTATGCGTTATGCGTTATGGGTTATGCGTTATGCGTTATGGTTATGCGTTATGCGTTATGCGTTATACGTTATGCGTTATGCGTTTTGCGTTATGGGTTATGCTTCATGCGTTATGCGTTATGCGTTATGCTTTATGCGTTTTGCGTTATGCGTTATGCGTTATGCGTTATGCGTTATGCGTTATGCGTTATGCGTTATGCGTTATGCGTTATGCGTTATGCGTTATGCGTTATGCGTTATGCGTTATGCGTTAAGCGTTATGATTTATGCGTTATGCGTTACGCTTTATGCGTTATGCATTATGCGTTATGTTTTATGCGTTATGCGTTATGCGTTACGCTTTATGCGTTATGCATTATGCGTTATGCGTTATGCGTTATGCATTATGCGTTATGCGTTATGCGTGATCCGTTATTCGTTAATCGTTATGCGTTTTGCTGTATTCGTTATGCGTTGTGCATTATGCGTTATGCGTTATGTGTTATGCGTTATGCGTTATGCGTTATGCGTTATGCGTTATGCGTTATGCGTTATGCGTTATGCGTTATGCGTTATGCGTTATGCGTTATGCGTTATGCGTTATGCGTTATGCGTTATGCGTTATGCGTTATGCGTTATGCGTTATGCGTTATGCGTTATGCGTTATGTTTTATGCGTTATGCGTTAAGGGTTATGGGTTATGCGTTATGCTTTTATGCGTTATTCATTTTGCGTTATGCGTTATTCGTTATGAGTTATGAGTTATAAGTTATGCGTAATGCGTTATGCCTTATGCGTTATGCATTATACGGTATGCGTTATGCGTTATGCGTTATGCGTTATGCGTTATGCGTTATGCGTTATGCGTTATGCATTATGCGTTATGCGTGATCCGTTATGCGTTAGGCGTTATGGGTTTTCCGGTGTTCGTTATGCGTTGTGCATTATGCGTTATGCGTTATGAAGTATGGGTTATGGTTTATGCGTTATGCGTTGTGCCTTATACGTTTGCGTTATGCGTTATGCGTTATGCGATATGCGTTATGCGTTATGCGTTATGCGTTATGCGTTATGCGTTATTCGATATGAGTAATGAATTATAAGTTATGCGTTATGCGTTATGCTTTATGCATTATGCGTTATGCGTTATGCGTTATGCTTTATGCGTTATGCGTTATTCGATATGAGTAATGAGTTATAAGTTATGCGTTATGATTTATGCGTTATGCTTTATGCGTTATGCGTTATGCGTTACGCTTTATGCGTTATGCATTATGCGTTATGCGTTATGCGTTATGCATTATGCGTTATGCGTTATGTGTGATCCGTTATTCGTTAATCGTTATGCGTTTTGAGGTATTCGTTATGCGTTGTGCATTATGCGTTATGCGTTATGCGTTATGCGTTATGCGTTATGCGTTATGCGTTATGCGTTATGCGTTATGCGTTATGCGTTATGCGTTATGCGTTATGCGTTATGCGTTATGCGTTAGGCGTTATGCGTTTTGCGGTATTCGTTATGCGTTGTGCATTATGCGTTATGCGTTATGCGTTATGCGTTATGCGTTATGCGTTATGATTTATGCGTTATGCTTTATGCGTTATGCGTTATGCGTTACGCTTTATGCGTTATGCATTATGCGTTATGCGTTATGCGTTATGCATTATGCGTTATGCGTTATGTGTGATCCGTTATTCGTTAATCGTTATGCGTTTTGCTGTATTCGTTATGGGTTGTGCATTATGCGATATGCGTTATGTGTTATGCGTTATGCGTTATGCGTTATGCATTATGCGTTATGCGTGATCCGTTATGCGTTAGGCGTTATGGGTTTTCCGGTGTTCGTTATGCGTTGTGCATTATGCGTTATGCGTTATGAAGTATGGGTTATGGTTTATGCGTTATGCGTTGTGCCTTATACGTTTGCGTTATGCGTTATGCGTTATGCGTTATACGGTATGCGTTATGCGTTATACGTTATGTGTTATGCGTTTTGCATTATACGGTATGCGTTATGCGTTATACGTTATGCGTTATGCGTTATGCGTTATGGGTTATGCGTTATGCGTTATGGTTATGCGTTATGCGTTATGCGTTATACGTTATGCGTTATGCGTTTTGCGTTATGGGTTATGCTTCATGCGTTATGCGTTATGCGTTATGCTTTATGCGTTTTGCGTTATGCGTTATGCGTTATGCGTTATGCGTTATGCGTTATGCGTTATGCGTTATGCGTTATGCGTTATGCGTTATGCGTTATGCGTTATGCGTTATGCGTTATGCGTTATGCGTTATGCGTTATGCGTTAAGCGTTATGATTTATGCGTTATGCGTTACGCTTTATGCGTTATGCATTATGCGTTATGTTTTATGCGTTATGCGTTATGCGTTACGCTTTATGCGTTATGCATTATGCGTTATGCGTTATGCGTTATGCATTATGCGTTATGCGTTATGCGTGATCCGTTATTCGTTAATCGTTATGCGTTTTGCTGTATTCGTTATGCGTTGTGCATTATGCGTTATGCGTTATGTGTTATGCGTTATGCGTTATGCGTTATGCGTTATGCGTTATGCGTTATGCGTTATGCGTTATGCGTTATGCGTTATGCGTTATGCGTTATGCGTTATGCGTTATGCGTTATGCGTTATGCGTTATGCGTTATGCGTTATGCGTTATGCGTTATGCGTTATGCGTTATGCGTTATGTTTTATGCGTTATGCGTTAAGGGTTATGGGTTATGCGTTATGCTTTTATGCGTTATTCATTTTGCGTTATGCGTTATTCGTTATGAGTTATGAGTTATAAGTTATGCGTAATGCGTTATGCCTTATGCGTTATGCATTATACGGTATGCGTTATGCGTTATGCGTTATGCGTTATGCGTTATGCGTTATGCGTTATGCGTTATGCATTATGCGTTATGCGTGATCCGTTATGCGTTAGGCGTTATGGGTTTTCCGGTGTTCGTTATGCGTTGTGCATTATGCGTTATGCGTTATGAAGTATGGGTTATGGTTTATGCGTTATGCGTTGTGCCTTATACGTTTGCGTTATGCGTTATGCGTTATGCGTTATGCGTTATGCGTTATGCGTTATGCGTTATGCGTTATGCGTTATTCGATATGAGTAATGAATTATAAGTTATGCGTTATGCGTTATGCTTTATGCATTATGCGTTATGCGTTATGCGTTATGCTTTATGCGTTATGCGTTATTCGATATGAGTAATGAGTTATAAGTTATGCGTTATGCGTTATGCTTTATGCGTTATGCGTTATGTTTTATGCGTTATGCGTTAAGGGTTTTGGGTTATGCGTTATGCTTTTATGCGTTATTCATTTTGCGTTATGCGTTATTCGTTATGAGTTATGAGTTATAAGTTATGCGTAATGCGTTATGCCTTATGCGTTATGCATTATACGGTATGCGTTATGCGTTATGTGTTATGCGTTATGCGTTATGCGTTATGCGTTATGCATTATGCGTTATGCGTGATCCGTTATGCGTTAGACGTTATGGGTTTTCCGGTGTTCGTTATGCGTTGTGCATTATGCGTTATGCGTTATGAAGTATGGGTTATGGTTTATGCGTTATGCGTTGTGCCTTATACGTTTGCGTTATGCGTTATGCGTTATGCGTTATACGGTATGCGTTATGCGTTATACGTTATGTGTTATGCGTTTTGCATTATACGGTATGCGTTATGCGTTATACGTTATGCGTTATGCGTTATGCGTTATGGGTTATGCGTTATGCGTTATGGTTATGCGTTATGCGTTATGCGTTATGCGTTATGTTTTATGCGTTATGCGTTAAGGGTTATGGGTTATGCGTTATGCTTTTATGCGTTATTCATTTTGCGTTATGCGTTATTCGTTATGAGTTATGAGTTATAAGTTATGCGTAATGGGTTATGCCTTATGCGTTATGCATTATACGGTATGCGTTATACGTTATGCGTTATGCGTTATGCGTTATGCGTTACGCGTTATGCGTTATGCGTTATACGTTATGCGTTATGCGTTATGCGTTATGCGTTATGCGTTATGCGTTATGCGTTATGCGTTATGCGTTATGCGTTATGCGTTATGCGTTATGCGTTATGCGTTATAGGTTATGCGTTATGCGTTATGCGTTGTGCGTTATACGTTTGCGTTATGCGTTATGCGTTATGCGTTACACGGTATGCGTTATGCGTTATACGTTATACGTTATGCGTTATGCGTTATGCGATATGCGTTATGCGTTATGCGTTATGCGTTATGCGTTATGCGTTATGAGTTACACGATATGCGTTATGCGTTATGCGTTATGCGTTATTGCGTTAGGGCTTATGCGTTATGCGTTATGCGTTATGCGTTATGCTTTATGCCTTATGCGTTATGCATTATACTGTATGCGTTATGCGTTATACGTTATGCGTTATGCGTTATGCGTTATGCGTTATGCGTTATGCGTTATGCGTTATGCGTTATACGTTATGCGTTATGCGTTATGCGTTATGCGTTGTGCGTTATACGTTTGCGTTATGCGTTATGCGTTATGCGTTATACGGTATGCGTTATGCGTTATACGTTATGCGTTATGCGTTATGCGTGATCCGTTATTCGTTAAGGGTTATGCGTTTTGCTGTATTCGTTATGCGTTGTGCATTATGCGTTATGCGTTATGTGTTATGCGTTATGCGTTATGCGTTATGCGTTATGCGTTATGCGTTATGCGTTATGCGTTATGCGTTATGCGTTATGCGTTATGCGTTATGCGTTATGATTTATGCGTTATGCTTTATGCGTTATACGTTATGCGTTACGCTTTATGCGTTATGCATTATGCGTTATGCGTTATGCATTATGCATTATGCGTTATGCGTTATGCGTGATCCGTTATTCGTTAATCGTTATGCGTTTTGCTGTTGTCGTTATGCGTTGTGCATTATGCGTTATACGTTATGCGTTATGCGTTTTGCGTTATGGGTTATGCTTCATGCGTTATGCGTTATGCGTTATGCTTTATGCGTTATGCGTTATGCGTTATGCGCTATGCGTTATGCGTTATGCGTTATGCGTTATGAGTTATGCGTTATGCGTTATGCGTTATGCGTTATGCGTTATGCGTTATGATTTATGCGTTATGCGTTACGCTTTATGCATTATGCATTATGCGTTATGTTTTATTCGTTATGCGTTATGCGTTATGCGTTACGCTTTATGCGTTATGCATTATGCGTTATGCGTTATGCATTATGCGTTATGCGTTATGCGTTATACGTTATGCGTTATGCGTTATGCGATATGCGTTATGCGTTATGCGTTATGCTTTATGCGTTATGCGTTATGAGTTACACGATATGCGTTATGCGTTATGCGTTATTGCGTTAGGGGTTATGCGTTATGCGTTATGCGTTATGCGTTATGCGTTATGCTTTATGCGTTATGCATTATGCGTTATGCGTTATGAGTTATGAGTTATACGTTATGCGTTATGCGTTATGCATTATGCATTATGCGTTATGCGTTATGCGTGATCCGTTATTCGTTAATCGTTATGCGTTTTGCTGTTGTCGTTATGCGTTGTGCATTATGCGTTATACGTTATGCGTTATGCGTTTTGCGTTATGGGTTATGCTTCATGCGTTATGCGTTATGCGTTATGCTTTATGCGTTATGCGTTATGCGTTATGCGTTATGCGTTATGCGTTATGCGTTATGCGTTATGAGTTATGCGTTATGCGTTATGCGTTATGCGTTATGCGTTATGCGTTATGATTTATGCGTTATGCGTTACGCTTTATGCATTATGCATTATGCGTTATGTTTTATTCGTTATGCGTTATGCGTTATGCGTTACGCTTTATGCGTTATGCATTATGCGTTATGCGTTATGCATTATGCGTTATGCGTTATGCGTTATACGTTATGCGTTATGCGTTATGCGATATGCGTTATGCGTTATGCGTTATGCTTTATGCGTTATGCGTTATGAGTTACACGATATGCGTTATGCGTTATGCGTTATGCGTTATTGCGTTATGGGTTATGCGTTATGCGTTATGCGTTATGCGTTATGCGTTATGCGTTATGCTTTATGCGTTATGCATTATGCGTTATGCGTTATGAGTTACACGTTGTGCGTTATGCGTTATGCATTATGCGTTATGCGTTATGCGTTATGCGTTATGCGTTATGCGTTATGCGTTATGCGTTATACGTTATGCGTCATGCGTTATGCGTTATGCGTTATGCTTTATGCGTTATGCGTTATGAGTTATACGTTATGCGTTATGCGTTATGCGTTATGCGTTATGCGTTATGCATTATGCGTTATGCGTTATGCATTATGCGTTATGCGTTATGCGTTATGCGTTATGCGTTATGCGTTATGCGTTATACGGTATGCGTTATGCGTTATACGTTATGCGTTATGCGTTATGCGTTATGGGTTATGCGTTATGCGTTATGGTTATGCGTTATGCGTTATGCGTTATGCGTTATGCGTTATGCGTTATGCGTTATGCGTTATGCGTTATGCGTTATGCGTTATGCTTTATGCGTTATGCGTTATGAGTTACACGATATGCGTTATGCGTTATGCGTTATGCGTTATTGCGTTAGGGGTTATGCGTTATGCGTTATGCGTTATGCGTTATGCTTTATGCATTATGCGTTATGCGTTATGAGTTACACGTTGTGCGTTATGCGTTATGCGTTATGCATTATGCGTTATGCGTTATGCGTTATGCGTTATGCGTTATGCGTTATGCGTTATACGTTATGCGTCATGCGTTATGCGTTATGCGTTATGCTTTATGCGTTATGCGTTATGAGTTATACGTTATGCGTTATGCGTTATGCGTAATGCGTTATGCGTTATGCGTTATGCGTTATGCGTTATGCATTATGCGGTATGCGTTATGCGTTATGCGTTATGCGTTATGCGTAATGCGTTATGCGTTATATGTTATGCGTTATGCGTTATGCGTTATACGTTATGCGTTATGCGTTATGCATGATCCGTTATGTGTTAGGCGATGTACGTTTTGCGGTATGCGTTATGGGTTATGCGTTATGCGTTATGCTTTATGCGTTATGCATTATGCGTTATGCGTGATCCGTTATCCGTTAGGCGTTATTGGTTTTCCGGTGTTCGTTATGCGTTGTGCATTATGCGTTATGCGTTATGAAGTATGGGTTATGCGTTATGCGTTATGCGATATGCGTTATGCGTTATGCGTTATGCGTTATGCGTTATGCGTTATGCGTTATGAGTTACACGATATGCGTTATGCGTTATGCGTTATGCGTTATTGCGTTAGGGCTTATGCGTTATGCGTTATGCGTTATGCGTTATGCTTTATGCCTTATGCGTTATGCATTATACGGTATGCGTTATGCGTTATACGTTATGCGTTATGCGTTATGCGTTATGCGTTATGCGTTATGCGTTATGCGTTATGCGTTATACGTTATGCGTTATGCGTTATGCGTTATGCGTTATGCGTTGTGCGTTATACGTTTGCGTTATGCGTTATGCGTTATGCGTTATACGGTATGCGTTATGCGTTATACGTTATGCGTTATGCGTTATGCGTGATCCGTTATTCGTTAATCGTTATGCGTTATGCGTTATGCGTTATGCGTTATGCATTATGCGTTATGCGTTATGTGTTATGCGTTATGCTTTATGCGTTATGCGTTATGCGTTACGCTTTATGCGTTATGCATTATGCGTTATGCGTTATGCATTATGCATTATGCGTTATGCGTTATGCGTGATCCGTTATTCGTTAATCGTTATGCGTTTTGCTGTTGTCGTTATGCGTTGTGCATTATGCGTTATACGTTATGCGTTATGCGTTTTGCGTTATGGGTTATGCTTCATGCGTTATGCGTTATGCGTTATGCTTTATGCGTTATGCGTTATGCGTTATGCGTTATGCGTTATGCGTTATGAGTTATGCGTTATGCGTTATGCGTTATGCGTTATGCGTTATGCGTTATGATTTATGCGTTATGCGTTACGCTTTATGCATTATGCATTATGCGTTATGCGTTATGCGTTATGCTTTATGCGTTATGCGTTATGAGTTATACGTTATGCGTTATGCGTTATGCGTAATGCGTTATGCGTTATGCGTTATGCGTTATGCGTTATGCGTTATGCATTATGCGGTATGCGTTATGCGTTATGCGTTATGCGTTATGCGTTATGCGTTATGCGTTATGCGTTATGCGTTATGCGTTATGCGTTATATGTTATGCGTTATGCGTTATGCGTTATGCGTTATGCGTTATACGTTATGCGTTATGCGTTATGCGTGATCCGTTATGTGTTAGGCGATATACGTTTTTCGGTATTCGTTATGCGTTATGCGTTATATGTTATGCGTTATGCGTTATGCGTTATGCGTTATGCGTTATACGTTATGCGTTATGCGTTATGCGTGATCCGTTATGTGTTAGGCGATATACGTTTTTCGGTATTCGTTATGCGTTATGCGTTATGCGTTATCCGTTGTTCGTTATGCGTTATGCGTTGTGCGTTATACGTTTGCGTTATGCGTTATACGGTATGCGTTATGCGTTATACGTTATGCGTTATACGTTATGCGTTATGCGTTATGCGATATGCGTTATGCGTTATGCGTTATGCTTTATGCGTTATGCGTTATGAGTTACACGATATGCGTTATGCGTTATGCGTTATGCGTTATTGCGTTAGGGGTTATGCGTTATGCGTTATGCGTTATGCGTTATGCGTTATGCTTTATGCGTTATGCATTATGCGTTATGCGTTATGAGTTACACGTTGTGCGTTATGCGTTATGCATTATGCGTTATGCGTTATGCGTTATGCGTTATGCGTTATGCGTTATACGTTATGCGTCATGCGTTATGCGTTATGCGTTATGCTTTATGCGTTATGCGTTATGAGTTATACGTTATGCGTTATGCGTTATGCGTAATGCGTTATGCGTTATGCGTTATGCGTTATGCGTTATGCATTATGCGGTATGCGTTATGCGTTATGCGTTATGCGTTATGCGTTATGCGTTATGCGTTATGCGTTATGCGTTATGCGTTATGCGTTATATGTTATGCGTTATGCGTTATGCGTTATGCGTTATGCGTTATACGTTATGCGTTATGCGTTATGCGTGATCCGTTATGTGTTAGGCGATATACGTTTTTCGGTATTCGTTATGCGTTATGCGTTATGCGTTATCCGTTGTTCGTTATGCGTTATGCGTTGTGCGTTATACGTTTGCGTTATGCGTTATACGGTATGCGTTATGCGTTATACGTTATGCGGTATGCGTTATGCGATATGCGTTATGCGTTATGCGTTATACGTTATGAGTTATGCGTTATGCGTTATGGGTTATGCTTCATGCGTTATGCATTATGCGTTATGCGTTATGCGTTATGCGTTATGCGTTATGCGTTATATGTTATGCGTTATGCGTTATGCGTTGTGCGTTATGCGTTATGCGTTATATGTTATGCGTTATGCGTTATGCGTTATGCGTTATTGCGTTAGGGGTTATGCGTTATGCGTTATGCGTTATGCTTTATGCGTTATGCATTATGCGTTATACGTGATCCGTTATGCGTTAGGCGTTATGGGTTTTCCGGTGTTCGATATGCGTTGTGCATTATGCGTTATGCGTTATGAAGTATGGGTTATGGTTTATGCATTATGCGTTGTGCGCTATACGTTTGCGTTATGCGTTATGCGTTATGCGTTATACGGTATGCGTTATGCGTTATACGTTATGCGTTATGCGTTATGCGTTATGGGTTATGCTTCATGCGTTATGCGTTATGCGTTATGCTTTATGCGTTATGCGTTATACGGTATGCGTTATGCGTTATGCGTTATGCGTTATACGTTATGAGTTATGCGTTATGCGTTATGGGTTATGCTTCATGCGTTATGCGTTATGCTTTATGCGTTATGCGTTATGCGCTATGCGTTATGCGTTTGCGTTATGCGTTATGCGTTATGCGTTATGCGTTATGCGTTATGCGTTATGCGTTATGCGTTATGCGTTATGCGTTATGGGTTATGCGTTATGCGTTATGGTTATGCGTTATGCGTTATGCGTTATGCGGTGTGCATTATACGTTTGCGTTATGCGTTATGCGTTATGCGTTGTACGGTATGCGTTATGCGTTATACGTTATGCGTTATGCGTTATGCGATACGCGTTATGCGTTATGCGTTATGCGTTATGCTTTATGCGTTGTGCGTTATGAGTTACTCTTTATGCATATGCGTTATGCGTTATGCGTTATTGCGATAGGGGTTATGCGTTATGCGTTATGCGTTATGCGTTATGCGTTATGCGTTATGCGTTATGCTTTATGCGTTATGCATTATGCGTTATGCGTGATCCGTTATCCGTTAGGCGTTATGGGTTTTCCGGTGTTCGTTATGCGTTGTGCATTATGCGTTATGCGTTATGAAGTATGGGTTATGGTTTATGCGTTATGCGATGTGCCCTATACGCTTGCGTTATGCGTTATGCGTTATGCGTTATGCTTTATGCGTTATGCGTTATGAGTTACACGTTATGCGTTATGCGTTATGCGTTATGCGTTATTGCGTTAGGGGTTATGCGTTATGCGTTATGCGTTATGCTTTATGCGTTATGCGTTATGCGTTATGCGTTATGCGTTATGCGTTATGCGTTATGAGTTATGCGTTATGCGTTATGCGTTATGCGTTATGCGTTATGATTTATGCGTTATGCGTTACGCTTTATGCATTATGCATTATGCGTTATGTTTTATTCGTTATGCGTTATGCGTTATGCGTTACGCTTTATGCGTTATGCATTATGCGTTATGCGTTATGCATTATGCGTTATGCGTTATGCGTGATCCGTTATGCGTTATTGCGTTAGGTGTTATGCGTTATGCGTTATGCTTTATGCGTTATGCGTTATACGGTATGCGTTATGCGTTATGCGTTATGCGTTATGCGTTATACGGTATGCGTTATGCGTTATACGTTATGCGTTATGCGTTATGCGTTATGGGTTATGCGTTATGCGTTATGGTTATGCGTTATGCGTTATGCGTTATGCGTTATGCGTTATGCGTTATGCATTATGCGTTATGCGTTATGCGTTATGCGTTATGCTTTATGCGTTATGCGTTATGAGTTACACGATATGCGTTATGCGTTATGCGTTATGCGTTATTGCGTTAGGGGTTATGCGTTATGCGTTATGCGTTATGCGTTATGCTTTATGCATTATGCGTTATGCGTTATGAGTTACACGTTGTGCGTTATGCGTTATGCGTTATGCATTATGCGTTATGCGTTATGCGTTATGCGTTATGCGTTATGCGTTATGCGTTATGCGTTATACGTTATGCGTCATGCGTTATGCGTTATGCGTTATGCTTTATGCGTTATGCGTTATGCGTTATGCGTTATGCTTTATGCGTTATGATTTATGAGTTACACGTTATGCGTTATGCGTTATGCGTTTTGCGTTATGAGTTATGCTTCATGCGTTATGCGTTATGCGTTATGCTTTATGCGTTATGCGTTATGCGTTATGCGTTATGCTTTATGCGTTATGCATTATGCGTTATGCGTGATCCGTTATGCGTTAGGAGTTATGGGTTTTCCGGTGTTCGATATGCGTTGTGCGTTATGCGTTATACGTTATGCGTTATGCGTTATGCGATATGCGTTATGCGTTATGCGTTATGCGTTATGCTTTATGCGTTATGCGTTATGAGTTACACGTTATGCGTTATGCGTTATACGTTATGCGTTATTGCGTTAGGTGTTATATGTTATGCGTTATGCGTTATGCGTTATGGGTTATGCTTCATGCGTTATGCGTTATGCGTTATGCTTTATGCGTTATGCGTTATACGGTATGCGTTATGCGTTATGCGTTATGCGTTATGCGTTATGCGTTATGCGTTATACGGTATGCGTTATGCGTTATAAGTTATGCGTTATGCGTTATGCGTTATGCGTTATGGGTTATGCGTTATGCGTTATGCGTTATGCGTTATGATTTATGCGTTATGCTTTATGCGTTATGCGTTATGCGTTACGCTTTATGCGTTATGCATTATGCGTTATGCGTTATGCATTATGCATTATGCGTTATGCGTTATGCGTGATCCGTTATTCGTTAATCGTTATGCGTTTTGCTGTTGTCGTTATGCGTTGTGCATTATGCGTTATACGTTATGCGTTATGCGTTTTGCGTTATGGGTTATGCTTCATGCGTTATGCGTTATGCGTTATGCTTTATGCGTTATGCGTTATGCGTTATGCGTTATGCGTTATGCGTTATGAGTTATGCGTTATGCGTTATGCGTTATGCGTTATGCGTTATGCGTTATGATTTATGCGTTATGCGTTACGCTTTATGCATTATGCATTATGCGTTATGTTTTATTCGTTATGCGTTATGCGTTATGCGTTACGCTTTATGCGTTATGCATTATGCGTTATGCGTTATGCATTATGCGTTATGCGTTATGCGTTATACGTTATGCGTTATGCGTTATGCGATATGCGTTATGCGTTATGCGTTATGCTTTATGCGTTATGCGTTATGAGTTACACGATATGCGTTATGCGTTATGCGTTATGCGTTATTGCGTTAGGGGTTATGCGTTATGCGTTATGCGTTATGCGTTATGCTTTATGCGTTATGCATTATGCGTTATGCGTTATGAGTTACACGTTGTGCGTTATGCGTTATGCATTATGCGTTATGCGTTATGCGTTATGCGTTATGCGTTATGCGTTATGCGTTATGCGTTATACGTTATGCGTCATGCGTTATGCGTTATGCGTTATGCTTTATGCGTTATGCGTTATGAGTTATACGTTATGCGTTATGCGTTATGCGTAATGCGTTATGCGTTATGCGTTATGCGTTATGCGTTATGCATTATGCGGTATGCGTTATGCGTTATGCGTTATGCGTTATGCGTTATGCGTTATGCGTTATGCGTTATGCGTTATGCGTTATATGTTATGCGTTATGCGTTATGCGTTATGCGTTATGCGTTATGCGTTATACGTTATGCGTTATGCGTTATGCGTGATCCGTTATGTGTTAGGCGATATACGTTTTGCGGTATTCGTTATGCGTTATGCGTTATGCGTTATCCGTTGTTCGTTATGCGTTATGCGTTGTGCGTTATACGTTTGCGTATGCGTTATACGGTATGCGTTATGCGTTATACGTTATGCGTTATGCGTTATGCGATATGCGTTATGCGTTATGCGTTATGCGTTATACGTTATGAGTTATGCGTTATGCGTTATGGGTTATGCTTCATGCGTTATGCATTATGCGTTATGCGTTATGCGTTATGCGTTATGCGTTATGCGTTATATGTTATGCGTTATGCGTTATGCGTTGTGCGTTATGCGTTATGCGTTATATGTTATGCGTTATGCGTTATGCGTTATGCGTTATTGCGTTAGGGGTTATGCGTTATGCGTTATGCGTTATGCTTTATGCGTTATGCATTATGCGTTATGCGTGATCCGTTATGCGTTAGGCGTTATGGGTTTTCCGGTGTTCGATATGCGTTGTGCATTATGCGTTATGCGTTATGAAGTATGGGTTATGGTTTATGCATTATGCGTTGTGCGCTATACGTTTGCGTTATGCGTTATGCGTTATGCGTTATACGGTATGCGTTATGCGTTATACGTTATGCGTTATGCGTTATGCGTTATGGGTTATGCTTCATGCGTTATGCGTTATGCGTTATGCTTTATGCGTTATGCGTTATACGGTATGCGTTATGCGTTATGCGTTATGCGTTATGCGTGATCCGTTATCCGTTAGGCGTTATGGGTTTTCCGGTGTTCGTTATGCGTTGTGCATTATGCGTTATGCGTTATGAAGTATGGGTTATGGTTTATGCGTTATGCGATGTGCCCTATACGCTTGCGTTATGCGTTATGCGTTATGCGTTATGCTTTATGCGTTATGCGTTATGAGTTACACGTTATGCGTTATGCGTTATGCGTTATGCGTTATTGCGTTAGGGGTTATGCGTTATGCGTTATGCGTTATGCTTTATGCGTTATGCGTTATGCGTTATGCGTTATGCGTTATGCGTTATGAGTTATGCGTTATGCGTTATGCGTTATGCGTTATGCGTTATGCGTTATGATTTATGCGTTATGCGTTAGGCTTTATGCATTATGCATTATGCGTTATGTTTTATTCGTTATGCGTTATGCGTTATGCGTTACGCTTTATGCGTTATGCATTATGCGTTATGCGTTATGCATTATGCGTTATGCGTTATGCGTGATCCGTTATGCGTTATTGCGTTAGGTGTTATGCGTTATGCGTTATGCTTTATGCGTTATGCGTTATACGGTATGCGTTATGCGTTATGCGTTATGCGTTATGCGTTATACGGTATGCGTTATGCGTTATACGTTATGCGTTATGCGTTATGCGTTATGGGTTATGCGTTATGCGTTATGGTTATGCGTTATGCGTTATGCGTTATGCGTTATGCGTTATGCGTTATGCATTATGCGTTATGCGTTATGCGTTATGCGTTATGCGTTATGCTTTATGCGTTATGCGTTATGAGTTACACGATATGCGTTATGCGTTATGCGTTATGCGTTATTGCGTTAGGGGTTATGCGTTATGCGTTATGCGTTATGCGTTATGCGTTATGCTTTATGCATTATGCGTTATGCGTTATGAGTTACACGTTGTGCGTTATGCGTTATGCGTTATGCATTATGCGTTATGCGTTATGCGTTATGCGTTATGCGTTATGCGTTATACGTTATGCGTCATGCGTTATGCGTTATGCGTTATGCTTTATGCGTTATGCGTTATGAGTTATACGTTATGCGTTATGCGTTATGCGTAATGCGTTATGCGTTATGCGTTATGCGTTATGCGTTATGCATTATGCGGTATGCGTTATGCGTTATGCGTTATGCGTTATGCGTAATGCGTTATGCGTTATATGTTATGCGTTATGCGTTATGCGTTATACGTTATGCGTTATGCGTTATGCATGATCCGTTATGTGTTAGGCGATGTACGTTTTGCGGTATGCGTTATGGGTTATGCGTTATGCGTTATGCTTTATGCGTTATGCATTATGCGTTATGCGTGATCCGTTATCCGTTAGGCGTTATTGGTTTTCCGGTGTTCGTTATGCGTTGTGCATTATGCGTTATGCGTTATGAAGTATGGGTTATGCTTTATGCGTTATGCGTTATGAGTTACACGTTATGCGTTATGCGTTATGCGTTTTGCGTTATGGGTTATGCTTCATGCGTTATGCGTTATGCGTTATGCTTTATGCGTTATGCGTTATGCGTTATGCGTTATGCTTTATGCGTTATGCATTATGCGTTATGCGTGATCCGTTATGCGTTAGGAGTTATGGGTTTTCCGGTGTTCGATATGCGTTGTGCGTTATGCGTTATACGTTATGCGTTATGCGTTATGCGATATGCGTTATGCGTTATGCGTTATCCGTTATGCTTTATGCGTTATGCGTTATGAGTTACACGTTATGCGTTATGCGTTATACGTTATGCGTTATTGCGTTAGGGGTTATATGTTATGCGTTATGCGTTATGCGTTATGGGTTATGCTTCATGCGTTATGCGTTATGCGTTATGCTTTATGCGGTATGCGTTATACGGTATGCGTTATGCGTTATGCGTTATGCGTTATGCGTTATGCGTTATACGGTATGCGTTATGCGTTATAAGTTATGCGTTATGCGTTATGCGTTATGGGTTATGCGTTATGCGTTATGCGTTATGCGTTAGGCGTTATACAGTATGCGTTATGCGTTATACGTTATGCGTTATGCGTTATGCGTTATGCGTTATGCGTTATACAGTATGCGTTATGCGTTATACGTTATGCGTTATGCGTTATTCGTTATGGGTTATGCGTTATGCGTTATGGTCATGCGTTATGCGTTATGCGATATGCGTCATGCATCAAGCCTTATGCGTTATATGATATGCGATATTCGTCATGCATCAAGCCTTATGCGTTATGGATTATGCGTTAACGTTATGCGTTTTGCGTTTTGCGTTATGCATTATGCGTTATGCGTTATGCGTTATACGTTATGCGTCATGCGTTATGCGTTATGCGTTATGCGTTATGCTTTATGCGTTATGCGTTATGGGTTATGCTTCATGCGTTATGCGTTATGCGTTATGCGTTATGCGTTATGCGTTATACGTTATGCGTCATGCGTTATGCGTTATGCGTTATGCTTTATGCGTTATGCGTTATGAGTTATACGTTATGCGTTATGCGTTATGCGTAATGCGTTATGCGTTATGCGTTATGCGTTATGCGTTATGCGTTATGCATTATGCGGTATGCGTTATGCGTTATGCGTTATGCGTTATGCGTTATGCGTTATGCGTTATGCGTTATGCGTTATGCGTTATGCGTTATATGTTATGCGTTATGCGTTATGCGTTATGCGTTATGCGTTATACGTTATGCGTTATGCGTTATGCGTGATCCGTTATGTGTTAGGCGATATACGTTTTGCGGTATTCGTTATGCGTTATGCGTTATGCGTTATCCGTTGTTCGTTATGCGTTATGCGTTGTGCGTTATACGTTTGCGTTATGCGTTATACGGTATGCGTTATGCGTTATACGTTATGCGTTATGCGTTATGCGATATGCGTTATGCGTTATGCGTTATGCGTTATACGTTATGAGTTATGCGTTATGCGTTATGGGTTATGCTTCATGCGTTATGCGTTATGCGTTATGCGTTATGCGTTATGCGTTATGCGTTATATGTTATGCGTTATGCGTTATGCGTTGTGCGTTATGCGTTATGCGTTATATGTTATGCGTTATGCGTTATGCGTTATGCGTTGTGCCTTATACGTTTGCGTTATGCGTTATGCGTTCTGCGTTATACGGTATGCGTTATGCGTTATACGTTATGCGTTATGCGTTATGCGATATGCGTTATGCGTTATGCGTTATGCGTTATACGTTATGCGTTATGCGTTATGCGATATGCGTTATGCGTTATGCGTTATGCGTTATACGTTATGCGTCATGCGTTATGCGTTATGCGTTATGCTTTATGCGTTATGCGTTATGATTTATACGTTATGCGTTATGCGTTATGCGTAATGCGTTATGCGTTATGCGTTATGCGTTATGCGTTATGCGTTATGCATTATGCGGTATGCGTTATGCGTTATGCGTTATGCGTTATGCGTTATGCGTTA
Organism: Lasioglossum morio; assembly: GCA_916610235.2. Lineage (NCBI taxonomy): Eukaryota > Metazoa > Arthropoda > Insecta > Hymenoptera > Halictidae > Lasioglossum > Lasioglossum morio. Next base: position 1,991,267 of record CAKAJA020000151.1, on the reverse strand, counting down.
TGCGTTATGCGTTATATGTTATGCGTTATGCGTTATGCGTTATGCGTTATGCGTTATGCGTTATGCGTTATGCGTTATACGTTATGCGTTATGCGTTATGCGATATGCGTTATGCGTTATGCGTTATGCGTTATGCGTTATGCGTTATGCGTTATGAGTTACACGATATGCGTTATGCGTTATGCGTTATGCGTTATTGCGTTAGGGCTTATGCGTTATGCGTTATGCGTTATGCGTTATGCTTTATGCCTTATGCGTTATGCATTATACGGTATGCGTTATGCGTTATACGTTATGCGTTATGCGTTATGCGTTATGCGTTATGCGTTATGCGTTATGCGTTATGCGTTATACGTTATGCGTTATGCGTTATGCGTTATGCGTTGTGCGTTATACGTTTGCGTTATGCGTTATGCGTTATGCGTTATACGGTATGCGTTATGCGTTATACGTTATGCGTTATGCGTTATGCGTGATCCGTTATTCGTTAATCGTTATGCGTTTTGCTGTATTCGTTATGCGTTGTGCATTATGCGTTATGCGTTATGTGTTATGCGTTATGCGTTATGCGTTATGCGTTATGCGTTATGCGTTATGCGTTATGCGTTATGCGTTATGCGTTATGCGTTATGCGTTATGCGTTATGCGTTATGCGTTATGATTTATGCGTTATGCTTTATGCGTTATGCGTTATGCGTTACGCTTTATGCGTTATGCATTATGCGTTATGCATTATGCGTTATGCGTTATGCGTGATCCGTTATGCGTTATTGCGTTAGGTGTTATGCGTTATGCGTTATGGGTTATGCGTTATGCGTTATGGTTATGCGTTATGCGTTATGCGTTATGCGTTATGCGTTATGCATTATGCGTTATGCGTTATGCGTTATGCGTTATGCGTTATGCTTTATGCGTTATGCGTTATGAGTTACACGATATGCGTTATGCGTTATGCGTTATGCGTTATTGCGTTAGGGGTTATGCGTTATGCGTTATGCGTTATGCGTTATGCTTTATGCATTATGCGTTATGCGTTATGAGTTACACGTTGTGCGTTATGCGTTATGCGTTATGCATTATGCGTTATGCGTTATGCGTTATGCGTTATGCGTTATGCGTTATGCGTTATTCGTTATGCGTCATGCGTTATGCGTTATGCGTTATGCTTTATGCGTTATGCGTTATGAGTTATACGTTATGCGTTATGCGTTATGCGTAATGCGTTATGCGTTATGCGTTATGCGTTATGCGTTATGCATTATGCGGTATGCGTTATGCGTTATGCGTTATGCGTTATGCGTAATGCGTTATGCGTTATATGTTATGCGTTATGCGTTATGCGTTATACGTAATGCGTTATGCGTTATGCATGATCCGTTATGTGTTAGGCGATGTACGTTTTGCGGTATGCGTTATGGGTTATGCGTTATGCGTTATGCTTTATGCGTTATGCATTATGCGTTATGCGTGATCCGTTATCCGTTAGGCGTTATTGGTTTTCCGGTGTTCGTTATGCGTTGTGCATTATGCGTTATGCGTTATGAAGTATGGGTTATGGTTTATGCGTTATGCGATGTGCGCTATACGTTTGCGTTATGCGTTATGCGTTATGCGTTATGCTTTATGCGTTATGCGTTATGAGTTACACGTTATGCGTTATGCGTTATGCGTTTTGCGTTATGGGTTATGCTTCATGCGTTATGCGTTATGCGTTATGCTTTATGCGTTATGCGTTATGCGTTATGCGTTATGCTTTATGCGTTATGCATTATGCGTTATGCGTGATCCGTTATGCGTTAGGAGTTATGGGTTTTCCGGTGTTCGATATGCGTTGTGCGTTATGCGTTATACGTTATGCGTTATGCGTTATGCGATATGCGTTATGCGTTATGCGTTATGCGTTATGCTTTATGCGTTATGCGTTATGAGTTACACGTTATGCGTTATGCGTTATACGTTATGCGTTATTGCGTTAGGGGTTATATGTTATGCGTTATGCGTTATGCGTTATGGGTTATGCTTCATGCGTTATGCGTTATGCGTTATGCTTTATGCGTTATGCGTTATACGGTATGCGTTATGCGTTATGCGTTATGCGTTATGCGTTATGCGTTATGCGTTATGCGTTATACGGTATGCGTTATGCGTTATAAGTTATGCGTTATGCGTTATGCGTTATGGGTTATGCGTTATGCGTTATGCGTTATGCGTTAGGCGTTATACAGTATGCGTTATGCGTTATACGTTATGCGTTATGCGTTATGCGTTATGCGTTATGCGTTATACAGTATGCGTTATGCGTTATACGTTATGCGTTATGCGTTATTCGTTATGGGTTATGCGTTATGCGTTATGGTCATGCGTTATGCGTTATGCGATATGCGTAATGCATCAAGCCTTATGCGTTATATGATATGCGATATTCGTCATGCATCAAGCCTTATGCGTTATGGATTATGCGTTAACGTTATGCGTTTTGCGTTTTGCGTTATGCATTATGCGTTATGCGTTATGCGGTATGCGTTATGCGTTATGCGTTATGCGTTATGCGTTATGCGTTATGCGTTATGCGTTATGCGTTATGCGTTATGCGTTATATGTTATGCGTTATGCGTTATGCGTTATGCGTTATGCGTTATACGTTATGCGTTATGCGTTATGCGTGATCCGTTATGTGTTAGGCGATATACGTTTTGCGGTATTCGTTATGCGTTATGCGTTATGCGTTATCCGTTGTTCGTTATGCGTTATGCGTTGTGCGTTATACGTTTGCGTTATGCGTTATACGGTATGCGTTATGCGTTATACGTTATGCGTTATGCGTTATGCGATATGCGTTATGCGTTATGCGTTATGCGTTATACGTTATGAGTTATGCGTTATGCGTTCTGCGTTATACGGTATGCGTTATGCGTTATACGTTATGCGTTATGCGTTATGCGATATGCGTTATGCGTTATGCGTTATGCGTTATACGTTATGCGTTATGCGTTATGCGATATGCGTTATGCGTTATGCGTTATGCGTTATACGTTATGCGTCATGCGTTATGCGTTATGCGTTATGCTTTATGCGTTATGCGTTATGAGTTATACGTTATGCGTTATGCGTTATGCGTAATGCGTTATGCGTTATGCGTTATGCGTTATGCGTTATGCGTTATGCATTATGCGGTATGCGTTATGCGTTATGCGTTATGCGTTATGCGTTATGCGTTATGCGTTATGCGTTATGCGTTATATGTTATGCGTTATGCGTTATGCGTTATGCGTTATGCGTTATGCGTTATGCGTTATGCGTTATACGTTATGCGTTATGCGTTATGCGATATGCGTTATGCGTTATGCGTTATGCGTTATGCGTTATGCGTTATGCGTTATGCGTTATGAGTTACACGATATGCGTTATGCGTTATGCGTTATGCGTTATTGCGTTAGGGCTTATGCGTTATGCGTTATGCGTTATGCGTTATGCTTTATGCCTTATGCGTTATGCATTATACGGTATGCGTTATGCGTTATACGTTATGCGTTATGCGTTATGCGTTATGCGTTATGCGTTATGCGTTATGCGTTATGCGTTATACGTTATGCGTTATGCGTTATGCGTTATGCGTTGTGCGTTATACGTTTGCGTTATGCGTTATGCGTTATGCGTTATACGGTATGCGTTATGCGTTATACGTTATGCGTTATGCGTTATGCGTGATCCGTTATTCGTTAATCGTTATGCGTTTTGCTGTATTCGTTATGCGTTGTGCATTATGCGTTATGCGTTATGCGTTATGCGTTATGATTTATGCGTTATGCTTTATGCGTTATGCGTTATGCGTTACGCTTTATGCGTTATGCATTATGCGTTATGCGTTATGCATTATGCATTATGCGTAATGCGTTATGCGTGATCCGTTATTCGTTAATCGTTATGCGTTTTGCTGTATTCGTTATGCGTTGTGCATTATGCGTTATACGTTATGCGTTATGCGTTTTGCGTTATGGGTTATGCTTCATGCGTTATGCGTTATGCGTTATGCTTTATGCGTTATGCGTTATGCGTTATGCGTTATGCGTTATGCGTTATGAGTTATGCGTTATGCGTTATGCGTTATGCGTTATGCGTTATGCGTTATGCGTTATGATTTATGCGTTATGCGTTACGCTTTATGCATTATGCATTATGCGTTATGTTTTATTCGTTATGCGTTATGCGTTATGCGTTACGCTTTATGCGTTATGCATTATGCGTTATGCGTTATGCATTATGCGTTATGCGTTATGCGTTATACGTTATGCGTTATGCGTTATGCGATATGCGTTATGCGTTATGCGTTATGCTTTATGCGTTATGCGTTATGAGTTACACGATATGCGTTATGCGTTATGCGTTATGCGTTATTGCGTTAGGGGTTATGCGTTATGCGTTATGCGTTATGCGTTATGCGTTATGCTTTATGCGTTATGCATTATGCGTTATGCGTTATGAGTTACACGTTGTGCGTTATGCGTTATGCATTATGCGTTATGCGTTATGCGTTATGCGTTATGCGTTATGCATTATGCGGTATGCGTTATGCGTTATGCGTTATGCGTTATGCGTTATGCGTTATGCGTTATGCGTTATGCGTTATGCGTTATATGTTATGCGTTATGCGTTATGCGTTATGCGTTATGCGTTATGCGTTATACGTTATGCGTTATGCGTTATGCGTGATCCGTTATGTGTTAGGCGATATACGTTTTGCGGTATTCGTTATGCGTTATGCGTTATGCGTTATCCGTTGTTCGTTATGCGTTATGCGTTGTGCGTTATACGTTTGCGTTATGCGTTATACGGTATGCGTTATGCGTTATACGTTATGCGTTATGCGTTATGCGATATGCGTTATGCGTTATGCGTTATGCGTTATACGTTATGAGTTATGCGTTATGCGTTATGGGTTATGCTTCATGCGTTATGCATTATGCGTTATGCGTTATGCGTTATGCGTTATGCGTTATGCGTTATATGTTATGCGTTATGCGTTATGCGTTGTGCGTTATGCGTTATGCGTTATATGTTATGCGTTATGCGTTATGCGTTATGCGTTATTGCGTTAGGGGTTATGCGTTATGCGTTATGCGTTATGCTTTATGCGTTATGCATTATGCGTTATGCGTGATCCGTTATGCGTTAGGCGTTATGGGTTTTCCGGTGTTCGATATGCGTTGTGCATTATGCGTTATGCGTTATGAAGTATGGGTTATGGTTTATGCATTATGCGTTGTGCGCTATACGTTTGCGTTATGCGTTATGCGTTATGCGTTATACGGTATGCGTTATGCGTTATACGTTATGCGTTATGCGTTATGCGTTATGGGTTATGCTTCATGCGTTATGCGTTATGCGTTATGCTTTATGCGTTATGCGTTATACGGTATGCGTTATGCGTTATGCGTTATGCGTTATACGTTATGAGTTATGCGTTATGCGTTATGGGTTATGCTTCATGCGTTATGCGTTATGCTTTATGCGTTATGCGTTATGCGCTATGCGTTATGCGTTTGCGTTATGCGTTATGCGTTATGCGTTATGCGTTATGCGTTATGCGTTATGCGTTATGCGTTATGCGTTATGCGTTATGCGTTATGCGTTATGGGTTATGCGTTATGCGTTATGGTTATGCGTTATGCGTTATGCGTTATGCGGTGTGCATTATACGTTTGCGTTATGCGTTATGCGTTATGCGTTGTACGGTATGCGTTATGCGTTATACGTTATGCGTTATGCGTTATGCGATACGCGTTATGCGTTATGCGTAATGCGTTATGCTTTATGCGTTGTGCGTTATGAGTTACTCTTTATGCATATGCGTTATGCGTTATGCGTTATTGCGATAGGGGTTATGCGTTATGCGTTATGCGTTATGCGTTATGCGTTATGCGTTATGCGTTATGCTTTATGCGTTATGCATTATGCGTTATGCGTGATCCGTTATCCGTTAGGCGTTATGGGTTTTCCGGTGTTCGTTATGCGTTGTGCATTATGCGTTATGCGTTATGAAGTATGGGTTATGGTTTATGCGTTATGCGATGTGCCCTATACGCTTAAGTTATGCGTTATGCGTTATGCGTTATGCTTTATGCGTTATGCGTTATGAGTTACACGTTATGCGTTATGCGTTATGCGTTATGCGTTATTGCGTTAGGGGTTATGCGTTATGCGTTATGCGTTATGCTTTATGCGTTATGCGTTATGCGTTATGCGTTATGCGTTATGCGTTATGCGTTATGAGTTATGCGTTATGCGTTATGCGTTATGCGTTATGCGTTATGATTTATGCGTTATGCGTTACGCTTTATGCATTATGCATTATGCGTTATGTTTTATTCGTTATGCGTTATGCGTTATGCGTTACGCTTTATGCGTTATGCATTATGCGTTATGCGTTATGCATTATGCGTTATGCGTTATGCGTGATCCGTTATGCGTTATTGCGTTAGGTGTTATGCGTTATGCGTTATGCTTTATGCGTTATGCGTTATACGGTATGCGTTATGCGTTATGCGTTATGCGTTATGCGTTATACGGTATGCGTTATGCGTTATACGTTATGCGTTATGCGTTATGCATTATGCGTTATGCGTTATGCGTTATGCGTTATGCGTTATGCGTTATGCTTTATGCGTTATGCGTTATGAGTTACACGATATGCGTTATGCGTTATGCGTTATGCGTTATTGCGTTAGGGGTTATGCGTTATGCGTTATGCGTTATGCGTTATGCTTTATGCATTATGCGTTATGCGTTATGAGTTACACGTTATGCGTGATCCGTTATGCGTTATTGCGTTAGGTGTTATGCGTTATGCGTTATGCTTTATGCGTTATGCGTTATACGGTATGCGTTATGCGTTATGCGTTATGCGTTATGCGTTATACGGTATGCGTTATGCGTTATACGTTATGCGTTATGCGTTATGCGTTATGGGTTATGCGTTATGCGTTATGGTTATGCGTTATGCGTTATGCGTTATGCGGTGTGCATTATACGTTTGCGTTATGCGTTATGCGTTATGCGTTGTACGGTATGCGTTATGCGTTATACGTTATGCGTTATGCGTTATGCGATACGCGTTATGCGTTATGCGTTATGCGTTATGCTTTATGCGTTGTGCGTTATGAGTTACTCTTTATGCATATGCGTTATGCGTTATGCGTTATTGCGATAGGGGTTATGATTTATGCGTTATGCGTTACGCTTTATGCATTATGCATTATGCGTTATGTTTTATTCGTTATGCGTTATGCGTTATGCGTTAAGCTTTATGCGTTATGCATTATGCGTTATGCGTTATGCATTATGCGTTATGCGTTATGCGTGATCCGTTATGCGTTATTGCGTTAGGTGTTATGCGTTATGCGTTATGCTTTATGCGTTATGCGTTATACGGTATGCGTTATGCGTTATGCGTTATGCGTTATGCGTTATACGGTATGCGTTATGCGTTATACGTTATGCGTTATGCGTTATGCATTATGCGTTATGCGTTATGCGTTATGCGTTATGCGTTATGCGTTATGCTTTATGCGTTATGCGTTATGAGTTACACGATATGCGTTATGCGTTATGCGTTATGCGTTATTGCGTTAGGGGTTATGCGTTATGCGTTATGCGTTATGCGTTATGCTTTATGCATTATGCGTTATGCGTTATGAGTTACACGTTATGCGTGATCCGTTATGCGTTATTGCGTTAGGTGTTATGCGTTATGCGTTATGCTTTATGCGTTATGCGTTATACGGTATGCGTTATGCGTTATGCGTTATGCGTTATGCGTTATACGGTATGCGTTATGCGTTATACGTTATGCGTTATGCGTTATGCGTTATGGGTTATGCGTTATGCGTTATGGTTATGCGTTATGCGTTATGCGTTATGCGGTGTGCATTATACGTTTGCGTTATGCGTTATGCGTTATGCGTTGTACGGTATGCGTTATGCGTTATACGTTATGCGTTATGCGTTATGCGATACGCGTTATGCGTTATGCGTTATGCGTTATGCTTTATGCGTTGTGCGTTATGAGTTACTCTTTATGCATATGCGTTATGCGTTATGCGTTATTGCGATAGGGGATATGCGTTATGCGTTATGCGTTATGCGTTATGCGTTATGCGTTATGCTTTATGCGTTATGCATTATGCGTTATGCGTGATCCGTTATCCGTTAGGCGTTATGGGTTTTCCGGTGTTCGTTATGCGTTGTGCATTATGCGTTATGCGTCATGAAGTATGGGTTATGGTTTATGCGTTATGCGATGTGCCCTATACGCTTGCGTTATGCGTTATGCGTTATGCGTTATGCTTTATGCGTTATGCGTTATGAGTTACACGTTATGCGTTATGCGTTATGCGTTATGCGTTATTGCGTTAGGGGTTATGCGTTATGCGTTATGCGTTATGCTTTATGCGTTATGCGTTATGCGTTATGCGTTATGCATTATGCATTATGCGTTATGTTTTATTCGTTATGCGTTATGCGTTATGCGTTACGCTTTATGCGTTATGCATTATGCGTTATGCGTTATGCATTATGCGTTATGCGTTATGCGTGATCCGTTATGCGTTATTGCGTTAGGTGTTATGCGTTATGCGTTATGCTTTATGCGTTATGCGTTATACGGTATGCGTTATGCGTTATGCGTTATGCGTTATGCGTTATACGGTATGCGTTATGCGTTATACGTTATGCGTTATGCGTTATGCGTTATGGGTTATGCGGTATGCGTTATGGTTATGCGTTATGCGTTATGCGTTATGCGTTATGCGTTATGCGTTATGCATTATGCGTTATGCGTTATGCGTTATGCGTTATGCGTTATGCTTTATGCGTTATGCGTTATGAGTTACACGATATGCGTTATGCGTTATGCGTTATGCGTTATTGCGTTAGGGGTTATGCGTTATGCGTTATGCGTTATGCGTTATGCTTTATGCGTTATGCGTTATGCGTTATGCGTTATGCGTTATGCTTTATGCGTTATGCGTTATGAGTTATGCGTTATGCGTTATGCGTTATGCGTTATTGCGTTAGGGGTTATGCGTTATGCGTTATGCGTTATGCTTTATGCGTTATGCGTTATGCGTTATGCATTATGCATTATGCGTTATGTTTTATTCGTTATGCGTTATGCGTTATGCGTTACGCTTTATGCGTTATGCATTATGCGTTATGCGTTATGCATTATGCGTTATGCGTTATGCGTGATCCGTTATGCGTTATTGCGTTAGGTGTTATGCGTTATGCGTTATGCTTTATGCGTTATGCGTTATACGGTATGCGTTATGCGTTATGCGTTATGCGTTATGCGTTATACGGTATGCGTTATGCGTTATACGTTATGCGTTATGCGTTATGCGTTATGGGTTATGCGGTATGCGTTATGGTTATGCGTTATGCGTTATGCGTTATGCGTTATGCGTTATGCGTTATGCATTATGCGTTATGCGTTATGCGTTATGCGTTATGCGTTATGCTTTATGCGTTATGCGTTATGAGTTACACGATATGCGTTATGCGTTATGCGTTATGCGTTATTGCGTTAGGGGTTATGCGTTATGCGTTATGCGTTATGCGTTATGCTTTATGCATTATGCGTTATGCGTTATGAGTTACACGTTGTGCGTTATGCGTTATGCGTTATGCATTATGCGTTATGCGTTATGCGTTATGCGTTATGCGTTATGCGTTATGCGTTATACGTTATGCGTCATGCGTTATGCGTTATGCGTTATGCTTTATGCGTTATGCGTTATGAGTTATACGTTATGCGTTATGCGTTATGCGTAATGCGTTATGCGTTATGCGTTATGCGTTATGCGTTATGCATTATGCGGTATGCGTTATGCGTTATGCGTTATGCGTTATGCGTAATGCGTTATGCGTTATATGTTATGCGTTATGCGTTATGCGTTATACGTTATGCGTTATGCGTTATGCGTGATCCGTTATGTGTTAGGCGATATACGTTTTGCGGTATGCGTTATGGGTTATGCGTTATGCGTTATGCTTTATGCGTTATGCATTATGCGTTATGCGTGATCCGTTATCCGTTAGGCGTTATTGGTTTTCCGGTGTTCGTTATGCGTTGTGCATTATGCGTTATGCGTTGTGAAGTATGGGTTATGGTTTATGCGTTATGCGATGTGCGCTATACGTTTGCGTTATGCGTTATGCGTTATGCGTTATGCTTTATGCGTTATGCGTTATGAGTTACACGTTATGCGTTATGCGTTATGCGTTTTGCGTTATGGGTTATGCTTCATGCGTTATGCGTTATGCGTTATGCTTTATGCGTTATGCGTTATGCGTTATGCGTTATGCTTTATGCGTTATGCATTATGCGTTATGCGTGATCCGTTATGCGTTAGGAGTTATGGGTTTTCCGGTGTTCGATATGCGTTGTGCGTTATGCGTTATACGTTATGCGTTATGCGTTATGCGATATGCGTTATGCGTTATGCGTTATGCTTTATGCGTTATGCGTTATGAGTTACACGTTATGCGTTATGCGTTATACGTTATGCGTTATTGCGTTAGGGGTTATATGTTATGCGTTATGCGTTATGCGTTATGGGTTATGCTTCATGCGTTATGCGTTATGCGTTATGCTTTATGCGTTATGCGTTATTCGGTATGCGTTATGCGTTATGCGTTATGCGTTATGCGTTATACGGTATGCGTTATGCGTTATAAGTTATGCGTTATGCGTTATGCGTTATGGGTTATGCGTTATGCGTTATGCGTTATGCGTTAGGCGTTATGCGTTATACGTTATGCGTTATGCGTTATTCGTTATGCGTTATGCGTTATGCGTTATGCGTTATGGTTATGCGTTATGCGTTATGCGATATGCGTCATGCATCAAGCCTTATGCGTTATGTGATATGCGATATTCGTCATGCATCAAGCCTTATGCGTTATGGATTATGCGTTAACGTTATGCGTTTTGCGTTTTGCGTTATGCATTATGCGTTATGCGTTATGCGTTATGCGTTATGCGTTATGCGTTATGCGTTATGCGTTATACGTTATGCGTCATGCGTTATGCGTTATGCGTTATACGTTATGCGTTATTGCGTTAGGGGTTATATGTTATGCGTTATGCGTTATGGGTTATGCTTCATACGTTATGCGTTATGCGTTATGCTTTATGCGTTATGCGTTATACGGTATGCGTTATGCGTTATGCGTTATGCGTTATGCGTTATACGGTATGCGTTATGCGTTATAAGTTATGCGTTATGCGTTATGCGTTATACAGTATGCGTTATGCGTTATACATTATGCGTTATGCGTTATTCGTTATGGGTTATGCGTTATGCGTTATGGTTATGCGTTATGCGTTATGCGATATGCGTCATGCATCAAGCCTTATGCGTTATGTGATATGCGATATTCGTCATGCATCAAGCCTTATGCGTTATGGATTATGCGTTAACGTTATGCGTTTTGCGTTTTGCGTTATGCATTATGCGTTATGCGTTATGCGTTATGCGTTATGCGTTATGCGTTATACGTTATGCGTCATGCGTTATGCGTTATGCGTTATGCTTTATGCGTTATGCGTTATGGGTTATGCTTCATGCGTTATGCGTTATGCGTTATGCGTTATGCGTTATGCGTTATGCGTTATACGTTATGCGTCATGCGTTATGCGTTATGCGTTATGCTTTATGCGTTATGCGTTATGAGTTATACGTTATGCGTTATGCGTTATGCGTAATGCGTTATGCGTTATGCGTTATGCGTTATGCGTTATGCATTATGCGGTATGCGTTATGCGTTATGCGTTATGCGTTATGCGTTATGCGTTATGCGTTATATGTTATGCGTTATGCGTTATGCGTTATGCGTTATGCGTTATACGTTATGCGTTATGCGTTATGCGTGATCCGTTATGTGTTAGGCGATATACGTTTTGCGGTATTCGTTATGCGTTATGCGTTATGCGTTATCCGTTGTTCGTTATGCGTTATGCGTTGTGCGTTATACGTTTGCGTTATGCGTTATACGGTATGCGTTATGTGTTATACGTTATGCGTTATGCGTTATGCGATATGCGTTATGCGTTATGCGTTATGCGTTATACGTTATGAGTTATGCGTTATGCGTTATGGGTTATGCTTCATGCGTTATGCATTATGCGTTATGCGTTATGCGTTATGCGTTATATGTTATGCGTTATGCGTTATGCGTTGTGCGTTATGCGTTATGCGTTATATGTTATGCGTTATGCGTTATGCGTTATGCGTTGTGCCTTATAAGTTTGCGTTATGCGTTATGCGTTCTGCGTTATACGGTATGCGTTATGCTTTATGCGTTACGCGTTATGAGTTACACGTTATGCGTTAGGCGTTATGCGTTCTGCGTTATTGCGTTATGCGTTATGCGTTATGCGTTATGCGTTATGCGTTATGCGTTATGCGTTATGCGTTATGCGTTATGCGTTATGCGTTATGCGTTATGCGTTATGCGTTATGCGTTATGCGTTATGCGTTATGCGTTATGCGTTATGCGTTATGCGTTATGCGTTATGCGTTATGCGTTTTGCGGTATTCGTTATGCGTTGTGCATTATGCGTTATGCGTTGTGCGTTATGGGTTATGATTTATGCGTTATGCGATATGCGTTATGCGTTATGCGTTATGCGTTATGCGTTATGCGTTATCCGTTATGCGTTATGCGTTATGCGTTATGCTTTATGCGTCATGCGTGATCCGTTATGCGTTAGGCGTTATGCGATTTGCGGTATTCGTTAAGCGTTGTGCATTATGCGTTATGCGTTATGCGTTAAGGGTTATGGGTTATGCGTTATGCTTTATGCGTTATTCATTTTGCGTTATGCGTTATTCGTTATGAGTTATAAGTTATGCGTAATGCGTTATGCCTTATGCGTCATGCATTATGCGTTATGCGTTATGTGTTATGCGATATGCGTTATGCGTTATGCGTTATGCGTTATACGTTATGAGTTATGCGTTATGCGTTATGGGTTATGCTTCATGCGTTATTCGTTATGAGTTATAAGTTATGCGTAATGCGTTATGCCTTATGCGTCATGCATTATGCGTTATGCGTTATGTGTTATGCGATATGCGTTATGCGTTATGCGTTATGCGTTATACGTTATGAGTTATGCGTTATGCGTTATGGGTTATGCTTCATGCGTTATGCATTATGCGTTATGCGTTATGCGTTATGCGTTATTCGTTATGGGTTATGCGTTATGCGTTATGCGTTATGCGTTATGCGTTATGCGTTATGCGTTATGCGTTATGCGTTATGCGTTATGCGTTATGCGTTATGCGTTATGCGTTATGCGTTACGCTTTATGCGTCATGCGTGATCCGTTATGCGTTAGGCGTTATGCGATTTGCGGTATTCGTTAAGCGTTATGCGTTATGCGTTATGCGTTATGAGTTATGCGTTATGCGTTATGCGTTATGCGTTTTGCGGTATTCGTTATGCGTTATGCGTTATGCGTTATGCGTTATGCGTTATGCGTTATGCGTTATGCGTTATGCGTTATGCGTTATGCGTTATGCGTTATGCGTTATGCGTTATGAGTTATGCGTTTTGCGGTATTCGTTATGCGTTATGCGTTATGCGTTATGCGTTATGCGTTATGTTTTATGCGTTATGCGTTATGCGTTATGCGTTATGCGTTATGCGTTATGCGTTATGCGTTTTGCGGTATGCGTTATGCGTTATGCGTTATGCGTTATGCATTATGCGTTATGTTGTATGCGTTATGCGCTATGCGTTGTGCGTTATGGATTATGCGTTATGGGTTGTTCATTATGCTTTATGCGTTGGGCGTTATACGTTTGCGTTATGCGTTATGCGTTATGCGTTATGCTTTATGCGTTATGCGTTATGCGTTATGCGTTATGCGTTATGCGTTATGCGTTATGCGTTGTGCGTTATGCGTTATGCGTTATGCGTTATGCGTTATGGATTTTGCGTTATGGGTTGTTCGTTATGCTTTATGCGTTGGGCGTTATACGTTTGCGTTATGCGTTATGCGTTATGCGTTATGTTGTATGCGTTATGCGCTATGCGTTGTGCGTTATGGATTATGCGTTATGGGTTGCTCATTATGCTGTATGCGTTGGGCGTTATACGTTTGCGTTATGCGTTATGCGTTATGAGTTATGCGTTATGCGTTATGCGTTATGCGTTATGCGTTATACGTTTGCGATATGCGTTATGCGTTATGCGTTATGCTTTATGCGTTATGCGTTATTCGTTATGCGTTATACGGTGTGCGTTATGCGTTATGCGTTATGCGTTATGCGTTATGAGTTATGCGTTATGCGTTATGCGTTATGCGTTATGCGTTATGCGTTATGCGTTTTGCGGTATTCGTTATGCGTTGTGCATTATGCGTTATGCGTTGTGCGTTATGGGTTATGATTTATGCGTTATGCGATATGCGTTATGCGTTATGCGTTATGCGTTATGCGTTATGCGTTATGCGTTATCCGTTATGCGTTATGCGTTATGCGTTATGCTTTATGCGTCATGCGTGATCCGTTATGCGTTAGGGGTTATGCGATTTGCGGTATTCGTTAAGCGTTGTGCATTATGCGTTATGCGTTAAGGGTTATGCGTTTTGCGGTATTCGTTATGCGTTATGCGTTATGCGTTATGCGTTATGCGTTATGCGTTATGCGTTATGCGTTTTGCGGTATTCGTTATGCGTTGTGCATTATGCGTTATGCGTTATGCTTTATGCGTTATGCGTTATGCGTTATGCGTTATACGGTGTGCGTTATGCGTTATGCGTTATGCGTTATGAGTTATGCGTTATGCGTTATGCGTTATGCGTTATGCGTTTTGCGGTATTCGTTATGCGTTATGCGTTATGCGTTATGCGTTATGCGTTATGCGTTATGCGTTATGCGTTATGCGTTATGCGTTATGCGTTATGCGTTATGCGTTATGCGTTATGCGTTATGCGTTATGCGCTATGCGTTGTGCGTTATGGATTATGCGTTATGGGTTGTTCGTTATGCTTTATGCGTTGGGCGTTATATGTTTGCGTTATGCGTTATGCGTTATGCGTTATGCCTTATGCGTTATGCGTTATGCGTTATGCGTTATGCGTTATGCGTTATGCGTTTTGTGGTATGCGTTATGCGTTATGCGTTATGCGTTATGCGTTGTGCGTTATGCGTTATGCGTTATGCGTTATGCGTTATGGATTTTGCGTTATGGGTTGTTCGTTATGCTTTATGCGTTGGGCGTTATACGTTTGCGTTATGCGTTATGCGTTATGCGTTATGTTGTGTGCGTTATGCGCTATGCGTTGTGCGTTATGGATTATGCGTTATGGGTTGTTCATTATGCTTTATGCGTTGGGCGTTATACGTTTGCGTTATGCGTTATGCGTTATGCGTTATGCTTTATGCGTTATGCGTTATGCGTTATGCGTTATGCGTTATGCGTTATGCGTTATGCGTTATGCGTTATGCGTTTTGTGGTATGCGTTATGCGTTATGCGTTATGCGTTATGCGTTATGCTTTATGCGTTATGCGTTATGCGTTATGCGTTATGCGTTATGCGTTATGCGTTATGCGTTATGCGTTATGCGTTATGCGTTTTGTGGTATGCGTTATGCGTTATGCGTTATGCGTTATGCGTTATGCGTTATGCGTTATGCGTTATGCGTTGTGCGTTATGCGTTATGCGTTATGCGTTATGCGTTATGGATTTTGCGTTATGGGTTGTTCGTTATGCTTTATGCGTTGGGCGTTATACGTTTGCGTTATGCGTTATGCGTTATGCGTTGTGCGTTATGCGTTATGCGTTATGCGTTATGCGTTATGGATTTTGCGTTATGGGTTGTTCGTTATGCTTTATGCGTTGGGCGTTATACGTTTGCGTTATGCGTTATGCGTTATGCGTTATGTTGTATGCGTTATGCGCTATGCGTTGTGCGTTATGGATTATGCGTTATGGGTTGTTCATTATGCTTTATGCGTTGGGCGTTATACGTTTGCGTTATGCGTTATGCGTTATGCGTTATGCTTTATGCGTTATGCGTTATGCGTTATGCGTTATGCGTTATGCGTTATGCGTTATGCGTTATGCGTTATGCGTTATGCGTTATGCGTTATGCGTTATGCGTTATGCGTTATGCGTTATGCGTTATGCGTTATGCGTTATGCGTTTTGCGGTATTCGTTATGCGTTGTGCATTATGCGTTATGCGTTGTGCGTTATGGGTTATGATTTATGCGTTATGCGATATGCGTTATGCGTTATGCGTTATGCGTTATGCGTTATGGATTTTGCGTTATGGGTTGTTCGTTATGCTTTATGCGTTGGGCGTTATACGTTTGCGTTATGCGTTATGCCTTATGCGTTATGCTTGATGCGTTATGCGTTATGTGTTATGCGTTATGCGTTATGTGTTATGCGTTATGCGTTATACGGTGCGCGTTATGCGTTATGCGTTATGAGTTATGCGTTATGCGTTATGCGTTATGCGTTATGCGTTATGTGTTATGCGTTATGCGTTATACGGTGCGCGTTATGCGTTATGCGTTATGAGTTATGCGTTATGCGTTATGCGTTATGCGTTATGAGTTATGCGTTATGCGTTATGCGTTATGCGTTATGAGTTATGCGTTATGCGTTATGCGTTATGCGTTATGCGTTATGCGTTATGCGTTTTGCGGTATTCGTTATGCGTTGTGCATTATGCGTTATGCGTTGTGCGGTATGGGTTATGATTTATGCGTTATGCGATATGCGTTATGCGTTATGCGTTATGCGTTATGCGTCATGCGTGATGCGTTATGCGTAATGCGATATGCGTTATGTGTTATACTTTATGCGTTATCCGTTATGTGTTATACTTTATGGGTTATGCGTTATGCGTTATGCGTTATGCGTTATGCGTTATGCGTTATGCGTTATGCGTTATGCGTTGTGCATTATAAGTTTGCTTTATGCATTATGCGTTATGCGTTATGCTTTATGCGTTATGCGTTATGCGTTATGCGTTATGCGTTATGCGTTATGCGTTATGCGTTATGCGTTATGGATTATGCGTAATGGGTTATTCGTTATGCTTTATGCGTTGGGCGTTATACGTTTGCGTTATGCGTTATGCCTTATGCGTTATGCTTTATGCGTTATGCGTTATGCGTTATGCGTTATACGGTGTGCGTTATGCGTTATGCGTTATGCGTTATGAGTTATGCGTTATACGTTTGCGTTATGCGTTATGCGTTATGCTTTATGCGTTATGCGTTATGCGTTATGCGTTATGCGTTATGCGTTATGCGTTATGCGTTATGCGTTTTGCGGTATGCGTTATGCGTTATGCGTTATGCGTTATGCGTTATGCGTTATGCGTTATGCGTTATGCGTTATGCGTTGTGCGTTATGCGTTATGCGTTATGCGTTATGCGTTATGGATTTTGCGTTATGGGTTGTTCGTTATGCTTTATGCGTTGGGCGTTATACGTTGCGTTATGCGTTATGCCTTATGCGTTATGCTTTATGCGTTATGCGTTATGCGTTATACGGTGTGCGTTATGCGTTATGCGTTATGAGTTATGCGTTATGCGTTATGCGTTATGCGTTATGAGTTATGCGTTATGCGTTATGCGTTATGCGTTATGCGTTATGCGTTATGCGTTATGCGTTATGCGTTATGCGTTATGCGTTATGCGTTATGCGTTATGCGTTATGCGTTATGCGTTATGCGTTATGCGTTATGCATTATGCGTTATGCGTTATGCGTTATGCGTTATGGATTTTGCGTTATGGGTTGTCCGTTATGCTTTATGCGTTGGGCGTTATACGTTTGCGTTATGCGTTATGCGTTATGCGTTATGTTGTATGCGTTATGCGCTATGCGTTGTGCGTTATGGATTATGCGTTATGGGTTGTTCATTATGCTTTATGCGTTGGGCGTTATACGTTTGCGTTATGCGTTATGCGTTATGCTTTATGCGTTATGCGTTATGCGTTATGCGTTATGCGTTATGCGTTATGCGTTATGCGTTATGCGTTTTGTGGTATGCGTTATGCGTTATGCGTTATGCGTTATGCGTTATGCGTTATGCTTTATGCGTTATGCGTTATGCGTTATGCGTTATACGGTGTGCGTTATGCGTTATGCGTTATGAGTTATGCGTTATGCTTTATGCGTTATGCGTTATGCGTTATGCGTTATGCGTTATGCGTTATGCGTTATACGTTTGCGATATGCGTTATGCGTTATGCTTTATGCGTTATGCGTTATTCGTTATGCGTTATACGGTGTGCGTTATGCGTTATGCGTTATGCGTTATGCGTTATGCGTTATGCGTTATGCGTTATGCGTTATGCGTTCTGCGGTATTCGTTATGCGTTGTGCATTATGCGTTATGCGTTGTGCGTTATGGGTTATGATTTATGCGTTATGCGATATGCGTTATGCGTTATGCCTTATGCGTTATGCTTTATGCGTTATGCGTTATGCGTTATACGGTGTGCGTTATGCGTTATGCGTTATGAGTTATGCGTTATGCGTTATGCGTTATGCGTTATGGATTTTGCGTTATGGGTTGTTCGTTATGCTTTATGCGTTGGGCGTTATACGTTTGCGTTATGCGTTATGCGTTATGCGTTATGTTGTATGCGTTATGCGCTATGCGTTGTGCGTTATGGATTATGCGTTATGGGTTGCTCATTATGCTTTATGCGTTGGGCGCTATACGTTTGCGTTATGCGTTATGCGTTATGCGTTATGAGTTATGCGTTATGCGTTATGCGTTATGCGTTATGCGTTATACGTTTGCGATATGCGTTATGCGTTATGCGTTATGCTTTATGCGTTATGCGTTATTCGTTATGCGTTATACGGTGTGCGTTATGCGTTATGCGTTATGCGTTATGCGTTATGAGTTATGCGTTATGCGTTATGCGTTATGCGTTATGCGTTATACGTTTGCGATATGCGTTATGCGTTATGCGTTATGCTTTATGCGTTATGCGTTATTCGTTATGCGTTATACGGTGTGCGTTATGCGTTATGCGTTATGCGTTATGCGTTATGAGTTATGCGTTATGCGTTATGCGTTATGCGTTATGCGTTATGCGTTATGCGTTATGAGTTATGCGTTATGCGTTATGCGTTATGCGTTATGCGTTATACGTTTGCGATATGCGTTATGCGTTATGCGTTATGCTTTATGCGTTATGCGTTATGCGTTATGCTTTATGCGTCATGCGTGATCCGTTATGCGTTAGGGGTTATGCGATTTGCGGTATTCGTTAAGCGTTGTGCATTATGCGTTATGCGTTATGCGTTAAGGGTTATGCGTTTTGCGGTATTCGTTATGCGTTATGCGTTATGCGTTATGCGTTATGCGTTATGCGTTATGCGTTATGCGTTTTGCGGTATTCGTTATGCGTTGTGCATTATGCGTTATGCGTTATGCTTTATGCGTTATGCGTTATGCGTTATGCGTTATACGGTGTGCGTTATGCGTTATGCGTTATGCGTTATGAGTTATGCGTTATGCGTTATGCGTTTTGCGGTATTCGTTATGCGTTATGCGTTATGCGTTATGCGTTATGCGTTATGCGTTATGCGTTATGCGTTATGCGTTATGCGTTATGCGTTATGCGTTATGCGTTATGCGTTATGCGTTATGCGTTATGCGTTATGCGTTATGCGTTATGCGTTATGCGTTATGCGTTATGCGTTATGCGCTATGCGTTGTGCGTTATGGATTATGCGTTATGGGTTGTTCGCTATGCTTTATGCGTTGGGCGTTATATGTTTGCGTTATGCGTTATGCGTTATGCGTTATGCCTTATGCGTTATGCGTTATGCGTTATGCGTTATGCGTTATGCGTTATGCGTTATGCGTTATGCTTTTTGTGGTATGCGTTATGCGTTATGCGTTATGCGTTATGCGTTGTGCGTTATGCGTTATGCGTTATGCGTTATGCGTTATGCGTTATGCGTTTTGCGGTATTCGTTATGCGTTGTGCATTATGCGTTATGCGTTGTGCGTTATGGGTTATGATTTATGCGTCATGCGATATGCGTTATGCGTTATGCGTTATGCGTTATGCGTTATGCGTTATGGATTTTGCGTTATGGGTTGTTCGTTATGCTTTATGCGTTGGGCGTTATACGTTTGCGTTATGCGTTATGCCTTATGCGTTATGCTTGATGCGTTATGCGTTATGTGTTATGCGTTATGCGTTATACGGTGCGCGTTATGCGTTATGCGTTATGAGTTATGCGTTATGCGTTATGCGTTATGCGTTATGAGTTATGCGTTATGCGTTATGCGTTATGCGTTGTGCGTTATGCGTTATGCGTTATGCGTTTTGCGGTATTCGTTATGCGTTGTGCATTATGCGTTATGCGTTGTGCGGTATGGGTTATGATTTACGCGTTATGCGATATGCGTTATGCGTTATGCGTTATGCGTTATGTGTTATCCGTTATGCGTTATGCGTTATGCGTTACGCTTTATGCGTCATGCGTGATCCGTTATGCGTTAGGCGTTATGCGATTTGCGGTATTCGTTAAGCGTTGTGCATTATGCGTTATGCGTTATGCGTTAAGGGTTAGTGGTTATGCGTTATGCTTTATGCGTTATTCATTTTGCGTTATGCGTTATTCGTTATGAGTTATGAGTTATAAGTTATGCGTAATGCGTTATGCCTTATGCGTCATGCATTATGCGTTATGCGTTATGTGTTATGCGATATGCGTTATGCGTTATTCGTTATGCGTTATGCGTTATGCGTTATGCGTTATGCGTTATACGTTGTACGTTATGCGTAATGCGTTATGTTTTATGCGATATGCGTTATGCGTAATGCTTTATGCGTTATGCGTTATGCGTTATGCGTTATGCTTTATGCGTTATGCGTGATCCGTTATGCGTGATCCGTTATGCGTTATGCGTTAACGTTATGCGTTATGCCTTATGCGTTATGCGTTATGGGTTATGCGTTATGTGTTATGCGATATGCGTTATTGGTTATGCGTTATGCGTTATGCGTTAAGCGTTATACGTTGTACGTTATGCGTTATGCGTTATGTTTTATGCGATATGCGTTATGCGTTATGTGTTATGCGTTATGCGTTATGCGTTATGCGTTATGCGTGATGCGTTATGCGTAATGCGATATGCGTTATGTGTTATACTTTATGCGTTATCCGTTATGTGTTCTACTTTATGGGTTATGCGTTATGCGTTATGCGTTATGCGTTATGCGTTATGCGTTATGCGTTCTGCGGTATTCGTTATGCGTTGTGCATTATGCGTTATGCGTTGTGCGTTATGGGTTATGATTTATGCGTTATGCGATATGCGTTATGCGTTATGCCTTATGCGTTATGCTTTATGCGTTATGCGTTATGCGTTATACGGTGTGCGTTATGCGTTATGCGTTATGAGTTATGCGTTATGCTTTATGCATTATGCGTTATGCGTTATGCTTTATGCGTTATGCGTTATGCGTTATGCGTTATGCGTTATGCGTTATGCGTTGTGCGTTATGGATTATGCGTTATGGGTTGTTCGTTATGCTTTATGCGTTGGGCGTTATACGTTTGCGTTATGCGTTATGCGTTATGCGTTATGCTTTATGCGTTATGCGTTATGCGTTATGCGTTATGCGTTATGCGTTATGCGTTATGCGTTATGCGTTATGCGTTATGCTTTTTGTGGTATGCGTTATGCGTTATGCGTTATGCATTATAAGTTTGCTTTATGCATTATGCGTTATGCGTTATGCTTTATGCGTTATGCGTTATGCGTTATGCGTTATGCGTTATGCGTTATGCGTTATGCGTTATGCGTTATGCGTTTTGTGGTATGCGTTATGCGTTATGCGTTATGCGTTATGCGTTGTGCGTTATGCGTTATGCGTTATGCGTTATGCGTTATGGATTTTGCGTTATGGGTTGTTCGTTATGCTTTATGCGTTGGGCGTTATACGTTTGCGTTATGCGTTATGCGTTATGCGTTATGTTGTATGCGTTATGCGCTATGCGTTGTGCGTTATGGATTATGCGTTATGGGTTGTTCATTATGCTTTATGCGTTGGGCGTTATTCGTTTGCGTTATGCGTTATGCGTTATGCGTTATGCTTTATGCGTTATGCGTTATGCGTTATGCGTTATGCGTTATGCGTTATGCGTTATGCGTTATGCGTTATGCGTTATGCGTTATGCTTTTTGTGGTATGCGTTATGCGTTATGCGTTATGCGTTATGCGTTATGCGTTATGCGTTGTGCGTTATGCGTTATGCGTTATGCGTTATGCGTTATGGATTTTGCGTTATGGGTTGTTCGTTATGCTTTATGCGTTGGGCGTTATACGTTTGCGTTATGCGTTATGCGTTATGCGTTGTGCGTTATGCGTTATGCGTTATGGATTTTGCGTTATGGGTTGTTCGTTATGCTTTATGCGTTGGGCGTTATACGTTTGCGTTATGCGTTATGCGTTATGCGTTATGTTGTATGCGTTATGTTGTATGCGTTATGCGCTATGCGTTGTGCGTTATGGATTATGCGTTATGGGTTGTTCATTATGCTTTATGCGTTGGGCGTTATACGTTTGCGTTATGCGTTATGCGTTATGCGTTATGCTTTATGCGTTATGCGTTATGCGTTATGCGTTATGCGTTATGCGTTATGCGTTATGCGTTATGCGTTATGCGTTTTGTGGTATGCGTTATGCGTTATGCGCTATGCGTTATGCGTTATGCGTTATGCGTTATGCGTTGTGCGTTATGCGTTATGCGTTATGCGTTATGCGTTATGGATTTTGCGTTATGGGTTGTTCGTTATGCTTTATGCGTTGGGCGTTATACGTTTGCGTTATGCGTTATGCTTTATGCGTTATGCTTTATGCGTTATGCGTTATGCGTTATGCGTTATACGGTGTGCGTTATGCGTTATGCGTTATGAGTTATGCGTTATGCGTTATGCGTTATGCGTTATGCGTTATGAGTTATGCGTTATGCGTTATGCGTTATGCGTTATACGTTTGCGATATGCGTTATGCGTTATGCGTTATGCTTTATGCGTTATGCGTTATTCGTTATGCGTTATACGGTGTGCGTTATGCGTTATGCGTTATGCGTTATGCGTTATGCGTTATGCGTTATGCGTTATGCGTTATGCGTTATGCGTTATGCGTTATGCGTTATGCGTTATGCGTTATGCGTTTTGCGGTATTCGTTATGCGTTGTGCATTATGCGTTATGCGTTGTGCGTTATGGGTTATGATTTATGCGTTATGCGATATGCGTTATGCGTTATGCGTTATGCGTTATGCGTTATGCGTTATGCGTTATGCGTTATACGTTTGCGATATGCGTTATGCGTTATGCGTTATGCTTTATGCGTTATGCGTTATTCGTTATGCGTTATACGGTGTGCGTTATGCGTTATGCGTTATGCGTTATGCGTTATGAGTTATGCGTTATGCGTTATGCGTTATGCGTTATGCGTTATGCGTTATGCGTTATGCGTTATGCGTTATGCGTTTTGCGGTATTCGTTATGCGTTGTGCATTATGCGTTATGCGTTGTGCGGTATGGGTTATGATTTATGCGTTATGCGATATGCGTTATGCGTTATGCGTTATGCGTTATGCGTTATGCGTTATGCGTTATCCGTTATGCGTTATGCGTTATGCGTTACGCTTTATGCGTCATGCGTGATCCGTTATGCGTTAGGCGTTATGCGATTTGCGGTATTCGTTAAGCGTTGTGCATTATGCGTTATGCGTTATGCGTTAAGGGTTATGGGTTATGCGTTATGCTTTATGCGTTATTCATTTTGCGTTATGCGTTATTCGTTATGAGTTATGAGTTATAAGTTATGCGTAATGCGTTATGCCTTATGCGTCATGCATTATGCGTTATGCGTTATGCGTTATGCGTTAACGTTATGCGTTATGCCTTATGCGTTATGCGTTAACGTTATGCGTTATGCCTTATGCGTTATGCGTTATGGGTTATGCGTTATGTGTTATGCGATATGCGTTATTGGTTATGCGTTATGCGTTATGCGTTATGCGTTATACGTTGTACGTTATGCGTTATGCGTTATGTTTTATGCGATATGCGTTATGCGTTATGTGTTATGCGTTATGCGTTATGCGTTATGCGTGATGCGTTATGCGTAATGCGATATGCGTTATGTGTTATACTTTATGCGTTATCCGTTATGTGTTCTACTTTATGGGTTATGCGTTATGCGTTATGCGTTATGCGTTATGCGTTATGCGTTATGCGTTATGCGTTATGCGTTGTGCATTATAAGTTTGCTTTATGCATTATGCGTTATGCGTTATGCTTTATGCGTTATGCGTTATGCGTTATGCGTTATGCGTTATGCGTTATGCGTTGTGCGTTATGGATTATGCGTTATGGGTTGTTCGTTATGCTTTATGCGTTGGGGGTTATACGTTTGCGTTATGCGTTATGCGTTATGCGTTATGCTTTATGCGTTATGCGTTATGCGTTATGCGTTATGCGTTATGCGTTATGCGTTATGCGTTATGCGTTATGCGTTATGCGTTGTGCGTTATGCGTTATGCGTTATGCGTTATGCGTTATGGATTTTGCGTTATGGGTTGTTCGTTATGCTTTATGCGTTGGGCGTTATACGTTTGCGATATGCGCTATGCGTTATGCGTTATGCGTTATGCTTTATGCGTTATGCGTTATGCGTTATGCGTTATACGGTGTGCGTTATGCGTTATGCGTTATGAGTTATGCGTTATGCGTTATGCGTTATGCGTTATGCGTTATGAGTTATGCGTTATGCGTTATGCGTTATGCGTTATACGTTTGCGATATGCGGTATGCGTTATGCGTTATGCTTTATGCGTTATGCGTTATTCGTTATGCGTTATACGGTGTGCGTTATGCGTTATGCGTTATGCGTTATGCGTTATGCGTTATGCGTTATGCGTTATGCGTTATGCGTTATGCGTTATGCGTTTTGCGTTATGCGTTACGCTTTATGCGTCATGCGTGATCCGTTATGCGTTAGGCGTTATGCGATTTGCGGTATTCGTTAAGCGTTGTGCATTATGCGTTATGCGTTATGCGTTAAGGGTTATGGGTTATGCGTTATGCTTTATGCGTTATTCATTTTGCGTTATGCGTTATTCGTTATGAGTTATGAGTTATAAGTTATGCGTAATGCGTTATGCCTTATGCGTCATGCATTATGCGTTATGCGTTATGTGTTATGCGATATGCGTTATGCGTTATTCGTTATGCGTTATGCGTTATGCGTTATGCGTTATGCGTTATACGTTGTACGTTATGCGTAATGCGTTATGTTTTATGCGATATGCGTTATGCGTAATGCTTTATGCGTTATGCGTTATGCGTTATGCGTTATGCTTTATGCGTTATGCGTGATCCGTTATGCGTGATCCGTTATGCGTTATGCGTTAACGTTATGCGTTATGCCTTATGCGTTATGCGTTATGGGTTATGCGTTATGTGTTATGCGATATGCGTTATGCGTTATGCGTTATGCGTTATGCGTTATGCGTTATACGTTGTACGTTATGCGTTATGCGTTATGTTTTATGCGATATGCGTTATGCGTTATGTGTTATGCGTTATGCGTTATGCGTTATGCGTGATGCGTTATGCGTAATGCGATATGCGTTATGTGTTATACTTTATGCGTTATCCGTTATGTGTTATACTTTATGGGTTATGCGTTATGCGTTATGCGTTATGCGTTATGCGTTATGCGTCATGCGTTATGCGTTGTGCATTATAAGTTTGCTTTATGCATTATGCGTTATGCGTTATGCTTTATGCGTTATGCGTTATGCGTTATGCGTTATGCGTTATGCGTTATGCGTTATGCGTTATGCGTTATGGATTATGCCTAATGGGTTATTCGTTATGCTTTATGCGTTGGGCGTTATGCGTTATGCGTTATGCGTTATGCGTTATCCGTTATGCGTTATGCGTTATGCGTTATGCTTTATGCGTGATCCGTTATGCGTTAGGCGTTATGCGATTTGCGGTATTCGTTAGGCGTTGTGCATTATGCGTTATGCGTTATGCGTTAAGGGTTATGGGTTATGCGTTATGCTTTATGCGTTATTCATTTTGCGTTATGCGTTATTCGTTATGCGTTATGCGTTATGGGTTATGCGTTATGTGTTATGCGATATGCGTTATGCGTTATGCGTTATGCGTTATGCGTTATGCGTTATGCGTTATACGTTGTACGTTATGCGTTATGCGTTATGTTTTATGCGATATGCGTTATGCGTTATGTGTTATGCGTTATGCGTTATGCGTTATGCGTTATGCGTGATGCGTTATGCGTAATGCGATATGCGTTATGTGTTATACTTAATGCGTTATCCGTTATGTGTTATACTTTATGGGTTATGCGTTATGCGTTATGCGTTATGCGTTATGCGTTATGCGTTGTGCGTTATAAGTTTGCTTTATGCGTTATGCGTTATGCGTTATGCGTTATGCGTTATGCGTTATGCGTTTTGCGGTATGCGTTATGCGTTATGCGTTATGCGTTATGCGTTATGCGTTATGCGTTATGCGTTATGCGTTGTGCGTTATGCGTTATGCGTTATGCGTTATGCGTTATGGATTTTGCGTTATGGGTTGTTCGTTATGCTTTATGCGTTGGGCGTTATACGTTTGCGTTATGCGTTATGCCTTATGCGTTATGCTTTATGCGTTATGCGTTATGCGTTATACGGTGTGCGTTATGCGTTATGCGTTATGAGTTATGCGTTATGCGTTATGCGTTATGCGTTATGAGTTATGCGTTATGCGTTATGCGTTATGCGTTATGCGTTATGCGTTATGCGTTATGCGTTATGCGTTATGCGTTATGCGTTATGCGTTATGCGTTATGCGTTATGCGTTATGCGTTATGCGTTATGCGTTATGCGTTATGCGTTATGCGTTATGCGTTATGCGTTATGCGTTATGCGTTATGCGTTATGCGTTTTGCGGTATTCGTTATGCGTTGTGCATTATGCGTTATGCGTTGTGCGTTATGGGTTATGATTTATGCGTTATGCGATATGCGTTATGCGTTATGCGTTATGCGTTATGCGTTATGCGCTATCCGTTATGTTGTATGCGTTATGCGCTATGAGTTGTGCGTTATGGATTATGCGTTATGGGTTGTTCATTATGCTTTATGCGTTGGGCGTTATTCGTTTGTGTTATGCGTTATGCGTTATGCGTTATGCTTTATGCGTTATGCGTTATGCGTTATGCGTTATGCGTTATGCGTTATGCGTTATGCGTTATGCGTTATGCGTTATGCTTTTTGTGGTATGCGTTATGCGTTATGCGTTATGCGTTATGCGTTATGCGTTGTGCGTTATGCGTTATGCGTTATGCGTTATGCGTTATGCGTTATGCGTTATGCGTTTTGTGGTATGCGTTATGCGTTATGCGTTATGCGTTATGCGTTATGCGTTATGCGTTATGCGTTGTGCGTTATGCGTTATGCGTTATGCGTTATGCGTTATGGATTTTGCGTTATGGGTTGTTCGTTATGCTTTATGCGTTGGGCGTTATACGTTTGCGTTATGCGTTATGCGTTATGCGTTATGCTTTATGCGTTATGCGTTATGCGTTATGCGTTATACGGTGTGCGTTATGCGTTATGCGTTATGAGTTATGCGTTATGCGATATGCGTTATGCGTTATGCGTTATGAGTTATGCGTTATGCGTTATGCGTTATGCGTTATACGTTTGCGATATGCGTTATGCGTTATGCGTTATGCTTTATGCGTTATGCGTTATGCGTTATGCGTTATGCGTTATGCGTTATGCGTTTTGTGGTATGCGTTATGCGTTATGCGTTATGCGTTATGCGTTATGCGTTATGCGTTGTGCGTTATGCGTTATGCGTTATGCGTTATGCGTTATGGATTTTGCGTTATGGGTTGTTCGTTATGCTTTATGCGTTGGGCGTTATACGTTTGCGTTATGCGTTATGCGTTATGCGTTATGCTTTATGCGTTATGCGTTATGCGTTATACGGTGTGCGTTATGCGTTATGCGTTATGAGTTATGCGTTATGCGATATGCGTTATGCGTTATGCGTTATGAGTTATGCGTTATGCGTTATGCGTTATGCGTTATACGTTTGCGATATGCGTTATGCGTTATGCGTTATGCTTTATGCGTTATGCGTTATTCGTTATGCGTTATACGGTGTGCGTTATGCGTTATGCGTTATGCGTTATGCGTTATGCGTTATGCGTTATGCGTTATGCGTTATGCGTTATGCGTTATGCGTTATGCGTTATGCGTTATGCGTTATGCGTTTTGCGGTATTCGTTATGCGTTGTGCATTATGCGTTATGCGTTGTGCGTTATGGGTTATGATTTATGCGTTATGCGATATGCGTTATGCGTTATGCGTTATGCGTTATGCGTTATGCGTTATGCGTTATGCGTTATGCGTTATGCGTTATGCGTTATGCGTTATGCGTTATGCGTGATCCGTTATGCGTTAGGCGTTATGCGATTTGCGGTATTCGTTAAGCGTTGTGCATTATGCGTTATGCGTTATGCGTTAAGGGTTATGGGTTATGCGTTATGCTTTATGCGTTATTCATTTTGCGTTATGCGTTATTCGTTATGAGTTATGAGTTATAAGTTATGCGTAATGCGTTATGCCTTATGCGTCATGCATTATGCGTTATGCGTTATGTGTTATGCGATATGCGTTATGCGTTATTCGTTATGCGTTATGCGTTATGCGTTATGCGTTATGCGTTATACGTTGTACGTTATGCGTAATGCGTTATGTTTTATGCGATATGCGTTATGCGTAATGCTTTATGCGTTATGCGTTATGCGTTATGCTTTATGCGTTATGCGTGATCCGTTATGCGTGATCCGTTATGCGTTATGCGTTAACGTTATGCGTTATGCCTTATGCGTTATGCGTTATGGGTTATGCGTTATGTGTTATGCGATATGCGTTATGCGTTATGCGTTATGCGTTATGCGTTATGCGTTATACGTTGTACGTTATGCGTTATGCGTTATGTTTTATGCGATATGCGTTATGCGTTATGTGTTATGCGTTATGCGTTATGCGTTATGCGTGATGCGTTATGCGTAATGCGATATGCGTTATGTGTTATACTTTATGCGTTATCCGTTATGTGTTATACTTTATGGGTTATGCGTTATGCGTTATGCGTTATGCGTTATGCGTTATGCGTCATGCGTTATGCGTTGTGCATTATAAGTTTGCTTTATGCATTATGCGTTATGCGTTATGCTTTATGCGTTATGCGTTATGCGTTATGCGTTATGCGTTATGCGTTATGCGTTATGGATTATGCCTAATGGGTTATTCGTTATGCTTTATGCGTTGGGCGTTATACGTTTGCGTTATGCGTTATGCCTTATGCGTTATGCTTTATGCGTTATGCGTTATGCGTTATGCGTTATACGGTGTGCGTTATGCGTTATGCGTTATGAGTTATGCGTTATGCGTTATGCGTTATGCGTTATGAGTTATGCGTTATGCGTTATACGTTTGCGTTATGCGTTATGCGTTATGCGTTATGCTTTATGCGTTATGCGTTATGCGTTATGCGTTATGCGTTATGCGTTATGCGTTATGCGTTATGCGTTATGCGTTATGCGTTATGCGTTATGCGTTATGCGTTATGCGTTTTGCGGTATGCGTTATGCGTTATGCGTTATGCGTTATGCGTTATGCGTTATGCGTTATGCGTTATGCGTTATGCGTTATGCGTTATGCGTTATGCGTTGTGCGTTATGCGTTATGCGTTATGCGTTATGCGTTATGGATTTTGCGTTATGGGTTGTTCGTTATGCTTTATGCGTTGGGCGTTATACGTTTGCGTTATGCGTTATGCCTTATGCGTTATGCTTTATGCGTTATGCGTTATGCGTTATACGGTGTGCGTTATGCGTTATGCGTTATGAGTTATGCGTTATGCGTTATGCGTTATGCGTTATGCGTTATGAGTTATGCGTTATGCGTTATGCGTTATGCGTTATGCGTTATGCGTTATGCGTTATGCGTTATGCGTTATGCGTTATGCGTTATGCGTTATGCGTTATGCGTTATGCGTTATGCGTTATGCGTTATGCGTTATGCGTTATGCTTTATGCGTCATGCGTGATCCGTTATGCGTTAGGCGTTATGCGATTTGCGGTATTCGTTAAGCGTTGTGCATTATGCGTTATGCGTTATGCGTTAAGGGTTATGGGTTATGCGTTATGCTTTATGCGTTATTCATTTTGCGTTATGCGTTATTCGTTATGAGTTATGCGTTAAGCGTTTTGCGGTATGCGTTATGCGTTATGCGTTATGCGTTATGCATTATGCGTTATGCGTTATGCTTTATGCGTTGGGCGTTATACGTTTGCGTTATGCGTTATGCCTTATGCGTTATGCTTGATGCGTTATGCGTTATGCGTTATGCGTTTTGCGGTATTCGTTATGCGTTGTGCATTATGCGTTATGCGTTGTGCGTTATGGGTTATGATTTATGCGTTATGCGATATGCGTTATGCGTTATGCGTTATGCGTTATGCGTTATCCGTTATGCGTTATGCGTTGTGCGTTATGGGTTATGATTTATGCGTTATGCGATATGCGTTATGCGTTATGCGTTATGCGTTATGCGTTATGCGTTATCCGTTATGCGTTATGCGTTATGCGTTATGCTTTATGCGTGATCCGTTATGCGTTAGGCGTTATGCGATTTGCGGTATTCGTTAGGCGTTGTGCATTATGCGTTATGCGTTATGCGTTAAGGGTTATGGGTTATGCGTTATGCTTTATGCGTTATTCATTTTGCGTTATGCGTTATTCGTTATGAGTTATAAGTTATGCGTAATGCGTTATGCCTTATGCGTCATGCATTATGCGTTATGCGTTATGTGTTATGCGATATGCGTTATGCGTTATGCGTTATGCGTTATGCGTTATGCGTTATGCGTTATGCGTTATGCGTTATGCGTTATACGTTGTACGTTATGCGTAATGCGTTATGTTTTATGCGATATGCGTTATGCGTAATGCTTTATGCGTTATGCGTTATGCGTTATGCGTTATGCTTTATGCGTTACGCGTGATCCGTTATGCGTGATCCGTTATGCGTTATGCGTTAACGTTATGCGTTATGCCTTATGCGTTATGCGTTATGGGTTATGCGTTATGTGTTATGCGATATGCGTTATGCGTTATGCGTTATGCGTTATGCGTTATGCGTTATGCGTTATACGTTGTACGTTATGCGTTATGCGTTATGTTTTATGCGATATGCGTTATGCGTTATGTGTTATGCGTTATGCGTTATGCGTTATGCGTTATGCGTGATGCGTTATGCGTAATGCGATATGCGTTATGTGTTATACTTAATGCGTTATCCGTTATGTGTTATACTTTATGGGTTATGCGTTATGCGTTATGCGTTATGCGTTATGCGTTATGCGTTATGCGTTGTGCGTTATAAGTTTGCTTTATGCGTTATGCGTTATGCGTTATGCGTTATGCGTTATGCGTTATGCGTTTTGCGGTATGCGTTATGCGTTATGCGTTATGCGTTATGCGTTATGCGTTATGCGTTATGCGTTGTGCGTTATGCGTTATGCGTTATGCGTTATGCGTTATGGATTTTGCGTTATGGGTTGTTCGTTATGCTTTATGCGTTGGGCGTTATACGTTTGCGTTATGCGTTATGCCTTATGCGTTATGCTTTATGCGTTATGCGTTATGCGTTATACGGTGTGCGTTATGCGTTATGCGTTATGAGTTATGCGTTATGCGTTATGCGTTATGCGTTATGAGTTATGCGTTATGCGTTATGCGTTATGCGTTATGCGTTATGCGTTATGCGTTATGCGTTATGCGTTACGCGTTATGCGTTATGCGTTATGCGTTATGCGTTATGCGTTATGCGTTATGCGTTATGCGTTATGCGTTATGCGTTATGCGTTATGCGTTATGCGTTATGCGTTATGCGTTATGCGTTATGCGTTATGCGTTATGCGTTATGCGTTATGCGTTATGCGTTATGCGTTATGCGTTTTGCGGTATTCGTTATGCGTTGTGCATTATGCGTTATGCGTTGTGCGTTATGGGTTATGATTTATGCGTTATGCGATATGCGTTATGCGTTATGCGTTATGCGTTATGCGTTATGCGCTATCCGTTATGTTGTATGCGTTATGCGCTATGCGTTGTGCGTTATGGATTATGCGTTATGGGTTGTTCATTATGCTTTATGCGTTGGGCGTTATTCGTTTGCGTTATGCGTTATGCGTTATGCGTTATGCTTTATGCGTTATGCGTTATGCGTTATGCGTTATGCGTTATGCGTTATGCGTTATGCGTTATGCGTTATGCTTTTTGTGGTATGCGTTATGCGTTATGCGTTATGCGTTATGCGTTATGCGTTGTGCGTTATGCGTTATGCGTTATGCGTTATGCGTTATGCGTTATGCGTTATGCGTTTTGTGGTATGCGTTATGCGTTATGCGTTATGCGTTATGCGTTATGCGTTATGCGTTGTGCGTTATGCGTTATGCGTTATGCGTTATGCGTTATGGATTTTGCGTTATGGGTTGTTCGTTATGCTTTATGCGTTGGGCGTTATACGTTTGCGTTATGCGTTATGCGTTATGCGTTATGCTTTATGCGTTATGCGTTATGCGTTATGCGTTATACGGTGTGCGTTATGCGTTATGCGTTATGAGTTATGCGTTATGCGATATGCGTTATGCGTTATGCGTTATGAGTTATGCGTTATGCGTTATGCGTTATGCGTTATACGTTTGCGATATGCGTTATGCGTTATGCGTTATGCGTTATGCTTTATGCGTTATGCGTTATGCGTTATGCGTTATGCGTTATGCGTTATGCGTTTTGTGGTATGCGTTATGCGTTATGCGTTATGCGTTATGCGTTATGCGTTATGCGTTGTGCGTTATGCGTTATGCGTTGTGCGTTATGCGTTATGGATTTTGCGTTATGGGTTGTTCGTTATGCTTTATGCGTTGGGCGTTATACGTTTGCGTTATGCGTTATGCGTTATGCGTTATGCTTTATGCGTTATGCGTTATGCGTTATACGGTGTGCGTTATGCGTTATGCGTTATGAGTTATGCGTTATGCGATATGCGTTATGCGTTATGCGTTATGAGTTATGCGTTATGCGTTATGCGTTATGCGTTATACGTTTGCGATATGCGTTATGCGTTATGCGTTATGCTTTATGCGTTATGCGTTATTCGTTATGCGTTATACGGTGTGCGTTATGCGTTATGCGTTATGCGTTATGCGTTATGCGTTATGCGTTATGCGTTATGCGTTATGCGTTATGCGTTATGCGTTATGCGTTATGCGTTATGCGTTATGCGTTATGCGTTAAGGGTTATGGGTTATGCGTTATGCTTTATGCGTTATTCATTTTGCGTTATGCGTTATTCGTTATGAGTTATGAGTTATAAGTTATGCGTAATGCGTTATGCCTTATGCGTCATGCATTATGCGTTATGCGTTATGTGTTATGCGATATGCGTTATGCGTTATTCGTTATGCGTTATGCGTTATGCGTTATGCGTTATGCGTTATACGTTGTACGTTATGCGTAATGCGTTATGTTTTATGCGTTATGCGTTATGCGTTAAGGTTTATGGGTTATGCGTTATGCTTTATGCGTTATTCATTTTGCGTTATGCGTTATTCGTTATGAGTTATGAGTTATAAGTTATGCGTAATGCGTTATGCCTTATGCGTCATGCATTATGCGTTATGCGTTATGTGTTATGCGATATGCGTTATGCGTTATTCGTTATGCGTTATGCGTTATGCGTTATGCGTTATGCGTTATACGTTGTACGTTATGCGTAATGCGTTATGTTTTATGCGATATGCGTTATGCGTAATGCTTTATGCGTTATGCGTTATGCGTTATGCGTTATGCGTTATGCTTTATGCGTTATGCGTGATCCGTTATGCGTGATCCGTTATGCGTTATGCGTTAACGTTATGCGTTATGCCTTATGCGTTATGCGTTATGGGTTATGCGTTATGTGTTATGCGATATGCGTTATTGGTTATGCGTTATGCGTTATGCGTTAAACGTTATACGTTGTACGTTATGCGTTATGCGTTATGTTTTATGCGATATGCGTTATGCGTTATGTGTTATGCGTTATGCGTTATGCGTTATGCGTTATGCGTGATGCGTTATGCGTAATGCGATATGCGTTATGTGTTATACTTTATGCGTTATCCGTTATGTGTTCTACTTTATGGGTTATGCGTTATGCGTTATGCGTTATGCGTTATGCGTTATGCGTTATGCGTTATGCGTTATGCGTTATGCGTTGTGCATTATAAGTTTGCTTTATGCATTATGCGTTATGCGTTATGCTTTATGCGTTATGCGTTATGCGTTATGCGTTATGCGTTATGCGTTATGCGTTGTGCGTTATGGATTATGCGTTATGGGTTGTTCGTTATGCTTTATGCGTTGGGCGTTATACGTTTGCGTTATGCGTTATGCGTTATGCGTTATGCTTTATGCGTTATGCGTTATGCGTTATGCGTTATGCGTTATGCGTTATGCGTTATGCGTTATGCGTTATGCGTTATGCTTTTTGTGGTATGCGTTATGCGTTATGCGTTATGCATTATAAGTTTGCTTTATGCATTATGCGTTATGCGTTATGCTTTATGCGTTATGCGTTATGCGTTATGCGTT
Source organism: Lasioglossum morio (assembly GCA_916610235.2). NCBI lineage: Eukaryota > Metazoa > Arthropoda > Insecta > Hymenoptera > Halictidae > Lasioglossum > Lasioglossum morio. The sequence goes on along the minus strand of CAKAJA020000151.1, from coordinate 1,956,447 downwards.
ATGCGTTATGCGTTATGCGTTATGCGTTATGCGTTATGCGTTATGCGTTTTGTGGTATGCGTTATGCGTTATGCGTTATGCGTTATGCGTTGTGCGTTATGCGTTATGCGTTATGCGTTATGCGTTATGGATTTTGCGTTATGGGTTGTTCGTTATGCTTTATGCGTTGGGCGTTATACGTTTGCGTTATGCGTTATGCGTTATGCGTTATGTTGTATGCGTTATGCGCTATGCGTTGTGCGTTATGGATTATGCGTTATGGGTTGTTCGTTATGCTTTATGCGTTGGGCGTTATTCGTTTGCGTTATGCGTTATGCGTTATGCGTTATGCTTTATGCGTTATGCGTTATGCGTTATGCGTTATGCGTTATGCGTTATGCGTTATGCGTTATGCGTTATGCGTTATGCTTTTTGTGGTATGCGTTATGCGTTATGCGTTATGCGTTATGCGTTATGCGTTATGCGTTGTGCGTTATGCGTTATGCGTTATGCGTTATGCGTTATGGATTTTGCGTTATGGGTTGTTCGTTATGCTTTATGCGTTGGGCGTTATACGTTTGCGTTATGCGTTATGCGTTATGCGTTGTGCGTTATGCGTTATGCGTTATGGATTTTGCGTTATGGGTTGTTCGTTATGCTTTATGCGTTGGGCGTTATACGTTTGCGTTATGCGTTATGCGTTATGCGTTATGTTGTATGCGTTATGTTGTATGCGTTATGCGCTATGCGTTGTGCGTTATGGATTATGCGTTATGGGTTGTTCATTATGCTTTATGCGTTGGGCGTTATACGTTTGCGTTATGCGTTATGCGTTATGCGTTATGCTTTATGCGTTATGCGTTATGCGTTATGCGTTATGCGTTATGCGTTATGCGTTATGCGTTATGCGTTATGCGTTTTGTGGTATGCGTTATGCGTTATGCGTTATGCGTTATGCGTTATGCGTTATGCGTTGTGCGTTATGCGTTATGCGTTATGCGTTATGCGTTATGGATTTTGCGTTATGGGTTGTTCGTTATGCTTTATGCGTTGGGCGTTATACGTTTGCGTTATGCGTTATGCGTTATGCGTTATGCTTTATGCGTTATGCGTTATGCGTTATGCGTTATACGGTGTGCGTTATGCGTTATGCGTTATGAGTTATGCGTTATGCGTTATGCGTTATGCGTTATGCGTTATGAGTTATGCGTTATGCGTTATGCGTTATGCGTTATACGTTTGCGATATGCGTTATGCGTTATGCGTTATGCTTTATGCGTTATGCGTTATTCGTTATGCGTTATACGGTGTGCGTTATGCGTTATGCGTTATGCGTTATGCGTTATGCGTTATGCGTTATGCGTTATGCGTTATGCGTTATGCGTTATGCGTTATGCGTTTTGCGGTATTCGTTATGCGTTGTGCATTATGCGTTATGCGTTGTGCGTTATGGGTTATGATTTATGCGTTATGCGATATGCGTTATGCGTTATGCGTTATGCGTTATGCGTTATGCGTTATGCGTTATGCGTTATGCGTTATACGTTTGCGATATGCGTTATGCGTTATGCGTTATGCTTTATGCGTTATGCGTTATTCGTTATGCGTTATACGGTGTGCGTTATGCGTTATGCGTTATGCGTTATGCGTTATGAGTTATGCGTTATGCGTTATGCGTTATGCGTTATGCGTTATGCGTTATGCGTTATGCGTTATGCGTTATGCGTTATGCGTTTTGCGGTATTCGTTATGCGTTGTGCATTATGCGTTATGCGTTGTGCGGTATGGGTTATGATTTATGCGTTATGCGATATGCGTTATGCGTTATCCGTTATGCGTTATGCGTTATGCGTTACGCTTTATGCGTCATGCGTGATCCGTTATGCGTTAGGCGTTATGCGATTTGCGGTATTCGTTAAGCGTTGTGCATTATGCGTTATGCGTTATGCGTTAAGGGTTATGGGTTATGCGTTATGCTTTATGCGTTATTCATTTTGCGTTATGCGTTATTCGTTATGAGTTATGAGTTATAAGTTATGCGTAATGCGTTATGCCTTATGCGTCATGCATTATGCGTTATGCGTTATGTGTTATGCGATATGCGTTATGCGTTATTCGTTATGCGTTATGCGTTATGCGTTATGCGTTATGCGTTATACGTTGTACGTTATGCGTAATGCGTTATGTTTTATGCGATATGCGTTATGCGTAATGCTTTATGCGTTATGCGTTATGCGTTATGCGTTATGCTTTATGCGTTATGCGTGATCCGTTATGCGTGATCCGTTATGCGTTATGCGTTAACGTTATGCGTTATGCCTTATGCGTTATGCGTTATGGGTTATGCGTTATGTGTTATGCGATATGCGTTATTGGTTATGCGTTATGCGTTATGCGTTATGCGTTATACGTTGTACGTTATGCGTTATGCGTTATGTTTTATGCGATATGCGTTATGCGTTATGTGTTATGCGTTATGCGTTATGCGTTATGCGTGATGCGTTATGCGTAATGCGATATGCGTTATGTGTTATACTTTATGCGTTATCCGTTATGTGTTCTACTTTATGGGTTATGCGTTATGCGTTATGCGTTATGCGTTATGCGTTATGCGTTGTGCATTATAAGTTTGCTTTATGCATTATGCGTTATGCGTTATGCTTTATGCGTTATGCGTTATGCGTTATGCTTTATGCGTTATGCGTTATGCGTTGTGCGTTATGGATTATGCGTTATGGGTTGTTCGTTATGCTTTATGCGTTGGGGGTTATACGTTTGCGTTATGCGTTATGCGTTATGCGTTATGCTTTATGCGTTATGCGTTATGCGTTATGCGTTATGCGTTATGCGTTATGCGTTATGCGTTATGCGTTATGCGTTATGCGTTATGCGTTGTGCGTTATGCGTTATGCGTTATGCGTTATGCGTTATGGATTTTGCGTTATGGGTTGTTCGTTATGCTTTATGCGTTGGGCGTTATACGTTTGCGATATGCGTTATGCGTTATGCGTTATGCGTTATGCGTTATGCTTTATGCGTTATGCGTTATGCGTTATGCGTTATACGGTGTGCGTTATGCGTTATGCGTTATGAGTTATGCGTTATGCGTTATGCGTTATGCGTTATGCGTTATGCGTTATGAGTTATGCGTTATGCGTTATGCGTTATGCGTTATACGTTTGCGATATGCGGTATGCGTTATGCGTTATGCTTTATGCGTTATGCGTTATTCGTTATGCGTTATACGGTGTGCGTTATGCGTTATGCGTTATGCGTTATGCGTTATGCGTTATGCGTTATGCGTTATGCGTTATGCGTTATGCGTTTTGCGTTATGCGTTACGCTTTATGCGTCATGCGTGATCCGTTATGCGTTAGGCGTTATGCGATTTGCGGTATTCGTTAAGCGTTGTGCATTATGCGTTATGCGTTATGCGTTAAGGGTTATTGGTTATGCGTTATGCTTTATGCGTTATTCATTTTGCGTTATGCGTTATTCGTTATGAGTTATGAGTTATAAGTTATGCGTAATGCGTTATGCCTTATGCGTCATGCATTATGCGTTATGCGTTATGTGTTATGCGATATGCGTTATGCGTTATTCGTTATGCGTTATGCGTTATGCGTTATGCGTTATGCGTTATACGTTGTACGTTATGCGTAATGCGTTATGTTTTATGCGATATGCGTTATGCGTAATGCTTTATGCGTTATGCGTTATGCGTTATGCGTTATGCTTTATGCGTTATGCGTGATCCGTTATGCGTGATCCGTTATGCGTTATGCGTTAACGTTATGCGTTATGCCTTATGCGTTATGCGTTATGGGTTATGCGTTATGTGTTATGCGATATGCGTTATGCGTTATGCGTTATGCGTTTTGCGTTATGCGTTATACGTTGTACGTTATGCGTTATGCGTTATGTTTTATGCGATATGCGTTATGCGTTATGTGTTATGCGTTATGCGTTATGCGTTATGCGTGATGCGTTATGCGTAATGCTATATGCGTTATGTGTTATACTTTATGCGTTATCCGTTATGTGTTATACTTTATGGGTTATGCGTTATGCGTTATGCGTTATGCGTTATGCGTTATGCGTCATGCGTTATGCGTTGTGCATTATAAGTTTGCTTTATGCATTATGCGTTATGCGTTATGCTTTATGCGTTATGCGTTATGCGTTATGCGTTATGCGTTATGCGTTATGCGTTTTGCGTTATGGATTATGCCTAATGGGTTATTCGTTATGCTTTATGCGTTGGGCGTTATACGTTTGCGTTATGCGTTATGCCTTATGCGTTATGCTTTATGCGTTATGCGTTATGAGTTATGCGTTATACGGTGTGCGTTATGCGTTATGCGTTATGAGTTATGCGTTATGCGTTATGCGTTATGCGTTATGAGTTATGCGTTATGCGTTATACGTTTGCGTTATGCGTTATGCGTTATGCGTTATGCTTTATGCGTTATGCGTTATGCGTTATGCGTTATGCGTTATGCGTTATGCGTTATGCGTTATGCGTTATGCGTTATGCGTTATGCGTTATGCGTTTTGCGGTATGCGTTATGCGTTATGCGTTATGCGTTATGCGTTATGCGTTATGCGTTATGCGTTATGCGTTGTGCGTTATGCGTTATGCGTTATGCGTTATGCGTTATGGATTTTGCGTTATGGGTTGTTCGTTATGCTTTATGCGTTGGGCGTTATACGTTTGCGTTATGCGTTATGCCTTATGCGTTATGCTTTATGCGTTATGCGTTATGCGTTATACGGTGTGCGTTATGCGTTATGCGTTATGAGTTATGCGTTATGCGTTATGCGTTATGCGTTATGCGTTATGAGTTATGCGTTATGCGTTATGCGTTATGCGTTATGCGTTATGCGTTATGCGTTATGCGTTATGCGTTATGCGTTATGCGTTATGCGTTATGCGTTATGCGTTATGCGTTATGCGTTATGCGTTATGCGTTATGCGTTATGCGTTTTGCGGTATTCGTTATGCGTTGTGCATTATGCCTTATGCGTTGTGCGTTGTGCGTTATGGGTTATGATTTATGCGTTATGCGATATGCGTTATGCGTTATGCGTTATGCGTTATGCGTTATGCGTTATCCGTTATGCGTTATGCGTTATGCGTTATGCTTTATGCGTCATGCGTGATCCGTTATGCGTTAGGCGTTATGCGATTTGCGGTATTCGTTAAGCGTTGTGCATTATGCGTTATGCGTTATGCGTTAAGGGTTATGGGTTATGCGTTATGCTTTATGCGTTATTCATTTTGCGTTATGCGTTATTCGTTATGAGTTATGCGTTATGCGTTATGCGTTGTGCGTTATGGGTTATGATTTATGCGTTATGCGATATGCGTTATGCGTTATGCGTTATGCGTTATGCGTTATGCGTTATCCGTTATGCGTTATGCGTTGTGCGTTATGGGTTATGATTTATGCGTTATGCGATATGCGTTATGCGTTATGCGTTATGCGTTATGCGTTATGCGTTATCCGTTATGCGTTATGCGTTATGCGTTATGCTTTATGCGTGATCCGTTATGCGTTAGGCGTTATGCGATTTGCGGTATTCGTTAGGCGTTGTGCATTATGCGTTATGCGTTATGCGTTAAGGGTTATGGGTTATGCGTTATGCTTTATGCGTTATTCATTTTGCGTTATGCGTTATTCGTTATGAGTTATAAGTTATGCGTAATGCGTTATGCCTTATGCGTCATGCATTATGCGTTATGCGTTATGTGTTATGCGATATGCGTTATGCGTTATGCGTTATGCGTTATGCGTTATGCGTTATGCGTTATGCGTTATGCGTTATACGTTGTACGTTATGCGTAATGCGTTATGTTTTATGCGATATGCGTTATGCGTAATGCTTTATGCGTTATGCGTTATGCGTTATGCGTTATGCTTTATGCGTTACGCGTGATCCGTTATGCGTGATCCGTTATGCGTTATGCGTTAACGTTATGCGTTATGCCTTATGCGTTATGCGTTATGGGTTATGCGTTATGTGTTATGCGATATGCGTTATGCGTTATGCGTTATGCGTTATGCGTTATGCGTTATGCGTTATGCGTTATACGTTGTACGTTATGCGTTATGCGTTATGTTTTATGCGATATGCGTTATGCGTTATGTGTTATGCGTTATGCGTTATGCGTTATGCGTTATGCGTGATGCGTTATGCGTAATGCGATATGCGTTATGTGTTATACTTAATGCGTTATCCGTTATGTGTTATACTTTATGGGTTATGCGTTATGCGTTATGCGTTATGCGTTATGCGTTATGCGTTATGCGTTATGCGTTGTGCGTTATAAGTTTGCTTTATGCGTTATGCGTTATGCGTTATGCGTTATGCGTTATGCGTTATGCGTTTTGCGGTATGCGTTATGCGTTATGCGTTATGCGTTATGCGTTATGCGTTATGCGTTATGCGTTATGCGTTGTGCGTTATGCGTTATGCGTTATGCGTTATGCGTTATGGATTTTGCGTTATGGGTTGTTCGTTATGCTTTATGCGTTGGGCGTTATACGTTTGCGTTATGCGTTATGCCTTATGCGTTATGCTTTATGCGTTATGCGTTATGCGTTATGCGTTATGCGTTATGAGTTATGCGTTATGCGTTATGCGTTATGCGTTATGCGTTTTGCGGTATTCGTTATGCGTTATGCGTTATGCGTTATGCGTTATGCGTTATGCGTTACGCGTTATGCGCTATGCGTTATGCGTTATGCGTTATGCGTTATGCGTTATGCGTTATGCGTTATGCGTTATGCGTTATGAGTTATGCGTTATGCGTTATGCGTTATGCGTTATGCGTTATGCGTTATGCGTTATGCGTTATGCGTTATGCGTTATGCGTTATGCGTTATGCGTTATGCGTTATGCGTTATGCGTTATGCGTTATGCGTTATGCGTTATGCGTTATGCGTTATGCGTTTTGCGGTATTCGTTATGCGTTGTGCATTATGCGTTATGCGTTGTGCGTTGTGCGTTATGGGTTATGATTTATGCGTTATGCGATATGCGTTATGCGTTATGCGTTATGCGTTATGCGTTATGCGTTATCCGTTATGCGTTATGCGTTATGCGTTATGCTTTATGCGTCATGCGTGATCCGTTATGCGTTAGGCGTTATGCGATTTGCGGTATTCGTTAAGCGTTGTGCATTATGCGTTATGCGTTATGCGTTAAGGGTTATGGGTTATGCGTTATGCTTTATGCGTTATTCATTTTGCGTTATGCGTTATTCGTTATGAGTTATGCGTTATGCGTTTTGCGGTATGCGTTATGCGTTATGCGTTATGCGTTATGCATTATGCGTTATGCGTTATGCTTTATGCGTTGGGCGTTATACGTTTGCGTTATGCGTTATGCCTTATGCGTTATGCTTGATGCGTTATGCGTTATGCGTTATGCGTTATGCGTTTTGCGGTATTCGTTATGCGTTGTGCATTATGGATTATGCGTTATGGGTTGTTCGTTATGCTTTATGCGTTGGGCGTTATTCGTTTGCGTTATGCGTTATGCGTTATGCTTTATGCGTTATGCGTTATGCCTTATGCGTTATGCGTTATGGGTTATGCGTTATGTGTTATGCGATATGCGTTATGCGTTATGCGTTATGCGTTATGCGTTATGCGTTATGCGTTATACGTTGTACGTTATGCGTTATGCGTTATGTTTTATGCGATATGCGTTATGCGTTATGTGTTATGCGTTATGCGTTATGCGTTATGCGTTATGCGTGATGCGTTATGCGTAATGCGATATGCGTTATGTGTTATACTTAATGCGTTATCCGTTATGTGTTATACTTTATGGGTTATGCGTTATGCGTTATGCGTTATGCGTTATGCGTTATGCGTTATGCGTTGTGCGTTATAAGTTTGCTTTATGCGTTATGCGTTATGCGTTATGCGTTATGCGTTATGCGTTATGCGTTTTGCGGTATGCGTTATGCGTTATGCGTTATGCGTTATGCGTTATGCGTTATGCGTTATGCGTTATGCGTTATGCGTTGTGCGTTATGCGTTATGCGTTATGCGTTATGCGTTATGGATTTTGCGTTATGGGTTGTTCGTTATGCTTTATGCGTTGGGCGTTATACGTTTGCGTTATGCGTTATGCCTTATGCGTTATGCTTTATGCGTTATGCGTTATGCGTTATACGGTGTGCGTTATGCGTTATGCGTTATGAGTTATGCGTTATGCGTTATGCGTTATGCGTTATGAGTTATGCGTTATGCGTTATGCGTTATGCGTTATGCGTTATGCGTTATGCGTTATGCGTTATGCGTTATGCGTTATGCGTTATGCGTTATGCGTTATGCGTTATGCGTTATGCGTTATGCGTTATGCGTTATGCGTTATGCGTTATGCGTTATGCGTTATGCGTTATGCGTTATGCGTTATGCGTTATGCGTTATGCGTTATGCGTTATGCGTTTTGCGGTATTCGTTATGCGTTGTGCATTATGCGTTATGCGTTGTGCGTTATGGGTTATGATTTATGCGTTATGCGATATGCGTTATGCGTTATGCGTTATGAGTTATGCGTTATGCGATATGCGTTATGCGTTATGCGTTATGAGTTATGCGTTATGCGTTATGCGTTATGCGTTATACGTTTGCGATATGCGTTATGCGTTATGCGTTATGCGTTATGCGAAATGCGTTATGCGTTGTGCGTTATGCGTTATGCGTTGTGCGTTATGCGTTATGGATTTTGCGTTATGGGTTGTTCGTTATGCTTTATGCGTTGGGCGTTATACGTTTGCGTTATGCGTTATGCGTTATGCGTTATGCTTTATGCGTTATGCGTTATGCGTTATACGGTGTGCGTTATGCGTTATGCGTTATGAGTTATGCGTTATGCGATATGCGTTATGCGTTATGCGTTATGAGTTATGCGTTATGCGTTATGCGTTATGCGTTATACGTTTGCGATATGCGTTATGCGTTATGCGTTATGCTTTATGCGTTATGCGTTATTCGTTATGCGTTATACGGTGTGCGTTATGCGTTATGCGTTATGCGTTATGCGTTATGCGTTATGCGTTATGCGTTATGCGTTATGCGTTATGCGTTATGCGTTATGCGTTATGCGTTATGCGTTTTGCGGTATTCGTTATGCGTTGTGCATTATGCGTTATGCGTTGTGCGTTATGGGTTATGATTTATGCGTTATGCGATATACGTTATGCGTTATGCGTTATGCGTTATGCGTTATGCGTTATGCGTTATGGATTTTGCGTTATGGGTTGTTCGTTATGCTTTATGCGTTGGGCGTTATACGTTTGCGTTATGCGTTATGCCTTATGCGTTATGCTTGATGCGTTATGCGTTATGTGTTATGCGTTATGCGTTATACGGTGCGCGTTATGCGTTATGCGTTATGAGTTATGCGTTATGCGTTATGCGTTATGCGTTATGAGTTATGCGTTATGCGTTATGCGTTATGCGTTATACGTTTGCGATATGCGTTATGCGTTATGCGTATGCTTTATGCGTTATGCGTTATTCGTTATGCGTTATACGGTGTGCGTTATGCGTTATGCGTTATGCGTTATGCGTTATGAGTTATGCGTTATGCGTTATGCGTTATGCGTTATGCGTTATGCGTTATGCGTTATGCGTTATGCGTTATGCGTTTTGCGGTATTCGTTATGCGTTGTGCATTATGCGTTATGCGTTGTGCGGTATGGGTTATGATTTATGCGTTATGCGATATGCGTTATGCGTTATGCGTTATGCGTTATGCGTTATGCGTTATCCGTTATGCGTTATGCGTTATGCGTTACGCTTTATGCGTCATGCGTGATCCGTTATGCGTTAGGCGTTATGCGATTTGCGGTATTCGTTAAGCGTTGTGCATTATGCGTTATGCGTTATGCGTTAAGGGTTATGGGTTATGCGTTATGCTTTATGCGTTATTCATTTTGCGTTATGCGTTATTCGTTATGAGTTATGAGTTATAAGTTATGCGTAATGCGTTATGCCTTATGCGTCATGCATTATGCGTTATGCGTTATGTGTTATGCGATATGCGTTATGCGTTATTCGTTATGCGTTATGCGTTATGCGTTATGCGTTATGCGTTATGCGTTATACGTTGTACGTTATGCGTAATGCGTTATGTTTTATGCGATATGCGTTATGCGTAATGCTTTATGCGTTATGCGTTATGCGTTATGCGTTATGCGTTATGCTTTATGCGTTATGCGTGATCCGTTATGCGTGATCCGTTATGCGTTATGCGTTAACGTTATGCGTTATGCCTTATGCGTTATGCGTTATGGGTTATGCGTTATGTGTTATGCGATATGCGTTATTGGTTATGCGTTATGCGTTATGCGTTAAGCGTTATACGTTGTACGTTATGCGTTATGCGTTATGTTTTATGCGATATGCGTTATGCGTTATGTGTTATGCGTTATGCGTTATGCGTTATGCGTTATGCGTTATGCGTGATGCGTTATGCGTAATGCGATATGCGTTATGTGTTATACTTTATGCGTTATCCGTTATGTGTTCTACTTTATGGGTTATGCGTTATGCGTTATGCGTTATGCGTTATGCGTTATGCGTTATGCGTTATGCGTTATGCGTTGTGCATTATAAGTTTGCTTTATGCATTATGCGTTATGCGTTATGCTTTATGCGTTATGCGTTATGCGTTATGCGTTATGCGTTATGCGTTATGCGTTGTGCGTTATGGATTATGCGTTATGGGTTGTTCGTTATGCTTTATGCGTTGGGCGTTATACGTTTGCGTTATGCGTTATGCGTTATGCGTTATGCTTTATGCGTTATGCGTTATGCGTTATGCGTTATGCGTTATGCGTTATGCGTTATGCTTTTTGTGGTATGCGTTATGCGTTATGCGTTATGCATTATAAGTTTGCTTTATGCATTATGCGTTATGCGTTATGCTTTATGCGTTATGCGTTATGCGTTATGCGTTATGCGTTATGCGTTATGCGTTATGCGTTATGCGTTATGCGTTATGCGTTTTGTGGTATGCGTTATGCGTTATGCGTTATGCGTTATGCGTTATGCGTTGTGCGTTATGCGTTATGCGTTATGCGTTATGCGTTATGGATTTTGCGTTATGGGTTGTTCGTTATGCTTTATGCGTTGGGCGTTATACGTTTGCGTTATGCGTTATGCGTTATGCGTTATGTTGTATGCGTTATGCGCTATGCGTTGTGCGTTATGGATTATGCGTTATGGGTTGTTCATTATGCTTTATGCGTTGGGCGTTATTCGTTTGCGTTATGCGTTATGCGTTATGCGTTATGCTTTATGCGTTATGCGTTATGCGTTATGCGTTATGCGTTATGCGTTATGCGTTATGCGTTATGCGTTATGCGTTATGCTTTTTGTGGTATGCGTTATGCGTTATGCGTTATGCGTTATGCGTTATGCGTTGTGCGTTATGCGTTATGCGTTATGCGTTATGCGTTATGCGTTATGGATTTTGCGTTATGGGTTGTTCGTTATGCTTTATGCGTTGGGCGTTATACGTTTGCGTTATGCGTTATGCGTTATGCGTTGTGCGTTATGCGTTATGCGTTATGGATTTTGCGTTATGGGTTGTTCGTTATGCTTTATGCGTTGGGCGTTATACGTTTGCGTTATGCGTTATGCGTTATGCGTTATGTTGTATGCGTTATGTTGTATGCGTTATGCGCTATGCGTTGTGCGTTATGGATTATGCGTTATGGGTTGTTCATTATGCTTTATGCGTTGGGCGTTATACGTTTGCGTTATGCGTTATGCGTTATGCGTTATGCTTTATGCGTTATGCGTTATGCGTTATGCGTTATGCGTTATGCGTTATGCGTTATGCGTTATGCGTTATGCGTTTTGTGGTATGCGTTATGCGTTATGCGTTATGCGTTATGCGTTATGCGTTATGCGTTATGCGTTGTGCGTTATGCGTTATGCGTTATGCGTTATGCGTTATGGATTTTGCGTTATGGGTTGTTCGTTATGCTTTATGCGTTGGGCGTTATACGTTTGCGTTATGCGTTATGCGTTATGCGTTATGCTTTATGCGTTATGCGTTATGCGTTATGCGTTATACGGTGTGCGTTATGCGTTATGCGTTATGAGTTATGCGTTATGCGTTATGCGTTATGCGTTATGCGTTATGAGTTATGCGTTATGCGTTATGCGTTATGCGTTATACGTTTGCGATATGCGTTATGCGTTATGCGTTATGCTTTATGCGTTATGCGTTATTCGTTATGCGTTATACGGTGTGCGTTATGCGTTATGCGTTATGCGTTATGCGTTATGCGTTATGCGTTATGCGTTATGCGTTATGCGTTATGCGTTATGCGTTATGCGTTATGCGTTATGCGTTTTGCGGTATTCGTTATGCGTTGTGCATTATGCGTTATGCGTTGTGCGTTATGGGTTATGATTTATGCGTTATGCGATATGCGTTATGCGTTATGCGTTATGCGTTATGCGTTATGCGTTATGCGTTATGCGTTATGCGTTATGCGTTATACGTTTGCGATATGCGTTATGCGTTATGCGTTATGCTTTATGCGTTATGCGTTATTCGTTATGCGTTATACGGTGTGCGTTATGCGTTATGCGTTATGCGTTATGCGTTATGAGTTATGCGTTATGCGTTATGCGTTATGCGTTATGCGTTATGCGTTATGCGTTATGCGTTATGCGTTATGCGTTATGCGTTTTGCGGTATTCGTTATGCGTTGTGCATTATGCGTTATGCGTTGTGCGGTATGGGTTATGATTTATGCGTTATGCGATATGCGTTATGCGTTATGCGTTATGCGTTATGCGTTATGCGTTATCCGTTATGCGTTATGCGTTATGCGTTACGCTTTATGCGTCATGCGTGATCCGTTATGCGTTAGGCGTTATGCGATTTGCGGTATTCGTTAAGCGTTGTGCATTATGCGTTATGCGTTATGCGTTAAGGGTTATGGGTTATGCGTTATGCTTTATGCGTTATTCATTTTGCGTTATGCGTTATTCGTTATGAGTTATAAGTTATGCGTAATGCGTTATGCCTTATGCGTCATGCATTATGCGTTATGCGTTATGTGTTATGCGATATGCGTTATGCGTTATTCGTTATGCGTTATGCGTTATGCGTTATGCGTTATGCGTTATACGTTGTACGTTATGCGTAATGCGTTATGTTTTATGCGATATGCGTTATGCGTAATGCTTTATGCGTTATGCGTTATGCGTTATGCGTTATGCTTTATGCGTTATGCGTGATCCGTTATGCGTGATCCGTTATGCGTTATGCGTTAACGTTATGCGTTATGCCTTATGCGTTATGCGTTATGGGTTATGCGTTATGTGTTATGCGATATGCGTTATTGGTTATGCGTTATGCGTTATGCGTTATGCGTTATACGTTGTACGTTATGCGTTATGCGTTATGTTTTATGCGATATGCGTTATGCGTTATGTGTTATGCGTTATGCGTTATGCGTTATGCGTGATGCGTTATGCGTAATGCGATATGCGTTATGTGTTATACTTTATGCGTTATCCGTTATGTGTTCTACTTTATGGGTTATGCGTTATGCGTTATGCGTTATGCGTTATGCGTTATGCGTTATGCGTTGTGCATTATAAGTTTGCTTTATGCATTATGCGTTATGCGTTATGCTTTATGCGTTATGCGTTATGCGTTATGCTTTATGCGTTATGCGTTATGCGTTGTGCGTTATGGATTATGCGTTATGGGTTGTTCGTTATGCTTTATGCGTTGGGGGTTATACGTTTGCGTTATGCGTTATGCGTTATGCGTTATGCTTTATGCGTTATGCGTTATGCGTTATGCGTTATGCGTTATGCGTTATGCGTTATGCGTTATGCGTTATGCGTTATGCGTTGTGCGTTATGCGTTATGCGTTATGCGTTATGCGTTATGGATTTTGCGTTATGGGTTGTTCGTTATGCTTTATGCGTTGGGCGTTATACGTTTGCGATATGCGTTATGCGTTATGCGTTATGCGTTATGCTTTATGCGTTATGCGTTATGCGTTATGCGTTATACGGTGTGCGTTATGCGTTATGCGTTATGAGTTATGCGTTATGCGTTATGCGTTATGCGTTATGCGTTATGAGTTATGCGTTATGCGTTATGCGTTATGCGTTATACGTTTGCGATATGCGGTATGCGTTATGCGTTATGCTTTATGCGTTATGCGTTGTGCGTTATGGGTTATGATTTATGCGTTATGCGATATGCGTTATGCGTTATGCGTTATGCGTTATGCGTTATGCGTTATGCGTTATGGATTTTGCGTTATGGGTTGTTCGTTATGCTTTATGCGTTGGGCGTTATACGTTTGCGATATGCGTTATGCGTTATGCGTTATGCGTTATGCTTTATGCGTTATGCGTTATGCGTTATGCGTTATACGGTGTGCGTTATGCGTTATGCGTTATGAGTTATGCGTTATGCGTTATGCGTTATGCGTTATGCGTTATGAGTTATGCGTTATGCGTTATGCGTTATGCGTTATACGTTTGCGATATGCGGTATGCGTTATGCGTTATGCTTTATGCGTTATGCGTTATTCGTTATGCGTTATACGGTGTGCGTTATGCGTTATGCGTTATGCGTTATGCGTTATGCGTTATGCGTTATGCGTTATGCGTTATGCGTTATGCGTTTTGCGTTATGCGTTACGCTTTATGCGTCATGCGTGATCCGTTATGCGTTAGGCGTTATGCGATTTGCGGTATTCGTTAAGCGTTGTGCATTATGCGTTATGCGTTATGCGTTAAGGGTTATTGGTTATGCGTTATGCTTTATGCGTTATTCATTTTGCGTTATGCGTTATTCGTTATGAGTTATGAGTTATAAGTTATGCGTAATGCGTTATGCCTTATGCGTCATGCATTATGCGTTATGCGTTATGTGTTATGCGATATGCGTTATGCGTTATTCGTTATGCGTTATGCGTTATGCGTTATGCGTTATGCGTTATACGTTGTACGTTATGCGTAATGCGTTATGTTTTATGCGATATGCGTTATGCGTAATGCTTTATGCGTTATGCGTTATGCGTTATGCGTTATGCTTTATGCGTTATGCGTGATCCGTTATGCGTGATCCGTTATGCGTTATGCGTTAACGTTATGCGTTATGCCTTATGCGTTATGCGTTATGGGTTATGCGTTATGTGTTATGCGATATGCGTTATGCGTTATGCGTTATGCGTTTTGCGTTATGCGTTATACGTTGTACGTTATGCGTTATGCGTTATGTTTTATGCGATATGCGTTATGCGTTATGTGTTATGCGTTATGCGTTATGCGTTATGCGTGATGCGTTATGCGTAATGCGATATGCGTTATGTGTTATACTTTATGCGTTATCCGTTATGTGTTATACTTTATGGGTTATGCGTTATGCGTTATGCGTTATGCGTTATGCGTTATGCGTCATGCGTTATGCGTTGTGCATTATAAGTTTGCTTTATGCATTATGCGTTATGCGTTATGCTTTATGCGTTATGCGTTATGCGTTATGCGTTATGCGTTATGCGTTATGCGTTATGGATTATGCCTAATGGGTTATTCGTTATGCTTTATGCGTTGGGCGTTATACGTTTGCGTTATGCGTTATGCCTTATGCGTTATGCTTTATGCGTTATGCGTTATGAGTTATGCGTTATACGGTGTGCGTTATGCGTTATGCGTTATGAGTTATGCGTTATGCGTTATGCGTTATGCGTTATGAGTTATGCGTTATGCGTTATACGTTTGCGTTATGCGTTATGCGTTATGCGTTATGCTTTATGCGTTATGCGTTATGCGTTATGCGTTATGCGTTATGCGTTATGCGTTATGCGTTATGCGTTATGCGTTATGCGTTATGCGTTTTGCGGTATGCGTTATGCGTTATGCGTTATGCGTTATGCGTTATGCGTTATGCGTTATGCGTTATGCGTTGTGCGTTATGCGTTATGCGTTATGCGTTATGCGTTATGGATTTTGCGTTATGGGTTGTTCGTTATGCTTTATGCGTTGGGCGTTATACGTTTGCGTTATGCGTTATGCCTTATGCGTTATGCTTTATGCGTTATGCGTTATACGGTGTGCGTTATGCGTTATGCGTTATGAGTTATGCGTTATGCGTTATGCGTTATGCGTTATGCGTTATGAGTTATGCGTTATGCGTTATGCGTTATGCGTTATGCGTTATGCGTTATGCGTTATGCGTTATGCGTTATGCGTTATGCGTTATGCGTTATGCGTTATGCGTTATGCGTTATGCGTTATGCGTTATGCGTTATGCGTTATGCGTTATGCGTTATGCGTTTTGCGGTATTCGTTATGCGTTGTGCATTATGCGTTATGCGTTGTGCGTTGTGCGTTATGGGTTATGATTTATGCGTTATG
Source organism: Lasioglossum morio (assembly GCA_916610235.2). Taxonomy (NCBI): domain Eukaryota; kingdom Metazoa; phylum Arthropoda; class Insecta; order Hymenoptera; family Halictidae; genus Lasioglossum; species Lasioglossum morio. The sequence continues at coordinate 1,940,035 of CAKAJA020000151.1, read as the reverse complement.
CGATATGCGTTATGCGTTATGCGTTATGCGTTATGCGTTATGCGTTATCCGTTATGCGTTATGCGTTATGCGTTATGCTTTATGCGTCATGCGTGATCCGTTATGCGTTAGGCGTTATGCGATTTGCGGTATTCGTTAAGCGTTGTGCATTATGCGTTATGCGTTATGCGTTAAGGGTTATGGGTTATGCGTTATGCTTTATGCGTTATTCATTTTGCGTTATGCGTTATTCGTTATGAGTTATGCGTTATGCGTTTTGCGGTATGCGTTATGCGTTATGCGTTATGCGTTATGCATTATGCGTTATGCGTTATGCTTTATGCGTTGGGCGTTATACGTTTGCGTTATGCGTTATGCCTTATGCGTTATGCTTGATGCGTTATGCGTTATGCGTTATGCGTTTTGCGGTATTCGTTATGCGTTGTGCATTATGCGTTATGCGTTGTGCGTTATGGGTTATGATTTATGCGTTATGCGATATGCGTTATGCGTTATGCGTTATGCGTTATGCGTTATGCGTTATCCGTTATGCGTTATGCGTTGTGCGTTACGGGTTATGATTTATGCGTTATGCGATATGCGTTATGCGTTATGCGTTATGCGTTATGCGTTATGCGTTATCCGTTATGCGTTATGCGTTATGCGTTATGCTTTATGCGTGATCCGTTATGCGTTAGGCGTTATGCGATTTGCGGTATTCGTTAGGCGTTGTGCATTATGCGTTATGCGTTATGCGTTAAGGGTTATGGGTTATGCGTTATGCTTTATGCGTTATTCATTTTGCGTTATGCGTTATTCGTTATGAGTTATAAGTTATGCGTAATGCGTTATGCCTTATGCGTCATGCATTATGCGTTATGCGTTATGCGTTATGCGTTATGCGTTATGCGTTATGCGTTATGCGTTATGCGATATGCGTTATGCGTTATGCGTTATGCGTTATGCGTTATGCGTTATGCGTTTTGCGGTATGCGTTATGCGTTATGCGTTATGCGTTATGCGTTATGCGTTATGCGTTATGCGTTATGCGTTGTGCGTTATGCGTTATGCGTTATGCGTTATGCGTTATGGATTTTGCGTTATGGGTTGTTCGTTATGCTTTATGCGTTGGGCGTTATACGTTTGCGTTATGCGTTATGCCTTATGCGTTATGCTTTATGCGTTATGCGTTATGCGTTATGCGTTATGCGTTATGAGTTATGCGTTATGCGTTATGCGTTATGCGTTATGCGTTTTGCGGTATTCGTTATGCGTTATGCGTTATGCGTTATGCGTTATGCGTTATGCGTTATGCGTTACGCGTTATGCGCTATGCGTTATGCGTTATGCGTTATGCGTTATGCGTTATGCGTTATGCGTTATGCGTTATGCGTTATGAGTTATGCGTTATGCGTTATGCGTTATGCGTTATGCGTTATGCGTTATGCGTTATGCGTTATGCGTTATGCGTTATGCGTTATGCGTTATGCGTTATGCGTTATGCGTTATGCGTTATGCGTTATGCGTTATGCGTTATGCGTTATGCGTTATGCGTTATGCGTTATGCGTTATGCGTTTTGCGGTATTCGTTATGCGTTGTGCATTATGCGTTATGCGTTGTGCGTTGTGCGTTATGGGTTATGATTTATGCGTTATGCGATATGCGTTATGCGTTATGCGTTATGCGTTATGCGTTATGCGTTATGCGTTATGCGTTATGCGTTATGCGTTATGCTTTATGCGTCATGCGTGATCCGTTATGCGTTAGGCGTTATGCGATTTGCGGTATTCGTTAAGCGTTGTGCATTATGCGTTATGCGTTATGCGTTAAGGGTTATGGGTTATGCGTTATGCTTTATGCGTTATTCATTTTGCGTTATGCGTTATTCGTTATGAGTTATGCGTTATGCGTTTTGCGGTATGCGTTATGCGTTATGCGTTATGCGTTATGCATTATGCGTTATGCGTTATGCTTTATGCGTTGGGCGTTATACGTTTGCGTTATGCGTTATGCCTTATGCGTTATGCTTGATGCGTTATGCGTTATGCGTTATGCGTTATGCGTTTTGCGGTATTCGTTATGCGTTGTGCATTATGCGTTATGCGTTGTGCGTTATGGGTTATGATTTATGCGTTATGCGATATGCGTTATGCGTTATGCGTTATGCGTTATGCGTTATGCGTTATGCGTTATGCGTTATGCGTTATGCGTTATGCGCTATGCGTTGTGCGTTATGGATTATGCGTTATGGGTTGTTCGTTATGCTTTATGCGTTGGGCGTTATTCGTTTGCGTTATGCGTTATGCGTTATGCTTTATGCGTTATGCGTTATGCGTTATGCGTTATGCGTTATGCGTTATGCGTTTTGCGGTATGCGTTATGCGTTATGCGTTATGCGTTATGCGTTATGCGTTATGCGTTATGCGTTGTGCGTTATGCGTTATGCGTTATGCGTTATGCGTTATGGATTTTGCGTTATGGGTTGTTCGTTATGCTTTATGCGTTGGGCGTTATACGTTTGCGTTATGCGTTATGCCTTATGCGTTATGCTTGATGCGTTATGCGTTATGTGTTATGCGTTATGCGTTATACTGTGCGCGTTATGCGTTATGCGTTATGAGTTATGCGTTATGCGTTATGCGTTATGCGTTATGCGTTATGCTTTATGCGTCATGCGTGATCCGTTATGCGTTAGGCGTTATGCGATTTGCGGTATTCGTTAAGCGTTGTGCATTATGCGTTATGCGTTATGCGTTAAGGGTTATGGGTTATGCGTTATGCTTTATGCGTTATTCATTTTGCGTTATGCGTTATTCGTTATGAGTTATGAGTTATAAGTTATGCGTAATGCGTTATGCCTTATGCGTTATGCATTATGGGTTATGCGTTATGTGTTATGCGATATGCGTTATGCGTTATGCGTTATGCGTTATGCGTTATGCGTTATACGTTGTACGTTATGCGTAATGCGGTATTCGTTATGCGTTATGCGTTATGCGTTATGCGTTATGCGTTATGCGTTATGCGTTATGCGTTATGCGTTATGCGTTATGCGTTATGCGCTATGCGTTGTGCGTTATGGATTATGCGTTATGGGTTGTTCGTTATGCTTTATGCGTTGGGCGTTATTCGTTTGCGTTATGCGTTATGCGTTATGCTTTATGCGTTATGCGTTATGCGTTATGCGTTATGCGTTATGCGTTATGCGTTTTGCGGTATGCGTTATGCGTTATGCGTTATGCGTTATGCGTTATGCGGTATTCGTTATGCGTTGTGCATTATGCGTTATGCGTTGTGCGTTATGGGTTATGATTTATGCGTTATGCGATATGCGTTATGCGTTATGCGTTATGCGTTATGCGTTATGCGTTATGCGTTATGCGTTATGCGTTATCCGTTATGCGTTATGCGTTATGCGTTACGCTTTATGCGTCATGCGTGATCCGTTATGCGTTAGGCGTTATGCGATTTGCGGTATTCGTTAAGCGTTGTGCATTATGCGTTATGCGTTATGCGTTAAGGGTTATGGGTTATGCGTTATGCTTTATGCGTTATTCATTTTGCGTTATGCGTTATTCGTTATGAGTTATGAGTTATAAGTTATGCGTAATGCGTTATGCCTTATGCGTCATGCATTATGCGTTATGCGTTATGTGTTATGCGATATGCGTTATGCGTTATTCGTTATGCGTTATGCGTTATGCGTTATGCGTTATGCGTTATACGTTGTACGTTATGCGTAATGCGTTATGTTTTATGCGATATGCGTTATGCGTAATGCTTTATGCGTTATGCGTTATGCGTTATGCGTTATGCTTTATGCGTTATGCGTGATGCGTTATGCGTGATCCGTTATGCGTTATGCGTTAACGTTATGCGTTATGCCTTATGCGTTATGCGTTATGGGTTATGCGTTATGTGTTATGCGATATGCGTTATGCGTTATGCGTTATGCGTTATGCGTTATGCGTTATACGTTGTACGTTATGCGTTATGTGTTATGCGTTATGCGTTATGCGTAATGCGATATGCGTTATGTGTTATACTTTATGCGTTATCCGTTATGTGTTATACTTTATGGGTTATGCGTTATGCGTTATGCGTTATGCGTTATGCGTTATGCGTTGTGCGTTATAAGTTTGCTTTATGCGTTATGCGTTATGCTTTATGCGTTATGCGTTATGCGTTATGCGTTATGCGTTATGCGTTATGCGTTATGGATTATGCGTAATGGGTTATTCGTTATGCTTTATGCGTTGGGCGTTATACGTTTGCGTTATGCGTTATGCCTTATGCGTTATGCTTTATGCGTTATGCGTTATGCGTTATACGGTGTGCGTTATGCGTTATGCGTTATGAGTTATGCGTTATGCGTTATGCGTTATGAGTTATGCGTTATGCGTTATACGTTTGCGTTATGCCTTATGCGTTATGCGTTATGCTTTATGCGTTATGCGTTATGCGTTATGCGTTATGCGTTATGCGTTATGCGTTATGCGTTATGCGTTTTGCGGTATGCGTTATGCGTTATGCGTTATGCGTTATGCGTTATGCGTTATGCGTTATGCGTTATGCGTTATGCGTTGTGCGAAATGCGTTATGCGTTATGCGTTATGCGTTATGAGTTATGCGTTATGCGTTATGCGTTATGCGTTATGCGTTATGCGTTATGCGTTATGCGTTATGCGTTATGCGTTATGCGTTATGCGTTACGCGTTATGCGTTATGCGTTATGCGTTATGCGTTATGCGTTATGCGTTATGTGTTATGCGTTATGCGTTATACGGTGCGCGTTATGCGTTATGCGTTATGAGTTATGCGTTATGCGTTATGCGTTATGCGTTATGCGTTATGCGTTATGCGTTATGCGTTATGCGTTATGCGTTATGCGTTATGCGTTATGCGTTATGCGTTATGCGTTATGCGCTATGCGTTGTGCGTTATGGATTATGCGTTATGGGTTGTTCGTTATGCTTTATGCGTTGGGCGTTATACGTTTGCGTTATGCGTTATGCGTTATGCTTTATGCGTTATGCGTTATGCGTTATGCGTTATGCGTTATGCGTTATGCGTTTTGCGGTATGCGTTATGCGTTATGCGTTATGCGTTATGCGTTATGCGTTATGCGTTATGCGTTATGCGTTATGCGTTATGCGTTATGCGTTATGCGTTATGCGTTATGCGTTATGCGTTTTGCGGTATTCGTTATGCGTTGTGCATTATGCGTTATGCGTTGTGCGTTATGGGTTATGATTTATGCGTTATGCGATATGCGTTATGCGTTATGCGTTATGCGTTATGCGTTATGCGTTATGCGTTATGCGTTATCCGTTATGCGTTATGCGTTATGCGTTACGCTTTATGCGTCATGCGTGATCCGTTATGCGTTAGGCGTTATGCGATTTGCGGTATTCGTTAAGCGTTGTGCATTATGCGTTATGCGTTATGCGTTAAGGGTTATGGGTTATGCGTTATGCTTTATGCGTTATTCATTTTGCGTTATGCGTTATTCGTTATGAGTTATGAGTTATAAGTTATGCGTAATGCGTTATGCCTTATGCGTCATGCATTATGCGTTATGCGTTATGTGTTATGCGATATGCGTTATGCGTTATTCGTTATGCGTTATGCGTTATGCGTTATGCGTTATGCGTTATGCGTTATACGTTGTACGTTATGCGTAATGCGTTATGTTTTATGCGATATGCGTTATGCGTAATGCTTTATGCGTTATGCGTTATGCGTTATGCGTTATGCTTTATGCGTTATGCGTGATGCGTTATGCGTGATCCGTTATGCGTTATGCGTTAACGTTATGCGTTATGCCTTATGCGTTATGCGTTATGGGTTATGCGTTATGTGTTATGCGATATGCGTTATGCGTTATGCGTTATGCGTTATGCGTTATGCGTTATACGTTGTACGTTATGCGTTATGTGTTATGCGTTATGCGTTATGCGTAATGCGATATGCGTTATGTGTTATACTTTATGCGTTATCCGTTATGTGTTATACTTTATGGGTTATGCGTTATGCGTTATGCGTTATGCGTTATGCGTTATGCGTTGTGCGTTATAAGTTTGCTTTATGCGTTATGCGTTATGCGTTATGCTTTATGCGTTATGCGTTATGCGTTATGCGTTATGCGTTATGCGTTATGCGTTATGGATTATGCGTAATGGGTTATTCGTTATGCTTTATGCGTTGGGCGTTATACGTTTGCGTTATGCGTTATGCCTTATGCGTTATGCTTTATGCGTTATGCGTTATGCGTTATACGGTGTGCGTTATGCGTTATGCGTTATGAGTTATGCGTTATGCGTTATGCGTTATGAGTTATGCGTTATGCGTTATACGTTTGCGTTATGCCTTATGCGTTATGCGTTATGCTTTATGCGTTATGCGTTATGCGTTATGCGTTATGCGTTATGCGTTATGCGTTATGCGTTATGCGTTTTGCGGTATGCGTTATGCGTTATGCGTTATGCGTTATGCGTTATGCGTTATGCGTTATGCGTTATGCGTTATGCGTTATGCGTTATGCGTTGTGCGTTATGCGTTATGCGTTATGCGTTATGCGTTATGAGTTATGCGTTATGCGTTATGCGTTATGCGTTATGCGTTATGCGTTATGCGTTATGCGTTATGCGTTATGCGTTATGCGTTATGCGTTATGCGTTATGCGTTATGCGTTATGCGTTATGCGTTATGCGTTATGCGTTATGCGTTATGTGTTATGCGTTATGCGTTATACGGTGCGCGTTATGCGTTATGCGTTATGAGTTATGCGTTATGCGTTATGCGTTATGCGTTATGCGTTATGCGTTATGCGTTATGCGTTATGCGTTATGCGTTATGCGTTATGCGTTATGCGTTATGCGTTATGCGTTATGCGTTATGTGTTATGCGTTATGCGTTATACGGTGCGCGTTATGCGTTATGCGTTATGAGTTATGCGTTATGCGTTATGCGTTATGCGTTATGCGTTATGCGTTATGCGTTATGCGTTATGCGTTATGCGTTATGCGTTATGCGTTATGCGTTATGCGTTATGCGTTATGCGTTATGCGATATGCGTTATGCGCTATGCGTTGTGCGTTATGGATTATGCGTTATGGGTTGTTCGTTATGCTTTATGCGTTGGGCGTTATACGTTTGCGTTATGCGTTATGCGTTATGCTTTATGCGTTATGCGTTATGCGTTATGCGTTATGCGTTATGCGTTATGCGTTTTGCGGTATGCGTTATGCGTTATGCGTTATGCGTTATGCGTTATGCGTTATGCGTTATGCGTTATGCGTTATGCGTTATGCGTTATGCGTTATGCGTTATGCGTTATGCGCTATGCGTTGTGCGTTATGGATTATGCGTTATGGGTTGTTCGTTATGCTTTATGCGTTGGGCGTTATACGTTTGCGTTATGCGTTATGCGTTATGCTTTATGCGTTATGCGTTATGCGTTATGCGTTATGCGTTATGCGTTATGCGTTATGCGTTTTGCGGTATGCGTTATGCGTTATGCGTTATGCGTTATGCGTTATGCGTTATGCGTTATGCGTTATGCGTTGTGCGTTATGCGTTATGCGTTATGCGTTATGCGTTATGGATTTTGCGTTATGGGTTGTTCGTTATGCTTTATGCGTTGGGCGTTATACGTTTGCGTTATGCGTTATGCCTTATGCGTTATGCTTGATGCGTTATGCGTTATGTGTTATGCGTTATGCGTTATACGGTGCGCGTTATGCGTTATGCGTTATGAGTTATGCGTTATGCGTTATGCGTTATGCGTTATGCTTTATGCGTTATGCGTTATTCGTTATGCGTTATACGGTGTGCGTTATGCGTTATGCGTTATGCGTTATGCGTTATGAGTTATGCGTTATGCGTTATGCGTTATGCGTTATGCGTTATGCGTTATGCGTTATGCGTTATGCGTTTTGCGGTATTCGTTATGCGTTGTGCATTATGCGTTATGCGTTGTGCGTTATGGGTTATGATTTATGCGTTATGCGATATGCGTTATGCGTTATGCGTTATGCGTTATGCGTTATGCGTTATGCGTTATCCGTTATGCGTTATGCGTTATGCGTTACGCTTTATGCGTCATGCGTGATCCGTTATGCGTTAGGCGTTATGCGATTTGCGGTATTCGTTAAGCGTTGTGCATTATGCGTTATGCGTTATGCGTTAAGGGTTATGGGTTATGCGTTATGCTTTATGCGTTATTCATTTTGCGTTATGCGTTATTCGTTATGAGTTATGAGTTATAAGTTATGCGTAATGCGTTATGCCTTATGCGTCATGCATTATGCGTTATGCGTTATGTGTTATGCGATATGCGTTATGCGTTATTCGTTATGCGTTATGCGTTATGCGTTATGCGTTATACGTTGTACGTTATGCGTAATGCGTTATGTTTTATGCGATATGCGTTATGCGTAATGCTTTATGCGTTATGCGTTATGCGTTATGCGTTATGCGTTATGCGTTATGCTTTATGCGTTATGCGTGATGCGTTATGCGTGATCCGTTATGCGTTATGCGTTAACGTTATGCGTTATGCCTTATGCGTTATGCGTTATGGGTTATGCGTTATGTGTTATGCGATATGCGTTATGCGTTATGCGTTATGCGTTATGCGTTATACGTTGTACGTTATGCGTTATGTTTTATGCGATATGCGTTATGCGTTATGTGTTATGCGTTATGCGTTATGCGTTATGCGTTATGCGTGATGCGTTATGCGTTATGCGTTATGCGTTATGCGTAATGCGATATGCGTTATGTGTTATACTTTATGCGTTATCCGTTATGTGTTATACTTTATGGGTTATGCGTTATGCGTTATGCGTTATGCGTTATGCGTTGTGCGTTATAAGTTTGCTTTATGCGTTATGCGTTATGCGTTATGCTTTATGCGTTATGCCTTATGCGTTATGCGTTATGCGTTATGCGTTATGCGTTATGGATTATGCGTAATGGGTTCTTCGTTATGCTTTATGCGTTGGGCGTTATACGTTTGCGTTATGCGTTATGCCTTATGCGTTATGCTTTATGCGTTATGCGTTATGCGTTATACGGTGTGCGTTATGCGTTATGCGTTATGAGTTATGCGTTATGCGTTATGCGTTATGAGTTATGCGTTATGCGTTATACGTTTGCGTTATGCCTTATGCGTTATGCGTTATGCTTTATGCGTTATGCGTTATGCGTTATGCGTTATGCGTTATGCGTTATGCGTTTTGCGGTATGCGTTATGCGTTATGCGTTATGCGTTATGCGTTATGCGTTATGCGTTATGCGTTATGCGTTATGCGTTATGCGTTATGCGTTGTGCGTTATGCGTTATGCGTTATGCGTTATGCGTTATGGATTTTGCGTTATGGGTTGTTCGTTATGCTTTATGCGTTGGGCGTTATACGTTTGCGTTGTGCGTTATGCCTTATGCGTTATGCTTTATGCGTTATGCGTTATGCGTTATACGGTGTGCGTTATGCGTTATGCGTTATGAGTTATGCGTTATGCGTTATGCGTTATGCGTTATGAGTTATGCGTTATGCGTTATGCGTTATGCGTTATGCGTTATGCGTTATGCGTTATGCGTTATGCGTTATGCGTTATGCGTTATGCGTTATGCGTTATGCGTTATGCGTTATGCGTTATGCGTTATGCGTTATGCGTTATGCGTTTTGCGGTATTCGTTATGCGTTGTGCATTATGCGTTATGCGTTGTGCGTTATGGGTTATGATTTATGCGTTATGCGATATGCGTTATGCGTTATGCGTTATGCGTTATGCGTTATGCGTTATGCGTTATCCGTTATGCGTTATGCGTTATGCGTTATGCTTTATGCGTCATGCGTGATCCGTTATGCGTTAGGCGTTATGCGATTTGCGGTATTCGTTAAGCGTTGTGCATTATGCGTTATGCGTTATGCGTTAAGGGTTATGGGTTATGCGTTATGCTTTATGCGTTATGCGTTATGCGTTATGCGTTATGCGTTATGCGTTATGGGTTGTTCGTTATGCTTTATGCGTTGGGCGTTATACGTTTGCGTTATGCGTTATGCCTTATGCGTTATGCTTTATGCGTTATGCGTTATGCGTTATACGGTGTGCGTTATGCGTTATGCGTTATGAGTTATGCGTTATGCGTTATGCGTTATGCGTTATGAGTTATGCGTTATGCGTTATGCGTTATGCGTTATGCGTTATGCGTTATGCGTTATGCGTTATGCGTTATGCGTTATGCGTTATGCGTTATGCGTTATGCGTTATGCGTTATGCGTTATGCGTTATGCGTTATGCGTTATGCGTTATGCGTTATGCGTTATGCGTTATGCGTTATGCGTTATGCGTTTTGCGGTATTCGTTATGCGTTGTGCATTATGCGTTATGCGTTGTGCGTTATGGGTTATGATTTATGCGTTATGCGATATGCGTTATGCGTTATGCGTTATGCGTTATGCGTTATGCGTTATGCGTTATCCGTTATGCGTTATGCGTTATGCGTTATGCTTTATGCGTCATGCGTGATCCGTTATGCGTTAGGCGTTATGCGATTTGCGGTATTCGTTAAGCGTTGTGCATTATGCGTTATGCGTTATGCGTTAAGAGTTATGGGTTATGCGTTATGCTTTATGCGTTATGCGTTATGCGTTATGCGTTATGCGTTATGCGTTATGCGTTATGCGTTATGCGTTATACGTTGTACGTTATGCGTAATGCGTTATGTTTTATGCGATATGCGTTATGCGTAATGCTTTATGCGTTATGCGTTATGCGTTATGCGTTATGCTTTATGCGTTATGCGTGATCCGTTATGCGTGATCCGTTATGCGTTATGCGTTAACGTTATGCGTTATGCCTCATGCGTTATGCGTTATGTGTTATGCGATATGCGTTATGCGTTATGCGTTATGCGTTATGCGTTATGCGTTATGCGTTATACGTTGTACGTTATGCGTTATGCGTTATGTTTTATGCGATATGCGTTATGCATTATGCGTTATGCGTTATGCGTTATGCGTTATGCGTGATGCGTTATGCGTAATGCGATATGCGTTATGTGTTATACTTTATGCGTTATCCGTTATGTGTTATACTTTATGGGTTATGCGTTATGCGTTATGCGTTATGCGTTATGCGTTATGCGTTATGCGTTATGCGTTATGCGTTATGCGTTATGCGTTGTGCGTTATAAGTTTGCTTTATGCGTTATGCGTTATGCGTTATGCTTTATGCGTTATGCGTTATGCGTTATGCGTTATGCGTTATGCGTTATGCGTTATGCGTTATGCGTTATGCGTTATGGATTATGCGTAATGGTTTATTCGTTATGCTTTATGCGTTGGGCGTTATACGTTTGCGTTATGCGTTATGCCTTATGCGTTATGCTTTATGCGTTATGCGTTATGCGTTATGCCTTATACGGTGTGCGTTATGCGTTATGCGTTATGAGTTATGCGTTATGCGTTATGCGTTATGCGTTATGCGTTATGCGTTATGAGTCATGCGTTATGCGTTATACGTTTGCGTTATGCGTTATGCGTTATGCGTTATGCTTTATGCGTTATGCGTTATGCGTTATGCGTTATGCGTTATGCGTTATACATTATGCGTTATGCGTTATGCGTTAACGTTATGCGTTATGCCTTATGCGTTATGGGTTATGCGTTATGTGTTATGCGATATGCGTTATGCGTTATGCGTTATGCGTTATGCGTTATGCGTTATGCGTTATGCGTTATGCGTAATGCGTTATGGTTTATGCGTTATGTGTTATGCGATATGCGTTATGCGTTATGCGTTATGCGTTATGCGTTATACGTTGTACGTTATGCGTTATGCGTTATGTTTTATGCGATATACGTTATGCGTTATGCGTTATGCGTTATGCGTTATGCGTTATGCGTTATGCGTTATGCGTTATGCGTTAACATTATGCGTTATGCCTTATGCGTTATGCGTTATGGTTTATGCGTTATGTGCTATGCGATATGCGTTATGCGTTATGCGTTATGCGTTATGCGTTATGCGTTATACGTTGTACGTTATGCGTTATGCGTTATGTTTTATGCGTTATGCGTTATGCGTTATGCGTTATGCGTTATGCGTTATGCGTTATGCGTTATGCGTTATGCGTTATGCGTCATGCGTGATCCGTTATGCGTTAGGCGTTATGCGATTTGCGGTATTCGTTAAGCGTTATGCGTTATGCGTTATGCGTTATGAGTTATGCGTTATGCGTTATGCGTTATGCGTTATGCGTTTTGCGGTATTCGTTATGCGTTATGCGTTATGCGTTATGCGTTATGCGTTATGCGTTATGCGTTATGCGTTTTGCGTTATGCGTTATGCATTATGCGTTTTGCGGTATTCGTTATGCGTTATGCGTTATGCGTTATGCGTTATGCGTTATGCGTTATTCGTTATGCGTTATACGGTGTGCGTTATGCGTTATGCGTTATGCGTTATGCGTTATGCGTTATGAGTTATGCGTTATGTTTTATGCATTATGCGTTATGCGTTATGCGTTATGAGTTATGCGTTATGCGTTATGCGTTATGCGTTATGCTTTATGCGTTATGCGTTATGCGTTATGCGTTATACGGTGTGCGTTATGCGTTATGCGTTATGCGTTATGCGTTATGCGTTATGCGTTGTGCGTTATGCGTTATGCGTTATGCGTTATGCGTTACGCTTTATGCGTCATGCGTGATCCGTTATGCGTTAGGCGTTATGCGATTTGCGGTATTCGTTAAGCGTTATGCGTTATGCGTTATGCGTTATGAGTTATGCGTTATGCGTTATGCGTTATGCGTTATGCGTTTTGCGGTATTCGTTATGCATTATGCGTTATGCGTTATGCGTTATGCGTTATCCGTTATGCGTTATGCGTTATGCGTTATGCTTTATGCGTCATGCGTGATCCGTTATGCGTTAGGCGTTATGCGATTTGCGGTATTCGTTAAGCGTTGTGCATTATGCGTTATGCGTTATGCGTTAAGAGTTATGGGTTATGCGTTATGCTTTATGCGTTATGCGTTATGCGTTATGCGTTATGCGTTATGCGTTATGCGTTATGCGTTATGCGTTATGCGTTATACGTTGTACGTTATGCGTAATGCGTTATGTTTTATGCGATATGCGTTATGCGTAATGCTTTATGCGTTATGCGTTATGCGTTATGCGTTATGCTTTATGCGTTATGCGTGATCCGTTATGCGTGATCCGTTATGCGTTATGCGTTAACGTTATGCGTTATGCGTTATGCGTTATGCGTTATGCGTTATGCGTTATGCGTTATGCGTTATGCGTTATGCGTTATGCGTTATGCGTTATGCGTTATACGTTGTACGTTATGCGTTATGCGTTATGTTTTATGCGATATGCGTTATGCATTATGTGTTATGCGTTATGCGTTATGCGTTATGCGTGATGCGTTATGCGTAATGCGATATGCGTTATGTGTTATACTTTATGCGTTATCCGTTATGTGTTATACTTTATGGGTTATGCGTTATGCGTTATGCGTTATGCGTTATGCGTTATGCGTTATGCGTTATGCGTTATGCGTTATGCGTTATGCGTTGTGCGTTATAAGTTTGCTTTATGCGTTATGCGTTATGCGTTATGCTTTATGCGTTATGCGTTATGCGTTATGCGTTATGCGTTATGCGTTATGCGTTATGCGTTATGCGTTATGCGTTATGCGTTATGGATTATGCGTAATGGTTTATTCGTTATGCTTTATGCGTTGGGCGTTATACGTTTGCGTTATGCGTTATGCGTTATGCGTTATGCTTTATGCGTTATGCGTTATGCGTTATGCCTTATACGGTGTGCGTTATGCGTTATGCGTTATGAGTTATGCGTTATGCGTTATGCGTTATGCGTTATGCGTTATGCGTTATGAGTCATGCGTTATGCGTTATACGTTTGCGTTATGCGTTATGCGTTATGCGTTATGCTTTATGCGTTATGCGTTATGCGTTATGCGTTATGCGTTATGCGTTATACGTTATGCGTTATGCGTTATGCGTTAACGTTATGCGTTATGCCTTATGCGTTATGGGTTATGCGTTATGTGTTATGCGATATGCGTTATGCGTTATGCGTTATGCGTTATGCGTTATGCGTTATGCGTTATGCGTTATGCGTAATGCGTTATGGTTTATGCGTTATGTGTTATGCGATATGCGTTATGCGTTATGCGTTATGCGTTATGCGTTATACGTTGTACGTTATGCGTTATGCGTTATGTTTTATGCGATATACGTTATGCGTTATGCGTTATGCGTTATGCGTTATGCGTTATGCGTTATGCGTTATGCGTTATGCGTTAACATTATGCGTTATGCCTTATGCGTTATGCGTTATGGTTTATGCGTTATGTGCTATGCGATATGCGTTATGCGTTATGCGTTATGCGTTATGCGTTATGCGTTATACGTTGTACGTTATGCGTTATGCGTTATGTTTTATGCGTTATGCGTTATGCGTTATGCGTTATGCGTTATGCGTTATGCGTTATGCGTTATGCGTTATGCGTTATGCGTCATGCGTGATCCGTTATGCGTTAGGCGTTATGCGATTTGCGGTATTCGTTAAGCGTTATGCGTTATGCGTTATGCGTTATGAGTTATGCGTTATGCGTTATGCGTTATGCGTTATGCGTTTTGCGGTATTCGTTATGCGTTATGCGTTATGCGTTATGCGTTATGCGTTATGCGTTATGCGTTATGCGTTATGCGTTATGCGTTATGCGTTTTGCGTTATGCGTTATGCATTATGCGTTTTGCGGTATTCGTTATGCGTTATGCGTTATGCGTTATGCGTTATGCGTTATGCGTTATTCGTTATGCGTTATACGGTGTGCGTTATGCGTTATGCGTTATGCGTTATGCGTTATGCGTTATGAGTTATGCGTTATGTTTTATGCGTTATGCGTTATGCGTTATGCGTTATGAGTTATGCGTTATGCGTTATGCGTTATGCGTTATGCGTTATGCTTTATGCGTTATGCGTTATGCGTTATGCGTTATACGGTGTGCGTTATGCGTTATGCGTTATGCGTTATGCGTTATGCGTTATGCGTTGTGCGTTATAAGTTTGCTTTATGCGTTATGCGTTATGCGTTATGCTTTATGCGTTATGCGTTATGCGTTATGCGTTATGCGTTATGCGTTATGCGTTATGCGTTATGCGTTATGCGTTATGCGTTATGCGTTATGCGTTATGCGTTATGCGTTATGCGTTATGCGTTATGCGTTATGCGTTATGCGTTATGCGTTATGCGTTATGCGTTATGCGTTATGCGTTATGCGTTATGCGTTATGCGTTATGCGTTATGCGTTATGCGTTATGCGTTATGCGTTTTGCGGTATTCGTTTTGCGGTATTCGTTATGCGTTGTGCATTATGCGTTATGCGTTGTGCGTTATGGGTTATGATTTATGCGTTATGCGTTATGCGTTATGCGTTATGCGTTATGCGTTATCCGTTATGCGTAATGCTTTATGCGTTATGCGTTATGCGTTTTGCGTTATGCGTTATGCTTTATGCGTTATGCGTTATGCGTTATGCCTTATGCGTTATGCTTTATGCGTTATGCGTTATGCGTTATGCGTTATGCGTTATGCGTTATGCGTTATGCGTTATGCGTTATGCGTTATGCGTTATGCGTTATGCGTTATGCGTTATGCGTTATGCGTTATGCGTTATGCGTTTTGCGGTATTCGTTATGCGTTGTGCATTATGCGTTATGCGTTGTGCGTTATGGGTTATGATTTATGCGTTATGCGATATGCGTTATGCGTTATGCGTTATGCGTTATGCGTTATGCGTTATCCGTTATGCGTAATGCTTTATGCGTTATGCGTTATGCGTTATGCGTTATGCTTTATGCGTTATGCGTGATCCGTTATGCGTGATCCGTTATGCGTTATGCGTTAACGTCATGCGTTATGCCTTATGCGTTATGCGTTATGGGTTATGCGATATGTGTTATGCGATATGCGTTATGCGTTATGCGTTATGCGTTATGCGTTATGCGTTATGCGTTATGCGTTATGCGTTATGCGTTATGCGTTATGCGTTATGCGTTGTGCGTTATAAGTTTGCTTTATGCGTTATGCGTTATGCGTCATGCTTTATGCGTTATGCGTTATGCGTTATGCGTTATGCGTTATGCGTTATGCGTTATGCGTTATGCGTTATGCTTTATGCGTCATGCGTGATCCGTTATGCGTTAGGCGTTATGCGATTTGCGGTATTCGTTAAGCGTTATGCGTTATGCGTTATGCGTTATGAGTTATGCGTTATGCGTTATGCGTTATGCGTTATGCGTTATGCGTTTTGCGGTATTCGTTATGCGTTATGCGTTATGCGTTATGCGTTATGCGTTATGCGTTATGCGTTATGCGTTATGCGTTATGCGTTATGCGTTATGCGTTATGCGTTTTGCGTTATGCGTTATGCATTATGCGTTTTGCGGTATTCGTTATGCGTTATGCGTTATGCGTTATGCGTTATGCGTTATGCGTTATTCGTTATGCGTTATACGGTGTGCGTTATGCGTTATGCGTTATGCGTTATGCGTTATGCGTTATGAGTTATGCGTTATGTTTTATGCGTTATGCGTTATGCGTTATGCGTTATGAGTTATGCGTTATGCGTTATGCGTTATGCGTTATGCGTTATGCGTTATGCGTTATGAGTTATGCGTTATGCGTTATGCGTTATGCGTTATGCTTTATGCGTTATGCGTTATGCGTTATGCGTTATACGGTGTGCGTTATGCGTTATGCGTTATGCGTTATGCGTTATGCGTTATGCGTTATGCGTTATGCGTTATGCGTTATGCGTTATGCGTTATGCGTTTTGCGGTATGCGTTATGCGTTATGCGTTATGCGTTATGCGTTATGCGTTATGCGTTATGCGTTATGCGTTATGCGTTATGCGTTATGCGTTATGCGTTATGCGTTATGTTGTATGCGTTATGCGCTATGCGTTGTGCGTTATGGATTATGCGTTATGGGTTGTTCATTATGCTTTATGCGTTGGGCGTTATACGTTTGCGTTATGCGTTATGCGTTATGCGTTATGCATTATGCGTTATGCGTTTTGCGGTATGCGTTATGCGTTATGCGTTATGCGTTATGCGTTATGCGTTATGCGTTATGCGTTATGCGTTATGCGTTATGCGTTATTCGTTGTGCGTTATGCGTTATGCGTTATGCGTTATGCGTTATGGATTTTGCGTTATGGGTTGTTCGTTATGCTTTATGCGTTGTGCGTTATACGTTTGCGTTATGCGTTATGCGTTATGCGTTATGCGTTATGCTTTATGCGTTATGCGTTATGCGTTATGCGTTATACGGTGTGCGTTATGCGTTATGCGTTAAGAGTTATGCGTTATGCGTTATGCGTTATGAGTTATGCGTTATGCGTTATGCGTTATGCGTTATACGTTTGCGATATGCGTTATGCGTTATGCGTTATGCTTTATGCGTTATGCGTTATTCGTTATGCGTTATACGGTGTGCGTTATGCGTTATGCGTTATGCGTTATGCGTTATGCGTTATGCGTTATGCGTTATGCGGTATGCGTTATGCGTTATGCGTTATGCGTTATGCGTTTTGCGGTATTCGTTATGCGTTGTGCATTATGCGTTATGCGTTGTGCGTTATGGGTTATGATTTATGCGTTATGCGATATGCGTTATGCGTTATGCGTTATGCGTTATGCGTTATGCGTTATCCGTTATGCGTTATGCGTTATGCTTTATGCGTCATGCGTGATCCGTTATGCGTTAGGCGTTATGCGATTTGCGGTATTCGTTAAGCGTTGTGCATTATGCGTTATGCGTTATGCGTTAAGGGTTATGGGTTATGCGTTATGCTTTATGCGTTATTCATTTTGCGTTATGCGTTATTCGTTATGAGTTATGAGTTATAAGTTATGCGTAATGCGTTATGCCTTATGCGTTATGCATTATGCGTTATGCGTTATGCGTTATGCGTTGTGCGTTATGCGTTATGCGTTATGCGTTATGCGTTATGGATTTTGCGTTATGGGTTATTCGTTATGCTTTATGCGTTGGGCGTTATACGTTTGCGTTATGCGTTATGCCTTATGCGTTATGCTTGATGCGTTATGCGTTATGTGTTATGCGTTATGCGTTATACGGTGCGTGTTATGCGTTATGCGTTATGAGTTATGCGTTATGCGTTATGCGTTATGCGTTATGCGTTATGCTTTATGCGTTATGCGTTATTCGTTATGCGTTATACGGTGTGCGTTATGCGTTATGCGTTATGCGTTATGCGTTATGAGTTATGCGTTATGCGTTATGTGTTATGCGTTATGCGTTATGCGTGATGCGTTATGCGTTATGCGTTATGCGTTATGCGTAATGCGATATGCGTTATGTGTTATACTTTATGCGTTATCCGTTATGTGTTATACTTTATGGGTTATGCGTTATGCGTTATGCGTTATGCGTTATGCGTTATGCGTTGTGCGTTATAAGTTTGCTTTATGCGTTATGCGTTATGCGTTATGCTTTATGCGTTATGCGTTATGCGTTATGCGTTATGCGTTATGCGTTATGCGTTATGCGTTATGGATTATGCGTAATGGGTTATTCGTTATGCTTTATGCGTTGGGCGTTATACGTTTGCGTTATGCGTTATGCCTTATGCGTTATGCTTTATGCGTTATGCGTTATGCGTTATACGGTGTGCGTTATGCGTTATGAGTTATGCGTTATGCGTTATGCGTTATGAGTTATGCGTTATGCGTTATACGTTTGCGTTATGCCTTATGCGTTATGCGTTATGCTTTATGCGTTATGCGTTATGCGTTATGCGTTATGCGTTATGCGTTATGCGTTATGCGTTATGCGTTATGCGTTTTGCGGTATGCGTTATGCGTTATGCGTTATGCGTTATGCGTTATGCGTTATGCGTTATGCGTTATGCGTTATGCGTTATGCGTTATGCGTTGTGCGTTATGCGTTATGCGTTATGCGTTATGCGTTATGAGTTATGCGTTATGCGTTATGCGTTATGCGTTATGCGTTATGCGATATGCGTTATGCGTTATGCGTTATGCGTTATGCGTTATGCGTTATGCGTTATGCGTTATGCGTTATGCGTTATGCGTTATGCGTTATGTGTTATGCGTTATGCGTTATACGGTGCGCGTTATGCGTTATGCGTTATGAGTTATGCGTTATGCGTTATGCGTTATGCGTTATGCGTTATGCGTTATGCGTTATGCGTTATGCGTTATGCGTTATGCGTTATGCGTTATGCGTTATGCGTTATGCGTTATGCGTTATGAGTTATGCGTTATGCGTTATGCGTTATGCGTTATACGTTATGCGTTAAGAGTTATGGGTTATGCGTTATGCTTTATGCGTTATGCGTTATGCGTTATGCGTTATGCGTTATGCGTTATGCGTTATGCGTTATGCGTTATGCGTTATACGTTGTACGTTATGCGTAATGCGTTATGTTTTATGCGATATGCGTTATGCGTAATGCTTTATGCGTTATGCGTTATGCGTTATGCGTTATGCTTTATGCGTTATGCGTGATCCGTTATGCGTGATCCGTTATGCGTTATGCGTTAACGTTATGCGTTATGCCTTATGCGTTATGCGTTATGTGTTATGCGATATGCGTTATGCGTTATGCGTTATGCGTTATGCGTTATGCGTTATGCGTTATACGTTGTACGTTATGCGTTATGCGTTATGTTTTATGCGATATGCGTTATGCATTATGTGTTATGCGTTATGCGTTATGCGTTATGCGTGATGCGTTATGCGTAATGCGATATGCGTTATGTGTTATACTTTATGCGTTATCCGTTATGTGTTATACTTTATGGGTTATGCGTTATGCGTTATGCGTTATGCGTTATGCGTTATGCGTTATGCGTTATGCGTTGTGCGTTATAAGTTTGCTTTATGCGTTATGCGTTATGCGTTATGCTTTATGCGTTATGCGTTATGCGTTATGCGTTATGCGTTATGCGTTATGCGTTATGCGTTATGCGTTATGCGTTATGCGTTATGCGTTATGGATTATGCGTAATGGTTTATTCGTTATGCTTTATGCGTTGGGCGTTATACGTTTGCGTTATGCGTTATGCCTTATGCGTTATGCTTTATGCGTTATGCGTTATGCGTTATGCCTTATACGGTGTGCGTTATGCGTTATGCGTTATGAGTTATGCGTTATGCGTTATGCGTTATGCGTTATGCGTTATGCGTTATGAGTCATGCGTTATGCGTTATACGTTTGCGTTATGCGTTATGCGTTATGCGTTATGCTTTATGCGTTATGCGTTATGCGTTATGCGTTATGCGTTATGCGTTATACATTATGCGTTATGCGTTATGCGTTAACGTTATGCGTTATGCCTTATGCGTTATGGGTTATGCGTTATGTGTTATGCGATATGCGTTATGCGTTATGCGTTATGCGTTATGCGTTATGCGTTATGCGTGATGCGTTATGCGTAATGCGTTATGGTTTATGCGTTACGCTTTATGCGTCATGCGTGATCCGTTATGCGTTAGGCGTTATGCGATTTGCGGTATTCGTTAAGCGTTATGCGTTATGCGTTATGCGTTATGAGTTATGCGTTATGCGTTATGCGTTATGCGTTATGCGTTTTGCGGTATTCGTTATGCGTTATGCGTTATGCGTTATGCGTTATGCGTTATGCGTTATGCGTTATGCGTTTTGCGTTATGCGTTATGCATTATGCGTTTTGCGGTATTCGTTATGCGTTATGCGTTATGCGTTATGCGTTATGCGTTATGCGTTATTCGTTATGCGTTATACGGTGTGCGTTATGCGTTATGCGTTATGCGTTATGCGTTATGCGTTATGAGTTATGCGTTATGTTTTATGCGTTATGCGTTATGCGTTATGCGTTATGAGTTATGCGTTATGCGTTATGCGTTATGCGTTATGCTTTATGCGTTATGCGTTATGCGTTATGCGTTATACGGTGTGCGTTATGCGTTATGCGTTATGCGTTATGCGTTATGCGTTATGCGTTGTGCGTTATAAGTTTGCTTTATGCGTTATGCGTTATGCGTTATGCTTTATGCGTTATGCGTTATGCGTTATGCGTTATGCGTTATGCGTTATGCGTTATGCGTTATGCGTTATGCGTTATGCGTTATGCGTTATGCGTTATGCGTTATGCGTTATGCGTTATGCGTTATGCGTTATGCGTTATGCGTTATGCGTTATGCGTTATGCGTTATGCGTTATGCGTTATGCGTTATGCGTTATGCGTTATGCGTTATGCGTTATGCGTTATGCGTTTTGCGGTATTCGTTTTGCGGTATTCGTTATGCGTTGTGCATTATGCGTTATGCGTTGTGCGTTATGGGTTATGATTTATGCGTTATGCGTTATGCGTTATGCGTTATGCGTTATGCGTTATCCGTTATGCGTAATGCTTTATGCGTTATGCGTTATGCGTTTTGCGTTATGCGTTATGCTTTATGCGTTATGCGTTATGCGTTATGCCTTATGCGTTATGCTTTATGCCTTATGCGTTATGCGTTATGCGTTATGCGTTATGCGTTATGCGTTATGCGTTATGCGTTATGCGTTATGCGTTATGCGTTATGCGTTATGCGTTATGCGTTATGCGTTATGCGTTATGCGTTATGCGTGATCCGTTATGCGTGATCCGTTATGCGTTATGCGTTATGCGTTATGCGTTATGCGTTATGCGTTATGCGTTATGCGTTATGCGTTATGCGTTATGCGTTATGCGTTATGCGTTATGCGTTATGCGTTATGCGTTATGCGTTATGCGTTATGCGTTTTGCGGTATTCGTTATGCGTTGTGCATTATGCGTTATGCGTTGTGCGTTATGGGTTATGATTTATGCGTTATGCGATATGCGTTATGCGTTATGCGTTATGCGTTATGCGTTATGCGTTATCCGTTATGCGTAATGCTTTATGCGTTATGCGTTATGCGTTATGCGTTATGCTTTATGCGTTATGCGTGATCCGTTATGCGTGATCCGTTATGCGTTATGCGTTAACGTCATGCGTTATGCCTTATGCGTTATGCGTTATGGGTTATGCGATATGTGTTATGCGATATGCGTTATGCGTTATGCGTTATGCGTTATGCGTTATGCGTTATGCGTTATGCGTTATGCGTTATGCGTTATGCGTTATGCGTTATGCGTTGTGCGTTATAAGTTTGCTTTATGCGTTATGCGTTATGCGTCATGCTTTATGCGTTATGCGTTATGCGTTATGCGTTATGCGTTATGCGTTATGCGTTATGCGTTATGCGTTACGCTTTATGCGTCATGCGTGATCCGTTATGCGTTAGGCGTTATGCGATTTGCGGTATTCGTTAAGCGTTATGCGTTATGCGTTATGCGTTATGAGTTATGCGTTATGCGTTATGCGTTATGCGTTATGCGTTATGCGTTTTGCGGTATTCGTTATGCGTTATGCGTTATGCGTTATGCGTTATGCGTTATGCGTTATGCGTTATGCGTTATGCGTTATGCGTTATGCGTTATGCGTTATGCGTTATGCGTTTTGCGTTATGCGTTATGCATTATGCGTTTTGCGGTATTCGTTATGCGTTATGCGTTATGCGTTATGCGTTATGCGTTATGCGTTATTCGTTATGCGTTATACGGTGTGCGTTATGCGTTATGCGTTATGCGTTATGCGTTATGCGTTATGAGTTATGCGTTATGTTTTATGCGTTATGCGTTATGCGTTATGCGTTATGAGTTATGCGTTATGCGTTATGCGTTATGCGTTATGCGTTATGCGTTATGCGTTATGAGTTATGCGTTATGCGTTATGCGTTATGCGTTATGCTTTATGCGTTATGCGTTATGCGTTATGCGTTATACGGTGTGCGTTATGCGTTATGCGTTATGCGTTATGCGTTATGCGTTATGCGTTATGCGTTATGCGTTATGCGTTATGCGTTATGCGTTATGCGTTATGCGTTTTGCGGTATGCGTTATGCGTTATGCGTTATGCGTTATGCGTTATGCGTTATGCGTTATGCGTTATGCGTTATGCGTTATGCGTTATGCGTTATGCGTTATGCGTTATGTTGTATGCGTTATGCGCTATGCGTTGTGCGTTATGGATTATGCGTTATGGGTTGTTCATTATGCTTTATGCGTTGGGCGTTATACGTTTGCGTTATGCGTTATGCGTTATGCGTTATGCATTATGCGTTATGCGTTTTGCGGTATGCGTTATGCGTTATGCGTTATGCGTTATGCGTTATGCGTTATGCGTTATGCGTTATGCGTTATGCGTTATGCGTTATTCGTTGTGCGTTATGCGTTATGCGTTATGCGTTATGCGTTATGGATTTTGCGTTATGGGTTGTTCGTTATGCTTTATGCGTTGTGCGTTATACGTTTGCGTTATGCGTTATGCGTTATGCGTTATGCGTTATGCTTTATGCGTTATGCGTTATGCGTTATGCGTTATACGGTGTGCGTTATGCGTTATGCGTTAAGAGTTATGCGTTATGCGTTATGCGTTATGAGTTATGCGTTATGCGTTATGCGTTATGCGTTATACGTTTGCGATATGCGTTATGCGTTATGCGTTATGCTTTATGCGTTATGCGTTATTCGTTATGCGTTATACGGTGTGCGTTATGCGTTATGCGTTATGCGTTATGCGTTATGAGTTATGCGTTATGCGTTATGCGGTATGCGTTATGCGTTATGCGTTATGCGTTATGCGTTTTGCGGTATTCGTTATGCGTTGTGCATTATGCGTTATGCGTTGTGCGTTATGGGTTATGATTTATGCGTTATGCGATATGCGTTATGCGTTATGCGTTATGCGTTATGCGTTATGCGTTATCCGTTATGCGTTATGCGTTATGCTTTATGCGTCATGCGTGATCCGTTATGCGTTAGGCGTTATGCGATTTGCGGTATTCGTTAAGCGTTGTGCATTATGCGTTATGCGTTATGCGTTAAGGGTTATGGGTTATGCGTTATGCTTTATGCGTTATTCATTTTGCGTTATGCGTTATTCGTTATGAGTTATGAGTTATAAGTTATGCGTAATGCGTTATGCCTTATGCGTTATGCATTATGCGTTATGCATTATGCGTTATGCGTTGTGCGTTATGCGTTATGCGTTATGCGTTATGCGTTATGGATTTTGCGTTATGGGTTATTCGTTATGCTTTATGCGTTGGGCGTTATACGTTTGCGTTATGCGTTATGCCTTATGCGTTATGCTTGATGCGTTATGCGTTATGTGTTATGCGTTATGCGTTATACGGTGCGTGTTATGCGTTATGCGTTATGAGTTATGCGTTATGCGTTATGCGTTATGCGTTATGCGTTATGCTTTATGCGTTATGCGTTATTCGTTATGCGTTATACGGTGTGCGTTATGCGTTATGCGTTATGCGTTACGCGTTATGAGTTATGCGTTATGCGTTATGTGTTATGCGTTATGCGTTATGCGTGATGCGTTATGCGTTATGCGTTATGCGTTATGCGTAATGCGATATGCGTTATGTGTTATACTTTATGCGTTATCCGTTATGTGTTATACTTTATGGGTTATGCGTTATGCGTTATGCGTTATGCGTTATGCGTTATGCGTTGTGCGTTATAAGTTTGCTTTATGCGTTATGCGTTATGCGTTATGCTTTATGCGTTATGCGTTATGCGTTATGCGTTATGCGTTATGCGTTATGCGTTATGCGTTATGGATTATGCGTAATGGGTTATTCGTTATGCTTTATGCGTTGGGCGTTATACGTTTGCGTTATGCGTTATGCCTTATGCGTTATGCTTTATGCGTTATGCGTTATGCGTTATACGGTGTGCGTTATGCGTTATGAGTTATGCGTTATGCGTTATGCGTTATGAGTTATGCGTTATGCGTTATACGTTTGCGTTATGCCTTATGCGTTATGCGTTATGCTTTATGCGTTATGCGTTATGCGTTATGCGTTATGCGTTATGCGTTATGCGTTATGCGTTATGCGTTTTGCGGTATGCGTTATGCGTTATGCGTTATGCGTTATGCGTTATGCGTTATGCGTTATGCGTTATGCGTTATGCGTTATGCGTTGTGCGTTATGCGTTATGCGTTATGCGTTATGCGTTATGAGTTATGCGTTATGCGTTATGCGTTATGCGTTATGCGTTATGCGATATGCGTTATGCGTTATGCGTTATGCGTTATGCGTTATGCGTTATGCGTTATGCGTTATGCGTTATGCGTTATGCGTTATGTGTTATGCGTTATGCGTTATACGGTGCGCGTTATGCGTTATGCGTTATGAGTTATGCGTTATGCGTTATGCGTTATGCGTTATGCGTTATGCGTTATGCGTTATGCGTTATGCGTTATGCGTTATGCGTTATGCGTTATGCGTTATGCGTTATGCGTTATGCGTTATGAGTTATGCGTTATGCGTTATGCGTTATGCGTTATACGTTTGCGATATGCGTTATGCGTTATGCGTTATGCTTTATGCGTTATGCGTTATGCGTTATGCGTTATGCGTTATGCGTTTTGCGGTATGCGTTATGCGTTATGCGTTATGCGTTATGCGTTATGCGTTATGCGTTATGCGTTATGCGTTATGCGTTATGCGTTATGCGTTATGCGCTATGCGTTGTGCGTTATGGATCATGCGTTATGGGTTGTTCGTTATGCTTTATGCGTTGGGCGTTATACGTTTGCGTTATGCGTTATGCGGTATTCGTTAAGCGTTGTGCATTATGCGTTATGCGTTATGCGTTAAGGGTTATGGGTTATGCGTTATGCTTTATGCGTTATTCATTTTGCGTTATGCGTTATTCGTTATGAGTTATGAGTTATAAGTTATGCGTAATGCGTTATGCCTTATGCGTCATGCATTATGCGTTATGCGTTATGTGTTATGCGATATGCGTTATGCGTTATTCGTTATGCGTTATGCGTTATGCGTTATGCGTTATGCGTTATACGTTGTACGTTATGCGTAATGCGTTATGTTTTATGCGATATGCGTTATGCGTAATGCTTTATGCGTTATGCGTTATGCGTTATGCGTTATGCTTTATGCGTTATGCGTGATGCGTTATGCGTGATCCGTTATGCGTTATGCGTTAACGTTATGCGTTATGCCTTATGCGTTATGCGTTATGGGTTATGCGTTATGTGTTATGCGATATGCGTTATGCGTTATGCGTTATGCGTTATGCGTTATGCGTTATACGTTGTACGTTATGCGTTATGTTTTATGCGATATGCGTTATGCGTTATGTGTTATGCGTTATGCGGTATGCGTTATGCGTTATGCGTGATGCGTTATGCGTTATGCGTTATGCGTTATGCGTAATGCGATATGCGTTATGTGTTATACTTTATGCGTTATCCGTTATGTGTTATACTTTATGGGTTATGCGTTATGCGTTATGCGTTATGCGTTATGCGTTGTGCGTTATAAGTTTGCTTTATGCGTTATGCGTTATGCTTTATGCGTTATGCGTTATGCGTTATGCGTTATGCGTTATGCGTTATGCGTTATGGATTATGCGTAATGGGTTATTCGTTATGCTTTATGCGTTGGGCGTTATACGTTTGCGTTATGCGTTATGCCTTATGCGTTATGCTTTATGCGTTATGCGTTATGCGTTATGCGTTATGCGTTTTGCGGTAAGCGTTATGCGTTATGCGTTATGCGTTATGCGTTATGCGTTATGCGTTATGCGTTATGCGTTATGCGTTATGCGTTATGCGTTATGCGTTGTGCGTTATGCGTTATGCGTTATGCGTTATGCGTTATGGATTTTGCGTTATGGGTTGTTCGTTATGCTTTATGCGTTGGGCGTTATACGTTTGCGTTATGCGTTATGCCTTATGCGTTATGCTTTATGCGTTATGCGTTATGCGTTATACGGTGTGCGTTATGCGTTATGCGTTATGCGTTATGCGTTATGCGTTATGCGTTATGCGTTATGCGTTATGCGTTTTGCGGTATGCGTTATGCGTTATGCGTTATGCGTTATGCGTTATGCGTTATGCGTTATCCGTTATGCGTTATGCGTTATGCGTTATGCTTTATGCGTCATGCGTGATCCGTTATGCGTTAGGCGTTATGCGATTTGCGGTATTCGTTAAGCGTTGTGCATTATGCGTTATGCGTTATGCGTTAAGGGTTATGGGTTATGCGTTATGCTTTATGCGTTATGCGTTATGCGTTATGCGTTATGCGTTATGCGTTATGGGTTGTTCGTTATGCTTTATGCGTTGGGCGTTATACGTTTGCGTTATGCGTTATGCCTTTTGCGTTATGCTTTATGCGTTATGCGTTATGCGTTATACGGTGTGCGTTATGCGTTATGCGTTATGAGTTATGCGTTATGCGTTATGCGTTATGCGTTATGCGTTATGCGTTATGCGTTATGCGTTATGCGTTATGCGTTATGCGTTTTGCGGTATTCGTTATGCGTTATGCGTTATGCGTTATGCGTTATGCGTTATGCGTTATGCGTTATACGTTGTACGTTATGCGTTATGCGTTATGTTTTATGCGATATGCGTTATGCATTATGTGTTATGCGTTATGCGTTATGCGTTATGCGTGATGCGTTATGCGTAATGCGATATGCGTTATGTGTTATACTTTATGCGTTATCCGTTATGTGTTATACTTTATGGGTTATGCGTTATGCGTTATGCGTTATGCGTTATGCGTTATGCGTTATGCGTTATGCGTTATGCGTTATGCGTTGTGCGTTATAAGTTTGCTTTATGCGTTATGCGTTATGCGTTATGCTTTATGCGTTATGCGTTATGCGTTATGCGTTATGCGTTATGCGTTATGCGTTATGCGTTTTGCGGTATTCGTTATGCGTTGTGCATTATGCGTTATGCGTTGTGCGTTATGGGTTATGATTTATGCGTTATGCGATATGCGTTATGCGTTATGCGTTATGCGTTATGCGTTATGCGTTATGCGTTATCCGTTATGCGTTATGCGTTATGCGTTATGCTTTATGCGTCATGCGTGATCCGTTATGCGTTAGGCGTTATGCGATTTGCGGTATTCGTTAAGCGTTGTGCATTATGCGTTATGCGTTATGCGTTAAGGGTTATGGGTTATGCGTTATGCTTTATGCGTTATGCGTTATGCGTTATGCGTTATGGGTTATGCGTTATGCGTTATGCGTTATGCGTTATACGTTGTACGTTATGCGTAATGCGTTATGTTTTATGCGATATGCGTTATGCGTAATGCTTTATGCGTTATGCGTTATGCGTTATGCGTTATGCTTTATGCGTTATGCGTGATCCGTTATGCGTGATCCGTTATGCGTTATGCGTTAACGTTATGCGTTATGCCTCATGCGTTATGCGTTATGGGTTATGCGTTATGTGTTATGCGATATGCGTTATGCGTTATGCGTTATGCGTTATGCGTTATGCGTTATGCGTTATGCGTTATACGTTGTACGTTATGCGTTATGCGTTATGTTTTATGCGATATGCGTTATGCATTATGTGTTATGCGTTATGCGTTATGCGTTATGCGTGATGCGTTATGCGTAATGCGATATGCGTTATGTGTTATACTTTATGCGTTATCCGTTATGTGTTATACTTTATGGGTTATGCGTTATGCGTTATGCGTTATGCGTTATGCGTTATGCGTTATGCGTTATGCGTTATGCGTTATGCGTTGTGCGTTATAAGTTTGCTTTATGCGTTATGCGTTATGCGTTATGCTTTATGCGTTATGCGTTATGCGTTATGCGTTATGCGTTATGCGTTATGCGTTATGCGTTATGCGTTATGGATTATGCGTAATGGTTTATTCGTTATTCTTTATGCGTTGGGCGTTATACGTTTGCGTTATGCGTTATGCCTTATGCGTTATGCTTTATGCGTTATGCGTTATGCGTTATGCCTTATACGGTGTGCGTTATGCGTTATGCGTTATGAGTTATGCGTTATGCGTTATGCGTTATGCGTTATGAGTTATGCGTTATGCGTTATACGTTTGCGTTATGCGTTATGCGTTATGCGTTATGCTTTATGCGTTATGCGTTATGCGTTATGCGTTATGCGTTATGCGTTATACATTATGCGTTATGCGTTATGCGTTAACGTTATGCGTTATGCCTTATGCGTTATGGGTTATGCGTTATGTGTTATGCGATATGCGTTATGCGTTATGCGTTATGCGTTATGCGTTATGCGTTATGCGTGATGCGTTATGCGTAATGCGTTATGGTTTATGCGTTATGTGTTATGCGATATGCGTTATGCGTTATGCGTTATGCGTTATGCGTTATACGTTGTACGTTATGCGTTATGCGTTATGTTTTATGCGATATACGTTATGCGTTATGCGTTATGCGTTATGCGTTATGCGTTATGCGTTATGCGTTAACATTATGCGTTATGCCTTATGCGTTATGCGTTATGGTTTATGCGTTATGTGCTATGCGATATGCGTTATGCGTTATGCGTTATGCGTTATGTGTTATGCGTTATGCGTTATACGTTGTACGTTATGCGTTATGCGTTATGTTTTATGCGATCTGCGTTATGCGTTATGCGTTATGCGTTATGCGTTATGCGTTATGCGTTATGCGTTATGCGTTATGCGTTATGCTTTATGCGTTATGCGTTATGCCTTATGCGTTATACGGTGTGCGTTATGCGTTATGAGTTATGCGTTATGCGTTATGCGTTATGCGTTAAGAGTTATGCGTTATGCGTTAACGTTATGCGTTATGCCTTATGCGTTATGGGTTATGCGTTATGTGTTATGCGATATGCGTTATGCGTTATGCGTTATGCGTTATGCGTTATGCGTTATGCGTTATGCGTTGTGCGTTATAAGTTTGCTTTATGCGTTATGCGTTATGCGTTATGCTTTATGCGTTATGCGTTATGCGTTATGCGTTATGCGTTATGCGTTATGCGTTATGCGTTATGCGTTATACGGTGTGCGTTATGCGTTATGCGTTATGAGTTATGCGTTATGCGTTATGCGTTATGCGTTATGAGTTATGCGTTATGCGTGATGCGTTATGCGTTATTCGTTATGAGTTATAAGTTATGCGTAATGCGTTATGCCTTATGCGTCATGCATTATGCGTTATGCGTTATGTGTTATGCGATATGCGTTATGCGTTATGCGTTATGCGTTATGCGTTATGAGTTATGCGATATGCGTTATGCGTTATGCGTTATGCGTTTTACGTTTTGCGGTATTCGTTATGCGTTGTGCATTATGCGTTATGCGTTGTGCGTTATGTGTTATGATTTATGCGTTATGCGATATGCGTTATGCGTTATGCGTTATGCGTTATGCGTAATGCGTTATGCGTTATGCGTTATGCGTTATGCTTTATGCGTTTTGCGTAATCCGTTATGCGTGATCCGTTATGCGTTAGGCGTTATGCGTTATGCGTTAACGTTATGCGTTATGCCTTATGCGTTATGGGTTATGCGTTATGTGTTATGCGATATGCGTTATGCGTTATGCGTTATGCGTTATGCGTTATGCGTTATGCGTTATACGTTGTACGTTATGCGTTATGCGTTATGTTTTATGCGATATGCGTTATGCGTTATGCGTTATGCGTTATGCGTTATGCGTTATGCGTTATGCGTTATGCGTTATGCGTAATGCGATATGCGTTATGTGTTATACTTTATGCGTTATCCGTTATGTGTTATACTTTATGGGTTATGCGTTATGCGTTATGCGTTATGCGTTATGCGTTATGCGTTATGCGTTATGCGTTATGCGTTATGCGTTATGCGTTGTGCGTTATAAGTTTGCTTTATGCGTTATGCGTTATGCGTTATGCTTTATGCGTTATGCGTTATGCGTTATGCGTTATGCGTTATGCGTTATGCGTTATGCGTTATGCGTTATGCGTTATGCGTTATGCGTTATGCGTTATGCGTTATGCGGTATGCGTTATGGATTATGCGTTATGGGTTGTTCGTTATGCTTTATGCGTTGGGCGTTATACGTTTGCGTTATGCGTTATGCCTTATGCGTTATGCTTTATGCGTTATGCGTTATGCGTTATGCGTGATCCGTTATGCGTGATCCGTTATGCGTTATGCGTTAACGTTATGCGTTATGCCTTATGCGTTATGCGTTATGGGTTATGCGTTATGTGTTATGCGATATCCGTTATGCGTTATGCGTTATGCGGTATGCGTTATGCGTTATGCGTTATACGTTGTACGTTATGCGTTATGCGTTATGTTTTATGCGATATGCGTTATGCGTTATGTGTTATGCGTTATGCGTTATGCGTTATGCGTGATGCGTTATGCGTAATGCGATATGCGTTATGTGTTATACTTTATGCGTTATCCGTTATGTGTTATACTATATGGGTTATGCGTTATGCGTTATGCGTTATGCGTTATGCGTTATGCGTTATGCGTTATTCGTTGTGCGTTATAAGTTTGCTTTATGCGTTATGCGTTATGCTTTATGCGTTATGCGTTATGCGTTATGCGTTATGCGTTATGCGTTATGCGTTATGCGTTATGCGTTATGCGTTATGCGTTATGCGTTATGCGTTATGCGTTACGCTTTATGCGTCATGCGTGATCCGTTATGCGTTAGGCGTTATGCGATTTGCGGTATTCGTTAAGCGTTATGCGTTATGCGTTATGCGTTATGAGTTATGCGTTATGCGTTATGCGTTATGCGTTATGCGTTTTGCGGTATTCGTTATGCGTTATGCGTTGTGCGTTATGCGTTATGCGTTATGCGTTATGCGTTATGCGTTATGCGTTATGCGTTATGCGTTATGCGTTATTCGTTATGCGTTATGCGTTATGCGTTATGCGTTATGCGTTATGCGTTATGCGTTATGCGTTATGCGTTATGCGTTATGCGTTTTGCGGTATTCGTTATGCGTTATGCGTTATGCGTTATGCGTTATGCGTTATGCGTTATGCGTTATTCGTTATGCGTTATACGGTGTGCGTTATGCGTTATGCGTTGTGCATTATGCGTTATGGGTTATGGGTTATGGGTTATGTGTTATGCGTTATGCGTTATGCGTTATGCGTTATGCGTTATGCGTTATGCGTTATGCGTTATGCTTTATGCGTTTTGCGGTATTCGTTATGCGTTGTGCATCATGCGTTATGCGTTGTGCGTTATGGGTTATGCGTTATACGTTATGCGTTATGCTTTATGCGTGATCCGTTATGTGTTAGGCGATATACGTTTTGCGGTATTCGTTATGCGTTATGCGTCATGCGTTATGCGTTATGCGTTATGCGTTATGCGTTATGCGGTATGCGTTATGCGTTATGCGTTATGCGTTATGCGTTATGAGTTATGAGTTATAAGTTATGCGTAATGCGTTATGCGTTATGCGTTATGCGTTGTGCATTATGCGTTATGGGTTATGGGTTATGGGTTATGTGTTATGCGTTATGCGTTATGCGTTATGCGTTATGCGTTATGCGTTATGCGTTATGCGTTATGCGTTATGCTTTATGCGTTTTGCGGTATTCGTTATGCGTTGTGCATTATGCGTTATGCGTTGTGCGTTATGCGTTATGAGTTATGCGTTATGCGTTATGCGTTATGCGTTATGCGTTATGCGTTATACGTTATGAGTTATGCGTTATGCGTTATGCGTTATGCGTTATGCGTTATGCGTTGTGCGTTATGCGTTAGGCGTTATGCGTTATGCGTTATGAGTTATGAGTTATAAGTTATGCGTAATGCGTTATGCGTTATGCGTTATGCGTTATGCGTTGTGCATTATGCGTTATGCGTTGTGCCTTATGCGTTATGGGTTATGGGTTATGGGTTATGTGTTATGCGTTATGCGTTATGCGTTATGCGTTATGCGTTATGCGTTATGCGTTATGCGTTATGAGTTATGAGTTATAAGTTATGCGTAATGCGTTATGCGTTATGCGTTATGCGTTATGCGTTATGCGTTATGCGTTATGCGTTATGCGTTATGCGTTATGCGTTATGCGTTATGCGTTATGCGTTATGCGTTATGCGTTATGCGTTATGCGTTATGCGTTATGCGTTATGCTTTATGCGTTTTGCGGTATTCGTTATGCGTTGTGCATTATGCGTTATGCGTTGTGCGTTATGGGTTATGCGTTATACGTTATGCGTTATGCTTTATGCGTGATCCGTTATGTGTTAGGCGATATACGTTTTGCGGTATTCGTTATGCGTTATGCGTCATGCGTTATGCGTTATGCGTTATGCGTTATGCGTTATGCGTTATGCGTTATGCGTTATGCGTTATGCGTTATGAGTTATGAGTTATAAGTTATGCGTAATGCGTTATGCGTTATGCGTTATGCGTTGTGCATTATGCGTTATGGGTTATGGGTTATGGGTTATGTGTTATGCGTTATGCGTTATGCGTTATGCGTTATGCGTTATGCGTTATGCGTTATACGTTATATGTTATGCGTTATGCGTTATGCGTTATGCGTCATACGGTATGCGTTATGCGTTATGCGTTATGCGTTATGAGTTATGCGTTATGCGTTATGCGTTATGCGTTATGCGTTATACGTTATGAGTTATGCGTTATGCGTTATGCGTTATGCGTTATGCGTTATGCGTTGTGCGTTATGCGTTATGCGTTATACGTTATATGTTATGCGTTATGAGTTATGCGTTATGCGTCATGCGTTATGCGTTATGCGTTATGCGTTATACGCTATGCGTTATGCGTTATGAGTTATGCGTTATGCGTTATGCGTTATGCCTTATGCGTTATGCGTTATGATTTATGCGTTATGCGTGATCCGTTATGCGTTAGGCGTTATGCGTTATGCGTTATGAGTTATGAGTTATAAGTTATGCGTAATGCGTTATGCGTTATGCGTTATGCGTTGTGCATTATGCGTTATGCGTTGTGCCTTATGCGTTATGGGTTATGGGTTATGGGTTATGTGTTATGCGTTATGCGTTATGCGTTATGCGTTATGCGTTATGCGTTATGCGTTATGCGTTATGAGTTATGAGTTATAAGTTATGCGTAATGCGTTATGCGTTATGCGTTATGCGTTATGCGTTATGCGTTATGCGTTATGCGTTATGCGTTATGCGTTATGCGTTATGCGTTATGCGTTATGCGTTATGCGTTATGCGTTATGCGTTATGCGTTATGCGTTATGCGTTATGCGTTATGCGTTGTGCATTATGCGTTATGCGTTGTGCCTTATGCGTTATGGGTTATGGGTTATGGGTTATGTGTTATGCGTTATGCGTTATGCGTTATGCGTTATGCGTTATGCGTTATGCGTTATGCGTTATGAGTTATGAGTTATAAGTTATGCGTAATGCGTTATGCGTTATGCGTTATGCGTTATGCGTTATGCGTTATGCGTTATGCGTTATGCGTTATGCGTTATGCGTTATGCGTTATGCGTTATGCGTTATGCGTTATGCGTTATGCGTTATGCGTTATGCGTTATGCGTTATGCGTTATGCGTTATGCGTTATGCGTTATGCTTTATGCGTTTTGCGGTATTCGTTATGCGTTGTGCATTATGCGTTATGCGTTGTGCGTTATGGGTTATGCGTTATACGTTATGCGTTATGCTTTATGCGTGATCCGTTATGTGTTAGGCGATATACGTTTTGCGGTATTCGTTATGCGTTATGCGTCATGCGTTATGCGTTATGCGTTATGCGTTATGCGTTATGCGTTATGCGTTATGCGTTATGCGTTATGCGTTATGCGTTATGAGTTATGAGTTATAAGTTATGCGTAATGCGTTATGCGTTATGCGTTATGCGTTATGCGTTATGCGTTATACGTTATGAGTTATGCGTTATGCGTTATGCGTTATCCGTTATGCGTTATGCGTTGTGCGTTATGCGTTATGCGTTATACGTTATATGTTATGCGTTATGAGTTATGCGTTATGCGTCATGCGTTATGCGTTATGCGTTATGCGTTATGCGCTATGCGTTATGCGTTATGAGTTATGCGTTATGCGTTATGCGTTATGCCTTATGCGTTATGCGTTATGATTTATGCGTTATGCGTGATCCGTTATGCGTTAGGCGTTATGCGTTATGCGTTATGAGTTATGAGTTATAAGTTATGCGTAATGCGTTATGCGTTATGCGTTATGCGTTGTGCATTATGCGTTATGCGTTGTGCCTTATGCGTTATGGGTTATGGGTTATGGGTTATGTGTTATGCGTTATGCGTTATGCGTTATGCGTTATGCGTTATGCGTTATGCGTTATACGTTATATGTTATGCGTTATGCGTTATGCGTTATGCGTCATACGGTATGCGTTATGCGTTATGCGTTATGCGTTATGCGTTATGAGTTATGCGTTATGCGTTATGCGTTATGCGTTATGCGTTATGAGTTATGAGTTATAAGTTATGCGTAATGCGTTATGCGTTATGCGTTATGCGTTATGCGTTGTGCATTATGCGTTATGCGTTGTGCGTTATGCGTTATGGGTTATGGGTTATGGGTTATGTGTTATGCGTTGTGCGTTATGCGTTATGGGTCATGGTTTATGGGTTATGCGTTATGCGTTATGCGTTATGCGTTCTGCGTTATGGGTTATGGGTTATGGTTTATGCGTTATGCTTTATGCGTTATGCTTTATGCGTTATGCGTTATGCGTTATGCGTTATGCGTTATGTGTTGTGCATTATGCGTTATGCGTTGTGCGTTATGCGTTATGGGTTATGGGTTATGGGTTATGTGTTATGCGTTGTGCGTTATGCGTTATGGGTTATGGGTTATGCGTTATGCGTTATGCGTTATGCGTTCTGCGTTATGGGTTATGGGTTATGGTTTATGCGTTATGCTTTATGCGTTATGCTTTATGCGTTATGCTTTATGCGTTATGCGTTATGCGTTTTGCGTTATGCGTTATGCTTTTTGCGTTATGCTTTATGCGTTATGCGTGATCCGTTATGCGTTAGGCGTTATGCGTTATGCGTTATGAGTTATGAGTTATAAGTTATGGGTTATGGGTTATGCGTTATGCGTTATGCGTTATGCGTTCTGCGTTATGGGTTATGGGTTATGGTTGATGCGTTATGCTTTATGCGTTATGCTTTATGCGTTTTGCGTTATGCGTTATGCGTTATGCGTTATGTGTTGTGCATTATGCGTTATGCGTTGTGCGTTATGCGTTATGGGTTATGGGTTATGGGTTATGTGTTATGCGTTGTGCGTTATGCGTTATGGGTTATGGGTTATGGGTTATGCGTTATGCGTTATGCGTTATGCGTTCTGCGTTATGGGTTATGGGTTATGGTTTATGCGTTATGCTTTATGCGTTATGCTTTATGCGTTATGCTTTATGCGTTATGCGTTATGCGTTATGCGTTATGCGTTATGCGTTATGCTTTTTGCGTTATGCGTTACGCGTTATGAATTTTGCGTTATACGTTATGCGGTATTCGTTATGCGTTGTGCATTATGCGTTATGCGTTATGCGTTATGGGTTATGATTTATGCGTTATGCGATATGGGTTATGCCTTTTACGTTATGCGTTATGCGTTATTCGTTATGAGTTATAAGTTATGCGTAATGCGTTAAGCGTTATGCGTTAAGCATTATGCGTTGTGCATTATGTGTTATGCGTTATGCGTTGTGCGTTATGCGTTATGGGTTATGGGTTATGCGTTATGCGTTATGCGTTATGCGTTATGCGTTATGCGTTATGCGTTATGCATTATGCGTTATGCGTTGTGATTTATGCGTTATGGGTTATGGGTTATGTGTTATGCGTTATGCGTTATGCGTTATGCCTTTTGCATTCTACGTTATGCGTTATGGTTTATGCGTTATGCGATATGCGTTATGCGTTATGCGTTATGCGTTATGCGTTGTGCGTTATGCGTTGTGCGTTATGCCTTATGCGTTATGCGTTATGCATTATCCGTTGTTCGTTATACGTTATGCGTTGTGCGTTATACGTTTGCGTTATGCCTTATGGGTTATGCGTAATGCGTTATGCGTTATGCGTTATGCGTTATGCGTTATGCGTTGTGCATTATGCGTTATGCGTTGTGCGTTATGCGTTATGGGTTATGGGTTATGGGTTATGTGTTATGCGTTATGCGTTATGCGTTATGCGTTCTGCGTTATGGGTTATGGGTTATGGTTTATGCGTTATGCTTTATGCGTTATGCTTTATGCGTTATGCTTTATGCGTTATGCGTTATGCGTTATGCGTTATGCCTTTTGCGTTATGCGTTACGCGTTATGAGTTTTGCGTTATACGTTATGCGTTATTCGTTATGAGTTAAAAGTTATGCTTAATGCGTTATGCGTTATGCGTTATGCGTTATGCGTTATGCGTTATGCGTTATATATTATGCGTTATGCGTTATGCGTTATGCGTCATGCGTTATGCGTTATGCGTTATGCGTTATGCGTTATGCGTTATGAGTTATGCGTTATGCGGTATGCGTTATGCGTTATGCGTTATGCGTTATGCGTTATGCGTTATGCTTTATGCGTTATGCGTGATCCGTTATGCGTTAGGCGTTATGCGTTATGCGTTATGAGTTATGAGTTATAAGTTATGCGTAATGCGTTATGCGTTATGCGTTGTGCATTATGCGTTATGCGTTATGCGTTGTGCATTATGCGTTATGCGTTGTGCGTTATGCGTTATGGGTTATGCGTTATGCGTTATGCGTTATGCGTTATGCGTTATGCGTTATGCGTTATGCGTTATGCGTTATGCGTTATGCGTTATGCGTTATGCGTTCTGCGTTATGGGTTATGGGTTATGGGTTATGGTTTATGCGTTATGCTTTGTGCGTTATTCTTTATGCGTAATGCTTTATGCGTTAGGCGTTATGCGTTATGCGTTATGCGTTCTGCGTTATGCGTGATGCGATATGCTTTATGCGTTATGCGTTATGAGTTATACGTTATGCGTTATGCGTTATGCGTTGTGCGTTATGCGTTATGCGTTATGCGTTATGCGTTATGCGTTATGGGTTATGAGTTATGCGTTATGCGTTATGCGTTATGCGTTATGCGTTATGCGTTGTGCGTTATGCGTTATGCGTTATACGTTATATGTTATGCGTTATGAGTTATGCGTTATGCGTCATGCGTTATGCGTTATGCGTTATGCGTTATGCGTTATGCGTTATGAGTTATGCGTTATGCGTTATGCGTTATGCGTTATGCGTTATGCGTTATGCCTTATGCGTTATGCGTTATGATTTATGCGTTATGCGTGATCCGTTATGCGTTAGGCGTTATGCGTTATGCGTTATGAGTTATGAGTTATAAGTTATGCGTAATGCGTTATGCGTTATGCGTTATGCGTTATGCGTTGTGCATTATGCGTTATGCGTTGTGCCTTATGCGTTATGGGTTATGGGTTATGGGTTATGTGTTATGCGTTATGCGTTATGCGTTATGCGTTATGCGTTATGCGTTATGCGTTATGCGTTATGCGTTATGCGTTATGCGTTATGCGTTATACGTTATATGTTATGCGTTATGCGTTATGCGTTATGCGTCATACGGTATGCGTTATGCGTTATGCGTTATGCGTTATGCGTTATGAGTTATGCGTTATGCGTTATGCGTTATGCGTTATGAGTTATGAGTTATAAGTTATGCGTAATGCGTTATGCGTTATGCGTTATGCGTTATGCGTTGTGCATTATGCGTTATGCGTTGTGCGTTATGCGTTATGGGTTATGGGTTATGGGTTATGTGTCATGCGTTGTGCGTTATGCGTTATGGGTTATGGGTTATGGGTTATGCGTTATGCGTTATGCGTTATGCGTTCTGCGTTATGGGTTATGGGTTATGGTTTATGCGTTATGCTTTATGCGTTATGCTTTATGCGTTATGCGTTATGCGTTATGCGTTATGCGTTATGCGTTATGCTTTTTGCGTTATGCTTTATGCGTTATGCGTGATCCGTTATGCGTTAGGCGTTATGCGTTATGCGTTATGAGTTATGAGTTATAAGTTATGGGTTATGGGTTATGCGTTATGCGTTATGCGTTATGCGTTATGCGTTCTGCGTTATGGGTTATGGGTTATGGTTTATGCGTTATGCTTTATGCGTTATGCTTTATGCGTTTTGCGTTATGCGTTATGCGTTATGCGTTATGTGTTGTGCATTATGCGTTATGCGTTGTGCGTTATGCGTTATGGGTTATGGGTTATGGGTTATGTGTTATGCGTTGTGCGTTATGCGTTATGGGTTATGGGTTATGGGTTATGCGTTATGCGTTATGCGTTATGCGTTCTGCGTTATGGGTTATGGGTTATGGTTTATGCGTTATGCTTTATGCGTTATGCGTTATGCGTTATGCGTTATGCGTTATGCGTTATGCTTTTTGCGTTATGCGTTACGCGTTATGAATTTTGCGTTATACGTTATGCGGTATTCGTTATGCGTTGTGCATTATGCGTTATGCGTTATGCGTTATGGGTTATGATTTATGCGTTATGCGATAAGGGTTATGCCTTTTACGTTATGCGTTATGCGTTATTCGTTATGAGTTATAAGTTATTGCGTAATGCGTTAAGCGTTATGCGTTAAGCATTATGCGTTGTGCATTATGTGTTATGCGTTATGCGTTGTGCGTTATGCGTTATGGGTTATGGGTTATGCGTTATGCGTTATGCGTTATGCGTTATATGTTATGCGTTATGCGTTATGCGTTATGCGTCATGCGTTATGCGTTATGCGTTATGCATTATGCGTTATGCGTTGTGATTTATGCGTTATGGGTTATGGGTTATGTGTTATGCGTTATGCGTTATGCGTTATGCCTTTTGCATTCTACGTTATGCGTTATGGTTTATGCGTTATGCGATATGCGTTATGCGTTATGCGTTATGCGTTGTGCGTTATGCGTTGTGCGTTATGCCTTATGCGTTATGCGTTATGCGTTATCCGTTGTTCGTTATACGTTATGCGTTGTGCGTTATACGTTTGCGTTATGCCTTATGGGTTATGCGTAATGCGTTATGCGTTATGCGTTATGCGTTATGCGTTATGCGTTGTGCATTATGCGTTATGCGTTGTGCGTTATGCGTTATGGGTTATGGGTTATGGGTTATGCGTTATGCTTTATGCGTTATGCGTTATGCGTTATGCGTTATGCCTTTTGCGTTATGTGTTACGCGTTATGAGTTTTGCGTTATACGTTATGCGTTATTCGTTATGAGTTAAAAGTTATGCTTAATGCGTTATGCGTTATGCGTTATGCGTTATGCGTTATGCGTTATGCGTTATGCGTTATATGTTATGCGTTATGCGTTATGCGTTATGCGTCATGCCTTATGCGTTATGCGTTATGCGTTATGCGTTATGCGTTATGAGTTATGCGTTATGCGGTATGCGTTATGCGTTATGCGTTATGCGTTATGCGTTATGCGTTATGCTTTATGCGTTATGCGTGATCCGTTATGCGTTAGGCGTTATGCGTTATGCGTTATGAGTTATGAGTTATAAGTTATGCGTAATGCGTTATGCGTTATGCGTTATGCGTTGTGCATTATGCGTTATGCGTTGTGCGTTATGCGTTATGGGTTATGCGTTATGCGTTATGCGTTATGCGTTATGCGTTATGCGTTATGCGTTATGCGTTATGCGTTATGCGTTATGCGTTATGCGTTATGCGTTATGCGTTATGCGTTATGCGTTATGCGTTCTGCGTTATGGGTTATGGGTTATGGTTTATGCGTTATGCTTTATGCGTTATTCTTTCTGCGTAATGCTTTATGCGTTAGGCGTTATGCGTTATGCATTATGCGTTCTGCGTTATGCGTTATGCGTTATGCGTTATGCCTTTTGCGTTATGCGTTATGCGTTATGAGTTTTGCGTTATACATTATGCGGTATTCGTTATGCGTTGTGCATTATGCGTTATGCGTTGTGCGTTATGGGTTATGATTTATGCGTTATGCGATATGCGTTGTGCCTTTTGCGTTATGCGTTATGCGTTATGCGTTATGCGTTAACGTTATGCGTTATGCGTTATGCGTTATGCGTTATGCGTTATGCTTTATGCGTTATGCGTGATCCGTTATGCGTTAGACGTTATGCGTTATGCGTTATGCGTTTTGCATTATGCGTTATGCGTTATGCGTTATGCGTTATGCGTTATGCGTTATGCGGTATGCGTGATGCCTTATGCGTTATGCTTTATGCGTTATACGGTATGCGTTATGCGTTATGCGTTATGCGTTATGCGTAATGCGTTATGCGTTATGCGTTATGCTTTATGTGTTATGCGTGATGCGATATGCTTTATGCGTTATGCGTTATGAGTTATACGTTATGCGTTATGCGTTATGCGTTATGCGTTATGCGTTATGCGTTATGCGTTATGCGTTATGCGTTATGCGTTATGCGTTATGAGTTATGCGTAATGCGTTATACGTTATGCGTTATGCGGTATGCGTGATGCCTTATGCGTTATGCTTTATGCGTTATACGGTATGCGTTATGCGTTATGCGTTATGCGTTATGCGTTATGCGTTATGCGTTATGCGTTATGCGTTATGCTTTTTGCGTTGTGCGTTATGCCTTATGCGTTGTGCGTTATACGTTTGCGTTATGCCTTATGGGTTATGCGTTATGCGTTATGCGTTCTGCGTTATGGGTTATGAGTTATGCTTTATGCGTTATGCTTTATGCGTAATGCGTTATGCGTTATGCCTTATGCGTTATGCGTTATGCGTTACGCTTTTGCGTTATGCGTTATGCGTTATGCGTTATGCGTTATGCGTTATGCGTTATATGTTATGCGTTATGCGTTATGCGTTATGCGTCATGCGTTATGCGTTATGCGTTATTCGTTGTGCGTTATGCGTTATGAGTTATGCGTTATGCGTTATGCGTTATGCGTTATGCGTTATGCGTTATGCGTTATGCGTTGTGCGTTATGCGTTGTGCGTTATGCCTTATTCGTTATGCGTTATGCGTTATCCGTTGTTCGTTATACGTTATGCGTTGTGCGTTATACGTTTGCGTTATGCCTTATGGGTTATGCGTTATGCGTTATGAGTTATGAGTTATAAGTTATGCGTAATGCGTTATGCGTTATGCGTTATGCGTTGTGCATTATGCGTTATGGGTTATGGGTTATGGGTTATGTGTTATGCGTTATGCGTTATGCGTTATGCGTTATGCGTTATGCGTTATGCGTTATACGTTATATGTTATGCGTTATGCGTTATGCGTTAGGCGTCATACGGTATGCGTTATGCGTTATGCGTTATGCGTTATGCGTTATGAGTTATGCGTTATGCGTTATGCGTTATGCGTTATACGTTATGAGTTATGCGTTATGCGTTATGCGTTATGCGTTATGCGTTATGCGTTGTGCGTTATGCGTTATGCGTTATACGTTATATGTTATGCGTTATGAGTTATGCGTTATGCGTCATGCGTTATGCGTTATGCGTTATGCGTTATGCGCTATGCGTTATGCGTTATGAGTTATGCGTTATGCGTTATGCGTTATGCCTTATGCGTTATGCGTTATGATTTATGCGTTATGCGTGATCCGTTATGCGTTAGGCGTTATGCGTTATGCGTTATGAGTTATGAGTTATAAGTTATGCGTAATGCGTTATGCGTTATGCGTTATGCGTTGTGCATTATGCGTTATGCTTTGTGCCTTATGCGTTATGGGTTATGGGTTATGGGTTATGTGTTATGCGTTATGCGTTATGCGTTATGCGTTATGCGTTATGCGTTATGCGTTATACGTTATATGTTATGCGTTATACGTTATGCGTTATGCGTCATACGGTATGCGTTATGCGTTATGCGTTATGCGTTATGCGTTATGAGTTATGCGTTATGCGTTATGCGTTATGCGTTATGCGTTATGAGTTATGAGTTATAAGTTATGCGTAATGCGTTATGCGTTATGCGTTATGCGTTATGCGTTGTGCATTATGCGTTATGCGTTGTGCGTTATGCGTTATGGGTTATGGGTTATGGGTTATGTGTTATGCGTTGTGCGTTATGCGTTATGGGTCATGGTTTATGGGTTATGCGTTATGCGTTATGCGTTATGCGTTCTGCGTTATGGGTTATGGGTTATGGTTTATGCGTTATGCTTTATGCGTTATGCTTTATGCGTTATGCGTTATGCGTTATGCGTTATGCGTTATGTGTTGTGCATTATGCGTTATGCGTTGTGCGTTATGCGTTATGGGTTATGGGTTATGGGTTATGTGTTATGCGTTGTGCGTTATGCGTTATGGGTTATGGGTTATGCGTTATGCGTTATGCGTTATGCGTTCTGCGTTATGGGTTATGGGTTATGGTTTATGCGTTATGCTTTATGCGTTATGCTTTATGCGTTATGCTTTATGCGTTATGCGTTATGCGTTATGCGTTATGCGTTATGCTTTTTGCGTTATGCTTTATGCGTTATGCGTGATCCGTTATGCGTTAGGCGTTATGCGTTATGCGTTATGAGTTATGAGTTATAAGTTATGGGTTATGGGTTATGCGTTATGCGTTATGCGTTATGCGTTCTGCGTTATGGGTTATGGGTTATGGTTGATGCGTTATGCTTTATGCGTTATGCTTTATGCGTTTTGCGTTATGCGTTATGCGTTATGCGTTATGTGTTGTGCATTATGCGTTATGCGTTGTGCGTTATGCGTTATGGGTTATGGGTTATGGGTTATGTGTTATGCGTTGTGCGTTATGCGTTATGGGTTATGGGTTATGGGTTATGCGTTATGCGTTATGCGTTATGCGTTCTGCGTTCTGCGTTATGGGTTATGGGTTATGGTTTATGCGTTATGCTTTATGCGTTATGCTTTATGCGTTATGCTTTATGCGTTATGCGTTATGCGTTATGCGTTATGCGTTATGCGTTATGCTTTTTGCGTTATGCGTTACGCGTTATGAATTTTGCGTTATACGTTATGCGGTATTCGTTATGCGTTGTGCATTATGCGTTATGCGTTATGGGTTATGATTTATGCGTTATGCGATATGGGTTATGCCTTTTACGTTATGCGTTATGCGTTATTCGTTATGAGTTATAAGTTATGCGTAATGCGTTAAGCGTTATGCGTTAAGCATTATGCGTTGTGCATTATGTGTTATGCGTTATGCGTTGTGCGTTATGCGTTATGGGTTATGGGTTATG
The DNA here is from genome assembly GCA_916610235.2 of Lasioglossum morio. Lineage (NCBI taxonomy): Eukaryota > Metazoa > Arthropoda > Insecta > Hymenoptera > Halictidae > Lasioglossum > Lasioglossum morio. The sequence goes on along the minus strand of CAKAJA020000151.1, from coordinate 1,895,847 downwards.
CGTTATGCGTTATGCGTTATGCGTTATGCGTTATGCGTTATGCGTTATGCGTTATGCGTTGTGCATTATGCGTTATGCGTTGTGCGTTATGCGTTATGGGTTATGCGTTATGCGTTATGCGTTATGCGTTATGCGTTATGCGTTATGCGTTATGCGTTATGCGTTATGCGTTATGCGTTATGCGTTATGCGTTCTGCGTTATGGGTTATGGGTTATGGGTTATGGTTTATGCGTTATGCTTTGTGCGTTATTCTTTATGCGTAATGCTTTATGCGTTAGGCGTTATGCGTTATGCGTTATGCGTTATGCGTTATGCGTTCTGCGTTATGCGTGATGCGATATGCTTTATGCGTTATGCGTTATGAGTTATACGTTATGCGTTATGCGTTATGCGTTGTGCGTTATGCGTTATGCGTTATGCGTTATGCGTTATGCGTTATGCGTTATGAGTTATGCGTTATGCGTTATGCGTTATGCGTTATGCGTTATGCGTTGTGCGTTATGCGTTATGCGTTATACGTTATATGTTATGCGTTATGAGTTATGCGTTATGCGTCATGCGTTATGCGTTATGCGTTATGCGTAATGCGTTATGCGTTATGAGTTATGCGTTATGCGTTATGCGTTATGCGTTATGCGTTATGCGTTATGCCTTATGCGTTATGCGTTATGATTTATGCGTTATGCGTGATCCGTTATGCGTTAGGCGTTATGCGTTATGCGTTATGAGTTATGAGTTATAAGTTATGCGTAATGCGTTATGCGTTATGCGTTATGCGTTATGCGTTGTGCATTATGCGTTATGCGTTGTGCCTTATGCGTTATGGGTTATGGGTTATGGGTTATGTGTTATGCGTTATGCGTTATGCGTTATGCGTTATGCGTTATGCGTTATGCGTTATGCGTTATGCGTTATGCGTTATGCGTTATACGTTATATGTTATGCGTTATGCGTTATGCGTTATGCGTCATACGGTATGCGTTATGCGTTATGCGTTATGCGTTATGCGTTATGAGTTATGCGTTATGCGTTATGCGTTATGCGTTATGCGTTATGAGTTATGAGTTATAAGTTATGCGTAATGCGTTATGCGTTATGCGTTATGCGTTATGCGTTGTGCATTATGCGTTATGCGTTGTGCGTTATGCGTTATGGGTTATGGGTTATGGGTTATGTGTCATGCGTTGTGCGTTATGCGTTATGGGTTATGGGTTATGGGTTATGCGTTATGCGTTATGCGTTATGCGTTCTGCGTTATGGGTTATGGGTTATGGTTTATGCGTTATGCTTTATGCGTTATGCTTTATGCGTTATGCGTTATGCGTTATGCGTTATGCGTTATGCTTTTTGCGTTATGCTTTATGCGTTATGCGTGATCCGTTATGCGTTAGGCGTTATGCGTTATGCGTTATGAGTTATGAGTTATAAGTTATGGGTTATGGGTTATGCGTTATGCGTTATGCGTTATGCGTTATGCGTTCTGCGTTATGGGTTATGGGTTATGGTTTATGCGTTATGCTTTATGCGTTATGCTTTATGCGTTTTGCGTTATGCGTTATGCGTTATGCGTTATGTGTTGTGCATTATGCGTTATGCGTTGTGCGTTATGCGTTATGGGTTATGGGTTATGGGTTATGTGTTATGCGTTGTGCGTTATGCGTTATGGGTTATGGGTTATGGGTTATGCGTTATGCGTTATGCGTTATGCGTTCTGCGTTATGGGTTATGGGTTATGGTTTATGCGTTATGCTTTATGCGTTATGCTTTATGCGTTATGCTTTATGCGTTATGCGTTATGCGTTATGCGTTATGCGTTATGCGTTATGCTTTTTGCGTTATGCGTTACGCGTTATGAATTTTGCGTTATACGTTATGCGGTATTCGTTATGCGTTGTGCATTATGCGTTATGCGTTATGCGTTATGGGTTATGATTTATGCGTTATGCGTTATTCGTTATGAGTTATAAGTTATGCGTAATGCGTTAAGCGTTATGCGTTAAGCATTATGCGTTGTGCATTATGTGTTATGCGTTATGCGTTGTGCGTTATGCGTTATGGGTTATGGGTTATGCGTTATGCGTTATGCGTTATGCGTTATATGTTATGCGTTATGCGTTATGCGTTATGCGTCATGCGTTATGCGTTATGCGTTATGCATTATGCGTTATGCGTTGTGATTTATGCGTTATGGGTTATGGGTTATGTGTTATGCGTTATGCGTTATGCGTTATGCCTTTTGCATTCTACGTTATGCGTTATGGTTTATGCGTTATGCGATATGCGTTATGCGTTATGCGTTATGCGTTGTGCGTTATGCGTTGTGCGTTATGCCTTATGCGTTATGCGTTATGCGTTATCCGTTGTTCGTTATACGTTATGCGTTGTGCGTTATACGTTTGCGTTATGCCTTATGGGTTATGCGTAATGCGTTATGCGTTATGCGTTATGCGTTATGCGTTATGCGTTGTGCATTATGCGTTATGCGTTGTGCGTTATGCGTTATGGGTTATGGGTTATGGGTTATGCGTTATGCTTTATGCGTTATGCGTTATGCGTTATGCGTTATGCCTTTTGCGTTATGTGTTACGCGTTATGAGTTTTGCGTTATACGTTATGCGTTATTCGTTATGAGTTAAAAGTTATGCTTAATGCGTTATGCGTTATGCGTTATGCGTTATGCGTTATGCGTTATGCGTTATATGTTATGCGTTATGCGTTATGCGTTATGCGTCATGCTTTATGCGTTATGCGTTATGCGTTATGCGTTATGAGTTATGCGTTATGCGGTATGCGTTATGCGTTATGCGTTATGCGTTATGCGTTATGCTTTATGCGTTATGCGTGATCCGTTATGCGTTAGGCGTTATGCGTTATGCGTTATGAGTTATGAGTTATAAGTTATGCGTAATGCGTTATGCGTTATGCGTTATGCGTTGTGCATTATGCGTTATGCGTTGTGCGTTATGCGTTATGGGTTATGCGTTATGCGTTATGCGTTATGCGTTATGCGTTATGCGTTATGCATTATGCGTTATGCGTTATGCGTTATGCGTTATGCGTTATGCGTTATGCGTTATGCGTTATGCGTTATGCGTTATGCGTTCTGCGTTATGGGTTATGGGTTATGGTTTATGCGTTATGCTTTATGCGTTATTCTTTATGCGTAATGCTTTATGCGTTAGGCGTTATGCGTTATGCATTATGCGTTCTGCGTTATGCGTTATGCGTTATGCGTTATGCCTTTTGCGTTATGCGTTATGCGTTATGAGTTTTGCGTTATACATTATGCGGTATTCGTTATGCGTTGTGCATTATGCGTTATGCGTTATGCGTTATGGGTTATGATTTATGCGTTATGCGATATGCGTTGTGCCTTTTGCGTTATGCGTTATGCGTTATGCGTTATGCGTTAACGTTATGCGTTATGCCTTTTGCGTTATGCGTTTTGCGTTATGCGTTATGCGTTATGCGTTATGCGTTATGCGTTATGCGTTATGCGTTATGCGTTATGCGTTATGTGTTATGAATTGTGCGTTGTGCGTTCTGCGTTATGGGTTATGGGTTATGCGTTTTGCTTCATGCGTTATGCATTTTGCGTTATGCGTTATTAGTTATGAGTTATAAGTTATGCGTAATGCGTTATGCGTTATGCGTTATGCATTATGCGTTGTGCATTATGTGTTATGCGTTATGCGTTATGCGTTATGCGTTATGCGTTATACATTTTGCGTTATGCGCCATGCGTTATGCGTTACGAGTTATGCGTTATGCGTTATGCGTTATGCGTTATGCGTTATGCGTTATGCTTTATGCGTTATGCGTGATCCGTTATGCGTTAGGCGTTATGCGTTATGCGTTATGCGTTTTGCATTATGCGTTATGCGTTATGCGTTATGCGTTATGCGTTATGCGTTATGCGGTATGCGTGATGCCTTATGCGTTATGCTTTATGCGTTATACGGTATGCGTTATGCGTTATGCGTTATGCGTTATGCGTAATGCGTTATGCGTTATGCGTTATGCTTTATGTGTTATGCGTGATGCGATATGCTTTATGCGTTATGCGTTATGAGTTATACGTTATGCGTTATGCGTTATGCGTTATGCGTTATGCGTTATGCGTTATGCGTTATGCGTTATGCGTTATGAGTTATGCGTAATGCGTTATACGTTATGCGTTATGCGGTATGCGTGATGCCTTATGCGTTATGCTTTATGCGTTATACGGTATGCGTTATGCGTTATGCGTTATGCGTTATGCGTTATGCGTTATGCGTTATGCGTTATGCGTTATGCGTTATGCGTTATGCTTTTTGCGTTGTGCGTTATGCCTTATGCGTTGTGCGTTATACGTTTGCGTTATGCCTTATGGGTTATGCGTTATGCGTTATGCGTTCTGCGTTATGGGTTATGAGTTATGCTTTATGCGTTATGCTTTATGCGTAATGCGTTATGCGTTATGCCTTATGCGTTATGCGTTATGCGTTACGCTTTTGCGTTATGCGTTATGCGTTATGCGTTATGCGTTATGCGTTATGCGTTATATGTTATGCGTTATGCGTTATGCGTTATGCGTCATGCGTTATGCGTTATGCGTTATTCGTTGTGCGTTATGCGTTATGAGTTATGCGTTATGCGTTATGCGTTATGCGTTATGCGTTATGCGTTATGCGTTATGCGTTATGCGTTGTGCGTTATGCGTTGTGCGTTATGCCTTATTCGTTATGCGTTATGCGTTATCCGTTGTTCGTTATACGTTATGCGTTGTGCGTTATACGTTTGCGTTATGCCTTATGGGTTATGCGTTATGCGTTATGCGTTATGCGTTCTGCGTTATGGGTTATGAGTTATGCTTTATGCGTTATGCTTTATGCGTTATGCGTTATGCGTTATGCCTTATGCGTTATGCGTTATGCGTTACGCTTTTGCGTTATGCGTTATGAGTTTTGCGTTATACGTTATGCGGTATTCGTTATGCGTTGTGCATTATGCTTTATGCGTTATGCGTTATGGGTTATGATTTATGCGTTATGCGATATGCGTTATGCCTTTTGCGTTATGCGTTATGCGTTATGCGTTATGCTTTATGCGTTATGCGTGATCCGTTATGCGTTAGGCGTTATGCGTAATGCGTTATGAGTTATGAGTTATAAGTTATGCGTAATGCGTTATGCGTTATGCGTTATGCGTTGTGCATTATGCGTTATGCGTTGTGCGTTATGCGTTATGGGTTATGGGTTATGTGTTATGCGTTATGCGTTATGCGTTATGCTTTATGCGTTATGCGTTATGCGTTATGCGTTATGCGTTATGCGTTATGCGTTATGCGTTCTGCGTTATGGGTTATGGTTTATGCGTTATGCTTTATGCGTTATGCTTTATGCGTTATGCGTTATGCGTTATGCGTTATGCGTTATGCGTTATGCCTTTTGCGTTATGCGTTATGAGTTTTGCGTTATACGTTATGCGGTATTCGTTATGCGTTGTGCATTATGCGTTATGCGTTATGCGTTATGGGTTATGAATTATGCGTTATGCGATATGCGTTATGCGTTGTGCGTTATGCGTTGTGCGTTATGCCTTATGCGTTATGCGTTATCCGTTGTTCGTTATACGTTATGCGTTGTGCGTTATACGTTTGCGTTATGCCTTATGGGTTATGCGTTATGCGTTATGCGTTATGCGTTATGCGTTATGCGTTATGCGTTATGCGTTATGCGTTATGCGTTATGCGTTATGCGTTATGAGTTATAAGTTATGCTTTATGCGTTATGCGTGATCCGTTATGCGTTAGGCGTTATGCGTTGTGCGTTGTGCGTTCTGCGTTATGGGTTATGGGTTATGCGTTATGCTTTATGCGTTATGCATTTTGCGTTCTGCGTTATGCGTTATTCGTTATGAGTTAAAAATTATGCTTAATGCGTTATGCGTTATGCGTTATGCATTATGCGTTGTGCATTATGTGTTATGCGCTGTGCGTTATGGGTATTGGGTTATGCGATATGCGTTATGAGTTATGCGTTATGCGTTATGCGTTATGCGTTATGCTTTATGCTTTATGCGTTATGCTTTATGCGTTATGCGTGATCCGTTATGCGTTAGGCGTTATGCGTTATGCGTTATGAGTTATGAGTTATAAGTTATGCGTAATGCGTTATGCGTTGTGCATTATACGTTATGCGTTGTGCGTTATGCGTTATGCGTTCTGCGTTATGGGTTATGAGTTATGCTTTATGCGTCATGCGTTATGCGTTATGCGTTATGAGTTATGCTTTATGCGTTATGCGTGATCCGTTATGCGTTAGGCGTTATGCGTTGTGCGTTGTGCGTTCTGCGTTATGGGTTATGGGTTATGCGTTATGCTTTATGCGTTATGCGTTAGGCGTTATGCGTTGTGCGTTGTGCGTTCTGCGTTATGGGTTATGGGTTATGCGTTATGCTTTATGCGTTATGCATTTTGCGTTCTGCGTTATGCGTTATTCGTTATGAGTTAAAAGTTATGCTTAATGCGTTATGCGTTATGCGTTATGCATTATGCGTTGTGCATTATGTGTTATGCGCTATGCGTTATGGGTTATGGGTTATGTGTTATGAGTTATGAGTTATGCGTTATGCGTTATGCGTTATGCGTTATGCGTTATGCTTTATGCGTTATGCGTTATGCTTTATGCGTTATGCGTGATCCGTTATGCGTTAGGCGTTATTCGTTATGCGTTATGAGTTATGAGTTATAAGTTATGCGTAATGCGTTATGCGTTATGCGTTATGCGTTCTGCGTTATGGGTTATGAGCTATGCATTATGCGTTATGCGTTATGCTTTATGCGTTATGCGTGATCCGTTATGCGTTAGGCGTTATGCGTTATGCGTTATGAGTTATGAGTTATAAGTTATGCGTTATGCGTTATGCGTTATGCGTTATGCGTTATGCGTTATGCGTTATGCGTTCTGCGTTATGGGTTATGAGTTATGCGTTATGCGTTTTGCGTTATACGTTATGCGTTATGCGTTTTGCGTTATAGGTTATCCGATATTTGTTATGCGTTATGCGTTGTGCGTTGTGCGTTCTGCGTTATGGGTTATGGGTTATGCGTTATGCTTTATGCGTTATGCGTTAGGCGTTATGCGTTGTGCGTTGTGCGTTCTGCGTTATGGGTTATGGGTTATGCGTTATGCTTTATGCGTTATGCATTTTGCGTTCTGCGTTATGCGTTATTCGTTATGAGTTAAAAGTTATGCTTAATGCGTTATGCGTTATGCGTTATGCATTATGCGTTGTGCATTATGTGTTATGCGCTATGCGTTATGGGTTATGCGTTATGCGTTATGCGTTATGCGTTATGCTTTATGCGTTATGCGTTATGCTTTATGCGTTATGCGTGATCCGTTATGCGTTAGGCGTTATGCGTTATGCGTTATGAGTTATGAGTTATAAGTTATGCGTAATGCGTTATGCGTTATGCGTTATGCGTTGTGCATTATACGTTATGCGTTGTGCGTTATGCGTTATGCGTTCTGCGTTATGGGTTATGAGTTATGCTTAATGCGTTATGCTTTATGCGTTATGCGTTATGCGTTATGCCATATGCGTTATGCGTTATGCGTTATGCCTTTTGCGTTATGCGTTATGAGTTTTGCGTTATACGTTATGCGGTATTCGTTATGCGTTGTGCATTATGCGTTATGCGTTATGGGTTATGATTTATGCGTTATGCGATATGCGATATGCGGTATGCCTTTTGCGTTATGCGTTATGCGTTATGCTTTATGCGATATGCGTGATCCGTTATGCGTTAGGCGTTATGCGTAATGCGTTATGAGTTATGAGTTATAAGTTATGCGTAATGCGTTATGCGTTATGCGTTATGCGTTGTGCATTATGCGTTATGCGTTGTGCGTTATGCGTTATAGGTTATGGGTTATGTGTTATGCGTTATGCGTTATGCGTTATGCGTTATGCGTTATGCAATATGCGTTATGCGTTCTGCGTTATGGGTTATGAGCTATGCATTATGCGTTATGCTTTATGCTTTATGCTTTATGCGTTATGCGTTATGCGTTATGCCTTATGCGTTATGCGGTATGCGTTATGCCTTTGGCGTTATGCGTTATGAGTTTTGCGTTATACGTTATGCGGTATTCGTTATGCGTTGTGCATTATGCGTTATGCGTTATGCGTTCTGCGTTATGGGTTATGAGTTATGCTTTATGCGTTATGCTTTATGCGTTATGCGTTATGCGTTATGCCTTATGCGTTATGCGTTATGCGTTATGCCTTTTGCGTTATGCGTTATGAGGTTTGCGTTATACGTTATGCGGTATTCGTTATGCGTTGTGCATTATGCGTTATGCGTTATGAGTTTTGCGTTATACGTTATGCGGTATTCGTTATGCGTTGTGCATTATGCGTTATGCGTTATGGGTTATGATTTATGCGTTATGCGATATGCGGTATGCCTTTTGCGTTATGCGTTATGCGTTATGCTTTATGCGTTATGCGTGATCCGTTATGCGTTATGCGTTATGCGTTATGCGTTGTGCATTATGCGTTATGCGTTGTGCGTTATGCGTTATGGGTTATGGGTTATGTGTTATGCGTTATGCGTTATGCGTTATGCGTTATGCGTTATGCGTTATGCGTTATGCGTTATGCGTTATGCGTTATGCGTTATGCGTTATGCGTTCTGCGTTATGGGTTATGAGTTATGCGTTATGCGTTTTGCGTTATACGTTATGCGTTATGCGTTTTGCGTTATAGGTTATCCGATATTTGTTATGCGTTATGCGTTGTGCGTTGTGCGTTCTGCGTTATGGGTTATGGGTTATGCGTTATGCTTTATGCGTTATGCATTTTGCGTTATGCGTTATGCGTTATTCGTTATGAGTTATAAGTTATGCGTAATGCGTTCTGCGATATGCGTTATGCGTTATGCGTTGTGCATTATGTGTTATGCGCTATGCGTTATGGGTTATGGGTTATACGTTATGCGTTATGCAGTTTGCGTTATGCGCCATGCGTTATGCGTTATGAGTTATAAGTTATGCGTTATGCGTTATGCGTTATGCGTTATGCGTTATGCGTTATGCGTTATATATTATGCTTTATGCGTTATGCGTTATGCGTCATGCGTTATGCGTTATTCGTTATGCGTTATGCGTTGAGTTATGCGTTATGCGTTATGCGTTATGCGTTATGCGTTATGCGTTATGCGTTATGCGTTATGCTTTATGCGTTATGCGTGATCCGTTATGCGTTAGGCGTTATGCGTTGTGCGTTGTGCGTCCTGCGTTATGGGTTATGGGTTATGCGTTATGCTTTATGCGTTATGCATTTTGCGTTCTGCGTTATGCGTTATTCGTTATGAGTTAAAAGTTATGCTTAATGCGTTATGCGTTATGCGTTGTGCATTATGTGTTATGCGCTATGCGTTATGGGTTATGGGTTATGCGTTATGCGTTATGCAGTTTGCGTTATGCGCCATGCGTTATGCGTTATGAGTTATAAGTTATGCGTTATGCGTTATGCGTTATGCGTTATGCGTTATGCGTTATGAGTTATGCGTTATGCGTTATGCGTTATGCGTTATGCGTTATGCGTTATGCTTTATGCGTTATGCGTGATTCGTTATGCGTTAGGCGTTATGCGTTGTGCGTTGTGCGTCCTGCGTTATGGTTTATGGGTTATGCGTTATGCTTTATGCGTTATGCATTTTGCGTTATGCGTTATGCGTTATTCGTTATGAGTTATAAGTTATGCGTAATGCGTTCTGCGTTATGCGTTATGGGTTATGCGTTGTGCATTATGTGTTATGCGCTATGCGTTATGGGTTATGGGTTATGCGTTATGCGTTATGCGTTATGAGTTATGCGTTATGCGTTATGCGTTATGCGTTATGCGTTATGCGTTATGCGTTATGCGTTATGCGTTATGCGTTATGCGTTATGCGTTATGCGTTATGCGTTATGCGTTATGCGTTATGATTTATGCGTTATGCGTGATCCGTTATGCGTTAGGCGTTATGCGTTATGCGTTATAGGTTATGAGTTATAAGTTATGCGTAATGCGTTATGCGTTATGCGTTATACGTTATGCGTTGTGCATCATGCGTTATGCGTTATGCATTATGCGTTATGCGTTATGCCTTTTGCGTTATGCGTTATACGTTATGCGTTATGCGTTTTGCGTTATGAGTTATGCGTTATGCGTTTTGCGTTATACGTTATGCGTTATGTGTTTTGCATTATAGGTTATGCGATATGCGTTATGCGTTATGCGTTGTGCGTTGTGCGTTCTGCGTTATGGGTTATGGGTTATGCGTTATGCGTTATGCAGTTTGCGTTATGCGCCATGCGTTATGCGTTATGAGTTATAAGTTATGCGTTATGCGTTATGCGTTATGCGTTATGCGTTATGCGTTATGCGTTATGCGTTATGCGTTATGCGTTATGCGTTATATGTTATGCGTTATGCGTTATGCGTTATGCGTCATGCGTTATGGGTTATGGGTTATGCGTTATGCTTCATGCGTTATGCATTTTGCGTTCTGAGTTATGCGTTATTCGTTATGAGTTAAAAGTTATGCTTAATGCGTTATGCGTTATGCGTTATGCATTATGTGTTGTGCATTATGTGTTATGCGCTATGCGTTATGGGTTATGAGTTATGCGTTATGCGTTATGCAGTTTGCGTTATGCGCCATGCGTTATGCGTTATGAGTTATAAGTTATGCGTTATGCGTTATTCGTTATGCGTTATGCGTTATGCGTTATGCGTTATGCGTTATGCGTTATATGTTATGCGTTATGCTTTATGCGTTATGGGTTATGAGTTATGCTTTATGCGTTATGCTTTATGCGTTATGCGTTATGCGTTATGCCTTATGCGTTATGCGTTATGCGTTATGCCTTTTGCGTTATGCGTTATGCGTCATGCGTTATGCGTTATATGTTATGCGTTATGCGTTATGCGTTATGCGTTATGCGTTATGCGTTATGCTTTATGCGTTATGCGTGATCCGTTATGCGTTAGGCGTTATGCGTTATGCGTTATGAGTTATGAGTTATAAGTTATGCGTAATGCGTTATGCGTTATGCGTTATGCGTTGTGCATTATACGTTATGCGTTGTGCGTTATGCGTTATGGGTTATGGGTTATGTGTTATGCGTTATGCGTTATGCGTTGTGCGTTATGCGTTATGCGTTCTGCGTTATGGGTTATGAGTTATGCTTTATGCGTTATGCGTTATGCGTTATGCGTTATGCGTTATGCTTTATGCGTTATGCGTTATGCGTTATGCCTTTTGCGTTATGCGTTATGAGTTTTGCGTTATACGTTATGCGGTATTCGTTATGCGTTGTGCATTATGCGTTATGCGTTATGCGTTATGGGTTATGATTTATGCGTTATGCGATATGCGTTATGCCTTTTGCGTTATGCGTTATGCGTTATGCGTTATGCTTTATGCGTTATGCGTTATGCGTGATCCGTTATGCGTTAGGCGTTATGCGTTATGCGTTATGAGTTATGAGTTATAAGTTATAAGTTATGCGTAATGCGTTATGCGTTATGCGTTATGCGTTGTGCATTATGCGTTATGCGTTATGCGTTATGGGTTATGGGTTATGCGTTATGCGTTATGCGTTATGCGTTATGCGTTATGCGTTCTGCGTTATGGGTTATGAGTTATGCATTATGCGTTATGCTTTATGCGTTATGCTTTATGCGTTATGCGTTATGCGTTATGCCTTATGCGTTATGCGTTATGGGTTATGATTTATGCGTTATGCGATTTGCGTTATGCCTTTTGCGTTATGCGTTATGCCTTTTGCGTTATGCGTTATGCGTTTTGCGTTATGCGTTATGCCTTTTGCGTTATGCGTTATGAGTTTTGCGTTATACGTTATGCGGTATTCGTTATGCGTTATGAGTTATGAGTTATAAGTTATGCGTAATGCGTTATGCGTTATGCGTTATGCGTTGTGCATTATACGTTATGCGTTGTGCGTTATGCGTTATGGGTTATGGGTTATGTGTTATGCGTTATGCGTAGTGCGTTATGCGTTATGCGTTATGCCTTATGAGTAATGAGTTATAAGTTATGCGTAATGCGTTATGCGTTATGCGTTATGCGTTATGCGTTATGCGTTGGGCATTATGCGTTATGCGTTGTGCCTTATGCGTTATGGGTTATGGGTTATGGGTTATGTGTTATGCGTTATGCGTTATGCGTTATGCGTTATGCGTTATGCGTTATGCGTTATGCGTTATGCGTTATGCGTTATGCGTTATGCGTTATACGTTATATGTTATGCGTTATGCGTTATGCGGTATGCGTCATACGGTATGCGTTATGCGTTATGCGTTATGCGTTATGCGTTATGAGTTATGCGTTATGCGTTATGCGTTATGCGTTATGCGTTATGGGTTATGGGTTATGGGTTATGCGTTATGCGTTATGCGTTATGCGTTCTGCGTTATGGGTTATGGGTTATGGTTTATGCGTCATGCTTTATGCGTTATGCTTTATGCGTTATGCGTTATGCGTTATGCGTTATGCGTTATGCGTTGTGCATTATGCGTTATGCGTTGTGCGTTATGCGTTATGGGTTATGGGTTATGGGTTATGGGTTATGTGTTATGCGTTGTGCGTTATGCGTTATGGGTTATGGGTTATGGGTTATGCGTTATGCGTTATGCGTTATGCGTTCTGCGTTATGGGTTATGGGTTATGGTTTATGCGTCATGCTTTATGCGTTATGCTTTATGCGTTATGCTTTATGCGTTATGCGTTATGCGTTATGCGTTATGCGTTATGCTTTTTGCGTTATGCGTTACGCGTTATGAGTTTTGCGTTATGCGTTATGCGGTATTCGTTATGCGTTGTGCATTATGCGTTATGCGTTATGCGTTATGGGTTATGATTTATGCGTTATGCGATATGGGTTATGCCTTTTACGTTATGCGTTATGCGTTATTCGTTATGAGTTATAAGTTATGCGTTATGCGTTAAGCGTTATGCGTTAAGCATTTTGCGTTGTGAATTATGTGTTATGCGTTATGCGTTGTGCGTTATGCGTTATGGGTTATGGGTTATGCGTTATGCGTTATGCGTTATGCGTTATATGTTATGCGTTATGTGTTATGCGTTATGCGTCATGCGTTATGCGTTATGCGTTATGCATTATGCGTTATGCGTTGTGATTTATGCGTTATGGGTTATGGGTTATGTGTTATGCGTTATGCGTTATGCGTTATGTGTTATACGTTTGCGTTATGCGTTAGGCGTTATGCGTTATGCTTTATGCGTTATGCGTTATGCGTTATGCGTTATGCGTTATGCGTTATGCGTTATGCGTTATGCCTTTTGCATTCTACGTTATGCGTTATGGTTTATGCGTTATGCGATATGCGTTATGCGTTATGCGTTATGCGTTATGCGTTGTGCGTTATGCGTTGTGCGTTATGCCTTATGCGTTATGCGTTATGTGTTATCCGTTGTTCGTTATACGTTATGCGTTGTGCGTTATACGTTTGCGTTATGCCTTATGGGTTATGCGTAATGCGTTATGCGTTATGCGTTATGCGTTATGCGTTATGCGTTGTGCATTATGCGTTATGCGTTATGCGTTATGCGTTATGGGTTATGGGTTATGGGTTATGTGTTATGCGTTATGCGTTATGCGTTATGCGTTCTGCGTTATGGGTTATGGGTTATGGTTTATGCGTTATGCTTTATGCGTTATGCTTTATGCGTTATGCTTTATGCGTTATGCGTTATGCGTTATGCGTTATGCCTTTTGCGTTATGCGTTACGCGTTATGAGTTTTGCGTTATACGTTATGCGTTATTCGTTATGAGTTAAAAGTTATGCTTAATGCGTTATGCGTTATGCGTTATGCGTTATGCGTTATGCGTTATGCGTTATGCGTTATGCGTTATGCGTTATGCGTTATGCGTTATGCGTTATGCGTTATGCGTTATGCGTTCTGCGTTATGGGTTATGGGTTATGGTTTATGCGTTATGCTTTATGCGTTATGCTTTATGCGTAATGCTGTATGCGTTAGGCGTTATGCGTTATGCGTTATGCGTTATGCGTTATGCGTTATGCGTTATGCCTTTTGCGTTATGCGTTATGCGTTATGAGTTTTGCGTTATACATTATGCGGTATTCGTTATGCGTTGTGCATTATGCGTTATGCGTTATGCGTTATGGGTTATGATTTATGCGTTATGCGATATGCGTTGTGCCTTTTGCGTTATGCGTTATGCGTTATGCGTTATGCGTTAACGTTATGCGTTATGCCTTTTGCGTTATGCGTTTTGCGTTATGCGTTATGCGTTATGCGTTATGCGTTATGCGTTATGCGTTATGCGTTATGTGTTATGAATTGTGCGTTGTGCGTTCTGCGTTATGGGTCATGGGTTATGCGTTATGCTTTATGCGTAATGCATTTTGCGTTATGCGTTATTAGTTATGAGTTATAAGTTATGCGTAATGCGTTATGCGTTATGCGTTATGCATTATGCGTTTTGCGTTATGCGATATGCGTTATGGGTTATGCGTTGTGCGTTGTGCGTTATGCGTTATGCTTTATGCGTTATGCGTGATCCGTTATGCGTTAGGCGTTATGCGTTATGCGTTATGAGTTATGAGTTATGCGTTGTGCATTATGCGTTATGCGTTGTGCGTTATGCGTAATGGGTTATGGGTTATGTGTTATGCGTTATGCGTTATGCGTTATGCGTTGTGCGTTATGCGTTCTGCGTTATGGGTTATGCGTTATGCGTTATGCGTTATGCTTTATGCGTTATGCGTTATGCGTTATGCCTTATGCGTTATGCGTTATGCGTTATGCCTTTTGCGTTATGCTTTATGAGTTTTGCGTTATACGTTATGCGGTATTCGTTATGCGTTGTGCATTATGTGTTATGCGTTATGCGTTATGGGTTATGATTTATGCGTTATGCGATATGCGTTATGCCTTTTGCGTTATGCGTTATGCGTTATGCGTTATGCTTTATGCGTTATGCGTTATGCGTGATCCGTTATGCGTTAGGCGTTATGCGTTATGCGTTATGAGTTATGAGTTATAAGTTATGCGTAATGCGTTATGCGTTATGCGTTATGCGTTGTGCATTATGCGTTATGCGTTGTGCATTATGTGTTATGCGTTATGCGTTCTGCGTTATGCGTTATGGGTCATGGGTTATGCGTTATGCGTTATGCGTTTTGCGTTATGCGTTATATGTTATGCGTTAAGCGTTATGCGTTATGCGTTATGCGTTATGCGTTATGCGTTATGCATTATGCGTTATGCGTTGTGCGTTATGCGTTATGGATTATGGGTTATGGGTTATGGGTTATGAGTTATGCGTTATGCGTTATGTGTTATACGTTTGCGTTATGCGTTAGGCGTTATGCGTTATGCGTTATGCGTTATGCGTTATGCGTTATGCGTTATGAGTTATGCGTTATGCGTTATGCGTTATGCGTTCTGCGTTATGGGTTATGGGTTATGCGTTATGCTTTATGCGTTATGCGTTATGCGTTATGGGTTATGCGTTATGCGTTCTGCGTTATGGGTTATGGTTTATGCGTTATGCTTTATGCGTTATGCTTTATGCGTTATGCGTTATGCGTTATGCGTTATGCGTTATGCGTTATGCCTTTTGCGTTATGCGTTATGCGTTATGAGTTTTGCGTTATACGTTATGCGGTATTCGTTATGCGTTGTGCGTTATGCCTTATGCGTTATGCGTTATCCGTTGTTCGTTATACGTTATGCGTTGTGCGTTATACGTTTGCGTTATGCCTTATGGGTTATGCGTTATGCGTTATGCGTTATGCGTTATGCGTTATGCGTTATGCGTTATGCGTTATGCGTTATGCGTTATGAGTTATAAGTTATGCTTTATGCGTTATGCGTGATCCGTTATGCGTTAGGCGTTATGCGTTGTGCGTTGTGCGTTCTGCGTTATGGGTTATGGGTTATGCGTTATGCTTTATGCGTTATGCATTTTGCGTTCTGCGTTATGCGTTATTCGTTATGAGTTAAAAATTATGCTTAATGCGTTATGCGTTATGCGTTATGCATTATGCGTTGTGCATTATGTGTTATGCGCTGTGCGTTATGGGTATTGGGTTATGCGATATGCGTTATGAGTTATGCGTTATGCGTTATGCGTTATGCGTTATGCGTTATGCTTTATGCTTTATGCGTTATGCTTTATGCGTTATGCGTGATCCGTTATGCGTTAGGCGTTATGCGTTATGCGTTATGAGTTATGAGTTATAAGTTATGCGTAATGCGTTATGCGTTATGCGTTATGCGTTCTGCGTTATGGGTTATGAGCTATGCTTTATGCGTTATGCGTTATGCTTTATGCGTTATGCGTGATCCGTTATGCGTTAGGCGTTATGCGTTATGCGTTATGAGTTATGAGTTATAAGTTATGCGTAATGCGTTATGCGTTATGCGTTATGCGTTGTGCATTATGTGTTATGCGCTATGCGTTATGGGTTATGGGTTATGCGTTATGGGTTATGAGTTATGCGTTATGCGTTATGCGTTATGCGTTATGCGTTATGCTTTATGCGTTATGCGTTATGCTTTATGCGTCATGCGTGATCCGTTATGCGTTAGGCGTTATGCGTTATGCGTTATGAGTTATGAGTTATAAGTTATGCGTTATGCGTTATGCGTTATGCGTTATGCGTTATGCATTATACGTTATGCGTTGTGCGTTATGCGTTATGCGTTCTGCATTATGGGTTATGAGTTATGCTTAATGCGTTATGCTTTATGCGTTATGCGTTATGCGTTATGCCAAATGCGTTATGCGTTATGCGTCATGCGTTATGCGTTATGCGTTATATGTTATGCGTTATGCGTTATGCGTTATGCGTTATGCGTTATGCGTTATGCTTTATGCGTTATGCGTGATCCGTTATGCGTTAGGCGTTATGCGTTATGCGTTATGAGTTATGAGTTATAAGTTATGCGTAATGCGTTATGCGTTATGCGTTATGCGTTGTGCATTATACGTTATGCGTTGTGCGTTATGCGTTATGGGTTATGGGTTATGTGTTATGCGTTATGCGTTATGCGTTGTGCGTTATGCGTTATGCGTTATGCGTTATGGGTTATGAGTTATGCTTTATGCGTTATGCTTTATGCGTTATGCGTTATGCGTTATGCCTTATGCGTTATGCGTTATGCGTTATGCCTTTTGCGTTATGCGTTATGAGTTTTGCGTTATACGTTATGCGGTATTCGTTATGCGTTGTGCATTATGCGTTATGCGTTATGCGTTATGGGTTATGATTTATGCGTTATGCGATATGCGTTATGCGTTTTGCGTTATGCGTTATGCGTTATGCGTTATGCGTTATGCTTTATGCGTTATGCGTTATGCGTGATCCGTTATGCGTTAGGCGTTATGCGTTATGCGTTATGAGTTATGAGTTATAAGTTATAAGTTATGCGTAATGCGTTATGCGTTATGCGTTATGCGTTGTGCATTATGCGTTATGCGTTATGCGTTATGGGTTATGGGTTATGTGTTATGCGTTATGCGTTATGCGTTATGCGTTATGCGTTCTGCGTTATGGGTTATGAGTTATGCATTATGCGTTATGCTTTATGCGTTATGCGTTATGCGTTATGCGTTATGCGTTATGCCTTATGCGTTATGCGTTATGCGTTATGGGTTATGCTTTATGCGTTATGCGATTTGCGTTATGCCTTCTGCGTTATGCGTTATGCCTTTTGCGTTATGCGTTATGCGTTGTGCGTTATGCGTTATGCGTTATGCTTTATGCGTTATGAGTTTTGCGTTATACGTTATGCGGTATTCGTTATGCGTTATGAGTTATGAGTTATAAGTTATGCGTAATGCGTTATGCGTTATGCGTTATGCGTTGTGCATTATACGTTATGCGTTGTGCGTTATGCGTTATGGGTTATGGGTTATGTGTTATGCGTTATGCGTTGTGCGTTATGCGTTATGCGTTATGCCTTATGAGTTATGAGTTATAAGTTATGCGTAATGCGTTATGCGTTATGCGTTATGCGTTATGCGTTGGGCATTATGCGTTATGCGTTGTGCCTTATGCGTTATGGGTTATGGGTTATGGGTTATGTGTTATGCGTTATGCGTTATGCGTTATGCGTTATGCGTTATGCGTTATGCGTTATGCGTTATGCGTTATACGTTATATGTTATGCGTTATGCGTTATGCGGTATGCGTCATACGGTATGCGTTATGCGTTATGCGTTATGCGTTATGCGTTATGCGTTATGCGTTATGCGTTATGCGTTATGCGTTATGCGTTATGGGTTATGGGTTATGGGATATGCGTTATGCGTTATGCGTTATGCGTTCTGCGTTATAGGTTATGGGTTATGGTTTATGCGTTATGCTTTATGCGTTATGCTTTATGCGTTATGCGTTATGCGTTATGCGTTATGCGTTATGCGTTGTGCATTATGCGTTATGCGTTGTGCGTTATGCGTTATGGGTTATGGGTTATGGGTTATGGGTTATGTGTTATGCGTTGTGCGTTATGCGTTATGGGTTATGGGTTATGGGTTATGCGTTATGCGTTATGCGTTATGCGTTATGGGTTATGGGTTATGGGTTATGGTTTATGCGTCAAGCTTTATGCGTTATGCTTTATGCGTTATGCTTTATGCGTTATGCGTTATGCTTTATGCGTTATGCGTTATGCTTTTTGCGTTATGCGTTACGCGTTATGAGTTTTGCGTTATACGTTATGCGGTATTCGTTATGCGTTGTGCATTATGCGTTATGCGTTATGCGTTATGGGTTATGATTTATGCGTTATGCGATATGGGTTATGCCTTTTACGTTATGCGTTATGCGTTATTCGTTATGAGTTATAAGTTATGCGTAATGCGTTAAGCGTTATGCGTTAAGCATTTTGCGTTGTGCATTATGTGTTATGCGTTATGCGTTGTGCGTTATGCGTTATGGGTTATGGGTTATGCGTTATGCGTTATGCGTTATGCGTTATATGTTATGCGTTATGTGTTATGCGTTATGCGTCATGCGTTATGCGTTATGCGTTATGCATTATGCGTTATGCGTTGTGATTTATGCGTTATGGGTTATGGGTTATGTGTTATGCGTTATGCGTTATGCGTTATGTGTTATACGTTTGCGTTATGCGTTAGGCGTTATGCGTTATGCTTTATGCGTTATGCGTTATGCGTTATGAGTTATGCGTTATGCGTTATGCGTTATGCGTTATGCGTTGTGCATCATGCGTTATGCGTTATGCATTATGCGTTATGCGTTATGCCTTTTGCGTTATGCGTTATACGTTATGCGTTATGCGTTTTGCGTTATGAGTTATGCGTTATGCGTTTTGCGTTATACGTTATGCGTTATGTGTTTTGCATTATAGGTTATGCGATATGCGTTATGCGTTATGCGTTGTGCGTTGTGCGTTCTGCGTTATGGGTTATGGGTTATGCGTTATGCGTTATGCAGTTTGCGTTATGCGCCATGCGTTATGCGTTATGAGTTATAAGTTATGCGTTATGCGTTATGCGTTATGCGTTATGCGTTATGCGTTATGCGTTATGCGTTATGCGTTATGCGTTATGCGTTATATGTTATGCGTTATGCGTTATGCGTTATGCGTCATGCGTTATGGGTTATGGGTTATGCGTTATGCTTCATGCGTTATGCATTTTGCGTTCTGAGTTATGCGTTATTCGTTATGAGTTAAAAGTTATGCTTAATGCGTTATGCGTTATGCGTTATGCATTATGTGTTGTGCATTATGTGTTATGCGCTATGCGTTATGGGTTATGAGTTATGCGTTATGCGTTATGCAGTTTGCGTTATGCGCCATGCGTTATGCGTTATGAGTTATAAGTTATGCGTTATGCGTTATTCGTTATGCGTTATGCGTTATGCGTTATGCGTTATGCGTTATGCGTTATATGTTATGCGTTATGCTTTATGCGTTATGGGTTATGAGTTATGCTTTATGCGTTATGCTTTATGCGTTATGCGTTATGCGTTATGCCTTATGCGTTATGCGTTATGCGTTATGCCTTTTGCGTTATGCGTTATGCGTCATGCGTTATGCGTTATATGTTATGCGTTATGCGTTATGCGTTATGCGTTATGCGTTATGCGTTATGCTTTATGCGTTATGCGTGATCCGTTATGCGTTAGGCGTTATGCGTTATGCGTTATGAGTTATGAGTTATAAGTTATGCGTAATGCGTTATGCGTTATGCGTTATGCGTTGTGCATTATACGTTATGCGTTGTGCGTTATGCGTTATGGGTTATGGGTTATGTGTTATGCGTTATGCGTTATGCGTTGTGCGTTATGCGTTATGCGTTCTGCGTTATGGGTTATGAGTTATGCTTTATGCGTTATGCTTTATGCGTTATGCGTTATGCGTTATGCCTTATGCGTTATGCGTTATGCGTTATGCCTTTTGCGTTATGCGTTATGAGTTTTGCGTTATACGTTATGCGGTATTCGTTATGCGTTGTGCATTATGCGTTATGCGTTATGCGTTATGGGTTATGATTTATGCGTTATGCGATATGCGTTATGCCTTTTGCGTTATGCGTTATGCGTTATGCGTTATGCTTTATGCGTTATGCGTTATGCGTGATCCGTTATGCGTTAGGCGTTATGCGTTATGCGTTATGAGTTATGAGTTATAAGTTATAAGTTATGCGTAATGCGTTATGCGTTATGCGTTATGCGTTGTGCATTATGCGTTATGCGTTATGCGTTATGGGTTATGGGTTATGCGTTATGCGTTATGCGTTATGCGTTATGCGTTATGCGTTCTGCGTTATGGGTTATGAGTTATGCATTATGCGTTATGCTTTATGCGTTATGCTTTATGCGTTATGCGTTATGCGTTATGCCTTATGCGTTATGCGTTATGCGTTATGGGTTATGATTTATGCGTTATGCGATTTGCGTTATGCCTTTTGCGTTATGCGTTATGCCTTTTGCGTTATGCGTTATGCGTTTTGCGTTATGCGTTATGCCTTTTGCGTTATGCGTTATGAGTTTTGCGTTATACGTTATGCGGTATTCGTTATGCGTTATGAGTTATGAGTTATAAGTTATGCGTAATGCGTTATGCGTTATGCGTTATGCGTTGTGCATTATACGTTATGCGTTGTGCGTTATGCGTTATGGGTTATGGGTTATGTGTTATGCGTTATGCGTAGTGCGTTATGCGTTATGCGTTATGCCTTATGAGTAATGAGTTATAAGTTATGCGTAATGCGTTATGCGTTATGCGTTATGCGTTATGCGTTATGCGTTGGGCATTATGCGTTATGCGTTGTGCCTTATGCGTTATGGGTTATGGGTTATGGGTTATGTGTTATGCGTTATGCGTTATGCGTTATGCGTTATGCGTTATGCGTTATGCGTTATGCGTTATGCGTTATGCGTTATGCGTTATGCGTTATACGTTATATGTTATGCGTTATGCGTTATGCGGTATGCGTCATACGGTATGCGTTATGCGTTATGCGTTATGCGTTATGCGTTATGAGTTATGCGTTATGCGTTATGCGTTATGCGTTATGCGTTATGGGTTATGGGTTATGGGTTATGCGTTATGCGTTATGCGTTATGCGTTCTGCGTTATGGGTTATGGGTTATGGTTTATGCGTCATGCTTTATGCGTTATGCTTTATGCGTTATGCGTTATGCGTTATGCGTTATGCGTTATGCGTTGTGCATTATGCGTTATGCGTTGTGCGTTATGCGTTATGGGTTATGGGTTATGGGTTATGGGTTATGTGTTATGCGTTGTGCGTTATGCGTTATGGGTTATGGGTTATGGGTTATGCGTTATGCGTTATGCGTTATGCGTTCTGCGTTATGGGTTATGGGTTATGGTTTATGCGTCATGCTTTATGCGTTATGCTTTATGCGTTATGCTTTATGCGTTATGCGTTATGCGTTATGCGTTATGCGTTATGCTTTTTGCGTTATGCGTTACGCGTTATGAGTTTTGCGTTATACGTTATGCGGTATTCGTTATGCGTTGTGCATTATGCGTTATGCGTTATGCGTTATGGGTTATGATTTATGCGTTATGCGATATGGGTTATGCCTTTTACGTTATGCGTTATGCGTTATTCGTTATGAGTTATAAGTTATGCGTAATGCGTTAAGCGTTATGCGTTAAGCATTTTGCGTTGTGCATTATGTGTTATGCGTTATGCGTTGTGCGTTATGCGTTATGGGTTATGGGTTATGCGTTATGCGTTATGCGTTATGCGTTATATGTTATGCGTTATGTGTTATGCGTTATGCGTCATGCGTTATGCGTTATGCGTTATGCGTTATGCGTTATGCGTTGTGATTTATGCGTTATGGGTTATGGGTTATGTGTTATGCGTTATGCGTTATGCGTTATGTGTTATACGTTTGCGTTATGCGTTAGGCGTTATGCGTTATGCTTTATGCGTTATGCGTTATGCGTTATGAGTTATGCGTTATGCGTTATGCGTTATGCGTTATGCCTTTTGCATTCTACGTTATGCGTTATGGTTTATGCGTTATGCGATATGCGTTATGCGTTATGCGTTATGCGTTATGCGTTGTGCGTTATGCGTTGTGCGTTATGCCTTATGCGTTATGCGTTATGTGTTATCCGTTGTTCGTTATACGTTATGCGTTGTGCGTTATACGTTTGCGTTATGCCTTATGGGTTATGCGTAATGCGTTATGCGTTATGCGTTATGCGTTATGCGTTATGCGTTGTGCATTATGCGTTATGCGTTGTGCGTTATGCGTTATGGGTTATGGGTTATGGGTTATGTGTTATGCGTTATGCGTTATGCGTTATGCGTTCTGCGTTATGGGTTATGGGTTATGGTTTATGCGTTATGCTTTATGCGTTATGCTTTATGCGTTATGCTTTATGCGTTATGCGTTATGCGTTATGCGTTATGCCTTTTGCGTTATGCGTTACGCGTTATGAGTTTTGCGTTATACGTTATGCGTTATTCGTTATGAGTTAAAAGTTATGCTTAATGCGTTATGCGTTATGCGTTATGGGTTATGCGTTATGCGTTATGCGTTATGCGTTATGCGTTATGCGTTATGCGTTATGCGTTATGCGTTATGCGTTATGCGTTATGCGTTCTGCGTTATGGGTTATGGGTTATGGTTTATGCGTTATGCTTTATGCGTTATGCTTTATGCGTAATGCTGTATGCGTTAGGCGTTATGCGTTATGCGTTATGCGTTATGCGTTATGCGTTATGCGTTATGCCTTTTGCGTTATGCGTTATGCGTTATGAGTTTTGCGTTATACATTATGCGGTATTCGTTATGCGTTGTGCATTATGCGTTATGCGTTATGCGTTATGGGTTATGATTTATGCGTTATGCGATATGCGTTGTGCCTTTTGCGTTATGCGTTATGCGTTATGCGTTATGCGTTAACGTTATGCGTTATGCCTTTTGCGTTATGCGTTTTGCGTTATGCGTTATGCGTTATGCGTTATGCGTTATGCGTTATGCGTTATGCGTTATGTGTTATGAATTGTGCGTTGTGCGTTCTGCGTTATGGGTCATGGGTTATGCGTTATGCTTTATGCGTAATGCATTTTGCGTTATGCGTTATTAGTTATGAGTTATAAGTTATGCGTAATGCGTTATGCGTTATGCGTTATGCATTATGCGTTTTGCGTTATGCGATATGCGTTATGGGTTATGCGTTGTGCGTTGTGCGTTATGCGTTATGCTTTATGCGTTATGCGTGATCCGTTATGCGTTAGGCGTTATGCGTTATGCGTTATGAGTTATGAGTTATGCGTTGTGCATTATGCGTTATGCGTTGTGCGTTATGCGTAATGGGTTATGGGTTATGTGTTATGCGTTATGCGTTATGCGTTATGCGTTGTGCGTTATGCGTTCTGCGTTATGGGTTATGAGTTATGCTTTATGCGTTATGCTTTATGCGTTATGCGTTATGCGTTATGCCTTATGCGTTATGCGTTATGCGTTATGCCTTTTGCGTTATGCTTTATGAGTTTTGCGTTATACGTTATGCGGTATTCGTTATGCGTTGTGCATTATGCGTTATGCGTTATGCGTTATGGGTTATGATTTATGCGTTATGCGATATGCGTTATGCCTTTTGCGTTATGCGTTATGCGTTATGCGTTATGCTTTATGCGTTATGCGTTATGCGTGATCCGTTATGCGTTAGGCGTTATGCGTTATGCGTTATGAGTTATGAGTTATAAGTTATGCGTAATGCGTTATGCGTTATGCGTTATGCGTTGTGCATTATGCGTTATGCGTTGTGCATTATGTGTTATGCGTTATGCGTTCTGCGTTATGCGTTATGGGTTATGGGTTATGCGTTATGCGTTATGCGTTTTGCGTTATGCGTTATATGTTATGCGTTAAGCGTTATGCGTTATGCGTCATGCGTTATGCGTTATGCGTTATGCATTATGCGTTATGCGTTGTGCGTTATGCGTTATGGATTATGGGTTATGGGTTATGGGTTATGAGTTATGCGTTATGCGTTATGTGTTATACGTTTGCGTTATGCGTTAGGCGTTATGCGTTATGCGTTATGCTTTATGCGTTATGCGTTATGCGTTATGAGTTATGCGTTATGCGTTATGCGTTATGCGTTCTGCGTTATGGGTTATGGGTTATGCGTTATGCTTTATGCGTTATGCGTTATGCGTTATGGGTTATGCGTTATGCGTTCTGCGTTATGGGTTATGGTTTATGCGTTATGCTTTATGCGTTATGCTTTATGCGTTATGCGTTATGCGTTATGCGTTATGCGTTATGCGTTATGCCTTTTGCGTTATGCGTTATGCGTTATGAGTTTTGCGTTATACGTTATGCGGTATTCGTTATGCGTTGTGCGTTATGCCTTATGCGTTATGCGTTATCCGTTGTTCGTTATACGTTATGCGTTGTGCGTTATACGTTTGCGTTATGCCTTATGGGTTATGCGTTATGCGTTATGCGTTATGCGTTATGCGTTATGCGTTATGCGTTATGCGTTATGCGTTATGCGTTATGCGTTATGAGTTATAAGTTATGCTTTATGCGTTATGCGTGATCCGTTATGCGTTAGGCGTTATGCGTTGTGCGTTGTGCGTTCTGCGTTATGGGTTATGGGTTATGCGTTATGCTTTATGCGTTATGCATTTTGCGTTCTGCGTTATGCGTTATTCGTTATGAGTTAAAAATTATGCTTAATGCGTTATGCGTTATGCGTTATGCATTATGCGTTGTGCATTATGTGTTATGCGCTGTGCGTTATGGGTATTGGGTTATGCGATATGCGTTATGAGTTATGCGTTATGCGTTATGCGTTATGCGTTATGCGTTATGCTTTATGCTTTATGCGTTATGCTTTATGCGTTATGCGTGATCCGTTATGCGTTAGGCGTTATGCGTTATGCGTTATGAGTTATGAGTTATAAGTTATGCGTAATGCGTTATGCGTTATGCGTTATGCGTTCTGCGTTATGGGTTATGAGCTATGCATTATGCGTTATGCGTTATGCTTTATGCGTTATGCGTGATCCGTTATGCGTTAGGCGTTATGCGTTATGCGTTATGAGTTATGAGTTATAAGTTATGCGTAATGCGTTATGCGTTATGCGTTATGCGTTGTGCATTATGTGTTATGCGCTATGCGTTATGGGTTATGGGTTATGCGTTATGGGTTATGAGTTATGCGTTATGCGTTATGCGTTATGCGTTATGCGTTATGCTTTATGCGTTATGCGTTATGCTTTATGCGTCATGCGTGATCCGTTATGCGTTAGGCGTTATGCGTTATGCGTTATGAGTTATGAGTTATAAGTTATGCGTAATGCGTTATGCGTTATGCGTTATGCGTTGTGCATTATACGTTATGCGTTGTGCGTTATGCGTTATGCGTTCTGCATTATGGGTTATGAGTTATGCTTAATGCGTTATGCTTTATGCGTTATGCGTTATGCGTTATGCCAAATGCGTTATGCGTTATGCGTCATGCGTTATGCGTTATGCGTTATATGTTATGCGTTATGCGTTATGCGTTATGCGTTATGCGTTATGCGTTATGCTTTATGCGTTATGCGTGATCCGTTATGCGTTAGGCGTTATGCGTTATGCGTTATGAGTTATGAGTTATAAGTTATGCGTAATGCGTTATGCGTTATGCGTTATGCGTTGTGCATTATACGTTATGCGTTGTGCGTTATGCGTTATGGGTTATGGGTTATGTGTTATGCGTTATGCGTTATGCGTTGTGCGTTATGCGTTATGCGTTCTGCGTTATGGGTTATGAGTTATGCTTTATGCGTTATGCTTTATGCGTTATGCGTTATGCGTTATGCGTTATGCGTTATGCGTTATGCGTTATGCCTTTTGCGTTATGCGTTATGAGTTTTGCGTTATACGTTATGCGGTATTCGTTATGCGTTGTGCATTATGCGTTATGCGTTATGCGTTATGGGTTATGATTTATGCGTTATGCGATATGCGTTATGCCTTTTGCGTTATGCGTTATGCGTTATGCGTTATGCGTTATGCTTTATGCGTTATGCGTTATGCGTGATCCGTTATGCGTTATGCGTTATGCGTTATGCGTTATGAGTTATGAGTTATAAGTTATAAGTTATGCGTAATGCGTTATGCGTTATGCGTTATGCGTTGTGCATTATGCGTTATGCGTTATGCGTTATGGGTTATGGGTTATGTGTTATGCGTTATGCGTTATGCGTTATGCGTTATGCGTTCTGCGTTATGGGTTATGAGTTATGCATTATGCGTTATGCTTTATGCGTTATGCTTTATGCGTTATGCGTTATGCGTTATGCCTTATGCGTTATGCGTTATGCGTTATGGGTTATGATTTATGCGTTATGCGATTTGCGTTATGCCTTCTGCGTTATGCGTTATGCCTTATGCGTTATGCGTTATGCGTTTTGCGTTATGCGTTATGCGTTATGCGTTATGCGTTATGAGTTTTGCGTTATACGTTATGCGGTATTCGTTATGCGTTATGAGTTATGAGTTATAAGTTATGCGTAATGCGTTATGCGTTATGCGTTATGCGTTGTGCATTATACGTTATGCGTTGTGCGTTATGCGTTATGGGTTATGGGTTATGTGTTATGCGTTATGCGTTGTGCGTTATGCGTTATGCGTTATGCCTTATGAGTTATGAGTTATAAGTTATGCGTAATGCGTTATGCGTTATGCGTTATGCGTTATGCGTTGGGCATTATGCGTTATGCGTTGTGCCTTATGCGTTATGGGTTATGGGTTATGGGTTATGTGTTATGCGTTATGCGTTATGCGTTATGCGTTATGCGTTATGCGTTATGCGTTATGCGTTATGCGTTATACGTTATATGTTATGCGTTATGCGTTATGCGGTATGCGTCATACGGTATGCGTTATGCGTTATGCGTTATGCGTTATGCGTTATGAGTTATGCGTTATGCGTTATGCGTTATGCGTTATGCGTTATGGGTTATGGGTTATGGGATATGCGTTATGCGTTATGCGTTATGCGTTCTGCGTTATAGGTTATGGGTTATGGTTTATGCGTTATGCTTTATGCGTTATGCTTTATGCGTTATGCGTTATGCGTTATGCGTTATGCGTTATGCGTTGTGCATTATGCGTTATGCGTTGTGCGTTATGCGTTATGGGTTATGGGTTATGGGTTATGGGTTATGTGTTATGCGTTGTGCGTTATGCGTTATGGGTTATGGGTTATGGGTTATGCGTTATGCGTTATGCGTTATGCGTTCTGCGTTATGGGTTATGGGTTATGGTTTATGCGTCAAGCTTTATGCGTTATGCTTTATGCGTTATGCGTTATGCGTTATGCGTTATGCGTTATGCGTTATGCGTTATGCTTTTTGCGTTATGCGTTACGCGTTATGAGTTTTGCGTTATACGTTATGCGGTATTCGTTATGCGTTGTGCATTATGCGTTATGCGTTATGCGTTATGGGTTATGATTTATGCGTTATGCGATATGGGTTATGCCTTTTACGTTATGCGTTATGCGTTATTCGTTATGAGTTATAAGTTATGCGTAATGCGTTAAGCGTTATGCGTTAAGCATTTTGCGTTGTGCATTATGTGTTATGCGTTATGCGTTGTGCGTTATGCGTTATGGGTTATGGGTTATGCGTTATGCGTTATGCGTTATGCGTTATTTGTTATGCGTTATGTGTTATGCGTTATGCGTCATGCGTTATGCGTTATGCGTTATGCGTTATGCGTTATGCGTTGTGATTTATGCGTTATGGGTTATGGGTTATGTGTTATGCGTTATGCGTTATGCGTTATGTGTTATACGTTTGCGTTATGCGTTAGGCGTTATGCGTTATGCTTTATGCGTTATGCGTTATGCGTTATGAGTTATGCGTTATGCGTTATGCGTTATGCGTTATGCCTTTTGCATTCTACGTTATGCGTTATGGTTTATGCGTTATGCGATATGCGTTATGCGTTATGCGTTATGCGTTATGCGTTGTGCGTTATGCGTTGTGCGTTATGCCTTATGCGTTATGCGTTATGTGTTATCCGTTGTTCGTTATACGTTATGCGTTGTGCGTTATACGTTTGCGTTATGCCTTATGGGTTATGCGTAATGCGTTATGCGTTATGCGTTATGCGTTATGCGTTATGCGTTGTGCATTATGCGTTATGCGTTGTGCGTTATGCGTTTTGGGTTATGGGTTATGGGTTATGTGTTATGCGTTATGCGTTATGCGTTCTGCGTTATGGGTTATGGGTTATGGTTTATGCGTTATGCTTTATGCGTTATGCTTTATGCGTTATGCTTTATGCGTTATGCGTTATGCGTTATGCGTTATGCCTTTTGCGTTATGCGTTACGCGTTATGAGTTTTGCGTTATACGTTATGCGTTATTCATTATGAGTTAAAAGTTATGCTTAATGCGTTATGCGTTATGGGTTATGCGTTATGCGTTATGCGTTATGCGTTATGCGTTATGCGTTATGCGTTATGCGTTATGCGTTATGCGTTATGCGTTATGGGTTATGGGTTATGGTTTATGCGTTATGCTTTATGCGTTATGCTTTATGCGTAATGCTGTATGCGTTAGGCGTTATGCGTTATGCGTTATGCGTTATGCGTTATGCGTTATGCGTTATGCCTTTTGCGTTATGCGTTATGCGTTATGAGTTTTGCGTTATACATTATGCGGTATTCGTTATGCGTTGTGCATTATGCGTTATGCGTTATGCGTTATGGGTTATGATTTATGCGTTATGCGATATGCGTTGTGCCTTTTGCGTTATGCGTTATGCGTTATGCGTTATGCGTTAACGTTATGCGTTATGCCTTTTGCGTTATGCGTTTTGCGTTATGCGTTATGCGTTATGCGTTATGCGTTATGCGTTATGCGTTATGCGTTATGTGTTATGAATTGTGCGTTGTGCGTTCTGCGTTATGGGTCATGGGTTATGCGTTATGCTTTATGCGTTATTAGTTATGAGTTATAAGTTATGCGTAATGCGTTATGCGTTATGCATTATGCGTTTTGCGTTATGCGATATGCGTTATGGGTTATGCGTTGTGCGTTGTGCGTTATGCGTTATGCTTTATGCGTTATGCGTGATCCGTTATGCGTTAGGCGTTATGCGTTATGCGTTATGAGTTATGAGTTATGCGTTGTGCATTATGCGTTATGCGTTGTGCGTTATGCGTAATGGGTTATGGGTTATGTGTTATGCGTTATGCGTTATGCGTTATGCGTTGTGCGTTATGCGTTCTGCGTTATGGGTTATGAGTTATGCTTTATGCGTTATGCTTTATGCGTTATGCGTTATGCGTTATGCCTTATGCGTTATGCGTTATGCGTTATGCCTTTTGCGTTATGCTTTATGAGTTTTGCGTTATACGTTATGCGGTATTCGTTATGCGTTGTGCATTATGCGTTATGCGTTATGCGTTATGGGTTATGATTTATGCGTTATGCGATATGCGTTATGCCTTTTGCGTTATGCGTTATGCGTTATGCGTTATGCGTTATGCTTTATGCGTTATGCGTTATGCGTGATCCGTTATGCGTTAGGCGTTATGCGTTATGCGTTATGAGTTATGAGTTATAAGTTATGCGTAATGCGTTATGCGTTATGCGTTATGCGTTGTGCATTATGCGTTATACGTTGTGCATTATGTGTTATGCGTTATGCGTTCTGCGTTATGCGTTATGGGTTATGGGTTATGCGTTATGCGTTATGCGTTTTGCGTTATGCGTTATATGTTATGCGTTAAGCGTTATGCGTCATGCGTCATGCGTTATGCGTTATGCGTTATGCATTATGCGTTATGCGTTGTGCGTTATGCGTTATGGATTATGGGTTATGGGTTATGGGTTATGAGTTATGCGTTATGCGTTATGTGTTATACGTTTGCGTTATGCGTTAGGCGTTATGCGTTATGCGTTATGCTTTATGCGTTATGCGTTATTCGTTATGAGTTATGCGTTATGCGTTATGCGTTATGCGTTCTGCGTTATGGGTTATGGGTTATGCGTTATGCTTTATGCGTTATGCGTTATGCGTTATGGGTTATGCGTTATGCGTTCTGCGTTATGGGTTATGGTTTATGCGTTATGCTTTATGCGTTATGCTTTATGCGTTATGCGTTATGCGTTATGCGTTATGCGTTATGCCTTTTGCGTTATGCTTTATGCGTTATGAGTTTTGCGTTATACGTTATGCGGTATTCGTTATGCGTTGTGCATTATGCGTTATGCGTTATGCGTTATGGGTTATGAATTATGCGTTATGCGATATGCGTTATGCGTTGTGCGTTATGCGTTGTGCGTTATGCCTTATGCGTTATGCGTTATCCGTTGTTCGTTATACGTTATGCGTTGTGCGTTATACGTTTGCGTTATGCCTTATGGGTTATGCGTTATGCGTTATGCGTTATGCGTTATGCGTTATGCGTTATGCGTTATGCGTTATGCGTTATGCGTTATGCGTTATGCGTTATGAGTTATAAGTTATGCTTTATGCGTTATGCGTGATCCGTTATGCGTTAGGCGTTATGCGTTGTGCGTTGTGCGTTCTGCGTTATGGGTTATGGGTTATGCGTTATGCTTTATGCGTTATGCATTTTGCGTTCTGCGTTATGCGTTATTCGTTATGAGTTAAAAATTATGCTTAATGCGTTATGCGTTATGCGTTATGCATTATGCGTTGTGCATTATGTGTTATGCGCTGTGCGTTATGGGTATTGGGTTATGCGATATGCGTTATGAGTTATGCGTTATGCGTTATGCGTTATGCGTTATGCGTTATGCTTTATGCTTTATGCGTTATGCTTTATGCGTTATGCGTGATCCGTTATGCGTTCGGCGTTATGCGTTATGCGTTATGAGTTATGAGTTATAAGTTATGCGTAATGCGTTATGCGTTATGCGTTATGCGTTCTGCGTTATGGGTTATGAGCTATGCATTATGCGTTATGCGTTATGCTTTATGCGTTATGCGTGATCCGTTATGCGTTAGGCGTTATGCGTTATGCGTTATGAGTTATGAGTTATAAGTTATGCGTAATGCGTTATGCGTTATGCGTTATGCGTTATGCGTTATGCTTTATGCGTTATGCGTGATCCGTTATGCGTTAGGCGTTATGCGTTATGCGTTATGAGTTATGAGTTATAAGTTATGCGTAATGCGTTATGCGTTATGCGTTATGCGTTGTGCATTATACGTTATGCGTTGTGCGTTATGCGTTATGGGTTATGGGTTATGTGTTATGCGTTATGCGTTATGCGTTGTGCGTTATGCGTTATGCGTTCTGCGTTATGGGTTATGAGTTATGCTTTATGCGTTATGCTTTATGCGTTATGCGTTATGCGTTATGCCTTATGCGTTATGCGTTATGCGTTATGCCTTTTGCGTTATGCGTTATGAGTTTTGCGTTATACGTTATGCGGTATTCGTTATGCGTTGTGCATTATGCGTTATGCGTTATGCGTTATGGGTTATGATTTATGCGTTATGCGATATGCGTTATGCCTTTTGCGTTATGCGTTATGCGTTATGCGTTATGCGTTATGCTTTATGCGTTATGCGTTATGCGTGATCCGTTATGCGTTAGGCGTTATGCGTTATGCGTTATGAGTTATGAGTTATAAGTTATAAGTTATGCGTAATGCGTTATGCGTTATGCGTTATGCGTTGTGCATTATGCGTTATGCGTTATGCGTTATGGGTTATGGGTTATGTGTTATGCGTTATGCGTTATGCGTTATGCGTTATGCGTTCTGCGTTATGGGTTATGAGTTATGCATTATGCGTTATGCTTTATGCGTTATGCTTTATGCGTTATGCGTTATGCGTTATGCCTTATGCGTTATGCGTTATGCGTTATGGGTTATGATTTATGCGTTATGCGATTTGCGTTATGCCTTCTGCGTTATGCGTTATGCCTTTTGCGTTATGCGTTATGCGTTTTGCGTTATGCGTTATGCCTTTTGCGTTATGCGTTATGAGTTTTGCGTTATACGTTATGCGGTATTCGTTATGCGTTATGAGTTATGAGTTATAAGTTATGCGTAATGCGTTATGCGTTATGCGTTATGCGTTGTGCATTATACGTTATGCGTTGTGCGTTATGCGTTATGGGTTATGGGTTATGTGTTATGCGTTATGCGTTGTGCGTTATGCGTTATGCGTTATGCCTTATGAGTTATGAGTTATAAGTTATGCGTAATGCGTTATGCGTTATGCGTTATGCGTTATGCGTTGGGCATTATGCGTTATGCGTTGTGCCTTATGCGTTATGGGTTATGGGTTATGGGTTATGTGTTATGCGTTATGCGTTATGCGTTATGCGTTATGCGTTATGCGTTATGCGTTATGCGTTATGCGTTATGCGTTATACGTTATATGTTATGCGTTATGCGTTATGCGGTATGCGTCATACGGTATGCGTTATGCGTTATGCGTTATGCGTTATGCGTTATGAGTTATGCGTTATGCGTTATGCGTTATGCGTTATGCGTTATGGGTTATGGGATATGGGATATGCGTTATGCGTTATGCGTTATGCGTTCTGCGTTATAGGTTATGGGTTATGGTTTATGCGTTATGCTTTATGCGTTATGCTTTATGCGTTATGCGTTATGCGTTATGCGTTATGCGTTATGCGTTGTGCATTATGCGTTATGCGTTGTGCGTTATGCGTTATGGGTTATGGGTTATGGGTTATGGGTTATGTGTTATGCGTTGTGCGTTATGCGTTATGGGTTATGGGTTATGGGTTATGCGTTATGCGTTATGCGTTATGCGTTCTGCGTTATGGGTTATGGGTTATGGTTTATGCGTCAAGCTTTATGCGTTATGCTTTATGCGTTATGCTTTATGCGTTATGCGTTATGCGTTATGCGTTATGCGTTATGCTTTTTGCGTTATGCGTTACGCGTTATGAGTTTTGCGTTATACGTTATGCGGTATTCGTTATGCGTTGTGCATTATGCGTTATGCGTTATGCGTTATGGGTTATGATTTATGCGTTATGCGATATGGGTTATGCCTTTTACGTTATGCGTTATGCGTTATTCGTTATGAGTTATAAGTTATGCGTAATGCGTTAAGCGTTATGCGTTAAGCATTTTGCGTTGTGCATTATGTGTTATGCGTTATGCGTTGTGCGTTATGCGTTATGGGTTATGGGTTATGCGTTATGCGTTATGCGTTATGCGTTATATGTTATGCGTTATGTGTTATGCGTTATGCGTCATGCGTTATGCGTTATGCGTTATGCATTATGCGTTATGCGTTGTGATTTATGCGTTATGGGTTATGGGTTATGTGTTATGCGTTATGCGTTATGCGTTATGTGTTATACGTTTGCGTTATGCGTTAGGCGTTATGCGTTATGCTTTATGCGTTATGCGTTATGCGTTATGAGTTATGCGTTATGCGTTATGCGTTATGCGTTATGCCTTTTGCATTCTACGTTATGCGTTATGGTTTATGCGTTATGCGATATGCGTTATGCGTTATGCGTTATGCGTTATGCGTTGTGCGTTATGCGTTGTGCGTTATGCCTTATGCGTTATGCGTTATGTGTTATCCGTTGTTCGTTATACGTTATGCGTTGTGCGTTATACGTTTGCGTTATGCCTTATGGGTTATGCGTAATGCGTTATGCGTTATGCGTTATGCGTTATGCGTTATGCGTTGTGCATTATGCGTTATGCGTTGTGCGTTATGCGTTTTGGGTTATGGGTTATGGGTTATGTGTTATGCGTTATGCGTTATGCGTTATGCGTTCTGCGTTATGGGTTATGGGTTATGGTTTATGCGTTATGCTTTATGCGTTATGCTTTATGCGTTATGCTTTATGCGTTATGCGTTATGCGTTATGCGTTATGCCTTTTGCGTTATGCGTTACGCGTTATGAGTTTTGCGTTATACGTTATGCGTTATTCATTATGAGTTAAAAGTTATGCTTAATGCGTTATGCGTTATGCGTTATGGGTTATGCGTTATGCGTTATGCGTTATGCGTTATGCGTTATGCGTTATGCGTTATGCGTTATGCGTTATGCGTTCTGCGTTATGGGTTATGGGTTATGGTTTATGCGTTATGCTTTATGCGTTATGCTTTATGCGTAATGCTGTATGCGTTAGGCGTTATGCGTTATGCGTTATGCGTTATGCGTTATGCGTTATGCGTTATGCCTTTTGCGTTATGCGTTATGCGTTATGAGTTTTGCGTTATACATTATGCGGTATTCGTTATGCGTTGTGCATTATGCGTTATGCGTTATGCGTTATGGGTTATGATTTATGCGTTATGCGATATGCGTTGTGCCTTTTGCGTTATGCGTTATGCGTTATGCGTTATGCGTTAACGTTATGCGTTATGCCTTTTGCGTTATGCGTTTTGCGTTATGCGTTATGCGTTATGCGTTATGCGTTATGCGTTATGCGTTATGTGTTATGAATTGTGCGTTGTGCGTTCTGCGTTATGGGTCATGGGTTATGCGTTATGCTTTATGCGTTATGCATTTTGCGTTATGCGTTATTAGTTATGAGTTATAAGTTATGCGTAATGCGTTATGCGTTATGCATTATGCGTTTTGCGTTATGCGATATGCGTTATGGGTTATGCGTTGTGCGTTGTGCGTTATGCGTTATGCTTTATGCGTTATGCGTGATCCGTTATGCGTTAGGCGTTATGCGTTATGCGTTATGAGTTATGAGTTATGCGTTGTGCATTATGCGTTATGCGTTGTGCGTTATGCGTAATGGGTTATGGGTTATGTGTTATGCGTTATGCGTTATGCGTTATGCGTTGTGCGTTATGCGTTCTGCGTTATGGGTTATGAGTTATGCTTTATGCGTTATGCTTTATGCGTTATGCGTTATGCGTTATGCCTTATGCGTTATGCGTTATGCGTTATGCCTTTTGCGTTATGCTTTATGAGTTTTGCGTTATACGTTATGCGGTATTCGTTATGCGTTGTGCATTATGCGTTATGCGTTATGCGTTATGGGTTATGATTTATGCGTTATGCGATATGCGTTATGCCTTTTGCGTTATGCGTTATGCGTTATGCGTTATGCGTTATGCTTTATGCGTTATGCGTTATGCGTGATCCGTTATGCGTTAGGCGTTATGCGTTATGCGTTATGAGTTATGAGTTATAAGTTATGCGTAATGCGTTATGCGTTATGCGTTATGCGTTGTGCATTATGCGTTATACGTTGTGCATTATGTGTTATGTGTTATGCGTTCTGCGTTATGCGTTATGGGTTATGGGTTATGCGTTATGCGTTATGCGTTTTGCGTTATGCGTTATATGTTATGCGTTAAGCGTTATGCGTCATGCGTCATGCGTTATGCGTTATGCGTTATGCATTATGCGTTATGCGTTGTGCGTTATGCGTTATGGATTATGGGTTATGGGTTATGGGTTATGAGTTATGCGTTATGCGTTATGTGTTATACGTTTGCGTTATGCGTTAGGCGTTATGCGTTATGCGTTATGCTTTATGCGTTATGCGTTATTCGTTATGAGTTATGCGTTATGCGTTATGCGTTATGCGTTCTGCGTTATGGGTTATGGGTTATGCGTTATGCTTTATGCGTTATGCGTTATGCGTTATGGGTTATGCGTTATGCGTTCTGCGTTATGGGTTATGGTTTATGCGTTATGCTTTATGCGTTATGCTTTATGCGTTATGCGTTATGCGTTATGCGTTATGCGTTATGCCTTTTGCGTTATGCTTTATGCGTTATGAGTTTTGCGTTATACGTTATGCGGTATTCGTTATGCGTTGTGCATTATGCGTTATGCGTTATGCGTTATGGGTTATGAATTATGCGTTATGCGATATGCGTTATGCGTTGTGCGTTATGCGTTGTGCGTTATGCCTTATGCGTTATGCGTTATCCGTTGTTCGTTATACGTTATGCGTTGTGCGTTATACGTTTGCGTTATGCCTTATGGGTTATGCGTTATGCGTTATGCGTTATGCGTTATGCGTTATGCGTTATGCGTTATGCGTTATGCGTTATGCGTTATGCGTTATGCGTTATGAGTTATAAGTTATGCTTTATGCGTTATGCGTGATCCGTTATGCGTTAGGCGTTATGCGTTGTGCGTTGTGCGTTCTGCGTTATGGGTTATGGGTTATGCGTTATGCTTTATGCGTTATGCATTTTGCGTTCTGCGTTATGCGTTATTCGTTATGAGTTAAAAATTATGCTTAATGCGTTATGCGTTATGCGTTATGCATTATGCGTTGTGCATTATGTGTTATGCGCTGTGCGTTATGGGTATTGGGTTATGCGATATGCGTTATGAGTTATGCGTTATGCGTTATGCGTTATGCGTTATGCGTTATGCTTTATGCTTTATGCGTTATGCTTTATGCGTTATGCGTGATCCGTTATGCGTTCGGCGTTATGCGTTATGCGTTATGAGTTATGAGTTATAAGTTATGCGTAATGCGTTATGCGTTATGCGTTATGCGTTCTGCGTTATGGGTTATGAGCTATGCATTATGCGTTATGCGTTATGCTTTATGCGTTATGCGTGATCCGTTATGCGTTAGGCGTTATGCGTTATGCGTTATGAGTTATGAGTTATAAGTTATGCGTAATGCGTTATGCGTTATGCGTTATGCGTTGTGCATTATGTGTTATGCGCTATGCGTTATGGGTTATGGGTTATGCGTTATGGGTTATGAGTTATGCGTTATGCGTTATGCGTTATGCGTTATGCGTTATGCTTTATGCGTTATGCGTTATGCTTTATGCGTTATGCGTGATCCGTTATGCGTTAGGCGTTATGCGTTATGCGTTATGAGTTATGAGTTATAAGTTATGCGTAATGCGTTATGCGTTATGCGTTATGCGTTGTGCATTATACGTTATGCGTTGTGCGTTATGCGTTATGCGTTCTGCATTATGGGTTATGAGTTATGCTTAATGCGTTATGCTTTATGCGTTATGCGTTATGCGTTATGCCAAATGCGTTATGCGTTATGCGTTATGCCTTTTGCGTTATGCGTTATGCGTTGTGCATTATGCGTTATGCGTTATGGGTTATGATTTATGCGTTATGCGATATGCGGTATGCCTTTTGCGTTATGCGTTATGCGTTATGCGTTGTGCGTTATGCGTTATAGGTTATGGGTTATGTGTTATGCGTTATGCGTTATGCGTTATGCGTTATGCGTTATGCGTTATGCGTTATGCGTTCTGCGTTATGGGTTATGAGCTATGCATTATGCGTTATGCTTTATGCTTTATGCTTTATGCGTTATGCGTTATGCGTTATGCCTTGTGCCTTATGCGTTATGCGTTATGCGTTATGCCTTTTGCGTTATGCGTTATGAGTTTTGCGTTATACGTTATGCGGTATTCGTTATGCGTTGTGCATTATGCGTTATGCGTTATGCGTTATGCGTTCTGCGTTATGGGTTATGAGTTATGCTTTATGCGTTATGCTTTATGCGTTATGCGTTATGCGTTATGCCTTATGCGTTATGCGTTATGCGTTATGCCTTTTGCGTTATGCGTTATGAGTTTTGCGTTATACGTTATGCGGTATTCGTTATGCGTTGTGCATTATGCGTTATGCGTTATGCGTTATGAGTTTTGCGTTATACGTTATGCGGTATTCGTTATGCGTTGTGCATTATGCGTTATGCGTTATGGGTTATGATTTATGCGTTATGCGATATGCGGTATGCCTTTTGCGTTATGCGTTATGCGTTATGCGTTATGCGTTATGCGTTATGAGTTATGCGTTATGCGTTTTGCGTTATACGTTATGCGTTATGCGTTTTGCGTTATAGGTTATGCGATATGCGTTATGCGTTATGCGTTGTGCGTTGTGCGTTCTGCGTTATGGGTTATGGGTTATGCGTTATGCTTTATGCGTTATGCATTTTGCGTTATGCGTTATGCGGTATTCGTTATGAGTTATAAGTTATGCGTAATGCGTTCTGCGTTATGCGTTATGCGTTATGCGTTATGCGTTGTGCATTATGTGTTATGCGCTATGCGTTATGGGTTATGGGTTATGCGTTATGCTTCATGCGTTATGCATTTTGCGTTCTGCGTTATGCGTTATTCGTTATGAGTTAAAAGTTATGCTTAATGCGTTATGCGTTATGCGTTATGCATTATGTGTTGTGCATTATGTGTTATGCGCTATGCGTTATGGGTTATGAGTTATGCGTTATGCGTTATGCAGTTTGCGTTATGCGCCATGCGTTATGCGTTATGAGTTATAAGTTATGCGTTATGCGTTATTCGTTATGCGTTATGCGTTATGCGTTATGAGTTATGCGTTATGCGTTATATGTTATGCGTTATGCGTTATGCGTTATGGGTTATGAGTTATGCTTTATGCGTTATGCTTTATGCGTTATGCGTTATGCGTTATGCCTTATGCGTTATGCGTTATGCGTTATGCCTTTTGCGTTATGCGTTATGCGTCATGCGTTATGCGTTATGCGTTATATGTTATGCGTTATGCGTTATGCGTTATGCGTTATGCGTTATGCGTTATGCTTTATGCGTTATGCGTGATCCGTTATGCGTTAGGCGTTATGCGTTATGCGTTATGAGTTATGAGTTATAAGTTCTGCGTAATGCGTTATGCGTTATGCGTTATGCGTTGTGCATTATACGTTATGCGTTGTGCGTTATGCGTTATGGGTTATGGGTTATGTGTTATGCGTTATGCGTTATGCGTTGTGCGTTATGCGTTATGCGTTCTGCGTTATGGGTTATGAGTTATGCTTTATGCATAATGCTTTATGCGTTATGCGTTATGCGTTATGCCTTATGCGTTATGCGTTATGCGTTATGCCTTTTGCGTTATGCGTTATGAGTTTTGCGTTATACGTTATGCGGTATTCGTTATGCGTTGTGCATTATGCGTTATGCGTTATGCGTTATGGGTTATGATTTATGCGTTATGCGAAATGCGTTATGCCTTTTGCGTTATGCGTTATGCGTTATGCGTTATGCGTTATGCTTTATGCGTTATGCGTTATGCGTGATCCGTTATGCGTTAGGCGTTATGCGTTATGCGTTATGAGTTATGAGTTATAAGTTATAAGTTATGCGTAATGCGTAATGCGTTATGCGTTATGCGTTATGCGTTGTGCATTATGCGTTATGCGTTATGCGTTATGGGTTATGGGTTATGTGTTATGCGTTATGCGTTATGCGTTATGCGTTATGCGTTATGCGTTCTGCGTTATGGGTTATGAGTTATGCATTATGAGTTATGCTTTATGCGTTATGCTTTATGCGTTATGCGTTATGCGTTATGCCTTATGCGTTATGCGTTATGCGTTATGGGTTATGATTTATGCGTTATGCGATTTGCGTTATGCCTTTTGCGTTATGCGTTATGCCTTTTGCGTTATGCGTTATGCGTTTTGCGTTTTGCGTTATGCCTTTTGCGTTATGCGTTATGAGTTTTGCGTTATACGTTATGCGGTATTCGTTATGCGTTATGAGTTATGAGTTATAAGTTATGCGTAATGCGTTATGCGTTATGCGTTATGCGTTGTGCATTATACGTTATGCGTTGTGCGTTATGCGTTATGGGTTATGGGTTATGTGTTATGCGTTATGCGTTATGCGTTGTGCGTTATGCGTTATGCGTTATGCCTTATGAGTTATGAGTTATAAGTTATGCGTAATGCGTTATGCGTTATGCGTTATGCGTTATGCGTTGGGCATTATGCGTTATGCGTTGTGCCTTATGCGTTATGGGTTATGGGTTATGGGTTATGGGTTATGTGTTATGCGTTATGCGTTATGCGTTATGCGTTATGCGTTGTGCGTTATGCGTTATGCGTTATGCGTTATGCGTTATACGTTATATGTTATGCGTTATGCGTTATGCGGTATGCGTCATACGGTATGCGTTATGCGTTATGCGTTATGCGTTATGCGTTATGAGTTATGCGTTATGCGTTATGCGTTATGCGTTATGCGTTATGGGTTATGGGTTATGGGTTATGCGTTATGCGTTATGCGTTATGCGTTCTGCGTTATGGGTTATGGGTTATGGTTTATGCGTTATGCTTTATGCGTTATGCTTTATGCGTTATGCGTTATGCGTTATGCGTTATGCGTTATGCGTTGTGCATTATGCGTTATGCGTTGTGCGTTATGCGTTATGGGTTATGCGTTATGCCTTATGCGTTATGCGTTATGCGTTATCCGTTGTTCGTTATACGTTATGCGTTATGCGTTATGCGTTATGCGTTATGCGTTATGCGTTATGCGTTATGCGTTATGCGTTATGCGTTATGCGTTATGCGTTATGCGTTATGCGTTATGCGTTATGCGTTATGCTTTATGCGTTATGCATTTTGCGATTGCGTTATGCATTTTGCGATTGCGTTATGCGTTATGCGTTATGCGTTATGCGTTATGCGTTATGCGTTATGCGTTATGCGTTATGCGTTATGCGTTATGCGTTATGCGTTATGCGTTATGCGTTATGCGTTATGCGTTATGCGTTATGCGTTATGCTTTATGCGTTATGCGTGATCCGTTATGCGTTAGGCGTTATGCGTTATGCGTTATGCGTTATGCGTTATGCGTTTTGCGTTATGCGTTATGCGTTATGCGTTATGCGTTATGCGTTATGCGTTATGCGTTATGCGTTATGCGGTATGCGTGATGCCTTATGCGTTATGCGTTATACGGTATGCGTTATGCGTTATGCGTTATGCGTTATGCGTTATGCGTTATGCGTTACGCTTTATGTGTTATGCGTGATGCGATATGCTTTATGCGTTATGCGTTATGAGTTTTGCGTTATGCGTTATGCGTTATGCGTTATGCGTTATGCGTTATGCGTTATGCGTTATGCGTTATGCGTTATGCGTTATGCGTTATGCGTTATGCGTTATGCGTTATGCGTTATGCGTTATGCGTTATGCGTTATGCGTTATGCGTTATGCGGTATGCGTGATGCCTTATGCGTTATGCTTTATGCGTTATACGGTATGCGTTATGCGTTATGCGTTATGCGTTATGCGTTATGCGTTATGCCTTATGCGTTATGCGTTATGCGTTATCCGTTGTTCGTTATGCGTTATGCGTTATGCGTTATGCGTTATGCGTTATGCGTTATGCGTAATGCGTTATGCATTTTGCGATTGCGTTATGCGTTATGCGTTATGCGTTATGCGTTATGCGTTATGCGTTATGCGTTATGCGTTATGCGTTATGCGTTATGCGTTA
The DNA here is from genome assembly GCA_916610235.2 of Lasioglossum morio. NCBI lineage: Eukaryota > Metazoa > Arthropoda > Insecta > Hymenoptera > Halictidae > Lasioglossum > Lasioglossum morio. Next base: position 1,854,036 of record CAKAJA020000151.1, on the reverse strand, counting down.
TGCGTTATGCTTTATGCGTTATGCGTGATCCGTTATGCGTTATGCGTTATGCGTTATGCGTTATGCGTTATGAGTTATGCGTAATGCGTTATGCGTTATGCGTTATGCGTTATGCGTTATGCGTTATGCGTTATGCGTTATGCGTTATGCGTTATGCGTTATGCGGTATGCGTGATGCCTTATGCGTTATGCTTTATGCGTTATACGGTATGCGTTATGCGTTATGCGTTATGCGTTATGCGTTATGCGTTACGCTTTATGTGTTATGCGTGATGCGATATGCTTTATGCGTTATGCGTTATGAGTTTTGCGTTATGCCTTATGCGTTATGCGTTATGCGTTATGCGTTATGCGTTATGCGTTATGCGTTATGCGTTATGCGTTATGCGTTATGCGTTATGCGTTATGCGTTATGCGTTATGCGTTATGCGTTATGCGTTATGCGTTATGCGTTATGCGTTATGCGTTATGCGGTATGCGTGATGCCTTATGCGTTATGCTTTATGCGTTATACGGTATGCGTTATGCGTTATGCGTTATGCATTTTGCGTTATGCGTTATTAGTTATGAGTTATAAGTTATGCGTAATGCGTTATGCGTTATGCGTTATGCATTATGCGTTGTGCATTATGTGTTATGCGTTATGCGTTATGCGTTATGCGTTATACATTTTGCGTTATGCGCCATGCGTTATGCGTTACGAGTTATGCGTTATGCGTTATGCGTTATGCGTTATGCGTTATGCTTTATGCGTTATGCGTGATCCGTTATGCGTTAGGCGTTATGCGTTATGCGTTATGCGTTTTGCATTATGCGTTATGCGTTATGCGTTATGCGTTATGCGTTATGCGTTATGCGTAATGCGTTATGCGTTATGCGTTATGCGTTATGCGTTATGCGTTATGCGTTATGCGTTATGCGGTATGCGTGATGCCTTATGCGTTATGCTTTATGCGTTATACGGTATGCGTTATGCGTTATGCGTTATGCGTTATGCGTTATGCGTTACGCTTTATGTGTTATGCGTGATGGGATATGCTTTATGCGTTATGCGTTATGAGTTTTGCGTTATGCCTTATGCGTTATGCGTTATGCGTTATGCGTTATGCGTTATGCGTTATGCGTTATGCGTTATGCGTTATGCGTTATGCGTTATGCGTTATGCGTTATGCGTTATGCGTTATGCGTTATGCGTTATGCGTTATGCGTTATGCGTTATGCGTTATGCGTTATGCGTTATGCGGTATGCGTTATGCGTTATGCGTTATGCGTTATGCGTTATGCGTTATGCGTTATGCGGTATGCGTTATGCGTAATGCGTTATGCGTTATGCGTTATGCTTTATGTGTTATGCGTGATGCGATATGCTTTATGCGTTATGCGTTATGAGTTATACGTTATGCGTTATGCGTTATGCGTTATGCGTTATGCGTTATGCGTTATGCGTTATGCGTTATGCGTTATGCGTTATGAGTTATGCGTAATGCGTTATGCGTTATGCGTTATGCGGTATGCGTGATGCCTTATGCGTTATGCTTTATGCGTTATACGGTATGCGTTATGCGTTATGCGTTATGCGTTATGCGTTATGCGTTATGCGTTATGCGTTATGCCTTATGCGTTATGCGTTATGCGTTATCCGTTGTTCGTTATACGTTATGCGTTATGCGTTATGCGTTATGCGTTATGCGTTATGCGTTATGCTTTATGCGTTATGCATTTTGCGATTGCGTTATGCGTTATGCGTTATGCGTTATGCGTTATGCGTTATGCGTTATGCGTTACGAGTTAGGCGTTATGCGTTATGCGTTATGCGTTATGCGTTATGCTTTATGCGTTATGCGTGATCCGTTATGCGTTAGGCGTTATGCGTTATGCGTTATGCGTTTTGCATTATGCGTTATTAGTTATGAGTTATAAGTTATGCGTAATGCGTTATGCGTTATGCGTTATGCATTATGCGTTGTGCATTATGTGTTATGCGTTATGCGTTATGCGTTATGCTTTATACATTTTGCGTTATGCGCCATGCGTTATGCGTTACGAGTTAGGCGTTATGCGTTATGCGTTATGCGTTATGCGTTATGCTTTATGCGTTATGCGTGATCCGTTATGCGTTAGGCGTTATGCGTTATGCGTTATGCGTTTTGCATTATGCGTTATGCGTTATGCGTTATGCGTTATGCGTTATGCGTTATGCGTTATGCGGTATGCGTGATGCCTTATGCGTTATGCTTTATGCGTTATACGGCATGCGTTATGCGTTATGCGTTATGCGTAATGCGTTATGCGTTATGCGTTATGCTTTATGTGTTATGCGTGATGCGATATGCTTTATGCGTTATGCGTTATGAGTTATACGTTATGCGTTATGCGTTATGCGTTATGCGTTATGCGTTATGCGTTATGCGTTATGCGTTATGAGTTATGCGTAATGCGTTATGCGTTATGCGTTATGCGGTATGCGTGATGCCTTATGCGTTATGCTTTATGCGTTATACGGTATGCGTTATGCGTTATGCGTTATGCGTTATGCGTTATGCGTTATGCGTTATGCGTTATGCCTTATGCGTTATGCGTTATGCGTTATCCGTTGTTCGTTATACGTTATGCGTTATGCGTTATGCGTTATGCGTTATGCGTTATGCGTTATGCTTTATGCGTTATGCATTTTGCGATTGCGTTATGCGTTATGCGTTATGCGTTATGCGTTATGCGTTATGCGTTATGCGTTATGCGTTATGCGTTATGCGTTATGCGTTATGCGTTATGCTTTATGCGTTATGCGTGATCCGTTATGCGTTATGCGTTATGCGTTATGCGTTATGCGTTATGAGTTATGCGTAATGCGTTATGCGTTATGCGTTATGCGGTATGCGTGATGCCTTATGCGTTATGCTTTATGCGTTATACGGTATGCGTTATGCGTTATGCGTTATGCGTTATGCGTTATGCGTTATGCGTTATGCGTTATGCCTTATGCGTTATGCGTTATGCGTTATCCGTTGTTCGTTATACGTTATGCGTTATGCGTTATGCGTTATGCGTTATGCGTTATGCGTTATGCGTTATGCTTTATGCGTTATGCATTTTGCGATTGCGTTATGCGTTATGCGTTATGCGTTATGCGTTATGCGTTATGCGTAATGCGTTATGCGTTATGCGTTATGCGTTATGCGTTATGCGTTATGCGTTATGCTTTATGCGTTATGCGTGATCCGTTATGCGTTAGGCGTTATGCGTTATGCGTTATGCGTTATGCGTTATGCGTTTTGCGTTATGCGTTATGCGTTATGCGTTATGCGTTATGCGTTATGCGTTATGCGTTATGCGTTATGCGTTATGCGGTATGCGTGATGCCTTATGCGTTATGCGTTATACGGTATGCGTTATGCGTTATGCGTTATGCGTTATGCGTTATGCGTTATGCGTTACGCTTTATGTGTTATGCGTGATGCGATATGCTTTATGCGTTATGCGTTATTAGTTTTGCGTTATGCGTTATGCGTTATGCGTTATGCTTTATGCGTTATGCGTTATGCGTTATGCGTTATGCGTTATGCGTTATGCGTTATGCGTTATGCGTTATGCGTTATGCGTTATGCGTTATGCGTTATGCGTTATGCGTTATGCGTTATGCGTTATGCGTTATGCGTTATGCGTTATGCGGTATGCGTGATGCCTTATGCGTTATGCTTTATGCGTTATACGGTATGCGTTATGCGTTATGCGTTATGCGTTATGCGTTATGCGTTATGCGTTACGCTTTATGTGTTATGCGTGATGCGATATGCTTTATGCGTTATGCGTTATGAGTTTTGCGTTATGCCTTATGCGTTATGCGTTATGCGTTATGCGTTATGCGTTATGCGTTATGCGTTATGCGTTATGCGTTATGCGTTATGCGTTATGCGTTATGCGTTATGCGTTATGCGTTATGCGTTATGCGTTATGCGTTATGCGGTATGCGTGATGCCTTATGCGTTATGCTTTATGCGTTATACGGTATGCGTTATGCGTTATGCGTTATGCATTTTGCGTTATGCGTTATTAGTTATGAGTTATAAGTTATGCGTAATGCGTTATGCGTTATGCGTTATGCATTATGCGTTGTGCATTATGTGTTATGCGTTATGCGTTATGCGTTATGCGTTATACATTTTGCGTTATGCGCCATGCGTTATGCGTTACGAGTTATGCGTTATGCGTTATGCGTTATGCGTTATGCGTTATGCTTTATGCGTTATGCGTGATCCGTTATGCGTTAGGCGTTATGCGTTATACGTTATGCGTTTTGCATTATGCGTTATGCGTTATGCGTTATGCGTTATGCGTTATGCGTTATGCGTAATGCGTTATGCGTTATGCGTTATGCGTTATGCGTTATGCGTTATGCGTTATGCGTTATGCGTTATGCGTTATGCGTTATGCGTTATGCGTTATGCGTTATGCGTTATGCGTTATGCGTTATGCGTTATGGGTTATGCGTTATGCGTTATGCGTTATGCTTTATGCGTTATGCATTTTGCGATTGCGTTATGCGTTATGCGTTATGCGTTATGCGTTATGCGTTATGCGTCATGCGTTATGCGTTATGCGTAATGCTTTATGCGTTATGCGTGATCCGTTATGCGTTAGGCGTTATGCGTTATTCGTTATGCGTTATGCGTTATGCGTTTTGCGTTATGCGTTATGCGTTATGCGTTATGCGTTATGCGTTATGCGTTATGCGTTATGCGTTATGCGTTATGCGTTATGCGGTATGCGTGATGCCTTATGCGTTATGCGTTATACGGTATGCGTTATGCGTTATGCGTTATGCGTTATGCGTTATGCGTTATGCGTTATGCGTTATGCCTTATGCGTTATGCGTTATGCGTTATCCGTTGTTCGTTATACGTTATGCGTTATGCGTTATGCGTTATGCGTTATGCGTTATGCGTTATGCGTTATGCGTTATGCTTTATGCGTTATGCATTTTGCGATTGCGTTATGCGTTATGCGTTATGCGTTATGCGTTATGCGTTATGCGTTATGCGTTATGCGTTATGCGTTATGCGTTATGCGTTATGCGTTATGCGTTATGCGTTATGCGTTATGCGTTATGCTTTATGCGTTATGCATTTTGCGATTGCGTTATGCGTTATGCGTTATGCGTTATGCGTTATGCGTTATGCGTTATGCGTTATGCGTTATGCGTTATGCGTTATGCTTTATGCGTTATGCGTGATCCGTTATGCGTTAGGCGTTATGCGTTATGCGTTATGCGTTATGCGTTATGCGTTATGCGTTATGCGTTATGCGTTATGCGTTATGCGTTATGCGTTATGCGTTATGCTTTATGCGTTATGCGTGATCCGTTATGCGTTAGGCGTTATGCGTTATGCGTTATGCGTTATGCGTTTTGCGTTATGCGTTATGCGTTATGCGTTATGCGTTATGCGTTATGCGTTATGCGTTATGCGGTATGCGTGATGCCTTATGCGTTATGCGTTATACGGTATGCGTTATGCGTTATGCGTTATGCGTTATGCGTTATGCGTTATGCGTTATGCGTTATGCGTTATGCTTTATGCGTTATGCATTTTGCGATTGCGTTATGCGTTATGCGTTATGCGTTATGCGTTATGCGTTATGCGTTATGCGTTATGCGTTATGCGTTATGCGTTATGCGTTATGCGTTATGCTTTATGCGTTATGCGTGATCCGTTATGCGTTAGGCGTTATGCGTTATGCGTTATGCGTTATGCGTTATGCGTTATGCGTTATGCGTTATGCGTTATGCTTTATGTGTTATGCGTGATGCGATATGCTTTATGCGTTATGCGTTATGAGTTATGCGTTATGCGTTATGCGTTATGCGTTATGCGTTATGCGTTATGCGTTATGCGTTATGCGTTATGCGTTATGCGTTATGCGTTATGCGTTATGCGTTATGCGTTATGCGTTATGCGTTATGCGTTATGCGTTATGCGTTATGCGTTATGCGTTATGCGTTATGCGGTATGCGTGATGCCTTATGCGTTATGCTTTATGCGTTATACGGTATGCGTTATGCGTTATGCGTTATGCGTTATGCGTTATGCGTTATGCCTTATGCGTTATGCGTTATGCGTTATCCGTTGTTCGTTATACGTTATGCGTTATGCGTTATGCGTTATGCGTTATGCGTTATGCGTTATGCGTTATGCGTTATGCGTTATGCGTTATGCGTTATGCGTTATGCTTTATGCATTTTGCGATTGCGTTATGCGTTATGCGTTATGCGTTATGCGTTATGCGTTATGCGTTATGCGTTATGCGTTATGCGTTATGCGTTATGCGTTATGCTTTATGCGTTATGCGTGATCCGTTATGCGTTAGGCGTTATGCGTTATGCGTTATGCGTTATGCGTTTTGCGTTATGCGTTATGCGTTATGCGTTATGCGTTATGCGTTATGCGTTATGCGTTATGCGGTATGCGTGATGCCTTATGCGTTATGCGTTATACGGTATGCGTTATGCGTTATGCGTTATGCGTTATGCGTTATGCGTTATGCGTTATGCGTTACGCTTTATGTGTTATGCGTGATGCGATATGCTTTATGCGTTATGCGTTATGAGTTTTGCGTTATGCGTTATGCGTTATGCGTTATGCGTTATGCGTTATGCGTTATGCGTTATGCGTTATGCGTTATGCGTTATGCGTTATGCGTTATGCGTTATGCGTTATGCGTTATGCGTTATGCGTTATGCGTTATGCGTTATGCGTTATGCGTTATGCGTTATGCGTTATGCGTTATGCGTTATGCGTTATGCGTTATGCGTTATGCGTTATGCGTTATGCGGTATGCGTGATGCCTTATGCGTTATGCTTTATGCGTTATACGGTATGCGTTATGCGTTATGCGTTATGCCTTATGCGTTATGCGTTATGCGTTATCCGTTGTTCGTTATGCGTTATGCGTTATGCCTTATGCGTTATGCGTTATGCGTTATGCGTTATGCGTTATGCGTTATGCGTAATGCGTTATGCGTTATGCGTTATGCGTTATGCGTTATGCGTTATGCGTTATGCGTTATGCGTTATGCGTTATGCGTTATGCGTTATGAGTTTTGCGTTATGCCTTATGCGTTATGCGTTATGCGTTATGCGTTATGCGTTATGCGTTATGCGTTATGCGTTATGCGTTATGCGTTATGCGTTATGCGTTATGCGTTATGCGTTATGCGTTATGCGTTATGCGTTATGCGTTATGCGTTATGCGTTATGCGTTATGCGTTATGCGTTATGCGTTATCCGTTGTTCGTTATACGTTATGCATTTTGCGTTATGCGTTATTAGTTATGAGTTATAAGTTATGCGCAATGCGTTATGCGTTATGCGTTATGCATTATGCGTTGTGCATTATGTGTTATGCGTTATGCGTTATGCGTTATGCGTTATGCGTTATGCGTTATACATTTTGCGTTATGCGCCATGCGTTATGCGTTACGAGTTATGCGTTATGCGTTATGCGTTATGCGTTATGCGTTATGCTTTATGCGTTATGCGTGATCCGTTATGCGTTAGGCGTTATGCGTTTTGCATTATGCGTTATGCGTTATGCGTTATGCGTTATGCGTTATGCGTTATGCGTTATGCGTTATGCGTTATGCGTTATGCGTTATACGTTATGCGTTATGCGTTATGCGTTATGCGTTATGCGTTATGCGTTATGCTTTATGCGTTATGCATTTTGCGATTGCGTTATGCGTTATGCGTTATGCGTTATGCGTTATGCGTTATGCGTTATGCGTTATGCGTTATGCGTTATGCTTTATGCGTTATGCGTGATCCGTTATGCGTTAGGCGTTATGCGTTATGCGTTATGCGTTTTGCGTTATGCGTTATGCGTTATGCGTTATGCGTTATGCGTTATGCGTTATGCGTTATGCGTTATGCGGTATGCGTGATGCCTTATTCGTTATGCGTTATACGGTATGCGTTATGCGTTATGCGTTATGCGTTATGCGTTATGCGTTATGCGTTATGCCTTATGCGTTATGCGTTATGCGTTATCCGTTGTTCGTTATACGTTATGCGTTATGCGTTATGCGTTATGCGTTATGCGTTATGCGTTATGCGTTATGCGTTATGCGTTATGCGTTATGCGTTATGCGTTATGCGTTATGCTTTATGCGTTATGCGTGATCGGTTATGCGTTAGGCGTTATGCGTTATGCGTTATGCGTTATGCGTTATGCGTTTTGCGTTATGCGTTATGCGTTATGCGTTATGCGTTATGCGTTATGCGTTATGCGTTATGCGTTATGCGTTATGCGGTATGCGTGATGCCTTATGCGTTATGCGTTATACGGTATGCGTTATGCGTTATGCGTTATGCGTTATGCGTTATGCGTTATGCGTTACGCTTTATGTGTTATGCGTGATGCGATATGCTTTATGCGTTATGCGTTATGAGTTTTGCGTTATGCCTTATGCGTTATGCGTTATGCGTTATGCGTTATGCGTTATGCGTTATGCGTTATGCGTTATGCGTTATGCGTTATGCGTTATGCGTTATGCGTTATGCGTTATGCGTTATGCGTTATGCGTTATGCGTTATGCGTTATGCGTTATGCGTTATGCGTTATGCGTTATGCGTTATGCGGTATGCGTGATGCCTTATGCGTTATGCTTTATGCGTTATACGGTATGCGTTATGCGTTATGCGTTATGCGTTATGCGTTATGCGTTATGCCTTATGCGTTATGCGTTATGCGTTATCCGTTGTTCGTTATACGTTATGCGTTATGCGTTATGCGTTATGCGTTATGCGTTATGCGTTATGCGTTATGCGTTATGCGTTATGCGTTATGCTTTATGCGTTAAGCATTTTGCGATTGCGTTATGCGTTATGCGTTATGCGTTATGCGTTATGCGTTATGCGTTATGCGTTATGCGTTATGCGTTATGCGTTATACGTTATATGTTATGCGTTATGCGTTATGCGTTATGCGTCATGCGTTATGCGTTATGCGTTATGCGTTATGCGTTATGCGTTATGTGTTATGCGTTATGAGTTATGCGTTATGCGTTATGCGTTATGCGTTATACGTTATGCGTTGTGCGTTATGCGTTATGCGTTATACGTTATATGTTATGCGTTATGAATTATGCGTTATGCGTCATGTGTTATGCGTTATGCGTTATGCGTTACGCGTTATGCGTTATGCGTTATGCGTTTTGCGTTATGCGTTATGCGTTATGCGTTATGCGTTATGCGTTATGCTTTATGCGTTATGCATTTTGCGATTGCGTTATGCGTTATGCGTTATGCGTTATGCGTTATGCGTTATGCGTTATGCGTTATGCGTTATACGTTATATGTTATGCGTTATGCGTTATGCGTTATGCGTCATGCGTTATGCGTTATGCTTTATGCGTTATGCGTTATGCGTTATGTGTTATGCGTTATGAGTTATGCGTTATGCGTTATGCGTTATACGTTATGCGTTGTGCGTTATGCGTTATGCGTTATACGTTATATGTTATGCGTTGTGAATTATGCGTTATGCGTCATGAGTTATGCGTTATGCGTTATGCGTTACGCGTTATGCGTTATGCGTTATGCGTTATGCGTTATGCGTTATGAGTTATGCGTTATGCGTTGTGCGTTATGCGTTATGCCTTATGCGTTATGCGTTATGATTTATGCGTTATGCGTGATCCGTTATGCGTTAGGCGTTATGCGTTATGCGTTATGCGTTATGAGTTATGAATTATAAGTTATGCGTAACGCGTTATGCGTTACGCGTTATGAGTTTTGCGTTATACGTTATGCGGTATTCGTTATGCGTTGTGCATTATGCGTTATGCGTTATGCGTTATGGGTTATGATTTATGCGTTATGCGATATGCGTTATGCCTTTTACGTTATGCGTTATGCGTTATTCGTTATGAGTTATAAGTTATGCGTAATGCGTTATGCGTTATGCGTTAAGCATTATGCGTTGTGCATTATGTGTTATGCGTTATGCGTTGTGCGTTATGCGTTATGGGTTATGGGTTATGCGTTATGCGTTATGCGTTATGCGTTATGTGTTATATGTTATGCGTTATGCGTTATGCGTTATGCGTTATGCGTCATGCGTTTTGCGTTATGTGTTATGCAGTATGCGTTATGCGTTGTGCGTTATGCGTTATGGGTTATGGGTTATGTGTTATGCGTTATGCGTTATGCGTTATGTGTTATACGTTTGCGTTATGCGTTAGGCGTTATGCGTTATGCTTTATACGTTATGCGTTATGCGTTATGAGTTATGCGTTATGCGTTATGCGTTATGCGTTATGCGTTATGCGTTATGCGTTATGCGTTGTGCGTTATGCGTTGTGCGTTATGCCTTATTCGTTATGCGTTATGCGTTATCCGTTGTTCGTTATACGTTATGCGTTGTGCGTTATACGTTTGCGTTATGCCTTTTGCGTTATGCGTTATGCGATATGAGTTTTGCGTTATACGTAATGCGGTATTCGTTATGCGTTGTGCATTATGCGTTATGCGTTATGCGTTATGGGTTATGAATTATGCGTTATGCGATATGCGTTATGCTTTTTGCGTTGTGCGTTATGCCTTATGCGTTGTGCGTTATACGTTTGCGTTATGCCTTATGGGTTATGCGTTATGCGTTATGCGTTCTGCGTTATGGGTTCTGAGTTATGCTTTATGCGTTATGCTTTATGCGTTATGCGTTATGCGTTATGCCTTATGCGTTATGCGTTATGCTTTACGCTTTTGCGTTATGCGTTATGCGTTATGCGTTATGCGTTATGCGTTATATGTTATGCGTTATGCGTTATGCGTTATGCGTCATGCGTTATGCGTTATGCGTTCTGCGTTATGGGTTGTGAGTTATGCTTTATGCGTTATGCTTTATGCGTTATGCGTTATGCGTTATGCCTTATACGTTATGCGTTATGCTTTACGCTTTTGCGTTATGCGTTATGCGTTATGCGATATGCGTTATGCTTTTTGCGTTGTGCGTTATGCCTTATGAGTTGTGCGTTATACGTTTGCGTTATGCCTTATGGGTTATGCGTTATGCGTTATGCGTTCTGCGTTATGGGTTGTGAGTTATGCTTTATGCGTTATGCTTTATGCGTTATGCGTTATGCGTTATGCCTTATGCGTTATGCGTTATGCTTTACGCTTTTGCGTTATGCGTTATGCGTTATGCGTTATGCGTTATGCGTTATGCGTTATATGTTATGCGTTATGCGTTATGCGTTATGCGTCATGCGTTATGCGTTATGCGTTATTCGTTGTGCGTTATGCGTTATGAGTTATGCGTTATGCGTTATGCGTTATGCGTTTGGCGTTATACGTTATGCGGTATTCGTTATGCGTTGTGCATTATGCGTTATGCGTTATGCGTTATGGGTTATGATTTATGCGTTATGCGATATGCGTTATGCCTTTTGCGTTATGCGTTATGTGTTATGCGTTATGCGTTATGCTTTATGCGTTATGCGTGATCCGTTATGCGTTAGGCGTTATGCGTAATGCGTTATGAGTTATGAGTTATAAGTTATGCGTAATGCGTTATGCGTTATGCGTTATGCGTTGTGCATTATGCGTTATGCGTTGTGCGTTATGCGTTATGGGTTATGGGTTATGTGTTATGCGTTATGCGTTATGCGTTATGCGTTATGCGTTATGCGTTATGCGTTCTGCGTTATGGGTTCTGAGCTATGCATTATGCGTTATGCTTTATGCGTTATGCTTTATGCGTTATGCGTTATGCGTTATGCGTTATGCGTTATGCGTTATGAGTTATAAGTTATGAGTTGTGCGTTATACGTTATGCGGTATTCGTTATGCGTTGTGCATTATGCGTTATGCGTTATGCGTTATGGGTTATGAATTATGCGTTATGCGATATGCGTTATGCCTTTTGCTTTATGCGTTATGCATTATGCGTTATGCGTTATGCGTTATGGGTTATGGGTTTTGCATTATGCGTTATGCATTATGCGTAATGCGTTATGCGTTATGCTTTTTGCGTTATGCGCCATGCGTTATGCGTTATGAGTTATAAGTTATGCGTTATGCGTTATGCGTTATGCGTTATGCGTTATGCGTTATGCGTTATGCGTTATGCGTTATGCGTTATGCGTTATGAGTTATAAGTTATGCGTTATGCGTTATGCGTTATGCATTATGCGTTGTGCATTATGTGTTATGCGCTATGCGTTATGGGTTAAGGGTTATGAGTTATGCGTTATGCAGTTTGCGTTATGCGTTATGAGTTATAAGTTATGCGTTATGCGTTATGCGTTATGCGTTATGCGTTATGCGTTATATGTTATGCGTTATGCGTTATGCGTTATGCGTTATGCGTTATGCGTCATGCGTTATGCGTTATGCGTTATTCGTTGTGCGTTATGCGTTATGAGTTATGCGTTATGCGTTATGCGTTATGCGTTATGCGTTATGCGTTATGCGTTATGCGTTATGCATTATGCGTTATGCGTTGTGCGTTATGCGTTGTGTGTTATGCCTTATGCGTTATGCGTTATGCGTTATCCGTTGTTCGTTATACGTTATGCGTTGTGCGTTATACGTTTGCGTTATGCCTTATGGCTTATGCGTAATGCGTTATGCGTTATGCGTTATGCGTTATGCGTTATGCGTTATGCGTTATGCGTTCTGCGTTATGGGTTATGGGTTATGCGTTATGCTTTATGCGTTATGCGTTATGCGTTATGCGTTATGCGTTATGCGTCATGCGTTATGCGTTATGCGTTGTGCGTTATGCGTTATGAGTTATGCGTTATGCGTTATGCGTTATGCGTTATGCGTTATGCGTTATGCGTTATGCGTTATGCGTTGTGCGTTATGCGTTGTGCGTTATGCCTTATGCGTTATGAGTTATGCGTTATCCGTTGTTCGTTATACGTTATGCGTTGTGCGTTATACGTTTGCGTTATGCCTTATGGGTTATGCGTAATGCGTTATGCGTTATGCGTTATGCGTTATGCGTTATGCGTTATGCGTTATGCGTTATGCGTTATGCGTTCTGCGTTATGGGTTATGGGTTATGCGTGATGCTTTATGCGTTATGCGTTATGCGTTATGCGTTATGCGTTATGCGTTCTGCGTTATGGGTTATGGTGTACGCGTTATGCTTTATGCGTTATGCGTTATGCGTTATGCGTTATGCCTTTTGCGTTATGCGTTATGCGTTATGAGTTGTGCGTTATACGTTATGCGGTATTCGTTATGCGTTGTGCATTATGCGTTATGCGTTATGCGTTATGGGTTATGAATTATGGGTTATGCGATATGCGTTATGCCTTTTGCTTTATGCGTTATGCATTATGCGTTATGCGTTATGCGTTATGGGTTATGGGTTATGCATTATGCGTTATGCGTTATGCGTAATGCGTTATGCGTTATGCTTTTTGCGTTATGCGCCATGCGTTATGCGTCATGAGTTATGCGTTATGCGTTATGCGTTATGCGTTATGCGTTATGCGTTATGCGTTATGCGTTATGCGTTATGCGTTATGCGTTATGCGTTATGCGTTATGAGTTATAAGTTATGCGTTATGCGTTATGCGTTATGCGTTATGCGTTATATGTTATGCGTTATGCGTTATGCGTTATGCGTCATGCGTTATGCGTTATTCGTTATTCGTTATGCGTTATGCGTTATGAGTTATGCGTTATGCGTTATGCGTTATGCGTTATGCGTTATGCGTTATGCGTTATGCGTTATGCGTTATGCTTTATGTGTTATGCGTGATCCGTTATGCGTTAGGCGTTATGCGTTGTGCGTTGTGCGTTCTGCGTTATGGGTTATGGGTTATGCGTTATGCTTTATGCGTTATGCATTTTGCGTTCTGCGTTATGCGTTATTCGTTATGAGTTAAAAGTTATGCTTAATGCGTTATGCGTTATGCGTTATGCATTATGCGTTGTGCATTATGTGTTATGCGCTATGCGTTATGGGTTAAGGGTTACGCGTTATGCGTTATGCAGTTTGCGTTATGCGCCTTGCGTTATGCGTTATGAGTTATAAGTTATGCGTTATGCGTTATGCGTTATGCGTTATGCGTTATGCGTTATGCGTTATATGTAATGCGTTATGCGTTATGCGTTATGCGTTATGCGTCATGCGTTATGCGTTATGCGTTATTCGTTATGCGTTATGCGTTATGAGTTATGCGTTATGCGTTATGCGTTATGCGTTATGCGTTATGCTTTATGCATTATACGTTATGCGTTGTGCGTTATGCGTTATGGGTTATGCGTTATGCGTTATGAGTTCTGCGTTATGGGTTATGAGTTATGCTTTATGCGTTATGCTTTATGCGTTATGCGTTATGCGTTATGCCTTATGCGTTATGCGTTATGCCTTTTGCGTTATGCGTTATGAGTTTTGCGTTATACGTTATGCGGTATTCGTTATGCGTTGTGCATTATGCGTTATGCGTTATGCGTTATGCGTTATGGGTTATGATTTATGCGTTATGCGATATGCGTTATGCCTTTTGCGTTATGCGTTATGCGTTATGCGTTATGCTTTATGCGTTATGCATGATCCGTTATGCGTTAGGCGTTATGCGTAATGCGTTATGAGTTATGAGTTATAAGTTATGCGTAATGCGTTATGCGTTATGCGTTATGCGTTGTGCATTATGCGTTATGCGTTGTGCGTTATGCGTTATGGGTTATGGGTTCTGTGTTATGCGTTATGCGTTATGCGTTATGCGTTATGCGCTATGCGTTATGCGCTATGCGTTCTGCGTTATGGGTTATGAGCTATGCATTATGCGTTATGCTTTATGCGTTATGCTTTATGCTTTATGCGTTATGCGTTATGCGTTATGCCTTTGCGTTATGCGTTATGAGTTATGGCTTTTGCGTTATGCGTTATGAGTTTTGCGTTATACGTTATGCGGTATTCGTTATGCGTTGTGCATTATGCGTTATGCGTTATGCGTTATGGGTTATGATTTATGCGTTATGCGATATGCGTTATGCCTTTTGCGTTATGCGTTATGCGTTATGCGTTAACGTTATGCGTTATGCCTTTTGCGTTATGCGTTATGCGTTTTGCGTTATGCGATATGCGTTATGCGTTATGCGTTGTGCGTTGTGCGTTATGCGTTATGCTTTATGCGTTATGCGTGATCCGTTATGCGTTAGGCGTTATGCGTTATGCGTTATGAGTTATGAGTTATAAGTTATGCGTAATGCGTTATGCGTCATGCGTTATGCGTTGTGCATTATGCGTTATGCGTTGTGCGTTATGCGTTATGGGTTATGGGTTATGTGTTATGCGTTATGCGTTATGCGTTATGCGTTGTGCGTTATGCGTTCTGCGTTATGGGTTATGAGTTATGCTTTATGCGTTATGCTTTATGCGTTATGCTTTATGCGTTATGCGTTATGCGTTATGCGTTATGCGTTATGCGTTCTGCGTTATGGGTTATGGTTTATGCGTTATGCTTTATGCGTTATGCTTTATGCGTTATGCGTTATGCGTTATGCCTTTTGCGTTATGCGTTATGCGTTATGAGTTTTGCGTTATACGTTATGCGGTATTCGTTATGCGTTGTGCATTATGCGTAATGCGTTATGCGTTATGGGTTATGAATTATGCGTTATGCGATATGCGTTATGCCTTTTGCTTTATGCGTTATGCATTATGCGTTATGCGTTATGCGTTATGGGTTATGGGTTATGCATTATGCGTTATGCGTTATGCGTTATGCGTTATGCGTTATGCTTTTTGCGTTATGCGCCATGCGTTATGCGTTATGAGTTATGCGTTATGCGTTATGCGTTATGCGTTATGCGTTATGCGTTATGCGTTATGCGTTATGCGTTATGAGTTATAAGTTATGCGTTATGCGTTATGCGTTATGCGTTATGCGTTATGCGTTATGCGTTATGCGTTATATGTTATGCGTTATGCGTTATGCGTTATGCGTCATGCGTTATGCGTTATTCGTTATGCGTTTTGCGTTATGAGTTATGCGTTATGCGTTATGCGTTATGCGTTATGCGTTATGCTTTATGCGTTATGCGTGATCCGTTATGCGTTAGGCGTTATGCGTTGTGCGTTGTGCGTTCTGCGTTATGGGTTATGGGTTATGCGTTATGCTTTATGCGTTATGCATTTTGCGTTCTGCGTTATGCGTTATTCGTTATGAGTTAAAAGTTATGCTTAATGCGTTATGCGTTATGCGTTATGCATTATGCGTTGTGCATTATGTGTTATGCGCAATGCGTTATGGGTTATGGGTTATGCGTTATGCGTTATGAGTTATGCGTTATGCGTTATGCGTTATGCGTTATGCTTTATGCGTTATGCGTTATGCTTTATGCGTTATGCGTGATCCGTTATGCGTTGTGCGTTATGCGTTATGCGTTCTGCATTATGCGTTATGCGTTATGCTTTATGCGTTATGCTTTATGCGTTATGCGTTATGCGTTATGCCTTATGCGTTATGCGTTATGCGGTATGCCTTTTGCGTTATACGTTATGAGTTTTGCGTTATACGTTATGCGGTCTTCGTTATGCGGTCTTCGTTATGCGGTCTTCGTTATGCGTTGTGCATTATGCGTTATGCGTTATGCGTTATGGGTTATGATTTATGCGTTATGCGATATGCGGTATGCCTTTTGCGTTATGCGTTATGCGTTATGCTTTTATGCGTTATGCGTGATCCGTTATGCGTTAGGCGTTATGCGTAATGCGTTATGAGTTATGAGTTATAAGTTATGCGTAATGCGTTATGCGTTATGCGTTATGCGTTGTGCATTATGCGTTATGCGTTGTGCGTTATGCGTTATGGGTTATGGGTTATGTGTTATGCGTTATGAGTTTTGCGTTATACGTTATGCGGTATTCGTTATGCGTTGTGCATTATGCGTTATGCGTTATGCGTTATGCGTTATGCGTTATGCGTTATGCGTTATGCTTTATGCGTTATGCGTGATCCGTTATGCGTTAGGCGTTATGCGTTATGCGTTATGAGTTATAAGTTATAAGTTATGCGTTATGCGTTATGCGTTATGCGTTATGCGTTGTGCATTATGCGTTATGCGTTGTGCGTTATGCGTTATGCGTTATGGGTTATGGGTAATGTGTTATGCGTTATGCGTTATGCGTTATGCATTTTGCGTTATGCGTTATGAGTTTTGCGTTATACGTTATGCGGTATTCGTTATGCGTTGTGCATTATGCGTTATGCGTTATGCGTTATGGGTTATGAATTATGCGTTATGCGATATGCGTTATGCCTTTTGCGTTATGCGTTATGCGTTATGCGTTATGCGTTATGCGTTATTCGTTAACGTTGTGCGTTATGCCTTTTGCGTTATGCGTTATGCGTTATGCCTTATGCGTTATGCGTTATGCGTTATGCCTTTTGCGTTATGCGTTATGAGTTTTGCGTTATACGTTATGCGGTATTCGTTATGCGTTGTGCATTATGCGTTATGCGTTATGCGTTATGTGTTATGATTTATGCGTTATGCGATATGCGTTATGCCTTTTGCGTTATGCGTTATGCGTTATGCGTTAACGTTATGCGTTATGCCTTTTGCGTTATGCGTTATGCGTTTTGCGTTATGCGATATGCGTTATGCGTTATGCGTTATGCTTTATGCATTATGCGTGATCCGTTATGCGTTAGGCGTTATGCGTTGTGCGTTGTGCGTTCTGCGTTATGGGTTATGGGTTATGCGTTATGCATTATGCGTTATGTATTTTGCGTTCTGCGTTATGCGTTATTCGTTATGAGTTAAAAGTTATGCTTAATGCGTTATGCGTTATGCCTTATGCGTTATGCGTTATGCGGTATGCCTTTTGCGTTATGCGTAATGCGTTATGCGTTATGCGTTATGCGTTATGCGTTGTGCATTATGCGTTATGCGTTGTGCGTTATGCGTTATGGGTTATGGGTTATGTGTTATGCGTTATGCGTTATGCGTTATGCGTTATGCGTTATGCGTTATGCGTTCTGCGTTATGGGTTATGAGCTATGCATTATGCGTTATGCTTTATGCGTTATGCTTTATGCTTTATGCGTTATGCGTTATGCGTTATGCGTTATGCCGTATGCGTTATGCGTTATGCGTTATGCCTTTTGCGTTATGCGTTATGAGTTTTGCGTTATACGTTATGCGGTATTCGTTATGCGTTGTGCATTATGCGTTATGCGTTATGCGTTATGGGTTATGATTTATGCGTTATGCGATATGCGTTATGCCTTTTGCGTTATGCGTTATGCGTTATGCGTTAACGTTATGCGTTATGCCTTTTGCGTTATGCGTTATGCGTTTTGCGTTATGCGATATGCGTTATGCGTTATGCGTTGTGCGTTGTGCGTTCTGCGTTATGGGTTATGGGTTATTCGTTATGCGTTATGCGTTATGAGTTATGCGTTATGCGTTATGCGTTATGCGTTATGCGTTATGCGTTATGCGTTATGCGTTATGCGTTATGCGTTATGCTTTATGCGTTATGCGTGATCCGTTATGCGTTAGGCGTTATGCGTTATGCGTTATGAGTTATAAGTTATAAGTTATGCGTAATGCGTTATGCGTTATGCGTTATGCGTTGTGCATTATGCGTTATGCGTTGTGCGTTATGCGTTATGAGTTATAAGTTATGCGTTATGCGTTATGCGTTATGCATTATGCGTTGTGCATTATGTGTTATGCGCTATGCGTTATGGGTTAAGGGTTATGAGTTATGCGTTATGCAGTTTGCGTTATGCGTTATGAGTTATAAGTTATGCGTTATGCGTTATGCGTTATGCGTTATGCGTTATGCGTTATGCGTTATGCGTTATATGTTATGCGTTATGCGTTATGCGTTATGCGTTATGCGTTATGCGTCATGCGTTATGCGTTATGCGTTATTCGTTGTGCGTTATGCGTTATGAGTTATGCGTTATGCGTTATGCTTTATGCGTTATGCGTTATGCGTTATGCGTTATGCATTATGCGTTATGCGTTGTGCGTTATGCGTTGTGTGTTATGCCTTATGCGTTATGCGTTATGCGTTATCCGTTGTTCGTTATACGTTATGCGTTGTGCGTTATACGTTTGCGTTATGCCTTATGGGTTATGCGTAATGCGTTATGCGTTATGCGTTATGCGTTATGCGTTATGCGTTATGCGTTATGCGTTCTGCGTTATGGGTTATCGGTTATGCGTTATGCTTTATGCGTTATGCGTTATGCGTTATGCGTCATGCGTTATGCGTTATGCGTTATTCGTTGTGCGTTATGCGTTATGAGTTATGCGTTATGCGTTATGCGTTATGCGTTATGCGTTATGCGTTATGCCTTTTGCTTTATGCGTTATGCATTATGCGTTATGCGTTATGCGTTATGGGTTATGGGTTATGCATTATGCGTTATGCGTTATGCGTAATGCGTTATGCGTTATGCTTTTTGCGTTATGCGCCATGCGTTATGCGTCATGAGTTATGCGTTATGCGTTATTCGTTGTGCGTTATGCGTTATGAGTTATGCGTTATGCGTTATGCTTTATGCGTTATGCGTTATGCGTTATGCGTTATGCATTATGCGTTATGCGTTGTGCGTTATGCGTTGTGTGTTATGCCTTATGCGTTATGCGTTATGCGTTATCCGTTGTTCGTTATACGTTATGCGTTGTGCGTTATACGTTTGCGTTATGCCTTATGGGTTATGCGTAATGCGTTATGCGTTATGCGTTATGCGTTATGCGTTATGCGTTATGCGTTATGCGTTCTGCGTTATGGGTTATCGGTTATGCGTTATGCTTTATGCGTTATGCGTTATGCGTTATGCGTCATGCGTTATGCGTTATGCGTTATTCGTTGTGCGTTATGCGTTATGAGTTATGCGTTATGCGTTATGCGTTATGCGTTATGCGTTATGCGTTATGCCTTTTGCTTTATGCGTTATGCATTATGCGTTATGCGTTATGCGTTATGGGTTATGGGTTATGCATTATGCGTTATGCGTTATGCGTAATGCGTTATGCGTTATGCTTTTTGCGTTATGCGCCATGCGTTATGCGTCATGAGTTATGCGTTATGCGTTATGCGTTATGAGTTATAAGTTATGCGTTATGCGTTATGCGTTATGCGTTATGCGTTATATGTTATGCGTTATGCGTTATGCGTTATGCGTCATGCGTTATGCGTTATTCGTTATTCGTTATGCGTTATGCGTTATGAGTTATGCGTTATGCGTTATGCGTTATGCGTTATGCGTTATGCGTTATGCGTTATGCTTTATGTGTTATGCGTGATCCGTTATGCGTTAGGCGTTATGCGTTGTGCGTTGTGCGTTCTGCGTTATGGGTTATGGGTTATGCGTTATGCTTTATGCGTTATGCATTTTGCGTTCTGCGTTATGCGTTATTCGTTATGAGTTAAAAGTTATGCTTAATGCGTTATGCGTTATGCGTTATGCATTATGCGTTGTGCATTATGTGTTATGCGCTATGCGTTATGGGTTAAGGGTTATGCGTTATGCGTTATGCAGTTTGCGTTATGCGCCTTGCGTTATGCGTTATGAGTTATAAGTTATGCGTTATGCGTTATGCGTTATGCGTTATGCGTTATGCGTTATGCGTTATATGTAATGCGTTATGCGTTATGCGTTATGCGTTATGCGTCATGCGTTATGCGTTATGCGTTATTCGTTATGCGTTATGCGTTATGAGTTATGCGTTATGCGTTATGCGTTATGCGTTATGCGTTATGCTTTATGCGTTATGCGTGATCCGTTATGCGTTAGGCGTTATGCGTTATGCGTTATGAGTTATGAGTTATAAGTTATGCGTAATGCGTTATGCGTTATGCGTTATGCGTTGTGCATTATACGTTATGCGTTGTGCGTTATGCGTTATGGGTTATGCGTTATGCGTTATGCGTTCTGCGTTATGGGTTATGAGTTATGTTTTATGCGTTATGCTTTATGCGTTATGCGTTATGCGTTATGCCTTATGCGTTATGCGTTATGCCTTTTGCGTTATGCGTTATGAGTTTTGCGTTATACGTTATGCGGTATTCGTTATGCGTTGTGCATTATGCGTTATGCGTTATGCGTTATGGGTTATGATTTATGCGTTATGCGATATGCGTTATGCCTTTTGCGTTATGCGTTATGCGTTATGCGTTATGCTTTATGCGTTATGCATGATCCGTTATGCGTTAGGCGTTATGCGTAATGCGTTATGAGTTATGAGTTATAAGTTATGCGTAATGCGTTATGCGTTATGCGTTATGCGTTGTGCATTATGCGTTATGCGTTGTGCGTTATGCGTTATGGGTTATGGGTTCTGTGTTATGCGTTATGCGTTATGCGTTATGCGTTATGCGCTATGCGTTATGCGCTATGCGTTCTGCGTTATGGGTTATGAGCTATGCATTATGCGTTATGCTTTATGCGTTATGCTTTATGCTTTATGCGTTATGCGTTATGCGTTATGCCTTTGCGTTATGCGTTATGCGTTATGCCTTTTGCGTTATGCGTTATGAGTTTTGCGTTATACGTTATGCGGTATTCGTTATGCGTTGTGCATTATGCGTTATGCGTTATGCGTTATGGGTTATGATTTATGCGTTATGCGATATGCGTTATGCCTTTTGCGTTATGCGTTATGCGTTATGCGTTAACGTTATGCGTTATGCCTTTTGCGTTATGCGTTATGCGTTTTGCGTTATGCGATATGCGTTATGCGTTATGCGTTGTGCGTTGTGCGTTATGCGTTATGCTTTATGCGTTATGCGTGATCCGTTATGCGTTAGGCGTTATGCGTTATGCGTTATGAGTTATGCGTTGTGCATTATGCGTTATGCGTTATGCGTTATGTGTTATGATTTATGCGTTATGCGATATGCGTTATGCCTTTTGCGTTATGCGTTATGCGTTATGCGTTAACGTTATGCGTTATGCCTTTTGCGTTATGGGTTATGCGTTTTGCGTTATGCGATATGCGTTATGCGTTATGCGTTATGCTTTATGCGTTATGCGTGATCCGTTATGCGTTAGGCGTTATGCGTTGTGCGATATGCGTTATGCCTTTTGCGTTATGCGTTATGCGTTATGCGTTAACGTTATGCGTTATGCCTTTTGCGTTATGCGTTATGCGTTTTGCGTTATGCGATATGCGTTATGCGTTATGCGTTATGCTTTATGCGTTATGCGTGATCCGTTATGCGTTAGGCGTTATGCGTTGTGCGTTGTGCGTTCTGCGTTATGGGTTATGGGTTATGCGTTATGCATTATGCGTTATGCATTTTGCGTTCTGCGTTATGCGTTATTCGTTATGAGTTAAAAGTTATGCTTAATGCGTTATGCGTTATGCCTTATGCGTTATGCGTTATGCGGTATGCGTTGTGCGTTATGCGTTGTGTGTTATGCCTTATGCGTTATGCGTTATGCGTTATCCGTTGTTCGTTATACGTTATGCGTTGTGCGTTATACGTTTGCGTTATGCCTTATGGGTTATGCGTAATGCGTTATGCGTTATGCGTTATGCGTTATGCGTTATGCGTTATGCGTTATGCGTTCTGCGTTATGGGTTATGGGTTATGCGTTATGCTTTATGCGTTATGCGTTATGCGTTATGCGTCATGCGTTATGCGTTATGCGTTATTCGTTGTGCGTTATGCGTTATGAGTTATGCGTTATGCGTTATGCGTTATGCGTTATGCGTTATGCGTTATGCGTTATGCGTTATGCGTTGTGCGTTATGCGTTGTGCGTTATGCCTTATGCGTTATGCGTTATGCGTTATCCGTTGTTCGTTATACGTTATGCGTTGTGCGTTATACGTTTGCGTTATGCCTTATGGGTTATGCGTAATGCGTTATGCGTTATGCGTTATGCGTTATGCGTTATGCGTTATGCGTTATGCGTTATGCGTTATGCGTTATGCGTTCTGCGTTATGGGTTATGGGTTATGCGTTATGCTTTATGCGTTATGCGTTATGCGTTATGCGTTATGCGTTCTGCGTTATGGGTTATGGTGTACGCGTTATGCTTTATGCGTTATGCGTTATGCGTTATGCGTTATGCCTTTTGCGTTATGCGTTATGCGTTATGAGTTGTGCGTTATACGTTATGCGGTATTCGTTATGCGTTGTGCATTATGCGTTATGCGTTATGCGTTATGGGTTATGAATTATGGGTTATGCGATATGCGTTATGCCTTTTGCTTTATGCGTTATGCATTATGCGTTATGCGTTATGCGTTATGGGTTATGGGTTATGCATTATGCGTTATGCGTTATGCGTAATGCGTTATGCGTTATGCTTTTTGCGTTATGCGCCATGCGTTATGCGTCATGAGTTATGCGTTATGCGTTATGCGTTATGCGTTATGCGTTATGCGTTATGCGTTATGCGTTATGCGTTATGCGTTATGCGTTATGCGTTATGCGTTATGCGTTATGCGTTATGCGTTATGAGTTATAAGTTATGCGTTATGCGTTATGCGTTATGCGTTATGCGTTATGCGTTATATGTTATGCGTTATGCGTTATGCGTTATGCGTCATGCGTTATGCGTTATTCGTTATTCGTTATGCGTTATGCGTTATGAGTTATGCGTTATGCGTTATGCGTTATGCGTTATGCGTTATGCGTTATGCGTTATGCTTTATGTGTTATGCGTGATCCGTTATGCGTTAGGCGTTATGCGTTGTGCGTTGTGCGTTCTGCGTTATGGGTTATGGGTTATGCGTTATGCTTTATGCGTTATGCATTTTGCGTTCTGCATTATGCGTTATGCGTTATTCGTTATGCGTTATGCGTTATGAGTTATGCGTTATGCGTTATGCGTTATGCGTTATGCGTTATGCTTTATGCGTTATGCGTGATCCGTTATGCGTTAGGCGTTATGCGTTATGCGTTATGAGTTATGAGTTATAAGTTATGCGTAATGCGTTATGCGTTATGCGTTATGCGTTGTGCATTATACGTTATGCGTTGTGCGTTATGCGTTATGGGTTATGCGTTATGCGTTATGCGTTCTGCGTTATGGGTTATGAGTTATGCTTTATGCGTTATGCTTTATGCGTTATGCGTTATGCGTTATGCCTTATGCGTTATGCGTTATGCCTTTTGCGTTATGCGTTATGAGTTTTGCGTTATACGTTATGCGGTATTCGTTATGCGTTGTGCATTATGCGTTATGCGTTATGCGTTATGGGTTATGATTTATGCGTTATGCGATATGCGTTATGCCTTTTGCGTTATGCGTTATGCGTTATGCGTTATGCGTTATGCTTTATGCGTTATGCATGATCCGTTATGCGTTAGGCGTTATGCGTAATGCGTTATGAGTTATGAGTTATAAGTTATGCGTAATGCGTTATGCGTTATGCGTTATGCGTTGTGCATTATGCGTTATGCGTTGTGCGTTATGCGTTATGGGTTATGGGTTCTGTGTTATGCGTTATGCGTTATGCGTTATGCGTTATGCGCTATGCGTTATGCGCTATGCGTTCTGCGTTATGGGTTATGAGCTATGCATTATGCGTTATGCTTTATGCGTTATGCTTTATGCTTTATGCGTTATGCGTTATGCGTTATGCCTTTGCGTTATGCGTTATGCGTTATGCCTTTTGCGTTATGCGTTATGAGTTTTGCGTTATACGTTATGCGGTATTCGTTATGCGTTGTGCATTATGCGTTATGCGTTATGCGTTATGGGTTATGATTTATGCGTTATGCGATATGCGTTATGCCTTTTGCGTTATGCGTTATGCGTTATGCGTTAACGTTATGCGTTATGCCTTTTGCGTTATGCGTTATGCGTTTTGCGTTATGCGATATGCGTTATGCGTTATGCGTTGTGCGTTGTGCGTTATGCGTTATGCTTTATGCGTTATGCGTGATCCGTTATGCGTTAGGCGTTATGCGTTATGCGTTATGAGTTATGAGTTATAAGTTATGCGTAATGCGTTATGCGTTATGCGTTATGCGTTGTGCATTATGCGTTATGCGTTGTGCGTTATGCGTTATGGGTTATGGGTTATGTGTTATGCGTTATGCGTTATGCGTTATGCGTTGTGCGTTATGCGTTCTGCGTTATGGGTTATGAGTTATGCTTTATGCGTTATGCTTTATGCGTTATGCTTTATGCGTTATGCGTTATGCGTTATGCGTTATGCGTTCTGCGTTATGGGTTATGGTTTATGCGTTATGCGTTATGCTTTATGCGTTATGCTTTATGCGTTATGCGTTATGCGTTATGCGTTATGCGTTATGCCTTTTGCGTTATGCGTTATGCGTTATGAGTTTTGCGTTATACGTTATGCGGTATTCGTTATGCGTTGTGCATTATGCGTTATGCGTTATGCGTTATGGGTTATGAATTATGCGTTATGCGATATGCGTTATGCCTTTTGCTTTATGCGTTATGCATTATGCGTTATGCGTTATGCGTTATGGGTTATGGGTTATGCATTATGCGTTATGCGTTATGCGTTATGCGTTATGCGTTATGCTTTTTGCGTTATGCGCCATGCGTTATGCGTTATGAGTTATAAGTTATGCGTTATGCGTTATGCGTTATGCGTTATGCGTTATGCGTTATGCGTTATGCGTTATGCGTTATGCGTTATGAGTTATAAGTTATGCGTTATGCGTTATGCGTTATGCGTTATGCGTTATGCGTTATGCGTTATGCGTTATATGTTATGCGTTATGCGTTATGCGTTATGCGTCATGCGTTATGCGTTATTCGTTATGCGTTTTGCGTTATGAGTTATGCGTTATGCGTTATGCGTTATGCGTTATGCGTTATGCTTTATGCGTTATGCGTGATCCGTTATGCGTTAGGCGTTATGCGTTGTGCGTTGTGCGTTCTGCGTTATGGGTTATGGGTTATGCGTTATGCTTTATGCGTTATGCATTTTGCGTTCTGCGGTATGCGTTATTCGTTATGAGTTAAAAGTTATGCTTAATGCGTTATGCGTTATGCGTTATGCGTTATGCGTTATGCGTTATGCGTTATATGTTATGCGTTATGCGTTATGCGTTATGCGTTATGCGTTATGCGTTATGCTTTATGCGTTATGCGTTATGCTTTATGCGTTATGCGTGATCCGTTATGCGTTGTGCGTTATGCTTTATGCGTTATGCGTTATGCGTTATGCGTTATATGTTATGCGTTATGCGTTATGCGTTATGCGTTATGCGTTATGCGTTATGCGTTATGCGTTATGCGTTATGCGTTATGCGTTATGCGTTATGAGTTATAAGTTATGCGTTATGCGTTATGCGTTATGCGTTATGCGTTATGCGTTATGCGTTATGCGTTATGCGTTATATGTTATGCGTTATGCGTTATGCGTTATGCGTTATGCGTTATGCGTTATGCTTTATGCGTTATGCGTTATGCTTTATGCGTTATGCGTGATCCGTTATGCGTTGTGCGTTATGCGTTATGCGTTCTGCGTTATGGGTTATGAGTTATGCTTTATGCGTTATGCTTTATGCGTTATGCGTTATGCGTTATGCCTTATGCGTTATGCGTTATGCGGTATGCCTTTTGCGTTATACGTTATGCGTTATGCGTTATGCGTTATGCTTTATGCGTTATGCGTTATGCTTTATGCGTTATGCGTGATCCGTTATGCGTTGTGCGTTATGCGTTATGCGTTCTGCGTTATGGGTTATGAGTTATGCTTTATGCGTTATGGTTTATGCGTTATGCGTTATGCGTTATGCCTTATGCGTTATGCGTTATGCGGTATGCCTTTTGCGTTATACGTTATGAGTTTTGCGTTATACGTTATGCGGTCTTCGTTATGCGGTCTTCGTTATGCGTTGTGCATTATGCGTTATGCGTTATGCGTTATGGGTTATGATTTATCCGTTATGCGATATGCGGTATGCCTTTTGCGTTATGCGTTATGCGTTATGCTTTTATGCGTTATGCGTGATCCGTTATGCGTTAGGCGTTATGCGTAATGCGTTATGAGTTATGAGTTATAAGTTATGCGTAATGCGTTATGCGTTATGCGTTATGCGTTGTGCATTATGCGTTATGCGTTGTGCGTTATGCGTTATGGGTTATGGGTTATGTGTTATGCGTTATGAGTTTTGCGTTATACGTTATGCGGTATTCGTTATGCGTTGTGCATTATGCGTTATGCGTTATGCGTTATGCGTTATGCGTTATGCGTTATGCGTTATGCGTTATGCTTTTTGCGTTATGCGTGATCCGTTATGCGTTAGGCGTTATGCGTTATGCGTTATGAGTTATAAGTTATAAGTTATGCGTAATGCGTTATGCGTTATGCGTTATGCGTTGTGCATTATGCGTTATGTGTTGTGCGTTATGCGTTATGAGTTTTGCGTTATACGTTATGCGGTATTCGTTATGCGTTGTGCATTATGCGTTATGCGTTATGCGTTATGGGTTATGAATTATGCGTTATGCGATATGCGTTATGCCTTTTGCGTTATGCGTTATGCGTTATGCGTTATTCGTTAACGTTGTGCGTTATGCCTTTTGCGTTATGCGTTATGCGTTATGCCTTATGCGTTATGCGTTATGCGTTATGCCTTTTGCGTTATGCGTTATGAGTTTTGCGTTATACGTTATGCGGTATTCGTTATGCGTTGTGCATTATGCGTTATGCGTTATGCGTTATGTGTTATGATTTATGCGTTATGCGATATGCGTTATGCCTTTTGCGTTATGCGTTATGCCTTTTGCGTTATGCGTTATGAGTTTTGCGTTATACGTTATGCGGTATTCGTTATGCGTTGTGCATTATGCGTTATGCGTTATGCGTTATGTGTTATGATTTATGCGTTATGCGATATGCGTTATGCCTTTTGCGTTATGCGTTATGCGTTATGCGTTATGCGTTAACGTTATGCGTTATGCCTTTTGCGTTATGCGTTATGCGTTATGCGTTATGCGTTATTCGTTAACGTTGTGCGTTATGCCTTTTGCGTTATGCGTTATGCGTTATGCCTTATGCGTTATGCGTTATGCGTTATGCCTTTTGCGTTATAGCGTTATGAGTTTTGCGTTATACGTTATGCGGTATTCGTTATGCGTTGTGCATTATGCGTTATGCGTTATGCGTTATGTGTTATGATTTATGCGTTATGCGATATGCGTTATGCCTTTTGCGTTATGCGTTATGCGTTATGCGTTAACGTTATGCGTTATGCCTTTTGCGTTATGCGTTATGCGTTTTGCGTTATGCGATATGCGTTATGCGTTATGCGTTATATGTTATGCGTTATGCGTTATGCGTTATGCGTTATGCGTTATGCGTTATGCTTTATGCGTTATGCGTTATGCTTTATGCGTTATGCGTGATCCGTTATGCGTTGTGCGTTATGCGTTATGCGTTCTGCGTTATGGGTTATGAGTTATGCTTTATGCGTTATGCTTTATGCGTTATGCGTTATGCGTTATGCCTTATGCGTTATGCGTTATGCGGTATGCCTTTTGCGTTATACGTTATGCGTTATGCGTTATGCGTTATGCTTTATGCGTTATGCGTTATGCTTTATGCGTTATGCGTGATCCGTTATGCGTTGTGCGTTATGCGTTATGCGTTCTGCGTTATGGGTTATGAGTTATGCTTTATGCGTTATGCTTTATGCGTTATGCGTTATGCGTTATGCCTTATGCGTTATGCGTTTTGCGTTATGCGATATGCGTTATGCGTTATGCGTTATATGTTATGCGTTATGCGTTATGCGTTATGCGTTATGCGTTATGCGTTATGCGTTATGCCTTTTGCGTTATGCGTTATGAGTTTTGCGTTATACGTTATGCGGTATTCGTTATGCGTTGTGCATTATGCGTTATGCGTTATGCGTTATGTGTTATGATTTATGCGTTATGCGATATGCGTTATGCCTTTTGCGTTATGCGTTATGCGTTATGCGTTAACGTTATGCGTTATGCCTTTTGCGTTATGCGTTATGCGTTATGCGTTATGCGTTATGCGTTATTCGTTAACGTTGTGCGTTATGCCTTTTGCGTTATGCGTTATGCGTTATGCCTTATGCGTTATGCGTTATGCGTTATGCCTTTTGCGTTATAGCGTTATGAGTTTTGCGTTATACGTTATGCGGTATTCGTTATGCGTTGTGCATTATGCGTTATGCGTTATGCGTTATGTGTTATGATTTATGCGTTATGCGATATGCGTTATGCCTTTTGCGTTATGCGTTATGCGTTATGCGTTAACGTTATGCGTTATGCCTTTTGCGTTATGCGTTATGCGTTTTGCGTTATGCGATATGCGTTATGCGTTATGCGTTATGCTTTATGCGTTATGCGTGATCCGTTATGCGTTAGGCGTTATGCGTTGTGCGTTGTGCGTTCTGCGTTATGGGTTATGGGTTATGCGTTATGCATTATGCGTTATGCATTTTGCGTTCTGCGTTATTCGTTATGAGTTAAAAGTTATGCTTAATGCGTTATGCGTTATGCCTTATGCGTTATGCGTTATGCGGTATGCCTTTTGCGTTATACGTTATGAGTTTTGCGTTATACGTTATGCGGTCTTCGTTATGCGGTCTTCGTTATGCGTTGTGCATTATGCGTTATGCGTTATGGGTTATGATTTATGCGTTATGCGATATGCGGTATGCCTTTTGCGTTATGCGTAATGCGTTATGCGTTATGCGTTATGCGTTGTGCATTATGCGTTATGCGTTGTGCGTTATGCGTTATGGGTTATGGGTTATGTGTTATGCGTTATGCGTTATGCGTTATGCGTTATGCGTTATGCGTTATGCGTTCTGCGTTATGGGTTATGAGCTATGCATTATGCGTTATGCTTTATGCGTTATGCTTTATGCTTTATGCGTTATGCGTTATGCGTTATGCTTTATGCGTTATGCGTTATGCCTTTTGCGTTATGCGTTATGAGTTTTGCGTTATACGTTATGCGGTATTCGTTATGCGTTGTGCATTATGCGTTATGCGTTATGCGTTATGGGTTATGATTTATGCGTTATGCGATATGCGTTATGCCTTTTGCGTTATGCGTTATGCGTTTTGCGTTATGCGATATGCGTTATGCGTTATGCGTTGTGCGTTGTGCGTTCTGCGTTATGGGTTATGGGTTATTCGTTATGCGTTATGCGTTATGAGTTATGCGTTATGCGTTATGCGTTATGCGTTATGCGTTATGCGTTATGCGTTATGCGTTATGCGTTATGCGTTATGCGTTATGCTTTATGCGTTATGCGTGATCCGTTATGCGTTAGGCGTTATGCGTTATGCGTTATGAGTTATAAGTTATAAGCTATGCGTAATGCGTTATGCGTTATGCGTTATGCGTTGTGCATTATGCGTTATGCGTTGTGCGTTATGCGTTATGGGTTATGGGTTATGTGTTATGCGTTTTGCGTTATGCGTTATGCCTTTTGCGTTATGCGTTATGAGTTTTGCGTTATACGTTATGCGGTATTCGTTATGCGTTGTGCATTATGCGTTATGCGTTATGCGTTATGGGTTATGAATTATGCGTTATGCGATATGCGTTATGCCTTTTGCGTTATGCGTTATGCGTTATGCGTTATGCGTTATGCGTTATGCGTTATGCGTTATTCGTTAACGTTGTGCGTTATGCCTTTTGCGTTATGGGTTATTAATTATGCGTTATGCGATATGCGTTGTGCCTTTTGCGTTATGCGTTATGCGTTATGCGTTATGCGTTATGCCTTATGCGTTATGCGTTATGCGGTATGCCTTTTGCGTTATACGTTATGAGTTTTGCGTTATACGTTATGCGGTCTTCGTTATGCGGTCTTCGTTATGCGTTGTGCATTATGCGTTATGCGTTATGCGTTATGGGTTATGATTTATGCGTTATGCGATATGCGGTATGCCTTTTGCGTTATGCGTAATGCGTTATGCGTTATGCGTTATGCGTTGTGCATTATGCGTTATGCGTTGTGCGTTATGCGTTATGGGTTATGGGTTATATGTTATGCGTTATGCGTTATGCGTTATGCGTTATGCGTTATGCGTTATGCGTTCTGCGTTATGGGTTATGAGCTATGCATTATGCGTTATGCTTTATGCGTTATGCTTTATGCTTTATGCGTTATGCGTTATGCGTTATGCGTTATGCCGTATGCGTTATGCGTTATGCGTTATGCCTTTTGCGTTATGCGTTATGAGTTTTGCGTTATACGTTATGCGGTATTCGTTATGCGTTGTGCATTATGCGTTATGCGTTATGCGTTATGGGTTATGATTTATGCGTTATGCGATATGCGTTATGCCTTTTGCGTTATGCGTTATGCGTTATGCGTTAACGTTATGCGTTATGCCTTTTGCGTTATGCGTTATGCGTTTTGCGTTATGCGATATGCGTTATGCGTTATGCGTTGTGCGTTGTGCGTTCTGCGTTATGGGTTATTCGTTATGCGTTATGCGTTATGAGTTATGCGTTATGCGTTATGCGTTATGCGTTATGCGTTATGCGTTATGCGTTATGCGTTATGCGTTATGCTTTATGCGTTATGCGTGATCCGTTATGCGTTAGGCGTTATGCGTTATGCGTTATGAGTTATAAGTTATAAGTTATGCGTAATGCGTTATGCGTTATGCGTTATGCGTTATGCCTTTTGCGTTATGCGTTATGAGTTTTGCGTTATACG
Source organism: Lasioglossum morio (assembly GCA_916610235.2). Lineage (NCBI taxonomy): Eukaryota > Metazoa > Arthropoda > Insecta > Hymenoptera > Halictidae > Lasioglossum > Lasioglossum morio. The sequence goes on along the minus strand of CAKAJA020000151.1, from coordinate 1,822,390 downwards.
TTATGCGGTATTCGTTATGCGTTGTGCATTATGCGTTATGCGTTATGCGTTATGCGTTATGAGTTATAAGTTATGCGTTATGCGTTATGCGTTATGCGTTATGCGTTATGCGTTATGCGTTATGCGTTATGCGTTATGCGTTATATGTTATGCGTTATGCGTTATGCGTTATGCGTCATGCGTTATGCGTTATGCGTTATTCGTTATGCGTTTTGCGTTATGAGTTATGCGTTATGCGTTATGCGTTATGCGTTATGCGTTATGCGTTATGCGTTATGCTTTATGCGTTATGCGTGATCCGTTATGCGTTAGGCGTTATGCGTTGTGCGTTGTGCGTTCTGCGTTATGGGTTATGGGTTATGCGTTATGCTTTATGCGTTATGCATTTTGCGTTCTGCGTTATGCGTTATTCGTTATGAGTTAAAAGTTATGCTTAATGCGTTATGCGTTATGCGTTATGCATTATGCGTTGTGCATTATGTGTTATGCGCAATGCGTTATGGGTTATGGGTTATGCGTTATGCGTTATGAGTTATGCGTTATGCGTTATGCGTTATGCGTTATGCGTTATGCTTTATGCGTTATGCGTTATGCTTTATGCGTTATGCGTGATCCGTTATGCGTTGTGCGTTATGCGTTATGCGTTCTGCGTTATGGGTTATGAGTTATGCTTTATGCGTTATGCTTTATGCGTTATGCGTTATGCGTTATGCCTTATGCGTTATGCGTTATGCGGTATGCCTTTTGCGTTATACGTTATGAGTTTTGCGTTATACGTTATGCGGTCTTCGTTATGCGGTCTTCGTTATGCGTTGTGCATTATGCGTTATGCGTTATGCGTTATGGGTTATGATTTATGCGTTATGCGATATGCGGTATGCCTTTTGCGTTATGCTTTTATGCGTTATGCGTGATCCGTTATGCGTTAGGCGTTATGCGTAATGCGTTATGAGTTATGAGTTATAAGTTATGCGTAATGCGTTATGCGTTATGCGTTATGCGTTGTGCATTATGCGTTATGCGTTGTGCGTTATGCGTTATGCGTTATGGGTTATGGGTTATGTGTTATGCGTTATGAGTTTTGCGTTATACGTTATGCGGTATTCGTTATGCGTTGTGCATTATGCGTTATGCGTTATGCGTTATGCGTTATGCGTTATGCGTTATGCGTTATGCGTTATGCTTTTTGCGTTATGCGTGATCCGTTATGCGTTAGGCGTTATGCGTTATGCGTTATGAGTTATAAGTTATAAGTTATGCGTAATGCGTTATGCGTTATGCGTTATGCGTTGTGCATTATGCGTTATGCGTTGTGCGTTATGCGTTATGGGTTATGGGTTATGTGTTATGCGTTATGCGTTATGCGTTATGCCTTTTGCGTTATGCGTTATGAGTTTTGCGTTATACGTTATGCGGTATTCGTTATGCGTTGTGCATTATGCGTTATGCGTTATGCGTTATGGGTTATGAATTATGCGTTATGCGATATGCGTTATGCCTTTTGCGTTATGCGTTATGCGTTATGCGTTATGCGTTATGCGTTATTCGTTAACGTTGTGCGTTATGCCTTTTGCGTTATGCGTTATGCGTTATGCCTTATGCGTTATGCGTTATGCGTTATGCCTTTTGCGTTATGCGTTATGAGTTTTGCGTTATACGTTATGCGGTATTCGTTATGCGTTGTGCATTATGCGTTATGCGTTATGCGTTATGTGTTATGATTTATGCGTTATGCGATATGCGTTATGCCTTTTGCGGTATGCGTTATGCCTTTTGCGTTATGCGTTATGAGTTTTGCGTTATACGTTATGCGGTATTCGTTATGCGTTGTGCATTATGCGTTATGCGTTATGCGTTATGTGTTATGATTTATGCGTTATGCGATATGCGTTATGCCTTTTGCGTTATGCGTTATGCGTTATGCGTTAACGTTATGCGTTATGCCTTTTGCGTTATGCGTTATGCGTTATGCGTTATGCGTTATGCGTTATTCGTTAACGTTGTGCGTTATGCCTTTTGCGTTATGCGTTATGCGTTATGGCTTATGCGTTATGCGTTATGCGTTATGCCTTTTGCGTTATGCGTTATGAGTTTTGCGTTATACGTTATGCGGTATTCGTTATGCGTTGTGCATTATGCGTTATGCGTTATGCGTTATGTGTTATGATTTATGCGTTATGCGATATGCGTTATGCCTTTTGCGTTATGCGTTATGCGTTATGCGTTAACGTTATGCGTTATGCCTTTTGCGTTATGCGTTATGCGTTTTGCGTTATGCGATATGCGTTATGCGTTATGCGTTATGCTTTATGCGTTATGCGTGATCCGTTATGCGTTAGGCGTTATGCGTTGTGCGTTGTGCGTTCTGCGTTATGCGTTATTCGTTATGAGTTAAAAGTTATGCTTAATGCGTTATGCGTTATGCCTTATGCGTTATGCGTTATGCGGTATGCCTTTTGCGTTATACGTTATGAGTTTTGCGTTATACGTTATGCGGTCTTCGTTATGCGGTCTTCGTTATGCGTTGTGCATTATGCGTTATGCGTTATGCGTTATGGGTTATGATTTATGCGTTATGCGATATGCGGTATGCCTTTTGCGTTATGCGTAATGCGTTATGCGTTATGCGTTATGCGTTGTGCATTATGCGTTATGCGTTGTGCGTTATGCGTTATGGGTTATGGGTTATGTGTTATGCGTTATGCGTTATGCGTTATGCGTTATGCGTTATGCGTTATGCGTTCTGCGTTATGGGTTATGAGCTATGCATTATGCGTTATGCTTTATGCGTTATGCTTTATGCTTTATGCGTTATGCGTTATGCGTTATGCGTTATGCGTTATGCGTTATGCCTTTTGCGTTATGCGTTATGAGTTTTGCGTTATACGTTATGCGGTATTCGTTATGCGTTGTGCATTATGCGTTATGCGTTATGCGTTATGGGTTATGATTTATGCGTTATGCGATATGCGTTATGCCTTTTGCGTTATGCGTTATGCGTTTTGCGTTATGCGATATGCGTTATGCGTTATGCGTTGTGCGTTGTGCGTTCTGCGTTATGGGTTATGGGTTATTCGTTATGCGTTATGCGTTATGAGTTATGCGTTATGCGTTATGCGTTATGCGTTATGCGTTATGCGTTATGCGTTATGCGTTATGCGTTATGCGTTATGCGTTATGCGTTATGCGTTATGCTTTATGCGTTATGCGTGATCCGTTATGCGTTAGGCGTTATGCGTTATGCGTTATGAGTTATAAGTTATAAGTTATGCGTAATGCGTTATGCGTTATGCGTTATGCGTTGTGCATTATGCGTTATGCGTTGTGCGTTATGCGTTATGGGTTATGGGTTATGTGTTATGCGTTTTGCGTTATGCGTTATGCCTTTTGCGTTATGCGTTATGAGTTTTGCGTTATACGTTATGCGGTATTCGTTATGCGTTGTGCATTATGCGTTATGCGTTATGCGTTATGGGTTATGAATTATGCGTTATGCGATATGCGTTATGCCTTTTGCGTTATGCGTTATGCGTTATGCGTTATGCGTTATGCGTTATTCGTTAACGTTGTGCGTTATGCCTTTTGCGTTATGGGTTATTAATTATGCGTTATGCGATATGCGTTGTGCCTTTTGCGTTATGCGTTATGCGTTATGCGTTATGCGTTATGCCTTATGCGTTATGCGTTATGCGGTATGCCTTTTGCGTTATACGTTATGAGTTTTGCGTTATACGTTATGCGGTCTTCGTTATGCGGTCTTCGTTATGCGTTGTGCATTATGCGTTATGCGTTATGCGTTATGGGTTATGATTTATGCGTTATGCGATATGCGGTATGCCTTTTGCGTTATGCGTAATGCGTTATGCGTTATGCGTTATGCGTTGTGCATTATGCGTTATGCGTTGTGCGTTATGCGTTATGGGTTATGGGTTATATGTTATGCGTTATGCGTTATGCGTTATGCGTTATGCGTTATGCGTTCTGCGTTATGGGTTATGAGCTATGCATTATGCGTTATGCTTTATGCGTTATGCTTTATGCTTTATGCGTTATGCGTTATGCGTTATGCCGTATGCGTTATGCGTTATGCGTTATGCCTTTTGCGTTATGCGTTATGAGTTTTGCGTTATACGTTATGCGGTATTCGTTATGCGTTGTGCATTATGCGTTATGCGTTATGCGTTATGGGTTATGATTTATGCGTTATGCGATATGCGTTATGCCTTTTGCGTTATGCGTTATGCGTTATGCGTTAACGTTATGCGTTATGCCTTTTGCGTTATGCGTTATGCGTTTTGCGTTATGCAATATGCGTTATGCGTTATGCGTTGTGCGTTGTGCGTTCTGCGTTATGGGTTATGGGTTATTCGTTATGCGTTATGCGTTATGAGTTATGCGTTATGCGTTATGCGTTATGCGTTATGCGTTATGCGTTATGCGTTATGCGTTATGCGTTATGCGTTATGCTTTATGCGTTATGCGTGATCCGTTATGCGTTAGGCGTTATGCGTTATGCGTTATGAGTTATAAGTTATAAGTTATGCGTAATGCGTTATGCGTTATGCGTTATGCGTTGTGCATTATGCGTTATGCGTTGTGCGTTATGCGTTATGGGTTATGGGTTATGTGTTATGCGTTATGCGTTATGCGTTATGCCTTTTGCGTTATGCGTTATGAGTTTTGCGTTATACGTTATGCGGTATTCGTTATGCGTTGTGCATTATGCGTTATGCGTTATGCGTTATGGGTTATGAATTATGCGTTATGCGATATGCGTTATGCCTTTTGCGTTGTGCGTTATGCGTTATGGGTTATGGGTTATATGTTATGCGTTATGCGTTATGCGTTATGCGTTATGCGTTATGCGTTCTGCGTTATGGGTTATGAGCTATGCATTATGCGTTATGCTTTATGCGTTATGCTTTATGCTTTATGCGTTATGCGTTATGCGTTATGCGTTATGCGTTATGCGTTATGCGTTATGCGTTATGAGTTATAAGTTATGCGTTATGCGTTATGCGTTATGCGTTATGCGTTATGCGTTATGCGTTATATGTTATGCGTAATGCGTTATGCGTTATGCGTCATGCGTTATGCGTTATTCGTTATGCGTTTTGCGTTATGAGTTATGCGTTATGCGTTATGCGTTATGCGTTATGCGTTATGCGTTATGCTTTATGCGTTATGCGTGATCCGTTATGCGTTAGGCGTTATGCGTTGTGCGTTGTGCGTTCTGCGTTATGGGTTATGGGTTATGCGTTATGCTTTATGCGTTATGCATTTTGCGTTCTGCGTTATGCGTTATTCGTTATGAGTTAAAAGTTATGCTTAATGCGTTATGCGTTATGCGTTATGCATTATGCGTTGTGCATTATGTGTTATGCGCAATGCGTTATGGGTTATGGGTTATGCGTTATGCGTTATGAGTTATGCGTTATGCGTTATGCGTTATGCGTTATGCGTTATGCTTTATGCGTTATGCGTTATGCTTTATGCGTTATGCGTGATCCGTTATGCGTTGTGCGTTATGCGTTATGCGTTCTGCGTTATGGGTTATGAGTTATGCTTTATGCGTTATGCTTTATGCGTTATGCGTTATGCGTTATGCCTTATGCGTTATGCGTTATGCGGTATGCCTTTTGCGTTATACGTTATGAGTTTTGCGTTATACGTTATGCGGTCTTCGTTATGCGGTCTTCGTTATGCGTTGTGCATTATGCGTTATGCGTTATGCGTTATGGGTTATGATTTATGCGTTATGCGATATGCGGTATGCCTTTTGCGTTATGCTTTTATGCGTTATGCGTGATCCGTTATGCGTTATCGTTATGCGTAATGCGTTATGAGTTATGAGTTATAAGTTATGCGTAATGCGTTATGCGTTATGCGTTATGCGTTGTGCATTATGCGTTATGCGTTGTGCGTTATGCGTTATGCGTTATGGGTTATGGGTTATGTGTTATGCGTTATGAGTTTTGCGTTATACGTTATGCGGTATTCGTTATGCGTTGTGCATTATGCGTTATGCGTTATGCGTTATGCGTTATGCGTTATGCGTTATGCGTTATGCGTTATGCGTTATGCTTTTTGCGTTATGCGTGATCCGTTATGCGTTAGGCGTTATGCGTTATGCGTTATGAGTTATAAGTTATAAGTTATGCGTAATGCGTTATGCGTTATGCGTTATGCGTTGTGCATTATGCGTTATGCGTTGTGCGTTATGCGTTATGGGTTATGGGTTATGTGTTATGCGTTATGCGTTATGCGTTATGCCTTTTGCGTTATGCGTTATGAGTTTTGCGTTATACGTTATGCGGTATTCGTTATGCGTTGTGCATTATGCGTTATGCGTTATGCGTTATGGGTTATGAATTATGCGTTATGCGATATGCGTTATGCCTTTTGCGTTATGCGTTATGCGTTATGCGTTATGCGTTATGCGTTATTCGTTAACGTTGTGCGTTATGCCTTTTGCGTTATGCGTTATGCGTTATGCCTTATGCGTTATGCGTTATGCGTTATGCCTTTTGCGTTATGCGTTATGAGTTTTGCGTTATACGTTATGCGGTATTCGTTATGCGTTGTGCATTATGCGTTATGCGTTATGCGTTATGTGTTATGATTTATGCGTTATGCGATATGCGTTATGCCTTTTGCGTTATGCGTTATGCCTTTTGCGTTATGCGTTATGAGTTTTGCGTTATACGTTATGCGGTATTCGTTATGCGTTGTGCATTATGCGTTATGCGTTATGCGTTATGTGTTATGATTTATGCGTTATGCGATATGCGTTATGCCTTTTGCGTTATGCGTTATGCGTTATGCGTTAACGTTATGCGTTATGCCTTTCGCGTTATGCGTTATGCGTTATGCGTTATGCGTTATGCGTTATGCGTTATGCGTTATGCGTTATGCGTTATGCGTTATTCGTTAACGTTGTGCGTTATGCCTTTTGCGTTATGCGTTATGCGTTATGCCTTATGCGTTATGCGTTATGCGTTATGCCTTTTGCGTTATGCGTTATGAGTTTTGCGTTATACGTTATGCGGTATTCGTTATGCGTTGTGCATTATGCGTTATGCGTTATGCGTTATGTGTTATGATTTATGCGTTATGCGATATGCGTTATGCCTTTTGCGTTATGCGTTATGCGTTATGCGTTAACGTTATGCGTTATGCCTTTTGCGTTATGCGTTATGCGTTTTGCGTTATGCGATATGCGTTATGCGTTATGCGTTATGCTTTATGCGTTATGCGTGATCCGTTATGCGTTAGGCGTTATGCGTTGTGCGTTGTGCGTTCTGCGTTATGGGTTATGGGTTATGCGTTATGCATTATGCGTTATGCATTTTGCGCTCTGCGTTATGCGTTATTCGTTATGAGTTAAAAGTTATGCTTAATGCGTTATGCGTTATGCCTTATGCGTTATGCGTTATGCGGTATGCCTTTTGCGTTATACGTTATGAGTTTTGCGTTATACGTTATGCGGTCTTCGTTATGCGGTCTTCGTTATGCGTTGTGCATTATGCGTTATGCGTTATGCGTTATGGGTTATGATTTATGCGTTATGCGATATGCGGTATGCCTTTTGCGTTATGCGTAATGCGTTATGCGTTATGCGTTATGCGTTGTGCATTATGCGTTATGCGTTGTGCGTTATGCGTTATGGGTTATGGGTTATGTGTTATGCGTTATGCGTTATGCGTTATGCGTTATGCGTTATGCGTTATGCGTTCTGCGTTATGGGTTATGAGCTATGCATTATGCGTTATGCTTTATGCGTTATGCTTTATGCTTTATGCGTTATGCGTTATGCGTTATGCGTTATGCGTTATGCCTTTTGCGTTATGCGTTATGAGTTTTGCGTTATACGTTATGCGGTATTCGTTATGCGTTGTGCATTATGCGTTATGCGTTATGCGTTATGGGTTATGATTTATGCGTTATGCGATATGCGTTATGCCTTTTGCGTTATGCGTTACGCGTTTTGCGTTATGCGATATGCGTTATGCGTTATGCGTTGTGCGTTGTGCGTTCTGCGTTATGGGTTATGGGTTATTCGTTATGCGTTATGCGTTATGAGTTATGCGTTATGCGTTATGCGTTATGCGTTATGCGTTATGCGTTATGCGTTATGCGTTATGCGTTATGCTTTATGCGTTATGCGTGATCCATTATGCGTTAGGCGTTATGCGTTATGCGTTATGAGTTATAAGTTATAAGTTATGCGTAATGCGTTATGCGTTATGCGTTATGCGTTGTGCATTATGCGTTATGCGTTGTGCGTTATGCGTTATGGGTTATGGGTTATGTGTTATGCGTTTTGCGTTATGCGTTATGCCTTTTGCGTTATGCGTTATGAGTTTTGCGTTATACGTTATGCGGTATTCGTTATGCGTTGTGCATTATGCGTTATGCATTATGCGTTATGGGTTATGAATTATGCGTTTTGCGATATGCGTTATGCCTTTTGCGTTATGCGTTATGCGTTATGCGTTATGCGTTATGCGTTATGCGTTATTCGTTAACGTTGTGCGTTATGCCTTTTGCGTTATGGGTTATTAATTATGCGTTATGCGATATGCGTTGTGCCTTTTGCGTTATGCGTTATGCGTTATGCGTTATGCGTTATGCCTTATGCGTTATGCGTTATGCGGTATGCCTTTTGCGTTATACGTTATGAGTTTTGCGTTATACGTTATGCGGTCTTCGTTATGCGGTCTTCGTTATGCGTTGTGCATTATGTGTTATGCGTTATTCGTTATGGGTTATGATTTATGCGTTATGCGATATGCGGTATGCCTTTTGCGTTATGCGTAATGCGTTATGCGTTATGCGTTATGCGTTGTGCATTATGCGTTATGCGTTGTGCGTTATGCGTTATGGGTTATGGGTTATATGTTATGCGTTATGCGTTATGCGTTATGCGTTATGCGTTATGCGTTATGCGTTCTGCGTTATGGGTTATGAGCTATGCATTATGCGTTATGCTTTATGCGTTATGCTTTATGCTTTATGCGTTATGCGTTATGCGTTATGCGTTATGCCGTATGCGTTATGCGTTATGCGTTATGCCTTTTGCGTTATGCGTTATGAGTTTTGCGTTATGGGTTATGGGTTATTCGTTATGCGTTATGCGTTATGAGTTATGCGTTATGCGTTATGCGTTATGCGTTATGCGTTATGCGTTATGCGTTATGCGTTATGCGTTATGCGTTATGCGTTATGCGTTATGCGTTATGCTTTATGCGTTATGCGTGATCCGTTATGCGTTAGGCGTTATGCGTTATGCGTTATGAGTTATAAGTTATAAGTTATGCGTAATGCGTTATGCGTTATGCGTTATGCGTTGTGCATTATGCGTTATGCGTTGTGCGTTATGCGTTATGGGTTATGGGTTATGTGTTATGCGTTATGCGTTATGCGTTATGCCTTTTGCGTTATGCGTTATGAGTTTTGCGTTATACGTTATGCGGTATTCGTTATGCGTTGTGCATTATGCGTTATGCGTTATGCGTTATGGGTTATGAATTATGCGTTATGCGATATGCGTTATGCCTTTTGCGTTATGCGTTATGCGTTATGCGTTATGCGTTATGCGTTATTCGTTAACGTTGTGCGTTATGCCTTTTGCGTTATGGGTTATTAATTATGCGTTATGCGATATGCGTTGTGCCTTTTGCGTTATGCGTTATGCGTTATTCGTTATGCGTTATGCGTTATGCGTTATGCGTTAACGTTATGCGTTATGCCTTTTGCGTTATCCGTTATGCGTTTTGCGTTATGCGTTATGCGTTATGCGTTATGCGTTATGCGTTATGCGTTATGCGTTATGCGTTATGCGTTATGCGTTATGCGTTATGCGTTATGCGTTCTGCGTTATGGGTTATGAGTTATGCTTTATGCGTTATGCTTTATGCGTTATGCTTTATGCTTTATGCGTTATGCGTTATGCGTTATGCGTTAACGTTATGCGTTATGCCTTTTGCGTTATGCGTTATGCGTTTTGCGTTATGCGATATGCGTTATGCGTTATGCGTTGTGCGTTGTGCGTTCTGCGTTATGGGTTATGGGTTATGCGTTATGCTTTATGCGTTATGCATTTTGCGTTATGCGTTATGCGTTATGCGTTATGAGTTATAAGTTATGCGTAATGCGTTATGCGTTATGCGTTATGCGTTATGCGTTATGCGTTGTGCGTTATACGCTTGCGTTATGCCTTATGGGTTATGCGTAATGCGTTATGCGTTATGCCTTATGCATTATGCGTTATGCGTTATGAATATTGCGTTATACGTTATGCGGTATTCGTTATGCGTTGTGCATTATGCGTTATGCGTTATGCGTTATGGGTTATGAATTATGCGTTATGCGATATGCGATATGCCTTTTGCGTTATGCGTTATGCGTTATGCGTTATGCGTTAACGTTATGCGTTATGCCTTTTGCGTTATCCGTTATGCGTTTTGCGTTATGCGTTATGCGTTATGCGTTATGCGTTATGCGTTATGCGTTATGCGTTATGCGTTATGCGTTGTGCGTTGTGCGTTCTGCGTTATGGGTTATGGGTTATGCGTTATGCTTTATGCGTTATGCATTTTGCGTTATGTGTTATGCGTTATTCGTTATGAGTTATAAGTTATGCGTAATGCGTTATGCGTTATGCGTTATGCATTATGCGTTGTGCATTATGTGTTATGCGTTATGCGTTATGGGTTATGGGTTATGCGTTATGCGTTATGCATTTTGCGTTATGCGCCATGCGTTATGCGTTATGAGTTATAAGTTATGCGTTATGCGTTATGCGTTATGCGTTATGCGTCATGCGTTATGCGTTATGCGTTATATGTTATGCGTTATGAGTTATAAGTTATGCGTTATGCGTTATGCGTTATGCGTTGTGCGTTATACGCTTGCGTTATGCCTTATGGGTTATGCGTTATGCGTTATGAATATTGCGTTATACGTTATGTATTATGCGTTATGCCTTACGCGTTATGCGATATGCGTCATGTATCAAGCCTTATGCGTTATGGGTTATGCGTTAACGTTATGCGTTATGCGTTATTGCGTTATGCGTTTTGCGTTATGCGTTATGCGTTATGCGTTATGCTTTATGCGTTATGCTTTATGCGTTATGCGTTATGCGTTATGCGTTATGCCTTTTGCGTTATGCGTTATGCGTTATGAGTTTTGCGTTATACGTTATGCGGTATTCGTTATGCATTGTGCATTATGCGTTATGCGTTATGCGTTATGGGTTATGAATTATGCGTTATGCGATATGCGTTATGCCTTTTGCGTTATGCGTTATGCGTTATGCGTTATGCGTTATGCGTTATTCGTTAACGTTGTGCGTTATGCCTTTTGCGTTATGCGTTATGCGTTATGGGTTATGAATTATGCGTTATGCGATATGCGTTATGCCTTTTGCGTTATGCGTTATGCGTTATGCGTTATGCGTTATGCGTTATGCCTGATGCATTATGCGTTATGCGTTATAAATATTGCGTTATACGTTATGTATTATGCGTTATGCCTTACGCGTTATGCGATATGCGTCATGTATCAAGCCTTATGCGTTATGGGTTATGCGTTAACGTTATGCGTTATGCGTTATTGCGTTATGCGTTTTGCGTTATGCGTTATGCGTTATGCGTTATGCTTTATGCGTTATGCTTTATGCGTTATGCGTTATGCGTTATGCGTTATGCGTTATGCGTTATGCCTTTTGCGTTATGCGTTATGCGTTATACGTTATGTATTATGCGTTATGCCTTACGCGTTATGCGATATGCGTCATGTATCAAGCCTTATGCGTTATGGGTTATGCGTTAACGTTATGCGTTATGCGTTATTGCGTTATGCGTTTTGCGTTATGCGTTATGCGTTATGCGTTATGCTTTATGCGTTATGCTTTATGCGTTATGCGTTATGCGTTATGCGTTATGCGTTATGCGTTATGCCTTTTGCGTTATGCGTTATGCGTTATGAGTTTTGCGTTATACGTTATGCGGTATTCGTTATGCATTGTGCATTATGCGTTATGCGTTATGCGTTATGGGTTATGAATTATGCGTTATGCGATATGCGTTATGCCTTTTGCGTTATGCGTTATGCGTTATGCGTTATGCGTTATGAGTTATTCGTTAACGTTGTGCGTTATGCCTTTTGCGTTATGCGTTATGCGTTATGGGTTATGAATTATGCGTTATGCGATATGCGTTATGCCTTTTGCGTTATGCGTTATGCGTTATGCGTTATGCGTTATGCGTTATGCGTTATGCGTTAACGTTATGCGTTATGCCTTTTGCGTTATCCGTTATGCGTTTTGCGTTATGCGTTATGCGTTATGCGTTATGCGTTATGCGTTATGCGTTATGCGTTCTGCGTTATGGGTTATGAGTTATGCTTTATGTGTTATGCTTTATGCGTTATGCTTTATGCTTTATGCGTTATGCGTTATGCGTTATGCGTTAACGTTATGCGTTATGCCTTTTGCGTTATGCGTTATGCGTTTTGCGTTATGCGATATGCGTTATGCGTTATGCGTTGTGCGTTGTGCGTTCTGCGTTATGGGTTATGGGTTATGCGTTATGCTTTATGCGTTATGCATTTTGCGTTATGCGTTATGCGTTATGCGTTATGAGTTATAAGTTATGCGTAATGCGTTATGCGTTATGCGTTATGCGTTGTGCGTTATACGCTTGCGTTATGCCTTATGGGTTATGCGTAATGCGTTATGCGTTATGCCTTATGCATTATGCGTTATGCGTTATGAATATTGCGTTATACGTTATGCGGTATTCGTTATGCGTTGTGCATTATGCGTTATGCGTTATGCGTTATGGGTTATGAATTATGCGTTATGCGATATGCGTTATGCCTTTTGCGTTATGCGTTATGCGTTATGCGTTATGCGTTATGCGTTATTCGTTAACGTTGTGCGTTATGCCTTTTGCGTTATGCGTTATGCGTTATGCCTTATGCGTTATGCGTTATGCGTTATGCCTTTTGCGTTATGTGTTATGAGTTTTGCGTTATACGTTATGCGGTATTCGTTATGCGTTGTGCATTATGCGTTATGCGTTATGCGTTATGTGTTATGATTTATGCGTTATGCGATATGCGTTATGCCTTTTGCGTTATGCGTTATGCGTTATGCGTTAACGTTATGCGTTATGCCTTTTGCGTTATGCGTTATGCGTTTTGCGTTATGCGATATGCGTTATGCGTTATGCGTTATGCTTTATGCGTTATGCGTGATCCGTTATGCGTTAGGCGTTATGCGTTGTGCGTTGTGCGTTCTGCGTTATGGGTTATGGGTTATGCGTTTTGCGTTATACGTTATGCGGTATTCGTTATGCGTTGTGCATTATGCGTTATGCGTTATGCGTTATGGGTTATGAATTATGCGTTATGCGATATGCGTTATGCCTTTTGCGTTATGCGTTATGCGTTATGCGTTATGCGTTATGCGTTATTCGTTAACGTTGTGCGTTATGCCTTTTGCGTTATGGGTTATTAATTATGCGTTATGCGATATGCGTTGTGCCTTTTGCGTTATGCGTTATGCGTTATGCGTTATGCGTTATGCGTTCTGCGTTATGGGTTATGAGTTATGCTTTATGCGTTATGCTTTATGCGTTATGCTTTATGCTTTATGCGTTATGCGTTATGCGTTATGCGTTAACGTTATGCGTTATGCCTTTTGCGTTATGCGTTATGCGTTTTGCGTTATGCGATATGCGTTATGCGTTATGCGTTGTGCGTTGTGCGTTCTGCGTTATGGGTTATGGGTTATGCGTTATGCTTTATGCGTTATGCATTTTGCGTTATGCGTTATGCGTTATGCGTTATGAGTTATAAGTTATGCGTAATGCGTTATGCGTTATGCGTTATGCGTTATGCGTTATGCGTTGTGTGTTATACGCTTGCGTTATGCCTTATGGGTTATGCGTAATGCGTTATGCGTTATGCCTTATGCATTATGCGTTATGCGTTATGAATATTGCGTTATACGTTATGCGGTATTCGTTATGCGTTGTGCATTATGCGTTATGCGTTATGCGTTATGGGTTATGAATTATGCGTTATGCGATATGCGATATGCCTTTTGCGTTATGCGTTATGCGTTATGCGTTATGCGTTATGCGTTAACGTTATGCGTTATGCCTTTTGCGTTATCCGTTATGCGTTTTGCGTTATGCGTTATGCGTTATGCGTTATGCGCTATGCGTTATGCGTTATGCGTTATGCGTTGTGCGTTGTGCGTTCTGCGTTATGGGTTATGGGTTATGCGTTATGCTTTATGCGTTATGCATTTTGCGTTATGTGTTATGCGTTATTCGTTATGAGTTATAAGTTATGCGTAATGCGTTATGCGTTATGCGTTATGCATTATGCGTTGTGCATTATGTGTTATGCGTTATGCGTTATGGGTTATGGGTTATGCGTTATGCGTTATGCATTTTGCGTTATGCGCCATGCGTTATGCGTTATGCGTTATGCGTTATGCGTTATGCGTTATGCGTTATGCGTTATGCGTTATGCGTTATGCGTTGTGCGTTGTGCGTTCTGCGTTATGGGTTATGGTTTATGCGTTATGCTTTATGCGTTATGCATTTTGCGTTATGTGTTATGCGTTATTCGTTATGAGTTATAAGTTATGCGTAATGCGTTATGCGTTATGCGTTATGCATTATGCGTTGTGCATTATGTGTTATGCGTTATGCGTTATGGGTTATGGGTTATGCGTTATGCGTTATGCATTTTGCGTTATGCGCCATGCGTTATGCGTTATGAGTTATAAGTTATGCGTTATGCGTTATGCGTTATGCGTTATGCGTCATGCGTTATGCGTTATGCGTTATATGTTATGCGTTATGAGTTATAAGTTATGCGTAATGCGTTATGCGTTATGCGTTATGCGATATGCGTTATGCCTTTTGCGTTATGCGTTATGCGTTATGAGTTTTGCGTTATACGTTATGCGGTATTCGTTATGCATTGTGCATTATGCGCTATGCGTTATGCGTTATGGGTTATGAATTATGCGTTATGCGATATGCGTTATGCCTTTTGCGTTATGCGTTATGCGTTATGCGTTATGCGTTATTCGTTAACGTTGTGCGTTATGCCTTTTGCGTTATGCGTTATGCGTTTTGCGTTATGCGTTATGCGTTATGCGTTATGCGTTATGCGTTATGCGTTATGCGTTATGCGTTATGAGTTATAAGTTATGCGTAATGCGTTATGCGTTATGCGTTATGCGTTATGCGTTATGCGTTGTGCGTTATACGCTTGCGTTATGCCTTATGGGTTATGCGTTATGCGTTATGAATATTGCGTTATACGTTATGTATTATGCGTTATGCCTTACGCGTTATGCGATATGCGTCATGTATCAAGCCTTATGCGTTATGGGTTATGCGTTAACGTTATGCGTTATGCGTTATTGCGTTATGCGTTTTGCGTTATGCGTTATGCGTTATGCGTTATGCTTTATGCGTTATGCTTTATGCGTTATGCGTTATGCGTTATGCCTTTTGCGTTATGCGTTATGCGTTATGAGTTTTGCGTTATACGTTATGCGGTATTCGTTATGCATTGTGCATTATGCGTTATGCGTTATGCGTTATGGGTTATGAATTATGCGTTATGCGATATGCGTTATGCCTTTTGCGTTATGCGTTATGCGGTATGAGTTATGCGTTATGCGTTATTCGTTAACGTTGTGCGTTATGCCTTTTGCGTTATGCGTTATGCGTTATGGGTTATGAATTATGCGTTATGCGATATGCGTTATGCCTTTTGCGTTATGCGTTATGCGTTATGCGTTATGCGTTATGCGTTATGCCTGATGCATTATGCGTTATGCGTTATGAATATTGCGTTATACGTTATGTATTATGCGTTATGCCTTACGCGTTATGCGATATGCGTCATGTATCAAGCCTTATGCGTTATGGGTTATGCGTTAACGTTATGCGTTATGCGTTATTGCGTTATGCGTTTTGCGTTATGCGTTATGCGTTATGCGTTATGCTTTATGCGTTATGCTTTATGCGTTATGCGTTATGCGTTATGCGTTATGCGTTATGCCTTTTGCGTTATGCGTTATGCGTTATGAGTTTTGCGTTATACGTTATGCGGTATTCGTTATGCATTGTGCATTATGCGTTATGCGTTATGCGTTATGGGTTATGAATTATGCGTTATGCGATATGCGTTATGCCTTTTGCGTTATGCGTTATGCGTTAACGTTATGCGTTATGCCTTTTGCGTTATGCGTTATGCGTTTTGCGTTATGCGATATGCGTTATGCGTTATGCGTTGTGCGTTGTGCGTTCTGCGTTATGGGTTATGGGTTATGCGTTATGCTTTATGCGTTATGCATTTTGCGTTATGCGTTATGCGTTATGCGTTATGCGTTATGAGTTATAAGTTATGCGTAATGCGTTATGCGTTATGCGTTATGCGTTATGCGTTGTGCGTTATACGCTTGCGTTATGCCTTATGGGTTATGCGTAATGCGTTATGCGTTATGCCTTATGCATTATGCGTTATGCGTTATACGTTATGCGGTATTCGTTATGCGTTGTGCATTATGCGTTATGCGTTATGCGTTATGGGTTATGAATTATGCGTTATGCGATATGCGATATGCCTTTTGCGTTATGCGTTATGCGTTATGCGTTATGCGTTATGCGTTATGCGTTAACGTTATGCGTTATGCCTTTTGCGTTATCCGTTATGCGTTTTGCGTTATGCGTTATGCCTTTTGCGTTATCCGTTATGCGTTTTGCGTTATGCGTTATGCGTTATGCGTTATGCGTTATGCGTTATGCGTTATGCGTTATGCGTTATGCGTTATGCGTTATGCGTTATGGGTTATGAGTTATGCTTTATGTGTTATGCTTTATGCGTTATGCTTTATGCTTTATGCGTTATGCGTTATGCGTTATGCGTTAACGTTATGCGTTATGCCTTTTGCGTTATGCATTATGCGTTTTGCGTTATGCGATATGCGTTATGCGTTATGCGTTGTGCGTTGTGCGTTCTGCGTTATGGGTTATGGGTTATGCGTTATGCTTTATGCGTTATGCATTTTGCGTTATGCGTTATGCGTTATGCGTTATGAGTTATAAGTTATGCGTAATGCGTTATGCGTTATGCGTTATGCGTTATGCGTTGTGCGTTATACGCTTGCGTTATGCCTTATGGGTTATGCGTAATGCGTTATGCGTTATGCCTTATGCATTATGCGTTATGCGTTATGAATATTGCGTTATACGTTATGCGGTATTCGTTATGCGTTGTGCATTATGCGTTATGCGTTATGCGTTATGGGTTATGAATTATGCGTTATGCGATATGCGATATGCCTTTTGCGTTATGCGTTATGCGTTATGCGTTATGCGTTATGCGTTATGCGTTTGCGTTAACGTTATGCGTTATGCATTTTGCGTTATCCGTTATGCGTTTTGCGTTATGCGTTATGCGTTATGCGTTATGCGTTATGCGTTATGCGTTATGCGTTGTGCGTTGTGCGTTGTGCGTTATGGGTTATGGGTTATGCGTTATGCTTTATGCGTTATGCATTTTGCGTTATGTGTTATGCGTTATTCGTTATGAGTTATAAGTTATGCGTAATGCGTTATGCGTTATGCGTTATGCATTATGCGTTATGCGTCATGCGTTATGCGTTATGCGTTATATGTTATGCGTTATGAGTTATAAGTTATGCGTAATGCGTTATGCGTTATGCGTTATGCGTTATGCGTTATGCGTAGTGCATTATGCGTTATGCGTTGTGCGTTATGCGTTATGGGTTATGGGTTATGCGTTATGCGTTGTGCGTTATGCGTTATGCGTTATGCGTTCTGCGTTATGGGTTATGAGTTATGCTTTATGCGTTATGCTTTATGCGTTATGCTTTATGCTTTATGCGTTATGCGTTATGCGTTATGCTTTATGCCTTTTGCGTTATGCGTCATGAGTTTTGCGTTATACGTTATGCGGTATTCGTTATGCGTTGTGCATTATGCGTTATGCGTTATGCGTTATGGGTTATGATTTATGCGTTATGCGATATGCGTTATGCGTTATGCGTTATGCGTTATGCGTTATGCGTTATGCGTTATGCGTTATGCGTTATGCGTTATGCGTGCTGCGTTATGGGTTATGGGTTATGCGTTATGCTTTATGCGTTATGCGTTATGCGTTATGCGTTCTGCGTTATGGGTTATGGTTCATGCGTTATGCTTTATGCGTTATGCTTTATGCGTTATGCGTTATGCGTTATGGGTTATGCGTCAACGTTATGCGTTATGCATTATACGTTATGCGTTCTGCGTTATGCGTTATGCGTTATGCGTTATGCGTTATGCGTTATGCGTTATGCATTTGGCGTTATGCGCCATGCGTTATGCGTTATGAGTTATAAGTTATGCGTTATGCGTTATGCGTTATGCGTTATACGTTATGCGTTATGCGTTATCCGTTATGGGTTATGCGTTATGCTTTATGCGTTATGCATTTTGCGTTATGCGTTATGCGTTATGAGTTATAAGTTATGCGTAATGCGTTATGCGTTATGCGTTATGCGTTATGCGTTATGCGTTATGCGTTATGGGTTATGAATTATGCGTTATGCGATATGCGATATGCCTTTTGCGTTATGCGTTGTGCGTTCTGCGTTATGGGTTATGGGTTATGCGTTATGCTTTATGCGTTATGCATTTTGCGTTATGTGTTATGCGTTATTCGTTATGAGTTATAAGTTATGCGTAATGCGTTAAGCGTTATGCGTTATGCATTATGCGTTGTGCATTATGCGTTGTGCATTATGTGTTATGCGTTATGCGTTATGGGTTATGGGTTATGCGTTATGCGTTATGCATTTTTCGTTATGCGCCATGCGTTATGCGTTATGAGTTATAAGTTATGCGTTATGCGTTATGCGTTATGCGTCATGCGTTATGCGTTATGCGTTATGCGTTATGCGTTATGCGTTATGCGTTATGCGTTATGCGTGCTGCGTTATGGGTTATGGGTTATGCGTTATGCTTTATGCGTTATGCGTTATGCGTTATGCGTTCTGCGTTATGGGTTATGGTTCATGCGTTATGCTTTATGCGTTATGCTTTATGCGTTATGCGTTATGCGTTATGGGTTATGCGTCAACGTTATGCGTTATGCATTATGCGTTATGCGTTCTGCGTTATGCGTTATGCGTTATGCGTTATACGTTATGCGTTATACGATATGCGTTATGCGTTACGCGTTATGGGTTGTGGGTTATGCGTTATGCGTTATAAGTTATGCTTTATGCGTTATGCGTTATGCGTTATGCGTTATGCGTTATGCGTTATGCGTTATGCGTCATGCGTTATGCGTTATGCGTTATGGGTTATGCGTCAACGTTATGCGTTATGCATTATACGTTATGCGTTCTGCGTTATGCGTTCTGCGTTATGCGTTATGCGTTATGCGTTATGCGTTATGCATTTGGCGTTATGCGCCATGCGTTATGCGTTATGAGTTATAAGTTATGCGTTATGCGTCATGCGTTATGCGTTATGCGTTATGGGTTATGCGTCAACGTTATGCGTTATGCATTATACGTTATGCGTTCTGCGTAATGCGTTATGCGTTATGCGTTATGCATTATGCGTTGTGAATTATGTGTTATGCGTTATGCGTTATGGGTTATGGGTTATGCGTTATGCATTTTGCGTTATGCGCCATGCGTTATGCGTTATGAGTTATAAGTTATGCGTTATGCGTTATGGGTTATGCGTTAACGTTATGCGTTATGCGTTATTGCGTTATGCGTTTTGCGTTATGCGTTATGCGTTATGCGTTATGCGTTATGCGTTATGCGTTATGCGTTATGCGTTATGCGTTATGCGTTATGCGTTATGCGTTATGCGTTATTCGTTATGAGTTATGGGTTATGCGTTATGCGTTATGCGTTATGCTTTATGCGTTATGCTTTATGCTTTATGCGTTATGCGTTATGCGTTATGCGTTATGCGTTATGCGTTATGCGTTATGCCTTTTGCGTTATGCGTCATGAGTTTTGCGTTATACGTTATGCGGAATTCGTTATGCGTTGTGCATTATGCGTTATGCGGTATGGGTTATGTTTTATGCGTTATGTGATAGGCGTTATGCGTTAGGCGTTATGCTTTACGCGTTATGCGTTATGCGTTATGTGTTATACGTTTGCGTTATGCGTTAGGCGTTATGCATTATGCGTTAGGCGTTGTGCATTATGCGTTATGCGTTGTGCATTATGCGTTATGCGTTATGGGTTATGTTTTATGCGTTATGCGATAGGCGTTATGCGTTATGTGTTATACGTTTGCGTTATGCGTTAGGCGTTATGCGTTATGCTTTATGCGTTATGCGTTATGCGTTATGCGTTATGCGTTATGCGTTATGCGTTATGCGTTATGCGTAGTGCATTATGCGTTATGCGTTGTGCGTTATGCGTTATGCGTTATGGGTTATGTTTTATGCGTTATGCGATAGGCGTTATGCGTTATGCGTTATGTGTTATACGTTTGCGTTATGCGTTAGGCGTTATGCGTTATGTGTTATACGTTTGCGTTATGCGTTAGGCGTTATGCGTTATGCTTTATGCGTTATGCGTTATGCATTATGCGTTATGGGTTATGCCTTTTGCGTTATGAGTTATGCGTCATGCGTTTTGCGTTATACGTTATGCGTTATGCGTTTTGCGTTATAGGTTATGCGATATCCGTTATGCGTTATGCGTGATGCGTTTTGCTTTATGCGTTATGCGTTATGAGTTATACGTAATGCGTTATGCGTTATGCGTTATGCGTTTTGCGTTATGTGTTATGGTTTATGCGTTATGCTTTATGCGTTATGCTTTATGCGTTATGCGTTATGCGTTATGCGTTATGCGTTATGCGTTATGCGTTATGCGTTATGCGTTATGCGTTATGCGTTATGCGTTATGCGTTATTCGTTATGAGTTATGGGTTATGCGTTATGCGTTATGCGTTATGCTTTATGCGTTATGCTTTATGCTTTATGCGTTATGCGTTATGCGTTATGCGTTATGCGTTATGCGTTATGCGTTATGCCTTTTGCGTTATGCGTCATGAGTTTTGCGTTATACGTTATGCGGAATTCGTTATGCGTTGTGCATTATGCGTTATGCGGTATGGGTTATGTTTTATGCGTTATGTGATAGGCGTTATGCGTTAGGCGTTATGCTTTACGCGTTATGCGTTATGCGTTATGTGTTATACGTTTGCGTTATGCGTTAGGCGTTATGCATTATGCGTTAGGCGTTGTGCATTATGCGTTATGCGTTGTGCATTATGCGTTATGCGTTATGGGTTATGTTTTATGCGTTATGCGATAGGCGTTATGCGTTATGTGTTATACGTTTGCGTTATGCGTTAGGCGTTATGCGTTATGCTTTATGCGTTATGCGTTATGCGTTATGCGTTATGCGTTATGCGTTATGCGTTATGCGTTATGCGTAGTGCATTATGCGTTATGCGTTGTGCGTTATGCGTTATGCGTTATGGGTTATGTTTTATGCGTTATGCGATAGGCGTTATGCGTTATGCGTTATGTGTTATACGTTTGCGTTATGCGTTAGGCGTTATGCGTTATGTGTTATACGTTTGCGTTATGCGTTAGGCGTTATGCGTTATGCTTTATGCGTTATGCGTTATGCATTATGCGTTATGGGTTATGCCTTTTGCGTTATGAGTTATGCGTCATGCGTTTTGCGTTATACGTTATGCGTTATGCGTTTTGCGTTATAGGTTATGCGATATCCGTTATGCGTTATGCGTGATGCGTTTTGCTTTATGCGTTATGCGTTATGAGTTATACGTAATGCGTTATGCGTTATGCGTTATGCGTTTTGCGTTATGTGTTATGGTTTATGCGTTATGCTTTATGCGTTATGCTTTATGCGTTATGCGTTATGCGTTATGCGTTATGCGTTATGCGTTATGCGTTATGCGTTATGCGTTATGCGTTATGCCTTTTGCGTTATGCGTTATGCGTTATGAGTTTTGCGTTATACGTTATGCGGTATTCGTTATGCGTTGTGCATTATGCGTTATGCGTTATGCGTTATGCGTTATGCGTTATGCGTTAACGATATGCGTTATGCCTTTTGCGTTATCCGTTATGCGTTTTGCGTTATGCGTTATGCGTTATGCGTTATGCGTTATGCGTTATGCGTTATGCGTTATGCGTTATGCGTTGTGCGTTGTGCGTTCTGGGTTATGGGTTATGGGTTATGCGTTATGCTTTATGCGTTATGCATTTTGCGTTATGTGTTATGCGTTATTCGTTATGAGTTATAAGTTATGCGTAATGCGTTATGCGTTATGCGTTATGCATTATGCGTTGTGCATTATGTGTTATGCGTTATGCGTTATGGGTTATGGGTTATGGGTTATGAGTTATGCTTTATGCGTTATGCTTTATGCGTTATGCTTTATGCTTTATGCGTTATGCGTTATGCGTTATGCGTTATGCGTTGTGCGTTGTGCGTTCTGCGTTATGGGTTATGGGTTATGCGTTATGCTTTATGCGTTATGCCTTATGCATTATGCGTTATGCGTTATGAATATTGCGTTATACGTTATGCGGTATTCGTTATGCGTTGTGCATTATGCGTTATGCGTTATGCGTTATGGGTTATGAATTATGCGTTATGCGATATGCGATATGCCTTTTGCGTTATGCGTTATGCGTTATGCGTTATGCGTTATGCGTTGTGCGTTATACGCTTGCGTTATGCCTTATGGGTTATGCGTAATGCGTTATGCGTTATGCCTTATGCATTATGCGTTATGCGTTATGAATATTGCGTTATACGTTATGCGGTATTCGTTATGCGTTGTGCATTATGCGTTATGCGTTATGCGTTATGGGTTATGAATTATGCGTTATGCGATATGCGACATGCCTTTTGCGTTATGCGTTATGCGTTATGCGTTATGCGTTATGCGTTATGCGTTATGCGTTAACGTTATGCGTTATGCCTTTTGCGTTATCCGTTATGCGTTTTGCGTTATGCGTTATGCGTTATGCGTTATGCGTTATGCGTTATGCGTTATGCGTTATGCGTTATGCGTTATGCGTTATGCGTTATGGGTTATGAGTTATGCTTTATGCGTTATGCTTTATGCGTTATGCTTTATGCTTTATGCGTTATGCGTTATGCGTTATGCGTTATGCGTTATGCGTTGTGCGTTGTGCGTTCTGCGTTATGGGTTATGGGTTATGCGTTATGCTTTATGCGTTATGCTTTTTGCGTTATGTGTTATGCGTTATTCGTTATGAGTTATAAGTTATGAGTAATGCGTTATGCGTTATGCGTTATGCATTATGCGTTGTGCATTATGTGTTATGCGTTATGCGTTATGGGTTATGGGTTATGCGTTATGCGTTATGCATTTTGCGTTATGCGCCATGCGTTATGCGTTATGAGTTATAAGTTATGCGTTATGCGTTATGCGTTATGCGTTATGCGTTATGCGTCATGCGTTATGCGTTATGCGTTATATGTTATGCGTTATGAGTTATAAGTTGTGCGTAATGCGTTATGCGTTATGCGTTATGCGTTATGCGTAGTGCATTATGCGTTATGCGTTGTGCGTTATGCGTTATGGGTTATGGGTTATGCGTTATGCGTTATGCGTTATGCGTTCTGCGTTATGGGTTATGAGTTATGCTTTATGCGTTATGCTTTATGCGTTATGCTTTATGCTTTATGCGTTATGCGTTATGCGTTATGCGTTATGCCTTTTGCGTTATGCGTCATGAGTTTTGCGTTATACGTTATGCGGTATTCGTTATGCGTTGTGCATTATGCGTTATGCGTTGTGCGTTGTGCGTTCTGCGTTATGGGTTATGGGTTATGCGTTATGCTTTATGCGTTATGCATTTTGCGTTATGCGTTATGCGTTATGCGTTATGAGTTATAAGTTATGCGTAATGCGTTATGCGTTATGCGTTATGCGTTATGCGTTATGCGTTATGCGTTATGCGTTGTGCGTTATACGCTTGCGTTATGCCTTATGGGTTATGCGTAATGCGTTATGCGTTATGCCTTATGCATTATGCGTTATGCGTTATGAATATTGCGTTATACGTTATGCGGTATTCGTTATGCGTTGTGCATTATGCGTTATGCGTTATGCGTTATGGGTTATGAATTATGCGTTATGCGATATGCGATATGCCTTTTGCGTTATGCGTTATGCGTTATGCGTTATGCGTTATGCGTTATGCGTTATGCGTTATGCGTTATGCGTTGTGCGTTATACGCTTGCGTTATGCCTTATGGGTTATGCGTTATGCGTTATGCGTTATGCGTTATGCTTTATGCGTTATGCTTTATGCGTTATGCGTTATGCGTTATGCGTTATGCGTTATGCCTTTTGCGTTATGCGTTATGCGTTATGAGTTTTGCGTTATACGTTATGCGGTATTCGTTATGCATTGTGCATTATGCGTTATGCGTTATGCGTTATGGGTTATGAATTATGCGTTATGCGTTATGCGTTATGCGTTATGCGTTATGCGTTATGAGTTATAAGTTATGCGTAATGCGTTATGCGTTATGCGTTATGCGTTATGCGTTATGCGTTGTGCGTTATACGCATGCGTTATGCCTTATGGGTTATGCGTAATGCGTTATGCGTTATGCCTTATGCATTATGCGTTATGCGTTATGAATATTGCGTTATACGTTATGTATTATGCGTTATGCCTTACGCGTTATGCGATATGCGTCATGTATCAAGCCTTATGCGTTATGGGTTATGCGTTAACGTTATGCGTTATGCGTTATTGCGTTATGCGTTTTGCGTTATGCTTTATGCGTTATGCGTTATGCTTTATGCGTTATGCTTTATGCGTTATGCGTTATGCGTTATGCGTTATGCGTTATGCCTTTTGCGTTATGCGTTATGCGTTATGAGTTTTGCGTTATACGATATGCGGTATTCGTTATGCATTGTGCATTATGCGTTATGCGTTATGCGTTATGGGTTATGAATTATGCGTTATGCGATATGCGTTATGCCTTTTGCGTTATGCGTTATGCGTTATGCGTTATGCGTTATGCGTTATTCGTTAACGTTGTGCGTTATGCCTTTTGCGTTATGCGTTATGCGTTATGGGTTATGAATTATGCGTTATGCGATATGCGTTATGCCTTTTGCGTTATGCGTTATGCGTTATGCGTTATGCGTTATTCGTTATGCGTTAACGTTATGCGTTATGCCTTTTGCGTTATCCGTTATGCGTTTTGCGTTATGCGTTATGCGTTATGCGTTATGCGTTATGCGTTATGCGTTATGCGTTATGCGTTATGCGTTATGCGTTATGCGTTATGCGTTATGCGTTATGCGTTATGCGTTCTGCGTTATGGGTTATGAGTTATGCTTTATGCGTTATGCGTTATGCGTTATGCGTTAACGTTATGCGTTATGCCTTTTGCGTTATGCGTTATGCGTTTTGCATTATGCGATATGCGTTATGCGTTATGCGTTGTGCGTTGTGCGTTCTGCGTTATGGGTTATGCGTTATGCTTTATGCGTTATGCATTTTGCGTTATGCGTTATGCGTTATGCGTTATGAGTTATAAGTTATGCGTTATGCGTTATGCGTTATGCGTTATGCGTTATGCGTTATGCGTTATGCGTTGTGCGTTATACGCTTGCGTTATGCCTTATGGGTTATGCGTAATGCGTTATGCGTTACGCCTTATGCATTATGCGTTATGCGTTATGAATATTGCGTTATACGTTATGCGGTATTCGTTATGCGTTGTTCATTATGCGTTATGCGTTATGCGTTATGGTTTATGAATTATGCGTTATGCGATATGCGATATGCCTTTTGCGTTATGCGTTATGCGTTATGCGTTATGCGTTATGCGTTAACGTTATGCGTTATGCTTTATGCGTTATGCGTTATGAGTTATACGTAATGCGTTATGCGTTATGCGTTATGCTTTTGCGTTATGCGCCATGCGTTATGCGTTATGAGTTATAAGTTATGTGTTATGCGCCATGCGTTATGCGTTATGAGTTATAAGTTATGCGTTATGCGTTATGCGTTATGCGTTATGCGTTATGCGTTATGCGTTATGCGTTATGCGTTATGCGTTATGCGTTATGCTTTATGCGTTATTCGTTATGAGTTATGAGTTATAAGTTATGCGTTATGCGTTATGCGTTATGCGTTAGGCGTTGTGCATTTTGCGTTATGCGTTATGCGTTATTCGTTATGAGTTATAAGTTATGCGTAATGCGTTATGCGTTATGCGTTATGCATTATGCGTTGTGAATTATGTGTTATGCTTTATGCGTTATGGGTTATGGGTTATGCGTCATGCGTTATGCATTTTGCGTTATGCGCCATGCGTTATGCGTTATGCGTTATGCGTTATTCGTTATGAGTTATGGGTTATGCGTTATGCGTTATGCGTTATGCTTTATGCGTTATGCGTTATGCGGTATGCGTTATGCGTTATGCGTTATGCGTTATGCGTTATGCGTAGTGCATTATGCGTTATGCGTTGTGCGTTATGCGTTATGGGTTATGGGTTATGTTTTATGCGTTATGCGTTATGCGTTATGCGTTATGCGTTCTGCGTTATGGGTTATGAGTTATGCTTTATGCGTTATGCTTTATGCGTTATGCTTTATGCTTTATGCGTTATGCGTTATGCGTTTTGCGTTATGCGTTATGCGTTATGCGTTATGCGTTATGCCTTTTGCGTTATGCGTTATGAGTTTTGCGTTATACGTTTTGCGTTATGCGTTATGCGTTGTGCGTTGTGCGTTCTGCGTTATGGGTTATGGGTTATGCGTTATGCGTTATGCGTTATGCGTTATGCGTTATGCGTTATGCGTTATGCGTTATGCGTTATGCGTTATGCGTTATGCGTTATGCGTTATGCGTTATGCTTTTGCGTTATGCGCCATG
Source organism: Lasioglossum morio (assembly GCA_916610235.2). Classification (NCBI taxonomy): domain Eukaryota; kingdom Metazoa; phylum Arthropoda; class Insecta; order Hymenoptera; family Halictidae; genus Lasioglossum; species Lasioglossum morio. Next base: position 1,795,378 of record CAKAJA020000151.1, on the reverse strand, counting down.
CGTGATGCGTCATGAGTTATAAGTTATGTGTTATGCGCCATGCGTTATGCGTTATGAGTTATAAGTTATGTGTTATGCGCCATGCGTTATGCGTTATGAGTTATAAGTTATGCGTTATGCGTTATGCGTTATGCGTTATGCTTTATGCGTTATTCGTTATGTGTTTACGTTTGCGTTATGCGTTAGGCGTTATACGTTACGCTATATGCGTTATGCGTTATGCGTTATGCGTTTTGCGTTATACGTTATGCGGTATTCGTTATGCGTTGTGCGTTATGCATGTTGCGTTATGCGTTATGCGGTATTCGTTATGAGTTATAAGTTATGCGTAATGCGTTATGCGTTATGCGTTATGCATTATGCGTTGTGAATTATGTGTTATGCGTTATGCGTTATGGGTTATGGGTTATGCATTTTGCGTTATGCGCCATGCGTTATGCGTTATGAGTTATAAGTTATGCGTTATGCGTTATGGGTTATGCGTTAACGTTATGCGTTATGCGTTATTGCGTTATGCGTTTTGCGTTATGCGTTATGCGTTATGCGTTATGCGTTATGCGTTATGCGTTATGCGTTATGCGTTATGCGTTATGCGTTATGCGTTATGCGTTATGCGTTATGCGTTATGCGTTATGCGTTATTCGTTATGAGTTATGGGTTATGCGTTATGCGTTATGCGTTATGCTTTATGCGTTATGCTTTATGCTTTATGCGTTATGCGTTATGCGTTATGCGTTATGCGTTATGCGTTATGCGTTATGCGTTATGCGTTATGCCTTTTGCGTTATGCGTCATGAGTTTTGCGTTATACGTTATGCGGAATTCGTTATGCGTTGAGCATTATGCGTTATGCGGTATGGGTTATGTTTTATGCGTTATGTGATAGGCGTTATGCGTTATGCGTTATGCGTTATGCGTTATGCGTTATGCGTAGTGCATTATGCGTTATGCGTTGTGCGTTATGCGTTATGCGTTATGGGTTATGTTTTATGCGTTATGCGATAGGCGTTATGCGTTATGCGTTATGTGTTATACGTTTGCGTTATGCGTTAGGCGTTATGCGTTATGCTTTATGCGTTATGCGTTATGCGTTATGCGTTATGCGTTATGCGTTATGCGTTTTGCGTTATGCGTTATGCGTTATGCGTTATGCGTTGTGCATTATGCGTTATGCGTTATGGGTTATGTTTTATGCGTTATGCGATAGGCGTTATGCGTTAAGCGTAATGCTTTACGCGTTATGCGTTATGCGTTATGTGTTATACGTTTGCGTTATGCGTTAGGCGTTATGCGTTATGCTTTATGCGTTATGCGTTATGCGTTATGCGTTATGGGTTATGCCTTTTGCGTTATGAGTTATGCGTCATGCGTTTTGCGTTATACGTTATGCGTTATGCGTTTTGCGTTATAGGTTATGCGATATCCGTTATGCGTTATGCGTGATGCGTTTTGCTTTATGCGTTATGCGTTATGAGTTATACGTAATGCGTTATGCGTTATGCGTTATGCGTTTTGCGTTATGGGTTATGGTTTATGCGTTATGCTTTATGCGTTATGCTTTATGCGTTATGTGTTATGCGTTATTCGTTATGAGTTATAAGTTATGCGTAATGCGTTATGCGTTATGCGTTATGCATTATGCGTTGTGCATTATGTGTTATGCGTTATGCGTTATGGGTTATGGGTTATGCGTTATGCGTTATGCATTTTGTGTTATGCGCCATGCGTTATGCGTTATGAGTTATAAGTTATGCGTTATGCGTTATGCGTTATGCGTCATGCGTTATGCGTAATGCGTTATGCGTTATGCGTTATGCGTTATACGTTATGCGTTGTGCGTTATACGCTTGCGTTATGCCTTATGGGTTATGCGTAATGCGTTATGCGTTATGAGTTTTGCGTTATACGTTATGCGGTATTCGTTATGCGTTGTGCATTATGCGTTATGCGTTATGCGTTATGGGTTATGAATTATGCGTTATGCGATATGCGTTATGCCTTTTGCGTTATGCGTTATGCGTTATGCGTTATGCGTTATGCGTTATGCGTTATGCGTTATGCCTTTTGCGTTATGCGTTATGCGTTATGAGTTTTGCGTTATACGTTATGCGGTATTCGTTATGCGTTGTGCATTATGCGTTATGCGTTATGCGTTATGGGTTATGAATTATGCGTTATGCGATATGCGTTATGCCTTTTGCGTTATGCGTTATGCGTTATGCGTTATGCGTTATGCGTTATGCGTTATGCGTTATGTCTTTTGCGTTATGCGTCATGAGTTTTGCGTTATAAGTTATGCGTTATGCGTTATGCGTTATGCGTTGTGCATTATGCGTTATGCGTTATGGGTTATGTTTTATGCGTTATGCGATAGGCGTTATGCGTTAAGCGTAATGCTTTACGCGTTATGCGTTATGCGTTATGTGTTATACGTTTGCGTTATGCGTTAGGCGTTATGCGTTATGCTTTATGCGTTATGCGTTATGCGTTATGCGTTATGGGTTATGCCTTTTGCGTTATGAGTTATGCGTCATGCGTTTTGCGTTATACGTTATGCGTTATGCGTTTTGCGTTATAGGTTATGCGATATGCGTTATGCGTTATGCGTGATGCGTTTTGCTTTATGCGTTATGCGTTATGAGTTATACGTAATGCGTTATGCGTTATGCGTTATGCGTTTTGAGTTATGGGTTATGGTTTATGCGTTATGCTTTATGCGTTATGCTTTATGCGTTATGCGTTATGCGTTATGCGTTATGCGTTATGCGTTATGCCTTTTGCGTTATGCGTTATGCGTTATGAGTTTTGCGTTATACGTTATGCGGTATTCGTTATGCGTTGTGCATTATGCGTTATGCGTTATGCGTTATGGGTTATGAATTATGCGTTATGCGATATGCGTTATGCCTTTTGCGTTATGCGTTATGCGTTATGCGTTATGCGTTATGCGTTATGCGTTAACGTTATGCGTTATGCCTTTTGCGTTATCCGTTATGCGTTATGCGTTATGCGTTATGCGTTATGCGTTATGCGTTATGCGTTATGCGTTATGCGTTATGCGTTATGCGTTAGGCGTTGTGCGTTGTGCGTTCTGCGTTATGGGTTATGGGTTATGCGTTATGCTTTATGCGTTATGCATTTTGCGTTATGTGTTATGCGTTATTCGTTATGAGTTATAAGTTATGCGTAATGCGTTATGCGTTATGCGTTATGCATTATGCGTTGTGCATTATGTGTTATGCGTTATGCGTTATGGGTTATGGGTTATGCGTTATGCGTTATGCATTTTGCGTTATGCGCCATGCGTTATGCGTTATGAGTTATGAGTTATAAGTTATGCGTTATGCGTTATGCGTTATGCGTTATGCGTCATGCGTTATGCGTTATGCGTTATGCGTTATGCCTTTTGCGTTATGCGTCATGAGTTTTGCGTTATACGTTATGCGGTATTCGTTATGCGTTGTGCATTATGCGTTATGCGTTATGCGTTATGGGTTATGATTTATGCGTTATGCTTTATGCGTTATGCTTTATGCTTTATGCGTTATGCGTTATTGCGTTATGCGTTTTGCGTTATGCGTTATGCGTTATGCGTTATGCGTTATGCGTTCTGCGTTATGGGTTATGAGTTATGCTTTATGCGTTATGCTTTATGCGTTATGCTTTATGCTTTATGCGTTATGCGTTATTGCGTTATGCGTTTTGCGTTATGCGTTATGCGTTATGCGTTATGCGTTGTGCATTATGCGTTATGCGTTATGGGTTATGTTTTATGCGTTATGCGATAGGCGTTATGCGTTAAGCGTAATGCTTTACGCGTTATGCGTTATGCGTTATGTGTTATACGTTTGCGTTATGCGTTAGGCGTTATGCGTTATGCTTTATGCGTTATGCGTTATGCGTTATGCGTTATGGGTTATGCCTTTTGCGTTATGAGTTATGCGTCATGCGTTTTGCGTTATACGTTATGCGTTATGCGTTTTGCGTTATAGGTTATGCGATATGCGTTATGCGTTATGCGTGATGCGTTTTGCTTTATGCGTTATGCGTTATGAGTTATACGTAATGCGTTATGCGTTCTGCGTTATGCGTTTTGCGTTATGGGTTATGGTTTATGCGTTATGCTTTATGCGTTATGCTTTATGCGTTATGCGTTATGCGTTATGCGTTATGCGTTATGCGTTATGCGTTATGCGTTATGCCTTTTGCGTTATGCGTTATGCGTTATGAGTTTTGCGTTATACGTTATGCGGTATTCGTTATGCGTTGTGCATTATGCGTTATGCGTTATGCGTTATGGGTTATGAATTATGCGTTATGCGATATGCGTTATGCCTTTTGCGTTATGCTTTATGCGTTATCCGTTATGCGTTTTGCGTTATGCGTTATGCGTTATGCGTTATGCGTTATGCGTTATGCGTTATGCGTTATGCGTTATGCGTTGTGCGTTGTGCGTTCTGCGTTATGGGTTATGGGTTATGCGTTACGCTTTATGCGTTATGCATTTTGCGTTATGTGTTATGCGTTATTCGTTATGAGTTATAAGTTATGCGTAATGCGTTATGCGTTATGCGTTATGCGTCATGCGTTATGCGTTATGCGTTATGCGTTATGCGTTATGCGTTATGCGTTATGCGTTATGCGTTATGCGTTATGCGTCATGCGTTATGCGTTATGCGTTATGCGTTATGCGTTATGCGTTATGCGTTATGCGTTATGCGTTATGCGTTATGCGTTATTCGTTATGAGTTATGCGTTATGCCTTTTGCGTTATCCGTTATGCGTTTTGCGTTATGCGTTATGCGTTATGCGTTATGCGTTATGCGTTATGCGTTATGCGTTATGCGTTATGCGTTATGCGTTAGGCGTTGTGCGTTGTGCGTTCTGCGTTATGGGTTATGGGTTATGCGTTATGCTTTATGCGTTATGCATTTTGCGTTATGTGTTATGCGTTATTCGTTATGAGTTATAAGTTATGCGTAATGCGTTATGCGTTATGCGTTATGCATTATGCGTTGTGCATTATGTGTTATGCGTTATGCGTTATGGGTTATGGGTTATGCGTTATGCGTTATGCATTTTGCGTTATGCGCCATGCGTTATGCGTTATGAGTTATGAGTTATAAGTTATGCGTTATGCGTTATGCGTTATGCGTTATGCGTCATGCGTTATGCGTTATGCGTTATATGTTATGCGTCATGCGTTATGCGTTATGCGTTATATGTTATGCGTTATGAGTTATAAGTTATGCGTAATGCGTTATGCGTTATGCGTTATGCGTTATGCGTAGTGCATTATGCGTTATGCGTTGTGCGTTATGCGTTATGGGTTATGGGTTATGCGTTATGCGTTATGCGTTATGCGTTATGCGTTATGCGTTCTGCGTTATGGGTTATGAGTTATGCTTTATGCGTTATGCATTATGCGTTATGCTTTATGCTTTATGCGTTATGCGTTATGCGTTATGCGTTATGCGTTATGCCTTTTGCGTTATGCGTCATGAGTTTTGCGTTATACGTTATGCGGTGTTCGTTATGCGTTGTGCATTATGCGTTATGCGTTATGCGTTATGGGTTATGATTTATGCGTTATGCGATATGCGTTATGCCTTTTGCGTTATGCGTTATGCGTTATGCGTTATGCGTTAACGTTATGCGTTATGCATTTTGCGTTATGCGTTATGCGTTTTGCGTTATGCGATATGCGTTATGCGTTATGCGTTATGCGTTGTGCGTTGTGCGTTCTGCGTTATGGGTTATGGGTTATGCGTTATGCTTTATGCGTTATGCGTTATGTGTAATGCGTTATGCGTTATGCGTTATGCGTTATGCGTAGTGCATTATGCGTTATGCGTTGTGCGTTATGCGTTATGGGTTATGGGTTATGCGTTATGCGTTATGCGTTATGCGTTATGCGTTATGCGTTCTGCGTTATGGGTTATGAGTTATGCTTTATGCGTTATGCTTTATGCGTTATGCTTTATGCTTTATGCGTTATGCGTTATTGCGTTATGCGTTTTGCGTTATGCGTTATGCGTTATGCGTTATGCGTTATGCGTTGTGCATTATGCGTTATGCGTTATGGGTTATGTTTTATGCGTTATGCGATAGGCGTTATGCGTTAAGCGTAATGCTTTACGCGTTATGCGTTATGCGTTATGTGTTATACGTTTGCGTTATGCGTTAGGCGTTATGCGTTATGCTTTATGCGTTATGCGTTATGCGTTATGCGTTATGGGTTATGCCTTTTGCGTTATGAGTTATGCGTCATGCGTTTTGCGTTATACGTTATGCGTTATGCGTTTTGCGTTATAGGTTATGCGATATGCGTTATGCGTTATGCGTGATGCGTTTTGCTTTATGCTTTATGCGTTATGCGTTATGAGTTATACGTAATGCGTTATGCGTTCTGCGTTATGCGTTTTGCGTTATGGGTTATGGTTTATGCGTTATGCTTTATGCGTTATGCTTTATGCGTTATGCGTTATGCGTTATGCGTTATGCGTTATGCGTTATGCGTTATGCCTTTTGCGTTATGCGTTATGCGTTATGAGTTTTGCGTTATACGTTATGCGGTATTCGTTATGCGTTGTGCATTATGCGTTATGCGTTATGCGTTATGGGTTATGAATTATGCGTTATGCGATATGCGTTATGCCTTTTGCGTTATGCTTTATGCGTTATGCGTTATGCGTTATGCGTTATGCGTTAACGTTATGCGTTATGCCTTTTGCGTTATCCGTTATGCGTTTTGCGTTATGCGTTATGCGTTATGCGTTATGCGTTATGCGTTATGCGTTATGCGTTATGCGTTATGCGTTATGCGTTGTGCGTTGTGCGTTCTGCGTTATGGGTTATGGGTTATGCGTTATGCTTTATGCGTTATGCATTTTGCGTTATGTGTTATGCGTTATTCGTTATGAGTTATAAGTTATGCGTAATGCGTTATGCGTTATGCGTTATGCGTTATGCGTTATGCGTTATGCGTTATGCGTTATGCGTTATGCGTTATGCGTTATGCGTTATGCGTTATTCGTTATGAGTTATGGGTTATGCGTTATGCGTTATGCGTTATGCGATATTCGTTATGCGTTATGCGTTGTGCGTTGTGCGTTCTGCGTTATGGGTTATGGGTTATGCGTTATGCTTTATGCGTTATGCATTTTGCGTTATGCGTTATGCGTTATGCGTTATGCGTTATGCGTTATGCGTTATGCGTAATGCGTTATGCGTTATGCGTTATGCGTTATGCGTTATACGTTATGCGTTGTGCGTTATACGCTTGCGTTATGCCTTATGGGTTATGCGTAATGCGTTATGCGTTATGCCTTATGCATTATGCGTTATGCGTTATGAATATTGCGTTATACGTTATGTATTATGCGTTATGCCTTATGCGTTATGCGATATGCGTCATGTATCAAGCCTTATGCGATATGGGTTATGCGTTAACGTTATGCGTTATGCGTTATTGCATTATGCGTTATGCGTTATGCGTTATGCGTTATGCGTTATGCTTTATGCGTTCTGCGTTATGGGTTATGCGTTATGCTTTATGCGTTATGCTTTATGCGTTATGCGTTATGCTTTATGCTTTATGCTTTATGCGTTATGCGTTATGCGTTATGCGTTATGCGTTATGTCTTTTGCGTTATGCGTCATGAGTTTTGCGTTATAAGTTATGCGTTATGCGTTATGCGTTATGCGTTGTGCATTATGCGTTATGCGTTATGGGTTATGTTTTATGCGTTATGCGATAGGCGTTATGCGTTAAGCGTAATGCTTTACGCGTTATGCGTTATGCGTTATGTGTTATACGTTTGCGTTATGCGTTAGGCGTTATGCGTTATGCTTTATGCGTTATGCGTTATGCGTTATGCGTTATGGGTTATGCCTTTTGCGTTATGAGTTATGCGTCATGCGTTTTGCGTTATACGTTATGCGTTATGCGTTTTGCGTTATAGGTTATGCGATATGCGTTATGCGTTATGCGTGATGCGTTTTGCTTTATGCTTTATGCGTTATGCGTTATGAGTTATACGTAATGCGTTATGCGTTCTGCGTTATGCGTTTTGCGTTATGGGTTATGGTTTATGCGTTATGCTTTATGCGTTATGCTTTATGCGTTATGCGTTATGCGTTATGCGTTATGCGTTATGCGTTATGCGTTATGCCTTTTGCGTTATGCGTTATGCGTTATGAGTTTTGCGTTATACGTTATGCGGTATTCGTTATGCGTTGTGCATTATGCGTTATGCGTTATGCGTTATGGGTTATGAATTATGCGTTATGCGATATGCGTTATGCCTTTTGCGTTATGCTTTATGCGTTATGCGTTATGCGTTATGCGTTATGCGTTAACGTTATGCGTTATGCCTTTTGCGTTATCCGTTATGCGTTTTGCGTTATGCGTTATGCGTTATGCGTTATGCGTTATGCGTTATGCGTTATGCGTTATGCGTTATGCGTTATGCGTTGTGCGTTGTGCGTTCTGCGTTATGGGTTATGGGTTATGCGTTATGCTTTATGCGTTATGCATTTTGCGTTATGTGTTATGCGTTATTCGTTATGAGTTATAAGTTATGCGTAATGCGTTATGCGTTATGCGTTATGCGTTATGCGTTATGCGTTATGCGTTATGCGTTATGCGTTATGCGTTATGCGTTATGCGTTATGCGTTATTCGTTATGAGTTATGGGTTATGCGTTATGCGTTTTGCGTTATGCGATATTCGTTATGCGTTATGCGTTGTGCGTTGTGCGTTCTGCGTTATGGGTTATGGGTTATGCGTTATGCTTTATGCGTTATGCATTTTGCGTTATGCGTTATGCGTTATGCGTTATGCGTTATGAGTTATAAGTTATGCGTAATGCGTTATGCGTTATGCGTTATGCGTTATGCGTTATACGTTATGCGTTGTGCGTTATACGCTTGCGTTATGCCTTATGGGTTATGCGTAATGCGTTATGCGTTATGCCTTATGCATTATGCGTTATGCGTTATGAATATTGCGTTATACGTTATGTATTATGCGTTATGCCTTATGCGTTATGCGATATGCGTCATGTATCAAGCCTTATGCGATATGGGTTATGCGTTAACGTTATGCGTTATGCGTTATTGCATTATGCGTTTTGCGTTATGCGTTATGCGTTATGCGTTATGCTTTATGCGTTCTGCGTTATGGGTTATGAGTTATGCTTTATGCGTTATGCTTTATGCGTTATGCGTTATGCTTTATGCTTTATGCTTTATGCGTTATGCGTTATGCGTTATGCGTTATGCGTTATGTCTTTTGCGTTATGCGTCATGAGTTTTGCGTTATAAGTTATGCGTTATGCGTTATGCGTTATGCGTTGTGCATTATGCGTTATGCGTTATGGGTTATGTTTTATGCGTTATGCGATAGGCGTTATGCGTTAAGCGTAATGCTTTACGCGTTATGCGTTATGCGTTATGTGTTATACGTTTGCGTTATGCGTTAGGCGTTATGCGTTATGCTTTATGCGTTATGCGTTATGCGTTATGCGTTATGGGTTATGCCTTTTGCGTTATGAGTTATGCGTCATGCGTTTTGCGTTATACGTTATGCGTTATGCGTTTTGCGTTATAGGTTATGCGATATGCGTTATGCGTTATGCCTTTTGCGTTATGCTTTATGCGTTATGCGTTATGCGTTATGCGTTATGCGTTAACGTTATGCGTTATGCCTTTTGCGTTATCCGTTATGCGTTTTGCGTTATGCGTTATGCGTTATGCGTTATGCGTTATGCGTTATGCGTTATGCGTTATGCGTTATGCGTTATGCGTTGTGCGTTGTGCGTTCTGCGTTATGGGTTATGGGTTATGCGTTATGCTTTATGCGTTATGCATTTTGCGTTATGCGTTATGCGTTATGCGTTATTCGTTATGAGTTATGGGTTATGCGTTATGCGTTTTGCGTTATGCGATATTCGTTATGCGTTATGCGTTGTGCGTTGTGCGTTCTGCGTTATGGGTTATGGGTTATGCGTTATGCTTTATGCGTTATGCATTTTGCGTTATGCGTTATGCGTTATGCGTTATGCGTTATGCTTTTGCGTTATGCGCCATGCGTTATGCGTCATGAGTTATAAGTTATGTGTTATGCGCCATGCGTTATGCGTTATGAGTTATAAGTTATGTGTTATGCGCCATGCGTTATGCGTTATGAGTTATAAGTTATGCGTTATGCGTTATGCGTTATGCGTTATGCGTTATGCGTTATGCGTTATGCGTTAGGCGTTGTGCATTATGCGTTATGCGTTGTGCGTTATGCGTTATGGGTTATTGGTTATGTGTTATGCGTTATGCGTTATGCGTTATGTGTTATACGTTTGCGTTATGCGTTAGGCGTTATGCGTTACGCTATATGCGTTATGCGTTATGCGTTATGCGTTATCCGTTATGCGTTATGCGTTTTGCGTTATACGTTATACGTTATGCGGTATTCGTTATGCGTTGTGCGTTATGCATTTTGCGTTATGCGTTATGCGTTATTCGTTATGAGTTATAAGTTATGCGTAATGCGTTATGCGTTATGCGTTATGCATTATGCGTTGTGAATTATGTGTTATGCGTTATGCGTTATGGGTTATGGGTTATGCGTTATGCGTTATGCATTTTGCGTTATGCGCCATGCGTTATGCGTTATGAGTTATAAGTTATGCGTTATGCGTTATGCGTTATGCGTTTTGCGTTATGCGTTATATGTTATGCGTTATGCGTTATGCGTTGTGCGTCATGCGTTATGCGTTATGCGTTATGCGTTATGTGTTATGAGTTATGCGTTATGCGTTATGCGTTATGCGTTATGCGTTATGCGTTATGCGTTCTGCGTTATGGGTTATGAGTTATGCTTTATGCGTTATGCTTTATGCGTTATGCTTTATGCGTTATGCGTTATGCGTTATGCGTTATGCGTTATGCTTTATGCGTTATGCGTTATGCGTTATGCCTTTTGCGTTATGCGTTATGAGTTTTGCGTTATACGTTTTGCGTTATGCGATATGCGTTATGCGCTATGCGTTGTGCGTTGTGCGTTCTGCGTTATGGGTTATGGGTTATGCGTTATGCTTTATGCGTTATGCATTTTGCGTTATGCGTTATGCGTTATTCGTTATGAGTTATAAGTTATGCGTAATGCGTCATGCGTTATGCGTTATGCATTATGCGTTGTGCATTATGTGTTATGCGTTATGGGTTATGGGTGATGCGTTATGCCTTATGCATTTTGATTTATGCGCCATGCGTTATGAGTTATAAGTTATGCGTTATGCGTTATGCGTTATGCGTTATGCGTTATGCGTTATGCGTTGTGCGTTGTGCGTTATGCGTTGTGCGTTATGCCTTATGCGTTATGCGTTATGCGTTATCCGTTGTTCGTTATACGTTATGCGTTGTGCGTTATACGTTTGCGTTATGCCTTATGGGTTATGCGTAATGCGTTATGCGTTATGCCTTATGCATTATGCGTTATGCGTTATGAATATTGCGTTATACGTTATGTGTTATGCGTTATGCCTTATGAGTTATGCGATATGCGTCATGTATCAAGCCTTATGCGTTATGGGTTATGCGTTAACGTTATGCGTTATGCGTTATTGCGTTATGCGTTTTGCGTTATGCGTTATGCGTTATGCGTTATGCGTTATGCGTTATGCGTTATGCGTTATGCGTTATGCGTTATGCGTTATGCGTTATGCGTTATTCGTTATGAGTTATGAGTTATAAGTTATGCGTAATGCGTTATGCGTTATGCGTTATGCGTTATGCGTTATGCGTTATGCGTTGTGCATTATGCGTTATGCGTTATGCGTTATGGGTTATGCGTTATGCGTTATGCGTTATGCGTTATGCGTTATGCCTTTTGCGTTATGAGTTATGCGTTATGCGTTTTGCGTTATACGTTATGCGTTATGCGTTTTGCGTTATAGGTTATGCGATATGCGTTACGCGTTATGCGTTATGCGTGATGCGTTATGGGTTATGAGTTATGCTTTATGCGTTATGCTTTATGCGTTATGCTTTATGCTTTATGCGTTATGCGTTATGCGTTATGCGTTATGCGTTATGCGTTATGCCTTTTGCGTTATGCGTTATGAGTTTTGCGTTATACGTTTTGCGTTATGCGATATGCATTATGCGCTATGCGTTGTGCGTTGTGCGTTCTGCGTTATGGGTTATGGGTTATGCGTTATGCTTTATGCGTTATGCATTTTGCGTTATGCGTTATGCGTTATTCGTTATGAGTTATAAGTTATGCGTAATGCGTCATGCGTTATGAGTTATGCATTATGCGTTGTGCATTATGTGTTATGCGTTATGCGTTATGGGTTATGGGTTATGCGTTATGCGTTATGCATTTTGCGTTATGCGCCATGCGTTATGAGTTATAAGTTATGCGTTATGCGTTATGCGTTATGCGTTATGCGTTATGCGTTATGCGTTATGCGTTAGGCGTTATGCATTGTGCGTTATGCGTTGTGCGCTATGCCTTATGCGTTATGCGTTATGCGTCATCCGTTGTTCGTTATACGTTATGCGTTGTGCGTTATACGTTTGCGTTATGCTTTATGGGTTATGCGTAATGCGTTATGCGTTATGCCTTATGCATTATGCGTTATGCGTTATGAATATTGCGTTATACGTTATGTATTATGCGTTATGCCTTATGAGTTATGCGATATGCGTCATGTATCAAGCCTTATGCGTTATGGGTTATGCGTTAACGTTATGCGTTATGCGTTGTGCATTATGCGTTATGCGTTATGCGTTATGGGTTATGCGTTATGCGTTATGCGTTATGCGTTATGCGTTATGCGTTATGCGTTATGCGTTATGCGTTATGCGTTATGCGTTATGCGTTATGCGTTATTCGTTATGAGTTATGAGTTATAAGTTATGCGTAATGCGTTATGCGTTATGCGTTATGCGTTATGCGTTGTGCATTATGCGTTATGCGTTATGCGTTATGGGTTATGCGTTATGCGTTATGCGTTATGAGTTATGCGTTATGCCTTTTGCGTTATGAGTTATGCGTTATGCGTTTTGCGTTATACGTTATGCGTTATGCGTTTTGCGTTATAGGTTATGCGATATGCGTTATGCGTTATGCGTTATGCGTGATGCGTTATGGGTTATGAGTTATGCTTTATGCGTTATGCTTTATGCGTTATGCTTTATGCTTTATGCGTTATGCGTTATGCGTTATGCGTTATGCGTTATGCGTTATGCGTTATGCCTTTTGCGTTATGCGTTATGAGTTTTGCGTTATACGTTTTGCGTTATGCGATATGCATTATGCGCTATGCGTTGTGCGTTGTGCGTTCTGCGTTATGGGTTATGGGTTATGCGTTATGCTTTATGCGTTATGCATTTTGCGTTATGCGTTATGCGTTATTCGTTATGAGTTATAAGTTATGCGTAATGCGTCATGCGTTATGAGTTATGCATTATGCGTTGTGCATTATGTGTTATGCGTTATGCGTTATGGGTTATGGGTTATGCGTTATGCGTTATGCATTTTGCGTTATGCGCCATGCGTTATGAGTTATAAGTTATGCGTTATGCGTTATGCGTTATGCGTTATGCGTTATGCGTTATGCGTTATGCGTTATTCGTTATGAGTTATGAGTTATAAGTTATGCGTAATGCGTTATGCGTTATGCGTTATGCGTTATGCGTTGTGCATTATGCGTTATGCGTTATGCGTTATGGGTTATGCGTTATGCGTTATGCGTTATGCGTTATGCGTTATGCCTTTTGCGTTATGAGTTATGCGTTATGCGTTTTGCGTTATACGTTATGCGTTATGCGTTTTGCGTTATAGGTTATGCGATATGCGTTATGCGTTATGCGTTATGCGTGATGCGTTATGGGTTATGAGTTATGCTTTATGCGTTATGCTTTATGCGTTATGCTTTATGCTTTATGCGTTATGCGTTATGCGTTATGCGTTATGCGTTATGCGTTATGCGTTATGCCTTTTGCGTTATGCGTTATGAGTTTTGCGTTATACGTTTTGCGTTATGCGATATGCATTATGCGCTATGCGTTGTGCGTTGTGCGTTCTGCGTTATGGGTTATGGGTTATGCGTTATGCTTTATGCGTTATGCATTTTGCGTTATGCGTTATGCGTTATTCGTTATGAGTTATAAGTTATGCGTAATGCGTCATGCGTTATGAGTTATGCATTATGCGTTGTGCATTATGTGTTATGCGTTATGCGTTATGGGTTATGGGTTATGCGTTATGCGTTATGCATTTTGCGTTATGCGCCATGCGTTATGAGTTATAAGTTATGCGTTATGCGTTATGCGTTATGCGTTATGCGTTATGCGTTATCCGTTATGCGTTAGGCGTTATGCATTGTGCGTTATGCGTTGTGCGCTATGCCTTATGCGTTATGCGTTATGCGTCATCCGTTGTTCGTTATACGTTATGCGTTGTGCGTTATACGTTTGCGTTATGCTTTATGGGTTATGCGTAATGCGTTATGCGTTATGCCTTATGCATTATGCGTTATGCGTTATGAATATTGCGTTATACGTTATGTATTATGCGTTATGCCTTATGAGTTATGCGATATGCGTCATGTATCAAGCCTTATGCGTTATGGGTTATGCGTTAACGTTATGCGTTATGCGTTGTGCATTATGCGTTATGCGTTATGCGTTATGGGTTATGCGTTATGCGTTATGCGTTATGCGTTATGCGTTATGCGTTATGCGTTATGCGTTATGCGTTATGCGTTATGCGTTATGCGTTATGCGTTCTGCGTTATGGGTTATGTGTTATACGTTTGCGTTATGCGTTATGCGTTATGCGTTATGCGTTCTGCGTTATGGGTTATGTGTTATACGTTTGCGTTACGCGTTATGCGTTATGCGTTATTCGTTATGCATTTCGCGTTATGCGTTATACGTTATTCGTTATGAGTTATAAGTTATGCGTAATGCGTTATGCGTTATGCGTTATGCATTATGCGTTATGCATTTTGTGTTATGCGCCATGCGTTATGCGTTATGAGTTATAAGTTATGCGTTATGCGTTATGCGTTATGCGTTATGCGTTATGCGTTATGCGTTATGCGTTATGCGTTATGCGTTATGCGTTATGCGTTATGCGCTATGCGTTGTGCGTTGTGCGTTCTGCGTTATGGGTTATGGGTTATGCGTTATGCTTTATGCGTTATGCATTTTGCGTTATGCGTTATGCGTTATTCGTTATGAGTTATAAGTTATGCGTAATGCGTCATGCGTTATGCGTTATGCATTATGCGTTGTGCATTATGTGTTATGCGTTATGCGTTATGGGTTATGGGTTATGCGTTATGCGTTATGCATTTTGCGTTATGCGCCATGCGTTATGAGTTATAAGTTATGCGTTATGCGTTATGCGTTATGCGTTAGGCGTTATGCATTGTGCGTTATGCGTTGTGCGTTATGCCTTATGCGTTATGCGTTATGCGTTATGCGTTATGCGTTATGCGTTATGCGTTATGGGTTATGGGTTATGCGTTATGGGTTATGCGTTATGCTTTATGCGTTATGCATTTTGCGTTATGTGTTATGCGTTATTCGTTATGAGTTATAAGTTATGCGTAATGCGTTATGCGTTATGCGTTATGCATTATGCGTTGTGCATTATGTGTTATGCGTTATGCGTTATGGGTTATGGGTTATGCGTTATGCGTTATGCATTTTGTGTTATGCGCCATGCGTTATGCGTTATGAGTTATAAGTTATGCGTTATGCGTTATGCGTTATGCGTCATGCGTTATGCGTAATGCGTTATGCGTTATGCGTTATGCGTTATACGTTATGCGTTGTGCGTTATACGCTTGCGTTATGCCTTATGGGTTATGCGTAATGCGTTATGCGTTATGCCTTATGCATTATGCGTTATGCGTTATGAATATTGCGTTATACGTTATGTATTATGCGTTATGCCTTATGCGTTATGCGATATGCGTCATGTATCAAGCCTTATGCGTTATGGGTTATGCGTTAACGTTATGCGTTATGCGTTATTGCGTTATGCGTTTTGCGTTATGCGTTATGCGTTATGCGTTATGCTTTATGCGTTCTGCGTTATGGGTTATGAGTTATGCTTTATGCGTTATGCTTTATGCGTTATGCGTTATGCTTTATGCTTTATGCGTTATGCGTTATGCGTTATGCGTTATGCGTTATGCGTTATGTCTTTTGCGTTATGCGTCATGAGTTTTGCGTTATAAGTTATGCGTTATGCGTTATGCGTTGTGCATTATGCGTTATGCGTTATGGGTTATGTTTTATGCGTTATGCGATAGGCGTTATGCGTTAAGCGTAATGCTTTACGCGTTATGCGTTATGCGTTATGTGTTATACGTTTGCGTTATGCGTTAGGCGTTATGCGTTATGCTTTATGCGTTATGCGTTATGCGTTATGCGTTATGGGTTATGCCTTTTGCGTTATGAGTTATGCGTCATGCGTTTTGCGTTATACGTTATGCGTTATGCGTTTTGCGTTATAGGTTATGCGATATGCGTTATGCGTTATGCGTGATGCGTTTTGCTTTATGCGTTATGCGTTATGAGTTATACGTAATGCGTTATGCGTTATGCGTTATGCGTTTTGAGTTATGGGTTATGGTTTATGCGTTATGCTTTATGCGTTATGCTTTATGCGTTATGCGTTATGCGTTATGCGTTATGCGTTATGCGTTATGCCTTTTGCGTTATGCGTTATGCGTTATGAGTTTTGCGTTATACGTTATGCGGTATTCGTTATGCGTTGTGCATTATGCGTTATGCGTTATGCGTTGTGCATTATGCGTTATGCGTTATGCGTTATGGGTTATGAATTATGCGTTATGCGATATGCGTTTTGCGTTATAGGTTATGCGATATGCGTTATGCGTTATGCGTGATGCGTTTTGCTTTATGCGTTATGCGTTATGAGTTATACGTAATGCGTTATGCGTTATGCGTTATGCGTTTTGAGTTATGGGTTATGGTTTATGCGTTATGCTTTATGCGATATGCTTTATGCGTTATGCGTTATGCGTTATGCGTTATGCGTTATGCCTTTTGCGTTATGCGTTATGCGTTATGAGTTTTGCGTTATACGTTATGCGGTATTCGTTATGCGTTGTGCATTATGCGTTATGCGTTATGCGTTATGGGTTATGAATTATGCGTTATGCGATATGCGTTATGCCTTTTGCGTTATGCGTTATGCGTTATGCGTTATGCGTTATGCGTTATGCGTTAACGTTATGCGTTATGCCTTTTGCGTTATCCGTTATGCGTTTTGCGTTATGCGTTATGCGTTATGCGTTATGCGTTATGCGTTATGCGTTATGCGTTATGCGTTATGCGTTATGCGTTAGGCGTTGTGCGTTGTGCGTTCTGCGTTATGGGTTATGGGTTATGCGTTATGCTTTATGCGTTATGCATTTTGCGTTATGTGTTATGCGTTATTCGTTATGAGTTATAAGTTATGCGTAATGCGTTATGCGTTATGCGTTATGCATTATGCGTTGTGCATTATGTGTTATGCGTTATGCGTTATGGGTTATGGGTTACGCGTTATGCGTTATGCATTTTGCGTTATGCGCCATGCGTTATGCGTTATGAGTTATGAGTTATAAGTTATGCGTTATGCGTTATGCGTTATGCGTTATGCGTCATGCGTTATGCGTTATGCGTTATATGTTATGCGTTATGAGTTATAAGTTATGCGTAATGCGTTATGCGTTATGCGTTATGCGTTATGCGTAGTGCATTATGCGTTATGCGTTGTGCGTTATGCGTTATGGGTTATGGGTTATGCGTTATGCGTTATGCGTTATGCGTTATGCGTTATGCGTTCTGCGTTATGGGTTATGAGTTATGCTTTATGCGTTATGCATTATGCGTTATGCTTTATGCTTTATGCGTTATGCGTTATGCGTTATGCGTTATGCGTTATGCCTTTTGCGTTATGCGTCATGAGTTTTGCGTTATACGTTATGCGGTATTCGTTATGCGTTGTGCATTATACGTTATGCGTTATGCGTTATGGGTTATGATTTATGCGTTATGCGATATGCGTTATGCCTTTTGCGTTATGCGTTATGCGTTATGCGTTATGCGTTAACGTTATGCGTTATGCATTTTGCGTTATGCGTTATGCGTTTTGCGTTATGCGATATGCGTTATGCGTTATGCGTTATGCGTTGTGCGTTGTGCGTTCTGCGTTATGGGTTATGGGTTATGCGTTATGCTTTATGCGTTATGCGTTGTGCGTAATGCGTTATGCGTTATGCGTTATGCGTTATGCGTAGTGCATTATGCGTTATGCGTTGTGCGTTATGCGTTATGGGTTATGGGTTATGCGTTATGCGTTATGCGTTATGCGTTATGCGTTATCCGTTCTGCGTTATGGGTTATGAGTTATGCTTTATGCGTTATGCTTTATGCGTTATGCTTTATGCTTTATGCGTTATGCGTTATTGCGTTATGCGTTTTGCGTTATGCGTTATGCGTTATGCGTTATGCGTTGTGCATTATGCGTTATGCGTTATGGGTTATGTTTTATGCGTTATGCGATAGGCGTTATGCGTTAAGCGTAATGCTTTACGCGTTATGCGTTATGCGTTATGCGTTATGTGTTATACGTTTGCGTTATGCGTTAGGCGTTATGAGTTATACGTAATGCGTTATGCGTTCTGCGTTATGCGTTTTGCGTTATGGGTTATGGTTTATGCGTTATGCTTTATGCGTTATGCTTTTTGCGTTATGCGTTATGCGTTATGCGTTATGCGTTATGCGTTATGCCTTTTGCGTTATGCGTTATGCGTTATGAGTTTTGCGTTATACGTTATGCGGTATTCGTTATGCGTTGTGCATTATGCGTTATGCGTTATGCGTTATGGGTTATGAATTATGCGTTATGCGATATGCGTTATGCCTTTTGCGTTATGCTTTATGCGTTATGCGTTATGCGTTATGCGTTATGCGTTAACGTTATGCGTTATGCCTTTTGCGTTATCCGTTATGCGTTTTGCGTCATGCGTTATGCGTTATGCGTTATGCGTTATGCGTTATGCGTTATGCGTTATGCGTTATGCGTTGTGCGTTGTGCGTTCTGCGTTATGGGTTATGGGTTATGCGTTATGCTTTATGCGTTATGCATTTTGCGTTATGTGTTATGCGTTATTCGTTATGAGTTATAAGTTATGCGTAATGCGTTATGCGTTATGCGTTATGCGTCATGCGTTATGCGTTATGCGTTATGCGTTATGCGTTATGCGTTATGCGTTATGCGTTATGCGTTATGCGTTATTCGTTATGAGTTATGGGTTATGCGTTATGCGTTTTGCGTTATGCGATATTCGTTATGCGTTATGCGTTGTGCGTTGTGCGTTCTGCGTTATGGGTTATGGGTTATGCGTTATGCTTTATGCGTTATGCATTTTGCGTTATGCGTTATGCGTTATGCGTTATGAGTTATAAGTTATGCGTAATGCGTTATGCGTTATGCGTTATGCGTTATCCGTTATGCGTTGTGCGTTATACGCTTGCGTTATGCCTTATGGGTTATGCGTAATGCGTTATGCGTTATGCCTTATGCATTATGCGTTATGCGTTATGAATATTGCGTTATACGTTATGTATTATGCGTTATGCCTTATGCGTTATGCGATATGCGTCATGTATCAAGCCTTATGCGATATGGGTTATGCGTTAACGTTATGCGTTATGCGTTATTGCATTATGCGTTTTGCGTTATGCGTTATGCGTTATGCGTTATGCTTTATGCGTTCTGCGTTATGGGTTATGAGTTATGCGTTATGCGTTATGCTTTATGCGTTATGCGTTATGCTTTATGCTTTATGCGTTATGCGTTATGCGTTATGCGTTATGCGTTATGTCTTTTGCGTTATGCGTCATGAGTTTTGCGTTATAAGTTATGCGTTATGCGTTATGCGTTATGCGTTATGCGTTATGCGTTATGCGTTATGGGTTATGTTTTATGCGTTATGCGATAGGCGTTATGCGTTAAGCGTAATGCTTTACGCGTTATGCGTTATGCGTTATGTGTTATACGTTTGCGTTATGCGTTAGGCGTTATGCGTTATGCTTTATGCGTTATGCGTTATGCGTTATGCGTTATGCGTTATGGGTTATGCCTTTTGCGTTATGAGTTATGCGTCATGCGTTATGGGTTATGAGTTATGCTTTATGCGTTATGCTTTATGCGTTATGCTTTATGCTTTATGCGTTATGCGTTATGCGTTATGCGTTATGCGTTATGCGTTATGCGTTATGCCTTTTGCGTTATGCGTTATGAGTTTTGCGTTATACGTTTTGCGTTATGCGATATGCATTATGCGCTATGCGTTGTGCGTTGTGCGTTCTGCGTTATGGGTTATGGGTTATGCGTTATGCTTTATGCGTTATGCATTTTGCGTTATGCGTTATGCGTTATTCGTTATGAGTTATAAGTTATGCGTAATGCGTCATGCGTTATGAGTTATGCATTATGCGTTGTGCATTATGTGTTATGCGTTATGCGTTATGGGTTATGGGTTATGCGTTATGCGTTATGCATTTTGCGTTATGCGCCATGCGTTATGAGTTATAAGTTATTCGTTATGAGTTATGAGTTATAAGTTATGCGTAATGCGTTATGCGTTATGCGTTATGCGTTATGCGTTGTGCATTATGCGTTATGCGTTATGCGTTATGGGTTATGCGTTATGCGTTATGCGTTATGCGTTATGCGTTATGCCTTTTGCGTTATGAGTTATGCGTTATGCGTTTTGCGTTATACGTTATGCGTTATGCGTTTTGCGTTATAGGTTATGCGATATGCGTTATGCGTTATGCGTTATGCGTGATGCGTTATGGGTTTTGAGTTATGCTTTATGCGTTATGCTTTATGCGTTATGCTTTATGCTTTATGCGTTATGCGTTATGCGTTATGCGTTATGCGTTATGCGTTATGCGTTATGCCTTTTGCGTTATGCGTTATGAGTTTTGCGTTATACGTTTTGCGTTATGCGATATGCATTATGCGCTATGCGTTGTGCGTTGTGCGTTCTGCGTTATGGGTTATGGGTTATGCGTTATGCTTTATGCGTTATGCATTTTGCGTTATGCGTTATGCGTTATTCGTTATGAGTTATAAGTTATGCGTAATGCGTCATGCGTTATGAGTTATGCATTATGCGTTGTGCATTATGTGTTATGCGTTATGCGTTATGGGTTATGGGTTATGCGTTATGCGTTATGCATTTTGCGTTATGCGCCATGCGTTATGAGTTATAAGTTATGCGTTATGCGTTATGCGTTATGCGTTAGGCGTTATGCATTGTGCGTTATGCGTTGTGCGTTATGCCTTATGCGTTATGCGTTATGCGTTATGCGTTATGCGTTATGCGTTATGGGTTATGGGTTATGCGTTATGGGTTATGCGTTATGCTTTATGCGTTATGCATTTTGCGTTATGTGTTATGCGTTATTCGTTATGAGTTATAAGTTATGCGTAATGCGTTATGCGTTATGCGTTATGCATTATGCGTTGTGCATTATGTGTTATGCGTTATGCGTTATGGGTTATGGGTTATGCGTTATGCGTTATGCATTTTGTGTTATGCGCCATGCGTTATGCGTTATGAGTTATAAGTTATGCGTTATGCGTTATGCGTTATGCGTCATGCGTTATGCGTAATGCGTTATGCGTTATGCGTTATGCGTTATACGTTATGCGTTGTGCGTTATACGCTTGCGTTATGCCTTATGGGTTATGCGTAATGCGTTATGCGTTATGCCTTATGCATTATGCGTTATGCGTTATGAATATTGCGTTATACGTTATGTATTATGCGTTATGCCTTATGCGTTATGCGATATGCGTCATGTATCAAGCCTTATGCGTTATGGGTTATGCGTTAACGTTATGCGTTATGCGTTATTGCGTTATGCGTTTTGCGTTATGCGTTATGCGTTATGCGTTATGCGTTATGCTTTATGCGTTCTGCGTTATGGGTTATGAGTTATGCTTTATGCGTTATGCTTTATGCGTTATGCGTTATGCTTTATGCTTTATGCGTTATGCGTTATGCGTTATGCGTTATGCGTTATGTCTTTTGCGTTATGCGTCATGAGTTTTGCGTTATAAGTTATGCGTTATGCGTTATGCGTTATGCGTTGTGCATTATGCGTTATGCGTTATGGGTTATGTTTTATGCGTTATGCGATAGGCGTTATGCGTTAAGCGTAATGCTTTACGCGTTATGCGTTATGCGTTATGTGTTATACGTTTGCGTTATGCGTTAGGCGTTATGCGTTATGCTTTATGCGTTATGCGTTATGCGTTATGCGTTATGCGTTATGGGTTATGCCTTTTGCGTTATGAGTTATGCGTCATGCGTTATGGGTTATGAGTTATGCTTTATGCGTTATGCTTTATGCGTTATGCTTTATGCTTTATGCGTTATGCGTTATGCGTTATGCGTTATGCGTTATGCGTTATGCGTTATGCCTTTTGCGTTATGCGTTATGAGTTTTGCGTTATACGTTTTGCGTTATGCGATATGCATTATGCGCTATGCGTTGTGCGTTGTGCGTTCTGCGTTATGGGTTATGGGTTATGCGTTATGCTTTATGCGTTATGCATTTTGCGTTATGCGTTATGCGTTATTCGTTATGAGTTATAAGTTATGCGTAATGCGTCATGCGTTATGAGTTATGCATTATGCGTTGTGCATTATGTGTTATGCGTTATGCGTTATGGGTTATGGGTTATGCGTTATGCGTTATGCATTTTGCGTTATGCGCCATGCGTTATGAGTTATAAGTTATTCGTTATGAGTTATGAGTTATAAGTTATGCGTAATGCGTTATGCGTTATGCGTTATGCGTTATGCGTTGTGCATTATGCGTTATGCGTTATGCGTTATGGGTTATGCGTTATGCGTTATGCGTTATGCGTTATGCGTTATGCCTTTTGCGTTATGAGTTATGCGTTATGCGTTTTGCGCTATACGTTATGCGTTATGCGTTTTGCGTTATAGGTTATGCGATATGCGTTATGCGTTATGCGTTATGCATTTTGCGTTATGCGTTATGCGTTATTCGTTATGAGTTATAAGTTATGCGTAATGCGTCATGCGTTATGAGTTATGCATTATGCGTTGTGCATTATGTGTTATGCGTTATGCGTTATGGGTTATGGGTTATGCGTTATGCGTTATGCATTTTGCGTTATGCGCCATGCGTTATGAGTTATAAGTTATGCGTTATGCGTTATGCGTTATGCGTTATGCGTTATGCGTTATGCGTTATGCGTTAGGCGTTATGCATTGTGCGTTATGCGTTGTGCGCTATGCCTTATGCGTTATGCGTTATGCGTCATCCGTTGTTCGTTATACGTTATGCGTTGTGCGTTATACGTTTGCGTTATGCTTTATGGGTTATGCGTAATGCGTTATGCGTTATGCCTTATGCATTATGCGTTATGCGTTATGAATATTGCGTTATACGTTATGTATTATGCGTTATGCCTTATGAGTTATGCGATATGCGTCATGTATCAAGCCTTATGCGTTATGGGTTATGCGTTAACGTTATGCGTTATGCGTTGTGCATTATGCGTTATGCGTTATGCGTTATGGGTTATGCGTTATGCGTTATGCGTTATGCGTTATGCGTTATGCGTTATGCGTTATGCGTTATGCGTTATGCGTTATGCGTTATGCGTTATGCGTTATGCGTTATGCGTTATTCGTTATGAGTTATGAGTTATAAGTTATGCGTAATGCGTTATGCGTTATGCGTTATGCGTTATGCGTTGTGCATTATGCGTTATGCGTTATGCGTTATGGGTTATGCGTTATGCGTTATGCGTTATGCGTTATGCGTTATGCCTTTTGCGTTATGAGTTATGCGTTATGCGTTTTGCGTTATACGTTATGCGTTATGCGTTTTGCGTTATAGGTTATGCGATATGCGTTATGCGTTATGCGTTATGCGTGATGCGTTATGGGTTATGAGTTATGCTTTATGCGTTATGCTTTATGCGTTATGCTTTATGCTTTATGCGTTATGCGTTATGCGTTATGCGTTATGCGTTATGCGTTATGCGTTATGCCTTTTGCGTTATGCGTTATGAGTTTTGCGTTATACGTTTTGCGTTATGCGATATGCATTATGCGCTATGCGTTGTGCGTTGTGCGTTCTGCGTTATGGGTTATGGGTTATGCGTTATGCTTTATGCGTTATGCATTTTGCGTTATGCGTTATGCGTTATTCGTTATGAGTTATAAGTTATGCGTAATGCGTCATGCGTTATGAGTTATGCATTATGCGTTGTGCATTATGTGTTATGCGTTATGCGTTATGGGTTATGGGTTATGCGTTATGCGTTATGCATTTTGCGTTATGCGCCATGCGTTATGAGTTATAAGTTATGCGTTATGCGTTATGCGTTATGCGTTATGCGTTATGCGTTATGCGTTATGCGTTAGGCGTTATGCATTGTGCGTTATGCGTTGTGCGCTATGCCTTATGCGTTATGCGTTATGCGTCATCCGTTGTTCGTTATACGTTATGCGTTGTGCGTTATACGTTTGCGTTATGCTTTATGGGTTATGCGTAATGCGTTATGCGTTATGCCTTATGCATTATGCGTTATGCGTTATGAATATTGCGTTATACGTTATGTATTATGCGTTATGCCTTATGAGTTATGCGATATGCGTCATGTATCAAGCCTTATGCGTTATGGGTTATGCGTTAACGTTATGCGTTATGCGTTGTGCATTATGCGTTATGCGTTATGCGTTATGGGTTATGCGTTATGCGTTATGCGTTATGCGTTATGCGTTATGCGTTATGCGTTATGCGTTATGCGTTATGCGTTATGCGTTATGCGTTATGCGTTCTGCGTTATGGGTTATGTGTTATACGTTTGCGTTATGCGTTATGCGTTATGCGTTATGCGTTCTGCGTTATGGGTTATGTGTTATACGTTTGCGTTACGCGTTATGCGTTATGCGTTATTCGTTATGCATTTCGCGTTATGCGTTATACGTTATTCGTTATGAGTTATAAGTTATGCGTAATGCGTTATGCGTTATGCGTTATGCATTATGCGTTATGCATTTTGTGTTATGCGCCATGCGTTATGCGTTATGAGTTATAAGTTATGCGTTATGCGTTATGCGTTATGCGTTATGCGTTATGCGTTATGCGTTATGCGTTATGCGTTATGCGTTATGCGCTATGCGTTGTGCGTTGTGCGTTCTGCGT
Organism: Lasioglossum morio; assembly: GCA_916610235.2. NCBI lineage: Eukaryota > Metazoa > Arthropoda > Insecta > Hymenoptera > Halictidae > Lasioglossum > Lasioglossum morio. Next base: position 1,770,073 of record CAKAJA020000151.1, on the reverse strand, counting down.
TATGGGTTATGGGTTATGCGTTATGCTTTATGCGTTATGCATTTTGCCTTATGCGTTATGCGTTATTCGTTATGAGTTATAAGTTATGCGTAATGCGTCATGCGTTATGCGTTATGCATTATGCGTTGTGCATTATGTGTTATGCGTTATGCGTTATGGGTTATGGGTTATGCGTTATGCGTTATGCATTTTGCGTTATGCGCCATGCGTTATGAGTTATAAGTTATGCGTTATGCGTTATGCGTTATGCGTTAGGCGTTATGCATTGTGCGTTATGCGTTGTGCGTTATGCCTTATGCGTTATGCGTTATGCGTTATGCGTTATGCGTTATGCGTTATGCGTTATGCGTTATGGGTTATGGGTTATGCGTTATGGGTTATGCGTTATGCTTTATGCGTTATGCATTTTGCGTTATGTGTTATGCGTTATTCGTTATGAGTTATAAGTTATGCGTAATGCGTTATGCGTTATGCGTTATGCATTATGCGTTGTGCATTATGTGTTATGCGTTATGCGTTATGGGTTATGGGTTATGCGTTATGCGTTATGCATTTTGTGTTATGCGCCATGCGTTATGCGTTATGAGTTATAAGTTATGCGTTATGCGTTATGCGTTATGCGTCATGCGTTATGCGTAATGCGTTATGCGTTATGCGTTATGCGTTATACGTTATGCGTTGTGCGTTATACGCTTGCGTTATGCCTTATGGGTTATGCGTAATGCGTTATGCGTTATGCCTTATGCATTATGCGTTATGCGTTATGAATATTGCGTTATACGTTATGTATTATGCGTTATGCCTTATGCGTTATGCGATATGCGTCATGTATCAAGCCTTATGCGTTATGGGTTATGCGTTAACGTTATGCGTTATGCGTTATTGCGTTATGCGTTTTGCGTTATGCGTTATGCGTTATGCGTTATGCTTTATGCGTTCTGCGTTATGGGTTATGAGTTATGCTTTATGCGTTATGCTTTATGCGTTATGCGTTATGCTTTATGCTTTATGCGTTATGCGTTATGCGTTATGCGTTATGCGTTATGTCTTTTGCGTTATGCGTCATGAGTTTTGCGTTATAAGTTATGCGTTATGCGTTATGCGTTATGCGTTGTGCATTATGCGTTATGCGTTATGGGTTATGTTTTATGCGTTATGCGATAGGCGTTATGCGTTAAGCGTAATGCTTTACGCGTTATGCGTTATGCGTTATGTGTTATACGTTTGCGTTATGCGTTAGGCGTTATGCGTTATGCTTTATGCGTTATGCGTTATGCGTTATGGGTTATGCCTTTTGCGTTATGAGTTATGCGTCATGCGTTTTGCGTTATACGTTATGCGTTATGCGTTTTGCGTTATAGGTTATGCGATATGCGTTATGCGTTATGCGTGATGCGTTTTGCTTTATGCGTTATGCGTTATGAGTTATACGTAATGCGTTATGCGTTATGCGTTATGCGTTTTGAGTTATGGGTTATGGTTTATGCGTTATGCTTTATGCGTTATGCTTTATGCGTTATGCGTTATGCGTTATGCGTTATGCGTTATGCGTTATGCCTTTTGCGTTATGCGTTATGCGTTATGAGTTTTGCGTTATACGTTATGCGGTATTCGTTATGCGTTGTGCATTATGCGTTATGCGTTATGCGTTATGGGTTATGAATTATGCGTTATGCGATATGCGTTATGCCTTTTGCGTTATGCGTTATGCGTTATGCGTTATGCGTTATGCGTTATGCGTTAACGTTATGCGTTATGCCTTTTGCGTTATCCGTTATGCGTTTTGCGTTATGCGTTATGCGTTATGCGTTATGCGTTATGCGTTATGCGTTATGCGTTATGCGTTATGCGTTAGGCGTTGTGCGTTGTGCGTTCTGCGTTATGGGTTATGGGTTATGCGTTATGCTTTATGCGTTATGCATTTTGCGTTATGTGTTATGCGTTATTCGTTATGAGTTATAAGTTATGCGTAATGCGTTATGCGTTATGCGTTATGCATTATGCGTTGTGCATTATGTGTTATGCGTTATGCGTTATGGGTTATGGGTTATGCGTTATGCGTTATGCATTTTGCGTTATGCGCCATGCGTTATGCGTTATGAGTTATGAGTTATAAGTTATGCGTTATGCGTTATGCGTTATGCGTTATGCGTCATGCGTTATGCGTTATGCGTTATATGTTATGCGTTATGAGTTATAAGTTATGCGTAATGCGTTATGCGTTATGCGTTATGCGTTATGCGTAGTGCATTATGCGTTATGCGTTGTGCGTTATGCGTTATGGGTTATGGGTTATGCGTTATGCGTTATGCGTTATGCGTTATGCGTTATGCGTTCTGCGTTATGGGTTATGAGTTATGCTTTATGCGTTATGCATTATGCGTTATGCTTTATGCTTTATGCGTTATGCGTTATGCGTTATGCGTTATGCGTTATGCCTTTTGCGTTATGCGTCATGAGTTTTGCGTTATACGTTATGCGGTATTCGTTATGCGTTGTGCATTATACGTTATGCGTTATGCGTTATGGGTTATGATTTATGCGTTATGCGATATGCGTTATGCCTTTTGCGTTATGCGTTATGCGTTATGCGTTATGCGTTAACGTTATGCGTTATGCATTTTGCGTTATGCGTTATGCGTTTTGCGTTATGCGATATGCGTTATGCGTTATGCGTTATGCGTTGTGCGTTGTGCGTTCTGCGTTATGGGTTATGGGTTATGCGTTATGCTTTATGCGTTATGCGTTATGCGTAATGCGTTATGCGTTATGCGTTATGCGTTATGCGTAGTGCATTATGCGTTATGCGTTGTGCGTTATGCGTTATGGGTTATGGGTTATGCGTTATGCGTTATGCGTTATGCGTTATGCGTTATCCGTTCTGCGTTATGGGTTATGAGTTATGCTTTATGCGTTATGCTTTATGCGTTATGCTTTATGCTTTATGCGTTATGCGTTATTGCGTTATGCGTTTTGCGTTATGCGTTATGCGTTATGCGTTATGCGTTGTGCATTATGCGTTATGCGTTATGGGTTATGTTTTATGCGTTATGCGATAGGCGTTATGCGTTAAGCGTAATGCTTTACGCGTTATGCGTTATGCGTTATGCGTTATGTGTTATACGTTTGCGTTATGCGTTAGGCGTTATGCGTTATGCTTTATGCGTTATGCGTTATGCGTTATGCGTTATGGGTTATGCCTTTTGCGTTATGAGTTATGCGTCATGCGTTTTGCTTTATGCGTTATGCGTTATGAGTTATACGTAATGCGTTATGCGTTCTGCGTTATGCGTTTTGCGTTATGGGTTATGGTTTATGCGTTATGCTTTATGCGTTATGCTTTTTGCGTTATGCGTTATGCGTTATGCGTTATGCGTTATGCGTTATGCCTTTTGCGTTATGCGTTATGCGTTATGAGTTTTGCGTTATACGTTATGCGGTATTCGTTATGCGTTGTGCATTATGCGTTATGCGTTATGCGTTATGGGTTATGAATTATGCGTTATGCGATATGCGTTATGCCTTTTGCGTTATGCTTTATGCGTTATGCGTTATGCGTTATGCGTTATGCGTTAACGTTATGCGTTATGCCTTTTGCGTTATCCGTTATGCGTTTTGCGTTATGCGTTATGCGTTATGCGTTATGCGTTATGCGTTATGCGTTATGCGTTATGCGTTATGCGTTGTGCGTTGTGCGTTCTGCGTTATGGGTTATGGGTTATGCGTTATGCTTTATGCGTTATGCATTTTGCGTTATGTGTTATGCGTTATTCGTTATGAGTTATAAGTTATGCGTAATGCGTTATGCGTTATGCGTTATGCGTCATGCGTTATGCGTTATGCGTTATGCGTTATGCGTTATGCGTTATGCGTTATGCGTTATGCGTTATGCGTTATTCGTTATGAGTTATGGGTTATGCGTTATGCGTTTTGCGTTATGCGATATTCGTTATGCGTTATGCGTTGTGCGTTGTGCGTTCTGCGTTATGGGTTATGGGTTATGCGTTATGCTTTATGCGTTATGCATTTTGCGTTATGCGTTATGCGTTATGCGTTATGAGTTATAAGTTATGCGTAATGCGTTATGCGTTATGCGTTATGCGTTATACGTTATGCGTTGTGCGTTATACGCTTGCGTTATGCCTTATGGGTTATGCGTAATGCGTTATGCGTTATGCCTTATGCATTATGCGTTATGCGTTATGAATATTGCGTTATACGTTATGTATTATGCGTTATGCCTTATGCGTTATGCGATATGCGTCATGTATCAAGCCTTATGCGATATGGGTTATGCGTTAACGTTATGCGTTATGCGTTATTGCATTATGCGTTTTGCGTTATGCGTTATGCGTTATGCGTTATGCTTTATGCGTTCTGCGTTATGGGTTATGAGTTATGCTTTATGCGTTATGCTTTATGCGTTATGCGTTATGCTTTATGCTTTATGCGTTATGCGTTATGCGTTATGCGTTATGCGTTATGTCTTTTGCGTTATGCGTCATGAGTTTTGCGTTATAAGTTATGCGTTATGCGTTATGCGTTATGCGTTGTGCATTATGCGTTATGCGTTATGGGTTATGTTTTATGCGTTATGCGATAGGCGTTATGCGTTAAGCGTAATGCTTTACGCGTTATGCGTTATGCGTTATGTGTTATACGTTTGCGTTATGCGTTAGGCGTTATGCGTTATGCTTTATGCGTTATGCGTTATGCGTTATGCGTTATGCGTTATGGGTTATGCCTTTTGCGTTATGAGTTATGCGTCATGCGTTTTGCGTTATACGTTATGCGTTATGCGTTTTGCGTTATAGGTTATGCGATATGCGTTATGCGTTATGCCTTTTGCGTTATGCTTTATGCGTTATGCGTTATGCGTTATGCGTTATGCGTTAACGTTATGCGTTATGCCTTTTGCGTTATCCGTTATGCGTTTTGCGTTTTGCGTTATGCGTTATGCGTTATGCGTTATGCGTTATGCGTTATGCGTTGTGCGTTGTGCGTTCTGCGTTATGGGTTATGGGTTATGCGTTATGCTTTATGCGTTATGCATTTTGCGTTATGTGTTATGCGTTATTCGTTATGAGTTATAAGTTATGCGTAATGCGTTATGCGTTATGCGTTATGCGTCATGCGTTATGCGTTATGCGTTATGCGTTATGCGTTATGCGTTATGCGTTATGCGTTATGCGTTATGCGTTATTCGTTATGAGTTATGGGTTATGCGTTATGCGTTTTGCGTTATGCGATATTCGTTATGCGTTATGCGTTGTGCGTTGTGCGTTCTGCGTTATGGGTTATGGGTTATGCGTTATGCTTTATGCGTTATGCATTTTGCGTTATGCGTTATGCGTTATGCGTTATGCGTTATGCTTTTGCGTTATGCGCCATGCGTTATGCGTCATGAGTTATAAGTTATGTGTTATGCGCCATGCGTTATGCGTTATGAGTTATAAGTTATGTGTTATGCGCCATGCGTTATGCGTTATGAGTTATAAGTTATGCGTTATGCGTTATGCGTTATGCGTTATGCGTTATGCGTTATGCGTTAGGCGTTGTGCATTATGCGTTATGCGTTGTGCGTTATGCGTTATGGGTTATTGGTTATGTGTTATGCTTTATGCGTTATGTGTTATACGTTTGCGTTATGCGTTAGGCGTTATGCGTTACGCTATATGCGTTATGCGTTATGCGTTATGCGTTATGCGTTATGCGTTATGCGTTTTGCGTTATACGTTATACGTTATGCGGTATTCGTTATGCGTTGTGCGTTATGCATTTTGCGTTATGCGTTATGCGTTATTCGTTATGAGTTATAAGTTATGCGTAATGCGTTATGCGTTATGCGTTATGCATTATGCGTTGTGAATTATGTGTTATGCGTTATGCGTTATGGGTTATGGGTTATGCGTTATGCGTTATGCATTTTGCGTTATGCGCCATGCGTTATGCGTTATGAGTTATAAGTTATGCGTTATGCGTTATGCGTTATGCGTTTTGCGTTATGCGTTATATGTTATGCGTTATGCGTTATGCGTTGTGCGTCATGCGTTATGCGTTATGCGTTATGCGTTATGTGTTATGAGTTATGCGTTATGCGTTATGCGTTATGCGTTATGCGTTATGCGTTATGCGTTATGCGTTATGCGTTATGCGTTATGCGTTCTGCGTTATGGGTTATGAGTTATGCTTTATGCGTTATGCTTTATGCGTTATGCTTTATGCTTTATGCGTTATGCGTTATGCGTTATGCGTTATGCGTTATGCTTTATGCGGTATGCGTTATGCGTTATGCCTTTTGCGTTATGCGTTATGAGTTTTGCGTTATACGTTTTGCGTTATGCGATATGCGTTATGCGCTATGCGTTGTGCGTTGTGCGTTCTGCGTTATGGGTTATGGGTTATGCGTTATGCTTTATGCGTTATGCATTTTGCGTTATGCGTTATGCGTTATTCGTTATGAGTTATAAGTTATGCGTAATGCGTCATGCGTTATGCGTTATGCATTATGCGTTGTGCATTATGTGTTATGCGTTATGGGTTATGGGTGATGCGTTATGCCTTATGCATTTTGATTTATGCGCCATGCGTTATGAGTTATAAGTTATGTGTTATGCGTTATGCGTTATGCGTTATGCGTTATGCGTTATGCGTTGTGCGTTGTGCGTTATGCGTTGTGCGTTATGCCTTATGCGTTATGCGTTATGCGTTATCCGTTGTTCGTTATACGTTATGCGTTGTGCGTTATACGTTTGCGTTATGCCTTATGGGTTATGCGTAATGCGTTATGCGTTATGCCTTATGCATTATGCGTTATGCGTTATGAATATTGCGTTATACGTTATGTGTTATGCGTTATGCCTTATGAGTTATGCGATATGCGTCATGTATCAAGCCTTATGCGTTATGGGTTATGCGTTAACGTTATGCGTTATGCGTTATTGCGTTATGCGTTTTGCGTTATGCGTTATGCGTTATGCGTTATGCGTTATGCGTTATGCGTTATGCGTTATGCGTTATGCGTTATGCGTTATGCGTTATTCGTTATGAGTTATGAGTTATAAGTTATGCGTAATGCGTTATGCGTTATGCGTTATGCGTTATGCGTTGTGCATTATGCGTTATGCGTTATGCGTTATGGGTTATGCGTTATGCGTTATGCGTTATGCGTTATGCGTTATGCCTTTTGCGTTATGAGTTATGCGTCTTGCGTTTTGCGTTATACGTTATGCGTTATGCGTTTTGCGTTATAGGTTATGCGATATGCGTTATGCGTTATGCGTTATGCGTGATGCGTTATGGGTTATGAGTTATGCTTTATTCGTTATGCTTTATGCGTTATGCTTTATGCTTTATGCGTTATGCGTTATGCGTTATGCGTTATGCGTTATGCGTTATGCGTTATGCCTTTTGCGTTATGCGTTATGAGTTTTGCGTTATACGTTTTGCGTTATGCGATATGCATTATGCGCTATGCGTTGTGCGTTGTGCGTTCTGCGTTATGGGTTATGGGTTATGCGTTATGCTTTATGCGTTATGCATTTTGCGTTATGCGTTATGCGTTATTCGTTATGAGTTATAAGTTATGCGTAATGCGTCATGCGTTATGAGTTATGCATTATGCGTTGTGCATTATGTGTTATGCGTTATGCGTTATGGGTTATGGGTTATGCGTTATGCGTTATGCATTTTGCGTTATGCGCCATGCGTTATGAGTTATAAGTTATGCGTTATGCGTTATGCGTTATGCGTTATGCGTTATGCGTTATGCGTTATGCGTTAGGCGTTATGCATTGTGCGTTATGCGTTGTGCGTTATGCCTTATGCGTTATGCGTTATGCGTCATCCGTTGTTCGTTATACGTTATGCGTTGTGCGTTATACGTTTGCGTTATGCTTTATGGGTTATGCGTAATGCGTTATGCGTTATGCCTTATGCATTATGCGTTATGCGTTATGAATAATGCGTTATACGTTATGTATTATGCGTTATGCCTTATGAGTTATGCGATATGCGTCATGTATCAAGCCTTATGCGTTATGGGTTATGCGTTAACGTTATGCGTTATGCGTTGTGCATTATGCGTTATGCGTTATGGGTTATGCGTTATGCGTTATGCGTTATGCGTTATGCGTTATGCGTTATGCGTTATGCGTTATGCGTTATGCGTTATGCGTTATGCGTTATGCGTTATGCGTTCTGCGTTATGGGTTATGTGTTATACGTTTGCGTTATGCGTTATGCGTTATGCGTTATGCGTTCTGCGTTATGGGTTATGTGTTATACGTTTGCGTTATGCGTTATGCGTTATTCGTTATGCATTTTGCGTTATGCGTTATACGTTATTCGTTATGAGTTATAAGTTATGCGTAATGCGTTATGCGTTATGCGTTATGCATTATGCGTTATGCATTTTGTGTTATGCGCCATGCGTTATGCGTTATGAGTTATAAGTTATGCGTTATGCGTTATGCGTTATGCGTTATGCGTTATGCGTTATGCGTTATGCGTTATGCGTTATGCGTTATGCGCTATGCGTTGTGCGTTGTGCGTTCTGCGTTATGGGTTATGGGTTATGCGTTATGCTTTATGCGTTATGCATTTTGCGTTATGCGTTATGCGTTATTCGTTATGAGTTATAAGTTATGCGTAATGCGTCATGCGTTATGCGTTATGCATTATGCGTTGTGCATTATGTGTTATGCGTTATGCGTTATGGGTTATGGGTTATGCGTTATGCGTTATGCATTTTGCGTTATGCGCCATGCGTTATGAGTTATAAGTTATGCGTTATGCGTTATGCGTTATGCGTTATGCGTTATGCGTTAGGCGTTATGCATTGTGCGTTATGCGTTGTGCGTTATGCCTTATGCGTTATGCGTTATGCGTCATCCGTTGTTCGTTATACGTTATGCGTTGTGCGTTATACGTTTGCGTTATGCCTTATGGGTTATGCGTAATGCGTTATGCGTTATGCCTTATGCATTATGCGTTATGCGTTATGAATATTGCGTTATACGTTATGTATTATGCGTTATGCCTTATGAGTTATGCGATATGCGTCATGTATCAAGCCTTATGCGTTATGGGTTATGCGTTAACGTTATGCGTTATGCGTTATTGCGTTATGCGTTTTGCGTTATGCGTTATGCGTTATGCGGTATGCGTTATGCGTTATGCGTTATGCGTTATGCGTTATGCGTTATGCGTTATGCGTTATTCGTTATGAGTTATGAGTTATAAGTTATGCGTAATGCGTTATGCGTTATGCGTTATGCGTTATGCGTTGTGCATTATGCGTTATGCGTTATGCGTTATGGGTTATGCGTTATGCGTTATGCGTTATGCGTTATGCGTTATGCGTTATGCGTTATGCGTTATGCGTTATGCGTTATGCGTTATGCGTTATGCGTTATGCGTTATGCGTTATGCGTTATGCGTTATGCGTTATGCGTTATGCGTTATGCGTTATGCGTTATGCGTTCTGCGTTATGGGTTATGTGTTATACGTTTGCGTTATGCGTTATGCGTTATGCGTTATGCGTTGTGCGTTATGCGTTATGCGTTATGCGTTATGCGTTATGCGTTATGCGTTATGCGTTATGCGTTATGCATTGTGCGTTATGCGTTGTGCGTTATGCCTTATGAGTTATGCGTTATGCGTTATCCGTTGTTCGTTATACGTTATGCGTTGTGCGTTATACGTTTGCGTTATGCCTTATGGGTTATGCGTAATGCGTTATGCGTTATGCCTTATGCATTATGCGTTATGCGTTATGAATATTGCGTTATACGATATGTATTATGCGTTATGCCTTATGAGTTATGCGATATGCGTCATGTATCAAGCCTTATGCGTTATGGGTTATGCGTTATGCGTTATGCGTTATTGCGTTATGCGTTTTGCGTTATGCGTCATGCGGTATGCGTTATGCGTTATGCGTTATGCGTTATGCGTTATGCGTTATGCGTTATGCGTTATGCGTTATTCGTTATGAGTTATGAGTTATAAGTTATGCGTAATGCGTTATGCGTTATGCGTTATGCGTTGTGCATTATGCGTTATGCGTTATGCGTTATGGGTTATGCGTTATGCGTTATGCGTTATGCGTTATGCGTTATGCGTTATGCGTTATGCGTTATGCGTTATGCGTTATGCGTTATGCGTTATGCGTTATGCGTTCTGCGTTATGGGTTATGTGTTATACGTTTGCGTTATGCGTTATGCGTTATGCGTTCTGCGTTATGGGTTATGTGTTATACGTTTGCGTTATGCGTTATGCGTTATGCATTTTGCGTTATGCGTTATACGTTATTCGTTATGAGTTATAAGTTATGCGTAATGCGTTATGCGTTATGCGTTATGCATTATGCGTTGTGAATTATGTGTTATGCGTTATGCGTTATGGGTTATGGGTTATGCGTTATGCGTTATGCAGTTTGCGTTATGCGCCATGCGTTATGCGTTATGAGTTATAAGTTATGCGTTATGCGTTATGCGTTATGCGTTATGCGTTATGCGTTATGCGTTATGCGTTATGCGTTATGCGTTATGCGCTATGCGTTGTGCGTTGTGCGTTCTGCGTTATGGGTTATGGGTTATGCGTTATGCTATATGCGTTATGCATTTTGCGTTATGCGTTATGCGTTATTCGTTATGAGTTATAAGTTATGCGTAATGCGTCATGCGTTATGCGTTATGCATTATGCGTTGTGCATTATGTGTTATGCGTTATGCGTTATGGGTTATGGGTTATGCGTTATGCGTTATGCATTTTGCGTTATGCGCCATGCGTTATGAGTTATAAGTTATGCGTTATGCGTTATGCGTTATGCGTTATGCGTTATGCGTTATGCGTTATGCGTTATGCGTTATGCGTTATGCGCTATGCGTTGTGCGTTGTGCGTTCTGCGTTATGGGTTATGGGTTATGCGTTATGCTATATGCGTTATGCATTTTGCGTTATGCGTTATGCGTTATTCGTTATGAGTTATAAGTTATGCGTAATGCGTCATGCGTTATGCGTTATGCATTATGCGTTGTGCATTATGTGTTATGCGTTATGCGTTATGGGTTATGGGTTATGCGTTATGCGTTATGCATTTTGCGTTATGCGCCATGCGTTATGAGTTATAAGTTATGCGTTATGCGTTATGCGTTATGCGTTATGCGTTAGGCGTTATGCATTGTGCGTTATGCGTTGTGCGTTATGCCTTATGCGTTATGCGTTATGCGTCATCCGTTGTTCGTTATACGTTATGTATTATGCGTTATGCCTTATGAGTTATGCGATATGCGTCATGTATCAAGCCATATGCGTTATGGGTTATGCGTTAACGTTATGCGTTATGCGTTCTTGCGTTATGCGTTTTGCGTTATGCGTTATGCGTTATGCGGTATGCGTTATGCGTTATGCGTTATGCGTTATGCGTTATGCGTTATGCGTTATGCGTTATGCGTTATTCGTTATGAGTTATGAGTTATAAGTTATGCGTAATGCGTTATGCGTTATGCGTTATGCGTTATTCGTTGTGCATTATGCGTTATGCGTTATGCGTTATGGGTTATGCGTTATGCGTTATGCGTTATGCGTTATGCGTTATGCGTTATGCGTTGTGCGTTATGCGTTATGCGTTATGCGTTATGCGTTATGCGTTATGCGTTATGCGTTAAGCGTTATGCGTTATGCGTTATGCGTTATGCGTTCTGCGTTATGGGTTATGTGTTATACGTTTGCGTTATGCGTTATGCGTTATGCGTTATGCGTTATGCGTTATGCGTTATGCGTTATGCGTTATGCGTTATGCGTTATGCGTTATGCATTGTGCGTTTTGCGTTGTGCGTTATGCCTTATGAGTTATGCGTTATGCGTTATCCGTTGTTCGTTATACGTTATGCGTTGTGCGTTATACGTTTGCGTTATGCCTTATGGGTTATGCGTAATGCGTTATGCGTTATGCCTTATGCATTATGCGTTATGCGTTATGAATATTGCGTTATACGATATGTATTATGCGTTATGCCTTATGAGTTATGCGATATGCGTCATGTATCAAGCCTTATGCGTTATGGGTTATGCGTTAACGTTATGCGTTATGCCTTATTGCGTTATGCGTTTTGCGTTATGCGTTATGCGTTATGCGTTATGCGTTATGCGTTATGCGTTATGCGTTATTCGTTATGAGTTATGAGTTATAAGTTATGCGTAATGCGTTATGCGTTATGCGTTATGCGTTATGCGTTGTGCATTATGCGTTATGCGTTATGCGTTATGGGTTACGCGTTATGCGTTATGCGTTATGCGTTATGCGTTATGCGTTATGCGTTATGCGTTATGCTTTAAGCGTTATGCGTTATGCGTTATGCGTTATGCGTTATGCGTTATGCGTTATGCGTTATGCGTTATGCGTTATGCGTTCTGCGTTATGGGTTATGTGTTATACGTTTGCGTTATGCGTTAGGCGTTATGCGTTATGCTTTATGCTTTATGCGTTATGCGTTATGCGATATGCGTTATGCGTTATGCGTTATGCCTTTTGCGTTATGAGTTATGCGTTATGCGTTTTGCGTTATAGGTTATGCGATATGCGTTATGCATTATGCGTGATGCGTTATGCTTTATGCGTTATGCGTTATGAGTTATACGTAATGCGTTATGCGTTATGCGTTATGCGTTATGCGTTATGCGTTATGCTTTATGCGTTATGCATTTTGCGTTGTGCATTATGCGTTATGCGTTATGCGTTATGCGTTATGGGTTATGCGTTATGCGTTATGCGTTATTCGTTTGAAGTTATAAGTTATGCGTAATGCGTCATGCGTTATGCGTTATGCATTATGCGTTGTGCATTATGTGTTATGCGTTATGCGTTATGGGTTATGGGTTATGCGTTATGCCTTATGCATTTTGATTTATGCGCCATGCGTTATGAGTTATAAGTTATGCGTTATGCGTTATGCGTTATGCTTTATGCGTTATGCATTTTGCGTTGTGCATTATGCGTTATGCGTTATGCGTTATGGGTTATGCGTTATGCGTTATGCGTTATTCGTTTGAAGTTATAAGTTATGCGTAATGCGTCATGCGTTATGCGTTATGCATTATGCGTTGTGCATTATGTGTTATGCGTTATGCGTTATGGGTTATGGGTTATGCGTTATGCCTTATGCATTTTGATTTATGCGCCATGCGTTATGAGTTATGCGTTATGCGTTATGCGTTATGCGTTATGCGTTATGCGTTATGCGTTATGCGTTATGCGTTATGCGTTGTGCGTTGTGCGTTATGCGTTGTGCGTTATGCCTTATGCGTTATGCGTTATGCGTTATCCGTTGTTCGTTATACGTTATGCGTTGTGCGTTATACGTTTGCGTTATGCCTTATGGGTTATGCGTAATGCGTTATGCGTTATGCCTTATGCATTATGCGTTATGCCTTTTGCGTTATGAGTTATGCGTTATGCGTTTTGCGTTATACGTTATGAGTTATGCGTTTTCGTTATAGGTTATGCGATATGCGATATGCGTTATGCGTTATGCGTTATGCGTTATGCGTTATGCGTTATGCGTTATGCGTTATGCGTTATGCGTTATTCGTTATGAGTTATGAGTTATAAGTTATGCGTAATGCGTTATGCGTTATGCGTTATGCGTTATGCGTTGTGCATTATGCGTTATGCGTTATGAGTTATGGGTTATGCGTTATGCGTTATGCGTTATGCGTTATGCGTTATGCGTTATGCTTTATGCGTTATGCGTTATGAGTTATACGTAATGCGTTATGCGTTATGCGTTATGCGTTATGCGTTATGCGTTATGCGTTATGCTTTATGCGTTATGCATTTTGCGTTGTGCATTATGCGTTATGCGTTATGCGTTATGCGTTATGGGTTATGCGTTATGCGTTATGCGTTATTCGTTTGAAGTTATAAGTTATGCGTAATGCGTCTTGCGTTATGCGTTATGCATTATGCGTTGTGCATTATGTGTTATGCGTTATGCGTTATGGGTTATGGGTTATGCGTTATGCCTTATGCATTTTGATTTATGCGCCATGCGTTATGAGTTATAAGTTATGCATTATGCGTTGTGAATTATGTGTTATGCACCATGCGTTATGCGTCATGCGTTATGCGTTATGCGTTATGCTTTATGCGTTATTCGTTATGAGTTATGAGTTATAAGTTATGCGTTATGCGTTATGGGTTATGCGTTAACGTTATGCGTTATGCGTTATTGCGTTATGCGTTTTGCGTTATGCGTTATGCGTTATGCGATATGCGTCATGCGTTATGCGTTATGCGTTATGCTTTATGCGTTATTCGTTATGAGTTATGAGTTATAAGTTATGCGTTATGCGTTATGCGTTATGCGTTATGCGTTAGGCGTTGTGCATTATGCGTTATGCGTTGTGCGTTATGCGTTATGGGTTATTGGTTATGTGTTATGCGTTATGCGTTATGTGTTATACGTTTGCGTTATGCGTTAGGCGTTATGCGTTACGCTATATGCGTTATGCGTTATGCGTTATGCGTTTTGCGTTATACGTTATGCGGTATTCGTTATGCGTTGTGCGTTATGCATTTTGCGTTATGCGTTATGCGTTATTCGTTATGAGTTATAAGTTATGCGTAATGCGTTATGCGTTATGCGTTATGCATTATGCGTTGTGAATTATGTGTTATGCGCCATGCGTTATGCGTTATGAGTTATAAGTTATGCGTTATGCGTTATGCGTTATGCGTTATGCGTTATGCGTTATGCGTTATGCGTTATGCGTTATGCGTTATGCGTTATGCGTTATGCTTTAAGCGTTATTCGTTATGAGTTATGAGTTATAAGTTATGCGTTATGCGTTATGCGTTATGCGTTATGCGTTAGGCGTTGTGCATTATGCGTTATGCGTTGTGCGTTATGCGTTATGGGTTATTGGTTATGTGTTATGCGTTATGCGTTATGTGTTATATGTTTGCGTTATGCGTTAGGCGTTATGCGTTACGCTATATGCGTTATGCGTTATGCGTTATGCGTTTTGCGTTATACGTTATGCGGTATTCGTTATGCGTTGTGCGTTATGCATTTTGCGTTATGCGTTATGCGTTATTCGTTATGAGTTATAAGTTATGCGTAATGCGTTATGCGTTATGCGTTATGCATTATGCGTTGCGAATTATGTGTTATGCGTTATGCGTTATGGGTTATGGGTTATGCGTTATGCATTTTGCGTTATGCGCCATGCGTTATGCGTTATGAGTTATAAGTTATGCGTTATGCGTTATGGGTTATGCGTTAACGTTATGCGTTATGCGTTATTGCGTTATGCGTTTTGCGTTATGCGTTATGCGTTATGCGTTATGCGTCATGGGTTATGCGTTATGCGTTATGCGTTATGCGTTATGCGTTATGCGTTATTCGTTATGAGTTCTGGGTTATGCGTTATGCGTTATGCGTTATGCGTTAGGCGTTGTGCATTATGCGTTATGCGTTGTGCGTTATGCGTTATGGGTTATTGGTTATGTGTTATGCGTTATGCGTTATGTGTTATACGTTTGCGTTATGCGTTAGGCGTTATGCGTTACGCTATATGCGTTATGCGTTATGCGTTATGCGTTTTGCGTTATACGTTATGCGGTATTCGTTATGCGTTGTGCGTTATGCATTTTGCGTTATGCGTTATGCGTTATTCGTTATGAGTTATAAGTTATGCGTAATGCGTTATGCGTTATGCGTTATGCATTATGCGTTGTGAATTATGTGTTATGCGCCATGCGTTATGCGTCATGCGTTATGCGTTATGCGTTATGCTTTATGCGTTATTCGTTATGAGTTATGAGTTATAAGTTATGCGTTATGCGTTATGGGTTATGCGTTAACGTTATGCGTTATGCGTTATTGCGTTATGCGTTTTGCGTTATGCGTTATGCGTTATGCGTTATGCGTCATGCGTTATGCGTTATGCGTTATGCTTTATGCCTTATTCGTTATGAGTTATGAGTTATAAGTTATGCGTTATGCGTTATGCGTTATGCGTTATGCGTTAGGCGTTGTGCATTATGCGTTATGCGTTGTGCGTTATGCGTTATGGGTTATTGGTTATGTGTTATGCGTTATGTGTTATACGTTTGCGTTATGCGTTAGGCGTTATGCGTTACGCTATATGCGTTATGCGTTATGCGTTATGCGTTTTGCGTTATACGTTATGCGGTATTCGTTATGCGTTGTGCGTTATGCATTTTGCGTTATGCGTTATGCGTTATTCGTTATGAGTTATAAGTTATGCGTTATGCGTTATGCGTTATGCGTTATGTGTTATGCGTTATGCGTCATGCGTTATGCGTTATGCGTTATGCTTTATGCGTTATTCGTTATGAGTTATGAGTTATAAGTTATGCGTTATGCGTTATGCGTTATGCGTTATGCGTTATGCGTCATGCGTTATGCGTTATGCGTTATGCTTTATGCGTTATTCGTTATGAGTTATGAGTTATAAGTTATGCGTTATGCGTTATGCGTTATGCGTTATGCGTTAGGCGTTGTGCATTATGCGTTATGCGTTGTGCGTTATGCGTTATGGGTTATTGGTTATGTGTTATGCGTTATGCGTTATGTGTTATATGTTTGCGTTATGCGTTAGGCGTTATGCGTTACGCTATATGCGTTATGCGTTATGCGTTATGCGTTTTGCGTTATACGTTATGCGGTATTCGTTATGCGTTGTGCGTTATGCATTTTGCGTTATGCGTTATGCGTTATTCGTTATGAGTTATAAGTTATGCGTAATGCGTTATGCGTTATGCGTTATGCATTATGCGTTGCGAATTATGTGTTATGCGTTATGCGTTATGGGTTATGGGTTATGCGTTATGCATTTTGCGTTATGCGCCATGCGTTATGCGTTATGAGTTATAAGTTATGCGTTATGCGTTATGGGTTATGCGTTAACGTTATGCGTTATGCGTTATTGCGTTATGCGTTTTGCGTTATGCGTTATGCGTTATGCGTTATGCGTCATGCGTTATGCGTTATGCGTTATGCGTTATGCGTTATGCGTTATGCGTTATTCGTTATGAGTTATGGGTTATGCGTTATGCGTTATGCGTTATGCGTTAGGCGTTGTGCATTATGCGTTATGCGTTGTGCGTTATGCGTTATGGGTTATTGGTTATGTGTTATGCGTTATGCGTTATGTGTTATACGTTTGCGTTATGCGTTAGGCGTTATGCGTTACGCTATATGCGTTATGCGTTATGCGTTATGCGTTTTGCGTTATACGTTATGCGGTATTCGTTATGCGTTGTGCGTTATGCATTTTGCGTTATGCGTTATGCGTTATTCGTTATGAGTTATAAGTTATGCGTAATGCGTTATGCGTTATGCGTTATGCATTATGCGTTGTGAATTATGTGTTATGCGCCATGCGTTATGCGTCATGCGTTATGCGTTATGCGTTATGCTTTATGCGTTATTCGTTATGAGTTATGAGTTATAAGTTATGCGTTATGCGTTATGGGTTATGCGTTAACGTTATGCGTTATGCGTTATTGCGTTATGCGTTTTGCGTTATGCGTTATGCGTTATGCGTTATGCGTCATGCGTTATGCGTTATGCGTTATGCTTTATGCGTTATTCGTTATGAGTTATGAGTTATAAGTTATGCGTTATGCGTTATGCGTTATGCGTTATGCGTTAGGCGTTGTGCATTATGCGTTATGCGTTGTGCGTTATGCGTTATGGGTTATTGGTTATGTGTTATGCGTTATGCGTTATGTGTTATACGTTTGCGTTATGCGTTAGGCGTTATGCGTTACGCTATATGCGTTATGCGTTATGCGTTATGCGTTTTGCGTTATACGTTATGCGGTATTCGTTATGCGTTGTGCGTTATGCATTTTGCGTTATGCGTTATGCGTTATTCGTTATGAGTTATAAGTTATGCGTAATGCGTTATGCGTTATGCGTTATGCATTATGCGTTGTGAATTATGTGTTATGCGCCATGCGTTATGCGTTATGAGTTATAAGTTATGCGTTATGCGTTATGCGTTATGCGTTATGCGTTATGCGTTATGCGTTATGCGTTATGCGTTATGCGTTATGCTTTAAGCGTTATTCGTTATGAGTTATGAGTTATAAGTTATGCGTTATGCGTTATGCGTTATGCGTTATGCGTTAGGCGTTGTGCATTATGCGTTATGCGTTGTGCGTTATGCGTTATGGGTTATTGGTTATGTGTTATGCGTTATGCGTTATGTGTTATATGTTTGCGTTATGCGTTAGGCGTTATGCGTTACGCTATATGCGTTATGCGTTATGCGTTATGCGTTTTGCGTTATACGTTATGCGGTATTCGTTATGCGTTGTGCGTTATGCATTTTGCGTTATGCGTTATGCGTAATTCGTTATGAGTTATAAGTTATGCGTAATGCGTTATGCGTTATGCGTTATGCATTATGCGTTGCGAATTATGTGTTATGCGTTATGCGTTATGGGTTATGGGTTATGCGTTATGCATTTTGCGTTATGCGCCATGCGTTATGCGTTATGAGTTATAAGTTATGCGTTATGCGTTATGGGTTATGCGTTAACGTTATGCGTTATGCGTTATTGCGTTATGCGTTTTGCGTTATGCGTTATGCGTTATGCGTTATGCGTCATGCGTTATGCGTTATGCGTTATGCGTTATGCGTTATGCGTTATGCGTTATTCGTTATGAGTTATGGGTTATGCGTTATGCGTTATGCGTTATGCGTTATGCGTTATGCGTTATGCGTTATGCGTTATGCGTTATGGGTGATGGGTTATGCGTTATGCGTTATGCGTTATGCGTTATGCTTTATGCGTTATTCGTTATGAGTTATGAGTTATAAGTTATGCGTTATGCGTTGTGCGTTATGCGTTATGGGTTATTGGTTATGTGTTATGCGTTATGCGTTATGTGTTATACGTTTGCGTTATGCGTTAGGCGTTATACGTTACGCTATATGCGTTATGCGTTATAGCGTTATGCGTTATGCGTTATGCATTTTGCGTTATGCGTTATTCGTTATGAGTTATGAGTTATAAGTTATGCGTAATGCGTTATGCGTTATTCGTTATGCGTTATGCGTTATGCGTTGTGCATTATGCGTTATGCGTTATGCGTTATGGGTTATGTGTTATGCGTTATGCGTTATGCGTTATGTGTTATACGTTTGCGTTATGCGTTAGGCGTTATACGTTACGCTATATGCGTTTTGCGTTATAGGTTATGCGATATGCGATATGCGTTATGCGTTATGCGTGATGCGTTATGCTTTATGCGTTATGCGTTATGAGTTATACGTAATGCGTTATGCGTTATGCGTTATGCGTTATGCTTTTGCGTTATGCGCCATGCGTTATGCGATATGAGTTATAAGTTATGTGTTATGCGCCATGCGATATGCGTTATGAGTTATAAGTTATGCATTATGCGTTATGCGTTATGCGTTATGCGTTATGAATATTGCGTTATACGTTATGTATTATGCGTTATGCCTTATGCGTTATGCGATATGCTTCATGTATCAAGCCTTATGCGTTATGGGTTATGCGTTATGCGTTATGCGTTATACCTTTTGCGTTATGCGTTATGCGTTATGCGTTATGCGTTGTGCGTTATAGGCTTGCGTTATGCCTTATGGGTTATGCGATATGCGTTATGCGTTATGCGTGATGCGTTATGCTTTATGCGTTATGCGTTATGAGTTATACGTAATGCGTTATGCGTTATGCGTTATGCGTTATGCTTTTGCGTTATGCGCCATGCGTTATGCGTTATGCGTTATGCGTTATGCGTTATTCGTTAACGTTGTGCGTTATGCCTTTTGCGTTATGCGTTATGCGTCATGCGTTATGCGTTATGCGTTATGCGTTATGCGTTATGCGTTATGCGTTGTGCATTATGCGTTATGCGTTATGGGTTATGCGTTATGCGTTATGCGTTATGCGTTATGCGTTATGCCTTTTGCGTTATGAGTTATGCGTTATGCGTTATGAGTTATACGTAATGCGTTATGCGTTATGCGTTATGCGTTATGCGTTATGCTTTTGCGTTATGCTTTTGCGTTATGCGTTATGAGTTATAAGTTATGTGTTATGCGCCATGCGTTATGCGTTATGAGTTATAAGTTATGCGTTATGCGTTATGCGTTATGCGTTATTCGTTATGCGTTATGCGTTATGCGTTATGCGTTATGCGTTATGCGTTATGCGTTATGCTTTATGCGTTATTCGTTATGAGTTATGAGTTATAAGTTATGCGTAATGCGTTATGCGTTATGCGTTATGCGTTATGCGTTATGCGTTGTGCATTATGCGTTATGCGTTATGCGTTATGGGTTATGGGTTATGCGTTATGCGTTATGCGTTATGGGTTATGTTTTATGCGTTATGCGATAGGCGTTATGCGTTATGCGTTATGTGTTATACGTTTGCGTTATGTGTTATGCGTTATGCGTTATGCGTTATGTGTTATACGTTTGCGTTATGCGTTAGGCGTTATGCGTTACGCTATATGCGTTATGCGTTATGCGTGATGCGTTATGCTTTATGCGTTATGCGTTATGCGTTATGCGTTTTGCGTTATACGTTATGCGGTATTCGTTATGCGTTGTGCGTTATGCATTTTGCGTTATGCGTTATGCGTTATTCGTTATGAGTTATAAGTTATGCGTAATGCGTTATGCGTTATGCGTTATGCATTATGCGTTGTGAATTATGTGTTATGCGTTATGCGTTATGGGTTATGGGTTATGCGTTATGCATTTTGCGTTATGCGTTATTCGTTATGAGTTATGAGTTATAAGTTATGCGTAATGCGTTATGCGTTATGCGTTATGCGTTATGCGTTATGCGTTGTGCATTATGCGTTATGCGTTATGCGTTATGGGTTATGGGTTATGCGTTATGCGTTATGCGTTATGGGTTATGTTTTATGCGTTATGCGATAGGCGTTATGCGTTATGCGTTATGTGTTATACGTTTGCGTTATGTGTTATGCGTTATGCGTTATGCGTTATGTGTTATACGTTTGCGTTATGCGTTAGGCGTTATGCGTTACGCTATATGCGTTATGCGTTATGCGTGATGCGTTATGCTTTATGCGTTATGCGTTATGAGTTATACGTAATGCGTTATGCGTTATGCGTTATGCGTTATGCTTTTGCGTTATGCGCCATGCGTTATGCGTTATGTGTTATGCGTTATGCGTTATTCGTTAACGTTGTGCGTTATGCCTTTTGCGTTATGCGTTATGCGTCATGCGTTATGCGTTATGCGTTATGCGTTATGCGTTATGCGTTGTGCATTATGCGTTATGCGTTATGGGTTATGCGTTATGCGTTATGCGTTATGCGTTATGCGTTATGCGTTATGCGTTATGCGTTATGCTTTATGCGTTATTCGTTATGAGTTATGAGTTATAAGTTATGCGTTATGCGTTATGCGTTATGCGTTATGCGTTAGGCGTTGTGCATTATGCGTTATGCGTTGTGCGTTATGCGTTATGGGTTATTGGTTATGTGTTATGCGTTATGCGTTATGTGTTATACGTTTGCGTTATGCGTTAGGCGTTATGCGTTACGCTATATGCGTTATGCGTTATGCGTTTTGCGTTATACGTTAT
Source organism: Lasioglossum morio (assembly GCA_916610235.2). Taxonomy (NCBI): domain Eukaryota; kingdom Metazoa; phylum Arthropoda; class Insecta; order Hymenoptera; family Halictidae; genus Lasioglossum; species Lasioglossum morio. Next base: position 1,748,430 of record CAKAJA020000151.1, on the reverse strand, counting down.
GCGGTATTCGTTATGCGTTGTGCGTTATGCATTTTGCGTTATGCGTTATGCGTTATTCGTTATGAGTTATAAGTTATGCGTAATGCGTTATGCGTTATGCGTTATGCATTATGCGTTGTGAATTATGTGTTATGCGTTATGCGTTATGGGTTATGGGTTATGCGTTATGCATTTTGCGTTATGCGCCATGCGTTATGCGTTATGAGTTATAAGTTATGCGTTATGCGTCATGGGTTATGCGTTAACGTTATGCGTTATGCGTTATTGCGTTATGCGTTTTGCGTTATGCGTTATGCGTTATGCGTTATGCGTCATGCGTTATGCGTTATGCGTTATTCGTTATGAGTTATGGGTTATGCGTTATGCGTTATGCGTTATGCGTTATGCGTTATGCGTTATGCGTTATGCGTTATGCGTTATGGGTGATGGGTTATGCGTTATGCGTTATGCGTTATGTGTTATACGTTTGCGTTATGCGTTAGGCGTTATACGTTACGCTATATGCGTTATGCGTTATAGCGTTATGCGTTATGCGTTATGCATTTTGCGTTATGCGTTATTCGTTATGAGTTATGAGTTATAAGTTATGCGTAATGCGTTATGCGTTATGCGTTATGCGTTATGCGTTTTGCGTTATAGGTTATGCGATATGCGTTATGGGTTATGCGTTATGCGTGATGCGTTATGCTTTATGCGTTATTCGTTATGAGTTATGAGTTATAAGTTATGTGTTATGCGTTATGCGTTATGCGTTATGCGTTATGCGTTAGGCGTTGTGCATTATGCGTTATGCGTTGTGCGTTATGCGTTATGGGTTATTGGTTGTGTTATGCGTTATGCGTTATGTGTTATACGTTTTGCGTTATACGTTATGCGGAATTCGTTATGCGTTGTGCATTATGCGTTATGCGTTATGGGTTATGTTTTATGCGTTATGTGATAGGCGTTATGCGTTAGGCGTTATGCTTTACGCGTTATGCGTTATGCGTTATGTGTTATACGTTTGCGTTATGCGTTAGGCGTTATGCGTTATGCGTTAGGCGTTGTGCATTATGCGTTATGCGTTGTGCGTTATGCGTTATGGGTTATTGGTTATGTGTTATGCGTTATGCGTTATGCGTTATGTGTTATACGTTTGCGTTATGCGTTAGGCGTTATGCGTTACGCTACATGCGTTATGCGTTATGCGTTATGCGTTATGCGTTACGCTATATGCGTTATGCGTTATGCGTTATGCGTTATGCGTTATGCGTTATGCGTTTTGCGAAATACGTTATGCGGAATTCGTTATGCGTTGTGCATTATGCGTTATGCGTTATGGGTTATTATTTTATGCGTTATGCGATAGGCGTTATGCGTTATGCGTTATGTGTTATACGTTTGCGTTATGCGTTAGGCGTTATGCGTTATGCTTTATGCGTTATGCGTTATGCGTTATGCGTTATGCGTTATGCGTTATGCGTTATGCGTTATGGGTTATGAGTTATGCTTTATGCGTTATGCTTTATGCGTTATGCTTTATGCTTTATGCGTTATGCGTTATGCGTTTTGCGTTATGCGTTATGCGTTATGCGTTATGCGTTATGCCTTTTGCGTTATGCGTTATGAGTTTTGCGTTATACGTTTTGCGTTATGCGATATGCGTTATGCGTTATGCGTTGTGCGTTGTGCGTTCTGCGTTATGTGTTATGCGTTATGCCTTATGAGTTATGCGATATGCGTCATGTATCAAGCCTTATGCGTTATGGGTTATGCGTTAACGTTATGCGTTATGCGTTATTGCGTTATGCGTTATGCGTTATGCGTTATGCGTTGTGCATTATGCGTTATGCGTTATGCGTTATGGGTTATGCGTTATGCGTTATGCGTTATGCGTTATGCGTTATGCCTTTTGCGTTATGAGTTATGCGTTATGCGTTTTGCGTTATACGTTATGCGTTATGCGTTTTGCGTTATAGGTCATGCGATATGCGTTATGGGTTATGCGTTATGCGTGATGCGTTATGCTTTATGCGTTGTGCGTTATGAGTTATACGTAATGCGTTATGCGTTATGCGTTATGCGTTATGCTTTTGCGTTATGCGCCATGCGTTATGCGATATGAGTTATAAGTTATGCGTTATGCGTTATGCGTTATGCGTTATGCGTTATGCGTTATGCGTTATGCGTTATGCGTTATGCGTTATGCGTTATGCGTTATGCGTTATGCGTTATGCGTTATGCTTTATGCGTTATTCGTTATGAGTTATGAGTTATAAGTTATGCGTAATGCGTTATGCGTTATGCGTTATGTTTTAAGCGTTATGCGATAGGCGTTATGCGTTATGCGTTATGTGTTATACGTTTGCGTTATGTGTTATGCGTTATGCGTTATGCGTTATGTGTTATACGTTTGCGTTATGCGTTAGGCGTTATGCGTTACGCTATATGCGTTATGCGTTATGCGTGATGCGTTATGCTTTATGCGTTATGCGTTATGCGTTATGCGTTTTGCGTTATACGTTATGCGGTATTCGTTATGCGTTGTGCGTTATGCATTTTGCGTTATGCGTTATGCGTTATTCGTTATGAGTTATAAGTTATGCGTAATGCGTTATGCGTTATGCGTTATGCATTATGCGTTGTGAATTATGTGTTATGCGTTATGCGTTATGGGTTATGGGTTATGCGTTATGCATTTTGCGTTATGCGTTATTCGTTATGAGTTATGAGTTATAAGTTATGCGTAATGCGTTATGCGTTATGCGTTATGCGTTATGCGTTATGCGTTGTGCATTATGCGTTATGCGTTATGCGTTATGGGTTATGGGTTATGCGTTATGCGTTATGCGTTATGGGTTATGTTTTATGCGTTATGCGATAGGCGTTATGCGTTATGCGTTATGTGTTATACGTTTGCGTTATGTGTTATGCGTTATGCGTTATGCGTTATGTGTTATACGTTTGCGTTATGCGTTAGGCGTTATGCGTTACGCTATATGCGTTATGCGTTATGCGTGATGCGTTATGCTTTATGCGTTATGCGTTATGAGTTATACGTAATGCGTTATGCGTTATGCGTTATGCGTTATGCTTTTGCGTTATGCGCCATGCGTTATGCGTTATGTGTTATGCGTTATGCGTTATTCGTTAACGTTGTGCGTTATGCCTTTTGCGTTATGCGTTATGCGTCATGCGTTATGCGTTATGCGTTATGCGTTATGCGTTATGCGTTGTGCATTATGCGTTATGCGTTATGGGTTATGCGTTATGCGTTATGCGTTATGCGTTATGCGTTATGCGTTATGCTTTATGCGTTATTCGTTATGAGTTATGAGTTATAAGTTATGCGTTATGCGTTATGCGTTATGCGTTATGCGTTAGGCGTTGTGCATTATGCGTTATGCGTTGTGCGTTATGCGTTATGGGTTATTGGTTATGTGTTATGCGTTATGCGTTATGTGTTATACGTTTGCGTTATGCGTTAGGCGTTATGCGTTACGCTATATGCGTTATGCGTTATGCGTTTTGCGTTATACGTTATGCGGTATTCGTTATGCGTTGTGCGTTATGCATTTTGCGTTATGCGTTATGCGTTATGCGTTATGCGTTATGCGTCATGCGTTATGCGTTATGCGTTATTCGTTATGAGTTATGGGTTATGCGTTATGCGTTATGCGTTATGCGTTATGCGTTATGCGTTATGCGTTATGCGTTATGCGTTATGGGTGATGGGTTATGCGTTATGCGTTATGCGTTATGTGTTATACGTTTGCGTTATGCGTTAGGCGTTATACGTTACGCTATATGCGTTATGCGTTATAGCGTTATGCGTTATGCGTTATGCATTTTGCGTTATGCGTTATTCGTTATGAGTTATGAGTTATAAGTTATGCGTAATGCGTTATGCGTTATGCGTTATGCGTTATGCGTTTTGCGTTATAGGTTATGCGATATGCGTTATGGGTTATGCGTTATGCGTGATGCGTTATGCTTTATGCGTTATTCGTTATGAGTTATGAGTTATAAGTTATGTGTTATGCGTTATGCGTTATGCGTTATGCGTTATGCGTTAGGCGTTGTGCATTATGCGTTATGCGTTGTGCGTTATGCGTTATGGGTTATTGGTTATGTGTTATGCGTTATGCGTTATGTGTTATACGTTTTGCGTTATACGTTATGCGGAATTCGTTATGCGTTGTGCATTATGCGTTATGCGTTATGGGTTATGTTTTATGCGTTATGTGATAGGCGTTATGCGTTAGGCGTTATGCTTTACGCGTTATGCGTTATGCGTTATGTGTTATACGTTTGCGTTATGCGTTAGGCGTTATGCGTTATGCGTTAGGCGTTGTGCATTATGCGTTATGCGTTGTGCGTTATGCGTTATGGGTTATTGGTTATGTGTTATGCGTTATGCGTTATGCGTTATGTGTTATACGTTTGCGTTATGCGTTAGGCGTTATGCGTTACGCTATATGCGTTATGCGTTATGCGTTATGCGTTATGCGTTACGCTATATGCGTTATGCGTTATGCGTTATGCGTTATGCGTTATGCGTTATGCGTTTTGCGTAATACGTTATGCGGAATTCGTTATGCGTTGTGCATTATGCGTTATGCGTTATGGGTTATGTTTTATGCGTTATGCGATAGGCGTTATGCGTTATGCGTTATGTGTTATACGTTTGCGTTATGCGTTAGGCGTTATGCGTTATGCTTTATGCGTTATGCGTTATGCGTTATGCGTTATGCGTTATGCGTTATGCGTTATGCGTTATGGGTTATGAGTTATGCTTTATGCGTTATGCTTTATGCGTTATGCTTTATGCTTTATGCGTTATGCGTTATGCGTTTTGCGTTATGCGTTATGCGTTATGCGTTATGCGTTATGCGTTATGCCTTTTGCGTTATGCGTTATGAGTTTTGCGTTATACGTTTTGCGTTATGCGATATGCGTTATGCGTTGTGCGTTGTGCGTTCTGCGTTATGTGTTATGCGTTATGCCTTATGAGTTATGCGATATGCGTCATGTATCAAGCCTTATGCGTTATGGGTTATGCGTTAACGTTATGCGTTATGCGTTATTGCGTTATGCGTTTTGCGTTATGCGTTATGCGTTATGCGTTATGCGTTATGCGTTATGCGTTATGCGTTATGCGTTATGCGTTATTCGTTATGAGTTATGAGTTATAAGTTATGCGTAATGCGTTATGCGTTATGCGTTATGCGTTATGCGTTGTGCATTATGCGTTATGCGTTATGCGTTATGGGTTATGCGTTATGCGTTATGCGTTATGCGTTATGCGTTATGCCTTTTGCGTTATGAGTTATGCGTTATCCGTTTTGCGTTATACGTTATGCGTTATGCGTTTTGCGTTATAGGTCATGCGATATGCGTTATGGGTTATGCGTTATGCGTGATGCGTTATGCTTTATGCGTTGTGCGTTATGAGTTATACGTAATGCGTTATGCGTTATGCGTTATGCGTTATGCTTTTGCGTTATGCGCCATGCGTTATGCGATATGAGTTATAAGTTATGTGTTATGCGCCATGCGTTATGCGTTACGCTATATGCGTTATGCGTTATGCGTTATGTGTTATACGTTTGCGTTATGCGTTTTGCGTTATGCGTTATGCGTTATATGTTATGCGTTATGCGTTATGCGTTGTGCGTCATGCGTTATGCGTTATGCGTTATGCGTTATGCGTTATGCGTTATGCGTTATGCGTTATGCGTTATGCGTTATGCGTTATGCGTTGTGCGTTGTGCGTTATGCGTTGTGCGTTATGCCTTATGCGTTATGCGTTATGCGTTATGCGTTATCCGTTGTTCGTTATACGTTATGCGTTGTGCGTTATACGTTTGCGTTATGCCTTATGGGTTATGCGTAATGCGTTATGCGTTATGCCTTATGCATTATGCGTTATGCGTTATGAATATTGCGTTATACGTTATGTGTTATGCGTTATGCCTCATGAGTTATGCGATATGCGTCATGTATCAAGCCTTATGCGTTATGGGTTATGCGTTACCGTTATGCGTTATGCGTTATTGCGTTATGCGTTTTGCGTTATGCGTTATGCGTTATGCGTTATGCGTTATGCGTTATGCGTTATGCGTTATGCGTTATGCTTTTGCGTTATACGCCATGCGTTATGCAATATGAGTTATAAGTTATGAGTTATGCGCCATGCGTTATGCGTTATGAGTTATAAGTTATGCATTATGCGTTATGGGTTATGCGTTATGCGTTATGCGTTATGCGTTATGGGTTATGCGTTATGCGTTATGCGTTATGCGTTATGCCTTTTGCGTTATGAGTTATGCGTTATGCGTTTTGCGTTATACGTTATGCGTTATGCGTTTTGCGTTATAGGTTATGCGATATGCGTTATGCGTTATGCGTTATGCGTGATGCGTTATGCTTCATGCGTTATGCGTTATGAGTTATACGTAATGCGTTATGCGTTATGCGTTATGCGTTATGCTTTTGCGTTATACGCCATGCGTTATGCAATATGAGTTATAAGTTATGAGTTATGCGCCATGCGTTATGCGTTATGAGTTATAAGTTATGCATTATGCGTTATGGGTTATGCGTTATGCGTTATGCGTTATGCTTTATGCGTTATTCGTTATGAGTTATGAGTTATAAGTTATGCGTTATGCGTTATGCGTTATGCGTTATGCGTTGTGCGTTATGCGTTATGGGTTATGCGTTATGCTTTATGCGTTATGCATTTTGCGTTATGCGTTATGCGTTATTCGTTATGAGTTATAAGTTATGCGTAATGCGTTATGCGTTATGCGTTATGCATTATGCGTTGTGAATTATGTGTTATGCGTTATGCGTTATGGGTTATGGGTTATGCGTTATGCGTTATGCGTTATGCATTTTGCGTTATGCGCCATGCGTTATGCGTTATGAGTTATGCGTTATGCGTTATGCGTTATGCGTTATGCGTTATGCGTTATGCGTTATGCGTTATGCGTTATGCGTAGTGCATTATGCGTTATGCGTTGTGCGTTATGCGTTATGGGTTATGGGTTATGTTTTATGCGTTATGCGTTATGCGTTATGCGTTCTGCGTTATGGGTTATGAGTTATGCTTTATGCGTTATGCTTTATGCGTTATGCTTTATGCTTTATGCGTTGTACATTATGCGTTATGCGTTGTGCGTTATGCGTTATGGGTTATTGGTTATGTGTTATGCGTTATGCGTTATGCGTTATGTGTTATACGTTTGCGTTATGCGTTAGGCGTTATGCGTTACGCTATATGCGTTATGCGTTATGCGTTATGCGTTATGCGTTATGCGTTTTGCGTTATACGTTATGCGGAATTCGTTATGCGTTGTGCATTATGCGTTATGCGTTATGGGTTATGTTTTATGCGTTATGCGATAGGCGTTATGCGTTATGCGTTATGTGTTATACGTTTGCGTTATGCGTTATGCGTTATGCGTTATGCGTTCTGCGTTATGGGTTATGAGTTATGCTTTATGCGTTATGCTTTATGCGTTATGCTTTATGCTGTATGCGTTATGCGTTATGCGTTTTGCGTTATGCGTTATGCGTTATGCGTTATGCGTTATGCGTTATGCCTTTTGCGTTATGCGTTATGAGTTTTGCGTTATACGTTTTGCGTTATGCGATATGCGTTATGCGTTATGCGTTGTGCGTTCTGCGTTATGGGTTATGGGTTATGCGTTATGCGTTATGCGTTATGCGTTATGCGTTATGCGTTATGCGTTATGCGTTATGCGTTATGCGTTATGCTTTTGCATTATGCGCCATGCGTTATGCGTCATGAGTTATAAGTTATGTGTTATGCGCCATGCGTTATGCGTTATGAGTTATAAGTTATGTGTTATGCGCCATGCGTTATGCGTTATGAGTTATAAGTTATGCGTTATGCGTTATGCGTTATGCGTTATGCGTTAGGCGTTATGCGTTATGCGTTATGCGTTATGCGTTATGCGTTATGCGTTATGCGTTCTGCGTTATGGGTTATGAGTTATGCTTTATGCGTTATGCTTTATGCGTTATGCTTTATGCTTTATGCGTTATGCGTTATGCGTTATGCGTTATGCGTTATGCTTTATGCGTTATGCGTTATGCGTTATGCCTTTTGCGTTATGCGTTATGAGTTTTGCGTTATACGTTTTGCGTTATGCGATATGCGTTATGCGTTTTGCGTTATACGTTATGCGGAATTCGTTATGCGTTGTGCATTATGCGTTATGCGTTATGGGTTATGTTTTATGCGTTATGCGATAGGCGTTATGCGTTATGCGTTATGTGTTATACGTTTGCGTTATGCGTTATGCGTTATGCGTTATGCGTTATGCGTTCTGCGTTATGGGTTATGAGTTATGCTTTATGCGTTATGCTTTATGCGTTATGCTTTATGCTGTATGCGTTATGCGTTATGCGTTTTGCGTTATGCGTTATGCGTTATGCGTTATGCGTTATGCGTTATGCCTTTTGCGTTATGCGTTATGAGTTTTGCGTTATACGTTTTGCGTTATGCGATATGCGTTATGCGTTATGCGTTGTGCGTTCTGCGTTATGGGTTATGGGTTATGCGTTATGCGTTATGCGTTATGCGTTATGTGTTATACGTTTGCGTTATGCGTTAGGCGTTATGCGTTACGCTATATGCGTTATGCGTTATGCGTTATGCGTTATGCGTTACGCTATATGCGTTATGCGTTATGCGTTATGCGTTATGCGTTATGCGTTATGCGTTTTGCGTAATACGTTATGCGGAATTCGTTATGCGTTGTGCATTATGCGTTATGCGTTATGGGTTATGTTTTATGCGTTATGCGATAGGCGTTATGCGTTATGCGTTATGTGTTATACGTTTGCGTTATGCGTTAGGCGTTATGCGTTATGCTTTATGCGTTATGCGTTATGCGTTATGCGTTATGCGTTATGCGTTATGCGTTATGCGTTATGGGTTATGAGTTATGCTTTATGCGTTATGCTTTATGCGTTATGCTTTATGCTTTATGCGTTATGCGTTATGCGTTTTGCGTTATGCGTTATGCGTTATGCGTTATGCGTTATGCGTTATGCCTTTTGCGTTATGCGTTATGAGTTTTGCGTTATACGTTTTGCGTTATGCGATATGCGTTATGCGTTATGCGTTGTGCGTTGTGCGTTCTGCGTTATGTGTTATGCGTTATGCCTTATGAGTTATGCGATATGCGTCATGTATCAAGCCTTATGCGTTATGGGTTATGCGTTAACGTTATGCGTTATGCGTTATTGCGTTATGCGTTTTGCGTTATGCGTTATGCGTTATGCGTTATGCGTTATGCGTTATGCGTTATGCGTTATGCGTTATGCGTTATGCGTTATTCGTTATGAGTTATGAGTTATAAGTTATGCGTAATGCGTTATGCGTTATGCGTTATGCGTTATGCGTTGTGCATTATGCGTTATGCGTTATGCGTTATGGGTTATGCGTTATGCGTTATGCGTTATGCGTTATGCGTTATGCCTTTTGCGTTATGAGTTATGCGTTATCCGTTTTGCGTTATACGTTATGCGTTATGCGTTTTGCGTTATAGGTCATGCGATATGCGTTATGGGTTATGCGTTATGCGTGATGCGTTATGCTTTATGCGTTGTGCGTTATGAGTTATACGTAATGCGTTATGCGTTATGCGTTATGCGTTATGCTTTTGCGTTATGCGCCATGCGTTATGCGATATGAGTTATAAGTTATGTGTTATGCGCCATGCGTTATGCGTTACGCTATATGCGTTATGCGTTATGCGTTATGTGTTATACGTTTGCGTTATGCGTTTTGCGTTATGCGTTATGCGTTATATGTTATGCGTTATGCGTTATGCGTTGTGCGTCATGCGTTATGCGTTATGCGTTATGCGTTATGCGTTATGCGTTATGCGTTATGCGTTATGCGTTATGCGTTATGCGTTATGCGTTATGCGTTGTGCGTTGTGCGTTATGCGTTGTGCGTTATGCCTTATGCGTTATGCGTTATGCGTTATCCGTTGTTCGTTATACGTTATGCGTTGTGCGTTATACGTTTGCGTTACGCCTTATGGGTTATGCGTAATGCGTTATGCGTTATGCCTTATGCATTATGCGTTATGCGTTATGAATATTGCGTTATACGTTATGTGTTATGCGTTATGCCTCATGAGTTATGCGATATGCGTCATGTATCAAGCCTTATGCGTTATGGGTTATGCGTTACCGTTATGCGTTATGCGTTATTGCGTTATGCGTTTTGCGTTATGCGTTATGCGTTATGCGTTATGCGTTATGCGTTATGCGTTATGCGTTATGCGTTATGCTTTTGCGTTATACGCCATGCGTTATGCAATATGAGTTATAAGTTATGAGTTATGCGCCATGCGTTATGCGTTATGAGTTATAAGTTATGCATTATGCGTTATGGGTTATGCGTTATGCGTTATGCGTTATGCGTTATGGGTTATGCGTTATGCGTTATGCGTTATGCGTTATGCGTTATGCCTTTTGCGTTATGAGTTATGCGTTATGCGTTTTGCGTTATACGTTATGCGTTATGCGTTTTGCGTTATAGGTTATGCGATATGCGTTATGCGTTATGCGTTATGCGTGATGCGTTATGCTTCATGCGTTATGCGTTATGAGTTATACGTAATGCGTTATGCGTTATGCGTTATGCGTTATGCTTTTGCGTTATACGCCATGCGTTATGCAATATGAGTTATAAGTTATGAGTTATGCGCCATGCGTTATGCGTTATGAGTTATAAGTTATGCATTATGCGTTATGGGTTATGCGTTATGCGTTATGCGTTATGCTTTATGCGTTATTCGTTATGAGTTATGAGTTATAAGTTATGCGTTATGCGTTATGCGTTATGCGTTATGCGTTGTGCGTTATGCGTTATGGGTTATGCGTTATGCTTTATGCGTTATGCATTTTGCGTTATGCGTTATGCGTTATTCGTTATGAGTTATAAGTTATGCGTAATGCGTTATGCGTTATGCGTTATGCATTATGCGTTGTGAATTATGTGTTATGCGTTATGCGTTATGGGTTATGGGTTATGCGTTATGCGTTATGCGTTATGCATTTTGCGTTATGCGCCATGCGTTATGCGTTATGAGTTATAAGTTATGCGTTATGCGTTATGCGTTATGCGTTATGCGTTATGCGTTATGCGTTATGCGTTATGCGTTATGCGTAGTGCATTATGCGTTATGCGTTGTGCGTTATGCGTTATGGGTTATGGGTTATGTTTTATGCGTTATGCGTTATGCGTTATGCGTTCTGCGTTATGGGTTATGAGTTATGCTTTATGCGTTATGCTTTATGCGTTATGCTTTATGCTTTATGCGTTGTACATTATGCGTTATGCGTTGTGCGTTATGCGTTATGGGTTATTGGTTATGTGTTATGCGTTATGCGTTATGCGTTATGTGTTATACGTTTGCGTTATGCGTTAGGCGTTATGCGTTACGCTATATGCGTTATGCGTTATGCGTTATGCGTTATGCGTTATGCGTTATGCGTTTTGCGTTATACGTTATGCGGAATTCGTTATGCGTTGTGCATTATGCGTTATGCGTTATGGGTTATGTTTTATGCGTTATGCGATAGGCGTTATGCGTTATGCGTTATGTGTTATACGTTTGCGTTATGCGTTATGCGTTATGCGTTATGCGTTCTGCGTTATGGGTTATGAGTTATGCTTTATGCGTTATGCTTTATGCGTTATGCTTTATGCTGTATGCGTTATGCGTTATGCGTTTTGCGTTATGCGTTATGCGTTATGCGTTATGCGTTATGCGTTATGCCTTTTGCGTTATGCGTTATGAGTTTTGCGTTATACGTTTTGCGTTATGCGATATGCGTTATGCGTTATGCGTTGTGCGTTCTGCGTTATGGGTTATGGGTTATGCGTTATGCGTTATGCGTTATGCGTTATGCGTTATGCGTTATGCGTTATGCGTTATGCGTTATGCGTTATGCGTTATGCGTTATGCGTTATGCTTTTGCATTATGCGCCATGCGTTATGCGTCATGAGTTATAAGTTATGTGTTATGCGCCATGCGTTATGCGTTATGAGTTATAAGTTATGTGTTATGCGCCATGCGTTATGCGTTATGAGTTATAAGTTATGCGTTATGCGTTATGCGTTATGCGTTAGGCGTTATGCGTTATGCGTTATGCGTTATGCGTTATGCGTTATGCGTTATGCGTTCTGCGTTATGGGTTATGAGTTATGCTTTATGCGTTATGCTTTATGCGTTATGCTTTATGCTTTATGCGTTATGCGTTATGCGTTATGCGTTATGCGTTATGCTTTATGCGTTATGCGTTATGCGTTATGCCTTTTGCGTTATGCGTTATGAGTTTTGCGTTATACGTTTTGCGTTATGCGATATGCGTTATGCGCTATGCGTTGTGCGTTGTGCGTTCTTCGTTATGGGTTATGGGTTATGCGTTATGCTTTATGCGTTATGCATTTTGCGTTATGCGTTATGCGTTATTCGTTATGAGTTATAAGTTATGCGTAATGCGTCATGCGTTATGCGTTATGCATTATGCGTTGTGCATTATGTGTTATGCGTTATGCGTTATGGGTTATGGGTTATGCGTTATGCCTTATGCATTTTGATTTATGCGCCATGCGTTATGAGTTATAAGTTATGCGTTATGCGTTATGCGTTATGCGTTATGCGTTATGCGTTATGCGTTATGCGTTGTGCGTTGTGCGTTATGCGTTGTGCGTTATGCCTTATGCGTTATGCGTTATGCGTTATCCGTTGTTCGTTATACGTTATGCGTTGTGCGTTATACGTTTGCGTTATGCCTTATGGGTTATGCGTAATGCGTTATGCGTTATGCCTTATGCATTATGCGTTATGCGTTATGAATATTGCGTTATACGTTATGTGTTATGCGTTATGCCTTATGAGTTATGCGATATGCGTCATGTATCAAGCCTTATGCGTTATGGGTTATGTGTTAACGTTATGCGTTATGCGTTATTGCGTTATGCGTTTTGCGTTATGCGTTATGCGTTATGCGTTATGCGTTATGCGTTATGCGTTATGCGTTATGCGTTATGCGTTATGCGTTATGCGTTATGCGTTATGCGTTATGCGTTATGCGTTATTCGTTATGGGTTATGCGTTATGCGTTATGCGTTATGCGTTATGCGTTATGCCTTTTGCGTTATGAGTTATGCGTTATGCGTTTTGCGTTATACGTTATGCGTTATGCGTTTTGCGTTATAGGTTATGCGATATGCGTTATGCGTTATGCGTGATGCGTTATGCTTTATGCGTTATGCGTTATGAGTTATACGTAATGCGTTATGCGTTATGCGTTATGTTTTGCATTATGCGCCATGCGTTATTCGATATGAGTTATAAGTTATGTGTTATGCGCCATGCGATATGCGTTATGAGTTATAAGTTATGCATTATGCGTTATGCGTTATGCGTTATGCGTTATGCGTTATGCGTTATGCGTTATGCTTTATGCGTTATTCGTTATGAGTTATGAGTTATAAGTTATGCGTTATGCGTTATGCGTTATGCGTTATGCGTTAGGCGTTGTGCATTATGCGTTATGCGTTATGCGTTGTGCGTTATGCGTTATGGGTTATTGGTTATGTGTTATGCGTTATGCGTTATGTGTTATACGTTTGCGTCATGCGTTATGCTTTATGCGTTATGCGTGATCCGTTATGCGTTAGGCGTTATGAATTATGCGTTATGAGTTATGAGTTATAAATTATGCGTAATGCGTTATGCGTTATGCGTTATGCGTAGTGCATTATGCGTTATGCGTTGTGCGTTATGCGTTATGGGTTATGGGTTATGTTTTATGCGTTATGCGTTATGCGTTATGCGTTATGCGTTCTGCGTTATGGGTTATGAGTTATGCTTTATGCGTTATGCTTTATGCGTTATGCTTTATGCGTTATGCATTTTGCGTTATGCGTTATGCGTTATTCGTTATGAGTTATAAGTTATGCGTAATGCGTCATGCGTTATGAGTTATGCATTATGCGTTGTGCATTATGTGTTATGCGTTATGCGTTATGGGTTATGGGTTATGCGTTTTGCGTTATGCATTTTGCGTTATGCGCCATGCGTTATGAGTTATAAGTTATGCGTTATGCGTTATGCGTTATGCGTTATGCGTTATGCGTTATGCGTTATGCGTTAGGCGTTATGCATTGTGCGTTATGCGTTGTGCGTTATGCCTTATGCGTTATGCGTTATGCGTCATCCGTTGTTCGTTATACGTTATGCGTTGTGCGTTATACGTTTGCGTTATGCCTTATGGGTTATGCTTAATGCGTTATGCGTTATGCCTTATGCATTATGCGTTATGCGTTATGAATATTGCGTTATACGTTATGTATTATGCGTTATGAATTATGAGTTATGCGATATGCGTCATGTATCAAGCCTTATGCGTTATGGGTTATGCGTTAACGTTATGCGTTATGCGTTATTGCGTTATGCGTTTTGCGTTATGCGTTATGCGGTATGCGTTATGCGTTATGCGTTATGCGTTATGCGTTATGCGTTATGCGTTATGCGTTATGCGTTATGCGTTATTCGTTATGAGTTATGAGTTATAAGTTATGCGTAATGCGTTATGCGTTATGCGTTATGCGTTATGCGTTGTGCATTATGCGTTATGCGTTATGCGTTATGGGTTATGCGTTATGCGTTATGCGTTATGCGTTATGCGTTATGCGTTATGCGTTATGCGTTATGCGTTATGCGTTATGCGTTATGCGTTATGCGTTCTGCGTTATGGGTTATGTGTTATACGTTTGCGTTATGCGTTATGCGTTATGCGTTATGCGTTATGCGTTATGCGTTATGCGTTCTGCGTTATGGGTTATGTGTTATACATTTGCGTTATGCGTTATGCGTTATGCGTTATGCATTTTGCGTTATGCGTTATACGTTATACGTTATTCGTTATGAGTTATAAGTTATGCGTAATGCGTTATGCGTTATGCGTTATGCATTATGCGTTGTGAATTATGTGTTATGCGTTATGCGTTATGGGTTATGGGTTATGCGTTATGCGTTATGCATTTTGCGTTATGCGCCATGCGTTATGCGTTATGAGTTATCAGTTATGCGTTATGCGTTATGCGTCATGCGTTATGCGTTATGCGTTATGCGTTATGCGTTATGCGTTATGCGTTATGCGCTATGCGTTGTGTGTTGTGCGTTCTGCGTTATGGGTTATGGGTTATGCGTTATGCTTTATGCGTTATGCATTTTGCGTTATGCGTTATGCGTTATTCGTTATGAGTTATAAGTTATGCGTAATGCGTCATGCGTTATGCGTTATGCATTATGCGTTGTGCATTATGTGTTATGCGTTATGCGTTATGGGTTATGGGTTATGCGTTATGCGTTATGCATTTTGCGTTATGCGCCATGCGTTATGCGTTATGCGTTATGCGTTATGCGTTATGCGTTATGCGTTAGGCGTTATGCATTGTGCGTTATGCGTTGTGCGTTATGCCTTATGCGTTATGCGTTATGCGTCATCCGTTGTTCGTTATACGTTATGCGTTGTGCGTTATACGTTTGCGTTATGCCTTATGGGTTATGCGTAATGCGTTATGCGTTATGCCTTATGCATTATGCGTTATGAATATTGCGTTATACGTTATGTATTATGCGTTATGCCTTATGAGTTATGCGATATGCGTCATGTATCAAGCCTTATGCGTTATGGGTTATGCGTTAACGTTATGCGTTATGCGTTATTGAGTTATGCGTTTTGCGTTATGCGTTATGCGTTATGCGGTATGCGTTATGCGTTATGCGTTATGCGTTATGCGTTATGCGTTATGCGTTATGCGTTATGCATTGTGCGTTATGCGTTGTGCGTTATGCCTTATGAGTTATGCGTTATGCGTTATCCGTTGTTCGTTATACGTTATGCGTTGTGAGTTATACGTTTGCGTTATGCCTTATGGGTTATGCGTAATGCGTTATGCGTTATGCCTTATGCATTATGCGTTATGCGTTATGAATATTGCGTTATACGATATGTATTATGCGTTATGCCTTATGAGTTATGCGATATTCGTCATGTATCAAGCCTTATGCGTTATGGGTTATGCGTTAACGTTATGCGTTATGCCTTATTGCGTTATGCGTTTTGCGTTATGCGTTATGCGTTATGCGTTATGCGTTATGCGTTATGCGTTATGCGTTATGCGTTCTGCGTTATGGGTTATGTGTTATACGTTTGCGTTATGCGTTAGGCGTTATGCGTTATGCTTTATGCGTTATGCGTTATGCGTTATGCGTTATGCGTTATGCGTTATGCCTTTTGCGTTATGAGTTATGCGTTATGCGTTTTGCGTTATAGGATATGCGATATGCGTTATGCATTATGCGTGATGCGTTATGCTTTATGCGTTATGCGTTATGAGTTATACGTAATGCGTTATGCGTTATGCGTTATGCGTTATGCGTTATGCGTTATGCGTTATGCGTTATGCGTTCTGCGTTATGGGTTATGGGTTATGCGTTATGCTTTATGCGTTATGCATTTTGCGTTGTGCATTATGCGTTATGCGTTATGCGTTATGGGTTATGCGTTATGCGTTATGCGTTATGCGTTATGCGTTATGCGTTATGCGTTATGCGTTATGCGTTATGCGTTATGCATTTTGCGTTTAGCGCCATGCGTTATGCGTTATGAGTTATAAGTTATGCGTTATGCGTTATGCGTTATGCGTTATGCGTTATGCGTTATATGTTATGCGTTATGCGTTATGCGTTATGCGTCATGCGTTATGCGTTATGCGTTATGCGTTATGCGTTATGCGTTATGAGTTATGCGTTATGCCTTATGCGTTATGCGTTATGCGTTATGCGTTATGCGTTATGCTTTATGCGTTATGCGTGATCCGTTATGCGTTAGGCGTTATGAATTAAGCGTTATGAGTTATGAGTTATAAGTTATGCGTAATGCGTTATGCGTTATGCGTTATGCGTAGTGCATTATGCGTTATGCGTTGTGCGTTATGCGGTATGGGTTATGGGTTATGCGTTATGCGTTATGCGGTATGCGTTATGCGTTATGCGTTCTGCGTTATGCGTTATGCGTTATGCGTTATGCGTTATGCGTTATGCGTTATGCGTTATGCGTTGTGCGTCATGCGTTATGCGTTATGCGTTATGCGTTATGTGTTATGAGTTATGCGTTATGCGTTATGCGTTATGCGTTATGCGTTATGCGTTATGCGTTATGCGTTATGCGTTCTGCGTTATGGGTTATGAGTTATGCTTTATGCGTTATGCTTTATGCGTTATGCTTTATGCTTTATGCGTTATGCGTTATGCGTTATGCGTTATGCGTTATGGGTTATGGGTTATGCGTTATGCCTTATGCATTTTGATTTATGCGCCATGCGTTATGAGTTATAAGTTATGCGTTATGCGTTATGCGTTATGCGTTATGCGTTATGCGTTATGCGTTATGCGTTGTGCGTTGTGCGTTATGCGTTGTGCGTTATGCCTTATGCGTTATGCGTTATGCGTTATCCGTTGTTCGTTATACGTTATGCGTTGTGCGTTATACGTTTGCGTTATGCCTTATGGGTTATGCGTAATGCGTTATGCGTTATGCCTTATGCATTATGCGTTATGCGTTATGAATATTGCGTTATACGTTATGTGTTATGCGTTATGCCTTATGAGTTATGCGATATGCGTCATGTATCAAGCCTTATGCGTTATGGGTTATGCGTTAACGTTATGCGTTATGCGTTATTGCGTTATGCGTTTTGCGTTATGCGTTATGCGTTATGCGTTATGCGTTATGAGTTATGCGTTATGCGTTTTGCGTTATAGGATATGCGATATGCGTTATGCATTATGCGTGATGCGTTATGCGTTATGCGTTATGCGTTATGCGTTATGCGTTATGCGTTATGCGTTATGCGTTATGCGTTATGCGTTATGCGTTATGCGTTATGCGTTATGCGTTATGCGTTCTGCGTTATGGGTTATGGGTTATGCGTTATGCTTTATGCGTTATGCATTTTGCGTTGTGCATTATGCGTTATGCGTTATGCGTTATGGGTTATGCGTTATGCGTTATGCGTTATGCGTTATGCGTTATGCGTTATGCGTTATGCGTTATGCGTTATGCGTTATGCATTTTGCGTTTAGCGCCATGCGTTATGCGTTATGAGTTATAAGTTATGCGTTATGCGTTATGCGTTATGCGTTATGCGTTATGCGTTATGCGTTATATGTTATGCGTTATGCGTTATGCGTTATGCGTCATGCGTTATGCGTTATGCGTTATGCGTTATGCGTTATGCGTTATGAGTTATGCGTTATGCCTTATGCGTTATGCGTTATGCGTTATGCGTTATGCGTTATGCTTTATGCGTTATGCGTGATCCGTTATGCGTTAGGCGTTATGAATTAAGCGTTATGAGTTATGAGTTATAAGTTATGCGTAATGCGTTATGCGTTATGCGTTATGCGTAGTGCATTATGCGTTATGCGTTGTGCGTTATGCGGTATGGGTTATGGGTTATGCGTTATGCGTTATGCGGTATGCGTTATGCGTTATGCGTTCTGCGTTATGCGTTATGCGTTATGCGTTATGCGTTATGCGTTATGCGTTATGCGTTATGCGTTGTGCGTCATGCGTTATGCGTTATG
Source organism: Lasioglossum morio (assembly GCA_916610235.2). Lineage (NCBI taxonomy): Eukaryota > Metazoa > Arthropoda > Insecta > Hymenoptera > Halictidae > Lasioglossum > Lasioglossum morio. Next base: position 1,729,728 of record CAKAJA020000151.1, on the reverse strand, counting down.
CGTTATGCGTTATGTGTTATGAGTTATGCGTTATGCGTTATGCGTTATGCGTTATGCGTTATGCGTTATGCGTTATGCGTTATGCGTTCTGCGTTATGGGTTATGAGTTATGCTTTATGCGTTATGCTTTATGCGTTATGCTTTATGCTTTATGCGTTATGCGTTATGCGTTATGCGTTATGCGTTATGGGTTATGGGTTATGCGTTATGCCTTATGCATTTTGATTTATGCGCCATGCGTTATGAGTTATAAGTTATGCGTTATGCGTTATGCGTTATGCGTTATGCGTTATGCGTTATGCGTTATGCGTTGTGCGTTGTGCGTTATGCGTTGTGCGTTATGCCTTATGCGTTATGCGTTATGCGTTATCCGTTGTTCGTTATACGTTATGCGTTGTGCGTTATACGTTTGCGTTATGCCTTATGGGTTATGCGTAATGCGTTATGCGTTATGCCTTATGCATTATGCGTTATGCGTTATGAATATTGCGTTATACGTTATGTGTTATGCGTTATGCCTTATGAGTTATGCGATATGCGTCATGTATCAAGCCTTATGCGTTATGGGTTATGCGTTAACGTTATGCGTTATGCGTTATTGCGTTATGCGTTTTGCGTTATGCGTTATGCGTTATGCGTTATGCGTTATGCGTTATGCGTTATGCGTTATGCGTTATGCGTTATGCGTTATGCGTTATGCGTTATGCGTTATGCGTTATGCGTTATGCGTTATACGTTATGCGTTATTCGTTATGAGTTATGAGTTATGCGTTATGCTTTATGCGTTATTCGTTATGAGTTATGAGTTATAAGTTATGCGTTATGCGTTATGCGTTATGCGTTATGCGTTATGCGTTAGGCGTTGTGCATTATGCGTTATGCGTTATGCGTTATGGGTTATGCGTTATGCGTTATGCGGTATGCGTTATGCGTTATGCGTTATGCGTTATGCGTTATGCGTTATGCGTTTTGCGTTATGCGTTATGCGTTATGCGTTATGCGTTATGCGTTATGCGTTCTGCGTTATGGGTTATGTGTTATACGTTTGCGTTATGCGTTATGCGTTATGCGTTATGCGTTATGCGTTATGCGTTATGCGTTATGCGTTATGCGTTATGCGTTCTGCGTTATGGGTTATGTGTTATACGTTTGCGTTATGCGTTATGCGTTATGCGTTATGCGTTATGCGTTATGCGCTATGCGTTGTGCGTTGTGCGTTGTGCGTTCTGCGTTATGGGTTATGGGTTATGCGTTATGCTTTATGCGTTATGCATTTTGCGTTATGCGTTATGCGTTATTCGTTATGAGTTATAAGTTATGCGTAATGCGTCATGCGTTATGCGTTATGCATTATGCGTTGTGCATTATGTGTTATGCGTTATGCGTTGTGGGTTATGGGTTATGCGTTATGCGTTATGCATTTTGCGTTATGCGCCATGCGTTATGAGTTATAAGTTATGCGTTATGCGTTATGCGTTATGCGTTATGCGTTATGCGTTAGGCGTTATGCATTGTGCGTTATGCGTTGTGCGTTATGCCTTATGCGTTATGCGTTATGCGTCATCCGTTGTTCGTTATACGTTATGCGTTGTGCGTTATACGTTTGCGTTATGCCTTATGGGTTATGCGTAATGCGTTATGCGTTATGCCTTATGCATTATGCGTTATGCGTTATGAATATTGCGTTATACGTTATGTATTATGCGTTATGCCTTATGAGTTATGCGATATGCGTCATGTATCAAGCCTTATGCGTTATGGGTTATGCGTTAACGTTATGCGTTATGCGTTATTGCGTTATGCGTTTTGCGTTATGCGTTATGCGTTATGCGGTATGCGTTATGCGTTATGCGTTATGCGTTATGCGTTATGCGTTATGCGTTATGCGTTATGCGTTATGCGTTATTCGTTATGAGTTATGAGTTATAAGTTATGCGTAATGCGTTATGCGTTATGCGTTATGCGTTATGCGTTATGCGTTCTGCGTTATGGGTTATGTGTTATACGTTTGCGTTATGCGTTATGCGTTATGCGTTATGCGTTATGCGTTATGCGTTATGCGTTATGCGTTATGCATTGTGCGTTATGCGTTGTGCGTTATGCCTTATGAGTTATGCGTTATGCGTTATCCGTTGTTCGTTATACGTTATGCGTTGTGCGTTATACGTTTGCGTTATGCCTTATGGGTTATGTGTAATGCGTTATGCGTTATGCCTTATGCATTATGCGTTATGCGTTATGAATATTGCGTTATACGATATGTATTATGCGTTATGCCTTATGAGTTATGCGATATGCGTCATGTATCAAGCCTTATGCGTTATGGGTTATGCGTTAACGTTATGCGTTATGCCTTAATGCGTTATGCATTTTGCGTTATGCGCTATGCGTTATGCGTTATGCGTTATGCGTTATGCGTTATGCGTTATGCGTTATGCGTTATGCGTTATGCGTTATGCGTTATGCGTTATTCGTTATGAGTTATGAGTTATAAGTTATGCGTAATGCGTTATGCGTTATGCGTTATGCGTTGTGCATTATGCGTTATGCGTTATGCGTTATGGGTTATGCGTTATGCGTTATGCGTTATGCGTTATGCGTTATGCGTTATGCGTTATGCGTTATGCGTTATGCGTTATGCGTTATGCGTTATGCGTTATGCGTTCTGCGTTATGGGTTATGTGTTATACGTTTGCGTTATGCGTTAGGCGTTATGCGTTATGCTTTATGCGTTATGCGTTATGCGTTATGCGTTATGCGTTATGCGTTATGCCTTTTGCGTTATGAGTTATGCGTTATGCGTTTTGCGTTATAGGTTATGCGATATGCGTTATGCGTTATGCGTGATGCGTTATGCTTTATGCGTTATGCGTTATGAGTTATACGTAATGCGTTATGCGTTATGCGTTATGCGTTATGCGTTATGCGTTATGCGTTATGCGTTATGCGTTATGCGTTATGCGTTATGCGTTATGCGTTATGCGTTATGCGTTATGCGTTATGGGTTATGGGTTATGCGTTGTGCTTTATGCGTTATGCATTTTGCGTTGTGCATTATGCGTTATGCGTTATGCGTTATGGGTTATGCGTTATGCGTTATGCGTTATGCGTTATGCGTTATGCGTTATGCGTTATGCGTTATGCATTTTGCGTTATGCGCCATGCGTTATGCGTTATGAGTTATAAGTTATGCGTTATGCGTTATGCGTTATGCGTTATGCGTTATGCGTTATGCGTTATGCGTTGTGCGTTATGCGGTATGGGTTATGGGTTATGTTTTATGCGTTATGCGTTCTGCGTTATGGGTTATGAGTTATGCTTTATGCGTTATGCTTTATGCGTTATGCTTTATGCTTTATGCGTTATGCGTTATGCGTTATGCGTTATGCGTTATGCGTTATGCGTTATGCGTTATGCGTTACGCGTTATGCCTTTTGCGTTATGCGTTATGAGTTTTGCGTTATACGTTTTGCGTTATGCGATATGCGTTATGCGCTATGCGTTGTGCGTTGTGCGTTCTGCGTTATGGGTTATGGGTTATGCGTTATGCTTTATGCGTTATGCATTTTGCGTTATGCGTTATGCGTTATGCGTTATTCGTTATGCATTGTGCGTTATGCGTTGTGCGTTATGCCTTATGCGTTATGCGTTATCCGTTGTTCGTTATACGTTATGCGTTGTGCGTTATACGTTTGCGTTATGCCTTATGGGTTATGCGTAATGCGTTATACGTTATGCCTTATGCATTATGCGTTATGCGTTATGAATATTGCGTTATACGTTATGTATTAAGCGTTATGCCTTATGAGTTATACGTTTGCGTTATGCGTTAGGCTTTATGCGTTGTGCTTTATGCGTTATGCGTTATGCGTTATGCGTTATGCTTTATGCGTTATTCGTTATGAGTTATGAGTTATAAGTTATGCGTTATGCGTTATGCGTTATGCGTTATGCGTTATGCGTTATGCGTTATGCGTTATGCGTTATGCGTTATGCGTTATGCGTTATGCGTTATGCCTTTTGCGTTATGAGTTATGCGTTATACGTTTGCGTTATGCGTTAGGCGTTATGCGTTATGCTTTATGCGTTATGCGTTATGCGTTATGCGTTATGCGTTATGCCTTTTGCGTTATGAGTTATGCGTTATGCGTTTTGCGTTATAGGTTATGCGATATGCGTTATGCGTTATGCGTGATGCGTTATGCTTTATGCGTTATGCGTTATGAGTTATACGTAATGCGTTATGCGTTATGCGTTATGCGTTATGCGTTATGCGTTATGCGTTATGCGTTATGCGTTATGCGTTATGCGTTATGCGTTATGCGTTATGCGTTATGGGTTATGGGTTATGCGTTGTGCTTTATGCGTTATGCATTTTGCGTTGTGCATTATGCGTTATGCGTTTGCGTTATGGGTTATGCGTTATGCGTTATGCGTTATGCGTTATGCGTTATGCGTTATGCGTTATGCGTTATGCATTTTGCGTTATGCGCCATGCGTTATGCGTTATGAGTTATAAGTTATGCGTTATGCATTATGCGTTATGCGTTATGCGTTATGCGTTATGCGTTATGCGTTATGCGTTAGGCGTTATGCGTTATGCTTTATGCGTTATGCGTTATGCGTTATGCGTTATGCGTTATGCTTTATGCGTTATTCGTTATGAGTTATGAGTTATAAGTTATGCGTTATGCGTTATGCGTTATGCGTTATGCGTTATGCGTTATGCGTTATGCGTTATGCGTTATGCGTTAGGCGTTGTGCATTATGCGTTATGCGTTGTGCGTTATGCGTTATGGGTTATTGGTTATGTGTTATGCGTTATGCGTTATGCGTTATGTGTTATACGTTTGTGTTATGCGTTAGGCGTTATGCGTTACGCTATATGCGTTATGCGTTATGCGTTATGCGTTATGCGTTATGCGTTATGCGTTTTGCGTTATACGTTATGCGGAATTCGTTATGCGTTGTGCATTATGCGTAATGCGTTATGCGTTATGCGTTATGCTTTTACGTTATGCGCCATGCGTTATGCGTTATGGGTTATTGGTTATGTGTTATGCGCCATGCGTTATTCGTTATGAATTATACGTTTGCGTTATGCGTTAGGCGTTATGCGTTACGCTATATGCGTTATGCGTTATGCGTTATGCGTTATGCGTTATGCTTTATGCGTTATTCGTTATGAGTTATGAGTTATAAGTTATGCGTTATGCGTTATGCGTTATGCGTTATGCGTTATGCGTTATGCGTTAGGCGTTGTGCATTATGCGTTATGCGTTGTTCGTTATGCGTTATGGGTTATTGGTTATGTGTTATGCGTTATGCGTTATGCGTTATGTGTTATACGTTTGCGTTATGCGTTAGGCGTTATGCGTTACGCTATATGCGTTATGCGTTATAGCGTTATGCGTTATGCGTTATGCATTTTGCGTTATGCGTTATTCGTTATGAGTTATGAGTTATAAGTTATGCGTAATGCGTTATGCGTTATGCGTTGTGCATTATGCGTTATGGGTTATGCGTTATGGGTTATGGGATATGCGTTATGCGTTATGCGTTATGCGTTATGCGTTATGCGTTATGCGTTATGCGTTATGCGTTATGCTTTTGCGTTATGCGCCATGCGTTATGCGTTATGAGTTATAAGTTATGCGTTATGCGTTATGCGTTATGCGTTATGCGTTATGCGTTATGCTTTATGCGTTATTCGTTATGAGTTATGCATTTTGCGTTGTGCATTATGCGTTATGCGTTATGCGTTATGGGTTATGCGTTATGCGTTATGCGTTATGCGTTATGCGTTATGCATTTTGCGTTATGCGTTATGCGTTATGCGTTATTCGTTATGCATTGTGCGTTATGCGTTGTGCGTTATGCCTTATGCGTTATGCGTTATGCGTTATCCGTTGTTCGTTATACGTTATGCGTTGTGCATTATACGTTTGCGTTATGCCTTATGGGTTATGCGTAATGCGTTATACGTTATGCCTTATGCATTATGCGTTATGCGTTATGAATATTGCGTTATACGTTATGTATTAAGCGTTATGCCTTATGAGTTATACGTTTGCGTTATGCGTTAGGCGTTATGCGTTATGCTTTATGCGTTATGCGTTATGCGTTATGCGTTATGCGTTATGCGTTATGCGTTATGCGTTATGCCTTTTGCGTTATGAGTTATGCGCTATGCGTTATGCGTTATGCGTTATGCGTTATGCGTTATGCGTTATGCTTTATGCGTTATTCGTTATGAGTTATGAGTTATAAGTTATGCGTTATGCGTTATGCGTTATGCGTTATGCGTTATGCGTTATGCGTTATGCGTTATGCGTTATGCGTTATGCGTTATGCGTTATGCGTTATGCGTTATGCTTTATGCGTTATGCGTGATCCGTTATGCGTTAGGCGTTATGAATTAAGCGTTATGAGTTATGAGTTATAAGTTATGCGTAATGCGTTATGCGTTATGCGTAGTGCATTATGCGTTATGCGTTGTGCGTTATGCGGTATGGGTTATGGGTTATGCGTTATGCGTTATGCGGTATGCGTTATGCGTTATGCGTTCTGCGTTATGCGTTATGCGTTATGCGTTATGCGTTATGCGTTATGCGTTATGCGTTATTCGTTATTCGTTATGAGTTATGCGTTATGCGTTATGCGTTATGCGTTATGCGTTATTCGTTATGAGTTATGAGTAATAAGTTATGCGTAATGCGTTATGCGTTATGCGTTATGCGTTGTGCATTATGCGTTATGCGTTATGCGTTATGGGTTCTGCGTTATGGGTTATGTGTTATACGTTTGCGTTATGCGTTAGGCGTTATGCGTTATGCTTTATGCGTTATGCGTTATGCGTTATGCGTTATGCGTTATGCGTTATGCGTTATGCGTTATGCCTTTTGCGTTATGAGTTATGCGTTATGCGTTTTGCGTTATAGGTTATGCGATATGCGTTATGCGTTATGCGTGATGCGTTATGCTTTATGCGTTATGCGTTATGTGTTAAACGTAATGCGTTATGCGTTATGCGTTATGCGTTATGCGTTATGCGTTATGCGTTATGCGTTATGCGTTATGCGTTATGGGTTATGGGTTATGCGTTATGCTTTATGCGTTATGCATTTTGCGTTGTGCATTATGCGTTATGCGTTATGCGTTATGCGTTATGGGTTATGCGTTATGCGTTATGGGTTATGCGTTATGCGTTATGCGTTATGCATTTTGCGTTATGCGCCATGCGTTATGCGTTATGAGTTATAAGTGTTGCGTTATGCGTTATGCGTTATGCGTTATGCGTTATGCGTTATGCGTTATGCGTTGTGCGTTATGCGGTATGGGTTATGGGTTATGTTTTATGCGTTATGCGTTATGCGTTATGCGTTCTGCGTTATGGGTTATGAGTTATGCTTTATGCGTTATGCTTTATGCGTTATGCTTTATGCTTTATGCGTTATGCGTTATGCGTTATGCGTTATGCGTTATGCGTTATGCGTTATGCGTTATGCGTTATGCCGTTTGCGTTATGCGTTATGAGTTTTGCGTTATACGTTTTGCGTTATGCGATATGCGTTATGCGCTATGCGTTGTGCGTTGTGCGTTCTGCGTTATGGGTTATGGGTTATGCGTTATGCTTTATGCGTTATGCATTTTGCGTTATGCGTTATGCGTTATGCGTTATTCATTATGAGTTATAAGTTATGCGTAATGCGTCATGCGTTATGCGTTATGCATTATGCGTTGTGCATTATGTGTTATGCGTTATGCGTTATGGGTTATGGGTTATGCGTTATGCGTTATGCATTTTGCGTTATGCGCCATGCGTTATGAGTTATAAGTTATGCGTTATGCGTTATGCGTTATGTGTTATGCGTTATGCGTTATGCATTGTGCGTTATGCGTTGTGCGTTATGCCTTATGCGTTATGCGTTATGCGTTATCCGTTGTTCGTTATACGTTATGCGTTGTGCGTTATACGTTTGCGTTATGCCTTATGGGTTATGCGTAATGCGTTATGCGTTATGCGTTTTGCGTTATACGTTATGCGGAATTCGTTATGCGTTGTGCATTATGCGTAATGCGTTATGCGTTATGCGTTATGCTTTTACGTTATGCGCCATGCGTTATGCGTTATGAGTTATAAGTTATGTGTTATGCGCCATGCGTTATGCGTTATGAGTTATAAGTTATGCGTTATGCGTTATGCGTTATGCTTTATGCGTTATTCGTTATGAGTTATGAGTTATAAGTTATGCGTTATGCGTTATGCGTTATGCGTTATGCGTTATGCGTTAGGCGTTGTGCATTATGCGTTATGCGTTGTGCGTTATGCGTTATGGGTTATTGGTTATGTGTTATGCGTTATGCGTTATGTGTTATACGTTTGCGTTATGCGTTAGGCGTTATGCGTTACGCTATATGCGTTATGCGTTATGCGTTATGCGTTATGCGTTATGCGTTATGCGTTATGCGTTATGCGTTATGCGTTATGCGTTATGCGTTATGCGTTATATGTTATGCGTTATGCGTTATGCGTTATGCGTCATGCGTTATGCGTTATGCGTTATGCGTTATGCGTTATGCGTTATGAGTTATGCGTTATGCGTTATACGTTATGCGTTATGCGTTATGCGTTATGCGTTATGCTTTATGCGTTATGCGTGATCCGTTATGCGGTAGGCGTTATGAATTATGCGTTATGAGTTATGAGTTATAAGTTATGCGTAATGCGTTATGCGTTATGCGTTATGCGTAGTGCATTATGCGTTATGCGTTGTGCGTTATGCGTTATGGGTTATGGGTTATGTTTTATGCGTTATGCGTTATGCGTTATGCGTTCTGCGTTATGGGTTATGAGTTATGCTTTATGCGTTATGCTTTATGCTTTATGCGTTATGCGTTATGCGTTATGCGTTATGCGTTATGCGTTATGCGTTATGCGTTATGCGTTATGCCTTTCGCGTTATGCGTTATGAGTTTTGCGTTATACGTTATGCGTTATGCGATATGCGTTATGCGCTATGCGTTGTGCGTTGTGCGTTCTGCGTTATGGGTTATGGGTTATGCGTTATGCTTTATGCGTTATGCATTTTGCATTATGCGTTATGCGTAATGCGTTATTCGTTATGAGTTATAAGTTATGCGTAATGCGTCATGCGTTATGCGTTATGCATTATGCGTTGTGCATTATGTTTTATGCGTTATGCGTTATGGGTTATGGGTTATGCGTTATGCGTTATGCATTTTGCGTTATGCGCCATGCGTTATGAGTTATAAGTTATGCGTTATGCGTTATGCGTTATGCGTTATGCGTTATGCGTTATGCGTTGTGCGTTATGCGTTGTGCGTTATGCCTTATGCGTTATGCGTTATGCGTTATCCGTTGTTCGTTATACGTTATGCGTTGTGCGTTATACGTTTGCGTTATGCCTTATGGGTTATGCGTAATGCGTTATGTGTTATGCCTTATGCATTATGCGTTATGCGTTATGAATATTGCGTTATACGTTATGTATTATGCGTTATGCCTTATGAGTTATGCGATATGCGTCATGTATCAAGCCTTATGCGTTATGGGTTATGCGTTAACGTTATGCGTTATGCGTTATTGCGTTATGCGTTTTGCGTTATGCGTTATGCGTTATGCGTTATGCGTTATGCGTTATGCGTTATGCGTTATTCGTTATGAGTTATGAGTTGTAAGTTATGCGTAATGCGTTATGCGTTATGCGTTATGCGTTATGCGTTGTGCATTATGCGTTATGCGTTATGCGTTATGGGTTATGCGTTATGCGTTATGCGTTATGCGTTATGCGTTATGCCTTTTGCGTTATGAGTTATGCGTTATGCGTTATGCGTTTTGCGTTATACGTTATGCGTTATGCGTTTTGCGTTATAGGTTATGCGATATGCGTTATGCGTTATGCGTTATGCGTGATGCGTTATGCTTTATGCGTTATGCGTTATGAGTTATACGTAATGCGTTATGCGTTATGCGTTATGCTTTTGCGTTATGCGCCATGCGTTATGCGATATGAGTTATAAGTTATGTGTTATGCGCCATGCGTTATGCGTTATGAGTTATAAGTTATGCATTATGCGTTATGCGTTATGCGTTATGCGTTATGCGTTATGCTTTATGCGTTATGCGTGATCCGTTATGCGTTAGGCGTTATGCGTTATGCGTTATGAGTTATGAGTTATAAGTTATGCGTAATGATTTATGCGTTATGCGTTATGCGTTATGCGTTGTGCATTATGCGTTATGCGTTGTGCGTTATGCGTTATGGGTTATGGGTTATGCGTTATGCGTTATGTGTTATGCGTTATGCGTTATGCGTTTTGCGTTATGCGTTATGCGTTATGCGTTATGCGTTATGCGTTATGCGTTATGCGTTATGCGTTATGCGTTATGCGTTATGCGTTATGCGTTATGCGTTATGCGTTATGCGTTATGCGTTATGCGTTATGCGTTATTGCGTTATGCGTTTTGCGTTAGCGTTATGCGTTATGCGTTGTGCATTATGTTTTATGCGTTATGCGTTATGGGTTATGGGTTATGCGTTATGCGTTATGCATTTTGCGTTATGCGCCATGCGTTATGAGTTATAAGTTATGCGTAATGCGTTATGCGTTATGGGTTATGCGTTATGCGTTATGCGTTATGCGTTGTGCGTTATGCGTTATGGGTTATGCGTTATGCGTTATGCGTTATGCGTTATGCGTTATGCGTTATGCGTTATGCGTTATGCGTTATGCGTTATGCGTTATGCGTTATGCGTTATGCGTTATGCGTTATGCGTTATGCGTTCTGCGTTATGGGTTATGCGTTATGCGTTATGCGTTATGCGTTATGCGTTATGCGTTATTGCGTTATGCGTTTTGCGTTAGCGTTATGCGATATGCGTTGTGCATAATGTTTTATGCGTTATGCGTTATGGGTTATGGGTTATGCGTTATGCGTTATGCATTTTGCGTTATGCGCCATGCGTTATGAGTTATAAGTTATGCGTTATGCGTTATGCGTTATGCGTTATGCGTTATGCGTTATGCGTTATGCGTTATGCGTTGTGCGTTATGCGTTGTGCGTTATGCCTTATGCGTTATGCGTTATGCGTTATCCGTTGTTCGTTATACGTTATGCGTTGTGCGTTATACGTTTGCGTTATGCCTTATGGGTTATGCGTAATGCGTTATATGTTATGCCTTATGCATTATGCGTTATGCGTTATGAATATTGCGTTATACGTTATGTATTATGCGTTATGCCTTATGAGTTATGCGATATGCGTCATGTATCAAGCCTTATGCGTTATGGGTTATGCGTTATGGGTTATGCGTTATGCGTTATGCGTTATGCGTTATGCGTTATGCTTTATGCGTTATGCGTTATTCGTTATGAGTTATAAGTTATGCGTAATGCGTCATGCGTTATGCGTTATGCATTATGCGTTATGCGTTATGCGTTATGCGTTATGCGTTATGCGTTATGCGTTATGCGTTATGCGTTATGCGTTGTGCGTTATGCGTTGTGCGTTATGCCTTATGCGTTATGCGTTATGCGTTATCCGTTGTTCGTTATACGTTATGCGTTGTGCGTTATACGTTTGCGTTATGCCTTATGGGTTATGCGTAATGCGTTATATGTTATGCCTTATGCATTATGCGTTATGCGTTATGAATATTGCGTTATACGTTATGTATTATGCGTTATGCCTTATGAGTTATGCGATATGCGTCATGTATCAAGCCTTATGCGTTATGGGTTATGCGTTATGGGTTATGCGTTATGCGTTATGCGTTATGCGTTATGCGTTATGCTTTATGCGTTATGCGTTATTCGTTATGAGTTATAAGTTATGCGTAATGCGTCATGCGTTATGCGTTATGCATTATGCGTTATGCGTTATGCGTTATGCGTTATGCGTTATGCGTTATGCGTTATGCGTTATTCGTTATGAGTTATGAGTTATAAGTTATGCGTAATGCGTTATGCGTTATGCGTTATGCATTATGCGTTATGCGTTATGCGTTATGCGTTATGCGTTATGCTTTATGCGTTATGCGTGATCCGTTATGCGTTAGGCGTTATGCGTTATGCGTTATGAGTTATGAGTTATAAGTTATGCGTAATGATTTATGCGTTATGCGTTATGCGTTATGCGTTGTGCATTATGCGTTATGCGTTGTGCGTTATGCGTTATGGGTTATGGGTTATGCGTTATGCGTTATGTGTTATGCGTTATGCGTTATGCGTTTTGCGTTATGCGTTATGCGTTATGCGTTATGCGTTATGCGTTATGCGTTATGCGTTATGCGTTATGCGTTATGCGTTATGCGTTATGCGTTATGCGTTATGCGTTATGCGTTATGCGTTATGCGTTATTGCGTTATGCGTTTTGCGTTAGCGTTATGCGTTATGCGTTGTGCATTATGTTTTATGCGTTATGCGTTATGGGTTATGGGTTATGCGTTATGCGTTATGCATTTTGCGTTATGCGCCATGCGTTATGAGTTATAAGTTATGCGTAATGCGTTATGCGTTATGGGTTATGCGTTATGCGTTATGCGTTATGCGTTGTGCGTTATGCGTTATGGGTTATGCGTTATGCGTTATGCGTTATGCGTTATGCGTTATGCGTTATGCGTTATGCGTTATGCGTTATGCGTTATGCGTTATGCGTTATGCGTTATGCGTTATGCGTTATGCGTTATGCGTTATGCGTTCTGCGTTATGGGTTATGCGTTATGCGTTATGCGTTATGCGTTATGCGTTATGCGTTATTGCGTTATGCGTTTTGCGTTAGCGTTATGCGATATGCGTTGTGCATAATGTTTTATGCGTTATGCGTTATGGGTTATGGGTTATGCGTTATGCGTTATGCATTTTGCGTTATGCGCCATGCGTTATGAGTTATAAGTTATGCGTTATGCGTTATGCGTTATGCGTTATGCGTTATGCGTTATGCGTTATGCGTTATGCGTTGTGCGTTATGCGTTGTGCGTTATGCCTTATGCGTTATGCGTTATGCGTTATACGTTATGCGTTGTGCGTTATACGTTTGCGTTATGCCTTATGGGTTATGCGTAATGCGTTATATGTTATGCCTTATGCATTATGCGTTATGCGTTATGAATATTGCGTTATACGTTATGTATTATGCGTTATGCCTTATGAGTTATGCGATATGCGTCATGTATCAAGCCTTATGCGTTATGGGTTATGCGTTATGCGTTATGCGTTATGCGTTATGCGTTATGCGTTATGCGTTATGCTTTATGCGTTATGCGTTATTCGTTATGAGTTATAAGTTATGCGTAATGCGTCATGCGTTATGCGTTATGCATTATGCGTTATGCGTTATGCGTTATGCGTTATGCGTTATGCGTTATGCGTTATGCGTTATTCGTTATGAGTTATGAGTTATAAGTTATGCGTAATGCGTTATGCGTTATGCGTTATGCGTTATGCGTTGTGCATTATGCGTTATGCGTTATGCGTTATGGGTTATGCGTTATGCGTTATGCGTTATGCGTTATGCGTTATGCATTAAGCGTTATGCGTTATGCGTTATGCGTTATGCGTTATGCGTTATGCGTTATGCGTTATGCGTTATGCGTTATGCGTTATGCGTTATGCGTTATGCGTTATGAGTTATGCTTTATGCGTTATGCTTTATGCGTTATGCTTTATGCTTTATGCGTTATGCGTTATGCGTTATGCGTTATGCGTTATGCGTTATGCGTTATGCGTTATGAGTTATGCGTTATGCGTTATGCGTTATGCGTTATGCGTTATGCGTTATGCTTTATGCGTTATGCGTGATCCGTCATGCGTTATGCGTTATGCGTTATGCGTTATGCGTTATGCGTTATGCTTTATGCGTTATGCGTGATCCGTTATGCGTTAGGCGTTATGAATTAAGCGTTATGAGTTATGAGTTATAAGTTATGCGTAATGCGTTATGCGTTATGCGTTATGCGTAGTGCATTATGCGTTATGCGTTGTGCGTTATGCGGTATGGGTTATGGGTTATGTTTTATGCGTTATGCGTTATGCGTTCTGCGTTATGGGTTATGAGTTATGCTTTATGCGTTATGCTTTATGCGTTATGCTTTATGCTTTATGCGTTATGCGTTATGCGTTATGCGTTATGCGTTATGCGTTATGCGTTATGCGTTATGCCTTTTGCGTTATGCGTTATGAGTTTTGCGTTATACGTTTTGCGTTATGCGATATGCGTTATGCGCTATGCGTTGTGCGTTGTGCGTTCTGCGTTATGGGGTATGGGTTATGCGTTATGCTTTATGCGTTATGCATTTTGCGTTATGCGTTATGCGTTATTCGTTATGAGTTATAAGTTATGCGTAATGCGTCATGCGTTATGCGTTATGCATTATGCGTTGTGCATTATGTGTTATGCGTTATGCGTTATGAGTTATGCGTTATGCGTTATGCGTTATGCGTTATGCGTTATGCGTTATGCGTTATGCGTTATGCGTTATGCGTTATGCGTTATGCGTTATGCGTTCTGCGTTATGGGTTATGTGTTATACGTTTGCGTTATGCGTTATGCGTTATGCGTTATGCGTTATGCGTTATGCGTTATGCGTTATGCGTTATGCGTTATGCGTTATGCGTTATGCGTTATGCGTTATGCGTTATGCGTTATGCTTTTGCGTTATGCGCCATGCGTTATGCGATATGAGTTATAAGTTATGTGTTATGCGCCATGCGTTATGCGTTATGAGTTATAAGTTATGCATTATGCGTAATGCGTTATGCGTTATGCGTTATGCGTTATTGCGTTATGCGTTTTGCGTTATGCGTTATGCGTTATGGGTTATGCGTTATGCGTTAAGCGTTATGCGTTATGCGTTATGCGTTCTGCGTTGTGCATTATGCGTTATGCGTTATGCGTTATGCGTTATGCGTTATGCTTTATGCGTTATGCGTGATCCGTCATGCGTTATGCGTTATGCGTTATGCGTTATGCGTTATGCGTTATGCTTTATGCGTTATGCGTGATCCGTTATGCGTTAGGCGTTATGAATTAAGCGTTATGAGTTATGAGTTATAAGTTATGCGTAATGCGTTATGCGTTATGCGTTATGCGTAGTGCATTATGCGTTATGCGTTGTGCGTTATGCGGTATGGGTTATGGGTTATGTTTTATGCGTTATGCGTTATGCGTTCTGCGTTATGGGTTATGAGTTATGCTTCATGCGTTATGCTTTATGCGTTATGCTTTATGCTTTATGCGTTATGCGTTATGCGTTATGCGTTATGCGTTATGCGTTATGCGTTATGCGTTATGCCTTTTGCGTTATGCGTTATGAGTTTTGCGTTATACGTTTTGCGTTATGCGATATGCGTTATGCGCTATGCGTTGTGCGTTGTGCGTTCTGCGTTATGGGGTATGGGTTATGCGTTATGCTTTATGCGTTATGCATTTTGCGTTATGCGTTATGCGTTATTCGTTATGAGTTATAAGTTATGCGTAATGCGTCATGCGTTATGCGTTATGCATTATGCGTTGTGCATTATGTGTTATGCGTTATGCGTTATGAGTTATGCGTTATGCGTTATGGGTTATGCGTTATGCGTTATGCGTTATGCGTTATGCGTTATGCGTTATGCGTTATGCGTTATGCGTTATGCGTTCTGCGTTATGGGTTATGTGTTATACGTTTGCGTTATGCGTTATGCGTTATGCGTTATGCGTTATGCGGTATGCGTTATGCGTTATGCGTTATGCGTTATGCGTTATGCGTTATGCGTTATGCGTTATGCGTTATGCGTTATGCTTTTGCGTTATGCGCCATGCGTTATGCGATATGAGTTATAAGTTATGTGTTATGCGCCATGCGTTATGCGTTATGAGTTATAAGTTATGCATTATGCGTAATGCGTTATACGTTATGCGTTATGCGTTATTGCGTTATGCGTTTTGCGTTATGCGTTATGCGTTATGCGTTATGGGTTATGCGTTATGCGTTAAGCGTTATGCGTTATGCGTTATGCGTTCTGCGTTGTGCATTATGCGTTATGCGTTATGCGTTATGGGTTATGGGTTATGCGTTATAAGTTATGCGTAATGCGTCATGCGTTATGCGTTATGCATTATGCGTTATGCGTTATGCGTTATGCGTCATGCGTTATGCGTTATGCGTTATGCGTTATTCGTTATGAGTTATGAGTTATAAGTTATGCGTAATGCGTTATGTGTTATGCGTTATGCGTTATGCGTTGTGCATTATGCGTTATGCGTTATGCGTTATGGGTTATGCGTTATGAGTTAAGCGTTATGCGTTATTGCGTTATGCGTTTTGCGTTATGCGTTATGCGTTATGCGTTATGGGTTATGCGTTATGCGTTAAGCGTTATGCGTTATGCGTTATGCGTTCTGCGTTATGCGTTATGCGTTATGCGTTCTGCGTTATGGGTTATGGGTTATGCGTTATGCTTTATGCGTTATGCATTTTGCGTTGTGCATTATGCGTTATGCGTTATGCGTTATGGGTTATGCGTTATGCGTTATGCGTTATGCGTTATGCGTTATGCGTTATGCGTTATGCGTTATGCATTTTGCGTTTAGCGCCATGCGTTATGCGTTATGAGTTATAAGTTATGCGTTATGCGTTATGCGTTTTGCGTTATGCGTTACATGTTATGCGTTATGCGTTATGCGTCATGCGTTATGCGTTATGCGTTATGCGTTATGCGTTATGCGTTATGAGTTATGCGTTATGCGTTATGCGTTATGCGTTATGCGTTATGCGTTATGCTTTATGCGTTATGCGTGATCCGTCATGCGTTATGCGTTATGCGTTATGCGTTATGCGTTATGCGTTATGCGTTATGCTTTATGCGTTATGCGTGATCCGTTATGCGTTAGGCGTTATGAATTAAGCGTTATGAGTTATGAGTTATAAGTTATGCGTAATGCGTTATGCGTTATGCGTTATGCGTAGTGCATTATGCGTTATGCGTTGTGCGTTATGCGGTATGGGTTATGGGTTATGTTTTATGCGTTATGCGTTCTGCGTTATGGGTTATGAGTTATGCTTTATGCGTTATGCTTTATGCGTTATGCTTTATGCTTTATGCGTTATGCGTTATGCGTTATGCGTTATGCGTTATGCGTTATGCGTTATGCGTTATGCGTTATGCGTTATGCGTTATGCGTTATGCATTAAGCGTTATGCGTTATGCGTTATGTGTTATACGTTTGCGTTATGCGTTATGCGTTATGCGTTATGCGTTATGCGGTATGCGTTATGCGTTATGTGTTATGCTTTATGCTTTATGCGTTATGCGTTATGCGTTATGCGTTATGCGTTATGCGTTATGCGTTATGCGTTATGCGTTATGCGTTATGCGTTATGCGTTATGCGTTATGCGTTATGCGTTCTGCGTTATGGGTTATGTGTTATACGTTTGCGTTATGCGTTATGCGTTATGCGTTATGCGTTATGCGTTATGCGTTATGCGTTCTGCGTTATGGGTTATGGGTTATGCGTTATGCTTTATGCGTTATGCATTTTGCGTTGTGCATTATGCGTTATGCGTTATGGGTTATGCGTTATGCGTTATGCGTTATGCGTTATGCGTTATGCGTTATGCGTTATGCGTTATGCATTTTGCGTTTAGCGCCATGCGTTATGCGTTATGAGTTATAAGTTATGCGTTATGCGTTATGCGTTATGCGTTATGCGTTATATGTTATGCGTTATGCGTTATGCGTTATGCGTCATGCGTTATGCGTTATGCGTTATGCGTTATGCGTTATGCGTTATGAGTTATGCGTTATGCGTTATGCGTTATGCGTTATGCGTTATGCGTTATGCTTTATGCGTTATGCGTGATCCGTCATGCGTTATGCGTTATGCGTTATGCGTTATGCTTTATGCGTTATGCGTGATCCGTTATGCGTTAGGCGTTATGAATTAAGCGTTATGAGTTATGAGTTATAAGTTATGCGTAATGCGTTATGCGTTATGCGTTATGCGTAGTGCATTATGCGTTATGCGTTGTGCGTTATGCGGTATGGGTTATGGGTTATGTTTTATGCGTTATGCGTTATGCGTTCTGCGTTATGGGTTATGAGTTATGCTTTATGCGTTATGCTTTATGCGTTATGCTTTATGCTTTATGCGTTATGCGTTATGCGTTATGCGTTATGCGTTATGCGTTATGCGTTATGCGTTATGCGTTATGCGTTATGCGTTATGCCTTTTGCGTTATGCGTTATGAGTTTTGCGTTATACGTTTTGCGTTATGCGATATGCGTTATGCGCTATGCGTTGTGCGTTGTGCGTTCTGCGTTATGGGGTATGGGTTATGCGTTATGCTTTATGCGTTATGCATTTTGCGTTATGCGTTATGCGTTATTCGTTATGAGTTATAAGTTATGCGTAATGCGTCATGCGTTATGCGTTATGCATTATGCGTTGTGCATTATGTGTTATGCGTTATGCGTTATGGGTTATGGGTTATGCGTTATGCGTTATGCATTTTGCGTTATGCGCCATGCGTTATGAGTTATAAGTTATGCGTTATGCGTTATGCGTTATGTGTTATGCGTTATGCGTTATGCATTGTGCGTTATGCGTTGTGCGTTATGCCTTATGCGTTATGCGGTATGCGTTATGCGTTATGCGTTCTGCGTTATGCGTTATGCGTTATGCGTTATGCGTTATGCGTTATGTGTTATGCGTTATGCGTTATGCGTTATGCGTTATTCGTTATGAGTTATGAGTTATAAGTTATGCGTAATGCGTTATGCGTTATGCGTTATGCGTTATGCGTTGTGCATTATGCGTTATGCGTTATGCGTTATGGGTTATGCGTTATGCGTTATGCGTTATGCGTTATGCGTTATGCGTTATGCGTTATGCGTTATGCGTTATGCGTTCTGCGTTATGGGTTATGTGTTATACGTTTGCGTTATGCGTTATGCGTTATGCGTTATGCGTTATGCGGTATGCGTTATGCGTTATGCGTTCTGCGTTATGCGTTATGCGTTATGCGTTATGCGTTATGCGTTATGCGTTATGCGTTATGCGTTATGCGTTATGCGTTATGCGTTATTCGTTATGAGTTATGAGTTATAAGTTATGCGTAATGCGTTATGCGTTATGCGTTATGCGTTATGCGTTATGCGTTGTGCATTATGCGTTATGCGTTATGCGTTATGGGTTATGCGTTATGCGTTATGCGTTATGCGTTATGCGTTATGCGTTATGCGTTATGCGTTATGCGTTATGCGTTATGCGTTATGCGTTATGCGTTATGCGTTATGCGTAATGCATTATGCGTTATGCGTTATGCGTTATGCGTTCTGCGTTATGGGTTATGTGTTATACGTTTGCGTTATGCGTTATGCGTTATGCGTTATGCGTTATGCGTTATGCGTTATGCGTTATGCGTTATGCGTTATGCGTTATGCGTTATGCGTTATGCGTTATGCGTTATGCGTTATGCGTTATGCGTTATACGTTATACGTTATACGTTATACGTTATGCGTTATGCGTTATGTTTTATGCGTTATGCGTTATGCGTTGTGCGTTATACGTTTGCGTTATGCTTTATGCGTTATGCGTTATGCGTTATGCGTTTTGCGTTATACGTTATGCGATATGCGTTATGCGTTATGCGTTATGCGTTATGCGTTATGCGTTATGCGTTAGGCGTTATGCGTTATACGTTATACGTTATGCGTTATGCGTTATGTTTTATGCGTTATGCGTTATGCGTTGTGCGTTATACGTTTGCGTTATGCTTTATGGGTTATGCGTAATGCGTTATGCGTTATGCCTTATGCATTATGCGTTATGCGTTATGAATATTGCGTTATACGTTATGTATTATGCGTTATGCCTTATGAGTTATGCGATATGCGTCATGTATCAAGCCTTATGCGTTATGGGTTATGCGTTAACGTTATGCGTTATTGCGTTATGCGTTTTGCGTTATGCGTTTGCTTTATGCGTTATGCATTTTGCGTTGTGCATTATGCGTTATGCGTTATGCGTTATGGGTTATGCGTTATGCGTTATGCGTTATGCGTTATGCGTTATGCGTTATGCGTTATGCGTTATGCATTTTGCGTTTAGCGCCATGCGTTATGCGTTATGAGTTATAAGTTATGCGTTATGCGTTATGCGTTATGCGTTATGCGTTATGCGTTATATGTTATGCGTTATGCGTTATGCGTTATGCGTCATGCGTTATGCGTTATGCGTTATGCGTTATGCGTTATGCGTTATGAGTTATGCGTTATGCGTTATGCGTTATGCGTTATGCGTTATGCGTTATGCGTTATGCTTTATGCGTTATGCGTGATCCGTCATGCGTTATGCGTTATGCGTTATGCGTTATGCGTTATGCTTTATGCGTTATGCGTGATCCGTTATGCGTTAGGCGTTATGAATTAAGCGTTATGAGTTATGAGTTATAAGTTATGCGTAATGCGTTATGCGTTATGCGTTATGCGTAGTGCATTATGCGTTATGCGTTGTGCGTTATGCGGTATGGGTTATGGGTTATGTTTTATGCGTTATGCGTTATGCGTTCTGCGTTATGGGTTATGAGTTATGCTTTATGCGTTATGCTTTATGCGTTATGCTTTATGCTTTATGCGTTATGCGTTATGCGTTATGCGTTATGCGTTATGCGTTATGCGTTATGCGTTATGCGTTATGCCTTTTGCGTTATGCGTTATGAGTTTTGCGTTATACGTTTTGCGTTATGCGATATGCGTTATGCGCTATGCGTTGTGCGTTGTGCGTTCTGCGTTATGGGGTATGGGTTATGCGTTATGCTTTATGCGTTATGCATTTTGCGTTATGCGTTATTCGTTATGAGTTATAAGTTATGCGTAATGCGTCATGCGTTATGCGTTATGCATTATGCGTTGTGCATTATGTGTTATGCGTTATGCGTTATGGGTTATGGGTTATGCGTTATGCGTTATGCATTTTGCGTTATGCGCCATGCGTTATGAGTTATAAGTTATGCGTTATGCGTTATGCGTTATGTGTTATGCGTTATGCGTTATGCATTGTGCGTTATGCGTTGTGCGTTATGCCTTATGCGTTATGCGTTATGCGTTATGCGTTATGCGTTATGCGTTATGCGTTCTGCGTTATGCGTTATGCGTTATGCGTTATGCGTTATGCGTTATGCGTTATGCGTTATGCGTTATGCGTTATGCGTTATTCGTTATGAGTTATGAGTTATAAGTTATGCGTAATGCGTTATGCGTTATGCGTTATGCGTTATGCGTTGTGCATTATGCGTTATGCGTTATGCGTTATGGGTTATGCGTTATGCGTTATGCGTTATGCGTTATGCGTTATGCGTTATGCGTTATGCGTTATGCGTTATGCGTTATGCGTTATGCGTTCTGCGTTATGGGTTATGTGTTATACGTTTGCGTTATGCGTTATGCGTTATGCGTTATGCGTTATGCGGTATGCGTTATGCGTTATGCGTTCTGCGTTATGCGTTATGCGTTATGCGTTATGTGTTATGCGTTATGCGTTATGCGTTATGCGTTATGCGTTATTCGTTATGAGTTATGAGTTATAAGTTATGCGTAATGCGTTATGCGTTATGCGTTATGCGTTATGCGTTGTGCATTATGCGTTATGCGTTATGCGTTATGGGTTATGCGTTATGCGTTATGCGTTATGCGTTATGCGTTATGCGTTATGCGTTATGCGTTATGCGTTATGCGTTATGCGTTATGTGTTATGCGTTATGCGTTATGCGTTCTGCGTTATGGGTTATGTGTTATACGTTTGCGTTATGCGTTATGCGTTATGCGTTATGCGTTATGCGTTATGCGTTATGCGTTATGCGTTATGCGTTATGCGTTATGCGTTATGCGTTATGCGTTATGCGTTATGCGTTATACGTTATACGTTATACGTTATGCGTTATGCGTTATGTTTTATGCGTTATGCGTTATGCGTTGTGCGTTATACGTTTGCGTTATGCTTTATGCGTTATGCGTTATGCGTTATGCGTTTTGCGTTATACGTTATGCGATATGCGTTATGCGTTATGCGTTATGCGTTATGCGTTATGCGTTAGGCGTTATGCGTTATACGTTATACGTTATGCGTTATGCGTTATGTTTTATGCGTTATGCGTTATGCGTTGTGCGTTATACGTTTGCGTTATGCTTTATGGGTTATGCGTAATGCGTTATGCGTTATGCCTTATGCATTATGCGTTCTGCGTTATGAATATTGCGTTATACGTTATGTATTATGCGTTATGCCTTATGAGTTATGCGATATGCGTCATGTATCAAGCCTTATGCGTTATGGGTTATGCGTTATGGGTTATGCGTTAACGTTATGCGTTATGCGTTTTGCGTTATGCGTTTGCGTTATGCGTTATGCGTTATGCGTTATGCGTTATGCGTTATGCGTTATGCGTTATGCGTTATTCGTTATGAGTTATGAGTTATAAGTTATGCGTAATGCGTTATGTGTTATGCGTTATGCGTTATGCGTTGTGCATTATGCGTTATGCGTTATGCGTTATGGGTTATGCGTTATGCGTTATGCGTTATGCGTTATGCGTTATGCGTTCTGCGTTGTGCATTATGCGTTATGCGTTATGCGTTATGGGTTATGGGTTATGCGTTATGCGTTATGCGTTATGCGTTATGCGTTATGCGTTATGCTTTATGCGTTGTGCATTATGCGTTGTGCATTATGCGTTATGCGTTATGCGTTATGGGTTATGGTTTATGCGTTATGCGTTATCCGTTATGCGTTATACGTTATACGTTATGCGTTAAGCATTATGTTTTATGCGATATGCGTTATGCGTTATGCGTTATGCGTTATGCGTTATGCGTTATGCGTTATTCGTTATGAGTTATGAGTTATAAGTTATGCGTAATGCGTTATGCGTTATGCGTTATGCGTTATGCGTTGTGCATTATGCGTTATGCGTTATGCGTTATGGGTTATGCGTTATGCGTTATGCGTTATGCGTTATGCGTTAAGCGTTATGCGTTAAGCGTTATGCGTTATGCGTTATGCGTTATGCGTTATGCGTTATGCGTTATGCGTTATGCATTATGCGTTATGCGTTCTGCGTTATGGGTTATGTGTTATACGTTTGCGTTATGCGTTAGGCGTTATGCGTTATGCTTTATGCGTTATGCGTTATGCGTTATGCGTTATGCGTTATGCGTTATGCCTTTTGCGTTATGAGTTATGCGTTATGCGTTTTGCGTTATAGGTTATGCGATATGCGTTATGCATTATGCGTGATGCGTTATGCTTTATGCGTTATGCGTTATGAGTTATACGTAATGCGTTATGCGTTATGCGTTATGCGTTATGCGTTATGCGTTATGCGTTATGCGTTATGCGTTATGCGTTCTGCGTTATGGGTTATGGGTTATGCGTTATGCTTTATGCGTTATGCATTTTGCGTTGTGCATTATGCGTTATGCGTTATGCGTTATGGGTTATGCGTTATGCGTTATGCGTTATGCGTTATGCGTTATGCGTTATGCGTTATGCATTTTGCGTTTAGCGCCATGCGTTATGCGTTATGAGTTATAAGTTATGCGTTATGCGTTATGCGTTATGCGTTATGCGTTATGCGTTATATGTTATGCGTTATGCGTTATGCGTTATGCGTTATGCGTTATGCGTGATGCGTTATGCTTTATGCGTTATGCGTTATGAGTTATACGTAATGCGTTATGCGTTATGCGTTATGCTTTTGCGTTATGCGCCATGCGTTATGCGATATGAGTTATAAGTTATGTGTTATGCGCCATGCGTTATGCGTTATGAGTTATAAGTTATGCATTATGCGTAATGCGTTATGCGTTATGCGTTATGTGTTATTGCGTTATGCGTTTTGCGTTATGCGTTTGCGTTATGCGTTATGCGTTATGCGTTATGCGTTATGCGTTATGCGTTATGCGTTATGCGTTATGCGTTATGCGTTATTCGTTATGAGTTATGAGTTATAAGTTATGCGTAATGCGTTATGTGTTATGCGTTAAGCGTTATGCGTTATGCGTTATGCGTTCTGCGTTGTGCATTATGCGTTATGCGTTATGCGTTATGGGTTATGGGTTATGCGTTATGCGCTATGCGTTATGCGTTATGCGTTATGCGTTGTGCATTATGCGTTGTGCATTATGCGTTATACGTTATGCGTTATGGGTTATGGTTTATGCGTTATGCGTTATCCGTTATGCGTTATACGTTATACGTTATGCGTTAAGCATTATGTTTTATGCGATATGCGTTATGCGTTATGCGTTATGCGTTATGCGTTATGCGTTATGCGTTATTCGTTATGAGTTATGAGTTATAAGTTATGCGTAATGCGTTATGCGTTATGCGTTATGCGTTATGCGTTGTGCGTTATGCGTTATGCGTTATGGGTTATGCGTTATGCGTTATGCGTTATGCGTTATGCGTTATGCGTTAAGCGTTATGCGTTATGCGTTATGCGTTATGCGTTATGCGTTATGCGTTATGCGTTATGCGTTATGCGTTATGCGTTATGCGTTATGCGTTATGCGTTATGCGTTCTGCGTTATGGGTTATGCGTTATGCGTTATGCGTTATGCGTTATGCGTTATGCGTTATGCGTTATGCGTTATGCGTTATGCGTTATGCATTTTGCGTTTAGCGCCATGCGTTATGCGTTATGAGTTATAAGTTATGCGTTATGCGTTATGCGTTATGCGTTATGCGTTATATGTTATGCGTTATGCGTTATGCGTTATGCGTCATGCGTTATGCGTTATGCGTTATGCGTTATGCGTTATGCGTTATGAGTTATGCGTTATGCGTTATGCGTTATGCGTTATGCGTTATGCGTTATGCTTTATGCGTTATGCGTGATCCGTCATGCGTTATGCGTTATGCGTTATGCGTTAATCGTTATGCGTTATGCTTTATGCGTTATGCGTGATCCGTTATGCGTTAGGCGTTATGAATTAAGCGTTATGAGTTATGAGTTATAAGTTATGCGTAATGCGTTATGCGTTATGCGTTATGCGTAGTGCATTATGCGTTATGCGTTGTGCGTTATGCGGTATGGGTTATGGGTTATGTTTTATGCGTTATGCGTTATGCGTTATGCGTTATGCGTTATGCGTTATGCGTTATGCCTTTTGCGTTATGCGTTATGAGTTTTGCGTTATACGTTTTGCGTTATGCGATATGCGTTATGCGCTATGCGTTGTGCGTTGTGCGTTCTGCGTTATGGGGTATGGGTTATGCGTTATGCTTTATGCGTTATGCATTTTGCGTTATGCGTTATGCGTTATTCGTTATGAGTTATAAGTTATGCGTAATGCGTCATGCGTTATGCGTTATGCATTATGCGTTGTGCATTATGTGTTATGCGTTATGCGTTATGGGTTATGGGTTATGCGTTATGCGTTATGCATTTTGCGTTATGCGCCATGCGTTATGAGTTATAAGTTATGCGTTATGCGTTATGCGTTATGTGTTATGCGTTATGCGTTATGCATTGTGCGTTATGCGTTGTGCGTTATGCCTTATGCGTTATGCGTTATGCGTTATGCGGTATGCGTTATGCGTTATGCGTTCTGCGTTATGCGTTATGCGTTATGCGTTATGCGTTATGCGTTATGCGTTATGCGTTATGCGTTATGCGTTATGCGTTATTCGTTATGAGTTATGAGTTATAAGTTATGCGTAATGCGTTATGCGTTATGCGTTATGCGTTATGCGTTGTGCATTATGCGTTATGCGTTATGCGTTATGGGTTATGCGTTATGCGTTATGCGTTATGCGTTATGCGTTATGCGTTATGCGTTATGCGTTATGCGTTATGCGTTATGCGTTATACGTTCTGCGTTATGGGTTATGTGTTATACGTTTGCGGTATGCGTTATGCGTTATGCGTTATGCGGTATGCGTTATGCGTTATGCGTTCTGCGTTATGCGTTATGCGTTATGCGTTATGCGTTATGCGTTATGCGTTATGCGTTATGCGTTATGCGTTATTCGTTATGAGTTATGAGTTATAAGTTATGCGTAATGCGTTATGCGTTATGCGTTATGCGTTATGCGTTGTGCATTATGCGTTATGCGTTATGCGTTATGGGTTATGCGTTATGCGTTATGCGTTATGCGTTATGCGTTATGCGTTATGCGTTATGCGTTATGCGTTATGCGTTATGCGTTATGCGTTATGCGTTATGCGTTATGCGTTATGCGTTTTGCGTTATACGTTATGCGATATGCGTTATGCGTTATGCGTTATGCGTTATGCGTTATGCGTTATGCGTTAGGCGTTATGCGTTATACGTTATACGTTATGCGTTATGCGTTATGTTTTATGCGTTATGCGTTATGCGTTGTGCGTTATACGTTTGCGTTATGCTTTATGGGTTATGCGTAATGCGTTATGCGTTATGCCTTATGCATTATGCGTTATGCGTTATGAATATTGCGTTATACGTTATGTATTATGCGTTATGCCTTATGAGTTATGCGATATGCGTCATGTATCAAGCCTTATGCGTTATGGGTTATGCGTTAACGTTATGCGTTATGCGTTATTGCGTTATGCGTTTTGCGTTATGCGTTTGCGTTATGCGTTATGCGTTATGCGTTATGCGTTATGCGTTATGCGTTATGCGTTATGCGTTATGCGTTATTCGTTATGAGTTATGAGTTATAAGTTATGCGTAATGCGTTATGTGTTATGCGTTATGCGTTATGCGTTGTGCATTATGCGTTATGCGTTATGCGTTATGGGTTATGCGTTATGCGTTATGCGTTATGCGTTATGCGTTATGCGTTCTGCGTTGTGCATTATGCGTTATGCGTTATGCGTTATGGGTTATGGGTTATGCGTTATGCGTTATGCGTTATGCGTTATGCGTTATGCGTTATGCGTTATGCGTTGTGCATTATGCGTTGTGCATTATGCGTTATGCGTTATGCGTTATGGGTTATGGTTTATGCGTTATGCGTTATCCGTTATGCGTTATGGGTTATGGGTTATGCGTTAAGCATTATGTTTTATGCGATATGCGTTATGCGTTATGCGTTATGCGTTATGCGTTATGCGTTATGCGTTATGCGTTATTCGTTATGAGTTATGAGTTATAAGTTATGCGATATGCGTTATGCGTTATGCGTTATGCGTTATGCGTTGTGCATTATGCGTTATGCGTTATGCGTTATGGGTTATGCGTTATGCGTTATGCGTTATGCGTTATGCGTTATGCGTTAAGCGTTATGCGTTATGCGTTATGCGTTATGCGTTATGCGTTATGCGTTATGCGTTATGCGTTATGCGTTATGCGTTATGCGTTATGCGTTATGCGTTATGCGTTCTGTGTTATGGGTTATGTGTTATACGTTTGCGTTATGCGTTAGGCGTTATGCGTTATGCTTTATGCGTTATGCGTTATGCGTTATGCGTTATGCGTTATGCGTTATGCGTTATGCCTTTTGCGTTATGAGTTATGCGTTATGCGTTTTGCGTTATAGGTTATGCGATATGCGTTATGCATTATGCGTGATGCGTTATGCTTTATGCGTTATGCGTTATGAGTTATACGTAATGCGTTATGCGTTATGCGTTATGCGTTATGCGTTATGCGTTATGCGTTATGCGTTATGCGTTCTGCGTTATGGGTTATGGGTTATGCGTTATGCTTTATGCGTTATGCATTTTGCGTTGTGCATTATGCGTTATGCGTTATGCGTTATGGGTTATGCGTTATGCGTTATGCGTTATGCGTTATGCGTTATGCGTTATGCGTTATGCGTTATGCATTTTGCGTTTAGCGCCATGCGTTATGCGTTATGAGTTATAAGTTATGCGTTATGCGTTATGCGTTATGCGTTATGCGTTATGCGTTATATATTATGCGTTATGCGTTATGCGTTATGCGTCATGCGTTATGCGTTATGCGTTATGCGTTATGCGTTATGCGTTATGAGTTATGCGTTATGCGTTATGCGTTATGCGTTATGCGTTATGCGTTATGCTTTATGCGTTATGCGTGATCCGTTATGCGTTAGGCGTTATGAATTAAGCGTTATGAGTTATGAGTTATAAGTTATGCGTAATGCGTTATGCGTTATGCGTTATGCGTAGTGCATTATGCGTTATGCGTTGTGCGTTATGCGGTATGGGTTATGGGTTATGTTTTATGCGTTATGCGTTATGCGTTCTGCGTTATGGGTTATGAGTTATGCTTTATGCGTTATGCTTTATGCGTTATGCTTTATGCTTTATGCGTTATGCGTTATGCGTTATGCGTTATGCGTTATGCGTTATGCGTTATGCGTTATGCGTTATGCCTTTTGCGTTATGCGTTGTGCGTTATGCGTTATGCGTTATGCGTTATGCGTTATGCGTTCTGCGTTATGCGTTATGCGTTATGCGTTATGCGTTATGCGTTATGCGTTATGCGTTATGCGTTATGCGTTATGCGTTATGCGTTATGCGTTATTCGTTATGAGTTATGAGTTATAAGTTATGCGTAATGCGTTATGCGTTATGCGTTATGCGTTATGCGTTGTGTATTATGCGTTATGCGTTATGCGTTATGGGTTATGCGTTATGCGTTATGCGTTATGCGTTATGCGTTATGCGTTATGCGTTATACGTTATGCGTTATTCGTTATGCGCTATGCGTTATGCGTTCTGCGTTATGGGTTATGTGTTATACGTTTGCGTTATGCGTTATGCGTTATGCGTTATGCGTTATGCGTTATGCGTTATGCGTTATGCCTTTTGCGTTATGCGTTATGAGTTTTGCGTTATACGTTTTGCGTTATGCGATATGCGTTATGCGCTATGCGTTGTGCGTTGTGCGTTCTGCGTTATGGGGTATGGGTTATGCGTTATGCGTTATGCGTTATTCGTTATGAGTTATAAGTTATGCGTAATGCGTCATGCGTTATGCGTTATGCATTATGCGTTGTGCATTATGTGTTATGCGTTATGCGTTATGGGTTATGGGTTATGCGTTATGCGTTATGCATTTTGCGTTATGCGCCATGCGTTATGAGTTATAAGTTATGCGTTATGCGTTATGCGTTATGTGTTATGCGTTTTGCGTTATGCATTGTGCGTTATGCGTTGTGCGTTATGCCTTATGCGTTATGCGTTATGCGTTATGCGTTATGCGTTCTGCGTTATGCGTTATGCGTTATGCGTTATGCGTTATGCGTTATGCGTTATGCGTTATGCGTTATGCGTTATGCGTTATTCGTTATGAGTTATGAGTTATAAGTTATGCGTAATGCGTTATGCGTTATGCGTTATGCGTTATGCGTTATGCGTTGTGCATTATGCGTTATGGGTTTAGCGTTATGCGTTATGCGTTATGCGTTATGCGTTATGCGTTATGCGTTATGCGTTATGCGTTATGCGTTATGCGTTCTGCGTTATGGGTTATGTGTTATACGTTTGCGTTATGCGTTATGCGTTATGCGTTATGCGTTATGCGTTATGCGTTATGCGTTATGCGTTATGCGTTATGCGTTCTGCGTTATGGGTTATGTGTTATACGTTTGCGTTATGCGTTATGCGTTATGCGTTATGCGTTATGCGTTATGCGTTATGCGTTATGCGTAATGCGTTATGCGTTATGCCTTATGCATTATGCGTTATGCGTTATGAATATTGCGTTATACGATATGTATTATGCGATATGCCTTATGAGTTATGCGATATGCGTCATGTATCAAGCCTTATGCATTATGCGTTATGCGATATGAATATTGCGTTATACGTTATGTATTATGCGTTATGCCTTATGAGTTATGCGATATGCGTCATGTATCAAGCCTTATGCGTTATGGGTTATGCGTTAACGTTATGCGTTATGCGTTATTGCGTTATGCGTTTTGCGTTATGCGTTTGCGTTATGCGTTATGCGTTATGCGTTATGCGTTATGCGTAATGCGTTATGCCTTTTGCGTTATGAGTTATGCGTTATGCGTTTTGCGTTATAGGTTATGCGATATGCGTTATGCATTATGCGTGATGCGTTATGCTTTATGCGTTATGCGTTATGAGTTATACGTAATGCGTTATGCGTTATGCGTTATGCGTTATGCGTTATGCGTTATGCGTTATGCGTTATGCGTTCTGCGTTATGGGTTATGGGTTATGCGTTATGCTTTATGCGTTATGCATTTTGCGTTGTGCATTATGCGTTATGCGTTATGCGTTATGGGTTATGCGTTATGCGTTATGCGTTATGCGTTATGCGTTATGCGTTATGCGTTATGCGTTATGCATTTTGCGTTTAGCGCCATGCGTTATGCGTTATGAGTTATAAGTTATGCGTTATGCGTTATGCGTTATGCGTTATGCGTTATGCGTCATGCGTTATATATTATGCGTTATGCGTTATGCGTTATGCGTCATGCGTTATGCGTTATGCGTTATGCGTTATGCGTTATGCGTTATGAGTTATGCGTTATGCGTTATGCGTTATGCGTTATGCGTTATGCGTTATGCTTTATGCGTTATGCGTGATCCGTTATGCGTTAGGCGTTATGAATTAAGCGTTATGAGTTATGAGTTATAAGTTATGCGTAATGCGTTATGCGTTATGCGTTATGCGTAGTGCATTATGCGTTATGCGTTGTGCGTTATGCGGTATGGGTTATGGGTTATGTTTTATGCGTTATGCGTTATGCGTTCTGCGTTATGGGTTATGAGTTATGCTTTATGCGTTATGCTTTATGCGTTATGCTTTATGCTTTATGCGTTATGCGTTATGCGTTATGCGTTATGCGTTATGCGTTATGCGTTATGCGTTATGCGTTATGCCTTTTGCGTTATGCGTTGTGCGTTATGCCTTATGCGTTATGCGTTATGCGTTATGCGTTATGCGTTATGCGTTCTGCGTTATGCGTTATGCGTTATGCGTTATGCGTTATGCGTTATGCGTTATGCGTTATGCGTTATGCGTTATGCGTTATTCGTTATGAGTTATGAGTTATAAGTTATGCGTAATGCGTTATGCGTTATGCGTTATGCGTTATGCGTTGTGCATTATGCGTTATGCGTTATGCGTTATGGGTTATGCGTTATGCGTTATGCGTTATGCGTTATGCGTTATGCGTTATGCGTTATACGTTATGCGTTATTCGTTATGCGCTATGCGTTATGCGTTCTGCGTTATGGGTTATGTGTTATACGTTTGCGTTATGCGTTATGCGTTATGCGTTATGCGTTATGCGTTATGCGTTATGCGTTATGCGTTATGCGTTATGCGTTATGCGTTATGCGTTATGCGTTATGCGTTATGCGTTATGCGTTATGCGTTCTGCGTTATGGGTTATGTGTTATACGTTTGCGTTATGCGTTAGGCGTTATGCGTTATGCTTTATGCGTTATGCGTTATGCGTTATGCGTTATGCGTTATGCGTTATGCGTTATGCCTTTTGCGTTATGAGTTATGCGTTATGCGTTTTGCGTTATAGGTTATGCGATATGCGTTATGCATTATGCGTGATGCGTTATGCTTTATGCGTTATGCGTTATGAGTTATACGTAATGCGTTATGCGTTATGCGTTATGCGTTATGCGTTATGCGTTATGCGTTCTGCGTTATGGGTTATGGGTTATGCGTTATGCTTTATGCGTTATGCATTTTGCGTTGTGCATTATGCGTTATGCGTTATGCGTTATGGGTTATGCGTTATGCGTTATGCGTTATGCGTTATGCGTTATGCGTTATGCGTTATGCGTTATGCATTTTGCGTTTAGCGCCATGCGTTATGCGTTATGAGTTATAAGTTATGCGTTATGCGTTATGCGTTATATGTTATGCGTTATGCGTTATGCGTTATGCGTCATGCGTTATGCGTTATGCGTTATGCGTTATGCGTTATGCGTTATGAGTTATGCGTTATGCGTTATGAGTTATGCGTTATGCGTTATGCGTTATGCTTTATGCGTTATGCGTGATCCGTTATGCGTTAGGCGTTATGAATTAAGCGTTATGAGTTATGAGTTACAAGTTATGCGTAATGCGTTATGCGTTATGCGTTATGCGTAGTGCATTATGCGTTATGCGTTGTGCGTTATGCGGTATGGGTTATGGGTTATGTTCTATGCGTTATGCGTTATGCGTTCTGCGTTATGGGTTATGAGTTATGCTTTATGCGTTATGCTTTATGCGTTATGCTTTATGCTTTATGCGTTATGCGTTATGCGTTATGCGTTATGCGTTATGCGTTATGCGTTATGCGTTATGCGTTATGCCTTTTGCGTTATGCGTTATGAGTTTTGCGTTATACGTTTTGCGTTATGCGATATGCGTTATGCGCTATGCGTTGTGCGTTGTGCGTTCTGCGTTATGGGGTATGGTTTATGCGTTATGCTTTATGCGTTATGCATTTTGCGTTATGCGTTATGCGTTATTCGTTATGAGTTATAAGTTATGCGAAATGCGTCATGCGTTATGCGTTATGCATTATGCGTTGTGCATTATGTGTTATGCGTTATGCGTTATGGGTTATGGGTTATGCGTTATGCGTTATGCATTTTGCGTTATGCGTTATGCGTTATGCGTTATGCGTTGTGCATTATGCGTTATGCGTTATGCGTTATGGGTTATGCGTTATGCGTTATGCGTTATGCGTTATGCGTTATGCGTTATGCGTTATGCGTTATGCGTTCTGCGTTATGGGTTATGTGTTATACGTTTGCGTTATGCGTTATGCGTTTTGCATTATGCGTTATGCGTTCTGCGTTATGGGTTATGTGTTATACGTTTGCGTTATGCGTTATGCGTTATGCGTTATGCGTTATGCGTTATGCGTTATGCGTTATGCGTAATGCGTTATGCGTTATGCCTTATGCATTATGCGTTATGCGTTATGAATATTGCGTTATACGATATGTATTATGCGTTATGCGTTATGCGTTATGCGTTATGCGTTATGCGTTCTGCGTTATGGGTTATGTGTTATACGTTTGCGTTATGCGTTATGCGTTATGCGTTATGCGTTATGCGTTCTGCGTTATGGGTTATGTGTTATACGTTTGCGTTATGCGTTATGCGTTATGCGTTATGCGTTATGCGTTATGCGTTATGCGTTATGCGTAATGCGTTATGCGTTATGCCTTATGCATTATGCGTTATGCGTTATGAATATTGCGTTATACGATATGTATTATGCGTTATGCCTTATGAGTTATGCGATATGCGTCATGTATCAAGCCTTATGCGTTATGGGTTATGAGTTATGCTTTATGCGTTATGCTTTATGCGTTATGCTTTATGCTTTATGCGTTATGCGTTATGCGTTATGCGTTATGCGTTATGCGTAATGCGTCATGCGTTATGCGTTATGCATTATGCGTTGTGCATTATGTGTTATGATTTATGCGTTATGGGTTATGGGTTATGCGTTATGCGTTATGCATTTTGCGTTATGCGCCATGCGTTATGAGTTATAAGTTATGCGTTATGAGTTATGCGTTATGCGTTATGCGTTATGCGTTATGAGTTATGCGTTATGCGTTATGCGTTATGCGTTATGCGTTATGCGTTATGCTTTATGCGTTATGCGTGATCCGTTATGCGTGATCCGTTATGCGTTAGGCGTTATGAATTAAGCGTTATGAGTTATGAGTTATAAGTTATGCGTAATGCGTTATGCGTTATGCGTTATGCGTAGTGCATTATGCGTTATGCGTTGTGCGTTATGCGGTATGGGTTATGGGTTATGTTCTATGCGTTATGCGTTATGCGTTCTGCGTTATGGGTTATGAGTTATGCTTTATGCGTTATGCTTTATGCGTTATGCTTTATGCTTTATGCGTTATGCGTTATGCGTTATGCGTTATGCGTTATGCGTTATGCGTTATGCGTTATGCCTTTTGCGTTATGCGTTATGAGTTTTGCGTTATACGTTTTGCGTTATGCGATATGCGTTATGCGCTATGCGTTGTGCGTTGTGCGTTCTGCGTTATGGGGTATGGTTTATGCGTTATGCTTTATGCGTTATGCATTTTGCGTTATGCGTTATGCGTTATTCGTTATGAGTTATAAGTTATGCGTAATGCGTCATGCGTTATGCGTTATGCATTATGCGTTGTGCATTATGTGTTATGCGTTATGCGTTATGGGTTATGGGTTATGCGTTATGCGTTATGCATTTTGCGTTATGCGCCATGCGTTATGAGTTATAAGTTATGCGTTATGCGTTATGCGTTATGTGTTATGCGTTATGCGTTATGCATTGTGCGTTATGCGTTGTGTGTTATGCCTTATGCGTTATGCGTTATGCGTTATGCGTTATGCGTTATGCGTTCTGCGTTATGCGTTATGCGTTATGCGTTATGCGTTATGCGTTATGCGTTATGCGTTATGCGTTATGCGTTATTCGTTATGAGTTATGAGTTATAAGTTATGCGTAATGCGTTATGCGTTATGCGTTATGCGTTATGCGTTGTGCATTATGCGTTATGCGTTATGCGTTATGGGTTATGCGTTATGCGTTATGCGTTATGCGTTATGCGTTATGCGTTATGCGTTATGCGTTATGCGTTATGCGTTCTGCGTTATGGGTTATGTGTTATACGTTTGCGTTATGCGTTATGCGTTATGCGTTATGCGTTATGCGTTCTGCGTTATGGGTTATGTGTTATACGTTTGCGTTATGCGTTATGCGTTATGCGTTATGCGTTATGCGTTATGCGTTATGCGTTATGCGTAATACGTTATGCGTTATGCCTTATGCATTATGCGTTATGCGTTATGAATATTGCGTTATACGATATGTATTATGCGTTATGCGTTATGCGTTATGCGTTATGCGTTATGCGTTCTGCGTTATGGGTTATGTGTTATACGTTTGCGTTATGCGTTATGCGTTATGCGTTATGCGTTATGCGTAATGCGTTATGCGTTATGCCTTATGCATTATGCGTTATGCGTTATGAATATTGCGTTATACGATATGTATTATGCGTTATGCCTTATGAGTTATGCGATATGCGTCATGTATCAAGCCTTATGCGTTATGCGTTATGCGTTATGCGTTATGCGTTATGCGTAGAGCGTTATGCGTTATGCCTTATGCATTATGCGTTATGCGTTATGAATATTGCGTTATACGATATGTATTATGCGTTATGCCTTATGAGTTATGCGATATGCGTCATGTATCAAGCCTTATGCGTTATGGGTTATGAGTTATGCTTTATGCGTTATGCTTTATGCGTTATGCTTTATGCTTTATGCGTTATGCGTTATGCGTTATGCGTTATGCGTTATGCGTTATGCGTAATGCGTCATGCGTTATGCGTTATGCATTATGCGTTGTGCATTATGTGTTATGATTTATGCGTTATGGGTTATGGGTTATGCGTTATGCGTTATGCATTTTGCGTTATGCGCCATGCGTTATGAGTTATAAGTTATGCGTTATGAGTTATGCGTTATGCGTTATGCGTTATGCGTT
The DNA here is from genome assembly GCA_916610235.2 of Lasioglossum morio. NCBI lineage: Eukaryota > Metazoa > Arthropoda > Insecta > Hymenoptera > Halictidae > Lasioglossum > Lasioglossum morio. Next base: position 1,694,237 of record CAKAJA020000151.1, on the reverse strand, counting down.
ATTCGTTATGAGTTATGAGTTATAAGTTATGCGTAATGCGTTATGCGTTATGCGTTATGCGTTATGCGTTGTGCATTATGCGTTATGCGTTATGCGTTATGGGTTATGCGTTATGCGTTATGCGTTATGCGTTATGCGTTATGCGTTATGCGTTATGCGTTATGCGTTATGCGTTATGCGTTATGCGTTCTGCGTTATGGGTTATGTGTTATACGTTTGCGTTATGCGTTATGCGTTATGCGTTCTGCGTTATGGGTTATGTGTTATACGTTTGCGTTATGCGTTATGCGTTATGCGTTATGCGTTATGCGTTATGCGTTATGCGTTATGCGTAATGCGTTATGCGTTATGCCTTATGCATTATGCGTTATGCGTTATGAATATTGCGTTATACGATATGTATTATGCGTTATGCGTTATGCGTTATGCGTTATGCGTTATGCGTTATGCGTTATGCGTTATGCGTTCTGCGTTATGGGTTATGTGTTATACGTTTGCGTTATGCGTTATGCGTTATGCGTTATGCGTTCTGCGTTATGGGTTATGTGTTATACGTTTGCGTTATGCGTTATGCGTTATGCGTTATGCGTTATGCGTTATGCGTTATGCGTAATGCGTTATGCGTTATGCCTTATGCATTATGCGTTATGCGTTATGAATATTGCGTTATACGATATGTATTATGCGTTATGCCTTATGAGTTATGCGATATGCGTCATGTATCAAGCCTTATGCGTTATGGGTTATGAGTTATGCTTTATGCGTTATGCTTTATGCGTTATGCTTTATGCTTTATGCGTTATGCGTTATGCGTTATGCGTTATGCGTTATGCGTTATGCGTTATGCGTTATGCCTTTTGCGTTATGCGTTATGAGTTTTGCGTTATACGTTTTGCGTTATGCGATATGCGTTATGCGCTATGCGTTGTGCGTTGTGCGTTCTGCGTTATGGGGTATGGGTTATGCGTTATGCTTTATGCGTTATGCATTTTGCGTTATGCGTTATGCGTTATTCGTTATGAGTTATAAGTTATGCGTAATGCGTCATGCGTTATGCGTTTTGCATTATGCGTTGTGCATTATGTGTTATGCGTTATGCGTTATGGGTTATGGGTTATGCGTTATGCGTTATGCATTTTGCGTTATGCGCCATGCGTTATGAGTTATAAGTTATGCGTTATGAGTTATGCGTTATGTGTTATGCGTTATGCGTTATGCATTGTGCGTTATGCGTTGTGCGTTATGCCTTATGCGTTATGCGTTATGCGTTATGCGTTATGCGTTATGCGTTCTACGTTATGCGTTATGCGTTTTGCGTTATGCGTTATGCGTTATGCGTTATGCGTTATGCGTTATGCGTTATTCGTTATGAGTTATGAGTTATAAGTTATGCGTAATGCGTTATGCGTTATGCGTTATGCGTTATGCGTTGTGCATTATGCGTTATGCGTTATGCGTTATGGGTTTAGCGTTATGCGTTATGCGTTATGCGTTATGCGTTATGCGTTATGCGTTATGCGTTATGCGTTATGCGTTATGCGTTATGCGTTATGCGTTATGCGTTATGCGTTATGCGTTCTGCGTTATGGGTTATGTGTTATACGTTTGCGTTATGCGTTATGCGTTATGCGTTATGCGTTATGCGTTATGCGTTATGCGTTATGCGTTATGCGTTATGCGTTATGCGTTCTGCGTTATGGGTTATGTGTTATACGTTTGCGTTATGCGTTATGCGTTATGCGTTATGCGTTATGCGTTATGCGTTATGCGTAATGCGTTATGCGTTATGCCTTATGCATTATGCGTTATGCGTTATGAATATTGCGTTATACGATATGTATTATGCGTTATGCCTTATGAGTTATGCGATATGCGTCATGTATCAAGCCTTATGCGTTATGGGTTATACGTTAACGTTATGCGTTATGCGTTATGCGTTATGCGTTCTGCGTTATGGGTTATGTGTTATACGTTTGCGTTATGCGTTATGCGTTATGCGTTATGCGTTATGCGTTCTGCGTTATGGGTTATGTGTTATACGTTTGCGTTATGCGTTATGCGTTATGCGTTATGCGTTATGCGTTATGCGTTATGCGTTATGCGTAATACGTTATGCGTTATGCCTTATGCATTATGCGTTATGCGTTATGAATATTGCGTTATACGATATGTATTATGCGTTATGCGTTATGCGTTATGCGTTATGCGTTATGCGTTCTGCGTTATGGGTTATGTGTTATACGTTTGCGTTATGCGTTATGCGTTATGCGTTATGCGTTATGCGTAATGCGTTATGCGTTATGCCTTATGCATTATGCGTTATGCGTTATGAATATTGCGTTATACGATATGTATTATGCGTTATGCCTTATGAGTTATGCGATATGCGTCATGTATCAAGCCTTATGCGTTATGCGTTATGCGTTATGCGTTATGCGTTATGCGTAGAGCGTTATGCGTTATGCCTTATGCATTATGCGTTATGCGTTATGAATATTGCGTTATACGATATGTATTATGCGTTATGCCTTATGAGTTATGCGATATGCGTCATGTATCAAGCCTTATGCGTTATGGGTTATGAGTTATGCTTTATGCGTTATGCTTTATGCGTTATGCTTTATGCTTTATGCGTTATGCGTTATGCGTTATGCGTTATGCGTTATGCGTTATGCGTAATGCGTCATGCGTTATGCGTTATGCATTATGCGTTGTGCATTATGTGTTATGATTTATGCGTTATGGGTTATGGGTTATGCGTTATGCGTTATGCATTTTGCGTTATGCGCCATGCGTTATGAGTTATAAGTTATGCGTTATGAGTTATGCGTTATGCGTTATGCGTTATGCGTTATTCGTTATGAGTTATGAGTTATAAGTTATGCGTAATGCGTTATGCGTTATGCGTTATGCGTTATGCGTTGTGCATTATGCGTTATGCGTTATGCGTTATGGGTTATGCGTTATGCGTTATGCGTTATGCGTTATGCGTTATGCGTTATGCGTTATGCGTTATGCGTTATGCGTTATGCGTTATGCGTTATGCGTTCTGCGTTATGGGTTATGTGTTATACGTTTGCGTTATGCGTTATGCGTTATGCGTTCTGCGTTATGGGTTATGTGTTATACGTTTGCGTTATGCGTTATGCGTTATGCGTTATGCGTTATGCGTTATGCGTTATGCGTTATGCGTAATGCGTTATGCGTTATGCCTTATGCATTATGCGTTATGCGTTATGAATATTGCGTTATACGATATGTATTATGCGTTATGCGTTATGCGTTATGCGTTATGCGTTATGCGTTATGCGTTATGCGTTATGCGTTATGCGTTATGGGTTATGTGTTATACGTTTGCGTTATGCGTTATGCGTTATGCGTTATGCGTTCTGCGTTATGGGTTATGTGTTATACGTTTGCGTTATGCGTTATGCGTTATGCGTTATGCGTTATGCGTTATGCGTTATGCGTAATGCGTTATGCGTTATGCCTTATGCATTATGCGTTATGCGTTATGAATATTGCGTTATACGATATGTATTATGCGTTATGCCTTATGAGTTATGCGATATGCGTCATGTATCAAGCCTTATGCGTTATGGGTTATGAGTTATGCTTTATGCGTTATGCTTTATGCGTTATGCTTTATGCTTTATGCGTTATGCGTTATGCGTTATGCGTTATGCGTTATGCGTTATGCGTTATGCGTTATGCGTTATGCCTTTTGCGTTATGCGTTATGAGTTTTGCGTTATACGTTTTGCGTTATGCGATATGCGTTATGCGCTATGCGTTGTGCGTTGTGCGTTCTGCGTTATGGGGTATGGGTTATGCGTTATGCTTTATGCGTTATGCATTTTGCGTTATGCGTTATGCGTTATTCGTTATGAGTTATAAGTTATGCGTAATGCGTCATGCGTTATGCGTTTTGCATTATGCGTTGTGCATTATGTGTTATGCGTTATGCGTTATGGGTTATGGGTTATGCGTTATGCGTTATGCATTTTGCGTTATGCGCCATGCGTTATGAGTTATAAGTTATGCGTTATGAGTTATGCGTTATGTGTTATGCGTTATGCGTTATGCATTGTGCGTTATGCGTTGTGCGTTATGCCTTATGCGTTATGCGTTATGCGTTATGCGTTATGCGTTATGCGTTCTACGTTATGCGTTATGCGTTTTGCGTTATGCGTTATGCGTTATGCGTTATGCGTTATGCGTTATTCGTTATGAGTTATGAGTTATAAGTTATGCGTAATGCGTTATGCGTTATGCGTTATGCGTTATGCGTTGTGCATTATGCGTTATGCGTTATGCGTTATGGGTTTAGCGTTATGCGTTATGCGTTATGCGTTATGCGTTATGCGTTATGCGTTATGCGTTATGCGTTATGCGTTATGCGTTATGTGTTATGCGTTATGCGTTATGCGTTATGCGTTCTGCGTTATGGGTTATGTGTTATACGTTTGCGTTATGCGTTATGCGTTATGCGTTATGCGTTATGCGTTATGCGTTATGCGTTATGCGTTATGCGTTATGCGTTATGCGTTCTGCGTTATGGGTTATGTGTTATACGTTTGCGTTATGCGTTATGCGTTATGCGTTATGCGTTATGCGTTATGCGTTATGCGTAATGCGTTATGCGTTATGCCTTATGCATTATGCGTTATGCGTTATGAATATTGCGTTATACGATATGTATTATGCGTTATGCCTTATGAGTTATGCGATATGCGTCATGTATCAAGCCTTATGCGTTATGGGTTATACGTTAACGTTATGCGTTATGCCTTATTGCGTTATGCGTTTTGCGTTATGCGCTATGCGTTATGCGTTATGCGTTATGCGTTATGCGTTATGCGTTATGCGTTATGCGTTATGCGTTATTCGTTATGAGTTATGAGTTATAAGTTATGCGTAATGCGTTATGCGTTATGCGTTATGCGTTGTGCATTATGCGTTATGCGTTATGCGTTATGGGTTATGCGTTATGCGTTATGCGTTATGCGTTATGCGTTATGCGTTATGCGTTATGCGTTATGCGTTATGCGTTATGCGTTATGCGTTATGCGTTATGCGTTATGCGTTATGCGTTCTGCGTTATGGGTTATGTGTTATACGTTTGCGTTATGCGTTAGGCGTTATGCGTTATGCTTTATGCGTTATGCGTTATGCGTTATGCGTTATGAGTTATGCCTTTTGCGTTATGAGTTATGCGTTATGCGTTTTGCGTTATAGGTTATGCGATATGCGTTATGCGTTATGCGTGATGCGTTATGCTTTATGCGTTATGCGTTATGAGTTATACGTAATGCGTTATGCGTTATGCGTTATGCGTTATGCGTTATGCGTTATGCGTTATGCGTTATGCGTTATGCGTTATGCGTTATGGGTTATGGGTTATGCGTTATGCTTTATGCGTTATGCATTTTGCGTTGTGCATTATGCGTTATGCGTTATGCGTTATGGGTTATGCGTTATGCGTTATGCGTTATGCGTTATGCGTTATGCGTTATGCGTTATGCATTTTGCGTTATGCGCCATGCGTTATGCGTTATGAGTTATAAGTTATGCGTTATGCGTTATGCGTTATGCGTTATGCGTTATGCGTTATGCGTTATGTGTTGTGCGTTATGCGGTATGAGTTATGGGTTATGTTTTATGCGTTATGCGTTATGCGTTCTGCGTTATGGGTTATGAGTTATGCTTTATGCGTTATGCTTTATGCGTTATGCTTTATGCTTTATGCGTTATGCGTTATGCGTTATGCGTTATGCGTTATGCGTTATGCGTTATGCGTTATGCGTTATGCCTTTTGCGTTATGCGTTATGAGTTTTTCGTTATACGTTTTGCGTTATGCGATATGCGTTATGCGCTATGCGTTGTGCGTTGTGCGTTCTGCGTTATGGGTTATGGGTTATGCGTTATGCTTTATGCGTTATGCATTTTGCGTTATTTGTTATGCGTTATGCGTTATTCGTTATGAGTTATAAGTTATGCGTAATGCGTCATGCGTTATGCGTTATGCGTTATGCATTATGCGTTGTGCATTATGTGTTATGCGTTATGCGTTATGGGTTATGGGTTATGCGTTATGCGTTATGCATTTTGCGTTATGCGCCATGCGTTATGAGTTATAAGTTATGCGTTATGCGTTATGCGTTATGTGTTATGCGTTATGCGTTATGCATTGTGCGTTATGCGTTGTGCGTTATGCCTTATGCGTTATGCGTTATGCGTTATCCGTTGTTCGTTATACGTTATGCGTTGTGCGTTATACGTTTGCGTTAGGCCTTATGGGTTATGCGTTATGAATATTGCGTTATACGTTATGTATTAAGCGTTATGCCTTATGAGTTATACGTTTGCGTTATGCGTTAGGCGTTATGCGTTATGCTTTATGCGTTATGCGTTATGCGTTATGCGTTATGCGTTAGGCGTTGTGCATTATGCGTTATGCGTTGTGCGTTATGCGTTATGGGTTATGCGTTATGCGTTATGCGTTATGCGTTATGCGTTATGCGTTATGCGTTAGGCGTTGTGCATTATGCGTTATGCGTTGTGCGTTATGCGTTATGGGTTATTGGTTATGTGTTATGCGTTATGCGTTATGCGTTATGCGTTATGTGTTATACGTTTGCGTTATGCGTTAGGCGTTATGCGTTACGCAATATGCGTTATGCGTTATGCGTTATGCGTTATGCGTTATGCGTTATGCGTTTTGCGTTATACGTTATGCGGAATTCGTTATGCGTTGTGCATTATGCGTAATGCGTTATGCGTTATGCGTTATGCTTTTACGTTATGCGCCATGCGTTATGCGTTATGAGTTATAAGTTATGTGTTATGCGCCATGCGTTATGCGTTATGAGTTATAAGTTATGAGTTATAAGTTATGAGTTATAAGTTATGCGTAATGCGTTATGCGTTATGCGTTATGCGTTGTGCATTATGCGTTATGCGTTATGCGTTATGGGTTATGCGTTATGCGTTATGCGTTATGCGTTATGCGTTATGCGTTATGCGTTATGCGTTATGCGTTATGCGTTATGCGTTATGCGTTATGCGTTATGCGTTATGCGTTATGCGTTATGCGTTCTGCGTTATGGGTTATGTGTTATACGTTTGCGTTATGCGTTAGGCGTTATGCGTTATGCTTTATGCGTTATGCGTTATGCGTTATGCGTTATGCGTTATGAGTTATGCCTTTTGCGTTATGAGTTATGCGTTATGCGTTTTGCGTTATAGGTTATGCGATATGCGTTATGCGTTATGCGTGATGCGTTATGCTTTATGCGTTATGCGTTATGAGTTATACGTAATGCGTTATGCGTTATGCGTTATGCGTTATGCGTTATGCGTTATGCGTTATGGGTTATGGGTTATGCGTTATGCTTTATGCGTTATGCATTTTGCGTTGTGCATTATGCGTTATGCGTTATGCGTTATGGGTTATGCGTTATGCGTTATGCGTTATGCGTTATGCGTTATGCGTTATGCGTTATGCGTTATGCGTTATGCATTTTGCGTTATGCGCCATGCGTTATGCGTTATGAGTTATAAGTTATGCGTTATGCGTTATGTGTTATGCGTTATGCGTTATGCGTTATGTGTTGTGCGTTATGCGGTATGGGTTATGGGTTATGTTTTATGCGTTATGCGTTATGCGTTCTGCGTTATGGGTTATGAGTTATGCTTTATGCGTTATGCTTTATGCGTTATGCTTTATGCTTTATGCGTTATGCGTTATGCGTTATGCGTTATGCGTTATGCGTTATGCGTTATGCGTTATGCGTTATGCCTTTTGCGTTATGCGTTATGAGTTTTGCGTTATGCTTTATGCGTTATGCATTTTGCGTTATTTGTTATGCGTTATGCGTTATTCGTTATGAGTTATAAGTTATGCGTAATGCGTCATGCGTTATGCGTTATGCATTATGCGTTGTGCATTATGTGTTATGCGTTATGCGTTATGGGTTATGGGTTATGCGTTATGCGTTATGCATTTTGCGTTATGCGCCATGCGTTATGAGTTATAAGTTATGCGTTATGCGTTATGCGTTATGTGTTATGCGTTATGCGTTATGCATTGTGCGTTATGCGTTGTGCGTTATGCCTTATGCGTTATGCGTTATGCGTTATCCGTTGTTCGTTATACGTTATGCGTTGTGCGTTATACGTTTGCGTTAGGCCTTATGGGTTATGCGTTATGAATATTGCGTTATACGTTATGTATTAAGTGTTATGCCTTATGAGTTATACGTTTGCGTTATGCGTTAGGCGTTATGCGTTATGCTTTATGCGTTATGCGTTATGCGTTATGCGTTATGCGTTAGGCGTTGTGCATTATGCGTTATGCGTTGTGCGTTATGCGTAATGGGTTATGCGTTATGCGTTATGCGTTATGCGTTATGCGTTATGCGTTATGCGTTATGCGTTAGGCGTTGTGCATTATGCGTTATGCGTTGTGCGTTATGCGTTATGGGTTATTGGTTATGTGTTATGCGTTATGCGTTATGCGTTATGCGTTATGTGTTATACGTTTGCGTTATGCGTTAGGCGTTATGCGTTACGCAATATGCGTTATGCGTTATGCGTTATGCGTTATGCGTTATGCGTTATGCGTTTTGCGTTATACGTTATGCGGAATTCGTTATGCGTTGTGCATTATGCGTAATGCGTTATGCGTTATGCGTTATGCTTTTACGTTATGCGCCATGCGTTATGCGTTATGAGTTATAAGTTATGTGTTATGCGCCATGCGTTATGCGTTATGAGTTATAAGTTATGCGTTATGCGTTATGCTTTATGCGTTATTCGTTATGAGTTATGAGTTATAAGTTATGCGTTATGCGTTATGCGTTATGCGTTATGCGTTAGGCGTTGTGCATTATGCGTTATGCGTTGTGCGTTATGCGTTATGGGTTATTGGTTATGTGTTATGCGTTATGCGTTATGCGTTATGTGTTATACGTTTGCGTTATGCGTTAGGCGTTATGCGTTACGCTATATGCGTTATGCGTTATAGCGTTATGCGTTATGCGTTATGCATTTTGCGTTATGCGTTATTCGTTATGAGTTATGAGTTATAAGTTATGCGTAATGCGTTATGCGTTATGCTTTATGCGTTATTCGTTATGAGTTATGCGTTATGCGTTGTGCATTATGCGTTATGCGTTATGCGTTATGGGTTATGGGTTATGCGTTATGCGTTATGCGTTATGCGTTATGCGTTATGCGTTATGCGTTATGCGTTATGCGTTATGCGTTATGCGTTATGCTTTATGCGTTATTCGTTATGAGTTATGCATTTTGCGTTATGCGTAATGCGTTATGCGTTATGCGTTATGCGTTGTGCATTATGCGTTATGCGTTATGCGTTATGGGTTATGCGTTATGCGTTATGCGTTATGCGTGATGCGTTATGCTTTATGCGTTATGCGTTATGAGTTATACGTAATGCGTTATGCGTTATGCGTTATGCGTTATGCGTTATGCGTTATGCGTTCTGCGTTATGGGTTATGTGTTATACGTTTGCGTTATGCGTTAGGCGTTATGCGTTATGCTTTATGCGTTATGCGTTATGCGTTATGCGTTATGCGTTATGAGTTATGCCTTTTGCGTTATGAGTTATGCGTTATGCGTTTTGCGTTATAGGTTATGCGATATGCGTTATGCGTTATGCGTGATGCGTTATGCTTTATGCGTTATGCGTTATGAGTTATACGTAATGCGTTATGCGTTATGCGTTATGCGTTATGCGTTATGCGTTATGCGTTATGCGTTATGGGTTATGGGTTATGCGTTATGCTTTATGCGTTATGCATTTTGCGTTGTGCATTATGCGTTATGCGTTATGCGTTATGGGTTATGCGTTATGCGTTATGCGTTATGCGTTATGCGTTATGCGTTATGCGTTATGCGTTATGCGTTATGCGTTATGCGTTATGCATTTTGCGTTATGCGCCATGCGTTATGCGTTATGAGTTATAAGTTATGCGTTATGCGTTATGCGTTATGCGTTATGCGTTATGCGTTATGCGTTATGTGTTGTGCGTTATGCGGTATGGGTTATGGGTTATGTTTTATGCGTTATGCGTTATGCGTTCTGCGTTATGGGTTATGAGTTATGCTTTATGCGTTATGCTTTATGCGTTATGCTTTATGCTTTATGCGTTATGCGTTATGCGTTATGCGTTATGCGTTATGCGTTATGCGTTATGCGTTATGCGTTATGCCTTTTGCGTTATGCGTTATGAGTTTTGCGTTATACGTTTTGCGTTATGCGATATGCGTTATGCGCTATGCGTTGTGCGTTGTGCGTTCTGCGTTATGGGTTATGGGTTATGCGTTATGCTTTATGCGTTATGCATTTTGCGTTATTTGTTATGCGTTATGCGTTATTCGTTATGAGTTATAAGTTATGCGTAATGCGTCATGCGTTATGCGTTATGCATTATGCGTTGTGCATTATGTGTTATGCGTTATGCGTTATGGGTTATGGGTTATGCGTTATGCGTTATGCATTGTGCGTTATCCGTTGTGCGTTATGCCTTATGCGTTATGCCTTATGCGTTATCCGTTGTTCGTTATACGTTATGCGTTGTGCGTTATACGTTTGCGTTAGGCCTTATGGGTTATGCGTAATGCGTTATGCGTCATGCCTTATGCATTATGCGTTATGCGTTATGAATATTGCGTTATACGTTATGTATTAAGCGTTATGCCTTATGAGTTATACGTTTGCGTTATGCGTTATTCGTTATGAGTAATTCGTTATGAGTTATGAGTTATAAGTTATGCGTTATGCGTTGTGCGTTATGCGTTATGGGTTATGCGTTATGCGTTATGCGTTATGCGTTATGCGTTATGCGTTAGGCGTTGTGCATTATGCGTTATGCGTTGTGCGTTATGCGTTATGGGTTATTGGTTATGTGTTATGCGTTATGCGTTATACGTTATGTGTTATACGTTTGCGTTATGCGTTAGGCGTTATGCGTTACGCAATATGCGTTATGCGTTATGCGTTATGCGTTATGCGTTATGCGTTATGCGTTATGCGTTATGCGTTTTGCGTTATACGTTATGCGGAATTCGTTATGCGTTGTGCATTATGCGTAATGCGTTATGCGTTATGCGTTATGCTTTTACGTTATGCGCCATGCGTTATGCGTTATGAGTTATAAGTTATGTGTTATGCGCCATGCGTTATGCGTTATGAGTTATAAGTTATGCGTTATGCGTTATGCGTTATGCGTTATGCGTTATTCGTTATGAGTTATGAGTTATAAGTTATGCGTTATGCGTTATGCGTTATGCGTTATGCGTTATGCGTTAGGCGTTGTGCATTATGCGTTATGCGTTGTGCGTTATGCGTTATGGGTTATTGGTTATGTGTTATGCGTTATGCGTTATGCGTTATGTGTTATACGTTTGCGTTATGCGTTAGGCGTTATGCGTTACGCTATATGCGTTATGCGTTATAGCGTTATGCGTTATGCGTTATGCATTTTGCGTTATGCGTTATTCGTTATGAGTTATGAGTTATAAGTTATGCGTAATGCGTTATGCGTTATGCGTTATGCGTTATGCGTTGTGCATTATGCGTTATGCGTTATGCGATATGGGTTATGGGTTATGCGTTATGCGTTATGCGTTATGCGTTATGCGTTATGCGTTATGCGTTATGCGTTATGCGTTATGCGTTATGCGTTATGCGTTATGCTTTATGCGTTATTCGTTATGAGTTATGCATTTTGCGTTATGCGTAATGCGTTATGCGTTGTGCGTTATGCGTTATGCGTTATGCGTTGTGCATTATGCGTTATGCGTTATGCGTTATGGGTTATGGGTTATGCGTTATGCGTTATGCGTTATGCGTTATGCGTTATGCTTTATGCGTTATTCGTTATGAGTTATGAGTTATAAGTTATGCGTTATGCGTTATGCGTTATGCGTTATGCGTTATGCGTTATGCGTTAGGCGTTGTGCATTATGCGTTATGCGTTGTGCGTTATGCGTTATGGGTTATTGGTTATGTGTTATGCGTTATGCGTTATGCTTTATGCGTTATTCGTTATGAGTTATGCATTTTGCGTTATGCGTAATGCGTTATGCGTTGTGCGTTATGCGTTATGCGTTATGCGTTGTGCATTATGCGTTATGCGTTATGCGTTATGAGTTATAAGTTATGCGTTATGCGTTATGCGTTATGCGTTATTCGTTATGCGTTATGCGTTATGCGTTAGGCGTTGTGCATTATGCGTTATGCGTTGTGCGTTATGCGTTATGGGTTATTGGTTATGTGTTATGCGTTATGCGTTATGCGTTATGTGTTATACGTTTGCGTTATGCGTTAGGCGTTATGCGTTACGCTATATGCGTTATGCGTTATGCGTTATGCGTTATGCGTTATGCGTTATGCGTTATGCGTTATGCGTTATGCGTTACGCGTTCTATGTTATGCGTTATGCGTTATGCGTTATGCGTCATGCGTTATGCGTTATGCGTTATGCGTTATGCGTTATGAGTTATGCGTTATGCGTTATACGTTATGCGTTATGCGTTATGCGTTATGCGTTATGCGTTATGCCTTATGCGTTATGCGTGATCCGTTATGCGGTAGGCGTTATGAATTATGCGTTATGAGTTATGAGTTATAAGTTATGCGTAATGCGTTATGCGTTATGCGTTATGCGTAGTGCATTATGCGTTATGCGTTGTGCGTTATGCGTTATGGGTTATGGGTTATGTTTTATGCGTTATGCGTTATGCGTTATGCGTTATGCGTTCTGCGTTATGGGTTATGAGTTATGCTTTATGCGTTATGCTTTATGCTTTATGCGTTATGCGTTATGCGTAATGCGTCATGCGTTATGCGTTATGCATTATGCGTTGTGCATTATGTGTTATGCGTTATGCGTTATGGGTTATGGGTTATGCGTTATGCGTTATGCATTGTGCGTTATCCGTTGTGCGTTATGCCTTATGCGTTATGCGTTATGCGTTATCCGTTGTTCGTTATACGTTATGCGTTGTGCGTTATACGTTTGCGTTAGGCCTTATGGGTTATGCGTAATGCGTTATGCGTCATGCCTTATGCATTATGCGTTATGCGTTATGAATATTGCGTTATACGTTATGTATTAAGCGTTATGCCTTATGAGTTATACGTTTGCGTTATGCGTTAGGCGTTATGCGTTATGCTTTATGCGTTATGCGTTATGCGTTATGCGTTATGCGTTAGGCGTTGTGCATTATGCGTTATGCGTTGTGCGTTATGCGTTATGGGTTATGCGTTATGCGTTATGCGTTATGCGTTATGCGTTATGCGTTAGGCGTTGTGCATTATGCGTTATGCGTTGTGCGTTATGCGTTATGGGTTATTGGTTATGTGTTATGCGTTATGCGTTATACGTTATGTGTTATACGTTTGCGTTATGCGTTAGGCGTTATGCGTTACGCAATATGCGTTATGCGTTATGCGTTATGCGTTATGCGTTATGCGTTATGCGTTATGCGTTATGCGTTTTGCGTTATACGTTATGCGGAATTCGTTATGCGTTGTGCATTATGCGTAATGCGTTATGCGTTATGCGTTATGCTTTTACGTTATGCGCCATGCGTTATGCGTTATGAGTTATAAGTTATGTGTTATGCGCCATGCGTTATGCGTTATGAGTTATAAGTTATGCGTTATGCGTTATGCGTTATGCTTTATGCGTTATTCGTTATGAGTTATGAGTTATAAGTTATGCGTTATGCGTTATGCGTTATGCGTTATGCGTTATGCGTTAGGCGTTGTGCATTATGCGTTATGCGTTGTGCGTTATGCGTTATGGGTTATTGGTTATGTGTTATGCGTTATGCGTTATGCGTTATGTGTTATACGTTTGCGTTATGCGTTAGGCGTTATGCGTTACGCTATATGCGTTATGCGTTATAGCGTTATGCGTTATGCGTTATGCATTTTGCGTTATGCGTTATTCGTTATGAGTTATGAGTTATAAGTTATGCGTAATGCGTTATGCGTTATGCGTTATGCGTTATGCGTTGTGCATTATGCGTTATGCGTTATGCGATATGGGTTATGGGTTATGCGTTATGCGTTATGCGTTATGCGTTATGCGTTATGCGTTATGCGTTATGCTTTTGCGTTATGCGTTATGCGTTATGCGTTATGCGTTATGCTTTATGCGTTATTCGTTATGAGTTATGCATTTTGCGTTATGCGTAATGCGTTATGCGTTGTGCGTTATGCGTTATGCGTTATGCGTTGTGCATTATGCGTTATGCGTTATGCGTTATGGGTTATGGGTTATGCGTTATGCGTTATGCGTTATGCGTTATGCGTTATGCTTTATGCGTTATTCGTTATGAGTTATGAGTTATAAGTTATGCGTTATGCGTTATGCGTTATGCGTTATGCGTTATGCGTTAGGCGTTGTGCATTATGCGTTATGCGTTGTGCGTTATGCGTTATGGGTTATTGGTTATGTGTTATGCGTTATGCGTTATGCGTTATGTGTTATACGTTTGCGTTATGCGTTAGGCGTTATGCGTTACGCTATATGCGTTATGCGTTATAGCGTTATGCGTTATGCGTTATGCATTTTGCGTTATGCGTTATTCGTTATGAGTTATGAGTTATAAGTTATGCGTAATGCGTTATGCGTTATGCGTTATGCGTTATGCGTTGTGCATTATGCGTTATGCGTTATGCGTTATGGGTTATGGGTTATGCGTTATGCGTTATGCGTTATGCGTTATGCGTTATGCGTTATGCGTTATGCGTTATGCGTTATGCGTTATGCGTTATGCTTTATGCGTTATTCGTTATGAGTTATGCATTTTGCGTTATGCGTTATGCGTTATGCGTTATGCGTTATGCGTTATGCGTTATGCGTTATGCGTTATGCCTTTTGCGTTATGCGTTATGAGTGTTGCGTTATACGTTTTGCGTTATGCGATATGCGTTATGCGCTATGCGTTGTGCGTTGTGCGTTCTGCGTTATGGGTTATGGGTTATGCGTTATGCTTTATGCGTTATGCATTTTGCGTTATTTGTTATGCGTTATGCGTTATTCGTTATGAGTTATAAGTTATGCGTAATGCGTCATGCGTTATGCGTTATGCATTATGCGTTGTGCATTATGTGTTATGCGTTATGCGTTATGGGTTATGGGTTATGCGTTATGCGTTATGCATTTTGCGTTATGCGCCATGCCTTATGAGTTATAAGTTATGCGTTATGCGTTATGCGTTATGTGTTATGCGTTATGCTTTATGCGTTATTCGTTATGAGTTATGCATTTTGCGTTATGCGTAATGCGTTATGCGTTATGCGTTATGCGTTGTGCATTATGCGTTATGCGTTGTGCATTATGCGTTATGCGTTATGCGTTATGGGTTATGCGTTATGCGTTATGCGTTGTGCATTATGCGTTATGCGTTATGCGTTATGGGTTATGGGTTATGCGTTATGCGTTATGCGTTATGCGTTATGCGTTATGCGTTATGCGTTATGCTTTTGCGTTATGCGTTATGCGTTATGCGTAATGCGTTATGCGTTATGCGTTATGCGTTATGCGTTCTGCGTTATGGGTTATGTGTTATACGTTTGCGTTATGCGTTAGGCGTTATGCGTTATGCTTTATGCGTTATGCGTTATGCGTTATGCGTTATGCGTTATGAGTTATGCCTTTTGCGTTATGAGTTATGCGTTATGCGTTTTGCGTTATAGGTTATGCGATATGCGTTATGCGTTATGCGTGATGCGTTATGCTTTATGCGTTATGCGTTATGAGTTATACGTAATGCGTTATGCGTTATGCGTTATGCGTTATGCGTTATGCGTTATGCGTTATGCGTTATGCGTTATGCGTTATGCGTTATGGGTTATGGGTTATGCGTTATGCTTTATGCGTTATGCATTTTGCGTTGTGCATTATGCGTTATGCGTTATGCGTTATGAGTTATGCGTTATGCGTTTTGCGTTATACGTTATGCGTTATGCGTTTTGCGTTATAGGTTATGCGATATGCGTTATGCGTTATGCGTTATGCGTTATGCGTTATGCGTTGTGCATTATGCGTTATGCGTTGTGCATTATGCGTTATGCGTTATGCGTTATGGGTTATGCGTTATGCGTTATGCGTTATGCGTTATGCCTTTTGCGTTATGAGTTATGCGTTATGCGTTTTGCGTTATACGTTATGCGTTATGCGTTTTGCGTTATAGGTTATGCGATATGCGTTATGCGTTATGCGTTATGCGTGATGCGTTATGCGTGATGCGTTATGCTTTATGCGTTATGCGTTATGAGTTATACGTTTGCGTTATTCGTTAGGCGTTATGCGTTATGCTTTATGCGTTATGCGTTATGCGTTATGCGTTATGCGTTAGGCGTTGTGCATTATGCGTTATGCGTTGTGCGTTATGCGTTATGGGTTATGCGTTATGCGTTATGCGTTATGCGTTATGCGTTATGCGTTATGCGTTAGGCGTTGTGCATTATGCGTTATGCGTTGTGCGTTATGCGTTATGGGTTATTGGTTATGTGTTATGCGTTATGCGTTATGCGTTATGCGTTATGTGTTATACGTTTGCGTTATGCGTTAGGCGTTATGCGTTACGCAATATGCGTTATGCGTTATGCGTTATGCGTTATGCGTTATGCGTTATGCGTTTTGCGTTATACGTTATGCGGAATTCGTTATGCGTTGTGCATTATGCGTAATGCGTTATGCGTTATGCGTTATGCTTTTACGTTATGCGCCATGCGTTATGCGTTATGAGTTATAAGTTATGTGTTATGCGCCATGCGTTATGCGTTATGAGTTATAAGTTATGAGTTATAAGTTATGCGTAATGCGTTATGCGTTATGCGTTATGCGTTGTGCATTATGCGTTATGCGTTATGCGTTATGGGTTATGCGTTATGCGTTATGCGTTATGCGTTATGCGTTATGCGTTATGCGTTATGCGTTATGCGTTATGCGTTATGCGTTATGCGTTATGCGTTATGCGTTCTGCGTTATGGGTTATGTGTTATACGTTTGCGTTATGCGTTAGGCGTTATGCGTTATGCTTTATGCGTTATGCGTTATGCGTTATGCGTTATGCGTTATGAGTTATGCCTTTTGCGTTATGGGTTATGCGTTATGCGTTTTGCGTTATAGGTTATGCGATATGCGTTATGCGTTATGCGTGATGCGTTATGCTTTATGCGTTATGCGTTATGAGTTATACGTAATGCGTTATGCGTTATGCGTTATGCGTTATGCGTTATGCGTTATGCGTTATGCGTTATGCGTTATGCGTTATGGGTTATGGGTTATGCGTTATGCTTTATGCGTTATGCATTTTGCGTTGTGCATTATGCGTTATGCGTTATGCGTTATGGGTTATGCGTTATGCGTTATGCGTTATGCGTTATGCGTTATGCGTTATGCGTTATGCATTTTGCGTTATGCGCCATGCGTTATGCGTTATGAGTTATAAGTTATGCGTTATGCGTTATGCGTTATGCGTTATGCGTTATGCGTTATGTGTTGTGCGTTATGCGGTATGGGTTATGGGTTATGTTTTATGCGTTATGCGTTATGCGTTCTGCGTTATGGGTTATGAGTTATGCTTTATGCGTTATGCTTTATGCGTTATGCTTTATGCTTTATGCGTTATGCGTTATGCGTTATGCGTTATGCGTTATGCGTTATGCGTTATGCGTTATGCGTTATGCGTTATGCCTTTTGCGTTATGCGTTATGAGTTTTGCGTTATACGTTTTGCGTTATGCGATATGCGTTATGCGCTATGCGTTGTGCGTTGTGCGTTCTGCGTTATGGGTTATGGGTTATGCGTTATGCTTTATGCGTTATGCATTTTGCGTTATTTGTTATGCGTTATGCGTTATTCGTTATGAGTTATAAGTTATGCGTAATGCGTCATGCGTTATGCGTTATGCATTATGCGTTGTGCATTATGTGTTATGCGTTATGCGTTATGGGTTATGGGTTATGCGTTATGCGTTATGCATTTTGCGTTATGCGCCATGCGTTATGAGTTATAAGTTATGCGTTATGCGTTATGCGTTATGTGTTATGCGTTATGCGTTATGCATTGTGCGTTATGCGTTGTGCGTTATGCCTTATGCGTTATGCGTTATGCGTTATCCGTTGTTCGTTATACGTTATGCGTTGTGCGTTATACGTTTGCGTTAGGCCTTATGGGTTATGCGTTATGAATATTGCGTTATACGTTATGTATTAAGCGTTATGCCTTATGAGTTATACGTTTGCGTTATGCGTTAGGCGTTATGCGTTATGCTTTATGCGTTATGCGTTATGCGTTATGCGTTATGCGTTAGGCGTTGTGCATTATGCGTTATGCGTTGTGCGTTATGCGTTATGGGTTATGCGTTATGCGTTATGCGTTATGCGTTATGCGTTATGCGTTATGCGTTATGCGTTAGGCGTTGTGCATTATGCGTTATGCGTTGTGCGTTATGCGTTATGGGTTATTGGTTATGTGTTATGCGTTATGCGTTATGCGTTATGCGTTATGTGTTATACGTTTGCGTTATGCGTTAGGCGTTATGCGTTACGCAATATGCGTTATGCGTTATGCGTTATGCGTTATGCGTTATGCGTTTTGCGTTATACGTTATGCGGAATTCGTTATGCGTTGTGCATTATGCGTAATGCGTTATGCGTTATGCGTTATGCTTTTACGTTATGCGCCATGCGTTATGCGTTATGAGTTATAAGTTATGTGTTATGCGCCATGCGTTATGCGTTATGAGTTATAAGTTATGCGTTATGCGTTATGCTTTATGCGTTATTCGTTATGAGTTATGAGTTATAAGTTATGCGTTATGCGTTATGCGTTATGCGTTATGCGTTAGGCGTTGTGCATTATGCGTTATGCGTTGTGCGTTATGCGTTATGGGTTATTGGTTATGTGTTATGCGTTATGCGTTATGCGTTATGTGTTATACGTTTGCGTTATGCGTTAGGCGTTATGCGTTACGCTATATGCGTTATGCGTTATAGCGTTATGCGTTATGCGTTATGCATTTTGCGTTATGCGTTATTCGTTATGAGTTATGAGTTATAAGTTATGCGTAATGCGTTATGCGTTATGCGTTATGCGTTATGCGTTGTGCATTATGCGTTATGCGTTATGAGTTATGGGTTATGGGTTATGCGTTATGCGTTATGCGTTATGCGTTATGCTTTTGCGTTATGCGTTATGCGTTATGCGTTATGCGTTATGCGTTATGCTTTATGCGTTATTCGTTATGAGTTATGCATTTTGCGTTATGCGTAATGCGTTATGCGTTATGCGTTATGCGTTGTGCATTATGCGTTATGCGTTATGCGTTATGGGTTATGCGTTATGCGTTATGCGTTATGCGTGATGCGTTATGCTTTATGCGTTATGCGTTATGAGTTATACGTAATGCGTTATGCGTTATGCGTTATGCGTTATGCGTTATGCGTTCTGCGTTATGGGTTATGTGTTATACGTTTGCGTTATGCGTTAGGCGTTATGCGTTATGCTTTATGCGTTATGCGTTATGCGTTATGCGTTATGCGTTATGAGTTATGCCTTTTGCGTTATGAGTTATGCGTTATGCGTTTTGCGTTATAGGTTATGCGATATGCGTTATGCGTTATGCGTGATGCGTTATGCTTTATGCGTTATGCGTTATGAGTTATACGTAATGCGTTATGCGTTATGCGTTATGCGTTATGCGTTATGCGTTATGCGTTATGCGTTATGCGTTATGCGTTATGGGTTATGGGTTATGCGTTATGCTTTATGCGTTATGCATTTTGCGTTGTGCATTATGCGTTATGCGTTATGCGTTATGGGTTATGCGTTATGCGTTATGCGTTATGCGTTATGCGTTATGCGTTATGCGTTATGCGTTATGCGTTATGCGTTATGCGTTATGCATTTTGCGTTATGCGCCATGCGTTATGCGTTATGAGTTATAAGTTATGCGTTATGCGTTATGCGTTATGCGTTATGCGTTATGCGTTATGTGTTGTGCGTTATGCGGTATGGGTTATGGGTTATGTTTTATGCGTTATGCGTTATGCTTTATGCGTTATGCATTTAGCGTTATTTGTTATGCGTTATTCGTTATGAGTTATAAGTTATGCGTAATGCGTCATGCGTTATGCGTTATGCATTATGCGTTGTGCATTATGTGTTATGCGTTATGCGTTATGGGTTATGGGTTATGCGTTATGCGTTATGCATTGTGCGTTATCCGTTGTGCGTTATGCCTTATGCGTTATGCGTTATGCGTTATCCGTTGTTCGTTATACGTTATGCGTTGTGCGTTATACGTTTGCGTTAGGCCTTATGGGTTATGCGTAATGCGTTATGCGTTATGCCTTATGCATTATGCGTTATGCGTTATGAATATTGCGTTATACGTTATGTATTAAGCGTTATGCCTTATGAGTTATACGTTTGCGTTATGCGTTAGGCGTTATGCGTTATGCTTTATGCGTTATGCGTTATGCGTTATGCGTTATGCGTTAGGCGTTGTGCATTATGCGTTATGCGTTGTGCGTTATGCGTTATGGGTTATGCGTTATGCGTTATGCGTTATGCGTTATGCGTTATGCGTTATGCGTTAGGCGTTGTGCATTATGCGTTATGCGTTGTGCGTTATGCGTTATGGGTTATTGGTTATGTGTTATGCGTTATGCGTTATGCGTTATGTGTTATACGTTTGCGTTATGCGTTAGGCGTTATGCGTTACGCAATATGCGTTATGCGTTATGCGTTATGCGTTATGCGTTATGCGTTATGCGTTATGCGTTTTGCGTTATACGTTATGCGGAATTCGTTATGCGTTGTTCATTATGCGTAATGCGTTATGCGTTATGCGTTATGCTTTTACGTTATGCGCCATGCGTTATGCGTTATGAGTTATAAGTTATGTGTTATGCGCCATGCGTTATGCGTTATGAGTTATAAGTTATGCGTTATGCGTTATGCGTTATGCTTTATGCGTTATTCGTTATGAGTTATGAGTTATAAGTTATGCGTTATGCGTTATGCGTTATGCGTTATGCGTTATGCGTTATGCGTTAGGCGTTGTGCATTATGCGTTATGCGTTGTGCGTTATGCGTTATGGGTTATTGGTTATGTGTTATGCGTTATGCGTTATGCGTTATGTGTTATACGTTTGCGTTATGCGTTAGGCGTTATGCGTTACGCTATATGCGTTATGCGTTATAGCGTTATGCGTTATGCGTTATGCATTTTGCGTTATGCGTTATTCGTTATGAGTTATGAGTTATAAGTTATGCGTAATGCGTTATGCGTTATGCGTTATGCGTTATGCGTTGTGCATTATGCGTTATGCGTTATGCGATATGGGTTATGGGTTATGCGTTATGCGTTATGCGTTATGCGTTATGCGTTATGCGTTATGCTTTTGCGTTATGCGTTATGCGTTATGCGTTATGCGTTATGCTTTATGCGTTATTCGTTATGAGTTATGCATTTTGCGTTATGCGTAATGCGTTATGCGTTGTGCGTTATGCGTTATGCGTTATGCGTTGTGCATTATGCGTTATGCGTTATGCGTTATGGGTTATGGGTTATGCGTTATGCGTTATGCGTTATGCGTTATGCGTTATGCTTTATGCGTTATTCGTTATGAGTTATGAGTTATAAGTTATGCGTTATGCGTCATGCGTTATGCGTTATGCGTTATGCGTTATGCGTTAGGCGTTGTGCATTATGCGTTATGCGTTGTGCGTTATGCGTTATGGGTTATTGGTTATGTGTTATGCGTTATGCGTTATGCGTTATGTGTTATACGTTTGCGTTATGCGTTAGGCGTTATGCGTTACTCTATATGCGTTATGCGTTATAGCGTTATGCGTTATGCGTTATGCATTTTGCGTTATGCGTTATTCGTTATGAGTTATGAGTTATAAGTTATGCGTAATGCGTTATGCGTTATGCGTTATGCGTTATGCGTTGTGCATTATGCGTTATGCGTTATGCGTTATGGGTTATGGGTTATGCGTTATGCGTTATGCGTTATGCGTTATGCGTTATGCGTTATGCGTTATGCGTTATGCGTTATGCGTTATGCTTTATGCGTTATTCGTTATGAGTTATGCATTTTGCGTTATGCGTAATGCGTTATGCGTTGTGCGTTATGCGTTATGCGTTATGCGTTGTGCATTATGCGTTATGCGTTATGCGTTATGCGTTATGAGTTATAAGTTATGCGTTATGCGTTATGCGTTATGCGTTATTCGTTATGCGTTATGCGTTATGCGTTAGGCGTTGTGCATTATGCGTTATGCGTTGTGCGTTATGCGTTATGGGTTATTGGTTATGTGTTATGCGTTATGCGTTATGCGTTATGTGTTATACGTTTGCGTTATGCGTTAGGCGTTATGCGTTACGCTATATGCGTTATGCGTTATGCGTTATGCGTTATGCGTTATGCGTTATGCGTTATGCGTTATGCGTTATGCGTTATGCGTTACGCGTTCTATGTTATGCGTTATGCGTTATGCGTTATGCGTCATGCGTTATGCGTTATGCGTTATGCGTTATGCGTTATGAGTTATGCGTTATGCGTTATACGTTATGCGTTATGCGTTATGCGTTATGCGTTATGCCTTATGCGTTATGCGTGATCCGTTATGCGGTAGGCGTTATGAATTATGCGTTATGAGTTATGAGTTGTAAGTTATGCGTAATGCGTTATGCGTTATGCGTTATGCGTAGTGCATTATGCGTTATGCGTTGTGCGTTATGCGTTATGGGTTATGGGTTATGTTTTATGCGTTATGCGTTATGCGTTATGCGTTATGCGTTATGCGTTCTGCGTTATGGGTTATGAGTTATGCTTTATGCGTTATGCTTTATGCTTTATGCGTTATGCGTTATGCGTTATGCGTTATGCGTTATGCGTTATGCCTTTCGCGTTATGCGTTATGAGTTTTGCGTTATACGTTATGCGTTATGCGATATGCGTTATGCGCTATGCGTTGTGCGTTGTGCGTTCTGCGTTATGCGTTATGCGTTATGCGTAGTGCATTATGCGTTATGCGTTGTGCGTTATGCGTTATGGGTTATGGGTTATGTTTTATGCGTTATGCGTTATGCGTTATGCGTTCTGCGTTATGGGTTATGAGTTATGCTTTATGCGTTATGCTTTATGCTTTATGCGTTATGCGTTATGCGTTATGCGTTATGCGTTATGCGTTATGCCTTTCGCGTTATGCGTTATGAGTTTTGCGTTATACGTTATGCGTTATGCGATATGCGTTATGCGCTATGCGTTGTGCGTTGTGCGTTCTGCGTTATGCGTTATGCGTTATGCGTTATGCGTTATGCGTTATGCCTTTCGCGTTATGCGTTATGAGTTTTGCGTTATACGTTATGCGTTATGCGATATGCGTTATGCGCTATGCGTTGTGCGTTGTGCGTTCTGCGTTATGGGTTATGGGTTATGCGTTATGCTTTAGGCGTTATGAATTTTGCATTATGCGTTATGCGTTATGCGTTATTCGTTATGAGTTATAAGTTATGAGTTATAAGTTATGCGTAATGCGTTATGCGTTATGCGTTATGCGTTATGCGTTGTGCATTATGCGTTATGCGTTGTGCATTATGCGTTATGCGTTATGCGTTATGGGTTATGCGTTATGCGTTATGCGTAATGCGTCATGCGTTATGCGTTATGCATTATGCGTTGTGCATTATGTTTTATGCGTTATGCGTTATGGGTTATGGGTTATGCGTTATGCGTTGTGCGTTATGCGTTGTGCGTTATGCCTTATGCGTTATGCGTTATGCGTTATCCGTTGTTCGTTATACGTTATGCGTTGTGCGTTACACGTTTGCGTTATGCCTTATGGGTTATGCGTAATGCGTTATGTGTTATGCCTTATGCATTATGCGTTATGCGTTATGAATATTGCGTTATACGTTATGTATTATGCGTTATGCCTTATGAGTTATGCGATATGCGTCATGTATCAAGCCTTATGCGTTATGGGTTATGCGTTAACGTTATGCGTTATGCGTTATTGCGTTATGCGTTTTGCGTTATGCGTTATGCGTTATGCGTTATGCGTTATGCGTTATGCGTTATGCGTTATGCGTTATTCGTTATGAGTTATGAGTTATAAGTTATGCGTTATGCGTTAGGCGTTGTGCATTATGCGTTATGCGTTGTGCGTTATGCGTTATGGGTTATGCGTTATGCGTTATGCGTTATGCGTTATGCGTTATGCGTTATGCGTTATGCGTTATGCGTTATGCGTTAGGCGTTGTGCATTATGCGTTATGCGTTGTGCGTTATGCGTTATGGGTTATTGGTTATGTGTTATGCGTTATGCGTTATGCGTTATGTGTTATACGTTTGCGTTATGCGTTAGGCGTTATGCGTTACGCAATATGCGTTATGCGTTATGCGTTATGCGTTATGCGTTATGCGTTATGCGTTATGCGTTTTGCGTTATACGTTATGCGGAATTCGTTATGCGTTGTTCATTATGCGTAATGCGTTATGCGTTATGCGTTATGCTTTTACGTTATGCGCCATGCGTTATGCGTTATGAGTTATAAGTTATGTGTTATGCGCCATGCGTTATGCGTTATGAGTTATAAGTTATGCGTTATGCGTTATGCGTTATGCTTTATGCGTTATTCGTTATGAGTTATGAGTTATAAGTTATGCGTTATGCGTTATGCGTTATGCGTTATGCGTTATGCGTTATGCGTTAGGCGTTGTGCATTATGCGTTATGCGTTGTGCGTTATGCGTTATGGGTTATTGGTTATGTGTTATGCGTTATGCGTTATGCGTTATGTGTTATACGTTTGCGTTATGCGTTAGGCGTTATGCGTTACGCTATATGCGTTATGCGTTATAGCGTTATGCGTTATGCGTTATGCATTTTGCGTTATGCGTTATTCGTTATGAGTTATGAGTTATAAGTTATGCGTAATGCGTTATGCGTTATGCGTTATGCGTTATGCGTTGTGCATTATGCGTTATGCGTTATGCGATATGGGTTATGGGTTATGCGTTATGCGTTATGCGTTATGCGTTATGCGTTATGCGTTATGCTTTTGCGTTATGCGTTATGCGTTATGCGTTATGCGTTATGCTTTATGCGTTATTCGTTATGAGTTATGCATTTTGCGTTATGCGTTATGCGTTATGCGTTGTGCGTTATGCGTTATGCGTTATGCGTTGTGCATTATGCGTTATGCGTTATGCGTTATGGGTTATGGGTTATGCGTTATGCGTTATGCGTTATGCGTTATGCGTTATGCTTTATGCGTTATTCGTTATGAGTTATGAGTTATAAGTTATGCGTTATGCGTCATGCGTTATGCGTTATGCGTTATGCGTTATGCGTTAGGCGTTGTGCATTATGCGTTATGCGTTGTGCGTTATGCGTTATGGGTTATTGGTTATGTGTTATGCGTTATGCGTTATGCGTTATGTGTTATACGTTTGCGTTATGCGTTAGGCGTTATGCGTTACGCTATATGCGTTATGCGTTATAGCGTTATGCGTTATGCGTTATGCATTTTGCGTTATGCGTTATTCGTTATGAGTTATGAGTTATAAGTTATGCGTAATGCGTTATGCGTTATGCGTTATGCGTTATGCGTTGTGCATTATGCGTTATGCGTTATGCGTTATGGGTTATGGGTTATGCGTTATGCGTTATGCGTTATGCGTTATGCGTTATGCGTTATGCGTTATGCGTTATGCGTTATGCGTTATGCTTTATGCGTTATTCGTTATGAGTTATGCATTTTGCGTTATGCGTAATGCGTTATGCGTTGTGCGTTATGCGTTATGCGTTATGCGTTGTGCATTATGCGTTATGCGTTATGCGTTATGAGTTATAAGTTATGCGTTATGCGTTATGCGTTATGCGTTATTCGTTATGCGTTATGCGTTATGCGTTAGGCGTTGTGCATTATGCGTTATGCGTTGTGCGTTATGCGTTATGGGTTATTGGTTATGTGTTATGCGTTATGCGTTATGCGTTATGTGTTATACGTTTGCGTTATGCGTTAGGCGTTATGCGTTACGCTATATGCGTTATGCGTTATGCGTTATGCGTTATGCGTTATGCGTTATGCGTTATGCGTTATGCGTTATGCGTTATGCGTTACGCGTTCTATGTTATGCGTTATGCGTTATGCGTTATGCGTCATGCGTTATGCGTTATGCGTTATGCGTTATGCGTTATGAGTTATGCGTTATGCGTTATACGTTATGCGTTATGCGTTATGCGTTATGCGTTATGCCTTATGCGTTATGCGTGATCCGTTATGCGGTAGGCGTTATGAATTATGCGTTATGAGTTATGAGTTGTAAGTTATGCGTAATGCGTTATGCGTTATGCGTTATGCGTAGTGCATTATGCGTTATGCGTTGTGCGTTATGCGTTATGGGTTATGGGTTATGTTTTATGCGTTATGCGTTATGCGTTATGCGTTATGCGTTATGCGTTCTGCGTTATGGGTTATGAGTTATGCTTTATGCGTTATGCTTTATGCTTTATGCGTTATGCGTTATGCGTTATGCGTTATGCGTTATGCGTTATGCCTTTCGCGTTATGCGTTATGAGTTTTGCGTTATACGTTATGCGTTATGCGATATGCGTTATGCGCTATGCGTTGTGCGTTGTGCGTTCTGCGTTATGCGTTATGCGTTATGCGTAGTGCATTATGCGTTATGCGTTGTGCGTTATGCGTTATGGGTTATGGGTTATGTTTTATGCGTTATGCGTTATGCGTTATGCGTTCTGCGTTATGGGTTATGAGTTATGCTTTATGCGTTATGCTTTATGCTTTATGCGTTATGCGTTATGCGTTATGCGTTATGCGTTATGCGTTATGCCTTTCGCGTTATGCGTTATGAGTTTTGCGTTATACGTTATGCGTTATGCGATATGCGTTATGCGCTATGCGTTGTGCGTTGTGCGTTCTGCGTTATGGGTTATGGGTTATGCGTTATGCTTTATGCGTTATGAATTTTGCATTATGCGTTATGCGTTATGCGTTATTCGTTATGAGTTATAAGTTATGAGTTATAAGTTATGCGTAATGCGTTATGCGTTATGCGTTATGCGTTATGCGTTGTGCATTATGCGTTATGCGTTGTGCATTATGCGTTATGCGTTATGCGTTATGGGTTATGCGTTATGCGTTATGCGTAATGCGTCATGCGTTATGCGTTATGCATTATGTGTTGTGCATTATGTTTTATGCGTTATGCGTTATGGGTTATGGGTTATGCGTTATGCGTTGTGCGTTATGCGTTGTGCGTTATGCCTTATGCGTTATGCGTTATGCGTTATCCGTTGTTCGTTATACGTTATGCGTTGTGCGTTACACGTTTGCGTTATGCCTTATGGGTTATGCGTAATGCGTTATGTGTTATGCCTTATGCATTATGCGTTATGCGTTATGAATATTGCGTTATACGTTATGTATTATGCGTTATGCCTTATGAGTTATGCGATATGCGTCATGTATCAAGCCTTATGCGTTATGGGTTATGCGTTAACGTTATGCGTTATGCGTTATTGCGTTATGCGTTTTGCGTTATGCGTTATGCGTTATGCGTTATGCGTTATGCGTTATGCGTTATGCGTTATTCGTTATGAGTTATGAGTTATAAGTTATGCGTTATGCGTTAGGCGTTGTGCATTATGCGTTATGCGTTGTGCGTTATGCGTTATGGGTTATGCGTTATGCGTTATGCGTTATGCGTTATGCGTTATGCGTTATGCGTTAGGCGTTGTGCATTATGCGTTATGCGTTGTGCGTTATGCGTTATGGGTTATTGGTTATGTGTTATGCGTTATGCGTTATGTGTTATACGTTTGCGTTATGCGTTAGGCGTTATGCGTTACGCAATATGCGTTATGCGTTATGCGTTATGCGTTATGCGTTATGCGTTATGCGTTATGCGTTATGCGTTTTGCGTTATACGTTATGCGGAATTCGTTATGCGTTGTGCATTATGCGTAATGCGTTATGCGTTATGCGTTATGCTTTTACGTTATGCGCCATGCGTTATGCGTTATGAGTTATAAGTTATGTGTTATGCGCCATGCGTTATGCGTTATGAGTTATAAGTTATGCGTTATGCGTTATGCGTTATGCTTTATGCGTTATTCGTTATGAGTTATGAGTTATAAGTTATGCGTTATGCGTTATGCGTTATGCGTTATGCGTTATGCGTTATGCGTTAGGCGTTGTGCATTATGCGTTATGCGTTGTGCGTTATGCGTTATGGGTTATTGGTTATGTGTTATGCGTTATGCGTTATGCGTTATGTGTTATACGTTTGCGTTATGCGTTAGGCGTTATGCGTTACGCTATATGCGTTATGCGTTATAGCGTTATGCGTTATGCGTTATGCATTTTGCGTTATGCGTTATTCGTTATGAGTTATGAGTTATAAGTTATGCGTAATGCGTTATGCGTTATGCGTTATGCGTTATGCGTTGTGCATTATGCGTTATGCGTTATGCGATATGGGTTATGGGTTATGCGTTATGCGTTATGCGTTATGCGTTATGCGTTATGCGTTATGCTTTTGCGTTATGCGTTATGCGTTATGCGTTATGCGTTATGCTTTATGCGTTATTCGTTATGAGTTATGCATTTTGCGTTATGCGTAATGCGTTATGCGTTGTGCGTTATGCGTTATGCGTTATGCGTTGTGCATTATGCGTTATGCGTTATGCGTTATGGGTTATGGGTTATGCGTTATGCGTTATGCGTTATGCGTTATGCGTTATGCTTTATGCGTTATTCGTTATGAGTTATGAGTTATAAGTTATGCGTTATGCGTTATGCGTTATGCGTTATGCGTTATGCGTTATGCGTTAGGCGTTGTGCATTATGCGTTATGCGTTGTGCGTTATGCGTTATGGGTTATTGGTTATGTGTTATGCGTTATGCGTTATGCGTTATGTGTTATAAGTTTGCGTTATGCGTTAGGCGTTATGCGTTACGCTATATGCGTTATGCGTTATAGCGTTATGCGTTATGCGTTATGCATTTTGCGTTATGCGTTATTCGTTATGAGTTATGAGTTATAAGTTATGCGTAATGCGTTATGCGTTATGCGTTATGCGTTATGCGTTGTGCATTATGCGTTATGCGTTATGCGTTATGGGTTATGGGTTATGCGTTATGCGTTATGCGTTATGCGTTATGCGTTATGCGTTATGCGTTATGCGTTATGCGTTATGCTTTATGCGTTATTCGTTATGAGTTTATGCATTTTGCGTTATGCGTAATGCGTTATGCGTTGTGCGTTATGCGTTATGCGTTATGCGTTGTGCATTATGCGTTATGCGTTATGCGTTATGAGTTATAAGTTATGCGTTATGCGTTATGCGTTATGCGTTATTCGTTATGCGTTATGCGTTATGCGTTAGGCGTTGTGCATTATGCGTTATGCGTTGTGCGTTATGCGTTATGGGTTATTGGTTATGTGTTATGCGTTATGCGTTATGCGTTATGTGTTATACGTTTGCGTTATGCGTTAGGCGTTATGCGTTACGCTATATGCGTTATGCGTTATGCGTTATGCGTTATGCGTTATGCGTTATGCGTTATGCGTTATGCGTTATGCGTTATGCGTTATGCGTTATGCGTTATGCGTTACGCGTTCTATGTTATGCGTTATGCGTTATGCGTTATGCGTCATGCGTTATGCGTTATGCGTTATGCGTTATGCGTTATGAGTTATGCGTTATGCGTTATACGTTATGCGTTATGCGTTATGCGTTATGCGTTATGCCTTATGCGTTATGCGTGATCCGTTATGCGGTAGGCGTTATGAATTATGCGTTATGAGTTATGAGTTATAAGTTATGCGTAATGCGTTATGCGTTATGCGTTATGCGTAGTGCATTATGCGTTATGCGTTGTGCGTTATGCGTTATGGGTTATGGGTTATGTTTTATGCGTTATGCGTTATGCGTTATGCGTTCTGCGTTATGGGTTATGAGTTATGCTTTATGCGTTATGCTTTATGCTTTATGCGTTATGCGTTATGCGTTATGCGTTATGCGTTATGCCTTTCGCGTTATGCGTTATGAGTTTTGCGTTATACGTTATGCGTTATGCGATATGCGTTATGCGCTATGCGTTGTGCGTTGTGCGTTCTGCGTTATGCGTTATGCGTTATGCGTAGTGCATTATGCGTTATGCGTTGTGCGTTATGCGTTATGGGTTATGGGTTATGTTTTATGCGTTATGCGTTATGCGTTATGCGTTCTGCGTTATGGGTTATGAGTTATGCTTTATGCGTTACGCTTTATGCTTTATGCGTTATGCGTTATGCGTTATGCGTTATGCGTTATGCGTTATGCCTTTCGCGTTATGCGTTCTGAGTTTTGCGTTATACGTTATGCGTTATGCGATATGCGTTATGCGCTATGCGTTGTGCGTTGTGCGTTCTGCGTTATGGGTTATGGGTTATGCGTTATGCTTTATGCGTTATGCATTTTGCATTATGCGTTATGCGTTATGCGTTATTCGTTATGAGTTATAAGTTATGAGTTATAAGTTATGCGTAATGCGTTATGCGTTATGCGTTATGCGTTATGCGTTGTGCATTATGCGTTATGCGTTGTGCATTATGCGTTATGCGTTATGCGTTATGGGTTATGCGTTATGCGTTATGCGTAATGCGTCATGCGTTATGCGTTATGCATTATGCGTTGTGCATTATGTTTTATGCGTTATGCGTTATGGGTTATGGGTTATGCGTTATGCGTTGTGCGTTATGCGTTGTGCGTTATGCCTTATGCGTTATGCGTTATGCGTTATCCGTTGTTCGTTATACGTTATGCGTTGTGCGTTACACGTTTGCGTTATGCCTTATGGGTTATGCGTAATGCGTTATGTGTTATGCCTTATGCATTATGCGTTATGCGTTATGAATATTGCGTTATACGTTATGTATTATGCGTTATGCCTTATGAGTTATGCGATATGCGTCATGTATCAAGCCTTATGCGTTATGGGTTATGCGTTAACGTTATGCGTTATGCGTTATTGCGTTATGCGTTTTGCGTTATGCGTTATGCGTTATGCGTTATGCGTTATGCGTTATGCGTTATGCGTTATGCGTTATTCGTTATGAGTTATGAGTTATAAGTTATGCGTAATGCGTTATGCGTTATGCGTTATGCGTTATGCGTTGTGCATTATGCGTTATGCGTTGTGCATTATGCGTTATGCGTTATGCGTTATGGGTTATGCGTTATGCGTTATGCGTTATGCGTTATGCGTTATGCCTTTTGCGTTATGAGTTATGCGTTATGCGTTTTGCGTTATACGTTATGCGTTATGCGTTTTGCGTTATAGGTTATGCGATATGCGTTATGCGTTATGCGTTATGCGTGATGCGTTATGCTTTATGCGTTATGCGTTATGAGTTATACGTAATGCGTTATGCGTTATGCGTTATGCTTTTGCGTTATGCGCCATGCGTTATGCGATATGAGTTATAAGTTATGTGTTATGCGCCATGCGTTATGCGTTATGAGTTATAAGTTATGCATTATGCGTTATGCGTTATGCGTTATGCGTTATGCGTTATGCGTTATGCGTTATGCGTTATGCGTTATGCTTTATGCGTTATGCGTGATCCGTTATGCGTTAGGCGTTATGCGTTATGCGTTATGAGTTATGAGTTATAAGTTATGCGTAATGATTTATGCGTTATGCGTTATGCGTTATGCGTTATGCGTTGTGCATTATGCGTTATGCGTTGTGCGTTATGCGTTATGGGTTATGGGTTATGCGTTATGCGTTATGTGTTATGCGTTATGCGTTATGCGTTTTGCGTTATGCGTTATGCGTTATGCGTTATGCTTTTGCGTTATGCGCCATGCGTTATGCGTTATGAGTTATAAGTTATGCGTTATGCGTTATGCGTTATGCGTTATGCGTTATGCGTTATGCGTTATGCGTTATGCGTTATGCGTTATGCGTTATTGCGTTATGCGTTTTGCGTTATGCGTTATGCGTTATGCGTTATGCGTTATGCGTTATGCGTTATGCGTTATGCGTTATGCGTTATGCGTTATGCGTTATGCGTTATGCGTTATGCGTTATGCGTTATGCGTTATGCGTTATGCGTTATGCGTTATGCGTTATGCGTTATGCGTTATTCGTTATGAGTTATGAGTTATAAGTTATGCGTAATGCGTTATGCGTTATGCGTTATGCGTTATGCGTTATGCGTTATGCGTTGTGCATTATGCGTTGTGCATTATGCGTTATGCGTTATGCGTTATGGTTTATGGGTTATGCGTTATGCGTTATGCGTTATCCGTTATGCGTTATACGTTATACGTTATGCGTTAAGCATTATGTTTTATGCGATATGCGTTATGCGTTATGCGTTATGCGTTATGCGTTATGCGTTGTGCATTATGCGTTATGCGTAATGCGTTATGCGTTATGAGTTATGCGTTATGCGTTATGCATTTTGCGTTATGCGTTATTCGTTTGCGTTATGCGTTAGGCGTTATGCGTGACGCTATATGCGTTATGCGTTTTGCGTTATACGTTATGCGTTATGCGTTTTGCGTTATAGGTTATGCGATATGCGTTATGCGTTATGCGTTATGCGTTATGCGTGATGCTTTATGCTTTATGCGTTATGCGTTATGAGTTATACGTAATGCGTTATGCGTTATGCGTTATGCTTTTGCGTTATGCGCCATGCGTTATGCGATATGAGTTATAAGTTATGTGTTATGCGCCATGCGTTATGCGTTATGAGTTATAAGTTATGCATTATGCGTTATGCGTTATGCGTGATCCGTTATGCGTTAGGCGTTATGCGTTATGCGTTATGAGTTATGAGTTATAAGTTATGCGTAATGATTTATGCGTTATGCGTTATGCGTTATGCGTTGTGCATTATGCGTTATGCGTTGTGCGTTATGCGTTATGGGTTATGGGTTATGCGTTATGCGTTATGTGTTATGCGTTATGCGTTATGCGTTTTGCGTTATGCGTTATGCGTTATGCGTTATGCGTTATGCTTTTGCGTTGTGCGCCATGCGTTATGCGTTATGAGTTATAAGTTATGCGTTATGCGTTATGCGTTATGCGTTATGCGTTATGCGTTATGCGTTATGCGTTATGCGTTATGCGTTATGCGTTATTGCGTTATGCGTTTTGCGTTATGCGTTATGCGTTATGCGTTATGCGTTATGCGTTATGCGTTATGCGTTATGCGTTATGCGTTATGCGTTATGCGTTATGCGTTATGCGTTATGCGTTATGCGTTATGCGTTATTCGTTATGAGTTATGAGTTATAAGTTATGCGTAATGCGTTATGCGTTATGCGTTATGCGTTATGCGTTATGCGTTATGCGTTGTGCATTATGCGTTGTGCATTATGCGTTATGCGTTATGCGTTATGGGTTATGGGTTATGCGTTATGCGTTATGCGTTATGCGTTATCCGTTATGCGTTATACGTTATACGTTATGCGTTAAGCATTATGTTTTATGCGATATGCGTTATGCGTTATGCGTTATGCGTTGTGCATTATGCGTTATGCGTAATGCGTTATGCGTTATGCGTTATGAGTTATGCGTTATGCGTTATGCATTTTGCGTTATGCGTTATTCGTTATGAGTTATGAGTTATAAGTTATGCGTAATGCGTTATGCGTTATGCGTAATGCGTTATGCGTTATGCGTTATGCGTTATGTGTTATACGTTTGCGTTATGCGTTAGGCGTTATGCGTTACGCTATATGCGTTATGCGTTTTGCGTTATACGTTATGCGTTATGCGTTTTGCGTTATAGGTTATGCGATATGCGTTATGCGTTATGCGTTATGCGATATGCGTGATGCGTTATGCTTTATGCGTTATGCGTTATGAGTTATACGTAATGCGTTATGAGTTATGCGTTATGCTTTTGCGTTATGCGCCATGCGTTATGCGATATGAGTTATAAGTTATGTGTTATGCGCCATGCGTTATGCGTTATGAGTTATAAGTTATGCATTATGCGTTATGCGTTATGCGTTATGCGTTATGCTTTATGCGTTATGCGTGATCCGTTATGCGTTAGGCGTTATGCGTTATGCGTTATGAGTTATGAGTTATAAGTTATGCGTAATGATTTATGCGTTATGCGTTATGCGTTATGCGTTATGCGTTGTGCATTATGCGTTATGCGTTGTGCGTTATGCGTTATGGGTTATGGGTTATGCGTTATGCGTTATGTGTTATGCGTTATGCGTTATGCGTTTTGCGTTATGCGTTATGCGTTATGCTTTTGCGTTATGCGCCATGCGTTATGCGTTATGAGTTATAAGTTATGCGTTATGCGTTATGCGTTATGCGTTATGCGTTAGGCGTTATGCGTTACGCTATATGCGTTATGCGTTTTGCGTTATACGTTATGCGTTATGCGTTTTGCGTTATAGGTTATGCGATATGCGTTATGCGTTATGCGTTATGCGTTATGCGTTATTGCGTTATGCGTTTTGCGTTATGCGTTATGCGTTATGCGTTATGCGTTATGCGTTATGCGTTATGCGTTATGCGTTATGCGTTATGCGTTATGCGTTATGCGTTATGCGTTATGCGTTGTGCGTTATGCGTTATGCGTTATGCGTTATGCGTTATGCGTTATTCGTTATGAGCTATGAGTTATAAGTTATGCGTAATGCGTTATGCGTTATGCGTTATGCGTTATGCGTTATGCGTTATGCGTTATGCGTTATGCGTTGTGCATTATGCGTTGTGCATTATGCGTTATGCGTTATGCGTTATGGGTTATGGGTTATGCGTTATGCGTTATGCGTTATCCGTTATGCGTTATACGTTATACGTTATGCGTTAAGCATTATGTTTTATGCGATATGCGTTATGCGTTATGCGTTATGCGTTATGCGTTGTGCATTATGCGTTATGCGTAATGCGTTATGCGTTATGAGTTATGCGTTATGCGTTATGCATTTTGCGTTATGCGTTATTCGTTATGAGTTATGAGTTATAAGTTATGCGTAATGCGTTATGCGTTATGCGTAATGCGTTATGCGTTATGCGTTATGCGTAATGTGTTATACGTTTGCGTTATGCGTTAGGCGTTATGCGTTACGCTATATGCGTTATGCGTTTTGCGTTATACGTTATGCGTTATGCGTTTTGCGTTATAGGTTATGCGATATGCGTTATGCGTTATGCGTTATGCGTGATGCGTTATGCTTTATGCGTTATGCGTTATGAGTTATACGTAATGCGTTATGAGTTATGCGTTATGCTTTTGCGTTATGCGCCATGCGTTATGCGATATGAGTTATAAGTTATGTGTTATGCGCCATGCGTTATGCGTTATGAGTTATAAGTTATGCATTATGCGTTATGCGTTATGCGTTATGCGTTATGCGTTATGCTTTATGCGTTATGCGTGATCCGTTATGCGTTAGGCGTTATGCGTTATGCGTTATGAGTTATGAGTTATAAGTTATGCGTAATGATTTATGCGTTATGCGTTATGCGTTATGCGTTATGCGTTATGCGTTGTGCATTATGCATTATGCGTTGTGCGTTATGCGTTATGCGTTATGGGTTATGGGTTATGCGTTATGCGTTATGTGTTATGCGTTATGCGTTATGCGTTTTGCGTTATGCGTTATGCGTTATGCGTTATGCTTTTGCGTTATGCGCCATGCGTTATGCGTTATGCGTTGTGCATTATGCGTTATGCGTAATGCGTTATGCGTTATGAGTTATGCGTTATGCGTTATGCATTTTGCGTTATGCGTTATTCGTTATGAGTTATGAGTTATAAGTTATGCGTAATGCGTTATGCGTTATGCGTAATGCGTTATGCGTTATGCGTTATGCGTTATGCGTTATGTGTTATACGTTTGCGTTATGCGTTAGGCGTTATGCGTTACGCTATATGCGTTATGCGTTTTGCGTTATACGTTATGCGTTATGCGTTTTGCGTTATAGGATATGCGATATGCGTTATGCGTTATGCGTTATGCGTTATGCGTGATGCGTTATGCGTTATGCGTTATGCTTTTGCGTTGTGCGCCATGCGTTATGCGTTATGAGTTATAAGTTATGCGTTATGCGTTATGCGTTATGCGTTATGCGTTATGCGTTATGCGTTATGCGTTATGCGTTATGCGTTATGCGTTATGCGTTATTGCGTTATGCGTTTTGCGTTATGCGTTATGCGTTATGCGTTATGCGTTATGCGTTATGCGTTATGCGTTATGCGTTATGCGTTATGCGTTATGCGTTATGCGTTATGCGTTATGCGTTATGCGTTATTCGTTATGAGTTATGAGTTATAAGTTATGCGTAATGCGTTATGCGTTATGCGTTATGCGTTATGCGTTATGCGTTATGCGTTATGCGTTATGCGTTGTGCATTATGCGTTGTGCATTATGCGTTATGCGTTATTCGTTATGAGTTATGAGTTATAAGTTATGCGTTATGAGTTATGCGTTATGCGTTATGCATTTTGCGTTATGCGTTATTCGTTATGAGTTATGAGTTATAAGTTATGCGTAATGCGTTATGCGTTATGCGTAATGCGTTATGCGTTATGCGTTATGCGTTATGTGTTATACGTTTGCGTTATGCGTTAGGCGTTATGCGTTACGCTATATGCGTTATGCGTTTTGCGTTATACGTTATGCGTTATGCGTTTTGCGTTATAGGTTATGCGATATGCGTTATGCGTTATGCGTTATGCGTGATGCGTTATGCTTTATGCGTTATGCGTTATGAGTTATACGTAATGCGTTATGAGTTATGCGTTATGCTTTTGCGTTATGCGCCATGCGTTATGCGATATGAGTTATAAGTTATGTGTTATGCGCCATGCGTTATGCGTTATGAGTTATAAGTTATGCTTTATGCGTTATGCGTTATGCGTCATGCGTTATGCGTTATGCTTTATGCGTTATGCGTGATCCGTTATGCGTTAGGCGTTATGCGTTATGCGTTATGAGTTATGAGTTATAAGTTATGCGTAATGATTTATGCGTTATGCGTAATGATTTATGCGTTATGCGTTATGCGTTATGCGTTGTGCATTATGCGTTATGCGTTGTGCGTTATGCGTTATGGGTTATGGGTTATGCATTATGCGTTATGTGTTATGCGTTATGCGTTATGCGTTTTGCGTTATGCGTTATGCGTTATGCTTTTGCGTTATGCGCCATGCGTTATGCGTTATGAGTTATAAGTTATGCGTTATGCGTTATGCGTTATGCGTTATGCGTTATGCGTTATGCGTTATGCGTTATGCGTTATGCGTTATGCGTTATTGCGTTATGCGTTTTGCGTTATGCGTTATGCGTTATGCGTTATGCGTTATGCGTTATGCGTTATGCGTTATGCGTTATGCGTTATGCGTTATGCGTTATGCGTTATGCGTTATGCGTTATGCGTTATGCGTTATGCGTTATGTGTTATGCGTTATGCGTTATGCGTTATGCGTTATGCGTTATGCGTTATGCGATATGCGTTATGCGTTATGCGTTATGCGTTATGCGTTATGCGTTATGCGTTATGCGTTATGCTTTATGCGTTATGCGTGATCCGTTATGCGTTATGCGTTATGCGTTATGCGTTATGCGTTATGCGTTATGCGTTATGCGTTATGCGTTATGCGTTATGTGTTATGCGTTATGCGTTATGCGTTATGCGTTATGCGTTATGCGTTATGCGATATGCGTTATGCGTTATGCGTTATGCGTTATGCGTTATGTGTTATGCGTTATGCGTTATGCGTTATGTGTTATGCGTTATGCGTTATGCGTTATGCGTTATGCGTTATGCGGTATGCGTTATTCGTTATGCGTTATGCATTATGCGTTAGGCGTTGTTCGTTATGCGTTATGCATTGTGCGTTATACGTTTGCGTTATGCGTTATGCGTTATGCGTTATGCGTTATGCGTTATGCGTTATGCGTTATGCGTTATGCGTTATGCGTTATGCGTTATGCGTTATTCGTTATGAGTTATGAGTTATAAGTTATGCGTAATGCGTTATGCGTTATGTTTTATGCGATATGCGTTATGCGTTATGCGTTATGCGTTATGCGTTATGCGTTATGCGTTGTGCATTATGCGTTATGCGTAATGCGTTATGCGTTATGAGTTATGCGTTATGCGTTATGCGATATGCGTTATGCGTTATGCGTTATGCGTGATCCGTTATGCGTAATGCGTTATGCGTTATGCGTTATGCGTTATGCGTTGTGCATTATGCGTTATGCGTTATGCGTTATGGGTTATGCGTTATGCGTTATGCGTTATGCGTTATGCCTTTTGCGTTATGAGTTATGCGTTATGCGTTTTGCGTTATACGTTATGCGTTATGCGT
This sequence comes from Lasioglossum morio, assembly GCA_916610235.2. NCBI lineage: Eukaryota > Metazoa > Arthropoda > Insecta > Hymenoptera > Halictidae > Lasioglossum > Lasioglossum morio. Next base: position 1,655,787 of record CAKAJA020000151.1, on the reverse strand, counting down.
TTTGGGTTATAGGTTATGCGATATGCGTTATGCGTTATGCGTTATGCGTGATGCGTTATGCGTTATGCGTTATGCGTTATGCGTTGTGCATTATGCGTTGTGCATTATGCGTTATGCGTTATGCGTTATGGGTTATGGGTTATGCGTTATGCGTTATGCGTTATCCGTTATGCGTTATACGTTATACGTTATGCGTTAAGCATTACGTTTTATGCGATATGCGTTATGCGTTATGCGTTATGCGTTATGCGTTGTGCATTATGCGTTATGCGTAATGCGTTATGCGTTATGAGTTATGCGTTATGCGTTATGCATTTTGCGTTATGCGTTATTCGTTATGAGTTATGAGTTATAAGTTATGCGTAATGCGTTATGCGTTATGCGTTATGCGTTATGCGTTATGCGTTATGCGTTATGTGTTATACGTTTGCGTTATGCGTTAGGCGTTATGCGTTACGCTATATGCGTTATGCGTTTTGCGATATACGTTATGCGTTATGCGTTTTGCGTTATAGGTTATGCGTTAAGCATTATGTTTTATGCGATATGCGTTATGCGTTATGCGTTATGCGTTATGCGTTATGCGTTATGCTTTTGCGTTATGCGCCATGCGTTATGCGTTATGAGTTATAAGTTATGCGTTATGCGTTATGCGTTATGCGTTATGCGTTATGCGTTATGCGTTATGCGTTATGCGTTATTGCGTTATGCGTTTTGCGTTATGCGTTATGCGTTATGCGTTATGCGTTATGCGTTATGCGTTATGCGTTATGCGTTATGCGTTATGCGTTATGCGTTATGCGTTATGCGTTATGCGTTATGCGTTATGCGTTATGCGTTATGCGTTATTCGTTATGAGTTATGAGTTATAAGTTATGCGTAATGCGTTATGCGTTATGCGTTATGCGTTATGCGTTATGCGTTGTGCATTATGCGTTGTGCATTATGCGTTATGCGTTATGCGTTATGGGTTATGGGTTATGCGTTATGCGTTATGCGTTATCCGTTATGCGTTATACGTTATACGTTATGCGTTAATCATTATGTTTTATGCGATATGCGTTATGCGTTATGCGTTATGCGTTATGCGTTGTGCATTATGCGTTATGCGTAATGCGTTATGCGTTATGAGTTATGCGTTATGCGTTATGCATTTTGCGTTATGCGTTATTCGTTATGAGTTATGAGTTATAAGTTATGCGTAATGCGTTATGCGTTATGCGTAATGCGTTATGCGTTATGCGTTATGCGTTATGTGTTATACGTTTGCGTTATGCGTTAGGCGTTATGCGTTACGCTATATGCGTTATGCGTTTTGCGTTATACGTTATGCGTTATGCGTTTTGCGTTATAGGTTATGCGATATGCGTTATGCGTTATGCGTTATGCGTGATGCGTTATGCTTTATGCGTTATGCGTTATGAGTTATACGTAATGCGTTATGAGTTATGCATTATGCTTTTGCGTTATGCGCCATGCGTTATGCGATATGAGTTATAAGTTATGTGTTATGCGCCATGCGTTATGCGTTATGAGTTATAAGTTATGCTTTATGCGTTATGCGTTATGCGTTATGCGTTATGCGTTATGCTTTATGCGTTATGCGTGATCCGTTATGCGTTAGGCGTTATGCGTTATGCGTTATGAGTTATGAGTTATAAGTTATGCGTAATGATTTATGCGTTATGCGTTATGCGTTATGCGTTGTGCATTATGCGTTATGCGTTGTGCGTTATGCGTTATGGGTTATGGGTTATGCGTTATGCGTTATGTGTTATGCGTTATGCGTTATGCGTTTTGCGTTATGCGTTATGCGTTATGCTTTTGCGTTATGCGCCATGCGTTATGCGTTATGAGTTATAAGTTATGCGTTATGCGTTATGCGTTATGCGTTATGCGTTATGCGTTATGCGTTATGCGTTATGCGTTATGCGTTATGCGTTATGCGTTATTGCGTTATGCGTTTTGCGTTATGCGTTATGCGTTATGCGTTATGCGTTATGCGTTATGCGTTATGCGTTATGCGTTATGCGTTATGCGTTATGCGTTATGCGTTATGCGTTATGCGTTATGCGTTATGCGTTATGCGTTATGCGTTATGCGTTATGCGTTATGCGTTATGCGTTATGTGTTATGCGTTATGCGTTATGCGTTATGCGTTATGCGTTATGCGGTATGCGTTATTCGTTATGCGTTATGCATTATGCGTTAGGCGTTGTTCGTTATGCGTTATGCATTGTGCGTTATACGTTTGCGTTATGCGTTATGCGTTATGCTTTATGCGTTATGCGTTATGGGTGATGCGTTGTGCTTTATGCGTTATGCGTTATGCGTTATGCGTTATGCGTTATGCGTTATGCGTTATTCGTTATGCGTTATGCGTTATGCGTTATGCGTTATGCGTTATGCGTTATGCGTTATGCGTTATGCGTTATGCGTTATGTGTTATGCGTTATGCGTTATGCGTTATGTGTTATGCGTTATGCGTTATGCGTTATGCGTTATGCGTTATGCGGTATGCGTTATTCGTTATGCGTTATGCATTATGCGTTAGGCGTTGTTCGTTATGCGTTATGCATTGTGCGTTATACGTTTGCGTTATGCGTTATGCGTTATGCGTTATGTGTTATGCGTTATGCGTTATGCGTTATGCGTTATGCGTTATGCGTTATGCGTTATGCGTTATGCGTTATGCGTTATGCGTTATGCGTTATTCGTTATGAGTTATGAGTTATAAGTTATGCGTAATGCGTTATGCGTTATGTTTTATGCGATATGCGTTATGCGTTATGCGTTATGCGTTATGCGTTATGCGTTGTGCATTATGCGTTATGCGTAATGCGTTATGCGTTATGAGTTATGCGTTATGCGTTATGCGATATGCGTTATGCGTTATGCGTTATGCGTTATGCGTTATGCGTTATGCGTTATGCGTTATGCGTTATGCTTTATGCGTTATGCGTGATCCGTTATGCGTTATGCGTTATGCGTTATGCGTTATGCGTTATGCGTTATGCGTTATGCGTTATGCGTTATGCGTTATGCGTTATGCGTTATGTGTTATGCGTTATGCGTTATGCGTTATGTGTTATGCGTTATGCGTTATGCGTTATGCGTTATGCGTTATGCGGTATGCGTTATTCGTTATGCGTTATGCATTATGCGTTAGGCGTTGTTCGTTATGCGTTATGCATTGTGCGTTATACGTTTGCGTTATGCGTTATGCGTTATGCGTTATGCGTTATGCGTTATGCGTTATGCGTTATGCGTTATGCGTTATGCGTTATGCGTTATGCGTTATGCGTTATGCGTTATTCGTTATGAGTTATGAGTTATAAGTTATGCGTTATGCGTTATGCGTTATGCGTTATGCGTTATGCGTTATGTGTTATACGTTTGCGTTATGCGTTAGGCGTTATGCGTTACGCTATATGCGTTATGCGTTTTGCGTTATACGTTATGCGTTATGCGTTTTGCGTTATTCGTTATGCGTTATGCATTATGCGTTAGGCGTTGTTCGTTATGCGTTATGCATTGTGCGTTATACGTTTGCGTTATGCGTTATGCGTTATGCGTTATGCGTTATGAGTTATGAGTTATAAGTTATGCGTAATGATTTATGCGTTATGCGTTATGCGTTATGCGTTATGCGTTGTGCATTATGCGTTATGCGTTGTGCGTTATGCGTTATCCGTTATGCGTTATACGTTATACGTTATGCGTTAAGCATTATGTTTTATGCGATATGCGTTATGCGTTATGCGTTATACGTTATGCGTTGTGCATTATGCGTTATGCGTAATGCGTTATGCGTTATGCGTTATGCGTTATGCGTTATGCATTATGTTTTATGCGATATGCATTATGCGTTATGCGTTATGCGTTATGCGTTATGCGTTATGCGTTATGCTTTATGCGTTATGCGTGATCCGTTATGCGTTAGGCGTTATGCGTTATGCGTTATGAGTTATGAGTTATAAGTTATGCGTAATGATTTATGCGTTATGCGTTATGCGTTATGCGTTATGCGTTGTGCATTATGCGTTATGCGTTGTGCGTTATGCGTTATCCGTTATGCGTTATACGTTATACGTTATGCGTTAAGCATTATGTTTTATGCGATATGCGTTATGCGTTATGCGTTATGCGTTATGCGTTGTGCATTATGCGTTATGCGTAATGCGTTATGCGTTATGAGTTATGCGTTATGCGTTATGCATTTTGCGTTATGCGTTATTCGTTATGAGTTATGAGTTATAAGTTATGCGTAATGCGTTATGCGTTATGCGTAATGCGTTATGCTTTATGCGTTATGCGTTATGTGTTATACGTTTGCGTTATGCGTTAGGCGTTATGCGTTACTCTATATGCGTTATGCGTTTTGCGTTATACGTTATGCGTTATGCGTTTTGCGTTATAGGTTATGCGATATGCGTTATGCGTTATGCGTTATGCGTTATGCGTGATGCGTTATGCTTTATGCGTTATGCGTTATGAGTTATACGTAATGCGTTATGAGTTATGCGTTATGCTTTTGCGTTATGCGCCATGCGTTATGCGATATGAGTTATAAGTTATGTGTTATGCGCCATGCGTTATGCGTTATGAGTTATAAGTTATGCATTATGCGTTATGCGTTATGCGTTATGCGTTATGCGTTATGCTTTATGCGTTATGCGTGATCCGTTATGCGTTAGGCGTTATGCGTTATGCGTTATGAGTTATGAGTTATAAGTTATGCGTAATGATTTATGCGTTATGCGTTATGCGTTATGCGTTATGCGTTATGCGTTGTGCATTATGCGTTATGCGTTGTGCGTTATGCGTTATGGGTTATGGGTTATGCGTTATGCGTTATGTGTTATGCGTTATGCGTTATGCGTTTTGCGTTATGCGTTATGCGTTATGCGTTATGCTTTTGCGTTATGCGCCATGCGTTATGCGTTATGAGTTATAAGTTATGCGTTATGCGTTATGCGTTATGCGTTATGCGTTATGCGTTATGCGTTATGCGTTATGCGTTATGCGTTATTGCGTTATGCGTTTTGCGTTATGCGTTATGCGTTATGCGTTATGCGTTATGCGTTATGCGTTATGCGTTATGCGTTATGCGTTATGCGTTATGCGTTATGCGTTATGCGTTATGCGTTATGCGTCATGCGTTATGCGTTATGCGTTATGCGTTATGCGTTATGCGTTATGCGTTATGCGTTATGCGTTATGCGTTATGCGTTATGCGTTATGCGTTATGCGTTATGCGGTATGCGTTATTCGTTATGCGTTATGCATTATGCGTTAGGCGTTGTTCGTTATGCGTTATGCATTGTGCGTTATACGTTTGCGTTATGCGTTATGCGTTATGCTTTATGCGTTATGCGTTATGGGTGATGCGTTGTGCTTTATGCGTTATGCGTTATGCGTTATGCGTTATGCGTTATGCTTTTGCGTTATGCGCCATGCGTTATGCGTTATGCGTTATGCGTTATGCGTTATGCGTTATGCGTTATGCGTTATGCGTTATGCGTTATGCGTTATGCGTTATGCGTTATGCGTTATGCGTTATGCGTTATGCGTTATGCGTTATGTGTTATGCGTTATGCGTTATGCGTTATGCGTTATGCGTTATGCGTTATGCGGTATGCGTTATTCGTTATGCGTTATGCATTATGCGTTAGGCGTTGTTCGTTATGCGTTATGCATTGTGCGTTATACGTTTGCGTTATGCGTTATGCGTTATGCTTTATGCGTTATGCGTTATGGGTGATGCGTTGTGCTTTATGCGTTATGCGTTATGCGTTATGCGTTATGCTTTTGCGTTATGCGCCATGCGTTATGCGTTATGAGTTATAAGTTATGCGTTATGCGTTATGCGTTATGCGTTATGCGTTATGCGTTATGCGTTATGTGTTATGCGTTATGCGTTATGCGTTATGTGTTATGCGTTATGCGTTATGCGTTATGCGTTATGCGTTATGCGGTATGCGTTATTCGTTATGCCTTATGCATTATGCGTTAGGCGTTGTTCGTTATGCGTTATGCATTGTGCGTTATACGTTTGCGTTATGCGTTATGCGTTATGCGTTATGCGTTATGCGTTATGCGTTATGCGTTATGCGTTATGCGTTATTCGTTATGAGTTATGAGTTATAAGTTATGCGTAATGCGTTATGCGTTATGTTTTATGCGATATGCGTTATGCGTTATGCGTTATGCGTTATGCGTTGTGCATTATGCGTTATGCGTAATGCGTTATGCGTTATGAGTTATGCGTTATGCGTTATGCGATATGCGTTATGCGTTATGCGTTATGCGTTATGCGTTATGCGTTATGCGTTATGCGTTATGCGTTATGCTTTATGCGTTATGCGTGATCCGTTATGCGTTATGCGTTATGCGTTATGCGTTATGCGTTATGCGTTATGCGTTATGCGTTATGCTTTATGCGTTATGCGTGATTAGTTACTCTTTTGCGTTATGCGTTATGCGTTATGCGTTTTGCGTTATACGTTATGCGATATGCGTTATGCGTTATGCGTTATGCGTTATGCGTTATGCGTTATGCGTTATGCGTTATGCGTTATGCGTTATGCGTTATGCGTTATGCGTTATGCGTTATGCTTTATGCGTTATGCGTGATTAGTTATGCTTTTGCGTTATGCGTTATGCGTTATGCGTTTTGCGTTATACGTTATGCGATATGCGTTATGCGTTATGCATTATGCGTTATGCGTTATGCGTTATGCGTTATGCGTTATGCGTTATGCGTTATGCGTTATGCGTTATGCGTTATGCGTTATGCGTTATGCGTTATGCGTTATGCGTTATTGCGTTATGCGTTTTGCGTTATGCGTTATGCGTTATGCGTTATGCGTTATGCGTTATGCGTTATGCGTTATGCGTTATGCGTTATGCGTTATGCGTTATGCGTTATGCGTTATGCGTTATGCGTTATGCGTTATGCGTTATGCGTTATGCGTTATGCGTTATGTGTTATGCGTTATGCGTTATGCGTTATGCGTTATGCGTTATGCGGTATGCGTTATTCGTTATGCGTTATGCATTATGCGTTAGGCGTTGTTCGTTATGCGTTATGCATTGTGCGTTATACGTTTGCGTTATGCGTTATGCGTTATGCTTTATGCGTTATGCGTTATGGGTGATGCGTTGTGCTTTATGCGTTATGCGTTATGCGTTATGCGTTATGCGTTATGCGTTATGCGTTATTCGTTATGCGTTATGCGTTATGCGTTATGCGTTATGCGTTATGCGTTATGCGTTATGCGTTATGCGTTATGCGTTATGTGTTATGCGTTATGCGTTATGCGTTATGTGTTATGCGTTATGCGTTATGCGTTATGCGTTATGCGTTATGCGGTATGCGTTATTCGTTATGCGTTATGCATTATGCGTTAGGCGTTGTTCGTTATGCGTTATGCATTGTGCGTTATACGTTTGCGTTATGCGTTATGCGTTATGCGTTATGTGTTATGCGTTATGCGTTATGCGTTATGCGTTATGCGTTATGCGTTATGCGTTATGCGTTATGCGTTATGCGTTATGCGTTATTCGTTATGAGTTATGAGTTATAAGTTATGCGTAATGCGTTATGCGTTATGTTTTATGCGATATGCGTTATGCGTTATGCGTTATGCGTTATGCGTTATGCGTTGTGCATTATGCGTTATGCGTAATGCGTTATGCGTTATGAGTTATGCGTTATGCGTTATGCGATATGCGTTATGCGTTATGCGTTATGCGTTATGCGTTATGCGTTATGCGTTATGCGTTATGCGTTATGCTTTATGCGTTATGCGTGATCCGTTATGCGTTATGCGTTATGCGTTATGCGTTATGCGTTATGCGTTATGCGTTATGCGTTATGCGTTATGCGTTATGCGTTATGCGTTATGTGTTATGCGTTATGCGTTATGCGTTATGTGTTATGCGTTATGCGTTATGCGTTATGCGTTATGCGTTATGCGGTATGCGTTATTCGTTATGCGTTATGCATTATGCGTTAGGCGTTGTTCGTTATGCGTTATGCATTGTGCGTTATACGTTTGCGTTATGCGTTATGCGTTATGCGTTATGCGTTATGCGTTATGCGTTATGCGTTATGCGTTATGCGTTATGCGTTATGCGTTATGCGTTATGCGTTATGCGTTATTCGTTATGAGTTATGAGTTATAAGTTATGCGTTATGCGTTATGCGTTATGCGTTATGCGTTATGCGTTATGCGTTATGCGTTATACGTTTGCGTTATGCGTTAGGCGTTATGCGTTACGCTATATGCGTTATGCGTTTTGCGTTATACGTTATGCGTTATGCGTTTTGCGTTATTCGTTATGCGTTATGCATTATGCGTTAGGCGTTGTTCGTTATGCGTTATGCATTGTGCGTTATACGTTTGCGTTATGCGTTATGCGTTATGCGTTATGCGTTATGAGTTATGAGTTATAAGTTATGCGTAATGATTTATGCGTTATGCGTTATGCGTTATGCGTTATGCGTTGTGCATTATGCGTTATGCGTTGTGCGTTATGCGTTATCCGTTATGCGTTATACGTTATACGTTATGCGTTAAGCATTATGTTTTATGCGATATGCGTTATGCGTTATGCGTTATACGTTATGCGTTGTGCATTATGCGTTATGCGTAATGCGTTATGCGTTATGAGTTATGCGTTATGCGTTATGCATTATGTTTTATGCGATATGCATTATGCGTTATGCGTTATGCGTTATGCGTTATGCGTTATGCGTTATGCTTTATGCGTTATGCGTGATCCGTTATGCGTTAGGCGTTATGCGTTATGCGTTATGAGTTATGAGTTATAAGTTATGCGTAATGATTTATGCGTTATGCGTTATGCGTTATGCGTTATGCGTTGTGCATTATGCGTTATGCGTTGTGCGTTATGCGTTATCCGTTATGCGTTATACGTTATACGTTATGCGTTAAGCATTATGTTTTATGCGATATGCGTTATGCGTTATGCGTTATGCGTTATTCGTTATGAGTTATGAGTTATAAGTTATGCGTAATGCGTTATGCGTTATGCGTAATGCGTTATGCTTTATGCGTTATGCGTTATGTGTTATACGTTTGCGTTATGCGTTAGGCGTTATGCGTTACTCTATATGCGTCATGCGTTTTGCGTTATACGTTATGCGTTATGCGTTTTGCGTTATAGGTTATGCGATATGCGTTATGCGTTATGCGTTATGCGTTATGCGTGATGCGTTATGCTTTATGCGTTATGCGTTATGAGTTATACGTAATGCGTTATGAGTTATGCGTTATGCTTTTGCGTTATGCGCCATGCGTTATGCGATATGAGTTATAAGTTATGTGTTATGCGCCATGCGTTATGCGTTATGAGTTATAAGTTATGCATTATGCGTTATGCGTTATGCGTTATGCGTTATGCGTTATGCGTTATGCTTTATGCGTTATGCGTGATCCGTTATGCGTTAGGCGTTATGCGTTATGCGTTATGAGTTATGAGTTATAAGTTATGCGTAATGATTTATGCGTTATGCGTTATGCGTTATGCGTTATGCGTTGTGCATTATGCGTTATGCGTTGTGCGTTATGCGTTATGGGTTATGGGTTATGCGTTATGCGTTATGTGTTATGCGTTATGCGTTATGCGTTTTGCGTTATGCGTTATGCGTTATGCGTTATGCTTTTGCGTTATGCGCCATGCGTTATGCGTTATGAGTTATAAGTTATGCGTTATGCGTTATGCGTTATGCGTTATGCGTTATGCGTTATGCGTTATGCGTTATGCGTTATTGCGTTATGCGTTTTGCGTTATGCGTTATGCGTTATGCGTTATGCGTTATGCGTTATGCGTTATGCGTTATGCGTTATGCGTTATGCGTTATGCGTTATGCGTTATGCGTTATGCGTTATGCGTTATGCGTTATGCGTTATGCGTTATGCGTTATGCGTTATGCGTTATGCGTTATGTGTTATGCGTTATGCGTTATGCGTTATGCGTTATGCGTTATGCGTTATGCGGTATGCGTTATTCGTTATGCGTTATGCATTATGCGTTAGGCGTTGTTCGTTATGCGTTATGCATTGTGCGTTATACGTTTGCGTTATGCGTTATGCGTTATGCTTTATGCGTTATGCGTTATGGGTGATGCGTTGTGCTTTATGCGTTATGCGTTATGCGTTATGCGTTATGCGTTATGCGTTATGCTTTTGCGTTATGCGCCATGCGTTATGCGTTATGCGTTATGCGTTATGCGTTATGCGTTATGCGTTATGCGTTATGCGTTATGCGTTATGCGTTATGCGTTATGCGTTATGCGTTATGCGTTATGCGTTATGCGTTATGCGTTATGTGTTATGCGTTATGCGTTATGCGTTATGCGTTATGCGTTATGCGGTATGCGTTATTCGTTATGCGTTATGCATTATGCGTTAGGCGTTGTTCGTTATGCGTTATGCATTGTGCGTTATACGTTTGCGTTATGCGTTATGCGTTATGCTTTATGCGTTATGCGTTATGGGTGATGCGTTGTGCTTTATGCGTTATGCGTTATGCGTTATGCGTTATGCTTTTGCGTTATGCGCCATGCGTTATGCGTTATGAGTTATAAGTTATGCGTTATGCGTTATGCGTTATGCGTTATGCGTTATGCGTTATGCGTTATGTGTTATGCGTTATGCGTTATGCGTTATGTGTTATGCGTTATGCGTTATGCGTTATGCGTTATGCGTTATGCGGTATGCGTTATTCGTTATGCCTTATGCATTATGCGTTAGGCGTTGTTCGTTATGCGTTATGCATTGTGCGTTATACGTTTGCGTTATGCGTTATGCGTTATGCGTTATGCGTTATGCGTTATGCGTTATGCGTTATGCGTTATGCGTTATGCGTTATGCGTTATTCGTTATGAGTTATGAGTTATAAGTTATGCGTAATGCGTTATGCGTTATGTTTTATGCGATATGCGTTATGCGTTATGCGTTATGCGTTATGCGTTATGCGTTATGCGTTATGCGTTATGCTTTATGCGTTATGCGTGATTAGTTATGCTTTTGCGTTATGCGTTATGCGTTATGCGTTTTGCGTTATACGTTATGCGATATGCGTTATGCGTTATGCATTATGCGTTATGCGTTATGCGTTATACGTTATGCGTTATGCGTTATGCGTTATGCGTTATGCGTTAGGCGTTATGCGTTATACGTTATACGTTATGCGTTATGCGTTATGTTTTATGCGATATGCGTTATGCGTGATGCGTTATGCTTTATGCGTTATGCGTTATGAGTTATACGTTATGCGTTATGCGTTATGCTTTATGCGTTATGCGTTATGAGTTATACGTAATGCGTTATGAGTTATGCGTTATGCTTTTGCGTTATGCGCCATGCGTTATGCGATATGAGTTATAAGTTATGTGTTATGCGCCATGCGTTATGCGTTATGAGTTATAAGTTATGCATTATGCGTTATGCGTTATGCGTTATGCGTTATGCGTTATGCTTTATGCGTTATGCGTGATCCGTTATGCGTTAGGCGTTATGCGTTATGCGTTATGAGTTATGAGTTATAAGTTATGCGTAATGATTTATGCGTTATGCGTTATGCGTTATGCGTTGTGCATTATGCGTTATGCGTTGTGCGTTATGCGTTATGCGTTATGCGTTATGCGTTATGCGTTATGCGTTATGCTTTTGCGTTATGCGCCATGCGTTATGCGTTATGCGTTATGCGTTATGCGTTATGCGTTATGCGTTATGCGTTATGCGTTATGCGTTATGCGTTATGCGTTATGCGTTATGCGTTATGCGTTATGCGTTATGCGTTATGCGTTATGTGTTATGCGTTATGCGTTATGCGTTATGCGTTATGCGTTATGCGTTATGCGGTATGCGTTATTCGTTATGCGTTATGCATTATGCGTTAGGCGTTGTTCGTTATGCGTTATGCATTGTGCGTTATACGTTTGCGTTATGCGTTATGCGTTATGCTTTATGCGTTATGCGTTATGGGTGATGCGTTGTGCTTTATGCGTTATGCGTTATGCGTTATGCGTTATGCTTTTGCGTTATGCGCCATGCGTTATGCGTTATGAGTTATAAGTTATGCGTTATGCGTTATGCGTTATGCGTTATGCGTTATGCGTTATGCGTTATGTGTTATGCGTTATGCGTTATGCGTTATGTGTTATGCGTTATGCGTTATGCGTTATGCGTTATGCGTTATGCGGTATGCGTTATTCGTTATGCCTTATGCATTATGCGTTAGGCGTTGTTCGTTATGCGTTATGCATTGTGCGTTATACGTTTGCGTTATGCGTTATGCGTTATGCGTTATGCGTTATGCGTTATGCGTTATGCGTTATGCGTTATGCGTTATGCGTTATTCGTTATGAGTTATGAGTTATAAGTTATGCGTAATGCGTTATGCGTTATGTGTTATGCGATATGCGTTATGCGTTATGCGTTATGCGTTATGCGTTATGCGTTATGCGTTATGCGTTATGCTTTATGCGTTATGCGTGATTAGTTATGCTTTTGCGTTATGCGTTATGCGTTATGCGTTTTGCGTTATACGTTATGCGATATGCGTTATGCGTTATGCGTTATGCGTTATGCGTTATGCGTTATGCGTTATGCGTTATGCGTTATGCGTTATGCGTTATGCGTTAGGCGTTATGCGTTATACGTTATACGTTATGCGTTATGCGTTATGTTTTATGCGATATGCGTTATGCGTGATGCGTTATGCTTTATGCGTTATGCGTTATGAGTTATACGTTATGCGTTATGCGTTATGCTTTATGCGTTATGCTTTATGAGTTATACGTAATGCGTTATGATTTATGCGTTATGCTTTTGCGTTATGCGCCATGCGTTATGCGATATGAGTTATAAGTTATGTGTTATGCGCCATGCGTTATGCGTTATGAGTTATAAGTTATGCATTATGCGTTATGCGTTATGCGTTATGCGTTATGCGTTATGCTTTATGCGTTATGCGTGATCCGTTATGCGTTAGGCGTTATGCGTTATGCGTTATGAGTTATGAGTTATAAGTTATGCGTAATGATTTATGCGTTATGCGTTATGCGTTATGCGTTGTGCATTATGCGTTATGCGTTGTGCGTTATGCGTTATGGGTTATGGGTTATGCGTTATGCGTTATGTGTTATGCGTTATGCGTTATGCGTTTTGCGTTATGCGTTATGCGTTATGCGTTATGCTTTTGCGTTATGCGCCATGCGTTATGCGTTATGAGTTATAAGTTATGCGTTATGCGTTATGCGTTATGCGTTATGCGTTATGCGTTATGCGTTATGCGTTATGCGTTATGCGTTATGCGTTATTGCGTTATGCGTTTTGCGTTATGCGTTATGCGTTATGCGTTATGCGTTATGCGTTATGCGTTATGCGTTATGCGTTATGCGTTATGCGTTATGCGTTATGCGTTATGCGTTATGCGTTATGCGTTATGCGTTATGCGTTATGCGTTATGCGTTATGCGTTATGCGTTATGTGTTATGCGTTATGCGTTATGCGTTATGCGTTATGCGTTATGCGTTATGCGGTATGCGTTATTCGTTATGCGTTATGCATTATGCGTTAGGCGTTGTTCGTTATGCGTTATGCATTGTGCGTTATACGTTTGCGTTATGCGTTATGCGTTATGCTTTATGCGTTATGCGTTATGGGTGATGCGTTGTGCTTTATGCGTTATGCGTTATGCGTTATGCGTTATGCGTTATGCTTTTGCGTTATGCGCCATGCGTTATGCGTTATGAGTTATAAGTTATGCGTTATGCGTTATGCGTTATGCGTTATGCGTTATGCGTTATGCGTTATGCGTTATGCGTTATTGCGTTATGCGTTTTGCGTTATGCGTTATGCGTTATGCGTTATGCGTTATGCGTTATGCGTTATGCGTTATGCGTTATGCGTTATGCGTTATGCGTTATGCGTTATGCGTTATGCGTTATGCGTTATGCGTTATGCGTTATGCGTTATGCGTTATGCGTTATGCGTTATGCGTTATGCGGTATGCGTTATTCGTTATGCGTTATGCATTATGCGTTAGGCGTTGTTCGTTATGCGTTATGCATTGTGCGTTATACGTTTGCGTTATGCGTTATGCGTTATGCTTTATGCGTTATGCGTTATGGGTGATGCGTTGTGCTTTATGCGTTATGCGTTATGCGTTATGCGTTATGCGTTATGCTTTTGCGTTATGCGCCATGCGTTATGCGTTATGAGTTATAAGTTATGCGTTATGCGTTATGCGTTATGCGTTATGCGTTATGCGTTATGCGTTATGTGTTATGCGTTATGCGTTATGCGTTATGTGTTATGCGTTATGCGTTATGTGTTATGCGTTATGCGTTATGCGTTATGTGTTATGCGTTATGCGTTATGCGTTATGCGTTATGCGTTATGCGGTATGCGTTATGCGTTATGCGTTATGCGTTATGCGTTATTCGTTATGAGTTATGAGTTATAAGTTATGCGTAATGCGTTATGCGTTATGTTTTATGCGATATGCGTTATGCGTTATGCGTTATGCGTTATGCGTTGTGCATTATGCGTTATGCGTAATGCGTTATGCGTTATGAGTTATGCGTTATGCGTTATGCGATATGCGTTATGCGTTATGCGTTATGCGTTATGCGTTATGCGTTATGCGTTATGCGTTATGCTTTATGCGTTATGCGTGATCCGTTATGCGTTATGCGTTATGCGTTATGCGTTATGCGTTATGCGTTATGCGTTATGCGTTATGCTTTATGCGTTATGCGTGATTAGTTACTCTTTTGCGTTATGCGTTATGCGTTATGCGTTTTGCGTTATACGTTATGCGATATGCGTTATGCGTTATGCGTTATGCGTTATGCGTTATGCGTTATGCGTTATGCGTTATGCGTTATGCTTTATGCGTTATGCGTGATTAGTTATGCTTTTGCGTTATGCGTTATGCGTTATGCGTTTTGCGTTATACGTTATGCGATATGCGTTATGCGTTATGCATTATGCGTTATGCGTTATGCGTTATGCGTTATGCGTTATGCGTTATGCGTTATGCGTTAGGCGTTATGCGTTATACGTTATACGTTATGCGTTATGCGTTATGTTTTATGCGATATGCGTTATGCGTGATGCGTTATGCTTTATGCGTTATGCGTTATGAGTTATACGTTATGCGTTATGCGTTATGCGTTATGCGTTATGCGTTATGCGTTATGCGTTATGCGTTATGCGTTATGCGTTATGCGTTATGCGTTATGCGTTATGCGTTATGCGTTCTGCGTTATGGGTTATGGGTTATGCGTCATGCTTTATGCGTTATGCGTTATGCGTTATGCGTTATATGTTATGCGTTATGCGCTATGCCTTTTGCGTTATGCGTTATGCGTTATGCGTTTTGCGTTATGCGTTATGCGTTATGCGTTATGCGTTATGCCTTTTGCGTTATGCGTTATGCGTTTTGCGTTATGCGATATGCGTTGTGCGTTATGCGTTGTGCGTTGTGCGTTTTCCGTTATGGGTTATAAGTTATGCGTAATGCGTTATGCGTTATGCGCCATGCGTTATGCCTTATGAGTTATGCGTTATGCGTTATGCGTTATGCGTTATGCGTTATGCGTTATGCGTTATGCGTTATGCGTTCTGCGTTATGGGTGATGGGTTATGCGTTATGCGTTATGCGTTATGCGTTATGCGTTATGCGTTATGCGTTATGCGTTATGCGTTATGCGTTATGCGTTATGCGTTGTGCGTTCTGCGTTATGGGTTATGGGTTATGCGTTATGCTTTATGCGTTATGCATTTTGCGTTATGTGTTATGCGTTATTCGTTATGAGTTATAAGTTATGCGTAATGCGTTAAGCGTTATGCGTTATGCATTATGCGTTGTGCATTATGTGTTATGCGTTATGCGTTATGGGTTATGGGTTATGCGTTATGCGTTATGCATTTTGCGTTATGCGCCATGCGTTATGCGTTATGAGTTATAAGTTATGCGTTATGCGTTATGCGTTATGCGTTATGCGTTATGCGATATGCGTCATGTATCAAGCCTTATGCGTTATGGGTTATGCGTTAACGTTATGCGTTATGCGTTATTGCGTTATGCGTTTTTCGTTATACGTTATGCGTTATGCGTTTTGCGTTATGCGTTATGCGTTATGCGTTATGCTTTTGCGTTATGCGCCATGCGTTATGCGTTATGAGTTATAAGTTATGCGTTATGCGTTATGCGTTATGCGTTATGCGTTATGCGTTATGCGTTATGCGTTATGCGTTATGCGTTATGCGTTATTGCGTTATGCGTTTTGCGTTATGCGTTATGCGTTATGCGTTATGCGTTATGCGTTATGCGTTATGCGTTATGCGTTATGCGTTATGCGTTATGCGTTATGCGTTATGCGTTATGCGTTATGCGTTATGCGTTATGCGTTATGCGTTATGCGTTATGCGTTATGTGTTATGCGTTATGCGTTATGCGTTATGCGTTATGCGTTATGCGTTATGCGGTATGCGTTATTCGTTATGCGTTATGCATTATGCGTTATGCGTTGTTCGTTATGCGTTATGCATTGTGCGTTATACGTTTGCGTTATGCGTTATGCGTTATGCTTTATGCGTTATGCGTTATGGGTGATGCGTTGTGCTTTATGCGTTATGCGTTATGCGTTATGCGTTATGCGTTATGCTTTTGCGTTATGCGCCATGCGTTATGCGTTATGAGTTATAAGTTATGCGTTATGCGTTATGCGTTATGCGTTATGCGTTATGCGTTATGCGTTATGCGTTATGCGTTATGCGTTATGCGTTATTGCGTTATGCGTTTTGCGTTATGCGTTATGCGTTATGCGTTATGCGTTATGCGTTATGCGTTATGCGTTATGCGTTATGCGTTATGCGTTATGCGTTATGCGTTATGCGTTATGCGTTATGCGTTATGCGTTATGCGTTATGTGTTATGCGTTATGCGTTATGCGTTATGCGTTATGCGTTATGCGGTATGCGTTATTCGTTATGCGTTATGCATTATGCGTTAGGCGTTGTTCGTTATGCGTTATGCATTGTGCGTTATACGTTTGCGTTATGCGTTATGCGTTATGCTTTATGCGTTATGCGTTATGGGTGATGCGTTGTGCTTTATTGCGTTATGCGTTATGCGTTATGCGTTATGCGTTATGCTTTTGCGTTATGCGCCATGCGTTATGCGTTATGAGTTATAAGTTATGCGTTATGCGTTATGCGTTATGCGTTATGCGTTATGCGTTATGCGTTATGTGTTATGCGTTATGCGTTATGCGTTATGTGTTATGCGTTATGCGTTATGCGTTATGCGTTATGCGTTATGCGGTATGCGTTATTCGTTATGCCTTATGCATTATGCGTTAGGCGTTGTTCGTTATGCGTTATGCATTGTGCGTTATACGTTTGCGTTATGCGTTATGCGTTATGCGTTATGCGTTATGCGTTATGCTTTATGCGTTATGCGTGATTAGTTACTCTTTTGCGTTATGCGTTATGCGTTATGCGTTTTGCGTTATACGTTATGCGATATGCGTTATGCGTTATGCGTTATGCGTTATGCGTTATGCGTTATGCGTTATGCGTTATGCGTTATGCGTTATGCTTTATGCGTTATGCGTGATTAGTTATGCTTTTGCGTTATGCGTTATACGTTATGCGATATGCGTTATGCGTTATGCGTTATGCGTTATGCGCCATGCGTTATGCGTTATGAGTTATAAGTTATGCGTTATGCGTTATGCGTTATGCGTTATGCGTTATGCGTTATGCGTTATGTGTTATGCGTTATGCGTTATGCGTTATGTGTTATGCGTTATGCGTTATGCGTTATGCGTTATGCGTTATGCGGTATGCGTTATGCGTTATGCGTTATGCGTTATGCGTTATTCGTTATGAGTTATGAGTTATAAGTTATGCGTAATGCGTTATGCGTTATGTTTTATGCGATATGCGTTATGCGTTATGCGTTATGCGTTATGCGTTGTGCATTATGCGTTATGCGTAATGCGTTATGCGTTATGAGTTATGCGTTATGCGTTATGCGATATGCGTTATGCGTTATGCGTTATGCGTTATGCGTTATGCGTTATGCGTTATGCGTTATGCTTTATGCGTTATGCGTGATCCGTTATGCGTTATGCGTTATGCGTTATGCGTTATGCGTTATGCGTTATGCGTTATGCGTTATGCTTTATGCGTTATGCGTGATTAGTTACTCTTTTGCGTTATGCGTTATGCGTTATGCGTTTTGCGTTATACGTTATGCGATATGCGTTATGCGTTATGCGTTATGCGTTATGCGTTATGCGTTATGCGTTATGCGTTATGCGTTATGCTTTATGCGTTATGCGTGATTAGTTATGCTTTTGCGTTATGCGTTATGCGTTATGCGTTTTGCGTTATACGTTATGCGATATGCGTTATGCGTTATGCATTATGCGTTATGCGTTATGCGTTATGCGTTATGCGTTATGCGTTATGCGTTATGCGTTATGCGTTATGCGTTATACGTTATACGTTATGCGTTATGCGTTATGTTTTATGCGATATGCGTTATGCGTGATGCGTTATGCTTTATGCGTTATGCGTTATGAGTTATACGTTATGCGTTATGCGTTATGCGTTATGCGTTATGCGTTATGCGTTATGCGTTATGCGTTATGCGTTATGCGTTATGCGTTATGCGTTATGCGTTATGCGTTATGCGTTATGGGTTATGGGTTATGCGTCATGCTTTATGCGTTATGCGTTATGCGTTATGCGTTATATGTTATGCGTTATGCGCTATGCCTTTTACGTTATGCGTTATGCGTTATGCGTTTTGCGT
Source organism: Lasioglossum morio (assembly GCA_916610235.2). Taxonomy (NCBI): domain Eukaryota; kingdom Metazoa; phylum Arthropoda; class Insecta; order Hymenoptera; family Halictidae; genus Lasioglossum; species Lasioglossum morio. The sequence continues at coordinate 1,636,914 of CAKAJA020000151.1, read as the reverse complement.
TATACGTTATGCGTTATGCGTTATGCGTTATGCCTTTTGCGTTATGCGTTATGCGTTTTGCGTTATGCGATATGCGTTGTGCGTTATGCGTTGTGCGTTGTGCGTTTTCCGTTATGGGTTATAAGTTATGCGTAATGCGTTATGCGTTATGCGCCATGCGTTATGCCTTATGAGTTATGCGTTATGCGTTATGCGTTATGCGTTATGCGTTATGCGTTATGCGTTATGCGTTATGCGTTATGCGTTATGCGTTCTGCGTTATGGGTGATGGGTTATGCGTTATGCGTTATGCGTTATGCGTTATGCTTTATGCGTTATGCGTTATGCGTAATGCGTTATGCGTTATGCGTTGTGCGTTGTGCGTTCTGCGTTATGGGTTATGGGTTATGCGTTATGCTTTATGCGTTATGCATTTTGCGTTATGTGTTATGCGTTATTCGTTATGAGTTATAAGTTATGCGTAATGCGTTAAGCGTTATGCGTTATGCATTTTGCGTTGTGCATTATGTGTTATGCGTTATGCGTTATGGGTTATGGGTTATGCGTTATGCGTTATGCATTTTGCGTTATGCGCCATGCGTTATGCGTTATGAGTTATAAGTTATGCGTTATGCGTTATGCGTTATGCCTTATGCGTTATGCGATATGCGTCATGTATCAAGCCTTATGCGTTATGGGTTATGCGTTAACGTTATGCGTTATGCGTTATTGCGTTATGCGTTTTTCGTTATACGTTATGCGTTATGCGTTATGCTTTATGCGTTATGCTTCATGCGTTATGCGTTATGCGTTATGCGATATGCGTTATGCCTTTTGCCTTATGCGTTATGCGTTATGAGTTTTGCGTTATACGTTATGCGGTATTCGTTATGCATTGTGCATTATGCGTTATGCGTTATGCGTTATGGGTTATGAATTATGCGTTATGCGATATGCGTTATGCCTTTTGCGTTATGCGTTATGCGTTATGCGTTATGCGTTATGCGTTATTCGTTAACGTTGTGCGTTATGCCTTTTGCGTTATGCGTTATGCGTTTTAAGGTTTTGCGTTATGCGTTATGCGTTATGCGTTATGCGTTATGCGTTATGCGTTATGCGTTATGCGTTATGCGTTATGAGTTATAAGTTATGCGTAATGCGTTATGCGTTATGCGTTATGCGTTATGCGTTATGCGTTGTGCGTTATACGCTTGCGTTATGCCTTATGGGTTATGCGTAATGCGTTATGCGTTATGAATATTGCGTTATACGTTATGTATTATGCGTTATGCCTTATGCGTTATGCGATATGCGTCATGTATCAAGCCTTATGCGTTATGGGTTATGCGTTAACGTTATGCGTTATGCGTTATTGCGTTATGCGTTTTGCGTTATGCGTTATGCGTTATGCGTTATGCTTTATGCGTTATGCGTTATGGGTTATGAGTTATGCTTTATGCGTTATGCTTTATGCGTTATGCTTTATGCTTTATGCGTTATGCGTTATGCGTTATGCGTTATGCGTTATGCCTTTTGCGTTATGCGTCATGAGTTTTGCGTTATAAGTTCTGCGTTATGCGTTATGCGTTATGCGTTGTGCATTATGCGTTATGCGTTATGGGTTATGTTTTATGCGTTATGCGATAGGCGTTATGCGTTAAGCGTAATGCTTTAAGCGTTATGCGTTATGCGTTATGGGTTATGTGTTATGCGTTATGCGTTATGCGTTATGTATTATACGTTTGCGTTATGCTTTATGCGTTATGCGTTATGGGTTATGCCTTTTGCGTTATGAGTTATGCGTCATGCGTTTTGCGTTAAACGTTATGCGTTATGCGTTTTGCGTTTTAGGTTATGCGATTTGCGTTATGCGTTATGCGTGATGCGTTTTGCTTTATGCGTTATGCGTTATGAGTTATGCGTTATGCGTTATGCGTTATGCGTTATGCGTTTTGCGTTATGGGTTATGGTTTATGCGTTATGCTTTATGCGTTATGCTTTATGCGTTATGCATTATGCGTTATGCGTTATGCGTTATGCCTTTTGCGTTATGCGTTATGCGTTATGAGTTTTGCGTTATACGTTATGCGGTATTCGTTATGCGTTGTGCATTATGCGTTATGCGTTATGCGTTATGGGTTATGAATTATGCGTTATGCGATATGCGTTATGCCTCTTGCGTTATGCGTTATGCGTTATGCGTTATGCGTTATGCGTTATGCGTTATCGTTATGCGTTATGCCTTTTGCGTTATCCGTTATGCGTTTTGCGTTATGCGTTATGCGTTATGCGTTATGCGTTATGCGTTATGCGTTATGCGTTATGCGTTATGCGTTATGCGTTATGCGTTATGCGTTCTGCTTTGTGGGTTATGAGTTATGCTTTATGCGTTATGCTTTATGCGTTATGCTTTATGCTTTATGCGTTATGCGTTATGCGTAATGCGTTAACGTTATGCGTTATGCCTTTTGCGTTATGCGTTATGCGTTTTGCGTTATGCGATATGCGTTATGCGTTATGCGTTGTGCGTTATGCGATATGCGTCATGTATCAAGCCTTATGCGTTATGGGTTATGCGTTAACGTTATGCGTTATGCGATATTGCGTTATGCGTTTTGCGTTATGCGTTATGCGTTATGCGTTATGCTTTATGCGTTATGCTTTATGCGTTATGCGTTATGCGTTATGCGATATGCGTTATGCCTTTTGCGTTATGCGTTATGCGTTATGAGTTTTGCGTTATACGTTATGCGGTATTCGTTATGCATTGTGCATTATGCGTTATGCGTTATGCGTTATGGGTTATGAATTATGCGTTATGCGATATGCGTTATGCCTTTTGCGTTATGCGTTATGCGTTATGCGTTATGCGTTATGCGTTATGCGTTATTCGTTAACGTTGTGCGTTATGCCTTTTGCATTATGCGTTATGCGTTTTGCGTTATGCGTTATGCGTTATGCGTTATGCGTTATGCGTTATGCGTTATGCGTTATGCGTTATGAGTTATAAGTTATGCGTAATGCGTTATGCGTTATGCGTTATGCGTTATGCGTTATGCGTTGTGCGTTATACGCTTGCGTTATGCCTTATGGGTTATGCGTAATGCGTTATGCGTTATGCCTTATGCATTATGCGTTATGCGTTATGAATATTGCGTTATACGTTATGTATTATGCGTTATGCCTTACGCGTTGTGCATTATGCGTTATGCGTTATGCGTTATGCGTTATGCGTTATGCGTTATGCGTTATGCGTTATGCGTTATGCGTTATGCTTTATGCGTTATTCGTGATCCGTTATGCGTTAGGCGTTATGCGTTATGCGTTATGAGTCATGAGTTATAAGTAATGCGTAATGCGTTATGCGTTATGCGTTATGCGTTATGCGTTGTGCATTATGCGTTATGCGTTGTGCGTTATGCGTTATGGGTTATGGGTTATGTGTTATGCGTTATGCGTTATGCGTTATGCGTTATGCGTTCTGCGTTATGGGTTATGGGTTATGGTTTATGCGTTATGCTTTATGCGTTATGCTTTATGCGTTATGCTTTATGCGTTATGCGTTATGCGTTATGCGTTATGCGTTATGCGTTATGCGTTATGCGTTATGCGTTATGCGTTATGCGTTATGCGTTATGCCTTTTGCGTTATGCGTTATGCGTTATGAGTTTTGCGTTATGCGTTATGCGCTATGCGTTATGCGTTATGGGTTATGGGTTATGGGTTATGGGTTATGGGTTATGCGTTATGCGTTATGCATTTTGCGTTATGCGTTATGAGTTGTGCGTTATGCGTTATGCGTTATGCGTTATGAGTTATGCGTTATGCGTTATGCGTTATGCGTTATGCGTTATGTGTTATGCGTTATGCGTTATGCGTTATGCGTTATGCGTTATGCGGTATGCGTTATTCGTCATGCCTTATGCATTATGCGTTAGGCGTTGTTCGTTATGCGTTATGCATTGTGCGTTATACGTTTGCGTTATGCGTTATGCGTTATGCGTTATGCGTTATGCGTTATGCGTTATGCGTTATGCGTTATGCGTTATGCGTTATGCGTTATGCGTTATGCGTTATGCGTTATGCGTTATGCGTTATGCGTTATTCGTTATGAGTTATGAGTTATAAGTTATGCGTAATGCGTTATGCGTTATGTTTTATGCGATATGCGTTATGCGTTATGCGTTATGCGTTATGCGTTGTGCATTATGCGTTATGCGTAATGCGTTATGCGTTATGAGTTATGCGTTATGCGTTATGCGATATGCGTTATGCGTTATGCGTTATGCGTTATGCGTTATGCGTTATGCGTTATGCGTTATGCTTTATGCGTTATGCGTGATCCGTTATGCGTTATGCGTTATGCGTTATGCGTTATGCGTTATGCGTTATGCGTTATGCTTTATGCGTTATGCGTGATTAGTTACTCTTTTGCGTTATGCGTTATGCGTTATGCGTTTTGCGTTATACGTTATGCGATATGCGTTATGCGTTATGCGTTATGCGTTATGCGTTATGCGTTATGCGTTATGCGTTATGCGTTATGCGTTATGCGTTATGCGTTATGCTTTATGCGTTATGCGTGATTAGTTATGCTTTTGCGTTATGCGTTATGCGTTATGCGTTTTGCGTTATACGTTATGCGATATGCGTTATGCGTTATGCATTATGCGTTATGCGTTATGCGTTATGCGTTATGCGTTATGCGTTATGCGTTAGGCGTTATGCGTTATACGTTATACGTTATGCGTTATGCGTTATGTTTTATGCGATATGCGTTATGCGTGATGCGTTATGCTTTATGCGTTATGCGTTATGAGTTATACGTTATGCGTTATGCGTTATGCGTTATGCGTTATGCGTTATGCGTTATGCGTTATGCGTTATACGTTATGCGTTGTGCATTATGCGTTATGCGTAATGCGTTATGCGTTATGAGTTATGCGTTATGCGTTATGCATTATGTTTTATGCGATATGCATTATGCGTTATGCGTTATGCGTTATGCGTTATGCGTTATGCGTTATGCTTTATGCGTTATGCGTGATCCGTTATGCGTTAGGCGTTATGCGTTATGCGTTATGAGTTATGAGTTATAAGTTATGCGTAATGATTTATGCGTTATGCGTTATGCGTTATGCGTTATGCGTTGTGCATTATGCGTTATGCGTTGTGCGTTATGCGTTATCCGTTATGCGTTATACGTTATACGTTATGCGTTAAGCATTATGTTTTATGCGATATGCGTTATGCGTTATGCGTTATGCGTTATTCGTTATGAGTTATGAGTTATAAGTTATGCGTAATGCGTTATGCGTTATGCGTAATGCGTTATGCTTTATGCGTTATGCGTTATGTGTTATACGTTTGCGTTATGCGATAGGCGTTATGCGTTACTCTATATGCGTTATGCGTTTTGCGTTATACGTTATGCGTTATGCGTTTTGCGTTATAGGTTATGCGATATGCGTTATGCGTTATGCGTTATGCGTTATGCGTTATGCGTTATGCGTTATGCGTGATGCGTTATGCTTTATGCGTTATGCGTTATGAGTTATACGTAATGCGTTATGAGTTATGCGTTATGCTTTTGCGTTATGCGCCATGCGTTATGCGATATGAGTTATAAGTTATGTGTTATGCGCCATGCGTTATGCGTTATGAGTTATAAGTTATGCATTATGCGTTATGCGTTATGCGTTATGCGTTATGCGTTATGCTTTATGCGTTATGCGTGATCCGTTATGCGTTAGGCGTTATGCGTTATGCGTTATGAGTTATGAGTTATAAGTTATGCGTAATGATTTATGCGTTATGCGTTATGCGTTATGCGTTATGCGTTGTGCATTATGCGTTATGCGTTGTGCGTTATGCGTTATGGGTTATGGGTTATGCGTTATGCGTTATGTGTTATGCGTTATGCGTTATGCGTTATGCGTTATGCGTTATGCGTTATGCGTTATGCTTTTGCGTTATGCGCCATGCGTTATGCGTTATGAGTTATAAGTTATGCGTTATGCGTTATGCGTTATGCGTTATGCGTTATGCGTTATGCGTTATGCGTTATGCGTTATGCGTTATTGCGTTATGCGTTTTGCGTTATGCGTTATGCGTTATGCGTTATGCGTTATGCGTTATGCGTTATGCGTTATGCGTTATGCGTTATGCGTTATGCGTTATGCGTTATGCGTTATGCGTTATGCGTTATGCGTTATGCGTTATGCGTTATGCGTTATGCGTTATGCGTTATGTGTTATGCGTTATGCGTTATGCGTTATGCGTTATGCGTTATGCGTTATGCGGTATGCGTTATTCGTTATGCGTTATGCATTATGCGTTAGGCGTTGTTCGTTATGCGTTATGCATTGTGCGTTATACGTTTGCGTTATGCGTTATGCGTTATGCTTTATGCGTTATGCGTTATGGGTGATGCGTTGTGCTTTATGCGTTATGCGTTATGCGTTATGCGTTATGCGTTATGCTTTTGCGTTATGCGCCATGCGTTATGCGTTATGCGTTATGCGTTATGCGTTATGCGTTATGCGTTATGCGTTATGCGTTATGCGTTATGCGTTATGCGTTATGCGTTATGCGTTATGCGTTATGCGTTATGTGTTATGCGTTATGCGTTATGCGTTATGCGTTATGCGTTATGCGGTATGCGTTATTCGTTATGCGTTATGCATTATGCGTTAGGCGTTGTTCGTTATGCGTTATGCATTGTGCGTTATACGTTTGCGTTATGCGTTATGCGTTATGCTTTATGCGTTATGCGTTATGGGTGATGCGTTGTGCTTTATGCGTTATGCGTTATGCGTTATGCGTTATGCTTTTGCGTTATGCGCCATGCGTTATGCGTTATGAGTTATAAGTTATGCGTTATGCGTTATGCGTTATGCGTTATGCGTTATGCGTTATGCGTTATGTGTTATGCGTTATGCGTTATGCGTTATGTGTTATGCGTTATGCGTTATGCGTTATGCGTTATGCGTTATGCGGTATGCGTTATTCGTTATGCCTTATGCATTATGCGTTAGGCGTTGTTCGTTATGCGTTATGCATTGTGCGTTATACGTTTGCGTTATGCGTTATGCGTTATGCGTTATGCGTTATGCGTTATGCGTTATGCGTTATGCGTTATGCGTTATGCGTTATTCGTTATGAGTTATGAGTTATAAGTTATGCGTAATGCGTTATGCGTTATGTTTTATGCGATATGCGTTATGCGTTATGCGTTATGCGTTATGCGTTATGCGTTATGCGTTATGCGTTATGCTTTATGCGTTATGCGTGATTAGTTATGCTTTTGCGTTATGCGTTATGCGTTATGCGTTTTGCGTTATACGTTATGCGTTATGCGTTATGCGTTATGCGTTATGCGTTATGCGTTATGCGTTATGCGTTATGCGTTATGCGTTATGCGTTATGCGTTATGCGTTAGGCGTTATGCGTTATACGTTATACGTTATGCGTTATGCGTTATGTTTTATGCGATATGCGTTATGCGTGATGCGTTATGCTTTATGCGTTATGCGTTATGAGTTATACGTTATGCGTTATGCGTTATGCTTTATGCGTTATGCGTTATGAGTTATACGTAATGCGTTATGAGTTATGCGTTATGCTTTTGCGTTATGCGCCATGCGTTATGCGATATGAGTTATAAGTTATGTGTTATGCGCCATGCGTTATGCGTTATGAGTTATAAGTTATGCATTATGCGTTATGCGTTATGCGTTATGCGTTATGCGTTATGCTTTATGCGTTATGCGTGATCCGTTATGCGTTATGCGTTATGCGTTATGCGTTATGAGTTATGAGTTATAAGTTATGCGTAATGATTTATGCGTTATGCGTTATGCGTTATGCGTTGTGCATTATGCGTTATGCGTTGTGCGTTATGCGTTATGGGTTATGGGTTATGCGTTATGCGTTATGTGTTATGCGTTATGCGTTATGCGTTTTGCGTTATGCGTTATGCGTTATGCGTTATGCTTTTGCGTTATGCGCCATGCGTTATGCGTTATGAGTTATAAGTTATGCGTTATGCGTTATGCGTTATGCGTTATGCGTTATGCGTTATGCGTTATGCGTTATGCGTTATGCGTTATGCGTTATTGCGTTATGCGTTTTGCGTTATGCGTTATGCGTTATGCGTTATGCGTTATGCGTTATGCGTTATGCGTTATGCGTTATGCGTTATGCGTTATGCGTTATGCGTTATGCGTTATGCGTTATGCGTTATGCGTTATGCGTTATGCGTTATGCGTTATGCGTTATGCGTTATGCGTTATGTGTTATGCGTTATGCGTTATGCGTTATGCGTTATGCGTTATGCGTTATGCGTTATGCGGTATGCGTTATTCGTTATGCGTTATGCATTATGCGTTAGGCGTTGTTCGTTATGCGTTATGCATTGTGCGTTATACGTTTGCGTTATGCGTTATGCGTTATGCTTTATGCGTTATGCGTTATGGGTGATGCGTTGTGCTTTATGCGTTATGCGTTATGCGTTATGCGTTATGCTTTTGCGTTATGCGCCATGCGTTATGCGTTATGAGTTATAAGTTATGCGTTATGCGTTATGCGTTATGCGTTATGCGTTATGCGTTATGCGTTATGCGTTATGCGTTATGCGTTATTGCGTTATGCGTTTTGCGTTATGCGTTATGCGTTATGCGTTATGCGTTATGCGTTATGCGTTATGCGTTATGCGTTATGCGTTATGCGTTATGCGTTATGCGTTATGCGTTATGCGTTATGCGTTATGCGTTATGTGTTATGCGTTATGCGTTATGCGTTATGCGTTATGCGTTATGCGGTATGCGTTATTCGTTATGCGTTATGCATTATGCGTTAGGCGTTGTTCGTTATGCGTTATGCATTGTGCGTTATACGTTTGCGTTATGCGTTATGCGTTATGCTTTATGCGTTATGCGTTATGGGTGATGCGTTGTGCTTTATGCGTTATGCGTTATGCGTTATGCGTTATGCGTTATGCTTTTGCGTTATGCGCCATGCGTTATGCGTTATGAGTTATAAGTTATGCGTTATGCGTTATGCGTTATGCGTTATGCGTTATGCGTTATGCGTTATGTGTTATGCGTTATGCGTTATGCGTTATGTGTTATGCGTTATGCGTTATGCGTTATGCGTTATGCGTTATGCGGTATGCGTTATTCGTTATGCCTTATGCATTATGCGTTAGGCGTTGTTCGTTATGCGTTATGCATTGTGCGTTATACGTTTGCGTTATGCGTTATGCGTTATGCGTTATGCGTTATGCGTTATGCTTTATGCGTTATGCGTGATTAGTTACTCTTTTGCGTTATGCGTTATGCGTTATGCGTTTTGCGTTATACGTTATGCGATATGCGTTATGCGTTATGCGTTATGCGTTATGCGTTATGCGTTATGCGTTATGCGTTATGCTTTATGCGTTATGCGTGATTAGTTATGCTTTTGCGTTATGCGTTATACGTTATGCGATATGCGTTATGCGTTATGCGTTATGCGTTATGCGCCATGCGTTATGCGTTATGAGTTATAAGTTATGCGTTATGCGTTATGCGTTATGCGTTATGCGTTATGCGTTATGTGTTATGCGTTATGCGTTATGCGTTATGTGTTATGCGTTATGCGTTATGCGTTATGCGGTATGCGTTATGCGTTATGCGTTATGCGTTATGCGTTATTCGTTATGAGTTATGAGTTATAAGTTATGCGTAATGCGTTATGCGTTATGTTTTATGCGATATGCGTTATGCGTTATGCGTTATGCGTTATGCGTTGTGCATTATGCGTTATGCGTAATGCGTTATGCGTTATGAGTTATGCGTTATGCGTTATGCGATATGCGTTATGCGTTATGCGTTATGCGTTATGCGTTATGCGTTATGCGTTATGCGTTATGCTTTATGCGTTATGCGTGATCCGTTATGCGTTATGCGTTATGCGTTATGCGTTATGCGTTATGCGTTATGCGTTATGCGTTATGCTTTATGCGTTATGCGTGATTAGTTACTCTTTTGCGTTATGCGTTATGCGTTATGCGTTTTGCGTTATACGTTATGCGATATGCGTTATGCGTTATGCGTTATGCGTTATGCGTTATGCGTTATGCGTTATGCGTTATGCGTTATGCTTTATGCGTTATGCGTGATTAGTTATGCTTTTGCGTTATGCGTTATGCGTTATGCGTTTTGCGTTATACGTTATGCGATATGCGTTATGCGTTATGCGTTATGCGTTATGCGTTATGCGTTATGCGTTATGCGTTATGCGTTATGCGTTATGCGTTAGGCGTTATGCGTTATACGTTATACGTTATGCGTTATGCGTTATGTTTTATGCGATATGCGTTATGCGTGATGCGTTATGCTTTATGCGTTATGCGTTATGAGTTATACGTTATGCGTTATGCGTTATGCGTTATGCGTTATGCGTTATGCGTTATGCGTTATGCGTTATGCGTTATGCGTTATGCGTTATGCGTTATGCGTTATGCGTTCTGCGTTATGGGTTATGGGTTATGCGTCATGCTTTATGCGTTATGCGTTATGCGTTATGCGTTATATGTTATGCGTTATGCGCTATGCCTTTTACGTTATGCGTTATGCGTTATGCGTTTTGCGTTATACGTTATGCGTTATGCGTTATGCGTTATGCCTTTTGCGTTATGCGTTATGCGTTTTGCGTTATGCGATATGCGTTGTGCGTTATGCGTTGTGCGTTGTGCGTTTTCCGTTATGGGTTATAAGTTATGCGTAATGCGTTATGCGTTATGCGCCATGCGTTATGCCTTATGAGTTATGCGTTATGCGTTATGCGTTATGCGTTATGCGTTATGCGTTATGCGTTATGCGTTATGCGTTCTGCGTTATGGGTGATGGGTTATGCGTTATGCGTTATGCGTTATGCGTTATGCTTTATGCGTTATGCGTTATGCGTTATGCGTTATGCGTTATGCGTTATGCGTTGTGCGTTCTGCGTTATGGGTTATGGGTTATGCGTTATGCTTTATGCGTTATGCATTTTGCGTTATGTGTTATGCGTTATTCGTTATGAGTTATAAGTTATGCGTAATGCGTTAAGCGTTATGCGTTATGCATTATGCGTTGTGCATTATGTGTTATGCGTTATGCGTTATGGGTTATGGGTTATGCGTTATGCGTTATGCATTTTGCGTTATGCGCCATGCGTTATGCGTTATGAGTTATAAGTTATGCGTTATGCGTTATGCGTTATGCCTTATGCGTTATGCGATATGCGTCATGTATCAAGCCTTATGCGTTATGGGTTATGCGTTAACGTTATGCGTTATGCGTTATTGCGTTATGCGTTTTTCGTTATACGTTATGCGTTATGCGTTTTGCGTTATGCGTTATGCGTTATGCGTTATGCTTTTGCGTTATGCGCCATGCGTTATGCGTTATGAGTTATAAGTTATGCGTTATGCGTTATGCGTTATGCGTTATGCGTTATGCGTTATGCGTTATGCGTTATGCGTTATGCGTTATGCGTTATTGCGTTATGCGTTTTGCGTTATGCGTTATGCGTTATGCGTTATGCGTTATGCGTTATGCGTTATGCGTTATGCGTTATGCGTTATGCGTTATGCGTTATGCGTTATGCGTTATGCGTTATGCGTTATGCGTTATGCGTTATGCGTTATGCGTTATGCGTTATGCGTTATGCGTTATGTGTTATGCGTTATGCGTTATGCGTTATGCGTTATGCGTTATGCGTTATGCGGTATGCGTTATTCGTTATGCGTTATGCATTATGCGTTAGGCGTTGTTCGTTATGCGTTATGCATTGTGCGTTATACGTTTGCGTTATGCGTTATGCGTTATGCTTTATGCGTTATGCGTTATGGGTGATGCGTTGTGCTTTATGCGTTATGCGTTATGCGTTATGCGTTATGCGTTATGCTTTTGCGTTATGCGCCATGCGTTATGCGTTATGAGTTATAAGTTATGCGTTATGCGTTATGCGTTATGCGTTATGCGTTATGCGTTATGCGTTATGCGTTATGCGTTATGCGTTATGCGTTATTGCGTTATGCGTTTTGCGTTATGCGTTATGCGTTATGCGTTATGCGTTATGCGTTATGCGTTATGCGTTATGCGTTATGCGTTATGCGTTATGCGTTATGCGTTATGCGTTATGCGTTATGCGTTATGCGTTATGTGTTATGCGTTATGCGTTATGCGTTATGCGTTATGCGTTATGCGGTATGCGTTATTCGTTATGCGTTATGCATTATGCGTTAGGCGTTGTTCGTTATGCGTTATGCATTGTGCGTTATACGTTTGCGTTATGCGTTATGCGTTATGCTTTATGCGTTATGCGTTATGGGTGATGCGTTGTGCTTTATTGCGTTATGCGTTATGCGTTATGCGTTATGCGTTATGCTTTTGCGTTATGCGCCATGCGTTATGCGTTATGAGTTATAAGTTATGCGTTATGCGTTATGCGTTATGCGTTATGCGTTATGCGTTATGCGTTATGTGTTATGCGTTATGCGTTATGCGTTATGTGTTATGCGTTATGCGTTATGCGTTATGCGTTATGCGTTATGCGGTATGCGTTATTCGTTATGCCTTATGCATTATGCGTTAGGCGTTGTTCGTTATGCGTTATGCATTGTGCGTTATACGTTTGCGTTATGCGTTATGCGTTATGCGTTATGCGTTATGCGTTATGCTTTATGCGTTATGCGTGATTAGTTACTCTTTTGCGTTATGCGTTATGCGTTATGCGTTTTGCGTTATACGTTATGCGATATGCGTTATGCGTTATGCGTTATGCGTTATGCGTTATGCGTTATGCGTTATGCGTTATGCGTTATGCTTTATGCGTTATGCGTGATTAGTTATGCTTTTGCGTTATGCGTTATACGTTATGCGATATGCGTTATGCGTTATGCGTTATGCGTTATGCGCCATGCGTTATGCGTTATGAGTTATAAGTTATGCGTTATGCGTTATGCGTTATGCGTTATGCGTTATGCGTTATGTGTTATGCGTTATGCGTTATGCGTTATGTGTTATGCGTTATGCGTTATGCGTTATGCGTTATGCGTTATGCGGTATGCGTTATGCGTTATGCGTTATGCGTTATGCGTTATTCGTTATGAGTTATGAGTTATAAGTTATGCGTAATGCGTTATGCGTTATGTTTTATGCGATATGCGTTATGCGTTATGCGTTATGCGTTATGCGTTGTGCGTTATGCGTTATGCGTAATGCGTTATGCGTTATGAGTTATGCGTTATGCGTTATGCGATATGCGTTATGCGTTATGCGTTATGCGTTATGCGTTATGCGTTATGCGTTATGCGTTATGCTTTATGCGTTATGCGTGATCCGTTATGCGTTATGCGTTATGCGTTATGCGTTATGCGTTATGCGTTATGCGTTATGCTTTATGCGTTATGCGTGATTAGTTACTCTTTTGCGTTATGCGTTATGCGTTATGCGTTTTGCGTTATACGTTATGCGATATGCGTTATGCGTTATGCGTTATGCGTTATGCGTTATGCGTTATGCGTTATGCGTTATGCGTTATGCTTTATGCGTTATGCGTGATTAGTTATGCTTTTGCGTTATGCGTTATGCGTTATGCGTTTTGCGTTATACGTTATGCGATATGCGTTATGCGTTATGCATTATGCGTTATGCGTTATGCGTTATGCGTTATGCGTTATGCGTTATGCGTTATGCGTTAGGCGTTATGCGTTATACGTTATACGTTATGCGTTATGCGTTATGTTTTATGCGATATGCGTTATGCGTGATGCGTTATGCTTTATGCGTTATGCGTTATGAGTTATACGTTATGCGTTATGCGTTATGCGTTATGCGTTATGCGTTATGCGTTATGCGTTATGCGTTATGCGTTATGCGTTATGCGTTATGCGTTATGCGTTATGCGTTATGCGTTATGCGTTCTGCGTTATGGGTTATGGGTTATGCGTCATGCTTTATGCGTTATGCGTTATGCGTTATGCGTTATATGTTATGCGTTATGCGCTATGCCTTTTACGTTATGCGTTATGCGTTATGCGTTTTGCGTTATACGTTATGCGTTATGCGTTATGCGTTATGCCTTTTGCGTTATGCGTTATGCGTTTTGCGTTATGCGATATGCGTTGTGCGTTATGCGTTGTGCGTTGTGCGTTTTCCGTTATGGGTTATAAGTTATGCGTAATGCGTTATGCGTTATGCGCCATGCGTTATGCCTTATGAGTTATGCGTTATGCGTTATGCGTTATGCGTTATGCGTTATGCGTTATGCGTTATGCGTTATGCGTTATGCGTTCTGCGTTATGGGTGATGGGTTATGCGTTATGCGTTATGCGTTATGCGTTATGCTTTATGCGTTATGCGTTATGCGTTATGCGTTATGCGTTGTGCGTTGTGCGTTCTGCGTTATGGGTTATGGGTTATGCGTTATGCTTTATGCGTTATGCATTTTGCGTTATGTGTTATGCGTTATTCGTTATGAGTTATAAGTTATGCGTAATGCGTTAAGCGTTATGCGTTATGCATTATGCGTTGTGCATTATGTGTTATGCGTTATGCGTTATGGGTTATGGGTTATGCGTTATGCGTTATGCATTTTGCGTTATGCGCCATGCGTTATGCGTTATGAGTTATAAGTTATGCGTTATGCGTTATGCGTTATGCCTTATGCGTTATGCGATATGCGTCATGTATCAAGCCTTATGCGTTATGGGTTATGCGTTAACGTTATGCGTTATGCGTTATTGCGTTATGCGTTTTTCGTTATACGTTATGCGTTATGCGTTATGCTTTATGCGTTATGCTTCATGCGTTATGCGTTATGCGTTATGCGATATGCGTTATGCCTTTTGCCTTATGCGTTATGCGTTATGAGTTTTGCGTTTTACGTTATGCGGTATTCGTTATGCATTGTGCATTATGCGTTATGCGTTATGCGTTATGGGTTATGAATTATGCGTTATGCGATATGCGTTATGCCTTTTGCGTTATGCGTTATGCGTTATGCGTTATGCGTTATGCGTTATTCGTTAACGTTGTGCGTTATGCCTTTTGCGTTATGCGTTATGCGTTTTAAGGTTTTGCGTTATGCGTTATGCGTTATGCGTTATGCGTTATGCGTTATGCGTTATGCGTTATGCGTTATGCGTTATGAGTTATAAGTTATGCGTAATGCGTTATGCGTTATGCGTTATGCGTTATGCGTTATGCGTTGTGCGTTATACGCTTGCGTTATGCCTTATGGGTTATGCGTTATGCGTTATGCGTTATGAATATTGCGTTATACGTTATGTATTATGCGTTATGCCTTATGCGTTATGCGATATGCGTCATGTATCAAGCCTTATGCGTTATGGGTTATGCGTTAACGTTATGCGTTATGCGTTATTGCGTTATGCGTTTTGCGTTATGCGTTATGCGTTATGCGTTATGCTTTATGCGTTCTGCGTTATGGGTTATGAGTTATGCTTTATGCGTTATGCTTTATGCGTTATGCTTTATGCTTTATGCGTTATGCGTTATGCGTTATGCGTTATGCGTTATGCCTTTTGCGTTATGCGTCATGAGTTTTGCGTTATAAGTTCTGCGTTATGCGTTATGCGTTATGCGTTGTGCATTATGCGTTATGCGTTATGGGTTATGTTTTATGCGTTATGCGATAGGCGTTATGCGTTAAGCGTAATGCTTTACGCGTTATGCGTTAAGCGTTATGCGTTATGTGTTATACGTTTGCGTTATGCGTTAGGCGTTATGTGTTATGCTTTATGCGTTATGCTTTATGCGTTATGCGTTATGGGTTATGCCTTTTGCGTTATGAGTTATGCGTCATGCGTTTTGCGTTAAACGTTATGCGTTATGCGTTTTGCGTTTTAGGTTATGCGATTTGCGTTATGCGTTATGCGTGATGCGTTTTGCTTTATGCGTTATGCGTTATGAGTTATACGTAATGCGTTATGCGTTATGCGTTATGCGTTTTGCGTTATGGGTTATGGTTTATGCGTTATGCTTTATGCGTTATGCTTTATGCGTTATGCGTTATGCGTTATGCGTTATGCGTTATGCCTTTTGCGTTATGCGTTATGCGTTATGAGTTTTGCGTTATACGTTATGCGGTATTCGTTATGCGTTGTGCATTATGCGTTATGCGTTATGCGTTATGGGTTATGAATTATGCGTTATGCGATATGCGTTATGCCTCTTGCGTTATGCGTTATGCGTTATGCGTTATGCGTTATGCGTTATGCGTTATGCGTTATGCGTTATCGTTATGCGTTATGCCTTTTGCGTTATCCGTTATGCGTTTTGCGTTATGCGTTATGCGTTATGCGTTATGCGTTATGCGTTATGCGTTATGCGTTATGCGTTATGCGTTATGCGTTATGCGTTATGCGTTATGCGTTCTGCTTTGTGGGTTATGAGTTATGCTTTATGCGTTATGCTTTATGCGTTATGCTTTATGCTTTATGCGTTATGCGTTATGCGTAATGCGTTAACGTTATGCGTTATGCCTTTTGCGTTATGCGTTATGCGTTTTGCGTTATGCGATATGCGTTATGCGTTATGCGTTGTGCGTTATGCGATATGCGTCATGTATCAAGCCTTATGCGTTATGGGTTATGCGTTAACGTTATGCGTTATGCGTTATTGCGTTATGCGTTTTGCGTTATGCGTTATGCGTTATGCGTTATGCTTTATGCGTTATGCTTTATGCGTTATGCGTTATGCGTTATGCGATATGCGTTATGCCTTTTGCGTTATGCGTTATGCGTTATGAGTTTTGCGTTATACGTTATGCGGTATTCGTTATGCATTGTGCATTATGCGTTATGCGTTATGCGTTATGGGTTATGAATTATGCGTTATGCGATATGCGTTATGCCTTTTGCGTTATGCGTTATGCGTTATGCGTTATGCGTTATGCGTTATGCGTTATTCGTTAACGTTGTGCGTTATGCCTTTTGCATTATGCGTTATGCGTTTTGCGTTATGCGTTATGCGTTATGCGTTATGCGTTATGCGTTATGCGTTATGCGTTATGCGTTATGCGTTATGAGTTATAAGTTATGCGTAATGCGTTATGCGTTATGCGTTATGCGTTATGCGTTATGCGTTGTGCGTTATACGCTTGCGTTATGCCTTATGGGTTATGCGTAATGCGTTATGCGTTATGCCTTATGCATTATGCGTTATGCGTTATGAATATTGCGTTATACGTTATGTATTATGCGTTATGCCTTACGCGTTGTGCATTATGCGTTATGCGTTATGCGTTATGCGTTATGCGTTATGCGTTATGCGTTATGCGTTATGCGTTATGCGTTATGCTTTATGCGTTATTCGTGATCCGTTATGCGTTAGGCGTTATGCGTTATGCGTTATGAGTCATGAGTTATAAGTAATGCGTAATGCGTTATGCGTTATGCGTTATGCGTTATGCGTTGTGCATTATGCGTTATGCGTTGTGCGTTATGCGTTATGGGTTATGGGTTATGTGTTATGCGTTATGCGTTATGCGTTATGCGTTATGCGTTATGCGTTCTGCGTTATGGGTTATGGGTTATGGTTTATGCGTTATGCTTTATGCGTTATGCTTTATGCGTTATGCTTTATGCGTTATGCGTTATGCGTTATGCGTTATGCGTTATGCGTTATGCGTTATGCGTTATGCGTTATGCGTTATGCGTTATGCGTTATGCCTTTTGCGTTATGCGTTATGCGTTATGAGTTTTGCGTTATGCGTTATGCGCTATGCGTTATGCGTTATGGGTTATGGGTTATGGGTTATGGGTTATGGGTTATGCGTTATGCGTTATGCATTTTGCGTTATGCGTTATGAGTTGTGCGTTATGCGTTATGCGTTATGCGTTATGAGTTATGCGTTATGCGTTATGCGTTATGCGTTATGCGTTATGTGTTATGCGTTATGCGTTATGCGTTATGCGTTATGCGTTATGCGGTATGCGTTATTCGTCATGCCTTATGCATTATGCGTTAGGCGTTGTTCGTTATGCGTTATGCATTGTGCGTTATACGTTTGCGTTATGCGTTATGCGTTATGCGTTATGCGTTATGCGTTATGCGTTATGCGTTATGCGTTATGCGTTATGCGTTATGCGTTATGCGTTATGCGTTATGCGTTATGCGTTATTCGTTATGAGTTATGAGTTATAAGTTATGCGTAATGCGTTATGCGTTATGTTTTATGCGATATGCGTTATGCGTTATGCGTTATGCGTTATGCGTTGTGCATTATGCGTTATGCGTAATGCGTTATGCGTTATGAGTTATGCGTTATGCGTTATGCGATATGCGTTATGCGTTATGCGTTATGCGTTATGCGTTATGCGTTATGCGTTATGCGTTATGCTTTATGCGTTATGCGTGATCCGTTATGCGTTATGCGTTATGCGTTATGCGTTATGCGTTATGCGTTATGCGTTATGCTTTATGCGTTATGCGTGATTAGTTACTCTTTTGCGTTATGCGTTATGCGTTATGCGTTTTGCGTTATACGTTATGCGATATGCGTTATGCGTTATGCGTTATGCGTTATGCGTTATGCGTTATGCGTTATGCGTTATGCGTTATGCGTTATGCGTTATGCTTTATGCGTTATGCGTGATTAGTTATGCTTTTGCGTTATGCGTTATGCGTTATGCGTTTTGCGTTATACGTTATGCGATATGCGTTATGCGTTATGCATTATGCGTTATGCGTTATGCGTTATGCGTTATGCGTTATGCGTTATGCGTTAGGCGTTATGCGTTATACGTTATACGTTATGCGTTATGCGTTATGTTTTATGCGATATGCGTTATGCGTGATGCGTTATGCTTTATGCGTTATGCGTTATGAGTTATACGTTATGCGTTATGCGTTATGCGTTATGCGTTATGCGTTATGCGTTATGCGTTATGCGTTATGCGTTATGCGTTATGCGTTATGCGTTATGCGTTATGCGTTATGCGTTCTGCGTTATGGGTTATGGGTTATGCGTCATGCTTTATGCGTTATGCGTTATGCGTTATGCGTTATATGTTATGCGTTATGCGCTATGCCTTTTACGTTATGCGTTATGCGTTATGCGTTTTGCGTTATACGTTATGCGTTATGCGTTATGCGTTATGCCTTTTGCGTTATGCGTTATGCGTTTTGCGTTATGCGATATGCGTTGTGCGTTATGCGTTGTGCGTTGTGCGTTTTCCGTTATGGGTTATAAGTTATGCGTAATGCGTTATGCGTTATGCGCCATGCGTTATGCGTTATGAGTTATGCGTTATGCGTTATGCGTTATGCGTTATGCGTTATGCGTTATGCGTTATGCGTTATGCGTTCTGCGTTATGGGTGATGGGTTATGCGTTATGCGTTATGCGTTATGCGTTATGCTTTATGCGTTATGCGTTATGCGTTATGCGTTATGCGTTATGCGTTGTGCGTTGTGCGTTCTGCGTTATGGGTTATGGGTTATGCGTTATGCTTTATGCGTTATGCATTTTGCGTTATGTGTTATGCGTTATTCGTTATGAGTTATAAGTTATGCGTAATGCGTTAAGCGTTATGCGTTATGCATTATGCGTTGTGCATTATGTGTTATGCGTTATGCGTTATGGGTTATGGGTTATGCGTTATGCGTTATGCATTTTGCGTTATGCGCCATGCGTTATGCGTTATGAGTTATAAGTTATGCGTTATGCGTTATGCGTTATGCGTTATGCGTTATGCGTCATGCGTTATGCGTTATGCGTTATATGTTATGCGTCATGAGTTATAAGTTATGCGTAATGCGTTATGCGTTATGCGTTATGCGTTATGCGTTATGCGTAGTGCATTATGCGTTATGCGTTGTGCGTTATGCGTTATGGGTTATGGGTTATGCGTTGTGCGTTATGCGTTATGCGTTATGCGTTCTGCGTTATGGGTTATGAGTTATGCTTTATGCGTTATGCTTTATGCGTTATGCTTTATGCTTTATGCGTTATGCGTTATGCGTTATGCGTTATGCCTTTTGCGTTATGCGTCATGAGTTTTGCGTTATACGTTATGCGGTATTCGTTATGCGTTGTGCATTATGCGTTATGCGTTCTGCGTTATGGGTTATGAGTTATGCTTTATGCGTTATGCTTTATGCGTTATGCTTTATGCTTTATGCGTTATGCGTTATGCCTTTTGCGATATGCGTTATGCGTTATGCGTTAACGTTATGCGTTATGCGTTTTGCGTTATGCGTTATGCGTTTTGCGTTATGCGATATGCGTTATGCGTTATGCGTTGTGCGTTGTGCGTTCTGCGTTATGGGTTATGGGTTATGCGTTATGCTTTATGCGTTATGCATTTTGCGTTATGCGTTATGCGTTATGCGTTATGAGTTATAAATTATGCGTAATGCGTTATGCGTTATGCGTTATGCGTTATGCGTTATGCGTTATGCGTTGTGCGTTATACGCTTGCGTTATGCCTTATGGGTTATGCGTAATGCGTTATGCGTTATGCCTTATGCATTATGCGTTATGCGTTATGAATATTGCGTTATACGTTATGTATTATGCGTTATGCCTTATGCGTTATGCGATATGCGTCATGTATCAAGCCTTATGCGTTATGGGTTATGCGTTAACGTTATGCGTTATGCGTTATTGCGTTATGCGTTTTGCGTTGTGCGTTATGCGTTATGTGTTATGCTTTATGCGTTATGCTTTATGCGTTATGCGTTATGCGTTATGCGATATGCGTTATGCCTTTTGCCTTATGCGTTATGCGTTATGAGTTTTGCGTTATACGTTATGCGGTATTCGTTATGCATTGTGCATTATGCGTTATGCGTTATGCGTTATGGGTTATGAATTATGCGTTATGCGATATGCGTTATGCCTTTTGCGTTATGCGTTATGCGTTATGCGTTATGCGTTATGCGTTATGCGTTATTCGTTAACGTTGTGCGTTATGCCTTTTGCGTTATGCGTTATGCGTTTTAAGGTTTTGCGTTATGCGTTATGCGTTATGCGTTATGCGTTATGCGTTATGCGTTATGCGTTATGCGTTATGCGTTATGCGTTATGCGTTATGCGTTATGCGTTATGAGTTATAAGTTATGCGTAATGCGTTATGCGTTATGCGTTATGCGTTATGCGTTATGCGTTGTGCGTTATACGCTTGCGTTATGCCTTATGGGTTATGCGTAATGCGTTATGCGTTATGAATATTGCGTTATACGTTATGTATTATGCGTTATGCCTTATGCGTTATGCGATATGCGTCATGTATCAAGCCTTATGCGTTATGGGTTATGCGTTAACGTTATGCGTTATGCGTTATTGCGTTATGCGTTTTGCGTTATGCGTTATGCGTTATGCTTTATGCGTTCTGCGTTATGGGTTATGAGTTATGCTTTATGCGTTATGCTTTATGCGTTATGCTTTATGCTTTATGCGTTATGCGTTATGCGTTATGCGTTATGCGTTATGCCTTTTGCGTTATGCGTCATGAGTTTTGCGTTATAAGTTCTGCGTTATGCGTTATGCGTTGTGCATTATGCGTTATGCGTTATGGGTTATGTTTTATGCGTTATGCGATAGGCGTTATGCGTTAAGCGTAATGCTTTACGCGTTATGCGTTAAGCGTTATGCGTTATGTGTTATACGTTTGCGTTATGCGTTAGGCGTTATGTGTTATGCTTTATGCGTTATGCTTTATGCGTTATGCGTTATGGGTTATGCCTTTTGCGTTATGAGTTATGCGTCATGCGTTTTGCGTTATACGTTATGCGTTATGCGTTTTGCGTTATAGGTTATGCGATTTGCGTTATGCGTTATGCGTGATGCGTTTTGCTTTATGCGTTATGCGTTATGAGTTATACGTAATGCGTTATGCGTTATGCGTTATGCGTTTTGCGTTATGGGTTATGGTTTATGCGTTATGCTTTATGCGTTATGCTTTATGCGTTATGCGTTATGCGTTATGCGTTATGCGTTATGCCTTTTGCGTTATGCGTTATGCGTTATGAGTTTTGCGTTATACGTTATGCGGTATTCGTTATGCGTTGTGCATTATGCGTTATGCGTTATGCGTTATGGGTTATGAATTATGCGTTATGCGATATGCGTTATGCCTCTTGCGTTATGCGTTATGCGTTATGCGTTATGCGTTATGCGTTATGCGTTATGCGTTATGCGTTATGCGTTATCGTTATGCGTTATGCCTTTTGCGTTATCCGTTATGCGTTTTGCGTTATGCGTTATGCGTTATGCGTTATGCGTTATGCGTTATGCGTTATGCGTTATGCGTTATGCGTTATGCGTTATGCGTTATGCGTTCTGCTTTATGGGTTATGAGTTATGCTTTATGCGTTATGCTTTATGCGTTATGCTTTATGCTTTATGCGTTATGCGTTATGCGTTATGCGTTAACGTTATGCGTTATGCCTTTTGCGTTATGCGTTATGCGTTTTGCGTTATGCGATATGCGTTATGCGTTATGCGTTGTGCGTTATGCGATATGCGTCATGTATCAAGCCTTATGCGTTATGGGTTATGCGTTAACGTTATGCGTTATGCGTTATTGCGTTATGCGTTTTGCGTTATGCGTTATGCGTTATGCGTTATGCTTTATGCGTTATGCTTTATGCGTTATGCGTTATGCGTTATGCGATATGCGTTATGCCTTTTGCGTTATGCGTTATGCGTTATGAGTTTTGCGTTATACGTTATGCGGTATTCGTTATGCATTGTGCATTATGCGTTATGCGTTATGCGTTATGGGTTATGAATTATGCGTTATGCGATATGCGTTATGCCTTTTGCGTTATGCGTTATGCGTTATGCGTTATGCGTTATGCGTTATGCGTTATGCGTTATTCGTTAACGTTGTGCGTTATGCCTTTTGCATTATGCGTTATGCGTTTTGCGTTATGCGTTATGCGTTATGCGTTATGCGTTATGCGTTATGCGTTATGAGTTATAAGTTATGCGTAATGCGTTATGCGTTATGCGTTATGCGTTATGCGTTATGCGTTGTGCGTTATACGCTTGCGTTATGCCTTATGGGTTATGCGTAATGCGTTATGCGTTATGCCTTATGCATTATGCGTTATGCGTTATGAATATTGCGTTATACGTTATGTATTATGCGTTATGCCTTACGCGTTGTGCATTATGCGTTATGCGTTATGCGTTATGCGTTATGCGTTATGCGTTATGCGTTATGCGTTATGCGTTATGCGTTATGCGTTATGCTTTATGCGTTATTCGTGATCCGTTATGCGTTAGGCGTTATGCGTTATGCGTTATGAGTCATGAGTTATAAGTTATGCGTAATGCGTTATGCGTTATGCGTTATGCGTTATGCGTTGTGCATTATGCGTTATGCGTTGTGCGTTATGCGTTATGGGTTATGGGTTATGTGTTATGCGTTATGCGTTATGCGTTATGCGTTATGCGTTATGCGTTCTGCGTTATGGGTTATGGGTTATGGTTTATGCGTTATGCTTTATGCGTTATGCTTTATGCGTTATGCTTTATGCGTTATGCGTTATGCGTTATGCGTTATGCGTTATGCGTTATGCGTTATGCGTTATGCGTTATGCGTTATGCGTTATGCCTTTTGCGTTATGCGTTATGCGTTATGAGTTTTGCGTTATGCGTTATGCGCTATGCGTTATGCGTTATGGGTTATGGGTTATGGGTTATGGGTTATGGGTTATGCGTTATGCGTTATGCATTTTGCGTTATGCGTTATGAGTTATGCGTTATGCGTTATGCGTTATGCGTTATGAGTTATGCGTTATGCATTATGCGTTATGCGTTATGCGTTATGCGTTATGCGTTATTCGTTATGAGTTATGAGTTATGCGTTATGCGTTATGCGTTATGCCTTTTGCATTATGCGTTATGCGTTATGCGTTATGGGTTATGCGTTATGTGTTATACGTTTGCGTTATGCGTTAGGCGTTATGCGTTATGCTTTATGCGTTATGCGTTATGCGTTATGCGTTATGCGTTATGCCTTATGCATTATGCGTTATGCGTTATGAATATTGCGTTATACGTTATGTATTATGCGTTATGCCTTACGCGTTGTGCATTATGCGTTATGCGTTATGCGTTATGCGTTATGCGTTATGCGTTATGCGTTATGCGTTATGCGTTATGCGTTATGCTTTATGCGTTATTCGTGATCCGTTATGCGTTAGGCGTTATGCGTTATGCGTTATGAGTCATGAGTTATAAGTTATGCGTAATGCGTTATGCGTTATGCGTTATGCGTTATGCATTGTGCATTATGCGTTATGCGTTGTGCGTTATGCGTTATGGGTTATGGGTTATGTGTTATGCGTTATGCGTTATGCGTTATGCGTTATGCGTTATGCGTTCTGCGTTATGGGTTATGGGTTATGGTTTATGCGTTATGCTTTATGGGTTATGCTTTATGCGTTATGCTTTATGCGTTATGCGTTATGCGTTATGCGTTATGCGTTATGCGTTATGCGTTATGCGTTATGCGTTATGCGTTATGCGTTATGCCTTTTGCGTTATGCGTTATGCGTTATGAGTTTTGCGTTATGCGTTATGCGCTATGCGTTATGCGTTATGGGTTATGGGTTATGGGTTATGGGTTATGGGTTATGCGTTATGCGTTATGCATTTTGCGTTATGCGTTATGAGTTACGCGTTATGCGTTATGCGTTATGCGTTATGCGTTATGAGTTATGCGTTATGCATTATGCGTTATGCGTTATGCGTTATGCGTTATGCGTTATTCGTTATGAGTTATGAGTTATGCGTTATGCGTTATGCGTTATGCCTTTTGCATTATGCGTTATGCGTTATGCGTTATGGGTTATGCGTTATGTGTTATACGTTTGCGTTATGCGTTAGGCGTTATGCGTTATGCTTTATGCGTTATGCGTTATGCGTTATGCGTTATGCGTTATGCGTTATACGTTATACGTTATGCGTTAACCGCTATGTTTTATGCGATATGCGTTATGCGTGATGCGTTATGCTTTATGCGTTATGCGTTATAAGTTATACGTTATGCGTTATGCGTTATGCGTTATGCGTTATGCGTTAAGCGTTATGCGTTATGCGTTATGCGTTATGCGTTATGCGTTATGCGTTATGCGTTATGCGTTATGCGTTATGCGTTATGCGTTATGCGTTATTCGTTATGAGTTATGAGTTATAAGTTATGCGTAATGCGTTATGCGTTATGCGTTATGCGTTATGCGTTATGCGTTATGCGTTATGCGATATGCGTTATGCGTTATGCGTTATGCGTTATGCGTTATGCGTTATGCGTTATGCGTTGTGCATTATGCGTTATGCGTTATGCGTTATGGGTTATGAATTATGCGTTATGCGATATGCGTTATGCCTCTTGCGTTATGCGTTATGCGTTATGCGTTATGCGTTACGCGTTACGCGTTATGCGTTATGCGTTATGCGTTATCGTTATGCGTTATGCCTTTTGCGTTATCCGTTATGCGTTTTGCGTTATGCATTATGCGTTATGCGTTATGCGTTATGCGTTATGCGTTATGCGTTATGCGTTATGCGTTATGCGTTATGCGTTATGCGTTCTGCTTTATGGGTTATGAGTTATGCTTTATGCGTTATGCTTTATGCGTTATGCTTTATGCTTTATGCGTTATGCGTTATGCGTTATGCGTTAACGTTATGCGTTATGCCTTTTGCGTTATGCGTTATGCGTTTTGCGTTATGCGATATGCGTTATGCGTTATGCGTTGTGCGTTATGCGATATGCGTCATGTATCAAGCCTTATGCGTTATGGGTTATGCGTTAACGTTATGCGTTATGCGTTATTGCGTTATGCGTTTTGCGTTATGCGTTATGCGTTATGCGTTATGCTTTATGCGTTATGCTTTATGCGTTATGCGTTATGCGTTATGCGATATGCGTTATGCCTTTTGCGTTATGCGTTATGCGTTATGAGTTTTGCGTTATACGTTATGCGGTATTCGTTATGCGTTATGCGTTATGCGTTATGCGTTATTCGTTATGCGTTATAAGTTATACGTTATGCGTTATGCGTTATGCGTTATGCGTTATGCGTTAAGCGTTATGCGTTATGCGTTATGCGTTATGCGTTATGCGTTATGCGTTATGCGTTATGCGTTATGCGTTATGCGTTATGCGTTATGCGTTATGCGTTATTCGTTATGAGTTATGAGTTATAAGTTATGCGTAATGCGTTATGCGTTATGCGTTATGCGTTATGCGTTATGCGTTATGCGTTATGCGATATGCGTTATGCGTTATGCGTTATGCGTTATGCGTTATGCGTTATGCGTTATGCGTTGTGCATTATGCGTTATGCGTTATGCGTTATGGGTTATGAATTATGCGTTATGCGATATGCGTTATGCCTCTTGCGTTATGCGTTATGCGTTATGCGTTATGCGTTATGCGTTATGCGTTATGCGTTATGCGTTATCGTTATGCGTTATGCCTTTTGCGTTATCCGTTATGCGTTTTGCGTTATGCATTATGCGTTATGCGTTATGCGTTATGCGTTATGCGTTATGCGTTATGCGTTATGCGTTATGCGTTATGCGTTCTGCTTTATGGGTTATGAGTTATGCTTTATGCGTTATGCTTTATGCGTTATGCTTTATGCTTTATGCGTTATGCGTTATGCGTTATGCGTTAACGTTATGCGTTATGCCTTTTGCGTTATGCGTTATGCGTTTTGCGTTATGCGATATGCGTTATGCGTTATGCGTTATGCGTTGTGCGTTATGCGATATGCGTCATGTATCAAGCCTTATGCGTTATGGGTTATGCGTTAACGTTATGCGTTATGCGTTATTGCGTTATGCGTTTTGCGTTATGCGTTATGCGTTATGCGTTATGCTTTATGCGTTATGCTTTATGCGTTATGCGTTATGCGTTATGCGATATGCGTTATGCCTTTTGCGTTATGCGTTATGCGTTATGAGTTTTGCGTTATACGTTATGCGGTATTCGTTATGCGTTATGCGTTATGCGTTATGCGTTATTCGTTATGAGTTATGAGTTATAAGTTATGCGTAATGCGTTATGCGTTATGCGTTATGCGTTATGCGTTATGCGTTATGCGTTATGCGATATGCGTTATGCG
Organism: Lasioglossum morio; assembly: GCA_916610235.2. NCBI lineage: Eukaryota > Metazoa > Arthropoda > Insecta > Hymenoptera > Halictidae > Lasioglossum > Lasioglossum morio. The sequence goes on along the minus strand of CAKAJA020000151.1, from coordinate 1,609,790 downwards.
TTATGCGTTATGCGTTATGCGTTATGCGTTATGCGTTATGCGTTGTGCATTATGCGTTATGCGTTATGCGTTATGGGTTATGAATTATGCGTTATGCGATATGCGTTATGCCTCTTGCGTTATGCGTTATGCGTTATGCGTTATGCGTTATGCGTTATGCGTTATGCGTTATGCGTTATCGTTATGCGTTATGCCTTTTGCGTTATCCGTTATGCGTTTTGCGTTATGCGTTATGCGTTATGCGTTATGCGTTATGCGTTATGCGTTATGCGTTATGCGTTATGCGTTATGCGTTATGCGTTATGCGTTATGCGTTATGCGTTATGCGTTATGCGTTCTGCTTTATGGGTTATGAGTTATGCTTTATGCGTTATGCTTTATGCGTTATGCTTTATGCTTTATGCGTTATGCGTTATGCGTTATGCGTTAACGTTATGCGTTATGCCTTTTGCGTTATGCGTTATGCGTTTTGCGTTATGCGATATGCGTTATGCGTTATGCGTTGTGCGTTATGCGATATGCGTCATGTATCAAGCCGTATGCGTTATGGGTTATGCGTTAACGTTATGCGTTATGCGTTATTGCGTTATGCGTTTTGCGTTATGCGTTATGCGTTATGCGTTATGCTTTATGCGTTATGCTTTATGCGTTATGCGTTATGCGTTATGCGATATGCGTTATGCCTTTTGCGTTATGCGTTATGCGTTATGAGTTTTGCGTTATGAATTATGCGTTATGCGATATGCGTTATGCCTTTTGCGTTATGCGTTATGCGTTATGCGTTATGCGTTATGCGTTATTCGTTAACGTTGTGCGTTATGCCTTTTGCATTATGCGTTATGCGTTTTGCGTTATGCGTTATGCGTTATGCGTTATGCGTTATGCGTTATGCGTTATGAGTTATAAGTTATGCGTAATGCGTTATGCGTTATGCGTTATGCGTTATGCGTTATGCGTTGTGCGTTATACGCTTGCGTTATGCCTTATGGGTTATGCGTAATGCGTTATGCGTTATGCCTTATGCATTATGCGTTATGCGTTATGAATATTGCGTTATACGTTATGTATTATGCGTTATGCCTTACGCGTTGTGCATTATGCGTTATGCGTTATGCGTTATGCGTTATGCGTTATGCGTTATGCGTTATGCGTTATGCGTTATGCGTTATGCGTTATGCGTTATGCGTTATGCTTTATGCGTTATTCGTGATCCGTTATGCGTTAGGCGTTATGCGTTATGCGTTATGAGTCATGAGTTATAAGTTATGCGTAATGCGTTATGCGTTATGCGTTATGCGTTATGCGTTGTGCATTATGCGTTATGCGTTGTGCGTTATGCGTTATGGGTTATGGGTTATGTGTTATGCGTTATGCGTTATGCGTTATGCGTTATGCGTTATGCGTTCTGCGTTATGGGTTATGGGTTATGGTTTATGCGTTATGCTTTATGCGTTATGCTTTATGCGTTATGCTTTATGCGTTATGCGTTATGCGTTATGCGTTATGCGTTATGCGTTATGCGTTATGCGTTATGCGTTATGCGTTATGCGTTATGCGTTATGCCTTTTGCGTTATGCGTTATGCGTTATGAGTTTTGCGTTATGCGTTATGCGCTATGCGTTATGCGTTATGGGTTATGGGTTATGGGTTATGGGTTATGGGTTATGCGTTATGCGTTATGCATTTTGCGTTATGCGTTATGAGTTATGCGTTATGCGTTATGCGTTATGCGTTATGAGTTATGCGTTATGCATTATGCGTTATGCGTTATGCGTTATGCGTTATGCGTTATTCGTTATGAGTTATGAGTTATGAGTTATGCGTTATGCGTTATGCGTTATGCCTTTTGCATTATGCGTTATGCGTTATGCGTTATGGGTTATGCGTTATGTGTTATACGTTTGCGTTATGCGTTAGGCGTTATGCGTTATGCTTTATGCGTTATGCGTTATGCGTTATGCGTTATGCGTTATGCGTTATACGTTATACGTTATGCGTTAACCGCTATGTTTTATGCGATATGCGTTATGCGTGATGCGTTATGCTTTATGCGTTATGCGTTATAAGTTATACGTTATGCGTTATGCGTTATGCGTTATGCGTTATGCGTTAAGCGTTATGCGTTATGCGTTATGCGTTATGCGTTATGCGTTATGCGTTATGCGTTATGCGTTATGCGTAATGCGTTATGCGTTATGCGTTATGCGTTATGCGTTATGCGTTATGCGTTATGCGATATGCGTTATGCGTTATGCGTTATGCGTTATGCGTTATGCGTTATGCGTTGTGCATTATGCGTTGTGGGTTATGGGTTATGTGTTATGCGTTATGCGTTATGCGTTATGTGTTATACGTTTGCGTTATGCGTTAGGCGTTATGCGTTATGCTTTATGCGTTATGCGTTATGCGTTATGCGTTATGCGTTATGCCTTTTGCATTATGCGTTATGCGTTATGCGTTATGCGTTATGGGTTATGGTTTATGCGTTATGCGATATCCGTTATGCGTTATGCGTTATGCGTTATGCGTTCTGCGTTATGCGTTATGCGTTATGCCTTTTGCATTATGCGTTATGCGTTATGCGTTATGCGTTATGGGTTATGGTTTATGCGTTATGCGATATCCGTTATGCGTTATGCGTTATGCGTTATGCGTTATGCGTTATGCGTTATGCGTTATGCGTTATGCCTTTTGCATTATGCGTTATGCGTTATGCGTTATGGGTTATGGTTTATGCGTTATGCGATATCCGTTATGCGTTATGCGTTATGCGTTATGCGTTATGCGTTCTGCGTTATGGGTTATGGTTTATGCGTTATGCTTTATGCGTTATGCTTTATGCGTTATGCGTTATGCGTTGTGCGTTGTGCATTCTGCGTTATGGGTTATGGGTTATGCGTTATGCTTTATGCGTTATGCGTTATGCGTTATGCGTTATTCGTTATGAGTTATGAGTTATAAGTTATGCGTAATGCGTTATGCGTTATGCGTTATGCGTTATGCGTTATGCGTTATGCGTTATGCGATATGCGTTATGCGTTATGCGTTATGCGTTATGCGTTATGCGTTATGCGTTATGCGTTATGCGTTGTGCATTATGCGTTATGCGTTATGCGTTATGGGTTATGAATTATGCGTTATGCGATATGCGTTATGCCTCTTGCGTTATGCGTTATACGTTATGCGTTATGCGTTATGCGTTATGCGTTATGCGTTATGCGTTATCGTTATGCGTTATGCCTTTTGCGTTATCCGTTTTGCGTTTTGCGTTATGCGTTATGCGTTATGCGTTATGCGTTATGCGTTATGCGTTATGCGTTATGCGTTATGCGTTATGCGTTCTGCTTTATGGGTTATGAGTTATGCTTTATGCGTTATGCTTTATGCGTTATGCTTTATGCTTTATGCGTTATGCGTTATGCGTTATGCGTTAACGTTATGCGTTATGCCTTTTGCGTTATGCGTTATGCGTTTTGCGTTATGCGATATGCGTTATGCGTTATGCGTTGTGCGTTATGCGATATGCGTCATGTATCAAGCCGTATGCGTTATGGGTTATGCGTTAACGTTATGCGTTATGCGTTATTGCGTTATGCGTTTTGCGTTATGCGTTATGCGTTATGCGTTATGCTTTATGCGTTATGCTTTATGCGTTATGCGTTATGCGTTATGCGATATGCGTTATGCCTTTTGCGTTATGCGTTATGCGTTATGAGTTTTGCGTTATGAATTATGCGTTATGCGATATGCGTTATGCCTTTTGCGTTATGCGTTATGCGTTATGCGTTATGCGTTATGCGTTATGCGTTATTCGTTAACGTTGTGCGTTATGCCTTTTGCATTATGCGTTATGCGTTTTGCGTTATGCGTTATGCGTTATGCGTTATGCGTTATGCGTTATGCGTTATGCGTTATGAGTTATAAGTTATGCGTAATGCGTTATGCGTTATGCGTTATGCGTTATGCGTTATGCGTTGTGCGTTATACGCTTGCGTTATGCCTTATGGGTTATGCGTAATGCGTTATGCGTTATGCCTTATGCATTATGCGTTATGCGTTATGAATATTGCGTTATACGTTATGTATTATGCGTTATGCCTTACGCGTTGTGCGTTATGCGTTATGCGTTATGCGTTATGCGTTATGCGTTATGCGTTATGCGTTATGCGTTATGCGTTATGCGTTATGCGTTATGCGTTATGCTTTATGCGTTATTCGTGATCCGTTATGCGTTAGGCGTTATGCGTTATGCGTTATGAGTCATGAGTTATAAGTTATGCGTAATGCGTTATGCGTTATGCGTTATGCGTTATGCGTTGTGCATTATGCGTTATGCGTTGTGCGTTATGCGTTATGGGTTATGGGTTATGTGTTATGCGTTATGCGTTATGCGTTATGCGTTATGCGTTATGCGTTCTGCGTTATGGGTTATGGGTTATGGTTTATGCGTTATGCTTTATGCGATATGCTTTATGCGTTATGCTTTATGCGTTATGCGTTATGCGTTATGCGTTATGCGTTATGCGTTATGCGTTATGCGTTATGCGTTATGCGTTATGCCTTTTGCGTTATGCGTTATGCGTTATGAGTTTTGCGTTATGCGTTATGCGCTATGCGTTATGCGTTATGGGTTATGGGTTATGGGTTATGGGTTATGGGTTATGCGTTATGCGTTATGCATTTTGCGTTATGCGTTATGAGTTATGCGTTATGCGTTATGCGTTATGCGTTATGAGTTATGCGTTATGCATTATGCGTTATGCGTTATGCGTTATGCGTTATGCGTTATTCGTTATGAGTTATGAGTTATGCGTTATGCGTTATGCGTTATGCCTTTTGCATTATGCGTTATGCGTTATGCGTTATGGGTTATGCGTTATGTGTTATACGTTTGCGTTATGCGTTAGGCGTTATGCGTTATGCTTTATGCGTTATGCGTTATGCGTTATGCGTTATGCGTTATGCGTTATACGTTATACGTTATGCGTTAACCGCTATGTTTTATGCGATATGCGTTATGCGTGATGCGTTATGCTTTATGCGTTATGCGTTATTAGTTATACGTTATGCGTTATGCGTTATGCGTTATGCGTTATGCGTTAAGCGTTATGCGTTATGCGTTATGCGTTATGCGTTATGCGTTATGCGTTATGCGTTATGCGTTATGCGTTATGCGTTATGCGTTATGCGTTATGCGTTATGCGTTATTCGTTATGAGTTATGAGTTATAAGTTATGCGTAATGCGTTATGCGTTATGCGTTATGCGTTATGCGTTATGCGTTATGCGTTATGCGATATGCGTTATGCGTTATGCGTTATGCGTTATGCGTTATGCGTTATGCGTTATGCGTTGTGCATTATGCGTTGTGGGTTATGGGTTATGTGTTATGCGTTATGCGTTATGCGTTATGTGTTATACGTTTGCGTTATGCGTTAGGCGTTATGCGTTATGCTTTATGCGTTATGCGTTATGCGTTATGCGTTATGCGTTATGCCTTTTGCATTATGCGTTATGCGTTATGCGTTATGCGTTATGGGTTATGGTTTATGCGTTATGCGATATGCGTTATGCGTTATGCGTTATGCGTTATGCGTTCTGCGTTATGCGTTATGCGTTATGCCTTTTGCATTATGCGTTATGCGTTATGCGTTATGCGTTATGGGTTATGGTTTATGCGTTATGCGATATCCGTTATGCGTTATGCGTTATGCGTTATGCGTTATGCGTTATGCGTTATGCGTTATGCGTTATGCGTTATGCATTATGCGTTATGCGTTATGCGTTATGGGTTATGGTTTATGCGTTATGCGTTATCCGTTATGCGTTATGCGTTATGCGTTATGCGTTATGCGTTCTGCGTTATGGGTTATGGTTTATGCGTTATGCTTTATGCGTTATGCGTTATGCGTTATGCGTTGTGCGTTGTGCATTCTGCGTTATGGGTTATGGGTTATGCGTTATGCTTTATGCGTTATGCATTTTGCGTTATGCGTTATGCGTTATTCGTTATGAGTTATAAGTTATGCGTAATGCGTTATGCGTTATGCGTTATGCATTATGCGTTGTGCATTATGTGTTATGCGTTATGCGTTGTGCATTATGCGTTATGCGTTGTGCGTTATGCGATATGCGTTATGCGTTATGCGTTATGAGTTATGCGTTATGCGTTATGCGTTATGCGTTATGCGTTATGCGTTATGCGTTATGCGTTATGCGTTATTCGTTATGAGTTATGAGTTATAAGTTATGCGTAATGCGTTATGCGTTATGCGTTATGCGTTATGCGTCATGCGTTATGCGTTATGCGTTATGCGTTATGCGTTATGCGTTGTGCATTATGCGTTATGCGTTGTGCGTTATGCGTTATGGGTTATGGGTTATGTGTTATGCGTTATGCGTTATGCGTTATTCGTTATGAGTAATTCGTTATGAGTTATGAGTTATAAGTTATGCGTAATGCGTTATGCGTTATGCGTTATGCGTTATGCGTTATGCGTTATGCGTTATGCGTTATGCGTTATGCGTTATGCGTTATGCGTTATGCGTTATGCGTTATGCGTTATGCGTTATGCGTTATGCGTAATGCGTTATGCGTTATGCGTTATGCATTATGCGTTGTGCATTATGTGTTATGCGTTATGCGTTGTGCATTATGCGTTATGCGTTGTGCGTTATGCGGTATGCGTTATGCGTTATGCGTTATGCGTTATGAGTTATAAGTTATGCGTTATGCGTTATGCGATATGCGTTATGCGTTATGCGTTATGCGTTATTCGTTATGAGTTATAAGTTATGCGTAATGCGTTATGCGTTATGCGTTATGCGTTATGCGTTATGCGTTATGCGTTATGCGTTATGCGTTATGCGTTATGCGTTGTGCATTATGCGTTATGCGTTATGCGTTATGCGTTATGCGTTATGCGTTATGCGTTATGCTTTATGCGTTATTCGTGATCCGTTATGCGTTAGGCGTTATGCGTTATGCTTTATGCGTTATGCATTTTGCGTTATGCGTTATGCGTTATTCGTTATGAGTTATAAGTTATGCGTAATGCGTTATGCGTTATGCGTTATGCATTATGCGTTGTGCATTATGTGTTATGCGTTATGCGTTGTGCATTATGCGTTATGCGTTGTGCGTTATGCGATATGCGTTATGCGTTATGCGTTATGAGTTATAAGTTATGCGTTATGCGTTATGCGTTATGCGTTATGCGTTATGCGTTATGCGTTATTCGTTATGAGTTATGAGTTATAAGTTATGCGTAATGCGTTATGCGTTATGCGTTATGCGTTATGCTTTATGCGATATGCTTTATGCGTTATGCTTTATGCGTTATGCGTTATGCGTTATGCGTTATGCGTTATGCGTTATGCGTTATGCGTTATGCGTTATGCGTTATGCCTTTTGCGTTATGCGTTATGCGTTATGAGTTTTGCGTTATGCGTTATGCGCTATGCGTTATGCGTTATGGGTTATGGGTTATGGGTTATGGGTTATGGGTTATGCGTTATGCGTTATGCATTTTGCGTTATGCGTTATGAGTTATGCGTTATGCGTTATGCGTTATGCGTTATGAGTTATGCGTTATGCATTATGCGTTATGCGTTATGCGTTATGCGTTATGCGTTATTCGTTATGAGTTATGAGTTATGCGTTATGCGTTATGCGTTATGCCTTTTGCATTATGCGTTATGCGTTATGCGTTATGGGTTATGCGTTATGTGTTATACGTTTGCGTTATGCGTTAGGCGTTATGCGTTATGCTTTATGCGTTATGCGTTATGCGTTATGCGTTATGCGTTATGCGTTATACGTTATACGTTATGCGTTAACCGCTATGTTTTATGCGATATGCGTTATGCGTGATGCGTTATGCTTTATGCGTTATGCGTTATGAGTTATACGTTATGCGTTATGCGTTATGCGTTATGCGTTATGCGTTAAGCGTTATGCGTTATGCGTTATGCGTTATGCGTTATGCGTTATGCGTTATGCGTTATGCGTTATGCGTTATGCGTTATGCGTTATGCGTTATGCGTTATGCGTTATTCGTTATGAGTTATGAGTTATAAGTTATGCGTAATGCGTTATGCGTTATGCGTTATGCGTTATGCGTTATGCGTTATGCGTTATGCGATATGCGTTATGCGTTATGCGTTATGCGTTATGCGTTATGCGTTATGCGTTATGCGTTGTGCATTATGCGTTGTGGGTTATGGGTTATGTGTTATGCGTTATGCGTTATGCGTTATGTGTTATACGTTTGCGTTATGCGTTAGGCGTTATGCGTTATGCTTTATGCGTTATGCGTTATGCGTTATGCGTTATGCGTTATGCCTTTTGCATTATGCGTTATGCGTTATGCGTTATGCGTTATGGGTTATGGTTTATGCGTTATGCGATATCCGTTATGCGTTATGCGTTATGCGTTATGCGTTCTGCGTTATGCGTTATGCGTTATGCCTTTTGCATTATGCGTTATGCGTTATGCGTTATGCGTTATGGGTTATGGTTTATGCGTTATGCGATATCCGTTATGCGTTATGCGTTATGCGTTATGCGTTATGCGTTATGCGTTATGCGTTATGCGTTATGCCTTTTGCATTATGCGTTATGCGTTATGCGTTATGGGTTATGGTTTATGCGTTATGCGATATCCGTTATGCGTTATGCGTTATGCGTTATGCGTTATGCGTTCTGCGTTATGGGTTATGGTTTATGCGTTGTGATGCGTTATGCGTTATGCGTTATGAGTTATGCGTTATGCGTTGTGCATTATGCGTTATGGGTTATGGGTTATGCGTTATGCTTTATGCGTTATGCATTTTGCGTTATGCGTTATGCGTTATTCGTTATGAGTTATAAGTTATGCGTAATGCGTTATGCGTTATGCGTTATGCATTATGCGTTGTGCATTATGTGTTATGCGTTATGCGTTGTGCATTATGCGTTATGCGTTGTGCGTTATGCGATATGCGTTATGCGTTATGCGTTATGAGTTATAAGTTATGCGTTATGCGTTATGCGTTATGCGTTATGCGTTATGCGTTATGCGTTATGCGTTATTCGTTATGAGTTATGAGTTATAAGTTATGCGTAATGCGTTATGCGTTATGCGTTATGCGTTATGCGTCATGCGTTATGCGTTATGCGTTATGCGTTATGCGTTATGCGTTGTGCATTATGCGTTATGCGTTGTGCGTTATGCGTTATGGGTTATGGGTTATGTGTTATGCGTTATGCGTTATGCGTTATTCGTTATGAGTAATTCGTTATGAGTTATGAGTTATAAGTTATGCGTAATGCGTTATGCGTTATGCGTTATGCGTTATGCGTTATGCGTTATGCGTTATGCGTTATGCGTTATGCGTTATGCGTTATGCGTTATGCGTTATGCGTTATGCGTTATGCGTTATGCGTTATGCGTAATGCGTTATGCGTTATGCGTTATGCATTATGCGTTGTGCATTATGTGTTATGCGTTATGCGTTGTGCATTATGCGTTATGCGTTGTGCGTTATGCGGTATGCGTTATGCGTTATGCGTTATGCGTTATGAGTTATAAGTTATGCGTTATGCGTTATGCGTTATGCGTTATGCGTTATGCGTTATGCGTTATTCGTTATGAGTTATAAGTTATGCGTAATGCGTTATGCGTTATGCGTTATGCGTTATGCGTTATGCGTTATGCGTTATGCGTTATGCGTTATGCGTTATGCGTTGTGCATTATGCGTTATGCGTTATGCGTTATGCGTTATGCGTTATGCGTTATGCGTTATGCTTTATGCGTTATTCGTGATCCGTTATGCGTTAGGCGTTATGCGTTATGCTTTATGCGTTATGCATTTTGCGTTATGCGTTATGCGTTATTCGTTATGAGTTATAAGTTATGCGTAATGCGTTATGCGTTATGCGTTATGCATTATGCGTTGTGCATTATGTGTTATGCGTTATGCGTTGTGCATTATGCGTTATGCGTTGTGCGTTATGCGATATGCGTTATGCGTTATGCGTTATGAGTTATAAGTTATGCGTTATGCGTTATGCGTTATGCGTTATGCGTTATGCGTTATGCGTTATTCGTTATGAGTTATGAGTTATAAGTTATGCGTAATGCGTTATGCGTTATGCGTTATGCGTTATGCGTTATGCGTTATGCGTTATGCGTTATGCGTTGTGCATTATGCGTTATGCGTTGTGCGTTATGCGTTATGGGTTATGGGTTATGTGTTATGCGTTATGCGTTATGCGTTATTCGTTATGAGTAATTCGTTATGAGTTATGAGTTATAAGTTATGCGTAATGCGTTATGCGTTATGCGTTATGCGTTATGCGTTATGCGTTATGCGTTATGCGTTATGCGTTATGCGTTATGCGTTATGCGTTCTGCGTTATGGGTTATGGGTTATGGTTTATGCGTTAAGCTTTATGCGTTATGCTTTATGCGTTATGCTTTATGCGTTATGCGTTATGCGTTATGCGTTATGCGTTATGCGTTATGCGTTATGCGTTATGCGTTATGCGTTATGCGTTATGCGTTATGCCTTTTGCGTTATGCGTTATGCGTTATGAGTTTTGCGTTATGCGTTATGCGTTATGCGTTATGCGTTATGGGTTATGGGTTATGGGTTATGGGTTATGGGTTATGGGTTATGCGTTATGCGTTATGCATTTTGCGTTATGCGTTATGAGTTATGCGTTATGCGTTATGCGTTATGCGTTATGAGTTATGCGTTATGCGTTATGCGTTATGCGTTATACGTTATGCGTTATGCGCTATGTTTTATGCGATATGCGTTATGCGTGATGCGTTATGCTTTATGCGTTATGCGTTATAAGTTATACGTTATGCGTTATGCGTTATGCGTTATGCGTTATGCGTTAAGCGTTATGCGTTATGCGTTATGCGTTATGCGTTATGCGTTATGCGTTATGCGTTATGCGTTATGCGTTATTCGTTATGAGTTATGAGTTATAAGTTATGCGTAATGCGTTATGCGTTATGCGTTATGCGTTATGCAATATGCGTTATGCGTTATGAGTTATGCGTTATGCGTTATGCGTTATGCGTTATGCGTTGTGCATTATGCGTTATGCGTTGTGCGTTATGCGTTATGGGTTATGGGTTATGTGTTATGCGTTATGCGTTATGCGTTATGTGTTATACGTTTGCGTTATGCGTTAGGCGATATGCGTTATGCTTTATGCGTTATGCGTTATGCGTTATGCGATATGCGTTATGCCTTTTGCATTATGCGTTATGCGTTATGCGTTATGGGTTATGGTTTATGCGTTATGCGATATGCGTTATGCGTTATGCGTTATGAGTTATAAGTTATGCGTTATGCGTTATGCGTTATGCGTTATGCGTTATGCGTTATGCGTTATTCGTTATGAGTTATGAGTTATAAGTTATGCGTAATGCGTTATGCGTTATGCGTTATGCGTTATGCGTTATGCGTTATGCGTTATGCGTTATGCGTTGTGCATTATGCGTTATGCGTTGTGCGTTATGCGTTATGGGTTATGGGTTATGTGTTATGCGTTATGCGTTATGCGTTATGTGTTATACGTTTGCGTTATGCGTTAGGCGTTATGCGTTATGCTTTATGCGTTATGCGTTATGCGTTATGCGTTATGCGTTATGCGTTATGCCTTTTGCATTATGCGTTATGCGTTATGCGTTATGAGTTATGGGTTATGGTTTATGCGTTATGCGATATCCGTTATGCGTTATGCGTTATTCGTTATGAGTTATAAGTTATGCGTAATGCGTTATGCGTTATGCGTTATGCATTATGCGTTGTGCATTATGTGTTATGCGTTATGCGTTATGAGTTTTGCGTTATACGTTATGCGGTATTCGTTATGCGTTGTGCATTATGCGTTATGCGTTATGCGTTATGCGTTATGCGTTATGCGTTATGCGTTGTGCATTATGCGTTATGCGTTGTGCGTTATGCGTTATGGGTTATGGGTTATGTGTTATGCGTTATGCGTTATGCGTTATGCGTTATACGTTTGCGTTATGCGTTAGGCGTTATGCGTTATGCTTTATGCGTTATGCGTTATGCGTTATGCGTTATGCCTTTTGCGTTATGCGTTATGCGTTATGCGTTATGCGTTATGAGTTATGGTTTATGCGTTATGCGATATCCGTTATGCGTTATGCGTTATGCGTTATGCGTTATGCGTTATGCGTTCTGCGTTATGGGTTATGGTTTATGCGTTATGCTTTATGCGTTATGCTTTATGCGTTATGCGTTATGCGTTGTGCGTTGTGCATTCTGCGTTATGGGTTATGGGTTATGTGTTATGCTTTATGCGTTATGCATTTTGCGTTATGCGTTATGCGTTATTCGTTATGAGATATAAGTTATGCGTAATGCGTTATGCGTTATGCGTTATGCATTATGCGTTGTGCATTATGTGTTATGCGTTATGCGTTGTGCATTATGCGTTATGCGTTATGCATTATGCGTTATGCGTTATGCGTTATGCGTTATTCGTTATGAGTTATGAGTTATAAGTTATGCGTAATGCGTTATGCGTTATGCGTTATGCGTTATGCGTTATGCGTTATGCGTTATGCGTTATGCGTTATGCGTTATGTGTTATGCGTTGTGCATTATGCGTTATGCGTTGTGCGTTATGCGTTATGGGTTATGGGTTATGTGTTATGCGTTATGCGTTATGTGTTATACGTTTGCGTTATGCGTTAGGCGTTATGCGTTATGCTTTATGCGTTATGCGTTATGCGTTATGCGTTATGCGTTATGCCTTTTGCATTATGCGTTATGCGTTATGCGTTATGCGTTATGGGTTATGGTTTATGCGTTATGCGATATCCGTTATGCGTTATGCGTTATGCGTTATGCGTTATGCGTTATGCGTTCTGCGTTATGCGTTATGCGTTATGCGTTATGCGTTATGCGTTGTGCATTATGCGTTATGCGTTGTGCGTTATGCGTTATGGGTTATGGGTTATGTGTTATGCGTTATGCGTTATGCATTATGCGTTGTGCATTATGTGTTATGCGTTATGCGTTGTGCATTATGCGTTATGCGTTGTGCGTTATGCGATATGCGTTATGCGTTATGCGTTATGAGTTATAAGTTATGCGTTATGCGTTATGCGTTATGCGTTATGCGTTATGCGTTATGCGTTATTCGTTATGGGTTATGTGTTATGCGTTATGCGTTATGCGTTATGTGTTATACGTTTGCGTAATGCGTTATGCGTTATGCGTAATGCGTTATGCGTTATGCGTTATGCGTTATGCATTATGCGTTGTGCATTATGTGTTATGCGTTATGCGTTATGCGTTATGGGTTATGCGTTATGTGTTATACGTTTGCGTTATGCGTTAGGCGTTATGCGTTATGCTTTATGCGTTATGCGTTATGCGTTATGCGTTATGCGTTATGCGTTATACGTTATACGTTATGCGTTAACCGCTATGTTTTATGCGATATGCGTTATGCGTGATGCGTTATGCTTTATGCGTTATGCGTTATAAGTTATACGTTATGCGTTATGCGTTATGCGTTATGCGTTATGCGTTAAGCGTTATGCGTTATGCGTTATGCGTTATGCGTTATGCGTTATGCGTTATGCGTTATGCGTTATGCGTAATGCGTTATGCGTTATGCGTTATGCGTTATGCGTTATGCGTTATGCGTTATGCGATATGCGTTATGCGTTATGCGTTATGCGTTATGCGTTATGCGTTATGCGTTGTGCATTATGCGTTGTGGGTTATGGGTTATGTGTTATGCGTTATGCGTTATGCGTTATGTGTTATACGTTTGCGTTATGCGTTAGGCGTTATGCGTTATGCTTTATGCGTTATGCGTTATGCGTTATGCGTTATGCGTTATGCCTTTTGCATTATGCGTTATGCGTTATGCGTTATGCGTTATGGGTTATGGTTTATGCGTTATGCGATATCCGTTATGCGTTATGCGTTATGCGTTATGCGTTCTGCGTTATGCGTTATGCGTTATGCCTTTTGCATTATGCGTTATGCGTTATGCGTTATGCGTTATGGGTTATGGTTTATGCGTTATGCGATATCCGTTATGCGTTATGCGTTATGCGTTATGCGTTATGCGTTATGCGTTATGCGTTATGCGTTATGCGTTATGCCTTTTGCATTATGCGTTATGCGTTATGCGTTATGCGTTATGGGTTATGGTTTATGCGTTATGCGATATCCGTTATGCGTTATGCGTTATGCGTTATGCGTTATGCGTTCTGCGTTATGGGTTATGGTTTATGCGTTATGCTTTATGCGTTATGCTTTATGCGTTATGCGTTATGCGTTGTGCGTTGTGCATTCTGCGTTATGGGTTATGGGTTATGCGTTATGCTTTATGCGTTATGCGTTATGCGTTATGCGTTATTCGTTATGAGTTATGAGTTATAAGTTATGCGTAATGCGTTATGCGTTATGCGTTATGCGTTATGCGTTATGCGTTATGCGTTATGCGATATGCGTTATGCGTTATGCGTTATGCGTTATGCGTTATGCGTTATGCGTTATGCGTTATGCGTTGTGCATTATGCGTTATGCGTTATGCGTTATGGGTTATGAATTATGCGTTATGCGATATGCGTTATGCCTCTTGCGTTATGCGTTATACGTTATGCGTTATGCGTTATGCGTTATGCGTTATGCGTTATGCGTTATCGTTATGCGTTATGCCTTTTGCGTTATCCGTTTTGCGTTTTGCGTTATGCGTTATGCGTTATGCGTTATGCGTTATGCGTTATGCGTTATGCGTTATGCGTTATGCGTTATGCGTTCTGCTTTATGGGTTATGAGTTATGCTTTATGCGTTATGCTTTATGCGTTATGCTTTATGCTTTATGCGTTATGCGTTATGCGTTATGCGTTAACGTTATGCGTTATGCCTTTTGCGTTATGCGTTATGCGTTTTGCGTTATGCGATATGCGTTATGCGTTATGCGTTGTGCGTTATGCGATATGCGTCATGTATCAAGCCGTATGCGTTATGGGTTATGCGTTAACGTTATGCGTTATGCGTTATTGCGTTATGCGTTTTGCGTTATGCGTTATGCGTTATGCGTTATGCTTTATGCGTTATGCTTTATGCGTTATGCGTTATGCGTTATGCGATATGCGTTATGCCTTTTGCGTTATGCGTTATGCGTTATGAGTTTTGCGTTATGAATTATGCGTTATGCGATATGCGTTATGCCTTTTGCGTTATGCGTTATGCGTTATGCGTTATGCGCTATGCGTTATGCGTTATTCGTTAACGTTGTGCGTTATGCCTTTTGCATTATGCGTTATGCGTTTTGCGTTATGCGTTATGCGTTATGCGTTATGCGTTATGCGTTATGCGTTATGCGTTATGAGTTATAAGTTATGCGTAATGCGTTATGCGTTATGCGTTATGCGTTATGCGTTATGCGTTGTGCGTTATACGCTTGCGTTATGCCTTATGGGTTATGCGTAATGCGTTATGCGTTATGCCTTATGCATTATGCGTTATGCGTTATGAATATTGCGTTATACGTTATGTATTATGCGTTATGCCTTACGCGTTGTGCATTATGCGTTATGCGTTATGCGTTATGCGTTATGCGTTATGCGTTATGCGTTATGCGTTATGCGTTATGCGTTATGCGTTATGCGTTATGCTTTATGCGTTATTCGTGATCCGTTATGCGTTAGGCGTTATGCGTTATGCGTTATGAGTCATGAGTTATAAGTTATGCGTAATGCGTTATGCGTTATGCGTTATGCGTTATGCGTTGTGCATTATGCGTTATGCGTTGTGCGTTATGCGTTATGGGTTATGGGTTATGTGTTATGCGTTATGCGTTATGCGTTATGCGTTATGCGTTATGCGTTCTGCGTTATGGGTTATGGGTTATGGTTTATGCGTTATGCTTTATGCGATATGCTTTATGCGTTATGCTTTATGCGTTATGCGTTATGCGTTATGCGTTATGCGTTATGCGTTATGCGTTATGCGTTATGCGTTATGCGTTATGCGTTATGCCTTTTGCGTTATGCGTTATGCGTTATGAGTTTTGCGTTATGCGTTATGCGCTATGCGTTATGCGTTATGGGTTATGGGTTATGGGTTATGGGTTATGGGTTATGGGTTATGCGTTATGCGTTATGCATTTTGCGTTATGCGTTATGAGTTATGCGTTATGCGTTATGCGTTATGCGTTATGAGTTATGCGTTATGCATTATGCGTTATGCGTTATGCGTTATGCGTTATGCGTTATGCGTTATTCGTTATGAGTTATGAGTTATGCGTTATGCGTTATGCGTTATGCCTTTTGCATTATGCGTTATGCGTTATGCGTTATGGGTTATGCGTTATGTGTTATACGTTTGCGTTATGCGTTAGGCGTTATGCGTTATGCTTTATGCGTTATGCGTTATGCGTTATGCGTTATGCGTTATGCGTTATGCGTTATACGTTATACGTTATGCGTTAACCGCTATGTTTTATGCGATATGCGTTATGCGTGATGCGTTATGCTTTATGCGTTATGCGTTATAAGTTATACGTTATGCGTTATGCGTTATGCGTTATGCGTTATGCGTTAAGCGTTATGCGTTATGCGTTATGCGTTATGCGTTATGCGTTATGCGTTATGCGTTATGCGTTATGCGTTATGCGTTATGCGTTATGCGTTATGCGTTATTCGTTATGAGTTATGAGTTATAAGTTATGCGTAATGCGTTATGCGTTATGCGTTATGCGTTATGCGTTATGCGTTATGCGTTATGCGATATGCGTTATGCGTTATGCGTTATGCGTTATGCGTTATGCGTTATGCGTTATGCGTTGTGCATTATGCGTTGTGGGTTATGGGTTATGTGTTATGCGTTATGCGTTATGCGTTATGTGTTATACGTTTGCGTTATGCGTTAGGCGTTATGCGTTATGCTTTATGCGTTATGCGTTATGCGTTATGCGTTATGCGTTATGCCTTTTGCATTATGCGTTATGCGTTATGCGTTATGCGTTATGGGTTATGGTTTATGCGTTATGCGATATCCGTTATGCGTTATGCGTTATGCGTTATGCGTTATGCGTTATGCGTTATGCGTTATGCCTTTTGCATTATGCGTTATGCGTTATGCGTTATGCGTTATGGGTTATGGTTTATGCGTTATGCGATATCCGTTATGCGTTATGCGTTATGCGTTATGCGTTATGCGTTATGCGTTATGCGTTATGCGTTATGCCTTTTGCATTATGCGTTATGCGTTATGCGTTATGGGTTATGGTTTATGCGTTATGCGATATCCGTTATGCGTTATGCGTTATGCGTTATGCGTTATGCGTTCTGCGTTATGGGTTATGGTTTATGCGTTATGCTTTATGCGTTATGCGTTATGCGTTATGCGTTGTGCGTTGTGCATTCTGCGTTATGGGTTATGGGTTATGCGTTATGCTTTATGCGTTATGCATTTTGCGTTATGCGTTATGCGTTATTCGTTATGAGTTATAAGTTATGCGTAATGCGTTATGCGTTATGCGTTATGCATTATGCGTTGTGCATTATGTGTTATGCGTTATGCGTTGTGCATTATGCGTTATGCGTTGTGCGTTATGCGATATGCGTTATGCGTTATGCGTTATGAGTTATAAGTTATGCGTTATGCGTTATGCGTTATGCGTTATGCGTTATGCGTTATGCGTTATGCGTTATTCGTTATGAGTTATGAGTTATAAGTTATGCGTAATGCGTTATGCGTTATGCGTTATGCGTTATGCGTTATGCGTTATGCGTTATGCGTTATGCGTTATGCGTTATGCGTTGTGCATTATGCGTTATGCGTTGTGCGTTATGCGTTATGGGTTATGGGTTATGTGTTATGCGTTATGCGTTATGCGTTATTCGTTATGAGTAATTCGTTATGAGTTATGAGTTATAAGTTATGCGTAATGCGTTATGCGTTATGCGTTATGCGTTATGCGTTATGCGTTATGCGTTATGCGTTATGCGTTATGCGTTATGCGTTATGCGTTATGCGTTATGCGTTATGCGTTATGCGTAATGCGTTATGCGTTATGCGTTATGCATTATGCGTTGTGCATTATGTGTTATGCGTTATGCGTTGTGCATTATGCGTTATGCGTTGTGCGTTATGCGATATGCGTTATGCGTTATGCGTTATGCGTTATGAGTTATAAGTTATGCGTTATGCGTTATGCGATATGCGTTATGCGTTATGCGTTATGCGTTATTCGTTATGAGTTATAAGTTATGCGTAATGCGTTATGCGTTATGCGTTATGCGTTATGCGTTATGCGTTATGCGTTATGCGTTATGCGTTATGCGTTATGCGTTGTGCATTATGCGTTATGCGTTATGCGTTATGCGTTATGCGTTATGCGTTATGCGTTATGCTTTATGCGTTATTCGTGATCCGTTATGCGTTAGGCGTTATGCGTTATGCTTTATGCGTTATGCATTTTGCGTTATGCGTTATGCGTTATTCGTTATGAGTTATAAGTTATGCGTAATGCGTTATGCGTTATGCGTTATGCATTATGCGTTGTGCATTATGTGTTATGCGTTATGCGTTGTGCATTATGCGTTATGCGTTGTGCGTTATGCGTTATGCGTTATGCGTTATGCGTTATGAGTTATAAGTTATGCGTTATGCGTTATGCGTTATGCGTTATGCGTTATGCGTTATGCGTTATTCGTTATGAGTTATGAGTTATAAGTTATGCGTAATGCGTTATGCGTTATGCGTTATGCGTTATGCGTTATGCGTTATGCGTTATGCGTTATGCGTTGTGCATTATGCGTTATGCGTTGTGCGTTATGCGTTATGGGTTATGGGTTATGTGTTATGCGTTATGCGTTATGCGTTATTCGTTATGAGTAATTCGTTATGAGTTATGAGTTATAAGTTATGCGTAATGCGTTATGCGTTATGCGTTATGCGTTATGCGTTATGCGTTATGCGTTATGCGTTATGCGTTATGCGTTATGCGTTCTGCGTTATGGGTTATGGGTTATGGTTTATGCGTTATGCTTTATGCGTTATGCTTTATGCGTTATGCTTTATGCGTTATGCGTTATGCGTTATGCGTTATGCGTTATGCGTTATGCGTTATGCGTTATGCGTTATGCGTTATGCGTTATGCCTTTTGCGTTATGCGTTATGCGTTATGAGTTTTGCGTTATGCGTTATGCGTTATGCGTTATGCGTTATGGGTTATGGGTTATGGGTTATGGGTTATGGGTTATGGGTTATGCGTTATGCGTTATGCATTTTGCGTTATGCGTTATGAGTTATGCGTTATGCGTTATGCGTTATGCGTTATGAGTTATGCGTTATGCGTTATGCGTTATGCGTTATACGTTATGCGTTATGCGCTATGTTTTATGCGATATGCGTTATGCGTGATGCGTTATGCTTTATGCGTTATGCGTTATAAGTTATACGTTATGCGTTATGCGTTATGCGTTATGCGTTATGCGTTAAGCGTTATGCGTTATGCGTTATGCGTTATGCGTTATGCGTTATGCGTTATGCGTTATGCGTTATGCGTTATTCGTTATGAGTTATGAGTTATAAGTTATGCGTAATGCGTTATGCGTTATGCGTTATGCGTTATGCAATATGCGTTATGCGATATGCGTTATGCGTTATGCGTTATGCGTTATGCGTTATGCGTTGTGCATTATGCGTTATGCGTTGTGCGTTATGCGTTATGGGTTATGGGTTATGTGTTATGCGTTATGCGTTATGCGTTATGTGTTATACGTTTGCGTTATGCGTTAGGCGATATGCGTTATGCTTTATGCGTTATGCGTTATGCGTTATGCGATATGCGTTATGCCTTTTGCATTATGCGTTATGCGTTATGCGTTATGGGTTATGGTTTATGCGTTATGCGATATGCGTTATGCGTTATGCGTTATGAGTTATAAGTTATGCGTTATGCGTTATGCGTTATGCGTTATGCGTTATGCGTTATGCGTTATGCGTTATTCGTTATGAGTTATGAGTTATAAGTTATGCGTAATGCGTTATGCGTTATGCGTTATGCGTTATGCGTTATGCGTTATGCGTTATGCGTTATGCGTTGTGCATTATGCGTTATGCGTTGTGCGTTATGCGTTATGGGTTATGGGTTATGTGTTATGCGTTATGCGTTATGCGTTATGTGTTATACGTTTGCGTTATGCGTTAGGCGTTATGCGTTATGCTTTATGCGTTATGCGTTATGCGTTATGCGTTATGCGTTATGCGTTATGCCTTTTGCATTATGCGTTATGCGTTATGCGTTATGAGTTATGGGTTATGGTTTATGCGTTATGCGATATCCGTTATGCGTTATGCGTTATTCGTTATGAGTTATAAGTTATGCGTAATGCGTTATGCGTTATGCGTTATGCATTATGCGTTGTGCATTATGTGTTATGCGTTATGCGTTATGAGTTTTGCGTTATACGTTATGCGGTATTCGTTATGCGTTGTGCATTATGCGTTATGCGTTATGCGTTATGCGTTATGCGTTATGCGTTATGCGTTGTGCATTATGCGTTATGCGTTGTGCGTTATGCGTTATGGGTTATGGGTTATGTGTTATGCGTTATGCGTTATGCGTTATGTGTTATACGTTTGCGTTATGCGTTAGGCGTTATGCGTTATGCTTTATGCGTTATGCGTTATGCGTTATGCGTTATGCCTTTTGCATTATGCGTTATGCGTTATGCGTTATGCGTTATGAGTTATGGTTTATGCGTTATGCGATATCCGTTATGCGTTATGCGTTATGCGTTATGCGTTATGCGTTATGCGTTCTGCGTTATGGGTTATGGTTTATGCGTTATGCTTTATGCGTTATGCTTTATGCGTTATGCGTTATGCGTTGTGCGTTGTGCATTCTGCGTTATGGGTTATGGGTTATGTGTTATGCTTTATGCGTTATGCATTTTGCGTTATGCGTTATGCGTTATTCGTTATGAGATATAAGTTATGCGTAATGCGTTATGCGTTATGCGTTATGCATTATGCGTTGTGCATTATGTGTTATGCGTTATGCGTTGTGCATTATGCGTTATGCGTTATGCATTATGCGTTATGCGTTATGCGTTATGCGTTATTCGTTATGAGTTATGAGTTATAAGTTATGCGTAATGCGTTATGCGTTATGCGTTATGCGTTATGCGTTATGCGTTATGCGTTATGCGTTATGCGTTATGCGTTATGCGTTATGTGTTATGCGTTGTGCATTATGCGTTATGCGTTGTGCGTTATGCGTTATGGGTTATGGGTTATGTGTTATGCGTTATGCGTTATGTGTTATACGTTTGCGTTATGCGTTAGGCGTTATGCGTTATGCTTTATGCGTTATGCGTTATGCGTTATGCGTTATGCGTTATGCCTTTTGCATTATGCGTTATGCGTTATGCGTTATGCGTTATGGGTTATGGTTTATGCGTTATGCGATATCCGTTATGCGTTATGCGTTATGCGTTATGCGTTATGCGTTATGCGTTATGCGTTATGCGTTATGCGTTATGCGTTATGCGTTATGCGTTGTGCATTATGCGTTATGCGTTGTGCGTTATGCGTTATGGGTTATGGGTTATGTGTTATGCGTTATGCGTTATGCATTATGCGTTGTGCATTATGTGTTATGCGTTATGCGTTGTGCATTATGCGTTATGCGTTGTGCGTTATGCGATATGCGTTATGCGTTATGCGTTATGAGTTATAAGTTATGCGTTATGCGTTATGCGTTATGCGTTATGCGTTATGCGTTATGCGTTATTCGTTATGGGTTATGTGTTATGCGTTATGCGTTATGCGTTATGTGTTATACGTTTGCGTAATGCGTTATGCGTTATGCGTAATGCGTTATGCGTTATGCGTTATGCGTTATGCATTATGTGTTATGCGTTATGCGTTATGCGTTATGCGTTATGCGTTATGCGTTATGCGTTATGCATTATGCGTTGTGCATTATGTGTTATGCGTTATGCGTTATGCGTTATGCGTTATGCGTTATATGTTATGCGTTATGCGTTATGCGTCATGAGTTATGCGTTATGCGGTATGCGTTATACGTTATACGTTATGCGTTATGCGTTATGCGTTATGCGTTATGCGTTGTGCATTATGCGTTATGCGTTGTGCGTTATGCGTTATGCGTTCTGCGTTATG
Organism: Lasioglossum morio; assembly: GCA_916610235.2. Taxonomy (NCBI): domain Eukaryota; kingdom Metazoa; phylum Arthropoda; class Insecta; order Hymenoptera; family Halictidae; genus Lasioglossum; species Lasioglossum morio. Next base: position 1,587,589 of record CAKAJA020000151.1, on the reverse strand, counting down.
GGTTATGGGTTATGGTTTATGCGTTATGCTTTATGCGTTATGCTTTATGCGTTATGCGTTATGCGTTATGCGTTATGCGTTATGCGTTATGCGTTATGCGTTATGCGTTATGCGTTATGCGTTATGCGTTATGCGTTATGCGTTATGCGTTATACGTTATATGTTATGCGTTATGCGTTATGCGTTATGCGTCATGCGTTATGCGTTATGCGTTATGCGTTATGCGTTATGCGGTATGAGTTATGCGTTATGCGTTATGCGTTATGCGTTATGCGTTATGCGTTATGCGTTATGCGTTATGCGTTATGCGTTATGCGTTATGCGTTATGCGTTATGCGTTATGATTTATGCGTTATGCGTGATCCGTTATGCGTTATGCGTTTTGCGTTGTAGGTTATGCGATATGCGTTATGCGTTATGCGTGATGCGTTATGCTTTATGCGTTATGCGTTATGAGTTATACGTAATGCGTTATGCGTTATGCGTTATGCGTTATGCGTTATGCGTTATGCGTTATGCGTTATGCGTTGTGCATTATGCGTTATGCGTTATGCTCTATGCGTTATGCGTTATGCGGTATGCGTAATGCGGTATGCGTGATGCCTTATGCGTTATGCGTTATGCGTTATACGGTATGCTTCATGCGTTATGCGTTATGCGTTATGATTTATAAGTTATGCGTTATGCGTTTTGCGTTATGCTTTATGCGTTATGCATTTTGCGTTATTCGTTATGTGTTTTGCGTTATACGTTATGCGTTCTGCGTTGTGGGTTATGGGTTATGGTTTATGCGATATGCTTTATGCGTTATGCTTTATGCGTTATGCGTTATGCGTTATGCGTTATGCGTCATGCGTTATGCGCTATGCGTTTTGCGTTATGCGTTATACGTTATGATGTATTCGTTATGCGATGTGCATTATGCGTTATGCGTTATGGGTTATGGGTTATGCGTTATGCTTTATGCGTTATGCGTTATGCGTTATTCGTTATGCGTTATGCGTTATGCGTTATGCGTTCTGCGTTGTGGGTTATGGGTTATGGTTTATGCGTTATGCTTTATGCGTTATGCTTTATGCGTTATGCGTTATGCGTTATGCGTTATGCGTCATGCGTTATGCGTTATGCGTTATGCGTTATGCGTTATGCGTTATGAGTTTTGCGTTATACGTTATGATGTATTCGTTATGCGTTGTGCATTATGCGTTATGCGTTATGGGTTATGGGTTATGCGTTATGCTTTTTGCGTTATTCATTTTGCGTTATGCGTTATTCGTTATGCGTTTTGCGTTATACGTTATGCGATATGCGTTATGCGTTATGCGTTATGCGTTATGCGTTATGCGTTATGCGTTATGCGGTATGCGTTATACGTTATACGTTATGCGTTATGCGTTATGCGTTATGCGTTATGCGTTGTGCATTATGCGTTATGCGTTGTGCGTTATGCGTTATGCGTTCTGCGTTATGGGTTATGGGTTATGGTTTATGCGTTATGCTTTATGCGTTATGCTTTATGCGTTATGCGTTATGCGTTATGCGTTATGTGTTATGCGTTATGCGTTATGCGTTATGCGTTATGCGTTATGCGTTATGCGTTATGCTTTATGCGTTATGCGTTATGCGTTATACGTTATATGTTATGCGTTATGCGTTATGCGTTATGCGTCATGCGTTATGCGTTATGCGTTATGCGTTATGCGTTATGCGGTATGAGTTATGCGTTATGCGTTATGCGTTATGCGTTATGCGTTATGCGTTATGCGTTATGCGTTATGCGTTATGCGTTATGCGTTATGCGTTATGCGTTATGATTTATGCGTTATGCGTGATCCGTTATGCGTTATGCGTTTTGCGTTGTAGGTTATGCGATATGCGTTATGCGTTATGCGTGATGCGTTATGCTTTATGCGTTATGCGTTATGAGTTATACGTAATGCATTATGCGTTATGCGTCATGCGTTATGCGCTATGCGTTTTGCGTTATGCGTTATGCGTTATGAGTTTTGCGTTATACGTTATGATGTATTCGTTATGCGTTGTGCATTATGCGTTATGCGTTATGGGTTATGGGTTATGCGTTATGCTTTATGCGTTATGCATTTTGCGTTATGCGTTATTCGTTATGCGTTTTGCGTTATACGTTATGCGATATGCGTTATGCGTTATGCGTTATGCGTTATGCGTTATGCGTTATGCGTTATGCGGTATGCGTTATACGTTATACGTTATGCGTTATGCGTTATGCGTTATGCGTTATGCGTTGTGCATTATGCGTTATGCGTTGTGCGTTATGCGTTATGCGTTCTGCGTTATGGGTTATGGGTTATGGTTTATGCGTTATGCTTTATGCGTTATGCTTTATGCGTTATGCGTTATGCGTTATGCGTTATGCGTTATGCGTTATGCGTTATGCGTTATGCGTTATGCGTTATGCGTTATGCGTTATGCGTTATGCGTTATGCGTTATGCGTTATGCGTTATACGTTATATGTTATGCGTTATGCGTTATGCGTTATGCGTCATGCGTTATGCGTTATGCGTTATGCGTTATGCGTTATGCGGTATGAGTTATGCGTTATGCGTTATGCGTTATGCGTTATGCGTTATGCGTTATGCGTTATGCGTTATGCGTTATGCGTTATGCGTTATGCGTTATGATTTATGCGTTATGCGTGATCCGTTATGCGTTATGCGTTTTGCGTTGTAGGTTATGCGATATGCGTTATGCGTTATGCGTGATGCGTTATGCTTTATGCGTTATGCGTTATGAGTTATACGTAATGCGTTATGCGTTATGCGTTATGCGTTATGCGTTATGCGTTATGCGTTATGCGTTATGCGTTATGCGTTGTGCATTATGCGTTATGCGTTATGCTCTATGCGTTATGCGTTATGCGGTATGCGTAATGCGGTATGCGTGATGCCTTATGCGTTATGCGTTATGCGTTATACGGTATGCTTCATGCGTTATGCGTTATGCGTTATGAGTTATAAGTTATGCGTTATGCGTATTGCGTTATGCTTTATGCGTTATGCATTTTGCGTTATTCGTTATGTGTTTTGCGTTATACGTTATGCGTTCTGCGTTGTGGGTTATGGGTTATGGTTTATGCGATATGCTTTATGCGTTATGCGTTATGCGTTATGCGTTATGCGTTATGCGTTATGCGTCATGCGTTATGCGCTATGCGTTTTGCGTTATGCGTTATACGTTATGATGTATTCGTTATGCGATGTGCATTATGCGTTATGCGTTATGGGTTATGGGTTATGCGTTATGCTTTCTGCGTTATGCATTTTGCGTTATTCGTTATGTGTTTTGCGTTATACGTTATGCGTTCTGCGTTGTGGGTTATGGGTTATGGTTTATGCGTTATGCTTTATGCGTTATGCTTTATGCGTTATGCGTTATGCGTTATGCGTTATGCGTCATGCGTTATGCGCTATGCGTTTTGCGTTATGCGTTATGCGTTATGAGTTTTGCGTTATACGTTATGATGTATTCGTTATGCGTTGTGCATTATGCGTTATGCGTTATGGGTTATGGGTTATGCGTTATGCTTTATGCGTTATGCATTTTGCGTTATGCGTTATTCGTTATGCGTTTTGCGTTATACGTTATGCGATATGCGTTATGCGTTATGCGTTATGCGTTATGCGTTATGCGTTATGCGTTATGCGGTATGCGTTATACGTTATACGTTATGCGTTATGCGTTATGCGTTATGCGTTATGCGTTGTGCATTATGCGTTATGCGTTGTGCGTTATGCGTTATGCGTTCTGCGTTATGGGTTATGGGTTATGGTTTATGCGTTATGCTTTATGCGTTATGCTTTATGCGTTATGCGTTATGCGTTATGTGTTATGCGTTATGCGTTATGCGTTATGCGTTATGCGTTATGCGTTATGCGTTATGCTTTATGCGTTATGCGTTATGCGTTATACGTTATATGTTATGCGTTATGCGTTATGCGTTATGCGTCATGCGTTATGCGTTATGCGTTATGCGTTATGCGTTATGCGGTATGAGTTATGCGTTATGCGTTATGCGTTATGCGTTATGCGTTATGCGTTATGCGTTATGCGTTATGCGTTATGCGTTATGCGTTATGCGTTATGATTTATGCGTTATGCGTGATCCGTTATGCGTTATGCGTTTTGCGTTGTAGGTTATGCGATATGCGTTATGCGTTATGCGTGATGCGTTATGCTTTATGCGTTATGCGTTATGAGTTATACGTAATGCATTATGCGTTATGCGTCATGCGTTATGCGCTATGCGTTTTGCGTTATGCGTTATGCGTTATGAGTTTTGCGTTATACGTTATGATGTATTCGTTATGCGTTGTGCATTATGCGTTATGCGTTATGGGTTATGGGTTATGCGTTATGCTTTATGCGTTATGCATTTTGCGTTATGCGTTATTCGTTATGCGTTTTGCGTTATACGTTATGCGATATGCGTTATGCGTTATGCGTTATGCGTTATGCGTTATGCGTTATGCGTTATGCGGTATGCGTTATACGTTATACGTTATGCGTTATGCGTTATGCGTTATGCGTTATGCGTTATGCGTTGTGCATTATGCGTTATGCGTTGTGCGTTATGCGTTATGCGTTCTGCGTTATGGGTTATGGGTTATGGTTTATGCGTTATGCTTTATGCGTTATGCTTTATGCGTTATGCGTTATGCGTTATGCGTTATGCGTTATGCGTTATGCGTTATGCGTTATGCGTTATGCGTTATGCGTTATGCGTTATGCGTTATGCGTTATGCGTTATGCGTTATACGTTATATGTTATGCGTTATGCGTTATGCGTTATGCGTTATGCGTTATGCGTTATGCGTTATGCGTTATGCGTTATGCGGTATGAGTTATGCGTTATGCGTTATGCGTTATGCGTTATGCGTTATGCGTTATGCGTTATGCGTTATGCGTTATGCGTTATGCGTTATGCGTTATGCGTTATGATTTATGCGTTATGCGTGATCCGTTATGCGTTATGCGTTTTGCGTTGTAGGTTATGCGATATGCGTTATGCGTTATGCGTGATGCGTTATGCTTTATGCGTTATGCGTTATGAGTTATACGTAATGCGTTATGCGTTATGCGTTATGCGTTATGCGTTATGCGTTATGCGTTATGCGTTATGCGTTGTGCATTATGCGTTATGCGTTATGCTCTATGCGTTATGCGTTATGCGGTATGCGTAATGCGGTATGCGTGATGCCTTATGCGTTATGCGTTATGCGTTATACGGTATGCTTCATGCGTTATGCGTTATGCGTTATGAGTTATAAGTTATGCGTTATGCGTATTGCGTTATGCTTTATGCGTTATGCATTTTGCGTTATTCGTTATGTGTTTTGCGTTATACGTTATGCGTTCTGCGTTGTGGGTTATGGGTTATGGTTTATGCGATATGCTTTATGCGTTATGCTTTATGCGTTATGCGTTATGCGTTATGCGTTATGCGTCATGCGTTATGCGCTATGCGTTTTGCGTTATGCGTTATACGTTATGATGTATTCGTTATGCGATGTGCATTATGCGTTATGCGTTATGGGTTATGGGTTATGCGTTATGCTTTCTGCGTTATGCATTTTGCGTTATTCGTTATGTGTTTTGCGTTATACGTTATGCGTTCTGCGTTGTGGGTTATGGGTTATGGTTTATGCGTTATGCTTTATGCGTTATGCTTTATGCGTTATGCGTTATGCGTTATGCGTTATGCGTCATGCGTTATGCGCTATGCGTTTTGCGTTATGCGTTATGCGTTATGAGTTTTGCGTTATACGTTATGATGTATTCGTTATGCGTTGTGCATTATGCGTTATGCGTTATGGGTTATGGGTTATGCGTTATGCTTTATGCGTTATGCATGTTGCGTTATGCGTTATTCGTTATGCGTTTTGCGTTATACGTTATGCGATATGCGTTATGCGTTATGCGTTATGCGTTATGCGTTATGCGTTATGCGTTATGCGGTATGCGTTATACGTTATACGTTATGCGTTATGCGTTATGCGTTATGCGTTATGCGTTGTGCATTATGCGTTATGCGTTGTGCGTTATGCGTTATGCGTTCTGCGTTATGGGTTATGGGTTATGGTTTATGCGTTATGCTTTATGCGTTATGCTTTATGCGTTATGCGTTATGCGTTATGCGTTATGTGTTATGCGTTATGCGTTATGCGTTATGCGTTATGCGTTATGCGTTATGCTTTATGCGTTATGCGTTATGCGTTATACGTTATATGTTATGCGTTATGCGTTATGCGTTATGCGTCATGCGTTATGCGTTATGCGTTATGCGTTATGCGTTATGCGGTATGAGTTATGCGTTATGCGTTATGCGTTATGCGTTATGCGTTATGCGTTATGCGTTATGCGTTATGCGTTATGCGTTATGCGTTATGCGTTATGATTTATGCGTTATGCGTGATCCGTTATGCGTTATGCGTTTTGCGTTGTAGGTTATGCGATATGCGTTATGCGTTATGCGTGATGCGTTATGCTTTATGCGTTATGCGTTATGAGTTATACGTAATGCATTATGCGTTATGCGTTATGCGTTATGCGTTATGCGTTATGCGTTATGCGTTATGCGTTATGCGTTCTGCGTCATGGGTTATGGTTTATGCGTTATGCTTTATGCGTTATGCTTTATGCGTTATGCGTTATGCGTTGTGCGTTGTGCGTTATGGGTTATGGGTTATGCGTTATGCTTTATGCGTTATGCATTTTGCGTTATGCGTTATGCGTTATTCGTTATGAGTTATAAGTTATGCGTAATGCGTTATGCGTTATGCTTTATGCGTTATGCGTTATGTGTTATGAATTGTGCGTTGTGCGTTCTGCGATATAGGTTATGGGTTATGCGTTATGCTTTATGCGTTATGCTTTATGCGTTATGCGTTATGCGTTGTGCGTTCTGCGTTCTGCGTTATGGGTTATGGGTTATGCGTTATATGTGATGCGTTATGCGTTATGCGTTATGCGTCATGCGTTATGCGTTATGCGTCATGCGTTATGCGTTATGCGTTATGCGTTATGCGTTATGAGTTATGCGTTATGCGTAATGCGTTATGCGTTATGCGTTATGCGTTATGCGTAATGCGTTATGATTTATGCGTTATGCGTGATCCGTTATGCGTTAGGCGTTATGCGTTATGCGTTAAGAGTTATGAGTTATAAGTTATGCGTAATGCGTTATGCGTTATGCGTTATGCGATATGCGTTATGCGTTATGCGTTATGCGTTAGGCGTTATGCGTTAGGCGTTATGCGTTATGCGTTATGCGTTATGCGTTATGCGTTATGAGTTATGCGATATGCGTTATGCGTTATGCGTTATGCGTTATGCGTTATGCGTTATGCGTTATGCGTTATGCGTTATGAGTTATGCGATATGCGTTATGCGTTATGCGTTATGCGTTATGCGTTATGCGTTATGCGTTATGCGTTATGCGTTATGCGTTATGCGTTATGCGTTATGATTTATGCGTTATGCGTGATCCGTTATGCGTTATGCGTTATTCGTTATGCGTTATGAGTTATGCGTTATGCGTTATGCGTTATGCGTTATGCGTTATGCGATATGCGTTATGCGTTATGCGTTATAGGTTATATGTTATGCGTTATGCGTTATGCGTTATGCGTTATGCGTCATGCGTTATGCGTTATGCGTTATGCGTTATGCGTTATGCGTTATGAGTTATGCGTTATGCGTTATGCGTTATGCGTTATGCGTTATGCGTTATGCGTTATGCGTTATGCGTTATGCGTAATGCGTTATGATTTATGCCTTATGCGTGATCCGTTATGCGTTCGGCGTTATGCGTTATGCGTTATGAGTTATGAGTTATAAGTTATGCGTAATGCGTTATGCGTTATGCGTTATGCGTTATGCGTTGTGCATTATGCGTTATGCGTTATGCGTTATGCGTTATGCGTTATGCCTTTTGCGTTATGCGTTATACGTTATGCGTTATGCGTTTTGCGTTATGAGTTATGCGTTATGCGTTTTGCGTTATACGTTATGCGTAATGCGTTTTGCGTTGTAGGTTATGCGATATGCGTTATGCGTTATGCGTGATGCGTTATGCTTTATGCGTTATGCGTTATGAGTTATACGTAATGCGTTATGCGTCATGCGTTATGCGTTATGCGTTATGCGTTCTGCGTTATGGGTTATGGTTTATGCGTTATGCTTTATGCGTTATGCTTTATGCGTTATGCGTTATGCGTTGTGCGTTGTGCGTTGTGCGTTATGGGTTATGGGTTATGCGTTATGCTTTATGCGTTATGCATTTTGCGTTATGCGTTATTCGTTATGAGTTATAAGTTATGCGTAATGCGTTATGCGTTATGCTTTATGCGTTATGCTTTATGCGTTATGCTTTATGCGTTATGCGTAATGCGTTATGATTTATGCGTTATGCGTGATCCGTTATGCGTTAGGCGTTATGCGTTATGCGTTATGAGTTATGAGTTATAAGTTATGCGTAATGCGTTATGCGTTATGCGTTATGCGTTATGCGTTATGCGTTATGCGTTATGCGTTATGCGTTATGCGTTATGCGTTATGAGTTATGCGATATGCGTTATGCGTTATGCGTTATGCGTTATGTGTTATGCGTTATGCGTTATGCGTTATGATTTATGCGTTATGCGTGATCCGTTATGCGTTATGCGTTATGCGTTATGCGTTATGAGTTATGCGTTATGCGTTATGCGTAATGCGTTATGATTTATGCGTTATGCGTGATCCGTTATGCGTTAGGCGTTATGCGTTATGCGTTATGAGTTATGAGTTATAAGTTATGCGTAATGCGTTATGCGTTATGCGTTATGCGTTATGCGTTATGAGTTATGCGTTATGCGTTATGCGTTATGCGTTATGCGTTATGCGTTATGCGTTATGCGTTATGCGTTATGCGTAATGCGTTATGATTTATGCGTTATGCGTGATCCGTTATGCGTTAGGCGTTATGCGTTATGCGTTATGAGTTATGAGTTATAAGTTATGCGTAATGCGTTATGCGTTATGCGTTATGCCTTTTGCGTTATGCGTTATGCGTTATGCGTTATGCGTTATGCGTTATGCGTTCTGCGTTATGGGTTATGGTTTATGGGTTATGCGTAATGCGTTATGCGTTATGCGTTATGCATTATGCGTTGTGCATTATGTGTTATGCGTTATGCGTTATGGGTTATGGGTTATGCGTTAAGCGTTATTCATTTTGCGTTATGCGCCATGCGTTATGCGTTATGAGTTATAAGTTATGCGTTATACGTTATGCGTTATGCGTTATGCGTTATGCGTTATATGTTATGCGTTATGCGTTATGCGTTATGCGTTATGCGTTATGCGTTATGCGTTATGCTTTATGCGTTATGCGTGATCCGTTATGCGTTTGGCGTTATGCGTTATGCGTTATGAGTTATGAGTTATAAGTTATGCGTAATGCGTTATGCGTTATGCGTTATGCGTTATTCGTTATGAGTTATAAGTTATGCGTAATGCGTTATACGTTATGCGTTATGCATTATGCGTTGTGCATTATGTGCTATGCGTTAAGCGTTATGGGTTATGGGTTATGCGTAATGCTTTATGCATTTTGCGTTATGCGCCATGCGTTATGCGTTATGAGTTATGCGTTAGGCGTTATGCGTTATGCGTTATGAGTTATGAGTTATAAGTTATGCGTAATGCGTTATGCGTTATGCGTTATGCGTTATGCGTTATGCGTTGTGCATTATGCGTTATGCGTTGTGCGTTATGCATTATGGGTTATGGGTTATGTGTTATGCGTTATGCGTTATGCGTTATGCGTTATGCGTTATGTGTTCTGCGTTATGGGTTATGGGTTATGGTTTATGCGTTATGCTTTATGCGTTATGCCTTTTACGTTATGCGTTATGCGTTATTCGTTATGAGTTATAAGTTATGCGTAATGCGTTATGCGTTATGCGTTATGCATTATGCGTTGTGCATTATGTGTTATGCGTTATGCGTTATGGGTTATGGGTTATGCGTTATGCGTTATGCATTTTGCGTTATGCGCCATGCGTTATGCGTTATGAGTTATAAGTGATGCGTTATGCGTTATGCGTTATGCGTTATGCGTTATGCGTTATGCGTTATGCGTTATGCGTTATGCGTTATGCGTTATGCGTTATGCGTTATATGTTATGCGTTATGCGTTATGCGTTATGCGTCATGCGTTATGCGTTATGCGTTATGCGTTATACGTTATGCGTTATGAGTTATGAGTTATGCGTTATGCGTTATGCGTTATGCGTTATGCGTTATGCGTTATGCGTTATGCGTTATGCGTTATGCTTTATGCGTTATGCGTGATCCGTTATGCGTTTGGCGTTATGCGTTATGCGTTATGAGTTATGAGTTATAAGTTATGCGTAATGCGTTATGCGTTATGCGTTATTCGTTATGAGTTATAAGTTATGCGTAATGCGTTATGCGTTATGCGTTATGCATTATGCGTTGTGCATTATGTGCTATGCGTTAAGCGTTATGGGTTATGGGTTATGCGTAATGCTTTATGCATTTTGCGTTATGCGCCATGCGTTATGCGTTATGAGTTATGCGTTAGGCGTTATGCGTTATGCGTTATGAGTTATGAGTTATAAGTTATGCGTAATGCGTTATGCGTTATGCGTTATGCGTTATGCGTTATGCGTTGTGCAGTATGCGTTATGCGTTGTGCGTTATGCATTATGGGTTATGGGTTATGTGTTATGCGTTATGCATTTTGCGTTATGCGTAATGCGTTATGCATTTTGCGTTATGCGCCATGCGTTATGCGTTATGAGTTATAAGTTATGCGTTATGCGTTATGCGTTATGCGTTATGCGTTATGCGTTATGCGTTATATGTTATGCGTTATGCGTTATGCGTTATGCGTCATGCGTTAGGCGTTATGCGTTATACGTTTTGCGTTATGCGTTATGAGTTATGCGTTATGCGTTATGCCTTTGCGTTATGCGTTATGCGTTATGCGTTTTGCGTTATGCGTTATGATTTATGCGTTATGCGTGATCCGTTATGCGTTAGGCGTTATGCGTTATGCGTTATAGGTTATGAGTTATAAGTTATGCGTAATGCGTTATGCGTTATGCGTTATGCGTTCTGCGTTGTGCATTATGCGTTATGCGTTATGCGTTATGCGTTATGCGTTATGCCTTTTGCGTTATGCGTTATACGTTATGCGTTATGCGTTTTGCGTTATGAGTTATTCGTTATGCGTTTTGCGTTATACGTTATGCGTTATGCGTTTTGCGTTATAGGTTATGCGATATGCGTTATGCGTTATGCGTTATGCGTTATGTGTTATGAATTGTGCGTTGTGCGTTCTGCGTTATGGGTTATGGGTTATGGTTTATGCGTTATGCTTTAAGCGTTATGCTTTATGCGTTATGCGTGATCCGTTATGCGTTTGGCGTTATGCGTTATGTGTTATGAGTTATGAGTTATAAGTTATGCGTAATGCGTTATGCGTTATGCGTTATGCGTTATGCGTTATGCGTTATGCGTTATGCGTTATGCCTTTGCGTTATGCGTTATGCGTTTTGCGTTATGCGTTATGATTTATGCGTTATGCTTGATCCGTTATGCGTTAGGCGTTATGCGTTATAGGTTATGAGTTATAAGTTATGCGTAATGCGTTATGCGTTATGCGTTATGCGTTATCCGTTATGCGTTATGCGTTATGCGTTGTGCATTATGCGTTATGCGTTATGCGTTATGCGTTATGCGTTATGCCTTTTGCGTTATGCGTTATACGTTATGCGTTATGCGTTTTGCGTATGAGTTATGCGTTATGCGTTTTGCGTTATGCGTTATGCGTTATTCGTTATGAGTTATAAGTTATGCGTAATGCGTTCTGCGTTATGCGTTATGCGTTGTGCATTATGTGTTATGCGCTATGCGTTATGGATTATGGGTTATGCGTTATGCGTTATGCAGTTTGCGTTATGCGTCATGCGTTATGCGTTATTCGTTATGCGTTATGCGTTATGCGTTATGCGTTATGCGTTATGCGTTATGCGTTATGCGTTATGCGTTATGCTTTATTCGTTATGCGTGATCCGTTTTGCGTTAGGCGTTATGCGTTGTGCGTTGTGCGTCCTGCGTTATGGGTTATGGGTTATGCGTTATGCTTTATGCGTTATGCATTTTGCGTTCTGCGTTATGCGTTATTCGTTATGAGTTAAAAGTTATGCTTAATGCGTTATGCCTTATGCGTTATGCATTATGCGTTGTGCATTATGTGTTATGCGCTATGCGTTATGGGTTATGGGTTATGCGTTATGCGTTATGCAGTTTGCGTTATGCGCCATGCGTTATGCGTTATGAGTTATAAGTTATGCGTTATGCGTTATGCGTTACGCGTTATGCGTTATATGTTATGCGTTATGCGTTATGCGTTATGCGTTATGCGTTATGCGTTATGCTTTATGCGTTATGCGTGATCCGTTATGCGTTAGGCGTTATGCGTTATGCGTTATGAGTTATGAGTTATAAGTTATGCGTAATGCGTAATGCGTTATGCGTTATGCGTTATGCGTTGTGCATTATACGTTATGCGTTGTGCGTTATGCGTTATGGGTTATGGGTTATGTGTTATGGTTTATGCGTTATGCGTTATGCGTTATGCGTTCTGCGTTATGGGTTATGAGTTATGCTTTATGCGTTATGCTTTATGCGTTATGCGTTATGCGTTATGCCTTATGCGTTATGCGTTATGCGTTATGCCTTTTGCGTTATGCGTTATGAGTTATAAGTTATGCGTTATGCGTTAAGCTTTATGCGTTATGCGTTATGCGTTAGGCGTTATGCGTTATGCCTTTTGCGTTATGCGTTATGCGTTATGAGTTTTGCGTTATACGTTATGCGGTATTCGTTATGCGTTGTGCATCATACGTTATGCGTTATGCGTTATGGGTTATGATTTTTGCGTTATGCGATATGCGTTATGCCTTTTACGTTATGCGTTATGCGTTATTCGTTATGAGTTATAAGTTATGCGTAATGCGTTATGCGTTATGCGTTATGCATTATGCGTTGTGCATTATGTGTTATGCGTTATGCGTTATGGGTTATGGGTTATGCGTTATGCGTTATGCATTTTGCGTTATGCGCCATGCGTTATGCGTAATGAGTTATAAGTTATGCGTTATGCGTTATGCGTTAAGCGTTATGCGTTATGCGTTATGCGTTATGCGTTATGCGTTATGCGTTATATGTTATGCGTTATGCGTTCTGCGTTATGGGTTATGGGTTATGGTTTATGCGTTATGCTTTATGCGTTATGCTTTATGCGTTATGCTTTATGCGTTATGCGTTATGCGGTATGCGTTATGCGTTATGCGTTATGTGTTATGAATTGTGCGTTGTGCGTTCTGCGTTATGGGTTATGGGTTATGCGTTATGCTTTATGCGTTATGCATTTTGCGTTATGCGTTATTAGTTATGAGTTATGCGTTATGCGTTATGCTTTATGCGTTATGCGTGATCCGTTATGCGTTAGGCGTTATGCGTTATGCGTTATGCGTTATGCGTTATGCGTTATGCGTTATGCGTTATGGGTTATGAATTATGCGTTATGCGATATGCGTTATGCCTTTTGCGTTATGCGTTATGCATTATGCGTTATGCGTTATGCGTTATGGGTTATGGGTTATGCATTATGCGTTATGCGTTATGCGTTATGCGTTATGGGTTATGCTTTTTGCGTTATGCGCCATGCGTTATGCGTTATGAGTTATAAGTTATGCGTTTCCTTTTTGCGTTATGCGTTTTGCGTTATAGGTTATGCGATATGCGTTATGCGTTATGCGTTATGTGTTATGAATTGTGCGTTGTGCGTTCTGCGTTATGGGTTATGAGTTATGCTTTATGCGTTATGCTTTATGCGTTATGCGTTATGCGTTATGCCTTATGCGTTATGCGTTATGCGTTATGCCTTTTGCGTTATGCGTTATGAGTTATAAGTTATGCGTTATGCGTTATGCGTTATGCGTTATGCGTTATGCGTTATGCGTTATGCGTTATGCCTTTTGCGTTATGCGTTATGCGTTATGAGTTTTGCGTTATACGTTATGCGGTATTCGTTATGCGTTGTGCATCATACGTTATGCGTTATGCGTTATGGGTTATGATTTTTGCGTTATGCGATATGCGTTATGCCTTTTACGTTATGCGTTATGCGTTATTCGTTATGAGTTATAAGTTATGCGTTATACGTTATGCGTTATGCGTTTTGCGTTATAGGTTATGCGATATGCGTTATGCGTTATGCGTTATGCGTTTTGCGTTATAAGTTATGCGATATGCGTTATGCGTTATGCGTTATGCGTTATGTGTTATGAATTGTGCGTTGTGCGTTCTGCGTTATGGGTTATGGGTTATGGTTTATGCGTTATGCTTTATGCGTTATGCTTTATGCGTAATGCTTTATGCGTTATGCGTTATGCGTTATGCGTTATGCGTTATGCGTTATGCGTTATGCCTTTTGCGTTATGCGTTATGCGTTATGAGTTTTGCGTTATACGTTATGCGGTATTCGTTATGCGTTATGCATTATGCGTTAACGTTATGCGTTATGCCTTTTGCGTTATGCGTTTTGCGTTATGCGTTATGCGTTATGCGTTATGTGTTATGAATTGTGCGTTGTGCGTTCTGCGTTATGGGTTATGGGTTATGCGTTATGCGTTATGCGTTATGCATTTTGCGTTGTGCGTTCTGCGTTATGGGTTATGGGTTATGCGTTATGCTTTATGCGTTATGCGTGATCCGTTATGCGTTAGGCGTTATGCGTTATGCGTTATGCGTTATGCGTTATGCGTTATGCGTTATGCGTTATGCGTTATCCGTTATGGGTTATGAATTATGCGTTATGCGATATGCGTTATGCCTTTTGCGTTATGCGTTATGCATTATGCGTTATGCGTTATGGGTTATGGGTTATGCATTATGCGTTATGCGTTATGCGTTATGCGTTATGGGTTATGCTTTTTGCGTTATGCGCCATGCGTTATGCGTTATGAGTTATAAGTTATGCGTTATGCGTTATGCGTTATGCGTTATGCGTTATGCGTTATGCGTTATGCGTTATGCGTTATGCGTTATGCGTTATGCGTTATGCGTTATGCGTTATGCGTTATGCGTTATGCGTTATGCGTTCTGCGTTATGGGTTATGAGTTATGCTTTATGCGTTATGCTTTATGCGTTATGCGTTATGCGTTATGCCTTATGCGTTATGCGTTATGCGTTATGCCTTTTGCGTTATGCGTTATGAGTTATAAGTTATGCGTTATGCGTTATGCTTTATGCGTTATGCGTTATGCGTTATGCGTTATGCCTTTTGCGTTATGCGTTATGCGTTATGAGTTTTGCGTTATACGTTATGCGGTATTCGTTATGCGTTGTGCATTATACGTTATGCGTTATGCGTTATGGGTTATGATTTTTGCGTTATGCGATATGCGTTATGCCTTTTACGTTATGCGTTATGCGTTATTCGTTATGAGTTATAAGTTATGCGTAATGCGTTATGCGTTATGCGTTATGCATTATGCGTTGTGCATTATGTGTTATGCGTTATGCGTTATGGGTTATGCGTTATGCGTTATGCGTTATGCATTTTGCGTTATGCGCCATGAGTTATGCGTTATGAGTTATTAGTTATGCGTTATGCGTTATGCGTTATGCCTTTTGCGTTATGCGTTATGAGTTATAAGTTATGCGTTATGCGTTATGCTTTATGCGTTATGCGTTATGCGTTATGCGTTATGCGTTATCCGTTATGCGTTTTGCGTTATGGGTTATGGTTTATGCGTTATGCTTTATGCGTTATGCTTTATGCGTTATGCGTTATGCGTTGTGCGTTGTGCGTTGTGCGTTATGGGTTATGGGTTATGCGTTATGCTTTATGCGTTATGCATTTTGCGTTATGCGTTATGCGTTATTCGTTATGAGTTATAAGTTATGCGTAATGCGTTATGCGTTATGCTTTATGCGTTATGCTTTATGCGTTATGCTTTATGCGTTATGCGTAATGCGTTATGATTTATGCGTTATGCGTGATCCGTTATGCGTTAGGCGTTATGCGTTATGCGTTATGAGTTATGAGTTATAAGTTATGCGTAATGCGTTATGCGTTATGCGTTATGCGTTATGCGTTATGCGTTATGCGTTATGCGTTATGCGTTATGAGTTATGCGATATGCGTTATGCGTTATGCGTTATGCGTTATGTGTTATGCGTTATGCGTTATGCGTTATGATTTATGCGTTATGCGTGATCCGTTATGCGTTATGCGTTATGCGTTATGCGTTATGAGTTATGCGTTATGCGTTATGCGTAATGCGTTATGATTTATGCGTTATGCGTGATCCGTTATGCGTTAGGCGTTATGCGTTATGCGTTATGAGTTATGAGTTATAAGTTATGCGTAATGCGTTATGCGTTATGCGTTATGCGTTATGCGTTATGAGTTATGCGTTATGCGTTATGCGTTATGCGTTATGCGTTATGCGTTATGCGTTATGCGTTATGCGTTATGCGTTATGCGTAATGCGTTATGCGTGATCCGTTATGCGTTAGGCGTTATGCGTTATGCGTTATGAGTTATGAGTTATAAGTTATGCGTAATGCGTTATGCGTTATGCGTTATGCGTTGTGCATTATGCGTTATGCGTTATGCGTTATGCGTTATGCGTTATGCGTTATGCGTTATGCGTTATGCCTTTTGCGTTATGCGTTATACGTTATGCGTTATGCGTTTTGCGTTATGAGTTATGCGTTATGCGTTTTGCGTTATACGTTATGCGTTATGCGTTTTGCGTTGTAGGTTATGCGATATGCGTTATGCGTTATGCGTGATGCGTTATGCTTTATGCGTTATGCGTTATGAGTTATACGTAATGCGTTATGCGTTATGCGTTATGCGTTATGCGTTATGCGTTCTGCGTTATGGGTTATGGTTTATGGGTTATGCGTAATGCGTTATGCGTTATGCGTTATGCATTATGCGTTGTGCATTATGTGTTATGCGTTATGCGTTATGGGTTATGGGTTATGCGTTATGCGTTATGCATTTTGCGTTATGCGCCATGCGTTATGCGTTATGAGTTATAAGTTATGCGTTATGCGTTATGCGTTATGCGTTATGCGTTATGCGTTATGCGTTATATGTTATGCGTTATGCGTTATGCGTTATGCGTCATGCGTTATGCGTTATGCGTTATGCGTTATACGTTATGCGTTATGAGTTATGAGTTATGCGTTATGCGTTATGCGTTATGCGTTATGCGTTATGCGTTATGCGTTATGCGTTATGCTTTATGCGTTATGCGTGATCCGTTATGCGTTTGGCGTTATGCGTTATGCGTTATGAGTTATGAGTTATAAGTTATGCGTAATGCGTTATGCGTTATGCGTTATGCGTTATTCGTTATGAGTTATAAGTTATGCGTAATGCGTTATGCGTTATGCGTTATGCATTATGCGTTGTGCATTATGTGCTATGCGTTAAGCGTTATGGGTTATGGGTTATGCGTAATGCTTTATGCATTTTGCGTTATGCGCCATGCGTTATGCGTTATGAGTTATGCGTTAGGCGTTATGCGTTATGCGTTATGAGTTATGAGTTATAAGTTATGCGTAATGCGTTATGCGTTATGCGTTATACGTTATGCGTTATGCGTTATGCGTTATGCGTTATATGTTATGCGTTATGCGTTATGCGTTATGCGTCATGCGTTATGCGTTTTGCGTTATGCGTTATACGTTATGCGTTATGAGTTATGAGTTATGCGTTATGCGTTATGCGTTATGCGTTATGCGTTATGCGTTATGCGTTATGCGTTATGCGTTATGCTTTATGCGTTATGCGTGATCCGTTATGCGTTTGGCGTTATGCGTTATGCGTTATGAGTTATGAGTTATAAGTTATGCGTAATGCGTTATGCGTTATGCGTTATTCGTTATGAGTTATAAGTTATGCGTAATGCGTTATGCGTTATGCGTTATGCATTATGCGTTGTGCATTATGTGCTATGCGTTAAGCGTTATGGGTTATGGGTTATGCGTAATGCTTTATGCATTTTGCGTTATGCGCCATGCGTTATGCGTTATGAGTTATGCGTTAGGCGTTATGCGTTATGCGTTATGAGTTATGAGTTATAAGTTATGCGTAATGCGTTATGCGTTATGCGTTATGCGTTATGCGTTATGCGTTGTGCAGTATGCGTTATGCGTTGTGCGTTATGCATTATGGGTTATGGGTTATGTGTTATGCGTTATGCATTTTGCGTTATGCGTTATGCGTTATGCATTTTGCGTTATGCGCCATGCGTTATGCGTTATGAGTTATAAGTTATGCGTTATGCGTTATGCGTTATGCGTTATGCGTTATGCGTTATGCGTTATGCGTTATGCGTTATGCGTTATGCGTTATGCGTTATGCGTTATGCGTTATACGTTTTGCGTTATGCGTTATGAGTTATGCGTTATGCGTTATGCCTTTGCGTTATGCGTTATGCGTTTTGCGTTATGCGTTATGATTTATGCGTTATGCGTGATCCGTTATGCGTTAGGCGTTATGCGTTATGCGTTATAGGTTATGAGTTATAAGTTATGCGTAATGCGTTATGCGTTATGCGTTATGCGTTCTGCGTTGTGCATTATGCGTTATGCGTTATGCGTTATGCGTTATGCGTTATGCCTTTTGCGTTATGCGTTATACGTTATGCGTTATGCGTTTTGCGTTATGAGTTATTCGTTATGCGTTTTGCGTTATACGTTATGCGTTATGCGTTTTGCGTTATAGGTTATGCGATATGCGTTATGCGTTATGCGTTATGCGTTATGTGTTATGAATTGTGCGTTGTGCGTTCTGCGTTATGGGTTATGGGTTATGGTTTATGCGTTATGCTTTAAGCGTTATGCTTTATGCGTTATGCGTGATCCGTTATGCGTTTGGCGTTATGCGTTATGTGTTATGAGTTATGAGTTATAAGTTATGCGTAATGCGTTATGCGTTATGCGTTATGCGTTGTGCATTATGTGTTATGCGCTATGCGTTATGGGTTATGGGTTATGCGTTATGCGTTATGCAGTTTGCGTTATGCGCCATGCGTTATGCGTTATGCGTTATCCGTTATGCGCTATGCGTTATGCGTTGTGCATTATGCGTTATGCGTTATGCGTTATGCGTTATGCGTTATGCCTTTTGCGTTATGCGTTATACGTTATGCGTTATGCGTTTTGCGTTATGAGTTATGCGTTATGCGTTTTGCGTTATGCGTTATGCGTTATTCGTTATGAGTTATAAGTTATGCGTAATGCGTTCTGCGTTATGCGTTATGCGTTGTGCATTATGTGTTATGCGCTATGCGTTATGGGTTATGGGTTATGCGTTATGCGTTATGCAGTTTGCGTTATGCGCCATGCGTTATGCGTTATGAGTTATAAGTTATGCGTTATGCGTTATGCGTTATGCGTTATGCGTTATATGTTATGCGTTATGCGTTATGCGTTATGCGTCATGCGTTATGCGTTATTCGTTATGCGTTATGCGTTATGAGTTATGCGTTATGCGTTATGCGTTATGCGTTATGCGTTATGCGTTATGCGTTATGCGTTATGCTTTATTCGTTATGCGTGATCCGTTTTGCGTTAGGCGTTATGCGTTGTGCGTTGTGCGTCCTGCGTTATGGGTTATGGGTTATGCGTTATGCTTTATGCGTTATGCATTTTGCGTTCTGCGTTATGCGTTATTCGTTATGAGTTAAAAGTTATGCTTAATGCGTTATGCCTTATGCGTTATGCATTATGCGTTGTGCATTATGTGTTATGCGCTATGCGTTATGGGTTATGGGTTATGCGTTATGCGTTATGCAGTTTGCGTTATGCGCCATGCGTTATGCGTTATGAGTTATAAGTTATGCGTTATGCGTTATGCGTTACGCGTTATGCGTTATGCGTTATATGTTATGCGTTATGCGTTATGCGTTATGCGTTATGCGTTATGCTTTATGCGTTATGCGTGATCCGTTATGCGTTAGGCGTTATGCGTTATGCGTTATGAGTTATGAGTTATAAGTTATGCGTAATGCGTAATGCGTTATGCGTTATGCGTTATGCGTTGTGCATTATACGTTATGCGTTGTGCGTTATGCGTTATGGGTTATGGGTTATGTGTTATGGTTTATGCGTTATGCCTTATGCGTTATGCGTTATGCGTTATGCCTTTTGCGTTATGCGTTATGAGTTATAAGTTATGCGTTATGCGTTAAGCTTTATGCGTTATGCGTTATGCGTTAGGCGTTATGCGTTATGCCTTTTGCGTTATGCGTTATGCGTTATGAGTTTTGCGTTATACGTTATGCGGTATTCGTTATGCGTTGTGCATCATACGTTATGCGTTATGCGTTATGGGTTATGATTTTTGCGTTATGCGATATGCGTTATGCCTTTTACGTTATGCGTTATGCGTTATTCGTTATGAGTTATAAGTTATGCGTAATGCGTTATGCGTTATGCGTTATGCATTATGCGTTGTGCATTATGTGTTATGCGTTATGCGTTATGGGTTATGGGTTATGCGTTATGCGTTATGCATTTTGCGTTATGCGCCATGCGTTATGCGTTATGAGTTATAAGTTATGCGTTATGCGTTATGCGTTAAGCGTTATGCGTTATGCGTTATGCGTTATGCGTTATGCGTTATGCGTTATATGTTATGCGTTATGCGTTCTGCGTTATGGGTTATGGGTTATGGTTTATGCGTTATGCTTTATGCGTTATGCTTTATGCGTTATGCTTTATGCGTTATGCGTTATGCGGTATGCGTTATGCGTTATGCCTCTTGCGTTATGCGTTATGCGTTATGAGTTATGCGTTATACGTTATGCGGTATTCGTTATGCGTTGTGCATTATACGTTATGCGTTATGGGTTATGATTTTTGCGTTATGCGATATGCGTTATGCCTTTTACGTTATGCGTTATGCGTTATTCGTTATGAGTTATACGTTATGCGTTATACGTTATGCGTTATGCGTTTTGCGTTATATGTTATGCGTTATGCGTTATGCGTTATGCGTTATGCGTTTTGCGTTATAGGTTATGCGATATGCGTTATGCGTTATGCGTTATGTGTAATGAATTGTGCGTTGTGCGTTCTGCGTTATGGGTTATGGGTTATGCGTTATGCTTTATGCGTTATGCATCTTGCGTTATGCGTTATTAGTTATGAGTTATGCGTTATGCGTTATGCTTTATGCGTTATGCGTGATCCGTTATGCGTTAGGCGTTATGCGTTATGCGTTATGCGTTATGCGTTATGCGTTATGCGTTATGCGTTATGGGTTATGCATTATGCGTTATGCGATATGCGTTATGCCTTTTGCGTTATGCGTTATGCATTATGCGTTATGCGTTATGCGTTATGGGTTATGGGTTATGCATTATGCGTTATGCGTTATGCGTTATGCGTTATGGGTTATGCTTTTTGCGTTATGCGCCATGCGTTATGCGTTATGAGTTATAAGTTATGCGTTATGCGTTATGCGTTATGCGTTTTGCGTTATAGGTTATGCGATATGCGTTATGCGTTATGCGTTATGTGTTATGAATTGTGCGTTGTGCGTTCTGCGTTATGGGTTATGAGTTATGCTTTATGCGTTATGCTTTATGCGTTATGCGTTATGCGTTATGCGTTATGCGTTATGCGTTATGCGTTATGCCTTTTGCGTTATGCGTTATGAGTTATAAGTTATGCGTTATGCGTTAAGCTTTATGCGTTATGCGTTATGCGTTATGCGTTATGCGTTATGCGTTATGCCTTTTGCGTTATGCGTTATGCGTTATGAGTTTTGCGTTATACGTTATGCGGTATTCGTTATGCGTTGTGCATCATACGTTATGCGTTATGCGTTATGGGTTATGATTTTTGCGTTATGCGATATGCGTTATGCCTTTTACGTTATGCGTTATGCGTTATTCGTTATGAGTTATAAGTTATGCGTAATGCGTTATGCGTTAGGCGTTATGCATTATGCGTTGTGCATTA
Source organism: Lasioglossum morio (assembly GCA_916610235.2). Taxonomy (NCBI): domain Eukaryota; kingdom Metazoa; phylum Arthropoda; class Insecta; order Hymenoptera; family Halictidae; genus Lasioglossum; species Lasioglossum morio. The sequence continues at coordinate 1,565,477 of CAKAJA020000151.1, read as the reverse complement.
TGTGTTATGCGTTATGCGTTATGGGTTATGGGTTATGCGTTATGCGTTATGCATTTTGCGTTATGCGCCATGCGTTATGCGTTATAAGTTATGCGTTATGCGTTATGCGTTAAGCGTTATGCGTTATGCGTTATGCGTTATGCGTTATGCGTTATGCGTTATGCGTTATATGTTATGCGTTATGCGTTCTGCGTTATGGGTTATGGGTTATGGTTTATGCGTTATGCTTTATGCGTTATGCTTTATGCGTTATGCTTTATGCGTTATGCGTTATGCGGTATGCGTTATGCGTTATGCCTCTTGCGTTATGCGTTATGCGTTATGAGTTTTGCGTTATACGTTATGCGGTATTCGTTATGCGTTGTGCATTATACGTTATGCGTTATGGGTTATGATTTTTGCGTTATGCGATATGCGTTATGCCTTTTACGTTATGCGTTATGCGTTATTCGTTATGAGTTATAAGTTATGCGTTATACGTTATGCGTTATGCGTTTTGCGTTATAGGTTATGCGATATGCGTTATGCGTTATGCGTTATGCGTTTTGCGTTATAAGTTATGCGATATGCGTTATGCGTTATGCGTTATGTGTTATGAATTGTGCGTTGTGCGTTCTGCGTTATGGGTTATGGGTTATGGTTTATGCGTTATGCTTTATGCGTTATGCTTTATGCGTAATGCTTTATGCGTTATGCGTTATGCGTTATGCGTTATGCGTTATGCGTTATGCGTTATGCCTTTTGCGTTATGCGTTATGCGTTATGAGTTTTGCGTTATACGTTATGCGGTATTCGTTATGCGTTATGCATTATGCGTTAACGTTATGCGTTATGCCTTTTGCGTTATGCGTTTTGCGTTATGCGTTATGCGTTATGCGTTATGTGTTATGAATTGTGCGTTGTGCGTTCTGCGTTATGGGTTATGGGTTATGCGTTATGCTTTATGCGTTATGCATTTTGCGTTGTGCGTTCTGCGTTATGGGTTATGGGTTATGCGTTATGCTTTATGCGTTATGCGTGATCCGTTATGCGTTAGGCGTTATGCGTTATGCGTTATGCGTTATGCGTTATGCGTTATGCGTTATGCGTTATCCGTTATGGGTTATGAATTATGCGTTATGCGATATGCGTTATGCCTTTTGCGTTATGCGTTATGCATTATGCGTTATGCGTTATGGGTTATGGGTTATGCATTATGCGTTATGCGTTATGCGTTATGCGTTATGGGTTATGCTTTTTGCGTTATGCGCCATGCGTTATGCGTTATGAGTTATAAGTTATGCGTTATGCGTTATGCGTTATGCGTTATGCGTTATGCGTTATGCGTTATGCGTTATGCGTTATGCGTTATGCGTTATGCGTTATGCGTTATGCGTTCTGCGTTATGGGTTATGGGTTATGGTTTATGCGTTATGCGTTATGCGTTATGCGTTATGCGTTATGCCTTTTGCGTTATGCGTTATACGTTATGCGTTATGCGTTTTGCGTTATGAGTTATGCGTTATGCGTTTTGCGTTATGCGTTATGCGTTATTCGTTATGAGTTATAAGTTATGCGTAATGCGTTCTGCGTTATGCGTTATGCGTTGTGCATTATGTGTTATGCGCTATGCGTTATGGGTTATGGGTTATGCGTTATGCGTTATGCAGTTTGCGTTATGCGCCATGCGTTATGCGTTATGAGTTATAAGTTATGCGTTATGCGTTATGCGTTATGCGTTATGCGTTATATGTTATGCGTTATGCGTTATGCGTTATGCGTCATGCGTTATGCGTTATTCGTTATGCGTTATGCGTTATGAGTTATGCGTTATGCGTTATGCGTTATGCGTTATGCGTTATGCGTTATGCGTTATGCTTTATTCGTTATGCGTGATCCGTTTTGCGTTAGGCGTTATGCGTTGTGCGTTGTGCGTCCTGCGTTATGGGTTATGGGTTATGCGTTATGCTTTATGCGTTATGCATTTTGCGTTCTGCGTTATGCGTTATTCGTTATGAGTTAAAAGTTATGCTTAATGCGTTATGCCTTATGCGTTATGCATTATGCGTTGTGCATTATGTGTTATGCGCTATGCGTTATGGGTTATGGGTTATGCGTTATGCGTTATGCAGTTTGCGTTATGCGCCATGCGTTATGCGTTATGAGTTATAAGTTATGCGTTATGCGTTATGCGTTACGCGTTATGCGTTATGCGTTATATGTTATGCGTTATGCGTTATGCGTTATGCGTTATGCGTTATGCTTTATGCGTTATGCGTGATCCGTTATGCGTTAGGCGTTATGCGTTATGCGTTATGAGTTATGAGTTATAAGTTATGCGTAATGCGTAATGCGTTATGCGTTATGCGTTATGCGTTGTGCATTATACGTTATGCGTTGTGCGTTATGCGTTATGGGTTATGGGTTATGTGTTATGGTTTATGCGTTATGCCTTATGCGTTATGCGTTATGCGTTATGCCTTTTGCGTTATGCGTTATGAGTTATAAGTTATGCGTTATGCGTTAAGCTTTATGCGTTATGCGTTATGCGTTATGCGTTATGGGTTATGCTTTTTGCGTTATGCGCCATGCGTTATGCGTTATGAGTTATAAGTTATGCGTTATGCGTTATGCGTTATGCGTTTTGCGTTATAGGTTATGCGATATGCGTTATGCGTTATGCGTTATGTGTTATGAATTGTGCGTTGTGCGTTCTGCGTTATGGGTTATGAGTTATGCGTTATGCGTTATGCTTTATGCGTTATGCGTTATGCGTTATGCGTTATGCGTTATGCGTTATGCGTTATGCCTTTTGCGTTATGCGTTATGAGTTATAAGTTATGCGTTATGCGTTAAGCTTTATGCGTTATGCGTTATGCGTTATGCGTTATGCGTTATGCGTTATGCCTTTTGCGTTATGCGTTATGCGTTATGAGTTTTGCGTTATACGTTATGCGGTATTCGTTATGCGTTGTGCATCATACGTTATGCGTTATGCGTTATGGGTTATGATTTTTGCGTTATGCGATATGCGTTATGCCTTTTACGTTATGCGTTATGCGTTATTCGTTATGAGTTATAAGTTATGCGTAATGCGTTATGCGTTAGGCGTTATGCATTATGCGTTGTGCATTATGTGTTATGCGTTATGCGTTATGGGTTATGGGTTATGCGTTATGCGTTATGCATTTTGCGTTATGCGCCATGCGTTATGCGTTATGAGTTATAAGTTATGCGTTATGCGTTATGCGTTATGCGTTATGCGTTATGCGTTATGCGTTATGCGTTATGCGTTATGCGTTATGCGTTATGCGTTATATGTTATGCGTTATGCGTTCTGCGTTATGGGTTATGGGTTATGGTTTATGCGTTATGCTTTATGCGTTATGCTTTATGCGTTATGCTTTATGCGTTATGCGTTATGCGGTATGCGTTATGCGTTATGCCTCTTGCGTTATGCGTTATGCGTTATGAGTTTTGCGTTATACGTTATGCGGTATTCGTTATGCGTTGTGCATTATACGTTATGCGTTATGGGTTATGATTTTTGCGTTATGCGATATGCGTTATGCCTTTTACGTTATGCGTTATGCGTTATTCGTTATGAGTTATAAGTTATGCGTTATACGTTATGCGTTATGCGTTTTGCGTTATAGGTTATGCGATATGCGTTATGCGTTATGCGTTATGCGTTTTGCGTTTTGCGTTATAAGTTATGCGATATGCGTTATGCGTTATGCGTTATGCGTTATGTGTTATGAATTGTGCGTTGTGCGTTCTGCGTTATGGGTTATGGGTTATGGTTTATGCGTTATGCTTTATGCGTTATGCTTTATGCGTAATGCTTTATGCGTTATGCGTTATGCGTTATGCGTTATGCGTTATGCGTTATGCGTTATGCCTTTTGCGTTATGCGTTATGCGTTATGAGTTTTGCGTTATACGTTATGCGGTATTCGTTATGCGTTATGCATTATGCGTTAACGTTATGCGTTATGCCTTTTGCGTTATGCGTTTTGCGTTATGCGTTATGCGTTATGCGTTATGTGTTATGAATTGTGCGTTGTGCGTTCTGCGTTATGGGTTATGGGTTATGCGTTATGCTTTATGCGTTATGCATTTTGCGTTGTGCGTTCTGCGTTATGGGTTATGGGTTATGCGTTATGCTTTATGCGTTATGCGTGATCCGTTATGCGTTATGCGTTATGCGTTATGCGTTATGCGTTATGCGTTATGCGTTATGCGTTATGCGTTATCCGTTATGGGTTATGAATTATGCGTTATGCGATATGCGTTATGCCTTTTGCGTTATGCGTTATGCATTATGCGTTATGCGTTATGGGTTATGGGTTATGCATTATGCGTTATGCGTTATGCGTTATGCGTTATGGGTTATGCTTTATGCGTTATGCGCCATGCGTTATGCGTTATGAGTTATAAGTTATGCGTTATGCGTTATGCGTTATGCGTTATGCGTTATGCGTTATGCGTTATGCGTTATGCGTTATGCGTTATGCGTTATGCGTTATGCGTTATGCGTTCTGCGTTATGGGTTATGAGTTATGCTTTATGCGTTATGCTTTATGCGTTATGCGTTATGCGTTATGCCTTATGCGTTATGCGTTATGCGTTATGCCTTATGCGTTATGCGTTATGGGTTATGAGTTATGCGTTATGCGTTATGCTTTATGCGTTATGCGTTATGCGTTATGCGTTATGCCTTTTGCGTTATGCGTTATGCGTTATGAGTTTTGCGTTATACGTTATGCGGTATTCGTTATGCGTTGTGCATTATACGTTATGCGTTATGCGTTATGGGTTATGATTTTTGCGTTATGCGATATGCGTTATGCCTTTTACGTTATGCGTTATGCGTTATTCGTTATGAGTTATAAGTTATGCGTAATGCGTTATGCGTTATGCGTTATGCATTATGCGTTGTGCATTATGTGTTATGCGTTATGCGTTATGGGTTATGGGTTATGCGTTATGCGTTATGCATTTTGCGTTATGCGCCATGAGTTATGCGTTATGAGTTATAAGTTATGCGTTATGCGTTATGCGTTATGCCTTTTGCGTTATGCGTTATGAGTTATAAGTTATGCGTTATGCGTTATGCTTTATGCGTTATGCGTTATGCGTTATGCGTTATGCGTTATGCGTTATGCCTTTTGCGTTATGGGTTATGGTTTATGCGTTATGCTTTATGCGTTATGCTTTATGCGTTATGCGTTATGCGTTGTGCGTTGTGCGTTGTGCGTTATGGGTTATGGGTTATGCGTTATGCTTTATGCGTTATGCATTTTGCGTTATGCGTTATGCGTTATTCGTTATGAGTTATAAGTTATGCGTAATGCGTTATGCGTTATGCTTTATGCGTTATGCTTTATGCGTTATGCTTTATGCGTTATGCGTAATGCGTTATGATTTATGCGTTATGCGTGATCCGTTATGCGTTAGGCGTTATGCGTTATGCGTTATGAGTTATGAGTTATAAGTTATGCGTAATGCGTTATGCGTTATGCGTTATGCGTTATGCGTTATGCGTTATGCGTTATGCGTTATGCGTTATGAGTAATGCGATATGCGTTATGCGTTATGCGTTATGCGTTATGCGTTATGCGTTATGCGTTATGCGTTATGATTTATGCGTTATGCGTGATCCGTTATGCGTTATGCGTTATGCGTTATGCGTTATGAGTTATGCGTTATGCGTTATGCGTAATGCGTTATGATTTATGCGTTATGCGTGATCCGTTATGCGTTAGGCGTTATGCGTTATGCGTTATGAGTTATGAGTTATAAGTTATGCGTAATGCGTTATGCGTTATGCGTTATGAGTTATGCGTTATGCGTTATGCGTTATGCGTTATGCGTTATGCGTTATGCGTTATGCGTTATGCGTTATGCGTTATGCGTAATGCGTTATGCGTGATCCGTTATGCGTTAGGCGTTATGCGTTATGCGTTATGAGTTATGAGTTATAAGTTATGCGTAATGCGTTATGCGTTATGCGTTATGCGTTGTGCATTATGCGTTATGCGTTATGCGTTATGCCTTTTGCGTTATGCGTTATGAGTTATAAGTTATGCGTTATGCGTTATGCGTTATGCGTTATGCGTTATGCGTTATGCGTTATGCCTTTTGCGTTATGCGTTATGCGTTATGAGTTTTGCGTTATACGTTATGCGGTATTCGTTATGCGTTGTGCATCATACGTTATGCGTTATGCGTTATGGGTTATGATTTTTGCGTTATGCGATATGCGTTATGCCTTTTACGTTATGCGTTATGCGTTATTCGTTATGAGTTATAAGTTATGCGTTATACGTTATGCGTTATGCGTTTTGCGTTATAGGTTATGCGATATGCGTTATGCGTTATGCGTTATGCGTTTTGCGTTATAAGTTATGCGATATGCGTTATGCGTTATGCGTTATGCGTTATGTGTTATGAATTGTGCGTTGTGCGTTCTGCGTTATGGGTTATGGGTTATGGTTTATGCGTTATGCTTTATGCGTTATGCTTTATGCGTAATGCTTTATGCGTTATGCGTTATGCGTTATGCGTTATGCGTTATGCGTTATGCCTTTTGCGTTATGCGTTATGCGTTATGAGTTTTGCGTTATACGTTATGCGGTATTCGTTATGCGTTATGCATTATGCGTTAACGTTATGCGTTATGCCTTTTGCGTTATGCGTTTTGCGTTATGCGTTATGCGTTATGCGTTATGTGTTATGAATTGTGCGTTGTGCGTTCTGCGTTATGGGTTATGGGTTATGCGTTATGCTTTATGCGTTATGCATTTTGCGTTGTGCGTTCTGCGTTATGGGTTATGGGTTATGCGTTATGCTTTATGCGTTATGCGTGATCCGTTATGCGTTAGGCGTTATGCGTTATGCGTTATGCGTTATGCGTTATGCGTTATGCGTTATGCGTTATGCGTTATCCGTTATGGGTTATGAATTATGCGTTATGCGATATGCGTTATGCCTTTTGCGTTATGCGTTATGCATTATGCGTTATGCGTTATGGGTTATGGGTTATGCATTATGCGTTATGCGTTATGCGTTATGCGTTATGGGTTATGCTTTTTGCGTTATGCGCCATGCGTTATGCGTTATGAGTTATAAGTTATGCGTTATGCGTTATGCGTTATGCGTTATGCGTTATGCGTTATGCGTTATGCGTTATGCGTTATGCGTTATGCGTTATGCGTTATGCGTTATGCGTTATGCGTTATGCGTTATGCGTTCTGCGTTATGGGTTATGAGTTATGCTTTATGCGTTATGCTTTATGCGTTATGCGTTATGCGTTATGCCTTATGCGTTATGCGTTATGCGTTATGCCTTTTGCGTTATGCGTTATGCGTTATGCTTTATGCGTTATGCGTTATGCGTTATGCGTTATGCCTTTTGCGTTATGCGTTATGCGTTATGAGTTTTGCGTTATACGTTATGCGGTATTCGTTATGCGTTGTGCATTATACGTTATGCGTTATGCGTTATGGGTTATGATTTTTGCGTTATGCGATATGCGTTATGCCTTTTACGTTATGCGTTATGCGTTATTCGTTATGAGTTATAAGTTATGCGTAATGCGTTATGCGTTATGCGTTATGCATTATGCGTTGTGCATTATGTGTTATGCGTTATGCGTTATGGGTTATGGGTTATGCGTTATGCGTTATGCATTTTGCGTTATGCGCCATGAGTTATGCGTTATGAGTTATAAGTTATGCGTTATGCGTTATGCGTTATGCCTTTTGCGTTATGCGTTATGAGTTATAAGTTATGCGTTATGCGTTATGCTTTATGCGTTATGCGTTATGCGTTATGCGTTATGCGTTATGCGTTATGCCTTTTGCGTTATGGGTTATGGTTTATGCGTTATGCTTTATGCGTTATGCTTTATGCGTTATGCGTTATGCGTTGTGCGTTGTGCGTTGTGCGTTATGGGTTATGGGTTATGCGTTATGCTTTATGCGTTATGCATTTTGCGTTATGCGTTATGCGTTATTCGTTATGAGTTATAAGTTATGCGTAATGCGTTATGCGTTATGCTTTATGCGTTATGCTTTATGCGTTATGCTTTATGCGTTATGCGTAATGCGTTATGATTTATGCGTTATGCGTGATCCGTTATGCGTTAGGCGTTATGCGTTATGCGTTATGAGTTATGAGTTATAAGTTATGCGTAATGCGTTATGCGTTATGCGTTATGCGTTATGCGTTATGCGTTATGCGTTATGCGTTATGCGTTATGAGTTATGCGATATGCGTTATGCGTTATGCGTTATGCGTTATGTGTTATGCGTTATGCGTTATGCGTTATGATTTATGCGTTATGCGTTATGCGTTATGCGTTATGCGTTATGCGTTATGAGTTATGCGTTATGCGTTATGCGTAATGCGTTATGATTTATGCGTTATGCGTGATCCGTTATGCGTTAGGCGTTATGCGTTATGCGTTATGAGTTATGAGTTATAAGTTATGCGTAATGCGTTATGCGTTATGCGTTATGCGTTATGCGTTATGAGTTATGCGTTATGCGTTATGCGTTATGCGTTATGCGTTATGCGTTATGCGTTATGCGTTATGCGTTATGCGTAATGCGTTATGCGTGATCCGTTATGCGTTAGGCGTTATGCGTTATGCGTTATGAGTTATGAGTTATAAGTTATGCGTAATGCGTTATGCGTTATGCGTTATGCGTTGTGCATTATGCGTTATGCGTTATGCGTTATGCGTTATGCGTTATGCGTTATGCGTTATGCGTTATGCCTTTTGCGTTATGCGTTATACGTTATGCGTTATGCGTTTTGCGTTATGAGTTATGCGTTATGCGTTTTGCGTTATACGTTATGCGTTATGCGTTTTGCGTTGTAGGTTATGCGATATGCGTTATGCGTTATGCGTGATGCGTTATGCTTTATGCGTTATGCGTTATGAGTTATACGTAATGCGTTATGCGTTATGCGTTATGCGTTATGCGTTATGCGTTATGCGTTATGCGTTATGGTTTATGGGTTATGCGTAATGCGTTATGCGTTATGCGTTATGCATTATGCGTTGTGCATTATGTGTTATGCGTTATGCGTTATGGGTTATGGGTTATGCGTTATGCGTTATGCATTTTGCGTTATGCGCCATGCGTTATGCGTTATGAGTTATAAGTTATGCGTTATGCGTTATGCGTTATGCGTTATGCGTTATGCGTTATATGTTATGCGTTATGCGTTATGCGTTATGCGTCATGCGTTATGCGTTATGCGTTATGCGTTATACGTTATGCGTTATGAGTTATGAGTTATGCGTTATGCGTTATGCGTTATGCGTTATGCGTTATGCGTTATGCGTTATGCGTTATGCTTTATGCGTTATGCGTGATCCGTTATGCGTTTGGCGTTATGCGTTATGCGTTATGAGTTATGAGTTATAAGTTATGCGTAATGCGTTATGCGTTATGCGTTATGCGTTATTCGTTATGAGTTATAAGTTATGCGTAATGCGTTATGCGTTATGCGTTATGCATTATGCGTTGTGCATTATGTGCTATGCGTTAAGCGTTATGGGTTATGGGTTATGCGTAATGCTTTATGCATTTTGCGTTATGCGCCATGCGTTATGCGTTATGCGTTATGCGTTAGGCGTTATGCGTTATGCGTTATGCGTTATGAGTTATAAGTTATGCGTAATGCGTTATGCGTTATGCGTTATGCGTTATGCGTTATGCGTTATGCGTTATGCGTTATATGTTATGCGTTATGCGTTATGCGTTATGCGTCATGCGTTATGCGTTTTGCGTTATGCGTTATACGTTATGCGTTATGAGTTATGAGTTATGCGTTATGCGTTATGCGTTATGCGTTATGCGTTATGCGTTATGCGTTATGCGTTATGCGTTATGCTTTATGCGTTATGCGTTATGCGTTATGCGTTTGGCGTTATGCGTTATGCGTTATGAGTTATGAGTTATAAGTTATGCGTAATGCGTTATGCGTTATGCGTTATTCGTTATGAGTTATAAGTTATGCGTAATGCGTTATGCGTTATGCGTTATGCATTATGCGTTGTGCATTATGTGCTATGCGTTAAGCGTTATGGGTTATGGGTTATGCGTAATGCTTTATGCATTTTGCGTTATGCGCCATGCGTTATGCGTTATGAGTTATGCGTTAGGCGTTATGCGTTATGCGTTATGAGTTATGAGTTATAAGTTATGCGTAATGCGTTATGCGTTATGCGTTATGCGTTATGCGTTATGCGTTGTGCAGTATGCGTTATGCGTTGTGCGTTATGCATTATGGGTTATGGGTTATGTGTTATGCGTTATGCATTTTGCGTTATGCGTTATGCGTTATGCATTTTGCGTTATGCGCCATGCGTTATGCGTTATGAGTTATAAGTTATGCGTTATGCGTTATGCGTTATGCGTTATGCGTTATGCGTTATATGTTATGCGTTATGCGTTATGCGTTATGCGTCATGCGTTATGCGTTATGCGTTATACGTTTTGCGTTATGCGTTATGAGTTATGCGTTATGCGTTATGCCTTTGCGTTATGCGTTATGCGTTTTGCGTTATGCGTTATGATTTATGCGTTATGCGTGATCCGTTATGCGTTAGGCGTTATGCGTTATGCGTTATAGGTTATGAGTTATAAGTTATGCGTAATGCGTTATGCGTTATGCGTTATGCGTTCTGCGTTGTGCATTATGCGTTATGCGTTATGCGTTATGCGTTATGCGTTATGCCTTTTGCGTTATGCGTTATACGTTATGCGTTATGCGTTTTGCGTTATGAGTTATTCGTTATGCGTTTTGCGTTATACGTTATGCGTTATGCGTTTTGCGTTATAGGTTATGCGATATGCGTTATGCGTTATGCGTTATGCGTTATGTGTTATGAATTGTGCGTTGTGCGTTCTGCGTTATGGGTTATGGGTTATGGTTTATGCGTTATGCTTTAAGCGTTATGCTTTATGCGTTATGCGTGATCCGTTATGCGTTTGGCGTTATGCGTTATGTGTTATGAGTTATGAGTTATAAGTTATGCGTAATGCGTTATGCGTTATGCGTTATGCGTTGTGCATTATGTGTTATGCGCTATGCGTTATGGGTTATGGGTTATGCGTTATGCGTTATGCAGTTTGCGTTATGCGCCATGCGTTATGCGTTATGCGTTATCCGTTATGCGTTATGCGTTATGCGTTGTGCATTATGCGTTATGCGTTATGCGTTATGCGTTATGCGTTATGCCTTTTGCGTTATGCGTTATGCGTTGTGCATTATGTGTTATGCGCTATGCGTTATGGGTTATGGGTTATGCGTTATGCGTTATGCAGTTTGCGTTATGCGCCATGCGTTATGCGTTATGAGTTATAAGTTATGCGTTATGCGTTATGCGTTATGCGTTATGCGTTATATGTTATGCGTTATGCGTTATGCGTTATGCGTCATGCGTTATGCGTTATTCGTTATGCGTTATGCGTTATGAGTTATGCGTTATGCGTTATGCGTTATGCGTTATGCGTTATGCGTTATGCGTTATGCTTTATTCGTTATGCGTGATCCGTTTTGCGTTAGGCGTTATGCGTTGTGCGTTGTGCGTCCTGCGTTATGGGTTATGGGTTATGCGTTATGCTTTATGCGTTATGCATTTTGCGTTCTGCGTTATGCGTTATTCGTTATGAGTTAAAAGTTATGCTTAATGCGTTATGCCTTATGCGTTATGCATTATGCGTTGTGCATTATGTGTTATGCGCTATGCGTTATGGGTTATGGGTTATGCGTTATGCGTTATGCAGTTTGCGTTATGCGCCATGCGTTATGCGTTATGAGTTATAAGTTATGCGTTATGCGTTATGCGTTACGCGTTATGCGTTATGCGTTATATGTTATGCGTTATGCGTTATGCGTTATGCGTTATGCGTTATGCTTTATGCGTTATGCGTGATCCGTTATGCGTTAGGCGTTATGCGTTATGCGTTATGAGTTATGAGTTATAAGTTATGCGTAATGCGTAATGCGTTATGCGTTATGCGTTATGCGTTGTGCATTATACGTTATGCGTTGTGCGTTATGCGTTATGGGTTATGGGTTATGTGTTATGGTTTATGCGTTATGCCTTATGCGTTATGCGTTATGCGTTATGCCTTTTGCGTTATGCGTTATGAGTTATAAGTTATGCGTTATGCGTTAAGCTTTATGCGTTATGCGTTATGCGTTAGGCGTTATGCGTTATGCCTTTTGCGTTATGCGTTATGCGTTATGAGATTTGCGTTATACGTTATGCGGTATTCGTTATGCGTTGTGCATCATACGTTATGCGTTATGCGTTATGGGTTATGATTTTTGCGTTATGCGATATGCGTTATGCCTTTTACGTTATGCGTTATGCGTTATTCGTTATGAGTTATAAGTTATGCGTAATGCGTTATGCGTTATGCGTTATGCATTATGCGTTGTGCATTATGTGTTATGCGTTATGCGTTATGGGTTATGGGTTATGCGTTATGCGTTATGCATTTTGCGTTATGCGCCATGCGTTATGCGTTATGAGTTATAAGTTATGCGTTATGCGTTATGCGTTAAGCGTTATGCGTTATGCGTTATGCGTTATGCGTTATGCGTTATGCGTTATATGTTATGCGTTATGCGTTCTGCGTTATGGGTTATGGGTTATGGTTTATGCGTTATGCTTTATGCGTTATGCTTTATGCGTTATGCTTTATGCGTTATGCGTTATGCGGTATGCGTTATGCGTTATGCCTCTTGCGTTATGCGTTATGCGTTATGAGTTTTGCGTTATACGTTATGCGGTATTCGTTATGCGTTGTGCATTATACGTTATGCGTTATGGGTTATGATTTTTGCGTTATGCGATATGCGTTATGCCTTTTACGTTATGCGTTATGCGTTATTCGTTATGAGTTATAAGTTATGCGTTATGCGTTATGCGTTATGCGTTTTGCGTTATGTGTTATGCGATATGCGTTATGCGTTATGCGTTATGCGTTTTGCGTTATAGGTTATGCGATATGCGTTATGCGTTATGCGTTATGTGTTATGAATTGTGCGTTGTGCGTTCTGCGTTATGGGTTATGGGTTATGCGTTATGCTTTATGCGTTATGCATTTTGCGTTATGCGTTATTAGTTATGAGTTATGCGTTATGCGTTATGCTTTATGCGTTATGCGTGATCCGTTATGCGTTAGGCGTTATGCGTTATGCGTTATGCGTTATGCGTTATGCGTTATGCGTTATGCGTTATGGGTTATGAATTATGCGTTATGCGATATGCGTTATGCCTTTTGCGTTATGCGTTATGCATTATGCGTTATGCGTTATGCGTTATGGGTTATGGGTTATGCATTATGCGTTATGCGTTATGCGTTATGCGTTATGGGTTATGCTTTTTGCGTTATGCGCCATGCGTTATGCGTTATGAGTTATAAGTTATGCGTTATGCGTTATGCGTTATGCGTTTTGCGTTATAGGTTATGCGATATGCGTTATGCGTTATGCGTTATGTGTTATGAATTGTGCGTTGTGCGTTCTGCGTTATGGGTTATGAGTTATGCTTTATGCGTTATGCTTTATGCGTTATGCGTTATGCGTTATGCCTTATGCGTTATGCGTTATGCGTTATGCCTTTTGCGTTATGCGTTATGAGTTATAAGTTATGCGTTATGCGTTAAGCTTTATGCGTTATGCGTTATGCGTTATGCGTTATGCGTTATGCGTTATGCCTTTTGCGTTATGCGTTATGCGTTATGAGTTTTGCGTTATACGTTATGCGGTATTCGTTATGCGTTGTGCATCATACGTTATGCGTTATGCGTTATGGGTTATGATTTTTGCGTTATGCGATATGCGTTATGCCTTTTACGTTATGCGTTATGCGTTATTCGTTATGAGTTATAAGTTATGCGTAATGCGTTATGCGTTAGGCGTTATGCATTATGCGTTGTGCATTATGTGTTATGCGTTATGCGTTATGGGTTATGGGTTATGCGTTATGCGTTATGCATTTTGCGTTATGCGCCATGCGTTATGCGTTATGAGTTATAAGTTATGCGTTATGCGTTATGCGTTAAGCGTTATGCGTTATGCGTTATGCGTTATGCGTTATGCGTTATGCGTTATGCGTTATATGTTATGCGTTATGCGTTCTGCGTTATGGGTTATGGGTTATGGTTTATGCGTTATGCTTTATGCGTTATGCTTTATGCGTTATGCTTTATGCGTTATGCGTTATGCGGTATGCGTTATGCGTTATGCCTCTTGCGTTATGCGTTATGCGTTATGAGTTTTGCGTTATACGTTATGCGGTATTCGTTATGCGTTGTGCATTATACGTTATGCGTTATGGGTTATGATTTTTGCGTTATGCGATATGCGTTATGCCTTTTACGTTATGCGTTATGCGTTATTCGTTATGAGTTATAAGTTATGCGTTATACGTTATGCGTTATGCGTTTTGCGTTATAGGTTATGCGATATGCGTTATGCGTTATGCGTTATGCGTTTTGCGTTATAAGTTATGCGATATGCGTTATGCGTTATGCGTTATGCGTTATGTGTTATGAATTGTGCGTTGTGCGTTCTGCGTTATGGGTTATGGGTTATGGTTTATGCGTTATGCTTTATGCGTTATGCTTTATGCGTAATGCTTTATGCGTTATGCGTTATGCGTTATGCGTTATGCGTTATGCGTTATGCGTTATGCCTTATGCGTTATGCGTTATGCGTTATGAGTTTTGCGTTATACGTTATGCGGTATTCGTTATGCGTTATGCATTATGCGTTAACGTTATGCGTTATGCCTTTTGCGTTATGCGTTTTGCGTTATGCGTTATGCGTTATGCGTTATGTGTTATGAATTGTCCGTTGTGCGTTCTGCGTTATGGGTTATGGGTTATGCGTTATGCTTTATGCGTTATGCATTTTGCGTTGTGCGTTCTGCGTTATGCGTTATGGGTTATGCGTTATGCTTTATGCGTTATGAGTGATCAGTTATGCGTTAGGCGTTATGCGTTATGCGTTATGCGTTATGCGTTATGCGTTATGCGTTATGCGTTATCCGTTATGGGTTATGAATTATGCGTTATGCGATATGCGTTATGCCTTTTGCGTTATGCGTTATGCATTATGCGTTATGCGTTATGGGTTATGGGTTATGCATTATGCGTTATGCGTTATGCGTTATGCGTTATGCGTTATGCTTTTTGCGTTATGCGCCATGCGTTATGCGTTATGAGTTATAAGTTATGCGTTATGCGTTATGCGTTATGCGTTATGCGTTATGCGTTATGCGTTATGCGTTATGCGTTATGCGTTATGCGTTCTGCGTTATGGGTTATGGGTTATGGTTTATGCGTTATGCGTTATGCGTTATGCGTTATGCGTTATGCCTTTTGCGTTATGCGTTATGCGTTATGCGTTATGCGTTTTGCGTTATGAGTTATGCGTTATGCGTTTTGCGTTATGCGTTATGCGTTATTCGTTATGAGTTATAAGTTATGCGTAATGCGTTCTGCGTTATGCGTTATGCGTTGTGCATTATGTGTTATGCGCTATGCGTTATGGGTTATGGGTTATGCGTTATGCGTTATGCAGTTTGCGTTATGCGCCATGCGTTATGCGTTATGAGTTATAAGTTATGCGTTATGCGTTATGCGTTATGCGTTATGCGTTATATGTTATGCGTTATGCGTTATGCGTTATGCGTCATGCGTTATGCGTTATTCGTTATGCGTTATGCGTTATGAGTTATGCGTTATGCGTTATGCGTTATGCGTTATGCGTTATGCGTTATGCGTTATGCTTTATTCGTTATGCGTGATCCGTTTTGCGTTAGGCGTTATGCGTTGTGCGTTGTGCGTCCTGCGTTATGGGTTATGGGTTATGCGTTATGCTTTATGCGTTATGCATTTTGCGTTCTGCGTTATGCGTTATTCGTTATGAGTTAAAAGTTATGCTTAATGCGTTATGCCTTATGCGTTATGCATTATGCGTTGTGCATTATGTGTTATGCGCTATGCGTTTTGCGTTATACGTTATGCGTTATGCGTTTTGCGTTGTAGGTTATGCGATATGCGTTATGCGTTATGCGTGATGCGTTATGCTTTATGCGTTATGCGTTATGAGTTATACGTAATGCGTTATGCGTTATGCGTTATGCGTTATGCGTTATGCGTTATGCGTTTTGCGTTGTAGGTTATGCGATATGCGTTATGCGTTATGCGTGATGCGTTATGCTTTATGCGTTATGCGTTATGAGTTATACGTAATGCGTTATGCGTTATGCGTTATGCGTTATGCGTTATGCGTTCTGCGTTATGGGTTATGGTTTATGGGTTATGCGTAATGCGTTATGCGTTATGCGTTATGCATTATGCGTTGTGCATTATGTGTTATGCGTTATGCGTTATGGGTTATGGGTTATGCGTTATGCGTTATGCATTTTGCGTTATGCGCCATGCGTTATGCGTTATGAGTTATAAGTTATGCGTTATGCGTTATGCGTTATGCGTTATGCGTTATGCGTTATATGTTATGCGTTATGCGTTATGCGTTATGCGTCATGCGTTATGCGTTATGCGTTATGCGTTATACGTTATGCGTTATGAGTTATGAGTTATGCGTTATGCGTTATGCGTTATGCGTTATGCGTTATGCGTTATGCGTTATGCGTTATGCTTTATGCGTTATGCGTGATCCGTTATGCGTTTGGCGTTATGCGTTATGCGTTATGAGTTATGAGTTATAAGTTATGCGTAATGCGTTATGCGTTATGCGTTATGCGTTATGCGTTATGTGTTGTTCGTTATTCGGTGAAGTTATGCGTAATGCGTTATGCGTTATGCGTTATGCATTATGCGTTGTGCATTATGTGCTATGCGTTAAGCGTTATGGGTTATGGGTTATGCGTAATGCTTTATGCATTTTGCGTTATGCGCCATGCGTTATGCGTTATGAGTTATGCGTTAGGCGTTATGCGTTATGCGTTATGAGTTATGAGTTATAAGTTATGCGTAATGCGTTATGCGTTATGCGTTATGCGTTATGCGTTATGCGTTATGCGTTATGCGTTATATGTTATGCGTTATGCGTTATGCGTTATGCGTCATGCGTTATGCGTTTTGCGTTATGCGTTATGCGTTATGCGTTATGAGTTATGAGTTATGCGTTATGCGTTATGCGTTATGCGTTATGCGTTATGCGTTATGCGTTATGCGTTATGCGTTATGCTTTATGCGTTATGCGTGATCCGTTATGCGTTTGGCGTTATGCGTTATGCGTTATGAGTTATGAGTTATAAGTTATGCGTAATGCGTTATGCGTTATGCGTTATTCGTTATGAGTTATAAGTTATGCGTAATGCGTTATGCGTTATGCGTTATGCATTATGCGTTGTGCATTATGTGCTATGCGTTAAGCGTTATGGGTTATGGGTTATGCGTAATGCTTTATGCATTTTGCGTTATGCGCCATGCGTTATGCGTTATGAGTTATGCGTTATGCGTTATGCGTTATGCGTTATGAGTTATGAGTTATAAGTTATGCGTAATGCGTTATGCGTTATGCGTTATGCGTTATGCGTTATGCGTTGTGCAGTATGCGTTATGCGTTGTGCGTTATGCATTATGGGTTATGGGTTATGTGTTATGCGTTATGCATTTTGCGTTATGCGTTATGCGTTATGCATTTTGCGTTATGCGCCATGCGTTATGCGTTATGAGTTATAAGTTATGCGTTATGCGTTATGCGTTATGCGTTATGCGTTATGCGTTATATGTTATGCGTTATGCGTTATGCGTTATGCGTCATGCGTTATGCGTTATGCGTTATACGTTTTGCGTTATGCGTTATGAGTTATGCGTTATGCGTTATGCCTTTGCGTTATGCGTTATGCGTTTTGCGTTATGCGTTATGATTTATGCGTTATGCGTGATCCGTTATGCGTTAGGCGTTATGCGTTATGCGTTATAGGTTATGAGTTATAAGTTATGCGTAATGCGTTATGCGTTATGCGTTATGCGTTCTGCGTTGTGCATTATGCGTTATGCGTTATGCGTTATGCGTTATGCGTTATGCCTTTTGCGTTATGCGTTATACGTTATGCGTTATGCGTTTTGCGTTATGAGTTATTCGTTATGCGTTTTGCGTTATACGTTATGCGTTATGCGTTTTGCGTTATAGGTTATGCGATATGCGTTATGCGTTATGCGTTATGCGTTATGTGTTATGAATTGTGCGTTGTGCGTTCTGCGTTATGGGTTATGGGTTATGGTTTATGCGTTATGCTTTAAGCGTTATGCTTTATGCGTTATGCGTGATCCGTTATGCGTTTGGCGTTATGCGTTATGTGTTATGAGTTATGAGTTATAAGTTATGCGTAATGCGTTATGCGTTATGCGTTATGCGTTGTGCATTATGTGTTATGCGCTATGCGTTATGGGTTATGGGTTATGCGTTATGCGTTATGCAGTTTGCGTTATGCGCCATGCGTTATGCGTTATGCGTTATCCGTTATGCGTTATGCGTTATGCGTTGTGCATTATGCGTTATGCGTTATGCGTTATGCGTTATGCGTTATGCCTTTTGCGTTATGCGTTATACGTTATGCGTTATGCGTTTTGCGTTATGAGTTATGCGTTATGCGTTTTGCGTTATGCGTTATGCGTTATTCGTTATGAGTTATAAGTTATGCGTAATGCGTTCTGCGTTATGCGTTATGCGTTGTGCATTATGTGTTATGCGCTATGCGTTATGGGTTATGGGTTATGCGTTATGCGTTATGCAGTTTGCGTTATGCGCCATGCGTTATGCGTTATGAGTTATAAGTTATGCGTTATGCGTTATGCGTTATGCGTTATGCGTTATATGTTATGCGTTATGCGTTATGCGTTATGCGTTATGCGTTATGCGTTATTCGTTATGCGTTATGCGTTATGAGTTATGCGTTATGCGTTATGCGTTATGCGTTATGCGTTATGCGTTATGCGTTATGCTTTATTCGTTATGCGTGATCCGTTTTGCGTTAGGCGTTATGCGTTGTGCGTTGTGCGTCCTGCGTTATGGGTTATGGGTTATGCGTTATGCTTTATGCGTTATGCATTTTGCGTTCTGCGTTATGCGTTATTCGTTATGAGTTAAAAGTTATGCTTAATGCGTTATGCCTTATGCGTTATGCATTATGCGTTGTGCATTATGTGTTATGCGCTATGCGTTATGGGTTATGGGTTATGCGTTATGCGTTATGCAGTTTGCGTTATGCGCCATGCGTTATGCGTTATGAGTTATAAGTTATGCGTTATGCGTTATGCGTTACGCGTTATGCGTTATGCGTTATATGTTATGCGTTATGCGTTATGCGTTATGCGTTATGCGTTATGCTTTATGCGTTATGCGTGATCCGTTATGCGTTAGGCGTTATGCGTTATGCGTTATGAGTTATGAGTTATAAGTTATGCGTAATGCGTAATGCGTTATGCGTTATGCGTTATGCGTTGTGCATTATACGTTATGCGTTGTGCGTTATGCGTTATGGGTTATGGGTTATGTGTTATGGTTTATGCGTTATGCCTTATGCGTTATGCGTTATGCGTTATGCCTTTTGCGTTATGCGTTATGAGTTATAAGTTATGCGTAATGCGTTATGCGTTATGCGTTATGCATTATGCGTTGTGCATTATGTGTTATGCGTTATGCGTTATGGGTTATGGGTTATGCGTTATGCGTTATGCATTTTGCGTTATGCGCCATGCGTTATGCGTTATGAGTTATAAGTTATGCGTTATGCGTTATGCGTTAAGCGTTATGCGTTATGCGTTATGCGTTATGCGTTATGCGTTATGCGTTATATGTTATGCGTTATGCGTTCTGCGTTATGGGTTATGGGTTATGGTTTATGCGTTATGCTTTATGCGTTATGCTTTATGCGTTATGCTTTATGCGTTATGCGTTATGCGGTATGCGTTATGCGTTATGCCTCTTGCGTTATGCGTTATGCGTTATGAGTTTTGCGTTATACGTTATGCGGTATTCGTTATGCGTTGTGCATTATACGTTATGCGTTATGGGTTATGATTTTTGCGTTATGCGATATGCGTTATGCCTTTTACGTTATGCGTTATGCGTTATTCGTTATGAGTTATAAGTTATGCGTTATACGTTATGCGTTATGCGTTTTGCGTTATATGTTATGCGATATGCGTTATGCGTTATGCGTTATGCGTTTTGCGTTATAGGTTATGCGATATGCGTTATGCGTTATGCGTTATGTGTTATGAATTGTGCGTTGTGCGTTCTGCGTTATGGGTTATGGGTTATGCGTTATGCTTTATGCGTTATGCATTTTGCGTTATGCGTTATTAGTTATGAGTTATGCGTTATGCGTTATGCTTTATGCGTTATGCGTGATCCGTTATGCGTTAGGCGTTATGCGTTATGCGTTATGCGTTATGCGTTATGCGTTATGCGTTATGCGTTATGGGTTATGAATTATGCGTTATGCGATATGCGTTATGCCTTTTGCGTTATGCGTTATGCATTATGCGTTATGCGTTATGCGTTATGGGTTATGGGTTATGCGTTATGCGTTATGCGTTATGCGTTATGCGTTATGGGTTATGCTTTTTGCGTTATGCGCCATGCGTTATGCGTTATGAGTTATAAGTTATGCGTTATGCGTTATGCGTTATGCGTTTTGCGTTATAGGTTATGCGATATGCGTTATGCGTTATGCGTTATGTGTTATGAATTGTGCGTTGTGCGTTCTGCGTTATGGGTTATGGGTTATGCTTTATGCGTTATGCTTTATGCGTTATGCGTTATGCGTTATGCGTTATGCGTTATGCGTTATGCGTTATGCCTTTTGCGTTATGCGTTATGAGTTATAAGTTATGCGTTATGCGTTAAGCTTTATGCGTTATGCGTTATGCGTTATGCGTTATGCGTTATGCGTTATGCCTTTTGCGTTATGCGTTATGCGTTATGAGTTTTGCGTTATACGTTATGCGGTATTCGTTATGCGTTGTGCATCATACGTTATGCGTTATGCGTTATGGGTTATGATTTTTGCGTTATGCGATATGCGTTATGCCTTTTACGTTATGCGTTATGCGTTATTCGTTATGAGTTATAAGTTATGCGTAATGCGTTATGCGTTAGGCGTTATGCATTATGCGTTGTGCATTATGTGTTATGCGTTATGCGTTATGGGTTATGGGTTATGCGTTATGCGTTATGCATTTTGCGTTATGCGCCATGCGTTATGCGTTATGAGTTATAAGTTATGCGTTATGCGTTATGCGTTAAGCGTTATGCGTTATGCGTTATGCGTTATGCGTTATGCGTTATGCGTTATGCGTTATGCGTTATATGTTATGCGTTATGCGTTCTGCGTTATGGGTTATGGGTTATGGTTTATGCGTTATGCTTTATGCGTTATGCTTTATGTGTTATGCTTTATGCGTTATGCGTTATGCGGTATGCGTTATGCGTTATGCCTCTTGCGTTATGCGTTATGCGTTATGAGTTTTGCGTTATACGTTATGCGGTATTCGTTATGCGTTGTGCATTATACGTTATGCGTTATGGGTTATGATTTTTGCGTTATGCGTTATGCGTTATGCCTTTTACGTTATGCGTTATGCGTTATTCGTTATGAGTTATTAGTTATGCGTTATACGTTATGCGTTATGCGTTTTGCGTTATAGGTTATGCGTTATGCGTTATGCGTTATGCGTTATGCGTTTTGCGTTATAAGTTATGCGATATGCGTTATGCGTTATGCGTTATGCGTTATGTGTTATGAATTGTGCGTTGTGCGTTCTGCGTTATGGGTTATGGGTTATGGTTTATGCGTTATGCTTTATGCGTTATGCTTTATGCGTAATGCTTTATGCGTTATGCGTTATGCGTTATGCGTTATGCGTTATGCGTTATGCGTTATGCCTTTTGCGTTATGCGTTATGCGTTATGAGTTTTGCGTTATACGTTATGCGGTATTCGTTATGCGTTATGCATTATGCGTTAACGTTATGCGTTATGCCTTTTGCGTTATGCGTTTTGCGTTATGCGTTATGCGTTATGCGTTATGTGTTATGAATTGTCCGTTGTGCGTTCTGCGTTATGGGTTATGGGTTATGCGTTATGCTTTATGCGTTATGCATTTTGCGTTGTGCGTTCTGCGTTATGGGTTATGGGTTATGCGTTATGCTTTATGCGTTATGCGTGATCCGTTATGCGTTAGGCGTTATGCGTTATGCGTTATGCGTTATGCGTTATGCGTTATGCGTTATGCGTTATCCGTTATGGGTTATGAATTATGCGTTATGCGATATGCGTTATGCCTTTTGCGTTATGCGTTATGCATTATGCGTTATGCGTTATGGGTTATGGGTTATGCATTATGCGTTATGCGTTATGCGTTATGCGTTATGGGTTATGCTTTTTGCGTTATGCGCCATGCGTTATGCGTTATGAGTTATAAGTTATGCGTTATGCGTTATGCGTTATGCGTTATGCGTTATGCGTTATGCGTTATGCGTTATGCGTTATGCGTTATGCGTTCTGCGTTATGGGTTATGGGTTATGGTTTATGCGTTATGCGTTATGCGTTATGCGTTATGCGTTATGCCTTTTGCGTTATGCGTTATACGTTATGCGTTATGCGTTTTGCGTTATGAGTTATGCGTTATGCGTTTTGCGTTATGCGTTATGCGTTATTCGTTATGAGTTATAAGTTATGCGTAATGCGTTCTGCGTTATGCGTTATGCGTTGTGCATTATGTGTTATGCGCTATGCGTTATGGGTTATGGGTTATGCGTTATGCGTTATGCAGTTTGCGTTATGCGCCATGCGTTATGCGTTATGAGTTATAAGTTATGCGTTATGCGTTATGCGTTATGCGTTATGCGTTATATGTTATGCGTTATGCGTTATGCGTTATGCGTCATGCGTTATGCGTTATTCGTTATGCGTTATGCGTTATGAGTTATGCGTTATGCGTTATGCGTTATGCGTTATGCGTTATGCGTTATGCGTTATGCTTTATTCGTTATGCGTGATCCGTTTTGCGTTAGGCGTTATGCGTTGTGCGTTGTGCGTCCTGCGTTATGGGTTATGGGTTATGCGTTATGCTTTATGCGTTATGCATTTTGCGTTCTGCGTTATGCGTTATTCGTTATGAGTTAAAAGTTATGCTTAATGCGTTATGCCTTATGCGTTATGCATTATGCGTTGTGCATTATGTGTTATGCGCTATGCGTTATGGGTTATGGGTTATGCGTTATGCGTTATGCAGTTTGCGTTATGCGCCATGCGTTATGCGTTATGAGTTATAAGTTATGCGTTATGCGTTATGCGTTACGCGTTATGCGTTATGCGTTATGCGTTATGCGTTATGCGTTATGCGTTATGCGTTATGCGTTATGCTTTATGCGTTATGCGTGATCCGTTATGCGTTAGGCGTTATGCGTTATGCGTTATGAGTTATGAGTTATAAGTTATGCGTAATGCGTAATGCGTTATGCGTTATGCGTTATGCGTTGTGCATTATACGTTATGCGTTGTGCGTTATGCGTTATGGGTTATGGGTTATGTGTTATGGTTTATGCGTTATGCCTTATGCGTTATGCGTTATGCGTTATGCCTTTTGCGTTATGCGTTATGAGTTATAAGTTATGCGTTATGCGTTAAGCTTTATGCGTTATGCGTTATGCGTTATGCGTTATGGGTTATGCTTTTTGCGTTATGCGCCATGCGTTATGCGTTATGAGTTATAAGTTATGCGTTATGCGTTATGCGTTATGCGTTTTGCGTTATAGGTTATGCGATATGCGTTATGCGTTATGCGTTATGTGTTATGAATTGTGCGTTGTGCGTTCTGCGTTATGGGTTATGAGTTATGCTTTATGCGTTATGCTTTATGCGTTATGCGTTATGCGTTATGCCTTATGCGTTATGCGTTATGCGTTATGCCTTTTGCGTTATGCGTTATGAGTTATAAGTTATGCGTTATGCGTTAAGCTTTATGCGTTATGCGTTATGCGTTATGCGTTATGCGTTATGCGTTATGCCTTTTGCGTTATGCGTTATGCGTTATGAGTTTTGCGTTATACGTTATGCGGTATTCGTTATGCGTTGTGCATCATACGTTATGCGTTATGCGTTATGGGTTATGATTTTTGCGTTATGCGATATGCGTTATGCCTTTTACGTTATGCGTTATGCGTTATTCGTTATGAGTTATAAGTTATGCGCAATGCGTTATGCGTTAGGCGTTATGCATTATGCGTTGTGCATTATGTGTTATGCGTTATGCGTTATGGGTTATGGGTTATGCGTTATGCGTTATGCATTTTGCGTTATGCGCCATGCGTTATGCGTTATGAGTTATAAGTTATGCGTTATGCGTTATGCGTTAAGCGTTATGCGTTATGCGTTATGCGTTATGCGTTATGCGTTATGCGTTATGCGTTATATGTTATGCGTTATGCGTTCTGCGTTATGGGTTATGGGTTATGGTTTATGCGTTATGCTTTATGCGTTATGCTTTATGCGTTATGCTTTATGCGTTATGCGTTATGCGGTATGCGTTATGCGTTATGCCTCTTGCGTTATGCGTTATGCGTTATGAGTTTTGCGTTATACGTTATGCGGTATTCGTTATGCGTTGTGCATTATACGTTATGCGTTATGGGTTATGATTTTTGCGTTATGCGATATGCGTTATGCCTTTTACGTTATGCGTTATGCGTTATTCGTTATGAGTTATAAGTTATGCGTTATACGTTATGCGTTATGCGTTTTGCGTTATAGGTTATGCGATATGCGTTATGCGTTATGCGTTATGCGTTTTGCGTTATAAGTTATGCGATATGCGTTATGCGTTATGCGTTATGCGTTATGTGTTATGAATTGTGCGTTGTGCGTTCTGCGTTATGGGTTATGGGTTATGGTTTATGCGTTATGCTTTATGCGTTATGCTTTATGCGTAATGCTTTATGCGTTATGCGTTATGCGTTATGCGTTATGCGTTATGCGTTATGCGTTATGCGTTATGCCTTTTGCGTTATGCGTTATGCGTTATGAGTTTTGCGTTATACGTTATGCGGTATTCGTTATGCGTTATGCATTATGCGTTAACGTTATGCGTTATGCCTTTTGCGTTATGCGTTTTGCGTTATGCGTTATGCGTTATGTGTTATGAATTGTGCGTTGTGCGTTCTGCGTTATGGGTTATGGGTTATGCGTTATGCTTTATGCGTTATGCATTTTGCGTTGTGCGTTCTGCGTTATGGGTTATGGGTTATGCGTTATGCTTTATGCGTTATGCGTGATCCGTTATGCGTTAGGCGTTATGCGTTATGCGTTATGCGTTATGCGTTATGCGTTATGCGTTATGCGTTATGCGTTATGGGTTATGAATTATGCGTTATGCGATATGCGTTATGCCTTTTGCGTTATGCGTTATGCATTATGCGTTATGCGTTATGGGTTATGGGTTATGCATTATGCGTTATGCGTTATGCGTTATGCGTTATGGGTTATGCTTTTTGCGTTATGCGCCATGCGTTATGCGTTATGAGTTATAAGTTATGCGTTATGCGTTATGCGTTATGCGTTATGCGTTATGCGTTATGCGTTATGCGTTATGCGTTATGCGTTATGCGTTATGCGTTATGCGTTATGCGTTCTGCGTTATGGGTTATGAGTTATGCTTTATGCGTTATGCTTTATGCGTTATGCGTTATGCGTTATGCCTTATGCGTTATGCGTTATGCGTTATGCCTTTTGCGTTATGCGTTATGAGTTATAAGTTATGCGTTATGCGTTATGCTTTATGCGTTATGCGTTATGCGTTATGCGTTATGCCTTTTGCGTTATGCGTTATGCGTTATGAGTTTTGCGTTATACGTTATGCGGTATTCGTTATGCGTTGTGCATTATACGTTATGCGTTATGCGTTATGGGTTATGATTTTTGCGTTATGCGATATGCGTTATGCCTTTTACGTTATGCGTTATGCATTATTCGTTATGAGTTATAAGTTATGCGTAATGCGTTATGCGTTATGCGTTATGCATTATGCGTTGTGCATTATGTGTTATGCGTTATGCGTTATGGGTTATGGGTTATGCGTTATGCGTTATGCATTTTGCGTTATGCGCCATGAGTTATGCGTTATGAGTTATAAGTTATGCGTTATGCGTTATGCGTTATGCCTTTTGCGTTATGCGTTATGAGTTATAAGTTATGCGTTATGCGTTATGCTTTATGCGTTATGCGTTATGCGTTATGCGTTATGCGTTATGCGTTATGCCTTTTGCGTTATGGGTTATGGTTTATGCGTTATGCTTTATGCGTTATGCTTTATGCGTTATGCGTTATGCGTTGTGCGTTGTGCGTTGTGCGTTATGGGTTATGGGTTATGCGTTATGCTTTATGCGTTATGCATTTTGCGTTATGCGTTATGCGTTATTCGTTATGAGTTATAAGTTATGCGTAATGCGTTATGCGTTATGCTTTATGCGTTATGCTTTATGCGTTATGCTTTATGCGTTATGCGTAATGCGTTATGATTTATGCGTTATGCGTGATCCGTTATGCGTTAGGCGTTATGCGTTATGCGTTATGAGTTATGAGTTATAAGTTATGCGTAATGCGTTATGCGTTATGCGTTATGCGTTATGCGTTATGCGTTATGCGTTATGCGTTATGCGTTATGAGTAATGCGATATGCGTTATGCGTTATGCGTTATGCGTTATGTGTTATGCGTTATGCGTTATGCGTTATGATTTATGCGTTATGCGTGATCCGTTATGCGTTATGCGTTATGCGTTATGCGTTATGCGTTATGAGTTATGCGTTATGCGTTATGCGTAATGCGTTATGATTTATGCGTTATGCGTGATCCGTTATGCGTTAGGCGTTATGCGTTATGCGTTATGAGTTATGAGTTATAAGTTATGCGTAATGCGTTATGCGTTATGCGTTATGCGTTATGCGTTATGAGTTATGCGTTATGCGTTATGCGTTATGCGTTATGCGTTATGCGTTATGCGTTATGCGTTATGCGTTATGCGTTATGCGTTATGCGTAATGCGTTATGCGTGATCCGTTATGCGTTAGGCGTTATGCGTTATGCGTTATGAGTTATGAGTTATAAGTTATGCGTAATGCGTTATGCGTTATGCGTTATGCGTTGTGCATTATGCGTTATGCGTTATGCGTTATGCGTTATGCGTTATGCGTTATGCGTTATGCGTTATGCGTTATGCGTTATGCCTTTTGCGTTATGCGTTATACGTTATGCGTTATGCGTTTTGCGTTATGAGTTATGCGTTATGCGTTTTGCGTTATACGTTATGCGTTATGCGTTTTGCGTTGTAGGTTATGCGATATGCGTTATGCGTTATGCCTGATGCGCTATGCTTTATGCGTTATGCGTTATGAGTTATACGTAATGCGTTATGCGTTATGCGTTATGCGTTATGCGTTATGCGTTCTGCGTTATGGGTTATGGTTTATGGGTTATGCGTAATGCGTTATGCGTTATGCGTTATGCATTATGCGTTGTGCATTATGTGTTATGCGTTATGCGTTATGGGTTATGGGTTATGCGTTATGCGTTATGCATTTTGCGTTATGCGCCATGCGTTATGCGTTATGAGTTATAAGTTATGCGTTATGCGTTATGCGTTATGCGTTATGCGTTATGCGTTATATGTTATGCGTTATGCGTTATGCGTTATGCGTCATGCGTTATGCGTTATGCGTTATGCGTTATACGTTATGCGTTATGAGTTATGAGTTATGCGTTATGCGTTATGCGTTATGCGTTATGCGTTATGCGTTATGCGTTATGCGTTATGCGTTATGCTTTATGCGTTATGCGTGATCCGTTATGCGTTTGGCGTTATGCGTTATGCGTTATGAGTTATGAGTTATAAGTTATGCGTAATGCGTTATGCGTTATGCGTTATGCGTTATTCGTTATGAGTTATAAGTTATGCGTAATGCGTTATGCGTTATGCGTTATGCATTATGCGTTGTGCATTATGTGCTATGCGTTAAGCGTTATGGGTTATGGGTTATGCGTAATGCTTTATGCATTTTGCGTTATGCGCCATGCGTTATGCGTTATGAGTTATGCGTTAGGCGTTATGCGTTATGCGTTATGCGTTATGAGTTATGAGTTATAAGTTATGCGTAATGCGTTATGCGTTATGCGTTATGCGTTATGCGTTATGCGTTGTGCATTATGCGTTATGCGTTGTGCGTTATGCATTATGCATTATGGGTTATGGGTTATGTGTTATGCGTTATAAGTTATGCGTAATGCGTTATGCGTTATGCGTTATGCGTTGTGCATTATGCGTTATGCGTTATGCGTTATGCGTTATGCGTTATGCGTTATGCGTTATGCCTTTTGCGTTATGCGTTATACGTTATGCGTTATGCGTTTTGCGTTATGAGTTATGCGTTATGCGTTTTGCGTTATACGTTATGCGTTATGCGTTTTGCGTTGTAGGTTATGCGATATGCGTTATGCGTTATGCGTGATGCGTTATGCTTTATGCGTTATGCGTTATGAGTTATACGTAATGCGTTATGCGTTATGCGTTATGCGTTATGCGTTATGCGTTCTGCGTTATGGGTTATGGTTTATGGGTTATGCGTAATGCGTTATGCGTTATGCGTTATGCATTATGCGTTGTGCATTATGTGTTATGCGTTATGCCTCTTGCGTTATGCGTTATGCGTTATGAGTTTTGCGTTATACGTTATGCGGTATTCGTTATGCGTTGTGCATTATACGTTATGCGTTATGGGTTATGATTTTTGCGTTATGCGATATGCGTTATGCCTTTTACGTTATGCGTTATGCGTTATTCGTTATGAGTTATAAGTTATGCGTTATACGTTATGCGTTATGCGTTTTGCGTTATAGGTTATGCGATATGCGTTATGCGTTATGCGTTATGCGTTTTGCGTTATAAGTTATGCGATATGCGTTATGCGTTATGCGTTATGCGTTATGTGTTATGAATTGTGCGTTGTGCGTTCTGCGTTATGGGTTATGGGTTATGGTTTATGCGTTATGCTTTATGCGTTATGCTTTATGCGTAATGCTTTATGCGTTATGCGTTATGCGTTATGCGTTATGCGTTATGCGTTATGCGTTATGCCTTTTGCGTTATGCGTTATGCGTTATGAGTTTTGCGTTATACGTTATGCGGTATTCGTTATGCGTTATGCATTATGCGTTAACGTTATGCGTTATGCCTTTTGCGTTATGCGTTTTGCGTTATGCGTTATGCGTTATGCGTTATGTGTTATGAATTGTGCGTTGTGCGTTCTGCGTTATGGGTTATGGGTTATGCGTTATGCTTTATGCGTTATGCATTTTGCGTTGTGCGTTCTGCGTTATGGGTTATGGGTTATGCGTTATGCTTTATGCGTTATGCGTGATCCGTTATGCGTTAGGCGTTATGCGTTATGCGTTATGCGTTATGCGTTATGCGTTATCCGTTATGGGTTATGAATTATGCGTTATGCGATATGCGTTATGCCTTTTGCGTTATGCGTTATGCATTATGCGTTATGCGTTATGGGTTATGGGTTATGCATTATGCGTTATGCGTTATGCGTTATGCGTTATGGGTTATGCTTTTTGCGTTATGCGCCATGCGTTATGCGTTATGAGTTATAAGTTATGCGTTATGCGTTATGCGTTATGCGTTATGCGTTATGCGTTATGCGTTATGCGTTATGCGTTATGCGTTATGCGTTATGCGTTATGCGTTATGCGTTCTGCGTTATGGGTTATGAGTTATGCTTTATGCGTTATGCTTTATGCGTTATGCGTTATGCGTTATGCCTTATGCGTTATGCGTTATGCGTTATGCCTTTTGCGTTATGCGTTATGAGTTATGATTTTTGCGTTATGCGATATGCGTTATGCCTTTTACGTTATGCGTTATGCGTTATTCGTTATGAGTTATAAGTTATGCGTAATGCGTTATGCGTTATGCGTTATGCATTATGCGTTGTGCATTATGTGTTATGCGTTATGCGTTATGGGTTATGGGTTATGCGTTATGCGTTATGCATTTTGCGTTATGCGCCATGAGTTATGCGTTATGAGTTATAAGTTATGCGTCATGCGTTATGCGTTATGCCTTTTGCGTTATGCGTTATGAGTTATAAGTTATGCGTTATGCGTTATGCTTTATGCGTTATGCGTTATGCGTTATGCGTTATGCGTTATGCGTTATGCCTTTTGCGTTATGGGTTATGGTTTATGCGTTATGCTTTATGCGTTATGCTTTATGCGTTATGCGTTATGCGTTGTGCGTTGTGCGTTGTGCGTTATGGGTTATGGGTTATGCGTTATGCTTTATGCGTTATGCATTTTGCGTTATGCGTTATGCGTTATTCGTTATGAGTTATAAGTTATGCGTAATGCGTTATGCGTTATGCTTTATGCGTTATGCTTTATGCGTTATGCTTTATGCGTTATGCGTAATGCGTTATGATTTATGCGTTATGCGTGATCCGTTATGCGTTAGGCGTTATGCGTTATGCGTTATGAGTTATGAGTTATAAGTTATGCGTAATGCGTTATGCGTTATGCGTTATGCGTTATGCGTTATGCGTTATGCGTTATGCGTTATGAGTTATGCGATATGCGTTATGCGTTATGCGTTATGCGTTATGTGTTATGCGTTATGCGTTATGCGTTATGATTTATGCGTTATGCGTGATCCGTTATGCGTTATGCGTTATGCGTTATGCGTTATGCGTTATGAGTTATGCGTTATGCGTTATGCGTAATGCGTTATGATTTATGCGTTATGCGTGATCCGTTATGCGTTAGGCGTTATGCGTTATGCGTTATGAGTTATGAGTTATAAGTTATGCGTAATGCGTTATGCGTTATGCGTTATGAGTTATGAGTTATAAGTTATGCGTAATGCGTTATGCGTTATGCGTTATGCGTTGTGCATTATGCGTTATGCGTTATGCGTTATGCGTTATGCGTTATGCGTTATGCGTTATGCGTTATGCCTTTTGCGTTATGCGTTATACGTTATGCGTTATGCGTTTTGCGTTATGAGTTATGCGTTATGCGTTTTGCGTTATACGTTATGCGTTATGCGTTTTGCGTTGTGCATTATGCGTTATGCGTTATGCGTTATGCGTTATGCGTTATGCGTTATGCGTTATGCCTTTTGCGTTATGCGTTATACGTTATGCGTTATGCGTTTTGCGTTATGAGTTATGCATTATGCGTTTTGCGTTATACGTTATGCGTTATGCGTTTTGCGTTGTAGGTTATGCGATATGCGTTATGCGTTATGTGTTATGCGTTGTGCATTATGCGTTATGCGTTATGCGTTATGCGTTATGCGTTATGCGTTATGCGTTATGCGTTATGCCTTTTGCGTTATGCGTTATACGTTATGCGTTATGCGTTTTGCGTTATGAGTTATGCGTTATGCGTTTTGCGTTATACGTTATGCGTTATGCGTTATGCGTTATGCGTTATGAGTTATGCGTTATGCGTTATGCGTAATGCGTTATGATTTATGCGTTATGCGTGATCCGTTATGCGTTAGGCGTTATGCGTTATGCGTTATGAGTTATGAGTTATAAGTTATGCGTAATGCGTTATGCGTTATGCGTTATGCGTTATGCGTTATGAGTTATGCGTTATGCGTTATGCGTTATGCGTTATGCGTTATGCGTTATGCGTTATGCGTTATGCGTTATGCGTTATGCGTTATGCGTTATGCGTTATGCGTAATGCGTTATGCGTGATCCGTTATGCGTTAGGCGTTATGCGTTATGCGTTATGAGTTATGAGTTATAAGTTATGCGTAATGCGTTATGCGTTATGCGTTATGCGTTGTGCATTATGCGTTATGCGTTATGCGTTATGCGTTATGCGTTATGCGTTATGCGTTATGCGTTATGCGTTATGCCTTTTGCGTTATGCGTTATACGTTATGCGTTATGCGTTTTGCGTTATGAGTTATGCGTTATGCGTTTTGCGTTATACGTTATGCGTTATGCGTTTTGCGTTGTAGGTTATGCGATATGCGTTATGCGTTATGCGTGATGCGTTATGCTTTATGCGTTATGCGTTATGAGTTATACGTAATGCGTTATGCGTTATGCGTTATGCGTTATGCGTTATGCGTTCTGCGTTATGGGTTATGGTTTATGGGTTATGCGTAATGCGTTATGCGTTATGCGTTATGCATTATGCGTTGTGCATTATGTGTTATGCGTTATGCGTTATGGGTTATGGGTTATGCGTTATGCGTTATGCATTTTGCGTTATGCGCCATGCGTTATGCGTTATGAGTTATAAGTTATGCGTTATGCGTTATGCGTTATGCGTTATGCGTTATGCGTTATATGTTATGCGTTATGCGTTATGCGTTATGCGTCATGCGTTATGCGTTATGCGTTATGCGTTATACGTTATGCGTTATGAGTTATGAGTTATGCGTTATGCGTTATGCGTTATGCGTGATCCGTTATGCGTTAGGCGTTATGCGTTATGCGTTAT
This sequence comes from Lasioglossum morio, assembly GCA_916610235.2. Taxonomy (NCBI): domain Eukaryota; kingdom Metazoa; phylum Arthropoda; class Insecta; order Hymenoptera; family Halictidae; genus Lasioglossum; species Lasioglossum morio. The sequence goes on along the minus strand of CAKAJA020000151.1, from coordinate 1,532,894 downwards.
GAGTTATGAGTTATAAGTTATGCGTAATGCGTTATGCGTTATGCGTTATGCGTTGTGCATTATGCGTTATGCGTTATGCGTTATGCGTTATGCGTTATGCGTTATGCCTTTTGCGTTATTCGTTATACGTTATGCGTTATGCGTTTTGCGTTATGAGTTATGCATTATGCGTTTTGCGTTATACGTTATGCGTTATGCGTTTTGCGTTGTAGGTTATGCGATATGCGTTATGCGTTATGCGTGATGCGTTATGCTTTATGCGTTATGCGTTATGAGTTATACGTAATGCGTTATGCGTTATGCGTTATGCGTTATGCGTTATGCGTTCTGCGTTATGGGTTATGGTTTATGGGTTATGCGTAATGCGTTATGCGTTATGCGTTATGCATTATGCGTTGTGCATTATGTGTTATGCGTTATGCGTTATGGGTTATGGGTTATGCGTTATGCGTTATGCATTTTGCGTTATGCGCCATGCGTTATGCGTTATGAGTTATAAGTTATGCGTTATGCGTTATGCGTTATGCGTTATGCGTTATGCGTTATATGTTATGCGTTATGCGTTATGCGTTATGCGTCATGCGTTATGCGTTATGCGTTATGCGTTATACGTTATGCGTTATGAGTTATGAGTTATGCGTTATGCGTTATGCGTTATGCGTTATGCGTTATGCGTTATGCGTTATGCGTTATGCTTTATGCGTTATGCGTGATCCGTTATGCGTTTGGCGTTATGCGTTATGCGTTATGAGTTATGAGTTATAAGTTATGCGTAATGCGTTATGCGTTATGCGTTATGCGTTATTCGTTATGAGTTATGAGTTATAAGTTATGCGTAATGCGTTATGCGTTATGCGTTATGCGTTATGCGTTATGCGTTGTGCATTATGCGTTATGCGTTGTGCGTTATGCATTATGGGTTATGGGTTATGTGTTATGCGTTATGCGTTATGCGTTATGCGTTATGCGTTATGCGTTATGCGTTCTGCGTTATGGGTTATGGGTTATGGTTTATGCGTTATGCTTTATGCGTTATGCCTTTTACTTTATGCGTTATGCGTTATTCGTTATGAGTTATACGTTATGCGTTATGCGTTATGCTTTATGCGTTATGCGTGATCCGTTATGCGTTTGGCGTTATGCGTTATGCGTTATGAGTTATGAGTTATAAGTTATGCGTAATGCGTTATGCGTTATGCGTTATTCGTTATGAGTTATAAGTTATGCGTTATGCGTTATGATTTATGCGTTATGCGTGATCCGTTATGCGTTATGCGTTATGCGTTATGCGTTATGCGTTATGAGTTATGCGTTATGCGTTATGCGTTATGCGTTATGATTTATGCGTTATGCGTGATCCGTTATGCGTTAGGCGTTATGCGTTATGCGTTATGAGTTATGAGTTATAAGTTATGCGTAATGCGTTATGCGTTATGCGTTATGCGTTATGCGTTATGAGTTATGCGTTATGCGTTATGCGTTATGCGTTATGCGTTATGCGTTATGCGTTATGCGTTATGCGTTATGCGTTATGCGTTATGCGTAATGCGTTATGCGTGATCCGTTATGCGTTAGGCGTTATGCGTTATGCGTTATGAGTTATGAGTTATAAGTTATGCGTAATGCGTTATGCGTTATGCGTTATGCGTTGTGCATTATGCGTTATGCGTTATGCGTTATGCGTTATGCGTTATGCGTTATGCGTTATGCGTTATGCCTTTTGCGTTATGCGTTATACGTTATGCGTTATGCGTTTTGCGTTATGAGTTATGCGTTATGCGTTTTGCGTTATACGTTATGCGTTATGCGTTTTGCGTTGTAGGTTATGCGATATGCGTTATGCGTTATGCGTGATGCGTTATGCTTTATGCTTTATGCGTTATGAGTTATACGTAATGCGTTATGCGTTATGCGTTATGCGTTATGCGTTATGCGTTCTGCGTTATGGGTTATGGTTTATGGGTTATGCGTAATGCGTTATGCGTTATGCGTTATGCATTATGCGTTGTGCATTATGTGTTATGCGTTATGCGTTATGCGTTATGGGTTATGGGTTATGCGTTATGCGTTATGCATTTTGCGTTATGCGCCATGCGTTATGCGTTATGAGTTATAAGTTATGCGTTATGCGTTATGCGTTATGCGTTATGCGTTATATGTTATGCGTTATGCGTTATGCGTTATGCGTCATGCGTTATGCGTTATGCGTTATGCGTTATACGTTATGCGTTATGAGTTATGAGTTATGCGTTATGCGTTATGCGTTATGCGTTATGCGTTATGCGTTATGCGTTATGCGTTATGCGTTATGCGTTATGCTTTATGCGTTATGCGTGATCCGTTATGCGTTTGGCGTTATGCGTTATGCGTTATTCGTTATGAGTTATAAGTTATGCGTAATGCGTTATGCGTTATGCGTTATGCATTATGCGTTGTGCATTATGTGCTATGCGTTAAGCGTTATGGGTTATGGGTTATGCGTAATGCTTTATGCATTTTGCGTTATGCGCCATGCGTTATGCGTTATGAGTTATGCGTTAGGCGTTATGCGTTATGCGTTATGCGTCATGCGTTATGCGTTATTCGTTATGCGTTATGCGTTATGAGTTATGCGTTATGCGTTATGCGTTATGCGTTATGCGTTATGCGTTATGCTTTATTCGTTATGCGTGATCCGTTTTGCGTTAGGCGTTATGCGTTGTGCGTTGTGCGTCCTGCGTTATGGGTTATGGGTTATGCGTTATGCTTTATGCGTTATGCATTTTGCGTTCTGCGTTATGCGTTATTCGTTATGAGTTAAAAGTTATGCTTAATGCGTTATGCCTTATGCGTTATGCATTATGCGTTGTGCATTATGTGTTATGCGCTATGCGTTATGGGTTATGGGTTATGCGTTATGCGTTATGCAGTTTGCGTTATGCGCCATGCGTTATGCGTTATGAGTTATAAGTTATGCGTTATGCGTTATGCGTTACGCGTTATGCGTTATATGTTATGCGTTATGCGTTATGCGTTATGCGTTATGCGTTATGCTTTATGCGTTATGCGTGATCCGTTATGCGTTATGCGTTTTGCGTTATAAGTTATGCGATATGCGTTATGCGTTATGCGTTATGCGTTATGCGTTATGTGTTATGAATTGTGCGTTGTGCGTTCTGCGTTATGGGTTATGGGTTATGGTTTATGCGTTATGCTTTATGCGTTATGATTTATGCGTAATGCTTTATGCGTTATGCGTTATGCGTTATGCGTTATGCGTTATGCGTTATGCGTTATGCGTTATGCCTTTTGCGTTATGCGTTATGCGTTATGAGTTTTGCGTTATACGTTATGCGGTATTCGTTATGCGTTATGCATTATGCGTTAACGTTATGCGTTATGCCTTTTGCGTTATGCGTTTTGCGTTATGCGTTATGCGCTTTGCGTTATGTGTTATGAATTGTGCGTTGTGCGTTCTGCGTTATGGGTTATGCGTTAGGCGTTATGCGTTATGCGTTATGCGTCATGCGTTATGCGTTATTCGTTATGCGTTATGCGTTATGAGTTATGCGTTATGCGTTATGCGTTATGCGTTATGCGTTATGCGTTATGCGTAATGCGTTATGCGTGATCCGTTATGCGTTAGGCGTTATGCGTTATGCGTTATGAGTTATGAGTTATAAGTTATGCGTAATGCGTTATGCGTTATGCGTTATGCGTTGTGCATTATGCGTTATGCGTTATGCGTTATGCGTTATGCGTTATGCGTTATGCGTTATGCGTTATGCCTTTTGCGTTATGCGTTATACGTTATGCGTTATGCGTTTTGCGTTATGAGTTATGCGTTATGCGTTTTGCGTTATACGTTATGCGTTATGCGTTTTGCTTTGTAGGTTATGCGATATGCGTTATGCGTTATGCGTGATGCGTTATGCTTTATGCGTTATGCGTTATGAGTTATACGTAATGCGTTATGCGTTATGCGTTATGCGTTATGCGTTATGCGTTCTGCGTTATGGGTTATGGTTTATGGGTTATGCGTAATGCGTTATGCGTTATGCGTTATGCATTATGCGTTGTGCATTATGTGTTATGCGTTATGCGTTATGGGTTATGGGTTATGCGTTATGCGTTATGCATTTTGCGTTATGCGCCATGCGTTATGCGTTATGAGTTATAAGTTATGCGTTATGCGTTATGCGTTATGCGTTATGCGTTATGCGTTATATGTTATGCGTTATGCGTTATGCGTTATGCGTCATGCGTTATGCGTTATGCGTTATGCGTTATACGTTATGCGTTATGAGTTATGAGTTTTGCGTTATGCGTTATGCGTTATGCGTGATCCGTTATGCGTTAGGCGTTATGCGTTATGCGTTATGAGTTATGAGTTATAAGTTATGCGTAATGCGTTATGCGTTATGCGTTATGCGTTGTGCATTATGCGTTATGCGTTATGCGTTATGCGTTATGCGTTATGCGTTATGCGTTATGCCTTTTGCGTTATGCGTTATACGTTATGCGTTATGCGTTTTGCGTTATGAGTTATGCATTATGCGTTTTGCGTTATACGTTATGCGTTATGCGTTTTGCGTTGTAGGTTATGCGATATGCGTTATGCGTTATGCGTGATGCGTTATGCTTTATGCGTTATGCGTTATGAGTTATACGTAATGCGTTATGCGTTATGCGTTATGCGTTATGCGTTATGCGTTCTGCGTTATGGGTTATGGTTTATGGGTTATGCGTAATGCGTTATGCGTTATGCGTTATGCATTATGCGTTGTGCATTATGTGTTATGCGTTATGCGTTATGGGTTATGGGTTATGCGTTATGCGTTATGCATTTTGCGTTATGCGCCATGCGTTATGCGTTATGAGTTATAAGTTATGCGTTATGCGTTATGCGTTATGCGTTATGCGTTATGCGTTATATGTTATGCGTTATGCGTTATGCGTTATGCGTCATGCGTTATGCGTTATGCGTTATGCGTTATACGTTATGCGTTATGAGTTATGAGTTATGCGTTATGCGTTATGCGTTATGCGTTATGCGTTATGCGTTATGCGTTATGCGTTATGCTTTATGCGTTATGCGTGATCCGTTATGCGTTTGGCGTTATGCGTTATGCGTTATGAGTTATGAGTTATAAGTTATGCGTAATGCGTTATGCGTTATGCGTTATGCGTTATGCGTTATGCGTTGTGCATTATGCGTTATGCGTTGTGCGTTATGCATTATGGGTTATGGGTTATGTGTTATGCGTTATGCGTTATGCGTTATGCGTTATGCGTTATGCGTTATGCGTTCTGCGTTATGGGTTATGGGTTATGGTTTATGCGTTATGCTTTATGCGTTATGCCTTTTACTTTATGCGTTATGCGTTATTCGTTATGAGTTATACGTTATGCGTTATGCGTTATGCTTTATGCGTTATGCGTGATCCGTTATGCGTTTGGCGTTATGCGTTATGCGTTATGAGTTATGAGTTATAAGTTATGCGTAATGCGTTATGCGTTATGCGTTATTCGTTATGAGTTATAAGTTATGCGTTATGCGTTATGATTTATGCGTTATGCGTGATCCGTTATGCGTTATGCGTTATGCGTTATGCGTTATGCGTTATGAGTTATGCGTTATGCGTTATGCGTAATGCGTTATGATTTATGCGTTATGCGTGATCCGTTATGCGTTAGGCGTTATGCGTTATGCGTTATGAGTTATGAGTTATAAGTTATGCGTAATGCGTTATGCGTTATGCGTTATGCGTTATGCGTTATGAGTTATGCGTTATGCGTTATGCGTTATGCGTTATGCGTTATGCGTTATGCGTTATGCGTTATGCGTTATGCGTTATGCGTTATGCGTAATGCGTTATGCGTGATCCGTTATGCGTTAGGCGTTATGCGTTATGCGTTATGAGTTATGAGTTATAAGTTATGCGTAATGCGTTATGCGTTATGCGTTATGCGTTGTGCATTATGCGTTATGCGTTATGCGTTATGCGTTATGCGTTATGCGTTATGCGTTATGCGTTATGCCTTTTGCGTTATGCGTTATACGTTATGCGTTATGCGTTTTGCGTTATGAGTTATGCGTTATGCGTTTTGCGTTATACGTTATGCGTTATGCGTTTTGCGTTGTAGGTTATGCGATATGCGTTATGCGTTATGCGTGATGCGTTATGCTTTATGCGTTATGCGTTATGAGTTATACGTAATGCGTTATGCGTTATGCGTTATGCGTTATGCGTTCTGCGTTATGGGTTATGGTTTATGGGTTATGCGTAATGCGTTATGCGTTATGCGTTATGCATTATGCGTTGTGCATTATGTGTTATGCGTTATGCGTTATGCGTTATGGGTTATGGGTTATGCGTTATGCGTTATGCATTTTGCGTTATGCGCCATGCGTTATGCGTTATGAGTTATAAGTTATGCGTTATGCGTTATGCGTTATGCGTTATGCGTTATGCGTTATATGTTATGCGTTATGCGTTATGCGTTATGCGTCATGCGTTATGCGTTATGCGTTATGCGTTATACGTTATGCGTTATGAGTTATGAGTTATGCGTTATGCGTTATGCGTTATGCGTTATGCGTTATGCGTTATGCGTTATGCGTTATGCGTTATGCTTTATGCGTTATGCGTGATCCGTTATGCGTTTGGCGTTATGCGTTATGCGTTATTCGTTATGAGTTATAAGTTATGCGTAATGCGTTATGCGTTATGCGTTATGCATTATGCGTTGTGCATTATGTGCTATGCGTTAAGCGTTATGGGTTATGGGTTATGCGTAATGCTTTATGCATTTTCCGTTATGCGCCATGCGTTATGCGTTATGAGTTATGCGTTAGGCGTTATGCGTTATGCGTTATGCGTCATGCGTTATGCGTTATTCGTTATGCGTTATGCGTTATGAGTTATGCGTTATGCGTTATGCGTTATGCGTTATGCGTTATGCGTTATGCTTTATTCGTTATGCGTGATCCGTTTTGCGTTAGGCGTTATGCGTTGTGCGTTGTGCGTCCTGCGTTATGGGTTATGGGTTATGCGTTATGCTTTATGCGTTATGCATTTTGCGTTCTGCGTTATGCGTTATTCGTTATGAGTTAAAAGTTATGCTTAATGCGTTATGCCTTATGCGTTATGCATTATGCGTTGTGCATTATGTGTTATGCGCTATGCGTTATGGGTTATGGGTTATGCGTTATGCGTTATGCAGTTTGCGTTATGCGCCATGCGTTATGCGTTATGAGTTATAAGTTATGCGTTATGCGTTATGCGTTACGCGTTATGCGTTATATGTTATGCGTTATGCGTTATGCGTTATGCGTTATGCGTTATGCTTTATGCGTTATGCGTGATCCGTTATGCGTTAGGCGCTATGCGTTATGCGTTATGAGTTATGAGTTATAAGTTATGCGTAATGCGTAATGCGTTATGCGTTATGCGTTATGCGTTGTGCATTATACGTTATGCGTTGTGCGTTATGCGTTATGGGTTATGGGTTATGTGTTATGCGTTATGCGTTATGCGTTATGCGTTCTGCGTTATGGGTTATGAGTTATGCTTTATGCGTTATGCTTTATGCGTTATGCGTTATGCGTTATGCCTTATGCGTTATGCGTTATGCGTTATGCCTTTTGCGTTATGCGTTATGAGTTATAAGTTATGCGATATGCGTTAAGCTTTATGCGTTATGCGTTATGCGTTATGCGTTATGCGTTATGCCTTTTGCGTTATGCGTTATGCGTTATGAGTTTTGCGTTATACGTTATGCGGTATTCGTTATGCGTTGTGCATCATACGTTATGCGTTATGCGTTATGGGTTATGATTTTTGCGTTATGCGATATGCGTTATGCCTTTTACGTTATGCGTTATGCGTTATTCGTTATGAGTTATAAGTTATGCGTAATGCGTTATGCGTTATGCGTTATGCATTATGCGTTGTGCATTATGTGTTATGCGTTATGCGTTATGGGTTATGGGTTATGAGTTATGCGTTATGCATTTTGCGTTATGTTCCATGCGTTATGCGTTATGAGTTATAAGTTATGCGTTATGCGTTATGCGTTAAGCGTTATGCGTTATGCGTTATGCGTTATGCGTTATGCGTTATGCGTTATGCGTTATATGTTATGCGTTATGCGTTCTGCGTTATGGGTTATGGGTTATGGTTTATGCGTTATGCTTTATGCGTTATGCTTTATGCGTTATGCTTTATGCGTTATGCGTTATGCGGTATGCGTTATGCGTTATGCCTCTTGCGTTATGCGTTATGCGTTATGAGTTTTGCGTTATACGTTATGCGGTATTCGTTATGCGTTGTGCATTATACGTTATGCGTTATGGGTTATGATTTTTGCGTTATGCGATATGCGTTATGCCTTTTACGTTATGCGTTATGCGTTATTCGTTATGAGTTATAAGTTATGCGTTATACGTTATGCGTTATGCGTTTTGCGTTATAGGTTATGCGATATGCGTTATGCGTTATGCGTTATGCGTTTTGCGTTATAGGTTATGCGATATGCGTTATGCGTTATGCGTTATGCGTTATGTGTTATGAATTGTGTGTTGTGCGTTCTGCGTTATGGGTTATGGGTTATGGTTTATGCGTTATGCTTTTTGCGTTATGCTTTATGCGTAATGCTTTATGCGTTATGCGTTATGCGTTATGCGTTATGCGTTATGCGTTATGCGTTATGCCTTTTGCGTTATGCGTTATGCGTTATGAGTTTTGCGTTATACGTTATGCGGTATTCGTTATGCGTTATGCATTATGCGTTAACGTTATGCGTTATGCCTTTTGCGTTATGCGTTTTGCGTTATGCGTTATGCGTTATGCGTTATGCGTTATGTGTTATGAATTGTGCGTTGTGCGTTCTGCGTTATGGGTTATGGGTTATGCGTTATGCTTTATGCGTTATGCATTTTGCGTTATGTGTTATTAGTTATGAGTTATGCGTTATGCGTTATGCTTTATGCGTTATGCGTGATCCGTTATGCGTTAGGCGTTATGCGTTATGCGTTATGCGTTATGCGTTATGCGTTATGCGTTATGCGTTATGCGTTATGCGTTATGCGTTATGGGTTATGAATTATGCGTTATGCGATATGCGTTATGCCTTTTGCGTTATGCGTTATGCATTATGCGTTATGCGTTATGCGTTATGGGTTATGGGTTATGCATTATGCGTTATGCGTTATGCGTTATGCGTTATGGGTTATGCTTTTTGCGTTATGCGCCATGCGTTATGCGTTATGAGTTATAAGTTATGCGTTATGCGTTATGCGTTATGCGTTATGTGTTATGAATTGTGCGTTGTGCGTTCTGCGTTATGGGTTATGAGTTATGCTTTATGCGTTATGCTTTATGCGTTATGCGTTATGCGTTATGCCTTATGCGTTATGCGTTATGCGTTATGCCTTTTGCGTTATGCGTTATGAGTTATAAGTTATGCGTTATGCGTTAAGCTTTATGCGTTATGCGTTATGCGTTATGCGTTATGCGTTATGCCTTTTGCGTTATGCGTTATGCGTTATGAGTTTTGCGTTATACGTTATGCGGTATTCGTTATGCGTTGTGCATCATACGTTATGCGTTATGCGTTATGGGGTATGATTTTTGCGTTATGCGATATGCGTTATGCCTTTTACGTTATGCGTTATGCGTTATTCGTTATGAGTTATAAGTTATGCGTAATGCGTTATGCGTTATGCGTTATGCATTATGCGTTGTGCATTATGTGTTATGCGTTATGCGTTATGGGTTATGGGTTATGCGTTATGCGTTATGCATTTTGCGTTATGCGCCATGCGTTATGCGTTATGCGTTATGAGTTATAAGTTATGCGTTATGCGTTATGCGTTAAGCGTTATGCGTTATGCGTTATGCGTTATGCGTTATGCGTTATGCGTTATATGTTATGCGTTATGCGTTCGGCGTTATGGGTTATGGGTTATGGTTTATGCGTTATGCTTTATGCGTTATGCTTTATGCGTTATGCTTTATGCGTTATGCGTTATGCGGTATGCGTTATGCGTTATGCCTCTTGCGTTATGCGTTATGCGTTATGAGTTTTGCGTTATACGTTATGCGGTATTCGTTATGCGTTGTGCATTATACGTTATGCGTTATGGGTTATGATTTTTGCGTTATGCGATATGCGTTATGCCTTTTACGTTATGCGTTATGCGTTATTCGTTATGAGTTATAAGTTATGCGTTATACGTTATGCGTTATGCGTTATGCGTTATGCGTTATGCGTTATGCGTTATGCGTCATGCGTTATGCGTTATTCGTTATGCGTTATGCGTTATGAGTTATGCGTTATGCGTTATGCGTTATGCGTTATGCGTTATGCGTTATGCGTTATGCGTTATGCCTTTTGCGTTATGCGTTATGAGTTATAAGTTATGCGTAATGCGTTATGCGTTATGCGTTATGCATTATGCGTTGTGCATTATGTGCTATGCGTTAAGCGTTATGGGTTATGGGTTATGCGTAATGCTTTATGCATTTTGCGTTATGCGCCATGCGTTATGCGTTATGAGTTATGCGTTAGGCGTTATGCGTTATGCGTTATGCGTCATGCGTTATGCGTTATTCGTTATGCGTTATGCGTTATGAGTTATGCGTTATGCGTTATGCGTTATGCGTTATGCGTTATGCGTTATGCTTTATTCGTTATGCGTGATCCGTTTTGCGTTAGGCGTTATGCGTTGTGCGTTGTGCGTCCTGCGTTATGGGTTATGGGTTATGCGTTATGCTTTATGCGTTATGCATTTTGCGTTCTGCGTTATGCGTTATTCGATATGAGTTAAAAGTTATGCTTAATGCGTTATGCCTTATGCGTTATGCATTATGCGTTGTGCATTATGTGTTATGCGCTATGCGTTATGGGTTATGGGTTATGCGTTATGCGTTATGCAGTTTGCGTTATGCGCCATGCGTTATGCGTTATGAGTTATAAGTTATGCGTTATGCGTTATGCGTTACGCGTTATGCGTTATATGTTATGCGTTATGCGTTATGCGTTATGCGTTATGCTTTATGCGTTATGCGTGATCCGTTATGCGTTAGGCGTTATGCGTTATGCGTTATGAGTTATGAGTTATAAGTTATGCGTAATGCGTAATGCGTTATGCGTTATGCGTTATGCGTTGTGCATTATTCGTTATGCGTTGTGCGTTATGCGTTATGGGTTATGGGTTATGTGTTATGCGTTATGCGTTATGCGTTATGCGTTATGCGTTCTGCGTTATGGGTTATGAGTTATGCTTTATGCGTTATGCTTTATGCGTTATGCGTTATGCGTTATGCCTTATGCGTTATGCGTTATGCGTTATGCGTTATGCGTTATGCGTTATGAGTTATAAGTTATGCGTTATGCGTTAAGCTTTATGCGTTATGCGTTATGCGTTATGCGTTATGCGTTATGCCTTTTGCGTTATGCGTTATGCGTTATGAGTTTTGCGTTATACGTTATGCGGTATTCGTTATGCGTTGTGCATCATACGTTATGCGTTATGCGTTATGGGTTATGATTTTTGCGTTATGCGATATGCGTTATGCCTTTTACGTTATGCGTTATGCGTTATTCGTTATGAGTTATAAGTTATGCGTAATGCGTTATGCGTTATGCGTTATGCATTATGCGTTGTGCATTATGTGTTATGCGTTATGCGTTATGGGTTATGGGTTATGAGTTATGCGTTATGCATTTTGCGTTATGCGCCATGCGTTATGCGTTATGAGTTATAAGTTATGCGTTATGCGTTATGCGTTATGCGTTATGCGTTATGCGTTATGCGTTATGCGTTATGCGTTATGCGTTATGCGTTATATGTTATGCGTTATGCGTTCTGCGTTATGGGTTATGGGTTATGGTTTATGCGTTATGCTTTATGCGTTATGCTTTATGCGTTATGCTTTATGCGTTATGCGTTATGCGGTATGCGTTATGCGTTATGCCTCTTGCGTTATGCGTTATGCGTTATGAGTTTTGCGTTATACGTTATGCGGTATTCGTTATGCGTTGTGCATTATACGTTATGCGTTATGGGTTATGATTTTTGCGTTATGCGATATGCGTTATGCCTTTTACGTTATGCGTTATGCGTTATTCGTTATGAGTTATAAGTTATGCGTTATACGTTATGCGTTATGCGTTTTGCGTTATAGGTTATGCGATATGCGTTATGCGTTATGCGTTTTGCGTTATAGGTTATGCGATATGCGTTATGCGTTATGCGTTATGCGTTATGTGTTATGAATTGTGTGTTGTGCGTTCTGCGTTATGGGTTATGGGTTATGGTTTATGCGTTATGCTTTATGCGTTATGCTTTATGCGTTATGCTTTATGCGTTATGCGTTATGCGTTATGCGTTATGCGTTATGCGTTATGCTTTATGCGTTATGCGTGATCCGTTATGCGTTAGGCGTTATGCGTTATGCGTTATGAGTTATGAGTTATAAGTTATGCGTAATGCGTAATGCGTTATGCGTTATGCGTTATGCGTTATGCGTTATGCGTTATGCGTTGTGCGTTATGCGTTATGGGTTATGGGTTATGTGTTATGCGTTATGCGTTATGCGTTATGCGTTATGCGTTCTGCGTTATGGGTTATGAGTTATGCTTTATGCGTTATGCTTTATGCGTTATGCGTTATGCGTTATGCCTTATGCGTTATGCGTTATGCGTTATGCCTTTTGCGTTATGCGTTATGAGTTATAAGTTATGCGTTATGCGTTAAGCTTTATGCGTTATGCGTTATGCGTTATGCGTTATGCGTTATGCCTTTTGCGTTATGCGTTATGCGTTATGAGTTTTGCGTTATACGTTATGCGGTATTCGTTATGCGTTGTGCATCATACGTTATGCGTTATGCGTTATGGGTTATGATTTTTGCGTTATGCGATATGCGTTATGCCTTTTACGTTATGCGTTATGCGTTATTCGTTATGAGTTATAAGTTATGCGTTATGCGTTATGCGTTATGCGTTATGCATTATGCGTTGTGCATTATGTGTTATGCGTTATGCGTTATGGGTTATGGGTTATGAGTTATGCGTTATGCATTTTGCGTTATGCGCCATGCGTTATGCGTTATGAGTTATAAGTTATGCGTTATGCGTTATGCGTTATACGTTATGCGTTATGCGTTATGCATTTTGCGTTATGCGCCATGCGTTATGCGTTATGAGTTATAAGTTATGCGTTATGCGTTATGCGTTAAGCGTTATGCGTTATGCGTTATGCGTTATGCGTTATGCGTTATGCGTTATGCGTTATATGTTATGCGTTATGCGTTCTGCGTTATGGGTTATGGGTTATGGTTTATGCGTTATGCTTTATGCGTTATGCTTTATGCGTTATGCTTTATGCGTTATGCGTTATGCGGTATGCGTTATGCGTTATGCCTCTTGCGTTATGCGTTATGCGTTATGAGTTTTGCGTTATACGTTATGCGGTATTCGTTATGCGTTGTGCATTATACGTTATGCGTTATGGGTTATGATTTTTGCGTTATGCGATATGCGTTATGCCTTTTACGTTATGCGTTATGCGTTATTCGTTATGAGTTATAAGTTATGCGTTATACGTTATGCGTTATGAGTTATGCGTTATGCGTTATGCGTTATGCGTTATGCGTCATGCGTTATGCGTTATTCGTTATGCGTTATGCGTTATGAGTTATGCGTTATGCGTTATGCGTTATGCGTTATGCGTTATGCGTTATGCGTTATGCGTTATGCCTTTTGCGTTATGCGTTATGAGTTATAAGTTATGCGTAATGCGTTATGCGTTATGCGTTATGCATTATGCGTTGTGCATTATGTGCTATGCGTTAAGCGTTATGGGTTATGGGTTATGCGTAATGCTTTATGCATTTTGCGTTATGCGCCATGCGTTATGCGTTATGAGTTATGCGTTAGGCGTTATGCGTTATGCGTTATGCGTTATGCGTTATGCGTTATTCGTTATGCGTTATGCGTTATGAGTTATGCGTTATGCGTTATGCGTTATGCGTTATGCGTTATGCGTTATGCTTTATTCGTTATGCGTGATCCGTTTTGCGTTAGGCGTTATGCGTTGTGCGTTGTGCGTCCTGCGTTATGGGTTATGGGTTATGCGTTATGCTTTATGCGTTATGCATTTTGCGTTCTGCGTTATGCGTTATTCGATATGAGTTAAAAGTTATGCTTAATGCGTTATGCCTTATGCGTTATGCATTATGCGTTGTGCATTATGTGTTATGCGCTATGCGTTATGGGTTATGGGTTATGCGTTATGCGTTATGCAGTTTGCGTTATGCGCCATGCGTTATGCGTTATGAGTTATAAGTTATGCGTTATGCGTTATGCGTTACGCGTTATGCGTTATATGTTATGCGTTATGCGTTATGCGTTATGCGTTATGCTTTATGCGTTATGCGTGATCCGTTATGCGTTAGGCGTTATGCGTTATGCGTTATGAGTTATGAGTTATAAGTTATGCGTAATGCGTAATGCGTTATGCGTTATGCGTTATGCGTTGTGCATTATACGTTATGCGTTGTGCGTTATGCGTTATGGGTTATGGGTTATGTGTTATGCGTTATGCGTTATGCGTTATGCGTTATGCGTTCTGCGTTATGGGTTATGAGTTATGCTTTATGCGTTATGCTTTATGCGTTATGCGTTATGCGTTATGCCTTATGCGTTATGCGTTATGCGTTATGCCTTTTGCGTTATGCGTTATGAGTTATAAGTTATGCGTTATGCGTTAAGCTTTATGCGTTATGCGTTATGCGTTATGCGTTATGCGTTATGCCTTTTGCGTTATGCGTTATGCGTTATGAGTTTTGCGTTATACGTTATGCGGTATTCGTTATGCGTTGTGCATCATACGTTATGCGTTATGCGTTATGGGTTATGATTTTTGCGTTATGCGATATGCGTTATGCCTTTTACGTTATGCGTTATGCGTTATTCGTTATGAGTTATAAGTTCTGCGTAATGCGTTATGCGTTATGCGTTATGCATTATGCGTTGTGCATTATGTGTTATGCGTTATGCGTTATGGGTTATGGGTTATGAGTTATGCGTTATGCATTTTGCGTTATGCGCCATGCGTTATGCGTTATGAGTTACAAGTTATGCGTTATGCGTTATGCGTTAAGCGTTATGCGTTATGCGTTATGCGTTATGCGTTATGCGTTATGCGTTATGCGTTATATGTTATGCGTTATGCGTTCTGCGTTATGGGTTATGGGTTATGGTTTATGCGTTATGCTTTATGCGTTATGCTTTATGCGTTATGCTTTATGCGTTATGCGTTATGCGGTATGCGTTATGCGTTATGCCTCTTGCGTTATGCGTTATGCGTTATGAGTTTTGCGTTATACGTTATGCGGTATTCGTTATGCGTTGTGCATTATACGTTATGCGTTATGGGTTATGATTTTTGCGTTATGCGATATGCGTTATGCCTTTTACGTTATGCGTTATGCGTTATTCGTTATGAGTTATAAGTTATGCGTTATACGTTATGCGTTATGCGTTTTGCGTTATAGGTTATGCGATATGCGTTATGCGTTATGCGTTTTGCGTTATAGGTTATGCGATATGCGTTATGCGTTATGCGTTATGCGTTATGTGTTATGAATTGTGTGTTGTGCGTTCTGCGTTATGGGTTATGGGTTATGGTTTATGCGTTATGCTTTATGCGTTATGCTTTATGCGTAATGCTTTATGCGTTATGCGTTATGCGTTATGCGTTATGCGTTATGCGTTATGCTTTATGCGTTATGCGTGATCCGTTATGCGTTAGGCGTTATGCGTTATGCGTTATGAGTTATGAGTTATAAGTTATGCGTAATGCGTAATGCGTTATGCGTTATGCGTTATGCGTTGTGCATTATACGTTATGCGTTGTGCGTTATGCGTTATGGGTTATGGGTTATGTGTTATGCGTTATGCGTTATGCGTTATGCGTTATGCGTTCTGCGTTATGGGTTATGAGTTATGCTTTATGCGTTATGCTTTATGCGTTATGCGTTATGCGTTATGCCTTATGCGTTATGCGTTATGCGTTATGCCTTTTGCGTTATGCGTTATGAGTTATAAGTTATGCGTTATGCGTTAAGCTTTATGCGTTATGCGTTATGCGTTATGCGTTATGCGTTATGCCTTTTGCGTTATGCGTTATGCGTTATGAGTTTTGCGTTATACGTTATGCGGTATTCGTTATGCGTTGTGCATCATACGTTATGCGTTATGCGTTATGGGTTATGATTTTTGCGTTATGCGATATGCGTTATGCCTTTTACGTTATGCGTTATGCGTTATTCGTTATGAGTTATAAGTTATGCGTAATGCGTTATGCGTTATGCGTTATGCATTATGCGTTGTGCATTATGTGTTATGCGTTATGCGTTATGGGTTATGGGTTATGAGTTATGCGTTATGCATTTTGCGTTATGCGCCATGCGTTATGCGTTATGAGTTATAAGTTATGCGTTATGCGTTATGCGTTATGCGTTATGCGTTATGCGTTATGCATTTTGCGTTATGCGCCATGCGTTATGCGTTATGAGTTATAAGTTATGCGTTATGCGTTATGCGTTAAGCGTTATGCGTTATGCGTTATGCGTTATGCGTTATGCGTTATGCGTTATGCGTTATATGTTATGCGTTATGCGTTCTGCGTTATGGGTTATGGGTTATGGTTTATGCGTTATGCTTTATGCGTTATGCGTTATGCGTTATGCGTTATGCGTTATGCGTTATGCGGTATGCGTTATGCGTTATGCCTCTTGCGTTATGCGTTATGCGTTATGAGTTTTGCGTTATACGTTATGCGGTATTCGTTATGCGTTGTGCATTATACGTTATGCGTTATGGGTTATGATTTTTGCGTTATGCGATATGCGTTATGCCTTTTACGTTATGCGTTATGCGTTATTCGTTATGAGTTATAAGTTATGCGTTATACGTTATGCGTTATGCGTTTTGCGTTATAGGTTATGCGATATGCGTTATGCGTTATGCGTTTTGCGTTATAGGTTATGCGATATGCGTTATGCGTTATGCGTTATGCGTTATGTGTTATGAATTGTGTGTTGTGCGTTCTGCGTTATGGGTTATGGGTTATGGTTTATGCGTTATGCATTATGCGTTATGCGTTATGCGTTATGCTTTATGCGTTATGCGTTATGCGTTATGCGTTATGCGTTATGCTTTATGCGTTATGCGTGATCCGTTATGCGTTAGGCGTTATGCGTTATGCGTTATGAGTTATGAGTTATAAGTTATGCGTAATGCGTAATGCGTTATGCGTTATGCGTTATGCGTTGTGCATTATACGTTATGCGTTGTGCGTTATGCGTTATGGGTTATGGGTTATGTGTTATGCGTTATGCGTTATGCGTTATGCGTTATGCGTTCTGCGTTATGGGTTATGAGTTATGCTTTATGCGTTATGCTTTATGCGTTATGCGTTATGCGTTATGCCTTATGCGTTATGCGTTATGCGTTATGCCTTTTGCGTTATGCGTTATGAGTTATAAGTTATGCGTTATGCGTTAAGCTTTATGCGTTATGCGTTATGCGTTATGCGTTATGCGTTATGCCTTTTGCGTTATGCGTTATGCGTTATGAGTTTTGCGTTATACGTTATGCGGTATTCGTTATGCGTTGTGCATCATACGTTATGCGTTATGCGTTATGGGTTATGATTTTTGCGTTATGCGATATGCGTTATGCCTTTTACGTTATGCGTTATGCGTTATTCGTTATGAGTTATAAGTTATGCGTAATGCGTTATGCGTTATGCGTTATGCATTATGCGTTGTGCATTATGTGTTATGCGTTATGCGTTATGGGTTATGGGTTATGAGTTATGCGTTATGCATTTTGCGTTATGCGCCATGCGTTATGCGTTATGAGTTATAAGTTATGCGTTATGCGTTATGCGTTAAGCGTTATGCGTTATGCGTTATGCGTTATGCGTTATGCGTTATGCTTTATGCGTTATGCGTGATCCGTTATGCGTTAGGCGTTATGCGTTATGCGTTATGAGTTATGAGTTATAAGTTATGCGTAATGCGTAATGCGTTATGCGTTATGCGTTATGCGTTGTGCATTATACGTTATGCGTTGTGCGTTATGCGTTATGGGTTATGGGTTATGTGTTATGCGTTATGCGTTATGCGTTATGCGTTATGCGTTCTGCGTTATGGGTTATGAGTTATGCTTTATGCGTTATGCTTTATGCGTTATGCGTTATGCGTTATGCCTTATGCGTTATGCGTTATGCGTTATGCCTTTTGCGTTATGCGTTATGAGTTATAAGTTATGCGTTATGCGTTAAGCTTTATGCGTTATGCGTTATGCGTTATGCGTTATGCGTTATGCCTTTTGCGTTATGCGTTATGGGTTATGATTTTTGCGTTATACGTTATGCGGTATTCGTTATGCGTTGTGCATCATACGTTATGCGTTATGCGTTATGGGTTATGATTTTTGCGTTATGCGATATGCGTTATGCCTTTTACGTTATGCGTTATGCGTTATTCGTTATGAGTTATAAGTTATGCGTAATGCGTTATGCGTTATGCGTTATGCATTATGCGTTGTGCATTATGTGTTATGCGTTATGCGTTATGGGTTATGGGTTATGAGTTATGCGTTATGCATTTTGCGTTATGCGCCATGCGTTATGCGTTATGAGTTATAAGTTATGCGTTATGCGTTATGCGTTAAGCGTTATGCGTTATGCGTTATGCGTTATGCGTTATGCGTTATGCGTTATGCGTTATATGTTATGCGTTATGCGTTCTGCGTTATGGGTTATGGGTTATGGTTTATGCGTTATGCTTTATGCGTTATGCTTTATGCGTTATGCTTTATGCGTTATGCGTTATGCGGTATTCGTTATGCGTTGTGCATCATACGTTATGCGTTATGCGTTATGGGTTATGATTTTTGCGTTATGCGATATGCGTTATGCCTTTTACGTTATGCGTTATGCGTTATTCGTTATGAGTTATAAGTTATGCGTAATGCGTTATGCGTTATGCGTTATGCATTATGCGTTGTGCATTATGTGTTATGCGTTATGCGTTATGGGTTATGGGTTATGAGTTATGCGTTATGCATTTTGCGTTATGCGCCATGCGTTATGCGTTATGAGTTATAAGTTATGCGTTATGCGTTATGCGTTAAGCGTTATGCGTTATGCGTTATGCATTTTGCGTTATGCGCCATGCGTTATGCGTTATGAGTTATAAGTTATGCGTTATGCGTTATGCGTTAAGCGTTATGCGTTATGCGTTATGCGTTATGCGTTATGCGTTATGCGTTATGCGTTATGCGTTATGCGTTATATGTTATGCGTTATGCGTTCTGCGTTATGGGTTATGGGTTATGGTTTATGCGTTATGCTTTATGCGTTATGCTTTATGCGTTATGCTTTATGCGTTATGCGTTATGCGGTATGCGTTATGCGTTATGCCTCTTGCGTTATGCGTTATGCGTTATGAGTTTTGCGTTATGCGTTATGCGGTATTCGTTATGCGTTGTGCATTATACGTTATGCGTTATGGGTTATGATTTTTGCGTTATGCGATATGCGTTATGCCTTTTACGTTATGCGTTATGCGTTATTCGTTATGAGTTATAAGTTATGCGTTATACGTTATGCGTTATGCGTTTTGCGTTATAGGTTATGCGATATGCGTTATGCGTTATGCGTTTTGCGTTATAGGTTATGCGATATGCGTTATGCGTTATGCGTTATGCGTTATGTGTTATGAATTGTGTGTTGTGCGTTCTGCGTTATGGGTTATGGGTTATGGTTTATGCGTTATGCTTTATGCGTTATGCTTTATGCGTAATGCGTTATGCGTTATGCGTTATGCGTTATGCGTTATGCGTTATGCTTTATGCGTTATGCGTGATCCGTTATGCGTTAGGCGTTATGCGTTATGCGTTATGAGTTATGAGTTATAAGTTATGCGTAATGCGTAATGCGTTATGCGTTATGCGTTATGCGTTGTGCATTATACGTTATGCGTTGTGCGTTATGCGTTATGG
Source organism: Lasioglossum morio (assembly GCA_916610235.2). Lineage (NCBI taxonomy): Eukaryota > Metazoa > Arthropoda > Insecta > Hymenoptera > Halictidae > Lasioglossum > Lasioglossum morio. Next base: position 1,512,825 of record CAKAJA020000151.1, on the reverse strand, counting down.
GTTATGGGTTATGTGTTATGCGTTATGCGTTATGCGTTATGCGTTATGCGTTCTGCGTTATGGGTTATGAGTTATGCGTTATGCGTTATGCTTTATGCGTTATGCGTTATGCGTTATGCCTTATGCGTTATGCGTTATGCGTTATGCCTTTTGCGTTATGCGTTATGAGTTATAAGTTATGCGTTATGCGTTAAGCTTTATGCGTTATGCGTTATGCGTTATGCGTTATGCGTTATGCCTTTTGCGTTATGCGTTATGCGTTATGAGTTTTGCGTTATACGTTATGCGGTATTCGTTATGCGTTGTGCATCATACGTTATGCGTTATGCGTTATGGGTTATGATTTTTGCGTTATGCGATATGCGTTATGCCTTTTACGTTATGCGTTATGCGTTATTCGTTATGAGTTATAAGTTATGCGTAATGCGTTATGCGTTATGCGTTATGCATTATGCGTTGTGCATTATGTGTTATGCGTTATGCGTTATGGGTTATGGGTTATGAGTTATGCGTTATGCATTTTGCGTTATGCGCCATGCGTTATGCGTTATGAGTTATAAGTTATGCGTTATGCGTTATGCGTTAAGCGTTATGCGTTATGCGTTATGCGTTATGCGTTATGCGTTATGCTTTATGCGTTATGCGTGATCCGTTATGCGTTAGGCGTTATGCGTTATGCGTTATGAGTTATGAGTTATAAGTTATGCGTAATGCGTAATGCGTTATGCGTTATGCGTTATGCGTTGTGCATTATACGTTATGCGTTGTGCGTTATGCGTTATGGGTTATGGGTTATGTGTTATGCGTTATGCGTTATGCGTTATGCGTTATGCGTTCTGCGTTATGGGTTATGAGTTATGCTTTATGCGTTATGCTTTATGCGTTATGCGTTATGCGTTATGCCTTATGCGTTATGCGTTATGCGTTATGCCTTTTGCGTTATGCGTTATGAGTTATAAGTTATGCGTTATGCGTTAAGCTTTATGCGTTATGCGTTATGCGTTATGCGTTATGCGTTATGCCTTTTGCGTTATGCGTTATGCGTTATGAGTTTTGCGTTATACGTTATGCGGTATTCGTTATGCGTTGTGCATCATACGTTATGCGTTATGCGTTATGGGTTATGATTTTTGCGTTATGCGATATGCGTTATGCCTTTTACGTTATGCGTTATGCGTTATTCGTTATGAGTTATAAGTTATGCGTAATGCGTTATGCGTTATGCGTTATGCATTATGCGTTGTGCATTATGTGTTATGCGTTATGCGTTATGGGTTATGGGTTATGAGTTATGCGTTATGCATTTTGCGTTATGCGCCATGCGTTATGCGTTATGAGTTATAAGTTATGCGTTATGCGTTATGCGTTAAGCGTTATGCGTTATGCGTTATGCGTTATGCGTTATGCGTTATGCGTTATGCGTTATGAGTTATAAGTTATGCGTTATACGTTATGCGTTATGCGTTTTGCGTTATAGGTTATGCGATATGCGTTATGCGTTATGCGTTTTGCGTTATAGGTTATGCGATATGCGTTATGCGTTATGCGTTATGCGTTATGTGTTATGAATTGTGTGTTGTGCGTTCTGCGTTATGGGTTATGGGTTATGGTTTATGCGTTATGCTTTATGCGTTATGCTTTATGCGTTATGCGTTATGCGGTATGCGTTATGCGTTATGCCTCTTGCGTTATGCGTTATGCGTTATGAGTTTTGCGTTATACGTTATGCGGTATTCGTTATGCGTTGTGCATTATACGTTATGCGTTATGGGTTATGATTTTTGCGTTATGCGATATGCGTTATGCCTTTTACGTTATGCGTTATGCGTTATTCGTTATGAGTTATAAGTTATGCGTTATACGTTATGCGTTATGCGTTTTGCGTTATAGGTTATGCGATATGCGTTATGCGTTATGCGTTATGCGTTTTGCGTTATAGGTTATGCGATATGCGTTATGCGTTATGCGTTATGCGTTATGTGTTATGAATTGTGTGTTGTGCGTTCTGCGTTATGGGTTATGGGTTATGGTTTATGCGTTATGCTTTATGCGTTATGCTTTATGTGTAATGCTTTATGCGTTATGCGTTATGCGTTATGCGTTATGCGTTATGCGTTATGCGTTATGCGTTTTGCGTTATGCGTTATGCGTTATGAGTTTTGCGTTATACGTTATGCGGTATTCGTTATGCGTTATGCATTATGCGTTAACGTTATGCGTTATGCCTTTTGCGTTATGCGTTCTGCGTTATGGGTTATGCGTTATGCGTTATGCGTTATGTGTTATGAATTGTGCGTTGTGCGTTCTGCGTTATGGGTTATGGGTTATGCGTTATGCTTTATGCGTTATGCATTTTGCGTTATGCGTTATTAGTTATGAGTTATGCGTTATGCGTTATGCTTTATGCGTTATGCGTGATCCGTTATGCGTTAGGCGTTATGCGTTATGCGTTATGCGTTATGCGTTATGCGTTATGCGTTATGCGTTATGCGTTATGCGTTATGCGTTATGCGTTATGCGTTATGGGTTATGAATTATGCGTTATGCGATATGCGTTATGCCTTTTGCGTTATGCGTTATGCATTATGCGTTATGCGTTATGCGTTATGGGTTATGGGTTATGCATTATGCGTTATGCGTTATGCGTTATGCGTTATGGGTTATGCTTTTTGCGTTATGCGCCATGCGTTATGCGTTATGAGTTATAAGTTATGCGTTATGCGTTATGCGTTATGCGTTTTGCGTTATAGGTTATGCGATATGCGTTATGCGTTATGCGTTATGCGTTATGTGTTATGAATTGTGCGTTGTGCGTTCTGCGTTATGGGTTATGAGTTATGCTTTATGCGTTATGCTTTATGCGTTATGCGTTATGCGTTATGCCTTATGCGTTATGCGTTATGCGTTATGCCTTTTGCGTTATGCGTTATGAGTTATAAGTTATGCGTTATGCGTTAAGCTTTATGCGTTATGCGTTATGCGTTATGCGTTATGCGTTATGCGTTTTGCGTTATAGGTTATGCGATATGCGTTATGCGTTATGCGTTATGCGTTATGTGTTATGAATTGTGCGTTGTGCGTTCTGCGTTATGGGTTATGAGTTATGCTTTATGCGTTATGCTTTATGCGTTATGCGTTATGCGTTATGCCTTATGCGTTATGCGTTATGCGTTATGCCTTTTGCGTTATGCGTTATGAGTTATAAGTTATGCGTTATGCGTTATGCGTTAAGCGTTATGCGTTATGCGTTATGCATTTTGCGTTATGCGCCATGCGTTATGCGTTATGAGTTATAAGTTATGCGTTATGCGTTATGCGTTAAGCGTTATGCGTTATGCGTTATGCGTTATGCGTTATGCGTTATGCGTTATGCGTTATGCGTTATGCGTTATATGTTATGCGTTATGCGTTCTGCGTTATGGGTTATGGGTTATGGTTTATGCGTTATGCTTTATGCGTTATGCTTTATGCGTTATGCTTTATGCGTTATGCGTTATGCGGTATGCGTTATGCGTTATGCCTCTTGCGTTATGCGTTATGCGTTATGAGTTTTGCGTTATACGTTATGCGGTATTCGTTATGCGTTGTGCATTATACGTTATGCGTTATGGGTTATGATTTTTGCGTTATGCGATATGCGTTATGCCTTTTACGTTATGCGTTATGCGTTATTCGTTATGAGTTATAAGTTATGCGTTATACGTTATGCGTTATGCGTTTTGCGTTATAGGTTATGCGATATGCGTTATGCGTTATGCGTTTTGCGTTATAGGTTATGCGATATGCGTTATGCGTTATGCGTTATGCGTTATGTGTTATGAATTGTGTGTTGTGCGTTCTGCGTTATGGGTTATGGGTTATGGTTTATGCGTTATGCTTTATGCGTTATGCTTTATGCGTAATGCTTTATGCGTTATGCGTTATGCGTTATGCGTTATGCGTTATGCTTTATGCGTTATGCGTGATCCGTTATGCGTTAGGCGTTATGCGTTATGCGTTATGAGTTATGAGTTATAAGTTATGCGTAATGCGTAATGCGTTATGCGTTATGCGTTATGCGTTGTGCATTATACGTTATGCGTTGTGCGTTATGCGTTATGGGTTATGCGTTATGTGTTATGCGTTATGCGTTATGCGTTATGCGTTATGCGTTCTGCGTTATGGGTTATGAGTTATGCTTTATGCGTTATGCTTTATGCGTTATGCGTTATGCGTTATGCCTTATGCGTTATGCGTTATGCGTTATGCGTTATGCGTTATGCGTTATGAGTTATAAGTTATGCGTTATGCGTTAAGCTTTATGCGTTATGCGTTATGCGTTATGCGTTATGCGTTATGCCTTTTGCGTTATGCGTTATGCGTTATGAGTTTTGCGTTATACGTTATGCGGTATTCGTTATGCGTTGTGCATCATACGTTATGCGTTATGCGTTATGGGTTATGATTTTTGCGTTATGCGATATGCGTTATGCCTTTTACGTTATGCGTTATGCGTTATTCGTTATGAGTTATAAGTTATGCGTAATGCGTTATGCGTTATGCGTTATGCATTATGCGTTGTGCATTATGTGTTATGCGTTATGCGTTATGGGTTATGGGTTATGAGTTATGCGTTATGCATTTTGCGTTATGCGCCATGCGTTATGCGTTATGAGTTATAAGTTATGCGTTATGCGTTATGCGTTAAGCGTTATGCGTTATGCGTTATGCGTTATGCGTTATGCGTTATGCTTTATGCGTTATGCGTGATCCGTTATGCGTTAGGCGTTATGCGTTATGCGTTATGAGTTATGAGTTATAAGTTATGCGTAATGCGTAATGCGTTATGCGTTATGCGTTATGCGTTGTGCATTATACGTTATGCGTTGTGCGTTATGCGTTATGGGTTATGGGTTATGTGTTATGCGTTATGCGTTATGCGTTATGCGTTATGCGTTCTGCGTTATGGGTTATGAGTTATGCTTTATGCGTTATGCTTTATGCGTTATGCGTTATGCGTTATGCCTTATGCGTTATGCGTTATGCGTTATGCCTTTTGCGTTATGCGTTATGAGTTATAAGTTATGCGTTATGCGTTAAGCTTTATGCGTTATGCGTTATGCGTTATGCGTTATGCGTTATGCCTTTTGCGTTATGCGTTATGCGTTATGAGTTTTGCGTTATACGTTATGCGGTATTCGTTATGCGTTGTGCATCATACGTTATGCGTTATGCGTTATGGGTTATGATTTTTGCGTTATGCGATATGCGTTATGCCTTTTACGTTATGCGTTATGCGTTATTCGTTATGAGTTATAAGTTATGCGTAATGCGTTATGCGTTATGCGTTATGCGTTATGCGTTGTGCATTATGTGTTATGCGTTATGCGTTATGGGTTATGGGTTATGAGTTATGCGTTATGCATTTTGCGTTATGCGCCATGCGTTATGCGTTATGAGTTATAAGTTATGCGTTATGCGTTATGCGTTATGCGTTATGCGTTATGCGTTATGCGTTATGCGTTATGCGTTATGCGTTATGCGTTATACGTTATGCGTTATGCGTTCTGCGTTATGGGTTATGGGTTATGGTTTATGCGTTATGCTTTATGCGTTATGCTTTATGCGTTATGCTTTATGCGTTATGCGTTATGCGGTATGCGTTATGCGTTATGCCTCTTGCGTTATGCGTTATGCGTTATGAGTTTTGCGTTATACGTTATGCGGTATTCGTTATGCGTTGTGCATTATACGTTATGCGTTATGGGTTATGATTTTTGCGTTATGCGTTATGCGTTATGCCTTTTACGTTATGCGTTATGCGTTATTCGTTATGAGTTATAAGTTATGCGTTATACGTTATGCGTTATGCGTTATGCGTTATAGGTTATGCGATATGCGTTATGCGTTATGCGTTATGCGTTTTGCGTTATAGGTTATGCGATATGCGTTATGCGTTATGCGTTATGCGTTATGTGTTATGAATTGTGTGTTGTGCGTTCTGCGTTATGGGTTATGGGTTATGGTTTATGCGTTATGCTTTATGCGTTATGCTTTATGTGTAATGCTTTATGCGTTATGCGTTATGCGTTATGCGTTATGCGTTATGCGTTATGCGTTATGCCTTTTGCGTTATGCGTTATGCGTTATGAGTTTTGCGTTATACGTTATGCGGTATTCGTTATGCGTTATGCATTATGCGTTAACGTTATGCGTTATGCCTTTTGCGTTATGCGTTTTGCGTTATGCGTTATGCGTTATGCGTTATGCGTTATGTGTTATGAATTGTGCGTTGTGCGTTCTGCGTTATGGGTTATGGGTTATGCGTTATGCTTTATGCGTTATGCATTTTGCGTTATGCGTTATTAGTTATGAGTTATGCGTTATGCGTTATGCTTTATGCGTTATGCGTGATCCGTTATGCGTTAGGCGTTATGCGTTATGCGTTATGCGTTATGCGTTATGCGTTATGCGTTATGCGTTATGCGTTATGCGTTATGCGTTATGCGTTATGCGTTATGGGTTATGAATTATGCGTTATGCGATATGCGTTATGCCTTTTGCGTTATGCGTTATGCATTATGCGTTATGCGTTATGCGTTATGGGTTATGGGTTATGCATTATGCGTTATGCGTTATGCGTTATGCGTTATGGGTTATGCTTTTTGCGTTATGCGCCATGCGTTATGCGTTATGAGTTATAAGTTATGCGTTATGCGTTATGCGTTATGCGTTTTGCGTTATAGGTTATGCGATATGCGTTATGCGTTATGCGTTATGCGTTATGTGTTATGAATTGTGCGTTGTGCGTTCTGCGTTATGGGTTATGAGTTATGCTTTATGCGTTATGCTTTATGCGTTATGCGTTATGCGTTATGCCTTATGCGTTATGCGTTATGCGTTATGCCTTTTGCGTTATGCGTTATGAGTTATAAGTTATGCGTTATGCGTTAAGCTTTATGCGTTATGCGTTATGCGTTATGCGTTATGCGTTATGCGTTTTGCGTTATAGGTTATGCGATATGCGTTATGCGTTATGCGTTATGCGTTATGTGTTATGAATTGTGCGTTGTGCGTTCTGCGTTATGGGTTATGAGTTATGCTTTATGCGTTATGCTTTATGCGTTATGCGTTATGCGTTATGCCTTATGCGTTATGCGTTATGCGTTATGCCTTTTGCGTTATGCGTTATGAGTTATAAGTTATGCGTTATGCGTTAAGCTTTATGCGTTATGCGTTATGCATTATGCGTTGTGCATTATGTGTTATGCGTTATGCGTTATGGGTTATGGGTTATGCGTTATGCGTTATGCATTTTGCGTTATGCGCCATGCGTTATGCGTTATGCGTTATGAGTTATAAGTTATGCGTTATGCGTTATGCGTTAAGCGTTATGCGTTATGCGTTATGCGTTATGCGTTATGCGTTATATGTTATGCGTTATGCGTTCTGCGTTATGGGTTATGGGTTATGGTTTATGCGTAATGCTTTATGCGTTATGCTTTATGCGTTATGCTTTATGCGTTATGCGTTATGCGGTATGCGTTATGCGTTATGCCTCTTGCGTTATGCGTTATGCGTTATGAGTTTTGCGTTATACGTTATGCGGTATTCGTTATGCGTTGTGCATTATACGTTATGCGTTATGGGTTATGATTTTTGCGTTATGCGATATGCGTTATGCCTTTTACGTTATGCGTTATGCGTTATTCGTTATGAGTTATAAGTTATGCGTTATGCGTTATGCGTTATGAGTTATGCGTTATGCGTTATGCGTTATGCGTTATGCGTCATGCGTTATGCGTTATTCGTTATGCGTTATGCGTTATGAGTTATGCGTTATGCGTTATGCGTTATGCGTTATGCGTTATGCGTTATGCGTTATGCGTTATGCCTTTTGCGTTATGCGTTATGAGTTATAAGTTATGCGTAATGCGTTATGCGTTATGCGTTATGCATTATGCGTTGTGCATTATGTGCTATGCGTTAAGCGTTATGGGTTATGGGTTATGCGTAATGCTTTATGCATTTTGCGTTATGCGCCATGCGTTATGCGTTATGAGTTATGCGTTAGGCGTTATGCGTTATGCGTTATGCGTTATGCGTTATGCGTTATTCGTTATGCGTTATGCGTTATGAGTTATGCGTTATGCGTTATGCGTTATGCGTTATGCGTTATGCGTTATGCTTTATTCGTTATGCGTGATCCGTTTTGCGTTAGGCGTTATGCGTTGTGCGTTGTGCGTCCTGCGTTATGGGTTATGGGTTATGCGTTATGCTTTATGCGTTATGCATTTTGCGTTCTGCGTTATGCGTTATTCGTTATGAGTTAAAAGTTATGCTTAATGCGTTATGCCTTATGCGTTATGCATTATGCGTTGTGCATTATGTGTTATGCGCTATGCGTTATGGGTTATGGGGTATGCGTTATGCGTTATGCAGTTTGCGTGATGCGCCATGCGTTATGCGTTATGAGTTATAAGTTATGCGTTATGCGTTATGCGTTACGCGTTATGCGTTATATGTTATGCGTTATGCGTTATGCGTTATGCGTTATGCGTTATGCTTTATGCGTTATGCGTGATCCGTTATGCGTTAGGCGTTATGCGTTATGCGTTATGAGTTATGAGTTATAAGTTATGCGTAATGCGTAATGCGTAATGCGTTATGCGTTATGCGTTATGCGTTGTGCATTATACGTTATGCGTTGTGCGTTATGCGTTATGGGTTATGGGTTATGTGTTATGCGTTATGCGTTATGCGTTATGCGTTATGCGTTCTGCGTTATGGGTTATGAGTTATGCTTTATGCGTTATGCTTTATGCGTTATGCGTTATGCGTTATGCGTTATGCCTTATGCGTTATGCGTTATGCGTTATGCCTTTTGCGTTATGCGTTATGAGTTATAAGTTATGCGTTATGCGTTAAGCTTTATGCGTTATGCGTTATGCGTTATGCGTTATGCGTTATGCCTTTTGCGTTATGCGTTATGCGTTATGAGTTTTGCGTTATACGTTATGCGGTATTCGTTATGCGTTGTGCATCATACGTTATGCGTTATGCGTTATGGGTTATGATTTTTGCGTTATGCGATATGCGTTATGCCTTTTACGTTATGCGTTATGCGTTATTCGTTATGAGTTATAAGTTATGCGTAATGCGTTATGCGTTATGCGTTATGCATTATGCGTTGTGCATTATGTGTTATGCGTTATGCGTTATGGGTTATGGGTTATGAGTTATGCGTTATGCATTTTGCGTTATGCGCCATGCGTTATGCGTTATGAGTTATAAGTTATGCGTTATGCGTTATGCGTTAAGCGTTATGCGTTATGCGTTATGCGTTATGAGTTTTGCGTTATACGTTATGCGGTATTCGTTATGCGTTGTGCATTATACGTTATGAGTTTTGCGTTATACGTTATGCGGTATTCGTTATGCGTTATGCATTATGCGTTAACGTTATGCGTTATGCCTTTTGCGTTATGCGTTTTGCGTTATGCGTTATGCGTTATGCGTTATGCGTTATGCGTTATGTGTTATGAATTGTGCGTTGTGCGTTCTGCGTTATGGGTTATGGGTTATGCGTTATGCGTTATGCGTTATGCGTTATGCGTTATGCCTTTTGCGTTATGCGTTATGCGTTATGAGTTTTGCGTTATACGTTATGCGGTATTCGTTATGCGTTATGCATTATGCGTTAACGTTATGCGTTATGCCTTTTGCGTTATGCGTTTTGCGTTATGCGTTATGCGTTATGCGTTATGCGTTATGTGTTATGAATTGTGCGTTGTGCGTTCTGCGTTATGGGTTATGGGTTATGCGTTATGCTTTATGCGTTATGCATTTTGCGTTATGCGTTATTAGTTATGAGTTATGCGTTATGCGTTATGCTTTATGCGTTATGCGTGATCCGTTATGCGTTAGGCGTTATGCGTTATGCGTTATGCGTTATGCGTTATGCGTTATGCGTTATGCGTTATGCGTTATGCGTTATGCGTTATGGGTTATGAATTATGCGTTATGCGATATGCGTTATGCCTTTTGCGTTATGCGTTATGCGTTATGCGTTATGCGTTATGCGTTATGGGTTATGGGTTATGCATTATGCGTTATGCGTTATGCGTTATGCGTTATGGGTTATGCTTTTTGCGTTATGCGCCATGCGTTATGCGTTATGAGTTATAAGTTATGCGTTATGCGTTATGCGTTATGCGTTTTGCGTTATAGGTTATGCGATATGCGTTATGCGTTATGCGTTATGCGTTATGTGTTATGAATTGTGCGTTGTGCGTTCTGCGTTATGGGTTATGAGTTATGCTTTATGCGTTATGCTTTATGCGTTATGCGTTATGCGTTATGCCTTATGCGTTATGCGTTATGCGTTATGCCTTTTGCGTTATGCGTTATGAGTTATAAGTTATGCGTTATGCGTTAAGCTTTATGCGTTATGCGTTATGCGTTATGCGTTATGCGTTATGCCTTTTGCGTTATGCGTTATGCGTTATGAGTTTTGCGTTATACGTTATGCGGTATTCGTTATGCGTTGTGCATCATACGTTATGCGTTATGCGTTATGGGTTATGATTTTTGCGTTATGCGATATGCGTTATGCCTTTTACGTTATGCGTTATGCGTTATTCGTTATGAGTTATAAGTTATGCGTAATGCGTTATGCGTTATGCGTTATGCATTATGCGTTGTGCATTATGTGTTATGCGTTATGCGTTATGGGTTATGGGTTATGCGTTATGCGTTATGCATTTTGCGTTATGCGCCATGCGTTATGCGTTATGCGTTATGAGTTATAAGTTATGCGTTATGCGTTATGCGTTAAGCGTTATGCGTTATGCGTTATGCGTTATGCGTTATGCGTTATGCGTTATGCGTTATATGTTATGCGTTATGCGTTCTGCGTTATGGGTTATGGGTTATGGTTTATGCGTTATGCTTTATGCGTTATGCTTTATGCGTTATGCTTTATGCGTTATGCGTTATGCGGTATGCGTTATGCGTTATGCCTCTTGCGTTATGCGTTATGCGTTATGAGTTTTGCGTTATACGTTATGCGGTATTCGTTATGCGTTGTGCATTATACGTTATGCGTTATGGGTTATGATTTTTGCGTTATGCGATATGCGTTATGCCTTTTACGTTATGCGTTATGCGTTATTCGTTATGAGTTATAAGTTATGCGTTATACGTTATGCGTTATGCGTTTTGCGTTATAGGTTATGCGATATGCGTTATGCGTTATGCGTTATGCGTTTTGCGTTATAAGTTATGCGATATGCGTTATGCGTTATGCGTTATGCGTTATGTGTTATGAATTGTGCGTTGTGCGTTCTGCGTTATGGGTTATGGGTTATGGTTTATGCGTTATGCTTTATGCGTTATGCTTTATGCGTAATGCTTTATGCGTTATGCGTTATGCGTTATGCGTTATGCGTTATGCGTTATGCGTTATGCGTTATGCCTTTTGCGTTATGCGTTATGCGTTATGAGTTTTGCGTTATACGTTATGCGGTATTCGTTATGCGTTATGCATTATGCGTTAACGTTATGCGTTATGCCTTTTGCGTTATGCGTTTTGCGTTATGCGTTATGCGTTATGCGTTATGCGTTATGTGTTATGAGTTGAGCGTTGTGCGTTCTGCGTTATGGGTTATGGGTTATGCGTTATGCGTTATGCGTTATGCGTTATGGGTTATGATTTTTGCGTTATGCGATATGCGTTATGCCTTTTACGTTATGCGTTATGCGTTATTCGTTATGAGTTATAAGTTATGCGTAATGCGTTATGCGTTATGCGTTATGCATTATGCGTTGTGCATTATGTGTTATGCGTTATGCGTTATGGGTTATGGGTTATGCGTTATGCGTTATGCATTTTGCGTTATGCGCCATGAGTTATGCGTTATGAGTTATAAGTTATGCGTTATGCGTTATGCGTTATGCCTTTTGCGTTATGCGTTATGAGTTACAAGTTATGCGTTATGCGTTATGCTTTATGCGTTATGCGTTATGCGTTATGCGTTATGCGTTATGCGTTATGCCTTTTGCGTTATGCGTTATGCGTTATGAGTTTTGCGTTATACGTTATGCGGTATTCGTTATGCGTTGTGCATTATACGTTATGCGTTATGCGTTATGGGTTATGATTTTTGCGTTATGCGATATGCGTTATGCCTTTTACGTTATGCGTTATTCGTTATGAGTTATAAGTTATGCGTAATGCGTTATGCGTTATGCGTTATGCATTATGCGTTGTGCATTATGTGTTATGCGTTATGCGTTATGGGTTATGGGTTATGCGTTATGCGTTATGCATTTTGCGTTATGCGCCATGCGTTATGCTTTATGAGTTATAAGTTATGCGTTATGCGTTATGCGTTAAGCGTTATGCGTTATACGTTATGCGTTATGCGTTATATGTTATGCGTTATGCGTTCTGCGTTATGGGTTATGGGTTATGGTTTATGCGTTATGCTTTATGCGTTATGCTTTATGCGTTATGCTTTATGCGTTATGCGTTATGCGGTATGCGTTATGCGTTATGCCTCTTGCGTTATGCGTTATGCGTTATGAGTTTTGCGTTATACGTTATGCGGTATTCGTTATGCGTTGTGCATTATACGTTATGCGTTATGGGTTATGATTTTTGCGTTATGCGATATGCGTTATGCCTTTTACGTTATGCGTTATGCGTTATTCGTTATGAGTTATAAGTTATGCGTAATGCGTTATGCGTTATGCGTTATGCATTATGCGTTGTGCATTATGTGTTATGCGTTATGCGTTATGCGTTATGGGTTACGCGTTATGCGTTATGCGTTATGCGTTATGCGTTATGCGTTATGCGTTATGCGTTATGCGTTATATGTTATGCGTTATGCGTTATGCCTTTTACGTTATGCGTTATTCGTTATGAGTTATAAGTTATGCGTAATGCGTTATGCGTTATGCGTTATGCATTATGCGTTGTGCATTATGTGTTATGCGTTATGCGTTATGGGTTATGGGTTATGCGTTATGCGTTATGCATTTTGCGTTATGCGCCATGCGTTATGCGTTATGAGTTATAAGTTATGCGTTATGCGTTATGCGTTAAGCGTTATGCGTTATGCGTTATGCGTTATGCGTTATATGTTATGCGTTATGCGTTCTGCGTTATGGGTTATGGGTTATGGTTTATGCGTTATGCTTTATGCGTTATGCTTTATGCGTTATGCTTTATGCGTTATGCGTTATGCGGTATGCGTTATGCGTTATGCCTCTTGCGTTATGCGTTATGCGTTATGAGTTTTGCGTTATACGTTATGCGGTATTCGTTATGCGTTGTGCATTATACGTTATGCGTTATGGGTTATGATTTTTGCGTTATGCGATATGCGTTATGCCTTTTACGTTATGCGTTATGCGTTATTCGTTATGAGTTATAAGTTATGCGTAATGCGTTATGCGTTATGCGTTATGCATTATGCGTTGTGCATTATGTGTTATGCGTTATGCGTTATGCGTTATGGGTTATGCGTTATGCGTTATGCGTTATGCGTTATGCGTTATGCGTTATGCGTTATGCGTTATGCGTTATGCGTTATGCGTTATGCGTTATATGTTATGCGTTATGCGTTATGCGTTATGCGTCATGCGTTATGCGTTATGCGTTATACGTTATGCGTTATGCGTTATGAGTTATGCGTTATGCGTTATGGGTTATGCGTTATGCGTTATGCGTTATGCGTTATGCGTTATGCGTTATGCGTTATGCGTTATGCGTTATGCGTTATGCGTTATGCGTTATGCGTTATATGTTATGCGTTATATGTTATGCGTTATGCGTTATGCGTTATGCGTCATGCGTTATGCGTTATGCGTTATACGTTATGCGTTATGCGTTATGAGTTATGCGTTATGCGTTATGCGTTATGCGTTATGCGTGATCCGTTATGCGTGATCCGTTATGCGTTTGGCGTTATGCGTTATGTGTTATGAGTTATGAGTTATAAGTTATGCGTAATGCGTTATGCGTTATGCGTTATGCATTATGCGTTGTGCATTATGTGTTATGCATTATGCGTTATGCGTTATAGGTTATGAGTTATAAGTTATGCGTAATGCGTTATGCGTTATGCGTTATGCGTTATGCGTTGTGCATTATGCGTTATGCGTTATGCGTTATGCGTTATGCGATATGCCTTTTGCGTCATGCGTTATACGTTATGCGTTATGCGTTTTGCGTTTTGCGTTATGAGTTATGCGTTATGCGTTTTGCGTTATACGTTATGCGTTATGCGTTTTGCGTTATAGGTTATGCGATATGCGTTATGCGTTATGCGTTATGCGTTTTGTGTTATAGGTTATGCGATATGCGTTATGCGTTATGCGTTATGCGTCATGTGTTATGAATTGTGCGTTGTGCGTTCTGCGTTATGGGTTATGGGTTATGGTTTATGCGTTATGCTTTATGCGTTATGCTTTATGCATAATGCTTTATTCGTTATGCGTTATGCGTTATGCGTTATGCGTTATGCGTTATGCGTTATGCGTTATGCCTTTTGCGTTATGCGTTATGCGTTATGAGTTTTGCGTTATACGTTATGCGGTATTCGTTATGCGTTATGCATTATGCGTTAACGTTATGCGTTATGCCTTTTGCGTTATGCGTTTTGCGTTATGCGTTATGCGTTATGCGTTATGCTTTATGCGTTATGCATTTTGCGTTATGCGTTATTAGTTATGCGTAATGCGTTATGCGTTATGCGTTATGCATTATGCGTTGTGCATTATGTGTTATGCGTTATGCGTTATGGGTTATGGGTTATGAGTTATGCGTTATGCATTTTGCGTTATGCGCCATGCGTTATGCGTTATGAGTTATAAGTTATGCGTTATGCGTTATGCGTTAAGCGTTATGCGTTATGCGTTATGCGTTATGCGTTATGCGTTATGCGTTATGCGTTATATGTTATGCGTTATGCGTTCTGCGTTATGGGTTATGGGTTATGGTTTATGCGTTATGCTTTATGCGTCATGCTTTATGCGTTATGCTTTATGCGTTATGCGTTATGCGGTATGCGTTATGCGTTATGCCTCTTGCGTTATGCGTTATGCGTTATGAGTTTTGCGTTATACGTTATGCGGTATTCGTTATGCGTTGTGCATTATACGTTATGCGTTATGGGTTATGATTTTTGCGTTATGCGATATGCGTTATGCCTTTTACGTTATGCGTTATGCGTTATTCGTTATGAGTTATAAGTTATGCGTTATACGTTATGCGTTATGCGTTTTGCGTTATAGGTTATGCGATATGCGTTATGCGTTATGCGTTATGCGTTTTGCGTTATAGGTTATGCGATATGCGTTATGCGTTATGCGTTATGCGTTATGTGTTATGAATTGTGTGTTGTGCGTTCTGCGTTATGGGTTATGGGTTATGGTTTATGCGTTATGCTTTATGCGTTATGCTTTATGCGTAATGCTTTATGCGTTATGCGTTATGCGTTATGCGTTATGCGTTATGCGTTATGCGTTATGCCTTTTGCGTTATGCGTTATGCGTTATGAGTTTTGCGTTATACGTTATGCGGTATTCGTTATGCGTTATGCATTATGCGTTAACGTTATGCGTTATGCCTTTTGCGTTATGCGTTTTGCGTTATGCGTTATGCGTTATGCGTTATGCGTTATGTGTTATGAATTGTGCGTTGTGCGTTCTGCGTTATGGGTTATGGGTTATGCGTTATGCTTTATGCGTTATGCATTTTGCGTTATGCGTTATTAGTTATGAGTTATGCGTTATGCGTTATGCTTTATGCGTTATGCGTGATCCGTTATGCGTTAGGCGTTATGCGTTATGCGTTATGCGTTATGCGTTATGCGTTATGCGTTATGCGTTATGCGTTATGCGTTATGGGTTATGAATTATGCGTTATGCGATATGCGTTATGCCTTTTGCGTTATGCGTTATGCATTATGCGTTATGCGTTATGCGTTATGGGTTATGGGTTATGCATTATGCGTTATGCGTTATGCGTTATGCGTTATGGGTTATGCTTTTTGCGTTATGCGCCATGCGTTATGCGTTATGAGTTATAAGTTATGCGTTATGCGTTATGCGTTATGCGTTTTGCGTTATAGGTTATGCGATATGCGTTATGCGTTATGCGTTATGTGTTATGAATTGTGCGTTGTGCGTTCTGCGTTATGGGTTATGAGTTATGCTTTATGCGTTATGCTTTATGCGTTATGCGTTATGCCTTATGCGTTATGCGTTATGCGTTATGCCTTTTGCGTTATGCGTTATGAGTTATAAGTTATGCGTTATGCGTTAAGCTTTATGCGTTATGCGTTATGCGTTATGCGTTATGCGTTATGCCTTTTGCGTTATGCGTTATGCGTTATGAGTTTTGCGTTATACGTTATGCGGTATTCGTTATGCGTTGTGCATCATACGTTATGCGTTATGCGTTATGGGTTATGATTTTTGCGTTATGCGATATGCGTTATGCCTTTTACGTTATGCGTTATGCGTTATTCGTTATGAGTTATAAGTTATGCGTAATGCGTTATGCGTTATGCGTTATGCATTATGCGTTGTGCATTATGTGTTATGCGTTATGCGTTATGGGTTATGGGTTATGCGTTATGCGTTATGCATTTTGCGTTATGCGCCATGCGTTATGCGTTATGCGTTATGAGTTATAAGTTATGCGTTATGCGTTATGCGTTATGCGTTATGCGTTATGCGTTATGCGTTATGCGTTATGCGTTATGCGTTATATGTTATGCGTTATGCGTTCTGCGTTATGGGTTATGGGTTATGGTTTATGCGTTATGCTTTATGCGTTATGCTTTATGCGTTATGCTTTATGCGTTATGCGTTATGCGGTATGCGTTATGCGTTATGCCTCTTGCGTTATGCGTTATGCGTTATGAGTTTTGCGTTATACGTTATGCGGTATTCGTTATGCGTTGTGCATTATACGTTATGCGTTATGGGTTATGATTTTTGCGTTATGCGATATGCGTTATGCCTTTTACGTTATGCGTTATGCGTTATTCGTTATGAGTTATAAGTTATGCGTTATACGTTATGCGTTATGCGTTTTGCGTTATAGGTTATGCGATATGCGTTATGCGTTATGCGTTATGCGTTTTGCGTTATAAGTTATGCGATATGCGTTATGCGTTATGCGTTATGCGTTATGTGTTATGAATTGTGCGTTGTGCGTTCTGCGTTATGGGTTATGGGTTATGGTTTATGCGTTATGCTTTATGCGTTATGCTTTATGCGTAATGCTTTATGCGTTATGCGTTATGCGTTATGCGTTATGCGTTATGCGTTATGCGTTATGCCTTTTGCGTTATGCGTTATGCGTTATAAGTTTTGCGTTATACGTTATGCGGTATTCGTTATGCGTTATGCATTATGCGTTAACGTTATGCGTTATGCCTTTTGCGTTATGCGTTTTGCGTTATGCGTTATGCGTTATGCGTTATGCGTTATGTGTTATGAGTTGTGCGTTGTGCGTTCTGCGTTATGGGTTATGGGTTATGCGTTATGCGTTATGCGTTATGCGTTATGGGTTATGATTTTTGCGTTATGCGATATGCGTTATGCCTTTTACGTTATGCGTTATGCGTTATTCGTTATGAGTTATAAGTTATGCGTAATGCGTTATGCGTTATGCGTTATGCATTATGCGTTGTGCATTATGTGTTATGCGTTATGCGTTATGGGTTATGGGTTATGCGTTATGCGTTATGCATTTTGCGTTATGCGCCATGAGTTATGCGTTATGAGTTATAAGTTATGCGTTATGCGTTATGCGTTATGCCTTTTGCGTTATGCGTTATGAGTTACAAGTTATGCGTTATGCGTTATGCTTTATGCGTTATGCGTTATGCGTTATGCGTTATGCGTTATGCGTTATGCCTTTTGCGTTATGCGTTATGCGTTATGAGTTTTGCGTTATACGTTATGCGGTATTCGTTATGCGTTGTGCATTATACGTTATGCGTTATGCGTTATGGGTTATGATTTTTGCGTTATGCTATATGCGTTATGCCTTTTACGTTATGCGTTATTCGTTATGAGTTATAAGTTATGCGTAATGCGTTATGCGTTATGCGTTATGCATTATGCGTTGTGCATTATGTGTTATGCGTTATGCGTTATGGGTTATGGGTTATGCGTTATGCGTTATGCATTTTGCGTTATGCGCCATGCGTTATGCGTTATGAGTTATAAGTTATGCGTTATGCGTTATGCGTTAAGCGTTATGCGTTATGCGATATGCGTTATGCCTTTTGCGTTATGCGTTATGCATTATGCGTTATGCGTTATGCGTTATGGGTTATGGGTTATGCATTATGCGTTATGCGTTATGCGTTATGCGTTATGGGTTATGCTTTTTGCGTTATGCGCCATGCGTTATGCGTTATGAGTTATAAGTTATGCGTTATGCGTTATGCGTTATGCGTTTTGCGTTATAGGTTATGCGATATGCGTTATGCGTTATGCGTTATGCGTTATGTGTTATGAATTGTGCGTTGTGCGTTCTGCGTTATGGGTTATGAGTTATGCTTTATGCGTTATGCTTTATGCGTTATGCGTTATGCGTTATGCCTTATGCGTTATGCGTTATGCGTTATGCCTTTTGCGTTATGCGTTATGAGTTATAAGTTATGCGTTATGCGTTAAGCTTTATGCGTTATGCGTTATGCGTTATGCGTTATGCCTTTTGCGTTATGCGTTATGCGTTATGAGTTTTGCGTTATACGTTATGCGGTATTCGTTATGCGTTGTGCATCATACGTTATGCGTTATGCGTTATGGGTTATGATTTTTGCGTTATGCGATATGCGTTATGCCTTTTACGTTATGCGTTATGCGTTATTCGTTATGAGTTATAAGTTATGCGTAATGCGTTATGCGTTATGCGTTATGCATTATGCGTTGTGCATTATGTGTTATGCGTTATGCGTTATGGGTTATGGGTTATGGGTTATGCGTTATGCGTTATGCATTTTGCGTTATGCGCCATGCGTTATGCGTTATGCGTTATGAGTTATAAGTTATGCGTTATGCGTTATGCGTTAAGCGTTATGCGTTATGCGTTATGCGTTATGCGTTATGCGTTATGCGTTATATGTTATGCGTTATGCGTTCTGCGTTATGGGTTATGGGTTATGGTTTATGCGTTATGCTTTATGCGTTATGCTTTATGCGTTATGCTTTATGCGTTATGCGTTATGCGGTATGCGTTATGCGTTATGCCTCTTGCGTTATGCGTTATGCGTTATGAGTTTTGCGTTATACGTTATGCGGTATTCGTTATGCGTTGTGCATTATACGTTATGCGTTATGGGTTATGATTTTTGCGTTATGCGATATGCGTTATGCCTTTTACGTTATGCGTTATGCGTTATTCGTTATGAGTTATAAGTTATGCGTTATACGTTATGCGTTATGCGTTTTGCGTTATAGGTTATGCGATATGCGTTATGCGTTATGCGTTATGCGTTTTGCGTTATAAGTTATGCGATATGCGTTATGCGTTATGCGTTATGCGTTATGTGTTATGAATTGTGCGTTGTGCGTTCTGCGTTATGGGTTATGGGTTATGGTTTATGCGTTATGCTTTATGCGTAATGCTTTATGCGTTATGCGTTATGCGTTATGCGTTATGCGTTATGCGTTATGCGTTATGCCTTTTGCGTTATGCGTTATGCGTTATAAGTTTTGCGTTATACGTTATGCGGTATTCGTTATGCGTTATGCATTATGCGTTAACGTTATGCGTTATGCCTTTTGCGTTATGCGTTTTGCGTTATGCGTTATGCGTTATGCGTTATGCGTTATGTGTTATGAGTTGTGCGTTGTGCGTTCTGCGTTATGGGTTATGGGTTATGCGTTATGCGTTATGCGTTATGCGTTATGGGTTATGATTTTTGCGTTATGCGATATGCGTTATGCCTTTTACGTTATGCGTTATGCGTTATTCGTTATGAGTTATAAGTTATGCGTAATGCGTTATGCGTTATGCGTTATGCATTATGCGTTGTGCATTATGTGTTATGCGTTATGCGTTATGGGTTATGGGTTATGCGTTATGCGTTATGCATTTTGCGTTATGCGCCATGAGTTATGCGTTATGAGTTATAAGTTATGCGTTATGCGTTATGCGTTATGCCTTTTGCGTTATGCGTTATGAGTTACAAGTTATGCGTTATGCGTTATGCTTTATGCGTTATGCGTTATGCGTTATGCGTTATGCGTTATGCGTTATGCCTTTTGCGTTATGCGTTATGCGTTATGAGTTTTGCGTTATACGTTATGCGGTATTCGTTATGCGTTGTGCATTATACGTTATGCGTTATGCGTTATGGGTTATGATTTTTGCGTTATGCGATATGCGTTATGCCTTTTACGTTATGCGTTATTCGTTATGAGTTATAAGTTATGCGTAATGCGTTATGCGTTATGCGTTATGCATTATGCGTTGTGCATTATGTGTTATGCGTTATGCGTTATGGGTTATGGGTTATGCGTTATGCGTTATGCATTTTGCGTTATGCGCCATGCGTTATGCGTTATGAGTTATAAGTTATGCGTTATGCGTTATGCGTTAAGCGTTATGCGTTATACGTTATGCGTTATGCGTTATATGTTATGCGTTATGCGTTCTGCGTTATGGGTTATGGGTTATGGTTTATGCGTTATGCTTTATGCGTTATGCTTTATGCGTTATGCTTTATGCGTTATGCGTTATGCGGTATGCGTTATGCGTTATGCCTCTTGCGTTATGCGTTATGCGTTATGAGTTTTGCGTTATACGTTATGCGGTATTCGTTATGCGTTGTGCATTATACGTTATGCGTTATGGGTTATGATTTTTGCGTTATGCGATATGCGTTATGCCTTTTACGTTATGCGTTATGCGTTATTCGTTATGAGTTATAAGTTATGCGTAATGCGTTATGCGTTATGCGTTATGCATTATGCGTTGTGCATTATGTGTTATGCGTTATGCGTTATGCGTTATGGGTTACGCGTTATGCGTTATGCGTTATGCGTTATGCGTTATGCGTTATGCGTTATGCGTTATGCGTTATGCGTTATATGTTATGCGTTATGCGTTATGCCTTTTACGTTATGCGTTATTCGTTATGAGTTATAAGTTATGCGTAATGCGTTATGCGTTATGCGTTATGCATTATGCGTTGTGCATTATGTGTTATGCGTTATGCGTTATGGGTTATGGGTTATGCGTTATGCGTTATGCATTTTGCGTTATGCGCCATGCGTTATGCGTTATGAGTTATAAGTTATGCGTTATGCGTTATGCGTTAAGCGTTATGCGTTATGCGTTATGCGTTATGCGTTATACGTTATGCGTTATGCGTTCTGCGTTATGGGTTATGGGTTATGGTTTATGCGTTATGCTTTATGCGTTATGCTTTATGCGTTATGCTTTATGCGTTATGCGTTATGCGGTATGCGTTATGCGTTATGCCTCTTGCGTTATGCGTTATGCGTTATGAGTTTTGCGTTATACGTTATGCGGTATTCGTTATGCGTTGTGCATTATACGTTATGCGTTATGGGTTATGATTTTTGCGTTATGCGATATGCGTTATGCCTTTTACGTTATGCGTTATGCGTTATTCGTTATGAGTTATAAGTTATGCGTAATGCGTTATGCGTTATGCGTTATGCATTATGCGTTGTGCATTATGTGTTATGCGTTATGCGTTATGCGTTATGGGTTATGCGTTATGCGTTATGCGTTATGCGTTATGCGTTATGCGTTATGCGTTATGCGTTATGCGTTATGCGTTATGCGTTATATGTTATGCGTTATGCGTTATGCGTTATGCGTCATGCGTTATGCGTTATGCGTTATACGTTATGCGTTATGCGTTATGAGTTATGCGTTATGCGTTATGCGTTATGCGTTATGCGTGATCCGTTATGCGTTTGGCGTTATGCGTTATGTGTTATGAGTTATGAGTTATAAGTTATGCGTAATGCGTTATGCGTTATGCGTTATGCGTTATGCGTTATGCGTTATGCCTTTGCGTTATGCGTTTTGCGTTATGCGTTATGATTTATGCGTGATCCGTTATGCGTTAGGCGTTATGCGTTATGCGTTATAGGTTATGAGTTATAAGTTATGCGTAATGCGTTATGCGTTATGCGTTATGCGTTATGCGTTGTGCATTATGCGTTATGCGTTATGCGTTATGCGTTATGCGATATGCCTTTTGCGTCATGCGTTATACGTTATGCGTTATGCGTTTTGCGTTTTGCGTTATGAGTTATGCGTTATGCGTTTTGCGTTATACGTTATGCGTTATGCGTTTTGCGTTATAGGTTATGCGATATGCGTTATGCGTTATGCGTTATGCGTTTTGCGTTATAGGTTATGCGATATGCGTTATGCGTTATGCGTTATGCGTCATGTGTTATGAATTGTGCGTTGTGCGTTCTGCGTTATGGGTTATGGGTTATGGTTTATGCGTTATGCTTTATGCGTTATGCTTTATGCATAATGCTTTATTCGTTATGCGTTATGCGTTATGCGTTATGCGTTATGCGTTATGCGTTATGCGTTATGCCTTTTGCGTTATGCGTTATGCGTTATGAGTTTTGCGTTATACGTTATGCGGTATTCGTTATGCGTTATGCATTATGCGTTAACGTTATGCGTTATGCCTTTTGCGTTATGCGTTTTGCGTTATGCGTTATGCGTTATGCGTTATGCTTTATGCGTTATGCATTTTGCGTTATGCGTTATTAGTTATGAGTTATGCGTTATGCGTTATGCTTTATGCGTTATGCGTTAGGCGTTATGCGTTATGCGTTATGCGTTATGCGTTATGCGTTATGCGTTATGCGTTATGCGTTATGGGTTATGAATTATGCGTTATGCGATATGCGTTATGCCTTTTGCGTTATGCGTTATGCATTATGCGTTATGCGATATGCGTTATGGGTTATGGGTTATGCGTTATGTGTTATGAATTGTGCGTTGTGCGTTCTGCGTTATGGGTTATGGGTTATGGTTTATGCGTTATGCTTTATGCGTTATGCGTTATGCGTTATGCGTTATGTGTTATGAATTGTGCGTTGTGCGTTCTGCGTTATGGGTTATGGGTTATGGTTTATGCGTTATGCTTTATGCGTTATGCGTTATGCCTTATGCGTTATGCGTTATACGTTATGCGTTACGCGTTATGAGTTATGCGTTATGCGTTATGCGTTATGCGTTATGCGTTATGCGTTATGCGTTATGCGTTATGCGTTATGCGTTATGCGTTATGCTTTATGCGTTATGCGTGATCCGTTATGCGTTTGGCGTTATGCGTTATGTGTTATGAGTTATGAGTTATAAGTTATGCGTAATGCGTTATGCGTTATGCGTTATGCGTTATGCGTTATGCGCTATGCCTTTGCGTTATGCGTTTTGCGTTATGCGTTATGATTTATGCGTTATGCGTGATCCGTTATGCGTTAGGCGTTATGCGTTATAGGTTATGAGTTATAAGTTATGCGTAATGCGTTATGCGTTATGCGTTATGCGTTATGCGTTATGCGTTATGCGTTATGCGTTGTGCATTATGCGTTATGCGTTATGCGTTATGCGTTATGCGTTATGCCTTTTGCGTTATGCGTTATACGTTATGCGTTATGCGTTTTGCGTTATGAGTTATGCGTTATGCGTTTTGCGTTATACGTTATGCGTTATGCGTTTTGCGTTATAGGTTATGCGATATGCGTTATGCGTTATGCGTTGTGCGTTGTGCGTTCTGCGTTATGCGTTTGGCGTTATGCGTTATGTGTTATGAGTTATGAGTTATAAGTTATGCGTAATGCGTTATGCGTTATGCGTTATGCGTTATGCGTTATGCGTTATGCGTTATGCGCTATGCCTTTGCGTTATGCGTTTTGCGTTATGCGTTATGATTTATGCGTTATGCGTGATCCGTTATGCGTTAGGCGTTATGCGTTATAGGTTATGAGTTATAAGTTATGCGTAATGCGTTATGCGTTATGCGTTATGCGTTATGCGTTATGCGTTATGCGTTGTGCATTATGTGTTATGCGTTATGCGTTATGGGTTATGGGTTATGCGTTATGCGTTATGCATTTTGCGTTATGCGCCATGAGTTATGCGTTATGAGTTATAAGTTATGCGTTATGCGTTATGCGTTATGCCTTTTGCGTTATGCGTTATGAGTTATAAGTTATGCGTTATGCGTTATGCTTTATGCGTTATGCGTTATGCGTTATGCGTTATGCGTTATGCGTTATGCCTTTTGCGTTATGCGTTATGCGTTATGAGTTTTGCGTTATACGTTATGCGGTATTCGTTATGCGTTGTGCATTATACGTTATGCGTTATGCGTTATGGGTTATGATTTTTGCGTTATGCGATATGCGTTATGCCTTTTACGTTATGCGTTATGCGTTATTCGTTATGAGTTATAAGTTATGCGTAATGCGTTATGCGTTATGCGTTATGCATTATGCGTTGTGCATTATGTGTTATGCGGTATGCGTTATGGGTTATGGGTTATGCGTTATGCGTTATGCGTTATGGGTTATGGGTTATGGTTTATGCGTTATGCTTTATGCGTTATGCTTTATGCGTTATGCTTTATGCGTTATGCGTTATGCGGTATGCGTTATGCGTTATGCCTCTTGCGTTATGCGTTATGCGTTATGCGTTATGCGTTATGCGTTATATGTTATGCGTTATGCGTTCTGCGTTATGGGTTATGGGTTATGGTTTATGCGTTATGCTTTATGCGTTATGCTTTATGCGTTATGCTTTATGCGTTATACGTTATGCGGTATTCGTTATGCGTTGTGCATTATACGTTATGCGTTATGGGTTATGATTTTTGCGTTACGCGATATGCGTTATGCCTTTTACGTTATGCGTTATGCGTTATTCGTTATGAGTTATAAGTTATGCGTAATGCGTTATGCGTTATGCGTTATGCATTATGCGTTGTGCATTATGTGTTATGCGTTATGCGTTATGCGTTATGGGTTATGCGTTATGCGTTATGCGTTATGGGTTATGAATTATGCGTTATGCGATATGCGTTATGCCTTTTGCGTTATGCGTTATGCATTATGCGTTATGCGATATGCGTTATGGGTTATGGGTTATGCGTTATGTGTTATGAATTGTGCGTTGTGCGTTCTGCGTTATGGGTTATGGGTTATGGTTTATGCGTTATGCTTTATGCGTTATGCGTTATGCGTTATGCGTTATGTGTTATGAATTGTGCGTTGTGCGTTCTGCGTTATGGGTTATGGGTTATGGTTTATGCGTTATGCTTTATGCGTTATGCGTTATGCCTTATGCGTTATGCGTTATACGTTATGCGTTACGCGTTATGAGTTATGCGTTATGCGTTATGCGTTATGCGTTATGCGTTATGCGTTATGCGTTATGCGTTATGCGTTATGCGTTATGCGTTATGCTTTATGCGTTATGCGTGATCCGTTATGCGTTTGGCGTTATGCGTTATGTGTTATGAGTTATGAGTTATAAGTTATGCGTAATGCGTTATGCGTTATGCGTTATGCGTTATGCGTTATGCGTTATGCGCTATGCCTTTGCGTTATGCGTTTTGCGTTATGCGTTATGATTTATGCGTTATGCGTGATCCGTTATGCGTTAGGCGTTATGCGTTATAGGTTATGAGTTATAAGTTATGCGTAATGCGTTATGCGTTATGCGTTATGCGTTATGCGTTATGCGTTATGCGTTATGCGTTGTGCATTATGCGTTATGCGTTATGCGTTATGCGTTATGCCTTTTGCGTTATGCGTTATACGTTATGCGTTATGCGTTTTGCGTTATGAGTTATGCGTTATGCGTTTTGCGTTATACGTTATGCGTTATGCGTTTTGCGTTATAGGTTATGCGATATGCGTTATGCGTTATGCGTTGTGCGTTGTGCGTTCTGCGTTATGCGTTTGGCGTTATGCGTTATGTGTTATGAGTTATGAGTTATAAGTTATGCGTAATGCGTTATGCGTTATGCGTTATGCGTTATGCGTTATGCGTTATGCGTTATGCGTTATGCGCTATGCCTTTGCGTTATGCGTTTTGCGTTATGCGTTATGATTTATGCGTTATGCGTGATCCGTTATGCGTTAGGCGTTATGCGTTATAGGTTATGAGTTATAAGTTATGCGTAATGCGTTATGCGTTATGCGTTATGCGTTATGCGTTATGCGTTATGCGTTGTGCATTATGTGTTATGCGTTATGCGTTATGGGTTATGGGTTATGCGTTATGCGTTATGCATTTTGCGTTATGCGCCATGAGTTATGCGTTATGAGTTATAAGTTATGCGTTATGCGTTATGCGTTATGCCTTTTGCGTTATGCGTTATGAGTTATAAGTTATGCGTTATGCGTTATGCTTTATGCGTTATGCGTTATGCGTTATGCGTTATGCGTTATGCGTTATGCCTTTTGCGTTATGCGTTATGCGTTATGAGTTTTGCGTTATACGTTATGCGGTATTCGTTATGCGTTGTGCATTATACGTTATGCGTTATGCGTTATGGGTTATGATTTTTGCGTTATGCGATATGCGTTATGCCTTTTACGTTATGCGTTATGCGTTATTCGTTATGAGTTATAAGTTATGCGTAATGCGTTATGCGTTATGCGTTATGCATTATGCGTTGTGCATTATGTGTTATGCGGTATGCGTTATGGGTTATGGGTTATGCGTTATGCGTTATGCGTTATGGGTTATGGGTTATGGTTTATGCGTTATGCTTTATGCGTTATGCTTTATGCGTTATGCTTTATGCGTTATGCGTTATGCGGTATGCGTTATGCGTTATGCCTCTTGCGTTATGCGTTATGCGTTATGCGTTATGCGTTATGCGTTATATGTTATGCGTTATGCGTTCTGCGTTATGGGTTATGGGTTATGGTTTATGCGTTATGCTTTATGCGTTATGCTTTATGCGTTATGCTTTATGCGTTATACGTTATGCGGTATTCGTTATGCGTTGTGCATTATACGTTATGCGTTATGGGTTATGATTTTTGCGTTACGCGATATGCGTTATGCCTTTTACGTTATGCGTTATGCGTTATTCGTTATGAGTTATAAGTTATGCGTAATGCGTTATGCGTTATGCGTTATGCATTATGCGTTGTGCATTATGTGTTATGCGTTATGCGTTATGCGTTATGGGTTATGCGTTATGCGTTATGCGTTATGCGTTATGCGTTATGCGTTATGCGTTATGCGTTATGCGTTATGCGTTATATGTTATGCGTTATGCGTTATGCATAATGCGTCATGCGTTATGCGTTATGCGTTATACGTTATGCGTTATGCGTTATGAGTTATGCGTTATGCGTTATGCGTTATGCGTTATGCGTTATGCGTGATCCGTTATGCGTTTGGCGTTATGCGTTATGTGTTATGAGTTATGAGTTATAAGTTATGCGTAATGCGTTATGCGTTATGCGTTATGCGTTATGCGTTATGCCTTTGCGTTATGCGTTTTGCGTTATGCGTTATGATTTATGCGTTATGCTTTATGCGTTATGCGTTATGCTTTATGCGTTATGCTTTATGCGTTATGCGTTATGCGGTATGCGTTATGCGTTATGCCTCTTGCGTTATGCGTTAGGCGTTATGCGTTTGCGTTATAGGTTATGAGTTATAAGTTATGCGTAATGCGTTATGCGTTATGCGTTATGCGTTATTCGTTGTGCATTATGCGTTATGCGTTATGCGTTATGCGTTATGCGATATGCCTTTTGCGTTATGCGTTATACGTTATGCGTTATGCGATATGCCTTATGCGTTATGCGTTATGCGTTATGCGTTATGCGTTATGCCTTTTGCGTTATGCGTTATGCGTTATGAGTTTTGCGTTATACGTTATGCGGTATTCGTTATGCGTTGTGCATTATACGTTATGCGTTATGCGTTATGGGTTATGATTTTTGCGTTATGCGATATGCGTTATGCCTTTTACGTTATGCGTTATGCGTTATTCGTTATGAGTTATAAGTTATGCGTAATGCGTTATGCGTTATGCGTTATGCATTATGCGTTGTGCATTATGTGTTATGCGTTATGCGTTATGGGTTATGGGTTATGCGTTATGCGTTATGCACTTTGCGTTATGCGCCATGAGTTATGCGTTATGAGTTATAAGTTATGCGTTATGCGTTATGCGTTATGCGTTATGCCTTTTGCGTTATGCGTTATGAGTTACAAGTTATGCGTTATGCGTTATGCTTTATGCGTTATGCGTTATGCGTTATGCGTTATGCGTTATGCGTTATGCGTTATGCCTTTTGCGTTATGCGTTATGCGTTATGAGTTTTGCGTTATACGTTATGCGGTATTCGTTATGCGTTGTGCATTATATGTTATGCGTTATGCGTTATGGGTTATGATTTTTGAGTTATGCGATATGCGTTATGCCTTTTACGTTATGCGTTATTCGTTATGAGTTATAAGTTATGCGTAATGCGTTATGCGTTATGCGTTATGCATTATGCGTTGTGCATTATGTGTTATGCGTTATGCGTTATGGGTTATGGGTTATGCGTTATGCGTTATGCATTTTGCGTTATGCGCCATGCGTTATGCGTTATGAGTTATAAGTTATGCGTTATGCGTTATGCGTTAAGCGTTATGCGTTATGCGTTATGCGTTATGCGTTATATGTTATGCGTTATGCGTTCTGCGTTATGGGTTATGGGTTATGGTTTATGCGTTATGCTTTATGCGTTATGCTTTATGCGTTATGCTTTATGCGTTATGCGTTATGCGGTATGCGTTATGCGTTATGCCTCTTGCGTTATGCGTTATCCGTTATGAGTTTTGCGTTATACGTTATGCGGTATTCGTTATGCGTTGTGCATTATACGTTATGCGTTATGGGTTATGATTTTTGCGTTATGCGATATGCGTTATGCCTTTTACGTTATGCGTTATGCGTTATTCGTTATGAGTTATAAGTTATGCGTAATGCGTTATGCGTTATGCGTTATGCATTATGCGTTGTGCATTATGTGTTATGCGTTATGCGTTATGCGTTATGGGTTATGCGTTATGCGTTATGCGTTATGCGTTATGCGTTATGCGTTATGCGTTATGCGTTATGCGTTATGCGTTATATGTTATGCGTTATGCGTTATGCCTTTTACGTTATGCGTTATTCGTTATGAGTTATAAGTTATGCGTAATGCGTTATGCGTTATGCGTTATGCATTATGCGTTGTGCATTATGTGTTATGCGTTATGCGTTATGGGTTATGGGTTATGCGTTATGCGTTATGCATTTTGCGTTATGCGCCATGCGTTATGCGTTATGAGTTATAAGTTATGCGTTATGCGTTATGCGTTAAGCGTTATGCGTTATGCGTTATGCGTTATGCGTTATGCGTTATGCGTTATATGTTATGCGTTATGCGTTATTCGTTATGAGTTATAAGTTATGCGTAATGCGTTATGCGTTATGCGTTATGCATTATGCGTTGTGCATTATGTGTTATGCGTTATGCGTTATGCGTTATGGGTTATGCGTTATGCGTTATGCGTTATGCGTTATGCGTTATGCGTTATGCGTTATGCGTTATGCGTTATATGTTATGCGTTATGCGTTATGCGTTATACGTCATGCGTTATGCGTTATGCGTTATACGTTATGCGTTATGCGTTATGAGTTATGCGTTATGCGTTATGCGTTATGCGTTATGCCTTTGCGTTATGCGTTTTGCGTTATGCGTTATGATTTATGCGTGATCCGTTATGCGTTAGGCGTTATGCGTTATGCGTTATAGGTTATGAGTTATAAGTTATGCGTAATGCGTTATGCGTTATGCGTTATGCGTTATGCGTTGTGCATTATGCGTTATGCGTTATGCGTTATGCGTTATGCGATATGCCTTTTGCGTCATGCGTTATACGTTATGCGTTATGCGTTTTGCGTTTTGCGTTTTGCGTTATGAGTTATGCGTTATGCGTTTTGCGTTATGCGTTATGCGTTATGCCTTTTGCGTTATGCGTTATGCGTTATGAGTTTTGCGTTATACGTTATGCGGTATTCGTTATGCGTTATGCATTATGCGTTAACGTTATGCGTTATGCCTTTTGCGTTATGCGTTTTGCGTTATGCGTTATGCGTTATGCGTTATGCTTTATGCGTTATGCATTTTGCGTTATGCGTTATTAGTTATGAGTTATGCGTTATGCGTTATGCTTTATGCGTTATGCGTTAGGCGTTATGCGTTATGCGTTATGCGTTATGCGTTATGCGTTATGCGTTATGCGTTATGGGTTATGAATTATGCGTTATGCGATATGCGTTATGCCTTTTGCGTTATGCGTTATGCATTATGCGTTATGCGATATGCGTTATGGGTTATGGGTTATGCATTATGCGTTATGCGTTATGCGTTATGCGTTATGCTTTTTGCGTTATGCGCCATGCGTTATGCGTTATGCGTTATGCCTTTGCGTTATGCGTTTTGCGTTATGATTTATGCGTGATCCGTTATGCGTTAGGCGTTATGCGTTATGCGTTATAGGTTATGAGTTATAAGTTATGCGTAATGCGTTATGCGTTATGCGTTATGCGTTATGCGTTGTGCATTATGCGTTATGCGTTATGCGTTATGCGTTATGCGATATGCCTTTTGCGTTATGCGTTATACGTTATGCGTTATGCGTTTTGCGTTTTGCGTTATGAGTTATGCGTTATGCGTTTTGCGTTATACGTTATGCGTTATGCGTTTTGCGTTATAGGTTATGCGATATGCGTTATGCGTTATGCGTTTTGCGTTATAGGTTATGCGATATGCGTTATGCGTTATGCGTTATGCGTTATGTGTTATGAATTGTGCGTTGTGCGTTCTGCGTTATGGGTTATGGGTTATGGTTTATGCGTTATGCTTTATGATTTATGCGTTATGCCTTATGCGTTATGCGTTATACGTTATGCGTTACGCGTTATGAGTTATGCGTTATGCGTTATGCGTTATGCGTTATGCGTTATGCGTTATGCGTTATGCGTTATGCGTTATGCTTTATGCGTTATGCGTGATCCGTTATGCGTTTGGCGTTATGCGTTATGTGTTATGAGTTATGAGTTATAAGTTATGCGTAATGCGTTATGCGTTATGCGTTATGCGTTATGCGTTATGCGTTATGCGTTATGCGTTATGCGCTATGCCTTTGCGTTATGCGTTTTGCGTTATGCGTTATGATTTATGCGTTATGCGTGATCCGTTATGCGTTAGGCGTTATGCGTTATAGGTTATGAGTTATAAGTTATGCGTAATGCGTTATGCGTTTTGCGTTATAGGTTATGCGATATGCGTTATGCGTTATGCGTTGTGCGTTGTGCGTTCTGCGTTATGGGTTATGGGTTGTGCGTTATGCTTTATGCGTTATGCATTTTGCGTTATGCGTTATGCGTTATTCGTTATGAGTTATAAGTTATACGTAATGCGTTCTGCGTTATGCGTTATGCGTTATGCGTTATGCGTTATGCGTTGTGCATTATGTGTTATGCGCTATGCGTTATGGGTTATGGGTTATGCGTTATGCGTTATGCAGTTTGCGTTATGCGCCATGCGTTATGCGTTATGAGTTATAAGTTATGCGTTATGCGTTATGCGTTATGCGTTATGCGTTATGCCTTTTGCGTTATGCGTTATACGTTATGCGTTATGCGTTTTGCGTTATGAGTTATGCGTTATGCGTTTTGCGTTATACGTTATGCGTTATGCGTTTTGCGTTATAGGTTATGCGATATGCGTTATGCGTTATGCGTTGTGCGTTGTGCGTTCTGCGTTATGCGTTATGCGTTATGCGTTATGCTTTATGCGTTATGCGTGATCCGTTATGCGTTTGGCGTTATGCGTTATGCGTTATGCGTTATGAGTTATGAGTTATAAGTTATGCGTAATGCGTTATGCGTTATGCGTTATGCGTTATGCGTTATGCGTTATGCCTTTGCGTTATGCGTTTTGCGTTATGCGTTATGCGTTATGTGTTATGAATTGTGCGTTGTGCGTTCTGCGATATGGGTTATGGGTTATGCGTTATGCTTTATGCGTTATGCTTTATGCGTTATGCGTTATGCGTTGTGCGTTCTGCGTTCTGCGTTATGGGTTATGGGTTATGCGTTATGCTTTATGCGTTATGCATTTTGCGTTATGCGTTATGCGTTATTCGTTATGAGTTATAAGTTAGTCGTAATGCGTTATGCGTTATGTGTTATGAATTGTGCGTTGTGCGTTCTGCGATATGGGTTATGGGTTATGCATTATGCGTTATGCGTTATGCGTTATGCGTTATGCGTTATGCGTTATGCGTTATGCGTTATGCGTTATGCGTTATGCGATATGCGTTATACGTTATATGTTATGCGTTATGCGTTATGCGTTATGCGTCATGCGTTATGCGTTATGCGTTATGCGTTATGCGTTATGAGTTATGCGTTATGCGTTATGCGTTATGCGTTATGCGTTATGCGTAATGCGTTATGATTTATGCGTTATGCGTGATCCGTTATGCGTTAGGCGTTATGCGTTATGCGTTAAGAGTTATGAGTTATAAGTTATGCGTAATGCGTTATGCGTTATGCGTTATGCGTTATGCGTTATGCGTTATGCGTTATGCGTTATGAGTTATGCGATATGCGTTATGCGTTATGCGTTATGCGTTATGCGTTATGCGTTATGCGTTATGCGTTATGCGTTATGCGTTATGCGTTATGCGTTATGATTTATGCGTTATGCGTGATCCGTTATGCGTTATGCGTTATGCGTTATGCGTTATGCGTTATGAGTTATGCGTTATGCGTTATGCGTTATGCGTTATGCGTTATGCGTTATGCGATATGCGTTATGCGTTATGCGTTATAGGTTATATGTTATGCGTTATGCGTTATGCGTTATGCGTTATGCGTCATGCGTTATGCGTTATGCGTTATGCGTTATGCGTTATGCGTTATGAGTTATGCGTTATGCGTTATGCGTTATGCGTTATGCGTTATGCGTTATGCGTTATGCGTTATGCGTTATGCGTTATGCGTAATGCGTTATGATTTATGCGTTATGCGTGATCCGTTATGCGTTAGGCGTTATGCGTTATGCGTTATGAGTTATGAGTTATAAGTTATGCGTAATGCGTTATGCGTTATGCGTTATGCGGTATGCGTTGTGCATTATGCGTTATGCGTTATGCGTTATGCGTTATGCGTTATGCGTTATGCGTTATGCGTTATGCCTTTTGCGTTATGCGTTATACGTTATGCGTTATGCGTTTTGCGTTATGAGTTATGCGTTATGCGTTTTGCGTTATACGTTATGCGTTATGCGTTTTGCGTTGTAGGTTATGCGATATGCGTTATGCGTTATGCGTGATGCGATATGCTTTATGCGTTATGCGTTATGAGTTATACGTAATGCGTTATGCGTCATGCGTTATGCGTTATGCGTTATGCGTTATGCGTTCTGCGTTATGGGTTATGGTTTATGCGTTATGCTTTATGCGTTATGCTTTATGCGTTATGCGTTATGCGTTGTGCGTTGTGCGTTATGGGTTATGCGTTATGCGTTATGCTTTATGCGTTATGCATTTTGCGTTATGCGTTATGCGTTATGAGTTATGAGTTATAAGTTATGCGTAATGCGTTATGCGTTATGCGTTATGCGTTATGCGTTATGCGTTATGCGTTATGCGTTATGAGTTATGCGATATGCGTTATGCGTTATGCGTTATGCGTTATGTGTTATGCGTTATGCGTTATGCGTTATGATTTATGCGTTATGCGTGATCCGTTATGCGTTATGCGTTATGCGTTATGCGTTATGCGTTATGAGTTATGCGTTATGCGTTATGCGTAATGCGTTATGATTTATGCGTTATGCGTGATCCGTTATGCGTTAGGCGTTATGCGTTATGCGTTATGAGTTATGAGTTATAAGTTATGCGTAATGCGTTATGCGTTATGCGTTATGCGTTATGCGTTATGAGTTATGCGTTATGCGTTATGCGTTATGCGTTATGCGTTATGCGTTATGCGTTATGCGTGATGCGTTATGCTTTATGCGTTATGCGTTATGAGTTATACGTAATGCGTTATGCGTTATGCGTTATGCGTTATGCGTTATGCGTTCTGCGTTATGGGTTTTGGTTTATGCGTTATGCGTAATGCGTTATGCGTTATGCGTTATGCATTATGCGTTGTGCATTATGTGTTATGCGTTATGCGTTATGGGTTATGGGTTATGCGTTATGCGTTATGCATTTTGCGTTATGCGCCATGCGTTATGCGTTATGAGTTATAAGTTATGCGTTATGCGTTATGCGTTATGCGTTATGCGTTATGCGTTATGCGTTATGCGTAATGCGTTATGATTTATGCGTTATGCGTGATCCGTTATGCGTTAGGCGTTATGCGTTATGCGTTATGAGTTATGAGTTATAAGTTATGCGTAATGCGTTATGCGTTATGCGTTATGCGTTGTGCATTATGCGTTATGCGTTATGCGTTATGCGTTATGCGTTATGCGTTATGCGTTATGCGTTATGCGTTATGCGTTATGCGTTATGCGTTATGCGTTATGCGTTATGCCTTTTGCGTTATGCGTTACACGTTATGCGTTATGCGTTTTGCGTTATGAGTTATGCGTTATGCGTTTTGCGTTATACGTTATGCGTTATGCGTTTTGCGTTGTAGGTTATGCGTTATGCGTTATGCGTTATGCGTGATGCGTTATGCTTTATGCGTTATGCGTTATGAGTTATACGTAATGCGTTATGCGTTATGCGTTATGCGTTATGCGTTATGCGTTCTGCGTTATGGGTTATGGTTTATGCGTTATGCGTAATGCGTTATGCGTTATGCGTTATGCATTATGCGTTGTGCATTATGTGTTATGCGTTATGCGTTATGCGTTATGCGTTATGCGTTATGCGTTATATGTTATGCGTTATGCGTTATGCGTTATGCGTTATGCGTTATGCGTTATGCGTTATGCGTTATACGTTATGCGTTATGAGTTATGAGTTATGCGTTATGCGTTATGCGTTATGCGTTATGCGTTATGCGTTATGCGTTATGCGTTATGCTTTATGCGTTATGCGTGATCCGTTATGCGTTTGGCGTTATGCGTTATGCGTTATGAGTTATGAGTTATAAGTTATGCGTAATGCGTTATGCGTTATGCGTTATGCGTTATTCGTTATGAGTTATAAGTTATGCGTAATGCGTTATGCGTTATGCGTTATGCATTATGCGTTGTGCATTATGTGCTATGCGTTAAGCGTTATGGGTTATGGGTTATGCGTAATGCTTTATGCATTTTGCGTTATGCGCCATGCGTTATGCGTTATGAGTTATGCGTTACGCGTTATGCGTTATGCGTTATGAGTTATGAGTTATAAGTTATGCGTAATGCGTTATGCGTTATGCGTTATGCGTTATGCGTTGTGCATTATGCGTTATGCGTTGTGCGTTATGCATTATGGGTTATGGGTTATGCGTTATGCGTTATGCATTTTGCGTTATGCGCCATGCGTTATGCGTTATGAGTTATAAGTTATGCGTTATGCGTTATGCGTTATGCGTTATGCGTTATGCGTTATGCGTTATGCGTTATGCGTAATGCGTTATGATTTATGCGTTATGCGTGATCCGTTATGCGTTAGGCGTTATGCGTTATGCGTTATGAGTTATGAGTTATAAGTTATGCGTAATGCGTTATGCGTTATGCGTTATGCGTTGTGCATTATGCGTTATGCGTTATGCGTTATGCGTTATGCGTTATGCGTTATGCGTTATGCGTTATGCGTTATGCGTTATGCGTTATGCGTTATGCGTTATGCGTTATGCCTTTTGCGTTATGCGTTACACGTTATGCGTTATGCGTTTTGCGTTATGAGTTATGCGTTATGCGTTTTGCGTTATACGTTATGCGTTATGCGTTTTGCGTTGTAGGTTATGCGATATGCGTTATGCGTTATGCGTGATGCGTTATGCGTTATGCGTTATGCGTTATGCGTTATACGTAATGCGTTATGCGTTATGCGTTATGCGTTATGCGTTATGCGTTCTGCGTTATGGGTTATGGTTTATGCGTTATGCGTAATGCGTTATGCGTTATGCGTTATGCATTATGCGTTGTGCATTATGTGTTATGCGTTATGCGTTATGCGTTATGCGTTATGCGTTATGCGTTATACGTTATGCGTTATGCGTTATGCGTTATGCGTTATGCGTTATGCGTTATGCGTTATGCGTTATACGTTATGCGTTATGAGTTATGAGTTATGCGTTATGCGTTATGCGTTATGCGTTATGCGTTATGCGTTATGCGTTATGCGTTATGCTTTATGCGTTATGCGTGATCCGTTATGCGTTAGGCGTTATGCGTTATGCGTTATGAGTTATGAGTTATAAGTTATGCGTAATGCGTTATGCGTTATGCGTTATGCGTTATTCGTTATGAGTTATAAGTTATGCGTAATGCGTTATGCGTTATGCGTTATGCATTATGCGTTGTGCATTATGTGCTATGCGTTAAGCGTTATGGGTTATGGGTTATGCGTAATGCTTTATGCATTTTGCGTTATGCGCCATGCGTTATGCGTTATGAGTTATGCGTTACGCGTTATGCGTTATGCGTTATGAGTTATGAGTTATAAGTTATGCGTAATGCGTTATGCGTTATGCGTTATGCGTTATGCGTTGTGCATTATGCGTTATGCGTTGTGCGTTATGCATTATGGGTTATGGGTTATGTGTTATGCGTTATGCGTTATGCGTTATGCGTTATGCGTTATGCGTTCTGCGTTATGGGTTATGGGTTATGGTTTATGCGTTATGCTTTATGCGTTATGCCTTTTACGTTATGCGTTATGCGTTATTCGTTATGAGTTATAAGTTATGCGTAATGCGTTATGCGTTATGCGTTATGCATTATGCGTTGTGCATTATGTGTTATGCGTTATGCGTTATGGGTTATGGGTTATGCGTTATGCGTTATGCATTTTGCGTTATGCGCCATGCGTTATGCGTTATGAGTTATGCGTTATGCGTTATAGGTTATGCGTTATGCGTTCTGCGTTATGGGTTATGGGTTATGGTTTATGCGTTATGCTTTATGCGTTATGCTTTATGCGTTATGCTTTATGCGTTATGCGTTATGCGGTATGCGTTATGCGTTATGCCTTTTGCGTTATGCGTTATGCGTTATGAGTTATAAGTTATGCGTTATGCGTTATGCGTTATGCGTTATGCGTTATGCGTTATGCCTTTTGCGTTATGCGTTACACGTTATGCGTTATGCGTTTTGCGTTATGAGTTATGCGTTATGCGTTTTGCGTTATACGTTATGCGTTATGCGTTTTGCGTTGTAGGTTATGCGATATGCGTTATGCGTTATGCGTGATGCGTTATGCTTTATGCGTTATGCGTTATGAGTTATACGTAATGCGTTATGCGTTATGCGTTATGCGTTATGCGTTATGCGTTCTGCGTTATGGGTTATGGTTTATGCGTTATGCGTAATGCGTTATGCGTTATGCGTTATGCATTATGCGTTGTGCATTATGTGTTATGCGTTATGCGTTATGCGTTATGCGTTATGCGTTATGCGTTATATGTTATGCGTTATGCGTTATGCGTTATGCGTTATGCGTTATGCGTTATGCGTTATGCGTTATACGTTATGCGTTATGAGTTATGAGTTATGCGTTATGCGTTATGCGTTATGCGTTATGCGTTATGCGTTATGCGTTATGCGTTATGCTTTATGCGTTATGCGTGATCCGTTATGCGTTTGGCGTTATGCGTTATGCGTTATGAGTTATGAGTTATAAGTTATGCGTAATGCGTTATGCGTTATGCGTTATGCGTTATTCGTTATGAGTTATAAGTTATGCGTAATGCGTTATGCGTTATGCGTTATGCATTATGCGTTGTGCATTATGTGCTATGCGTTAAGCGTTATGGGTTATGGGTTATGCGTAATGCTTTATGCATTTTGCGTTATGCGCCATGCGTTATGCGTTATGAGTTATGCGTTACGCGTTATGCGTTATGCGTTATGAGTTATGAGTTATAAGTTATGCGTAATGCGTTATGCGTTATGCGTTATGCGTTATGCGTTGTGCATTATGCGTTATGCGTTGTGCGTTATGCATTATGGGTTATGGGTTATGTGTTATGCGTTATGCGTTATGCGTTATGCGTTATGCGTTATGCGTTCTGCGTTATGGGTTATGGGTTATGGTTTATGCGTTATGCTTTATGCGTTATGCCTTTTACGTTATGCGTTATGCGTTATTCGTTATGAGTTATAAGTTATGCGTAATGCGTTATGCGTTATGCGTTATGCATTATGCGTTGTGCATTATGTGTTATGCGTTATGCGTTATGGGTTATGGGTTATGCGTTATGCGTTATGCATTTTGCGTTATGCGCCATGCGTTATGCGTTATGAGTTATGCGTTATGCGTTATAGGTTATGCGTTATGCGTTCTGCGTTATGGGTTATGGGTTATGGTTTATGCGTTATGCTTTATGCGTTATGCTTTATGCGTTATGCTTTATGCGTTATGCGTTATGCGGTATGCGTTATGCGTTATGCCTTTTGCGTTATGCGTTATGCGTTATGAGTTATAAGTTATGCGTTATGCGTTATGCGTTATGCGTTATGCGTTATGCGTTATATGTTATGCGTTATGCGTTATGCGTTATGCGTCATGCGTTATGCGTTATGCGTTATACGTTATGCGTTATGCGTTATGAGTTATGCGTTATGCGTTATGCCTTTGCGTTATGCGTTATGCGTTTTGCGTTATGCGTTATGATTTATGCGTTATGCGTGATCCGTTATGCGTTAGGCGTTATGCGTTATGCGTTATAGGTTATGAGTTATAAGTTATGCGTAATGCGTTATGCGTTATGCGTTATGCGTTCTGCGTTGTGCATTATGCGTTATGCGTTATGCGTTATGCGTTATGCGTTATGCCTTTTGCGTTATGCGTTATACGTTATGCGTTATGCGTTTTGCGTTATGAGTTATGCGTTATGCGTTTTGCGTTATACGTTATGCGTTATGCGTTTTGCGTTATAGGTTATGCGATATGCGTTATGCGTTATGCGTTATGCGTTATGTGTTATGAATTGTGCGTTGTGCGTTCTGCGTTATGGGTTATGGGTTATGGTTTATGCGTTATGCTTTAAGCGTTATGCTTTATGCGTTATGCGTGATCCGTTATGCGTTTGGCGTTATGCGTTATGTGTTATGAGTTATGAGTTATAAGTTATGCGTAATGCGTTATGCGTTATGCGTTATGCGTTATGCGTTATGCCTTTGCGTTATGCGTTTTGCGTTATGCGTTATGATTTATGCGTTATGCGTGATCCGTTATGCGTTAGGCGTTATGCGTTATAGGTTATGAGTTATAAGTTATGCGTAATGCGTTATGCGTTATGCGTTATGCGTTATCCGTTATGCGTTATGCGTTGTGCATTATGCGTTATGCGTTATGCGTTATGCGTTATGCGTTATGCCTTTTGCGTTATGCGTTTTGCGTTATGCGTTATGCGTTATGCGTTATGCGTTATGTGTTATGAATTGTGCGTTGTGCGTTCTGCGTTATGGGTTATGGGTTATGCGTTATGCTTTATGCGTTATGCATTTTGCGTTATGCGTTATTAGTTATGAGTTATGCGTTATGCGTTATGCTTTATGCGTTATGCGTGATCCGTTATGCGTTAGGCGTTATGCGTTATGCGTTATGCGTTATGCTTTATGCGTTATGCTTTATGCGTAATGCTTTATGCGTTATGCGTTATGCGTTATGCGTTATGCGTTATGCGTTATGCGTTATGCCTTTTGCGTTATGCGTTATGCGTTATGAGTTTTGCGTTATACGTTATGCGGTATTCGTTATGCGTTATGCATTATGCGTTAACGTTATGCGTTATGCCTTTTGCGTTATGCGTTTTGCGTTAGGCGTATGCGTTATGCGTTATGCGTTATGTGTTATGAATTGTGCGTTGTGCGTTCTGCGTTATGGGTTATGGGTTATGCGTTATGCTTTATGCGTTATGCATTTTGCGTTATGCGTTATTAGTTATGAGTTATGCGTTATGCGTTATGCTTTATGCGTTATGCGTGATCCGTTATGCGTTAGGCGTTATGCGTTATGCGTTATGCGTTATGCGTTATGCGTTATGCGTTATGCGTTATGCGTTATGCGTTATGCGTTATGGGTTATGAATTATGCGTTATGCGATAAGCGTTATGCCTTTTGCGTTATGCGTT
Organism: Lasioglossum morio; assembly: GCA_916610235.2. Taxonomy (NCBI): domain Eukaryota; kingdom Metazoa; phylum Arthropoda; class Insecta; order Hymenoptera; family Halictidae; genus Lasioglossum; species Lasioglossum morio. The sequence goes on along the minus strand of CAKAJA020000151.1, from coordinate 1,472,472 downwards.
ATGCATTATGCGTTATGCGTTATGCGTTATGGGTTATGGGTTATGCATTATGCGTTATGCGTTATGCGTTATGCGTTATGCGTTATGCTTTTTGCGTTATGCGCCATGCGTTATGCGTTATGAGTTATAAGTTATGCGTTATGCGTTATGCGTTATGCGTTATGCGTTATGCGTTATGCGTTATGCGTTATGCGATATGCGTTATGCGTTATGCGTTATGCGTTATGCGTTATGCGTTATGCGTTATGCGTTATGCGTTCTGTGTTATGGGTTATGAGTTATGCTTTATGCGTTATGCTTTATGCGTTATGCGTTATGCGTTATGCCTTATGCGTTATGCGTTATGCGTTATGCCTTTTGCGTTATGCGTTATGAGTTATAAATTATGCGTTATGCGTTATGCTTTATGCGTTATGCGTTATGCGTTATGCGTTATGCGTTATGCGTTATGCCTTTTGCGTTATGCGTTATGCGTTATGAGTTTTGCGTTATACGTTATGCGGTATTCGTTATGCGTTGTGCATTATACGTAATGCGTTATGCGTTATGGGTTATGATTTTTGCGTTATGCGATATGCGTTATGCCTTTTACGTTATGCGTTATGCGTTATTCGTTATGAGTTATAAGTTATGCGTAATGCGTTATGCGTTATGCGTTATGCATTATGCGTTGTGCATTATGTGTTATGCGTTATGCGTTATGGGTTATGGGTTATGCGTTATGCGTTATGCATTTTGCGTTATGCGCCATGAGTTATGCGTTATGAGTTATAAGTTATGCGTTATGCGTTATGCGTTATGCCTTTTGCGTTATGCGTTATGAGTTATAAGTTATGCGTTATGCGTTATGCTTTATGCGTTATGCGTTATGCGTTATGCGTTATGCGTTATGCGTTATGCCTTTTGCGTTATGCGTTATGCGTTATGAGTTTTGCGTTATACGTTATGCGGTATTCGTTATGCGTTGTGCATTATACGTTATGCGTTATGCGTTATGGGTTATGATTTTTGCGTTATGCGATATGCGTTATGCCTTTTACGTTATGCGTTATGCGTTATTCGTTATGAGTTATAAGTTATGCGTAATGCGTTATGCGTTATGCGTTATGCATTATGCGTTGTGCATTATGTGTTATGCGTTATGCGTTATGCGTTATGAGTTATAAGTTATGCGTTATGCGTTATGCGTTAAGCGTTATGCGTTATGCGTTATGCGTTATGCGTTATGCGTTATATGTTATGCGTTATGCGTTCTGCGTTATGGGTTATGGGTTATGGTTTATGCGTTATGCTTTATGCGTTATGCTTTATGCGTTATGCTTTATGCGTTATGCGTTATGCGGTATGCGTTATGCGTTATGCCTCTTGCGTTATGCGTTATGCGTTATGAGTTTTGCGTTATACGTTATGCGGTATTCGTTATGCGTTGTGCATTATACGTTATGCGTTATGGGTTATGATTTTTGTGTTACGCGATATGCGTTATGCCTTTTACGTTATGCGTTATGCGTTATTCGTTATGAGTTATAAGTTATGCGTAATGCGTTATGCGTTATGCGTTATGCATTATGCGTTGTGCATTATGTGTTATGCGTTATGCGTTATGCGTTATGGGTTATGCGTTATGCGTTATGCGTTATGCGTTATGCGTTATGCGTTATGCGTTATGCGTTATGCGTTATGCGTTATGCGTTATATGTTATGCGTTATGCGTTATGCGTTATGCGTCATGCGTTATGCGTTATGCGTTATACGTTATGCGTTATGCGTTATGAGTTATGCGTTATGCGTTATGCGTTATGCGTGATCCGTTATGCGTTTGGCGTTATGCGTTATGTGTTATGAGTTATGAGTTATAAGTTATGCGTAATGCGTTATGCGTTATGCGTTATGCGTTATGCGTTATGCGTTATGCGTTATGCCTTTGCGTTATGCGTTTTGCGTTATGCGTTATGATTTATGCGTGATCCGTTATGCGTTAGGCGTTATGCGTTATGCGTTATAGGTTATGAGTTATAAGTTATGCGTAATGCGTTATGCGTTATGCGTTATGCGTTGTGCATTATGCGTTATGCGTTATGCGTTATGCGTTATGCGATATGCCTTTTGCGTTATGCGTTATACGTTATGCGTTATGCGATATGCCTTATGCGTTATGCGTTATGCGTTATGCCTTTTGCGTTATGCGTTATGAGTTATAAGTTATGCGTTATGCGTTATGCTTTATGCGTTATGCGTTATGCGTTATGCGTTATGCGTTATGCGTTATGCCTTTTGCGTTATGCGTTATGCGTTATGAGTTTTGCGTTATACGTTATGCGGTATTCGTTATGCGTTGTGCATTATACGTTATGCGTTATGCGTTATGCGTTATGCGTTATGCGTTATGCGTTATACGTTATGCCTTTTACGTTATGCGTTATGCGTTATGCGTTATGAGTTATAAGTTATGCGTTATGCGTTATGCTTTATGCGTTATGCGTTATGCGTTATGCGTTATGCGTTATGCGTTATGCGTTATGATTTATGCGTTATGCGTGATCCGTTATGCGTTATGCGTTATGAGTTATGCGTTATGCGTTATGAGTTATGCGTTATGCGTTATGCGTTATGCGTTATGCGTTATGCGATATGCGTTATGCGTTATGCGTTATAGGTTATATGTTATGCGTTATGCGTTATGCGTTATGCGTTATGCGTCATGCGTTATGCGTTATGCGTTATGCGTTATGCGTTATGCGTTATGAGTTATGCGTTATGCGTTATGCGTTATGCGTTATGCGTTATGCGTTATGCGTTATGCGTTATGCGTTATGCGTTATGCGTTATGCGTAATGCGTTATGATTTATGCGTTATGCGTGATCCGTTATGCGTTAGGCGTTATGCGTTATGCGTTATGAGTTATGAGTTATAAGTTATGCGTAATGCGTTATGCGTTATGCGTTATGCGTTATGCGTTGTGCATTATGCGTTATGCGTTATGCGTTATGCGTTATGCGTTATGCGTTATGCGTTATGCGTTATGCGTTATGCCTTTTGCGTTATGCGTTATACGTTATGCGTTATGCGTTTTGCGTTATGAGTTATGCGTTATGCGTTTTGCGTTATACGTTATGCGTTATGCGTTTTGCGTTGTAGGTTATGCGATATGCGTTATGCGTTATGCGTGATGCGTTATGCTTTATGCGTTATGCGTTATGAGTTATACGTAATGCTTTATGCGTCATGCGTTATGCGTTATGCGTTATGCGTTATGCGTTATGCGTTCTGCGTTATGGGTTATGGTTTATGCGTTATGCTTTATGCGTTATGCTTTATGCGTTATGCGTTATGCGTTATGCGTTGTGCGTTATGGGTTATGGGTTATGCGTTATGCTTTATGCGTTATGCATTTTGCGTTATGCGTTATGCGTTATTCGTTATGAGTTATAAGTTATGCGTAATGCGTTATGCGTTATGCTTTATGCGTTATGCTTTATGCGTTATGCTTTATGCGTTATGCGTAATGCGTTATGATTTATGCGTTATGCGTGATCCGTTATGCGTTAGGCGTTATGCGTTATGCGTTATGAGTTATGAGTTATAAGTTATGCGTAATGCGTTATGCGTTATGCGTTATGCGTTATGCGTTATGCGTTATGCGTTATGCGTTATGCGTTATGAGTTATGCGATATGCGTTATGCGTTATGCGTTATGCGTTATGTGTTATGCGTTATGCGTTATGCGTTATGATTTATGCGTTATGCGTGATCCGTTATGCGTTATGCGTTATGCGTTATGCGTTATGCGTTATGAGTTATGCGTTATGCGTTATGCGTAATGCGTTATGATTTATGCGTTATGCGTGATCCGTTATGCGTTAGGCGTTATGCGTTATGCGTTATGAGTTATGAGTTATAAGTTATGCGTAATGCGTTATGCGTTATGCGTTATGCGTTATGAGTTATGCGTTATGCGTTATGAGTTATGCGTTATGCGTTATGCGTTATGCGTTATGCGTTATGCGTTATGCGTTATGCGTTATGCGTTATGCGTTATGCGTAATGCGTTATGATTTATGCGTTATGCGTGATCCGTTATGCGTTAGGCGTTATGCGTTATGCGTTATGAGTTATGAGTTATAAGTTATGCGTAATGCGTTATGCGTTATGCGTTATGCGTTATGCGTTGTGCATTATGCGTTATGCGTTATGCGTTATGCGTTATGCGTTATGCGTTATGCGTTATGCGTTATGCGTTATGCGTTATGCCTTTTGCGTTATGCGTTATACGTTATGCGTTATGCGTTTTGCGTTATGAGTTATGCGTTATGCGTTTTGCGTTATACGTTATGCGTTATGCGTTTTGCGTTGTAGGTTATGCGATATGCGTTATGCGTTATGCGTGATGCGTTATGCTTTATGCGTTATGCGTTATGAGTTATACGTAATGCTTTATGCGTCATGCGTTATGCGTTATGCGTTATGCGTTATGCGTTATGCGTTCTGCGTTATGGGTTATGGTTTATGCGTTATGCTTTATGCGTTATGCATTTTGCGTTATGTGTTATGCGTTATGCGTTATGCGTTATGCGTTATGGGTTATGAGTTATGCTTTATGCGTTATGCATTTTGCGTTATGCGTTATGCGTTATTCGTTATGAGTTATAAGTTATGCGTAATGCGTTATGCGTTATGCTTTATGCGTTATGCTTTATGCGTTATGCTTTATGCGTTATGCGTAATGCGTTATGATTTATGCGTTATGCGTGATCCGTTATGCGTTAGGCGTTATGCGTTATGCGTTATGAGTTATGAGTTATAAGTTATGCGTAATGCGTTATGCGTTATGCGTTATGCGTTATGCGTTATGCGTTATGCGTTATGCGTTATGCGTTATGAGTTATGCGATATGCGTTATGCGTTATGCGTTATGCGTTATGTGTTATGCGTTATGCGTTATGCGTTATGATTTATGCGTTATGCGTGATCCGTTATGCGTTATGCGTTATGCGTTATGCGTTATGCGTTATGCGTTATGAGTTATGCGTTATGCGTTATGCGTAATGCGTTATGATTTATGCGTTATGCGTGATCCGTTATGCGTTAGGCGTTATGCGTTATGCGTTATGAGTTATGAGTTATAAGTTATGCGTAATGCGTTATGCGTTATGCGTTATGCGTTATGAGTTATGCGTTATGCGTTATGCGTTATGCGTTATGCGTTATGCGTTATGCGTTATGCGTTATGCGTTATGCGTAATGCGTTATGATTTATGCGTTATGCGTGATCCGTTATGCGTTAGGCGTTATGCGTTATGCCTTTTGCGTTAGGCGTTATACGTTATGCGTTATGCGTTTTGCGTTATGAGTTATGCGTTATGCGTTTTGCGTTATACGTTATGCGTTATGCGTTTTGCGTTGTAGGTTATGCGATATGCGTTATGCGTTATGCGTGATGCGTTATGCTTTATGCGTTATGCGTTATGAGTTATACGTAATGCGTTATGCGTTATGCGTTATGCGTTATGCGTTATGCGTTATGCGTTATGCGTAATGCGTTATGATTTATGCGTTATGCGTGATCCGTTATGCGTTAGGCGTTATGCGTTATGCGTTATGAGTTATGAGTTATAAGTTATGCGTAATGCGTTATGCGTTATGCGTTATGCGTTATGCGTTGTGCATTATGCGTTATGCGTTATGCGTTATGCGTTATGCGTTATGCGTTATGCGTTATGCGTTATGCGTTATGCGTTATGCCTTTTGCGTTATGCGTTATACGTTATGCGTTATGCGTTTTGCGTTATGAGTTATGCGTTATGCGTTTTGCGTTATACGTTATGCGTTATGCGTTTTGCGTTGTAGGTTATGCGATATGCGTTATGCGTTATGCGTGATGCGTTATGCTTTATGCGTTATGCGTTATGAGTTATACGTAATGCTTTATGCGTCATGCGTTATGCGTTATGCGTTATGCGTTATGCGTTATGCGTTCTGCGTTATGGGTTATGGTTTATGCGTTATGCTTTATGCGTTATGCTTTATGCGTTATGCGTTATGCGTTGTGCGTTGTGCGTTATGGGTTATGGGTTATGCGTTATGCTTTATGCGTTATGCATTTTGCGTTATGCGTTATGCGTTATTCGTTATGAGTTATAAGTTATGCGTAATGCGTTATGCGTTATGCTTTATGCGTTATGCTTTATGCGTTATGCTTTATGCGTTATGCGTAATGCGTTATGATTTATGCGTTATGCGTGATCCGTTATGCGTTAGGCGTTATGCGTTATGCGTTATGAGTTATGAGTTATAAGTTATGCGTAATGCGTTATGCGTTATGCGTTATGCGTTATGCGTTATGCGTTATGCGTTATGCGTTATGAGTTATGCGATATGCGTTATGCGTTATGCGTGATCCGTTATGCGTTAGGCGTTATGCGTTATGCGTTATGAGTTATGAGTTATAAGTTATGCGTAATGCGTTATGCGTTATGCGTTATGCGTTATGCGTTATGATTTATGCGTTATGCGTGATCCGTTATGCGTTATGCGTTATGCGATATGCGTTATGCGTTATGAGTTATGCGTTATGCGTTATGCGTAATGCGTTATGATTTATGCGTTATGCGTGATCCGTTATGCGTTAGGCGTTATGCGTTATGCGTTATGAGTTATGAGTTATAAGTTATGCGTAATGCGTTATGCGTTATGCGTTATGCGTTATGAGTTATGCGTTATGCGTTATGCGTTATGCGTTATGCGTTATGCGTTATGCGTTATGCGTTATGCGTTATGCGTAATGCGTTATGATTTATGCGTTATGCGTGATCCGTTATGCGTTAGGCGTTATGCGTTATGCCTTTTGCGTTAGGCGTTATACGTTATGCGTTATGCGTTTTGCGTTATGAGTTATGCGTTATGCGTTTTGCGTTATACGTTATGCGTTATGCGTTTTGCGTTGTAGGTTATGCGATATGCGTTATGCGTTATGCGTGATGCGTTATGCTTTATGCGTTATGCGTTATGAGTTATACGTAATGCGTTATGCGTTATGCGTTATGCGTTATGCGTTATGCGTTCTGCGTTATGGGTTATGGTTTATGCGTTATGCGTAATGCGTTATGCGTTATGCGTTATGCATTATGCGTTGTGCATTATGTGTAATGCGTTATGCGTTATGGGTTATGGGTTATGCGTTATGCGTTATGCATTTTGCGTTATGCGCCATGCGTTATGCGTTATGAGTTATAAGTTATGCGTTATGCGTTATGCGTTATGCGTTATGCGTTATGCGTTATGCGTTATGCGTTATGCGTAATGCGTTATGATTTATGCGTTATGCGTGATCCGTTATGCGTTAGGCGTTATGCGTTATGCGTTATGAGTTATGAGTTATAAGTTATGCGTAATGCGTTATGCGTTATGCGTTATGCGTTGTGCATTATGCGTTATGCGTTATGCGTTATGCGTTATGCGTTATGCGTTATGCGTTATGCGTTATGCCTTTTGCGTTATGCGTTATACGTTATGCGTTATGCGTTTTGCGTTATGAGTTATGCGTTATGCGTTTTGCGTTATACGTTATGCGTTATGCGTTTTGCGTTGTAGGTTATGCGATATGCGTTATGCGTTATGCGTGATGCGTTATGCTTTATGCGTTATGCGTTATGAGTTATACGTAATGCGTTATGCGTTATGCGTTATGCGTTATGCGTTATGCGTTCTGCGTTATGGGTTATGGTTTATGCGTTATGCGTAATGCGTTATGCGTTATGCGTTATGCATTATGCGTTGTGCATTATGTGTTATGCGTTATGCGTTATGGGTTATGGGTTATGCGTTATGCGTTATGCATTTTGCGTTATGCGCCATGCGTTATGCGTTATGAGTTATAAGTTATGCGTTATGCGTTATGCGTTATGCGTTATGCGTTATGCGTTATGCGTTATGCGTTATGCGTTATGCGTTATATGTTATGCGTTATGCGTTATGCGTTATGCGTCATGCGTTATGCGTTATGCGTTATGCGTTATACGTTATGCGTTATGAGTTATGAGTTATGCGTTATGCGTTATGCGTTATGCGTTATGCGTTATGCGTTATGCGTTATGCGTTATGCGTAATGCGTTATGCGTTATGCGTTATGCGTTATTCGTTATGAGTTATAAGTTATGCGTAATGCGTTATGCGTTATGCGTTATGCATTATGCGTTGTGCATTATGTGCTATGCGTTAAGCGTTATGGGTTATGGGTTATGCGTAATGCTTTATGCATTTTGCGTTATGCGCCATGCGTTATGCGTTATGAGTTATGCTTTAGGCGTTATGCGTTATGAGTTATGAGTTATAAGTTATGCGTAATGCGTTATGCGTTATGCGTTATGCGTTATGCGTTGTGCATTATGCGTTACGCGTTGTGCGTTATGCATTATGGGTTATGGGTTATGTGTTATGCGTTATGCGTTATGCGTTATGCGTTATGCGTTATGCGTTCTGCGTTATGGGTTATGGGTTATGGTTTATGCGTTATGCTTTATGCGTTATGCCTTTTACGTTATGCGTTATGCGTTATTCGTTATGAGTTATAAGTTATGCGTAATGCGTTATGCGTTATGCATTATGCGTTGTGCATTATGTGTTATGCGTTATGCGTTATGGGTTATGGGTTATGCGTTATGCGTTATGCATTTTGCGTTATGCGCCATGCGTTATGCGTTATGAGTTATGCGTTATGCGTTATAGGTTATGCGTTATGCGTTCTGCGTTATGGGTTATGGGTTATGGTTTATGCGTTATGCTTTATGCGTTATGCTTTATGCGTTATGCTTTATGCGTTATGCGTTATGCGGTATGCGTTATGCGTTATGCCTTTTGCGTTATGCGTTATGAGTTATAAGTTATGCGTTATGCGTTATGCGTTATGCGTTATGCGTTATGCGTTATATGTTATGCGTTATGCGTTATGCGTTATGCGTTATGCGTTATGCGTTATGCGTTATACGTTATGCGTTATGCGTTATGAGTTATGCGTTATGCGTTATGCCATTGCGTTATGCGTTATGCATTTTGCGTTATGCGTTATGATTTATGCGTTATGCGTGATCCGTTATGCGTTAGGCGTTATGCGTTATGCGTTATAGGTTATGAGTTATAAGTTATGCGTAATGCGTTATGCGTTATGCGTTATGCGTTCTGCGTTGTGCATTATGCGTTATGCGTTATGCGTTATGCGTTATGCGTTATGCGTTATGCCTTTTGCGTTATGCGTTATACGTTATGCGTTATGCGTTTTGCGTTATGAGTTATGCGTTATGCGTTTTGCGTTATACGTTATGCGTTATGCGTTTTGCGTTATAGGTTATGCGATATGCGTTATGCGTTATGCGTTATGCGTTATGTGTTATGAATTGTGCGTTGTGCGTTCTGCGTTATGGGTTATGGGTTATGCGTTATGCTTTATGCGTTATGCATTTTGCGTTATGCGTTATTAGTTATGAGTTATGCGTTATGCGTTATGCTTTATGCGTTATGCGTGATCCGTTATGCGTTAGGCGTTATGCGTTATGCGTTATGCGTTATGCTTTATGCGTTATGCTTTATGCGTAATGCTTTATGCGTTATGCGTTATGCGTTATGCGTTATGCGTTATGCCTTTTGCGTTATGCGTTATGCGTTATGAGTTTTGCGTTATACGTTATGCGGTATTCGTTATGCGTTATGCATTATGCGTTAACGTTATGCGTTATGCCTTTTGCGTTATGCGTTTTGCGTTAGGCGTATGCGTTATGCGTTATGCGTTATGTGTTATGAATTGTGCGTTGTGCGTTCTGCGTTATGGGTTATGGGTTATGCGTTATGCTTTATGCGTTATGCATTTTGCGTTATGCGTTATTAGTTATGAGTTATGCGTTATGCGTTATGTTTTATGCGTTATGCGTGATCCGTTATGCGTTAGGCGTTATGCGTTATGCGTTATGCGTTATGCGTTATGCGTTATGCGTTATGCGTTATGCGTTATGCGTTATGCGTTATGCGTTATGGGTTATGAATTATGCGTTATGCGATATGCGTTATGCCTTTTGCGTTATGCGTTATGCATTATGCGTTATGCGTTATGCGTTATGGGTTATGGGTTATGCATTATGCGTTATGCGTTATGCGTTATGCGTTATGCGTTATGCTTTTTGCGTTATGCGCCATGCGTTATGCGTTATGAGTTATAAGTTATGCGTTATGCGTTATGCGTTATGCGTTATGCGTTATGCGTTATGCGTTATGCGTTATGCGTTATGCGTTATGCGTTATGCGTTATGCGTTATGCGTTATGCGTTATGCGTTATGCGTTCTGCGTTATGGGTTATGAGTTATGCTTTATGCGTTATGCTTTATGCTTTATGCGTTATGCGTTATGCGTTATGCCTTATGCGTTATGCGTTATGCGTTATGCCTTTTGCGTTATGCGTTATGAGTTATAAGTTATGCGTTATGCGTTATGCTTTATGCGTTATGCGTTATGCGTTATGCGTTATGCGTTATGCGTTATGCCTTTTGCGTTATGCGTTATGCGTTATGAGTTTTGCGTTATACGTTATGCGGTATTCGTTATGCGTTATGCGTTTTGCGTTTTGCGTTGTAGGTTATGCGATATGCGTTATGCGTTATGCGTGATGCGTTATGCTTTATGCGTTATGCGTTATGAGTTATACGTAATGCGTTATGCGTTATGCGTTATGCGTTATGCGTTCTGCGTTATGGGTTATGGTTTATGCGTTATGCGTAATGCGTTATGCGTTATGCGTTATGCATTATGCGTTGTGCATTATGTGTTATGCGTTATGCGTTATGGGTTATGGGTTATGCGTTATGCGTTATGCATTTTGCGTTATGCGCCATGCGTTATGCGTTATGAGTTATAAGTTATGCGTTATGCGTTATGCGTTATGCGTTATGCGTTATGCGTTATGCGTTATGCGTTATGCGTTATGCGTTATATGTTATGCGTTATGCGTTATGCGTTATGCGTCATGCGTTATGCGTTATGCGTTATGCGTTATACGTTATGCGTTATGAGTTATGAGTTATGCGTTATGCGTTATGCGTTATGCGTTATGCGTTATGCGTTATGCGTTATGCGTTATGCGTTATGCGTTATGCGTTATGCTTTATGCGTTATGCGTGATCCGTTATGCGTTTGGCGTTATGCGTTATGCGTTATGCGTTATGAGTTATGAGTTATAAGTTATGCGTAATGCGTTATGCGTTATGCGTTATGCGTTATTCGTTATGAGTTATAAGTTATGCGTAATGCGTTATGCGTTATGCGTTATGCATTATGCGTTGTGCATTATGTGCTATGCGTTAAGCGTTATGGGTTATGGGTTATGCGTAATGCTTTATGCATTTTGCGTTATGCGCCATGCGTTATGCGTTATGAGTTATGCTTTAGGCGTTATGCGTTATGAGTTATGAGTTATAAGTTATGCGTAATGCGTTATGCGTTATGCGTTATGCGTTATGCGTTGTGCATTATGCGTTATGCGTTGTGCGTTATGCATTATGGGTTATGGGTTATGTGTTATGCGTTATGCGTTATGCGTTATGCGTTATGCGTTATGCGTTCTGCGTTATGGGTTATGGGTTATGGTTTATGCGTTATGCTTTATGCGTTATGCCTTTTACGTTATGCGTTATGCGTTATTCGTTATGAGTTATAAGTTATGCGTAATGCGTTATGCGTTATGCATTATGCGTTGTGCATTATGTGTTATGCGTTATGCGTTATGGGTTATGGGTTATGCGTTATGCGTTATGCATTTTGCGTTATGCGCCATGCGTTATGCGTTATGAGTTATGCGTTATGCGTTATAGGTTATGCGTTATGCGTTCTGCGTTATGGGTTATGGGTTATGGTTTATGCGTTATGCTTTATGCGTTATGCTTTATGCGTTATGCTTTATGCGTTATGCGTTATGCGGTATGCGTTATGCGTTATGCCTTTTGCGTTATGCGTTATGAGTTATAAGTTATGCGTTATGCGTTATGCGTTATGCGTTATGCGTTATGCGTTATATGTTATGCGTTATGCGTTATGCGTTATGCGTCATGCGTTATGCGTTATGCGTTATACGTTATGCGTTATGCGTTATGAGTTATGCGTTATGCGTTATGCATTTTGCGTTATGCGTTATGATTTATGCGTTATGCGTGATCCGTTATGCGTTAGGCGTTATGCGTTATGCGTTATAGGTTATGAGTTATAAGTTATGCGTAATGCGTTATGCGTTATGCGTTATGCGTTCTGCGTTGTGCATTATGCGTTATGCGTTATGCGTTATGCGTTATGCGTTATGCGTTATGCCTTTTGCGTTATGCGTTATACGTTATGCGTTATGCGTTTTGCGTTATGAGTTATGCGTTATGCGTTTTGCGTTATACGTTATGCGTTATGCGTTTTGCGTTATAGGTTATGCGATATGCGTTATGCGTTATGCGTTATGCGTTATGTGTTATGAATTGTGCGTTGTGCGTTCTGCGTTATGGGTTATGGGTTATGGTTTATGCGTTATGCGTTTTGCGTTATGAGTTATGCGTTATGCGTTTTGCGTTATACGTTATGCGTTATGCGTTTTGCGTTATAGGTTATGCGATATGCGTTATGCGTTATGCGTTATGCGTTATGTGTTATGAATTGTGCGTTGTGCGTTCTGCGTTATGGGTTATGGGTTATGCGTTATGCTTTATGCGTTATGCATTTTGCGTTATGCGTTATTAGTTATGAGTTATGCGTTATGCGTTATGCTTTATGCGTTATGCGTGATCCGTTATGCGTTAGGCGTTATGCGTTATGCGTTATGCGTTATGCTTTATGCGTTATGCTTTATGCGTAATGCTTTATGCGTTATGCGTTATGCGTTATGCGTTATGCGTTATGCGTTATGCCTTTTGCGTTATGCGTTATGCGTTATGAGTTTTGCGTTATACGTTATGCGGTATTCGTTATGCGTTATGCATTATGCGTTAACGTTATGCGTTATGCCTTTTGCGTTATGCGTTTTGCGTTAGGCGTATGCGTTATGCGTTATGCGTTATGTGTTATGAATTGTGCGTTGTGCGTTCTGCGTTATGGGTTATGGGTTATGCGTTATGCTTTATGCGTTATGCATTTTGCGTTATGCGTTATTAGTTATGAGTTATGCGTTATGCGTTATGTTTTATGCGTTATGCGTGATCCGTTATGCGTTAGGCGTTATGCGTTATGCGTTATGCGTTATGCGTTCTGCGTTATGCGTTATGCGTTATGCGTTATGCGTTATGCGTTATGCGTTATGCGTTATGCCTTTTGCGTTATGCGTTTTGCGTTAGGCGTATGCGTTATGCGTTATGCGTTATGCGTTATGCGTTATGCGTTATGCGTTATGCGTTATGCGTTATGCGTTATGCGTTATGCGTTATGCGTTATGCGTTATGCGTTATGCGTTCTGCGTTATGGGTTATGAGTTATGCTTTATGCGTTATGCTTTATGCTTTATGCGTTATGCGTTATGCGTTATGCCTTATGCGTTATGCGTTATGCCTTTTGCGTTATGCGTTATGAGTTATAAGTTATGCGTTATGCGTTATGCTTTATGCGTTATGCGTTATGCGTTATGCGTTATGCGTTATGCGTTATGCCTTTTGCGTTATGCGTTATGCGTTATGAGTTTTGCGTTATACGTTATGCGGTATTCGTTATGCGTTGTGCATTATACGTTATGCGTTATGCGTTATGGGTTATGATTTTTGCGTTATGCGATATGCGTTATGCCTTTTACGTTATGCGTTATGCGTTATTCGTTATGAGTTATAAGTTATGCGTAATGCGTTATGCGTTATGCGTTATGCATTATGCGTTGTGCATTATGTGTTATGCGTTATGCGTTATGGGTTATGGGTTATGCGTTATGCGTTATGCATTTTGCGTTATGCGCCATGAGTTATGCGTTATGAGTTATAAGTTATGCGTTATGCGTTATGCGTTATGCCTTTTGCGTTATGCGTTATGAGTTATAAGTTATGCGTTATGCGTTATGCTTTATGCGTTATGCGTTATGCGTTATGCGTTATGCGTTATGCGTTATGCCTTTTGCGTTATGCGTTATGCGTTATGAGTTTTGCGTTATACGTTATGCGGTATTCGTTATGCGTTGTGCATTATACGTTATGCGTTATGCGTTATGGGTTATGATTTTTGCGTTATGCTTTATGCGTTATGCCTTTTACGTTATGCGTTATGCGTTATTCGTTATGAGTTATAAGTTATGCGTAATGCGTTATGCGTTATGCATTATGCGTTGTGCATTATGTGTTATGCGTTATGCGTTATGGGTTATGGGTTATGGGTTATGCGTTATGCGTTATGCATTTTGCGTTATGCGCCATGCGTTATGCGTTATGAGTTATGCGTTATGCGTTATAGGTTATGCGTTATGCGTTCTGCGTTATGGGTTATGGGTTATGGTTTATGCGTTATGCTTTATGCGTTATGCTTTATGCGTTATGCTTTATGCGTTATGCGTTATGCGGTATGCGTTATGCGTTATGCCTTTTGCGTTATGCGTTATGAGTTATAAGTTATGCGTTATGCGTTATGCGTTATGCGTTATGCGTTATGCGTTATATGTTATGCGTTATGCGTTATGCGTTATGCGTCATGCGTTATGCGTTATGCGTTATACGTTATGCGTTATGCGTTATGAGTTATGCGTTATGCGTTATGCCATTGCGTTATGCGTTATGCATTTTGCGTTATGCGTTATGATTTATGCGTTATGCGTGATCCGTTATGCGTTAGGCGTTATGCGTTATGCGTTATAGGTTATGAGTTATAAGTTATGCGTAATGCGTTATGCGTTATGCGTTATGCGTTCTGCGTTGTGCATTATGCGTTATGCGTTATGCGTTATGCGTTATGCGTTATGCGTTATGCCTTTTGCGTTATGCGTTATACGTTATGCGTTATGCGTTTTGCGTTATGAGTTATGCGTTATGCGTTTTGCGTTATACGTTATGCGTTATGCGTTTTGCGTTATAGGTTATGCGATATGCGTTATGCGTTATGCGTTATGCGTTATGTGTTATGAATTGTGCGTTGTGCGTTCTGCGTTATGGGTTATGGGTTATGGTTTATGCGTTATGCGTTTTGCGTTATGCGTTATGCGTTATGCGTTTTGCGTTATACGTTATGCGTTATGCGTTTTGCGTTATAGGTTATGCGATATGCGTTATGCGTTATGCGTTATGCGTTATGTGTTATGAATTGTGCGTTGTGCGTTCTGCGTTATGGGTTATGGGTTATGCGTTATGCTTTATGCGTTATGCATTTTGCGTTATGCGTTATTAGTTATGAGTTATGCGTTATGCGTTATGCTTTATGCGTTATGCGTGATCCGTTATGCGTTAGGCGTTATGCGTTATGCGTTATGCGTTATGCTTTATGCGTTATGCTTTATGCGTTATGCTTTATGCGTTATGCGTTATGCGTTATGCGTTATGCGTTATGCGTTATGCGTTATGCGTTATGCGTTATGCGTTATGAGTTTTGCGTTATACGTTATGCGGTATTCGTTATGCGTTATGCATTATGCGTTAACGTTATGCGTTATGCCTTTTGCGTTATGCGTTTTGCGTTAGGCGTATGCGTTATGCGTTATGCGTTATGTGTTATGAATTGTGCGTTGTGCGTTCTGCGTTATGGGTTATGGGTTATGCGTTATGCTTTATGCGTTATGCATTTTGCGTTATGCGTTATTAGTTATGAGTTATGCGTTATGCGTTATGCTTTATGCGTTATGCGTGATCCGTTATGCGTTAGGCGTTATGCGTTATGCGTTATGCGTTATGCTTTATGCGTTATGCTTTATGCGTTATGCATTTTGCGTTATGCGTTATTAGTTATGAGTTATGCGTTATGCGTTATGTTTTATGCGTTATGCGTGATCCGTTATGCGTTAGGCGTTATGCGTTATGCGTTATGCGTTATGCGTTATGCGTTATGCGTTATGCGTTATGCGTTATGCGTTATGGGTTATGAATTATGCGTTATGCGATATGCGTTATGCCTTTTGCGTTATGCGTTATGCGTTATGCGTTATGCGTTATGCGTTATGCGTTATGCGTTATGCGTTATGCGTTATGCGTTATGCGTTATGCGTTATGCTTTTTGCGTTATGCGCCATGCGTTATGCGTTATGAGTTATAAGTTATGCGTTATGCGTTATGCGTTATGCGTTATGCGTTATGCGTTATGCGTTATGCGTTATGCGTTATGCGTTATGCGTTATGCGTTCTGCGTTATGGGTTATGAGTTATGCTTTATGCGTTATGCTTTATGCTTTATGCGTTATGCGTTATGCCTTATGCGTTATGCGTTATGCGTTATGCCTTTTGCGTTATGCGTTATGAGTTATAAGTTATGCGTTATGCGTTATGCTTTATGCGTTATGCGTTATGCGTTATGCGTTATGCGTTATGCGTTATGCCTTTTGCGTTATGCGTTATGCGTTATGAGTTTTGCGTTATACGTTATGCGGTATTCGTTATGCGTTGTGCATTATACGTTATGCGTTATGCGTTATGGGTTATGATTTTTGCGTTATGCGATATGCGTTATGCCTTTTACGTTATGCGTTATGCGTTATTCGTTATGAGTTATAAGTTATGCGTAATGCGTTATGCGTTATGCGTTATGCATTATGCGTTGTGCATTATGTGTTATGCGTTATGCGTTATGGGTTATGGGTTATGCGTTATGCGTTATGCATTTTGCGTTATGCGCCATGAGTTATGCGTTATGAGTTATAAGTTATGCGTTATGCGTTATGCGTTATGCCTTTTGCGTTATGCGTTATGAGTTATAAGTTATGCGTTATGCGTTATGCTTTATGCGTTATGCGTTATGCGTTATGCGTTATGCGTTATGCGTTATGCCTTTTGCGTTATGCGTTATGCGTTATGAGTTTTGCGTTATACGTTATGCGGTATTCGTTATGCGTTGTGCATTATACGTTATGCGTTATGCGTTATGGGTTATGATTTTTGCGTTATGCGATATGCGTTATGCCTTTTACGTTATGCGTTATGCGTTATTCGTTATGAGTTATAAGTTATGAGTAATGCGTTATGCGTTATGCGTTATGCATTATGCGTTGTGCATTATGTGTTATGCGTTATGCGTTATGGGTTATGGGTTATGCGTTATGCGTTATGCATTTTGCGTTATGCGCCATGCGTTATGCGTTATGAGTTATAAGTTATGCGTTATGCGTTATGCGTTAAGCGTTATGCGTTATGCGTTATGCGTTATGCGTTATGCGTTATATGTTATGCGTTATGCGTTCTGCGTTATGGGTTATGGGTTATGGTTTATGCGTTATGCTTTATGCGTTATGCTTTATGCGTTATGCTTTATGCGTTATGCGTTATGCGGTATGCGTTATGCGTCATGCCTCTTGCGTTATGCGTTATGCGTTATGAGTTTTGCGTTATACGTTATGCGGTATTCGTTATGCGTTGTGCATTATACGTTATGCGTTATGGGTTATGATTTTTGTGTTACGCGATATGCGTTATGCCTTTTACGTTATGCGTTATGCGTTATTCGTTATGAGTTATAAGTTATGCGTAATGCGTTATGCGTTATGCGTTATGCATTATGCGTTGTGCATTATGTGTTATGCGTTATGCGTTATGCGTTATGGGTTATGCGTTATGCGTTATGCGTTATGCGTTATGCGTTATGCGTTATGCGTTATGCGTTATGCGTTATGCGTTATGCGTTATGTGTTATGCGTTATATGTTATGCGTTATGCGTTATGCGTTATGCGTCATGCGTTATGCGTTATGCGTTATACGTTATGCGTTATGCGTTATGAGTTATGCGTTATGCGTTATGCGTTATGCGTTATGCGTGATCCGTTATGCGTTTGGCGTTATGCGTTATGTGTTATGAGTTATGAGTTATAAGTTATGCGTAATGCGTTATGCGTTATGCGTTATGCGTTATGCCTTTGCGTTATGCGTTTTGCGTTATGCGTTATGATTTATGCGTGATCCGTTATGCGTTAGGCGTTATGCGTTATGCGTTATAGGTTATGAGTTATGCGTTATGCGTTATGCGTTATGCGTTGTGCATTATGCGTTATGCGTTATGCGTTATGCGTTATGCGATATGCCTTTTGCGTTATGCGTTATACGTTATGCGTTATGCGATATGCCTTATGCGTTATGCGTTATGCGTTATGCCTTTTGCGTTATGCGTTATGAGTTATAAGTTATGCGTTATGCGTTATGCTTTATGCGTTATGCGTTATGCGTTATGCGTTATGCGTTATGCGTTATGCCTTTTGCGTTATGCGTTATGCGTTATGAGTTTTGCGTTATACGTTATGCGGTATTCGTTATGCGTTGTGCATTATACGTTATGCGTTATGCGTTATGCGTCATGCGTTATGCGTTATGCGTTATGCGTTATACGTTATGCGTTATGCGTTATGAGTTATGCGTTATGCGTTATGCGTTATGCGTATGCGTGATCCGTTATGCGTTTGGCGTTATGCGTTATGTGTTATGAGTTATGAGTTATAAGTTATGCGTAATGCGTTATGCGTTATGCGTTATGCGTTATGCGTTATGCGTTATGCCTTTGCGTTATGCGTTTTGCGTTATGCGTTATGATTTATGCGTGATCCGTTATGCGTTAGGCGTTATGTGTTATGCGTTATAGGTTATGAGTTATAAGTTATGCGTAATGCGTTATGCGTTATGCGTTATGCGTTGTGCATTATGCGTTATGCGTTATGCGTTATGCGTTATGCGATATGCCTTTTGCGTTATGCGTTATACGTTATGCGTTATGCGATATGCCTTATGCGTTATGCGTTATGCGTTATGCCTTTTGCGTTATGCGTTATGAGTTATAAGTTATGCGTTATGCGTTATGCTTTATGCGTTATGCGTTATGCGTTATGCGTTATGCGTTATGCGTTATGCGTTATGCCTTTTGCGTTATGCGTTATGCGTTATGAGTTTTGCGTTATACGTTATGCGGTATTCGTTATGCGTTGTGCATTATACGTTATGCGTTATGCGTTATGGGTTATGATTTTTGCGTTATGCGATATGCGTTATGCCTTTTACGTTATGCGTTATGCGTTATTCGTTATGAGTTATAAGTTATGCGTAATGCGTTATGCGTTATGCGTTATGCATTATGCGTTGTGCATTATGTGTTATGCGTTATGCGTTATGGGTTATGGGTTATGCGTTATGCGTTATGCATTTTGCGTTATGCGCCATGAGTTATGCGTTATGAGTTATAAGTTATGCGTTATGCGTTATGCGTTATGCCTTTTGCGTTATGCGTTATGAGTTATAAGTTATGCGTTATGCGTTATGCTTTATGCGTTATGCGTTATGCGTTATGCGTTATGCGTTATGCGTTATGCCTTTTGCGTTATGCGTTATGCGTTATGAGTTTTGCGTTATACGTTATGCGGTATTCGTTATGCGTTGTGCATTATACGTTATGCGTTATGCGTTATGGGTTATGATTTTTGCGTTATGCGATATGCGTTATGCCTTTTACGTTATGCGTTATTCGTTATGAGTTATAAGTTATGCGTAATGCGTTATGCGTTATGCGTTATGCATTATGCGTTGTGCATTATGTGTTATGCGTTATGCGTTATGGGTTATGGGTTATGCGTTATGCGTTATGCATTTTGCGTTATGCGCCATGCGTTATGCGTTATGAGTTATAAGTTATGCGTTATGCGTTATGCGTTATGCGTTAAGCGTTATGCGTTATGCGTTATGCGTTATGCGTTATGCGTTATGCGTAATATGTTATGCGTTATGCGTTCTGCGTTATGGGTTATGGGTTATGGTTTATGCGTTATGCTTTATGCGTTATGCTTTATGCGTTATGCTTTATGCGTTATGCGTTATGCGGTATGCGTTATGCGTTATGCCTCTTGCGTTATGCGTTATGCGTTATGAGTTTTGCGTTATACGTTATGCGGTATTCGTTATGCGTTGTGCATTATACGTTATGCGTTATGGGTTATGATTTTTGCGTTATGCGTTATTCGTTATGAGA
The DNA here is from genome assembly GCA_916610235.2 of Lasioglossum morio. NCBI lineage: Eukaryota > Metazoa > Arthropoda > Insecta > Hymenoptera > Halictidae > Lasioglossum > Lasioglossum morio. Next base: position 1,452,354 of record CAKAJA020000151.1, on the reverse strand, counting down.
TATAAGTTATGCGTAATGCGTTATGCGTTATGCGTTATGCATTATGCGTTGTGCATTATGTGTTATGCGTTATGCGTTATGCGTTATGGGTTATGCGTTATGCGTTATGCGTTATGCGTTATGCGTTATGCGTTATGCGTTATGCGTTATGCGTTATGCGTTATATGTTATGCGTTATGCGTTATGCGTTATGCGTCATGCGTTATGCGTTATGCGTTATGCGTTATACGTTATGCGTTATGCGTTATGAGTTATGCGTTGTGCGTTATGCGTTATGCGTTATGCGTGATCCGTTATGCGTTTGGCGTTATGCGTTATGTGTTATGAGTTATGAGTTATAAGTTATGCGTAATGCGTTATGTGTTATGCGTTATGCGTTATGCGTTATGCCTTTGCGTTATGCGTTTTGCGTTATGCGTTATGATTTATGCGTGATCCGTTATGCGTTAGGCGTTATGCGTTATGCGTTATAGGTTATGAGTTATTAGTTATGCGTAATGCGTTATGCGTTATGCGTTATGCGTTATGCGTTGTGCGTTATGAGTTATGCGTTATGCGTTATGCGTTATGCGTTATGCGTGATCCGTTATGCGTTTGGCGTTATGCGTTATGTGTTATGAGTTATGAGTTATAAGTTATGCGTAATGCGTTATGCGTTATGCGTTATGCGTTATGCCTTTGCGTTATGCGTTTTGCGTTATGCGTTATGATTTATGCGTGATCCGTTATGCGTTAGGCGTTATGCGTTATGCGTTATAGGTTATGAGTTATAAGTTATGCGTAATGCGTTATGCGTTATGCGTTATGCGTTATGCGTTGTGCATTATGCGTTATGCGTTATGCGTTATGCGTTATGCGATATGCCTTTTGCGTTATGCGTTATACGTTATGCGTTATGCGATATGCCTTATGCGTTATGCGTTATGCGTTATGCCTTTTGCGTTATGCGTTATGAGTTATAAGTTATGCGTTAGGCGTTATGCTTTATGCGTTATGCGTTATGCGTTATGCGTTATGCGTTATGCCTTTTGCGTTATGCGTTATGCGTTATGAGTTTTGCGTTATACGTTATGCGGTATTCGTTATGCGTTGTGCATTATACGTTATGCGTTATGCGTTATGCGTCATGCGTTATGCGTTATGCGTTATGCGTTATACGTTATGCGTTATGCGTTATGAGTTATGCGTTATGCGTTATGCGTTATGCGTTATGCGTGATCCGTTATGCGTTTGGCGTTATGCGTTATGTGTTATGAGTTATGAGTTATAAGTTATGCGTAATGCGTTATGCGTTATGCGTTATGCGTTATGCGTTATGCGTTATGCCTTTGCGTTATGCGTTTTGCGTTATGCGTTATGATTTATGCGTGATCCGTTATGCGTTAGGCGTTATGTGTTATGCGTTATAGGTTATGAGTTATAAGTTATGCGTAATGCGTTATGCGTTATGCGTTATGCGTTGTGCATTATGCGTTATGCGTTATGCGTTATGCGTTATGCGATATGCCTTTTGCGTTATGCGTTATACGTTATGCGTTATGCGATATGCCTTATGCGTTATGCGTTATGCGTTATGCCTTTTGCGTTATGCGTTATGAGTTATAAGTTATGCGTTATGCGTTATGCTTTATGCGTTATGCGTTATGCGTTATGCGTTATGCGTTATGCGTTATGCGTTATGCGTTATGCGTTATGCCTTTTGCGTTATGCGTTATGCGTTATGAGTTTTGCGTTATACGTTATGCGGTATTCGTTATGCGTTGTGCATTATACGTTATGCGTTATGCGTTATGGGTTATGATTTTTGCGTTATGCGATATGCGTTATGCCTTTTACGTTATGCGTTATGCGTTATTCGTTATGAGTTATAAGTTATGCGTAATGCGTTATGCGTTATGCGTTATGCATTATGCGTTGTGCATTATGTGTTATGCGTTATGCGTTATGGGTTATGGGTTATGCGTTATGCGTTATGCATTTTGCGTTATGCGCCATGAGTTATGCGTTATGAGTTATAAGTTATGCGTTATGCGTTATGCGTTATGCCTTTTGCGTTATGCGTTATGAGTTATAAGTTATGCGTTATGCGTTATGCTTTATGCGTTATGCGTTATGCGTTATGCGTTATGCGTTATGCCTTTTGCGTTATGCGTTATGCGTTATGAGTTTTGCGTTATACGTTATGCGGTATTCGTTATGCGTTGTGCATTATACGTTATGCGTTATGCGTTATGGGTTATGATTTTTGCGTTATGCGATATGCGTTATGCCTTTTACGTTATGCGTTATTCGTTATGAGTTATAAGTTATGCGTAATGCGTTATGCGTTATGCGTAATGCATTATGCGTTGTGCATTATGTGTTATGCGTTATGCGTTATGGGTTATGGGTTATGCGTTATGCGTTATGCATTTTGCGTTATGCGCCATGCGTTATGCGTTATGAGTTATAAGTTATGCGTTATGCGTTATGCGTTAAGCGTTATGCGTTATGCGTTATGCGTTATGCGTTATGCGTTATATGTTATGCGTTATGCGTTCTGCGTTATGGGTTATGGGTTATGGTTTATGCGTTATGCTTTATGCGTTATGCTTTATGCGTTATGCTTTATGCGTTATGCGTTATGCGGTATGCGTTATGCGTTATGCCTTTTGCGTTATGCGTTATGCGTTATGAGTTTTGCGTTATACGTTATGCGGTATTCGTTATGCGTTGTGCATTATACGTTATGCGTTATGGGTTATGATTTTTGCGTTATGCGATATGCGTTATGCCTTTTACGTTATGCGTTATGCGTTATTCGTTATGAGATATAAGTTATGCGTAATGCGTTATGCGTTATGCGTTATGCATTATGCGTTGTGCATTATGTGTTATGCGTTATGCGTTATGCGTTATGGGTTATGCGTTATGCGTTATGCGTTATGCGTTATGCGTTATGCGTTATGCGTTATGCGTTATGCGTTATGCGTTATGCGTTATATGTTATGCGTTATGCGTTATGCGTTATGCGTCATGCGTTATGCGTTATGCGTTATGCGTTATACGTTATGCGTTATGCGTTATGAGTTATGCGTTGTGCGTTATGCGTTATGCGTTATGCGTGATCCGTTATGCGTTTGGCGTTATGCGTTATGTGTTATGAGTTATGAGTTATAAGTTATGCGTAATGCGTTATGCGTTATGCGTTATGCGTTATGCGTTATGCCTTTGCGTTATGCGTTTTGCGTTATGCGTTATGATTTATGCGTGATCCGTTATGCGTTAGGCGTTATGCGTTATGCGTTATAGGTTATAAGTTATAAGTTATGCGTAATGCGTTATGCGTTATGCGTTATGCGTTATGCGTTGTGCGTTATGCGTTATGCGTTATGCGTTATGCCTTTTGCGTTATGCGTTATGCGTTATGAGTTTTGCGTTATACGTTATGCGGTATTCGTTATGAGTTATGCGTTATGCGTTATGCGTTTTGCGTTATACGTTATGCGTTTTGCGTTATAGGTTATGCGATATGCGTTATGCGTTATGCGTTATGCGTTTTGCGTTATAGGTTATGCGATATGCGTTATGCGTTATGCGTTATGCGTTATGTGTTATGAATTGTGCGTTGTGCGTTCTGCGTTATGGGTTATGGGTTATGGTTTATGCGTTATGCTTTATGCGTTATGCTTTATGCGTAATGCTTTATTCGTTATGCGTTATGCGTTATGCGTTATGCGTTATGCGTTATGCGTTATGCCTTTTGCGTTATGCGTTATGCGTTATGAGTTTTGCGTTATACGTTATGCGGTATTCGTTATGCGTTATGCATTATGCGTTAACGTTATGCGTTATGCCTTTTGCGTTATGCGTTTTGCGTTATGCGTTATGCGTTATGCGTTATGCTTTATGCGTTATGCATTTTGCGTTATGCGTTATTAGTTATGAGTTATGCGTTATGCGTTATGCTTTATGCGTTATGCGTTAGGCGTTATGCGTTATGCGTTATGCGTTATGCGTTATGCGTTATGCGTTATGCGTTATGGGTTATGAATTATGCGTTATGCGATATGCGTTATGCCTTTTGCGTTATGCGTTATGCATTATGCGTTATGCGATATGCGTTATGGGTTATGGGTTATGCATTATGCGTTATGCGTTATGCGTTATGCGTTATGCTTTTTGCGTTATGCGCCATGCGTTATGCGTTATGCGTTATGCCTTTGCGTTATGCGTTTTGGGTTATGCGTTATGATTTATGCGTGATCCGTTATGCGTTAGGCGTTATGCGTTATGCGTTATAGGTTATGAGTTATAAGTTATGCGTAATGCGTTATGCGTTATGCGTTATGCGTTATGCGTTGTGCATTATGCGTTATGCGTTATGCGTTATACGTTATGCGTTATGCGTTTTGCGTTATAGGTTATGCGATATGCGTTATGCGTTATGCGTTATGCGTTTTGCGTTATAGGTTATGCGATATGCGTTATGCGTTATGCGTTATGCGTTATGCGTTATGTGTTATGAATTGTGCGTTGTGCGTTCTGCGTTATGGGTTATGGGTTATGTTTTATGCGTTATGCTTCATGCGTTATGCTTTATGCGTAATGCTTTATTCGTTATGCGTTATGCGTTATGCGTTATGCGTTATGCGTTATGCGTTATGCGTTATGCCTTTTGCGTTATGCGTTATGCGTTATGAGTTTTGCGTTATACGTTATGCGGTATTCGTTATGCGTTATGCATTATGCGTTAACGTTATGCGTTATGCCTTTTGCGTTATGCGTTTTGCGTTATGCGTTATGCGTTATGCGTTATGCTTTATGCGTTATGCATTTTGCGTTATGCGTTATTAGTTATGAGTTATGCGTTATGCGTTATGCTTTATGCGTTATGCGTTAGGCGTTATGCGTTATGCGTTATGCGTTATGCGTTATGCGTTATGCGTTATGCGTTATGCGTTATGCGTTATGGGTTATGAATTATGCGTTATGCGATATGCGTTATGCCTTTTGCGTTATGCGTTATGCATTATGCGTTATGCGATATGCGTTATGGGTTATGGGTTATGCATTATGCGTTATGCGTTATGCGTTATGCGTTATGCGTTATGCTTTTTGCGTTATGCGCCATGCGTTATGCGTTATGCGTTATGCCTTTGCGTTATGCGTTTTGCGTTATGCGTTATGATTTATGCGTGATCCGTTATGCGTTAGGCGTTATGCGTTATGCGTTATAGGTTATGAGTTATAAGTTATGCGTAATGCGTTATGCGTTATGCGTTATGCTTTTTGCGTTATGCGCCATGCGTTATGCGTTATGCGTTATGCCTTTGCGTTATGCGTTTTGCGTTATGCGTTATGATTTATGCGTGATCCGTTATGCGTTAGGCGTTATGCGTTATGCGTTATAGGTTATGAGTTATAAGTTATGCGTAATGCGTTATGCGTTATGCGTTATGCGTTATGCGTTGTGCATTATGCGTTATGCGTTATGCGTTATACGTTATGCGTTATGCGTTTTGCGTTATAGGTTATGCGATATGCGTTATGTGTTATGCGTTATGCGTTTTGCGTTATAGGTTATGCGATATGCGTTATGCGTTATGCGTTATGTGTTATGAATTGTGCGTTGTGCGTTCTGCGTTATGGGTTATGGGTTATGGTTTATGCGTTATGCTTCATGCGTTATGCTTTATGCGTAATGCTTTATTCGTTATGCGTTATGCGTTATGCGTTATGCGTTATGCGTTATGCGTTATGCCTTTTGCGTTATGCGTTATGCGTTATGAGTTTTCCGTTATACGTTATGCGGTATTCGTTATGCGTTATGCATTATGCGTTAACGTTATGCGTTATGCCTTTTGCGTTATGCGTTTTGCGTTATGCGTTATGCGTTATGCGTTATGCTTTATGCGTTATGCATTTTGCGTTATGCGTTATTAGTTATGAGTTATGCGTTATGCGTTATGCTTTATGCGTTATGCGTTAGGCGTTATGCGTTATGCGTTATGCGTTATGCGTTATGCGTTATGCGTTATGGGTTATGAATTATGCGTTATGCGATATGCGTTATGCCTTTTGCGTTATGCGTTATGCATTATGCGTTATGCGATATGCGTTATGGGTTATGGGTTATGCGTTATGCGTTATGCGTTATGCGTTATGCGTTATGCTTTTTGCGTTATGCGCCATGCGTTATGCGTTATGCGTTATGCCTTTGCGTTATGCGTTTTGCGTTATGCGTTATGATTTATGCGTGATCCGTTATGCGTTAGGCGTTATGCGTTATGCGTTATAGGTTATGAGTTATAAGTTATGCGTAATGCGTTATGCGTTATGCGTTATGCGTTATGCGTTGTGCATTATGCGTTATGCGTTATGCGTTATACGTTATGCGTTATGCGTTTTGCGTTATAGGTTATGCGATATGCGTTATGCGTTATGCGTTATGCGTTTTGCGTTATAGGTTATGCGATATGCGTTATGCGTTATGCGTTATGCGTTATGTGTTATGAATTGTGCGTTGTGCGTTCTGCGTTATGGGTTATGGGTTATGGTTTATGCGTTATGCTTCATGCGTTATGCTTTATGCGTAATGCTTTATTCGTTATGCGTTATGCGTTATGCGTTATGCGTTATGCGTTATGCGTTATGCGTTATGCCTTTTGCGTTATGCGTTATGCGTTATGAGTTTTGCGTTATACGTTATGCGGTATTCGTTATGCGTTATGCATTATGCGTTAACGTTATGCGTTATGCCTTTTGCGTTATGCGTTTTGCGTTATGCGTTATGCGTTATGCGTTATGCTTTATGCGTTATGCATTTTGCGTTATGCGTTATTAGTTATGAGTTATGCGTTATGCGTTATGCTTTATGCGTTATGCGTTAGGCGTTATGCGTTATGCGTTATGCGTTATGCGTTATGCGTTATGCGTTATGCGTTATGCGTTATGCCTTTTGCGTTATGCGTTATACGTTATGCGTTATGCGTTTTGCGTTATGAGTTATGCGTTATGCGTTTTGCGTTATACGTTATGCGTTATGCGTTTTGCGTTATAGGTTATGCGATATGCGTTATGCGTTATGCGTTGTGCGTTGTGCGTTCTGCGTTATGGGTTATGGGTTGTGCGTTATGCTTTATGCGTTATGCATTTTGCGTTATGCGTTATGCGTTATTCGTTATGAGTTATAAGTTATGCGTAATGCGTTCTGCGTTATGCGTTATGCGTTATGCGTTATGCGTTATGCGTTGTGCATTATGTGTTATGCGCTATGCGTTATGGGTTATGGGTTATGCGTTATGCGTTATGCAGTTTGCGTTATGCGCCATGCGTTATGCGTTATGAGTTATAAGTTATGCGTTATGCGTTATGCGTTATGCGTTATGCGTTATGCGTTATGCCTTTTGCGTTATGCGTTATACGTTATGCGTTATGCGTTTTGCGTTATGAGTTATGCGTTATGCGTTTTGCGTTATACGTTATACGTTATGCGTTATGCGTTTTGCGTTATAGGTTATGCGATATGCGTTATGCGTTATGCGTTGTGCGTTGTGCGTTCTGCGTTATGGGTTATGGGTTATGCGTTATGCTTTATGCGTTATGCATTTTGCGTTATGCGTTATGCGTTATTCGTTATGAGTTATAAGTTATGCGTAATGCGTTCTGCGTTATGCGTTATGCGTTATGCGTTATGCGTTGTGCATTATGTGTTATGCGCTATGCGTTATGGGTTATGGGTTATGCGTTATGCGTTATGCAGTTTGCGTTATGCGCCATGCGTTATGCGTTATGAGTTATAAGTTATGCGTTATGCGTTATGCGTTATGCGTTATGCGTTATGCGTTATGCGTTATGCGTTGTGCATTATGTGTTATGCGCTATGCGTTATGGGTTATGGGTTATGCGTTATGCGTTATGCAGTTTGCGTTATGCGCCATGCGTTATGCGTTATGAGTTATAAGTTATGCGTTATGTGTTATGCGTTATGCGTTATGCGTTATGCGTTATGCCTTTTGCGTTATGCGTTATACGTTATGCGTTATGCGTTATATGTTATGCGTTATGCGTTATGCGTTATGCTTCATGCGTTATGCGTTATTCGTTATGCGTTATGCGTTATGAGTTATGCGTTATGCGTTATGCGTTATGCTTTATGCGTTATGCGTGATCCGTTATGCGTTAGGCGTTATGCGTTGTGCGTTGTGCGTCCTGCGTTATGGGTTATGGGTTATGCGTTATGCTTTATGCGTTAGGCATTTTGCGTTCTGCGTTATGCGTTATTCGTTATGAGTTAAAAGTTATGCTTAATGTGTTATGCGTTATGCGTCATGCGTTATGCGTTATGCGGTATACGTTATGCGTTATGCGTTATGAGTTATGCGTTATGCGTTATGCGTTATGCGTTATGCGTTATGCGTTATGCGTTATGCGTTATGCGTTATGCGTTATGCGTTATGCGTTATGCGTTATGCGTTATGCGTTATGCTTTATGCGTTATGCGTGATCCGTTATGCGTTTGGCGTTATGCGTTATGTGTTATGAGGTATGAGTTATAAGTTATGCGTAATGCGTTATGCGTTATGCGTTATGCGTTATGCCTTTGCGTTATGCGTTATGCGTTTTGCGTTATGCGTTATGATTTATGCGTTATGCGTGATCCGTTATGCGTTAGGCGTTATGCGTTATGCGTTATAGGTTATGAGTTATAAGTTATGCGTAATGCGTTATGCGTTATGCGTTATGCGTTATGCGTTGTGCATTATGCGTTATGCGTTATGCATTATGCGTTGTGCATTATGTGTTATGCGTTATGCGTTATGGGTTATGGGTTATGCGTTATGCGTTATGCGTTATGCCTTTTGCGTTATGCGTTATACGTTATGCGTTATGCGTTTTGCGTTATGAGTTATGCGTTATGCGTTTTGCGTTATACGTTATACGTTATGCGTTATGCGTTTTGCGTTATAGGTTATGCGATATGCGTTATGCGTTATGCGTTGTGCGTTGTGCGTTCTGCGTTATGGGTTATGGGTTATGCGTTATGCTTTATGCGTTATGCATTTTGCGTTATGCGTTATGCGTTATTCGTTATGAGTTATAAGTTATGCGTAATGCGTTCTGCGTTATGCGTTATGCGTTATGCGTTATGCGTTGTGCATTATGTGTTATGCGCTATGCGTTATGGGTTATGGGTTATGCGTTATGCGTTATGCAGTTTGCGTTATGCGCCATGCGTTATGCGTTATGAGTTATAAGTTATGCGTTATGCGTTATGCGTTATGCGTTATGCGTTATGCGTTATGCGTTATGCGTTGTGCATTATGTGTTATGCGCTATGCGTTATGGGTTATGGGTTATGCGTTATGCGTTATGCAGTTTGCGTTATGCGCCATGCGTTATGCGTTATGAGTTATAAGTTATGCGTTATGTGTTATGCGTTATGCGTTATGCGTTATGCGTTATGCCTTTTGCGTTATGCGTTATACGTTATGCGTTATGCGTTATATGTTATGCGTTATGCGTTATGCGTTATGCTTCATGCGTTATGCGTGATCCGTTATGCGTTTGGCGTTATGCGTTATGTGTTATGAGGTATGAGTTATAAGTTATGCGTAATGCGTTATGCGTTATGCGTTATGCGTTATGCCTTTGCGTTATGCGTTATGCGTTTTGCGTTATGCGTTATGATTTATGCGTTATGCGTGATCCGTTATGCGTTAGGCGTTATGCGTTATGCGTTATAGGTTATGAGTTATAAGTTATGCGTAATGCGTTATGCGTTATGCGTTATGCGTTATGCGTTGTGCATTATGCGTTATGCGTTATGCATTATGCGTTGTGCATTATGTGTTATGCGTTATGCGTTATGGGTTATGGGTTATGCGTTATGCGTTATGGATTTTGCGTTATGCGCCATGAGTTATGCGTTATGAGTTATAAGTTATGCGTTATGCGTTATGCGTTATGCCTTTTGCGTTATGCGTTATGAGTTATAAGTTATGCGTTATGCGTTATGCTTTATGCGTTATGCGTTATGCGTTATGCGTTATGCGTTATGCGTTATGCGTTATGCCTTTTGCGTTATGCGTTATGCGTTATGAGTTTTGCGTTATACGTTATGCGGTATTCGTTATGCGTTGTGCATTATACGTTATGCGTTATGCGTTATGGGTTATGATTTTTGCGTTATGCGATATGCGTTATGCCTTTTACGTTATGCGTTATGCGTTATTCGTTATGAGTTATAAGTTATGCGTAATGCGTTATGCGTTATGCGTTATGCATTATGCGTTGTGCATTATGTGTTATGCGTTATGCGTTATGGGTTATGGGTTATGCGTTATGCGTTATGCATTTTGCGTTATGCGCCATGCGTTATGCGTTATGAGTTATAAGTTATGCGTTATGCGTTATGCGTTAAGCGTTATGCGTTATGCGTTATGCGTTATGCGTTATGCGTTATGCGTTATGCGTTATGCGTTATATGTTATGCGTTATGCGTTCTGCGTTATGGGTTATGGGTTATGGTTTATGCGTTATGCTTTATGCGTTATGCTTTATGCGTTATGCGTTATGCGGTATGCGTTATGCGTTATGCCTCTTGCGTTATGCGTTATGCGTTATGAGTTTTGCGTTATACGTTATGCGGTATTCGTTATGCGTTGTGCATTATACGTTATGCGTTATGGGTTATGATTTTTGCGTTATGCGATATGCGTTATGCCTTTTACGTTATGCGTTATGCGTTATTCGTTATGAGTTATAAGTTATGCGTAATGCGTTATGCGTTATGCGTTATGCATTATGCGTTGTGCATTATGTGTTATGCATTATGCGTTATGCGTTATGGGTTATACGTTATGCGTTATGCGTTTTGCGTTATAGGTTATGCGATATGCGTTATGCGTTATGCGTTGTGCGTTGTGCGTTCTGCGTTATGGGTTATGGGTTATGCGTTATGCTTTATGCGTTATGGAATTTGCGTTATGCGTTATGCGTTATTCGTTATGAGTTATAAGTTATGCGTAATGCGTTCTGCGTTATGCGTTATGCGTTATGCGTTATGCGTTGTGCATTATGTGTTATGCGCTATGCGTTATGGGTTATGGGTTATGCGTTATGCGTTATGCAGTTTGCGTTATGCGCCATGCGTTATGCGTTATGAGTTATAAGTTATGCGTTATGCGTTATGCGTTATGCGTTATGCGTTATGCGTTATGCGTTATGCGTTGTGCATTATGTGTTATGCGCTATGCGTTATGGGTTATGGGTTATGCGTTATGCGTTATGGATTTTGCGTTATGCGCCATGAGTTATGCGTTATGAGTTATAAGTTATGCGTTATGCTTTATGCGTTATGCCTTTTGCGTTATGCGTTATGAGTTATAAGTTATGCGTTATGCGTTATGCGTTATGCGTTATGCGTTATGCGTTATGCGTTATGCGTTATGCGTTATGCGTTTTGCGTTATGCGTTATGCGTTATGCGTTTTGCGTTATACGTTATGCGGTATTCGTTATGCGTTGTGCATTATACGTTATGCGTTATGCGTTATGGGTTATGATTTTTGCGTTATGCGATATGCGTTATGCCTTTTACGTTATGCGTTATTCGTTATGAGTTATAAGTTATGCGTAATGCATTATGCGTTATGCGTTATGCATTATGCGTTGTGCATTATGTGTTATGCGTTATGCGTTATGGGTTATGGGTTATGCGTTATGCGTTATGCATTTTGCGTTATGCGCCATGCGTTATGCGTTATGAGTTATAAGTTATGCGTTATGCGTTATGCGTTAAGCGTTATGCGTTATGCGTTATGCGTTATGCGTTATGCGTTATATGTTATGCGTTATGCGTTCTGCGTTATGGGTTATGGGTTATGGTTTATGCGTTATGCTTTATGCGTTATGCTTTATGCGTTATGCTTTATGCGTTATGCGTTATGCGGTATGCGTTATGCGTTATGCCTCTTGCGTTATGCGTTATGCGTTATGAGTTTTGCGTTATACGTTATGCGGTATTCGTTATGCGTTGTGCATTATACGTTATGCGTTATGGGTTATGATTTTTGCGTTATGCGATATGCGTTATGCCTTTTACGTTATGCGTTATGCGTTATTCGTTATGAGATATAAGTTATGCGTAATGCGTTATGCGTTATGCGTTATGCATTATGCGTTGTGCATTATGTGTTATGCGTTATGCGTTATGCGTTATGGGTTATGCGTTATGCGTTATGCGTTATGCGTTATGCGTTATGCGTTATGCGTTATGCGTTATATGTTATGCGTTATGCGTTATGCGTTATGCGTCATGCGTTATGCGTTATGCGTTATACGTTATGCGTTATGCGTTATGAGTTATACGTTGTGCGTTATGCGTTATGCGTTATGCGTGATCCGTTATGCGTTTGGCGTTATGCGTTATGTGTTATGAGTTATGAGTTATAAGTTATGCGTAATGCGTTATGCGTTATGCGTTATGCGTTATGCGTTATGCGTTATGCCTTTGCGTTATGCGTTTTGCGTTATGCGTTATGATTTATGCGTGATCCGTTATGCGTTAGGCGTTATGCGTTATGCGTTATAGGTTATGAGTTATTAGTTATGCGTAATGCGTTATGCGTTACGCGTTATGCGTTATGCGTTGTGCGTTATGAGTTATGCGTTATGCGTTATGCGTTATGCGTTATGCGTGATCCGTTATGCGTTTGGCGTTATGCGTTATGTGTTATGAGTTATGAGTTATAAGTTATGCGTAATGCGTTATGCGTTATGCGTTATGCGTTATGCCTTTGCGTTATGCGTTTTGCGTTATGCGTTATGATTTATGCGTGATCCGTTATGCGTTAGGCGTTATGCGTTATGCGTTATAGGTTATGAGTTATAAGTTATGCGTAATGCGTTATGCGTTATGCGTTATGCGTTATGCGTTGTGCATTATGCGTTATGCGTTATGCGTTATGCGTTATGCGATATGCCTTTTGCGTTATGCGTTATACGTTATGCGTTATGCGATATGCCTTATGCGTTATGCGTTATGCGTTATGCCTTTTGCGTTATGCGTTATGAGTTATAAGTTATGCGTTATGCGTTATGCTTTATGCGTTATGCGTTATGCGTTATGCGTTATGCGTTATGCGTTATGCCTTTTGCGTTATGCGTTATGCGTTATGAGTTTTGCGTTATACGTTATGCGGTATTCGTTATGCGTTGTGCATTATACGTGATGCGTTATGCGTTATGCGTCATGCGTTATGCGTTATGCGTTATGCGTTATACGTTATGCGTTATGCGTTATGAGTTATGCGTTATGCGTTATGCGTTATGCGTTATGCGTGATCCGTTATGCGTTTGGCGTTATGCGTTATGTGTTATGAGTTATGAGTTATAAGTTATGCGTAATGCGTTATGCGTTATGCGTTATGCGTTATGCGTTATGCGTTATGCGTTATGCCTTTGCGTTATGCGTTTTGCGTTATGCGTTATGATTTATGCGTGATCCGTTATGCGTTAGGCGTTATGTGTTATGCGTTATAGGTTATGAGTTATAAGTTATGCGTAATGCGTTATGCGTTATGCGTTATGCGTTGTGCATTATGCGTTATGCGTTATGCGTTATGCGTTATGCGATATGCCTTTTGCGTTATGCGTTATGCGTTATGCGTTATGCGATATGCCTTATGCGTTATGCGTTATGCGTTATGCCTTTTGCGTTATGCGTTATGAGTTATAAGTTATGCGTTATGCGTTATGCTTTATGCGTTATGCGTTATGCGTTATGCGTTATGCGTTATGCGTTATGCGTTATGCCTTTTGCGTTATGCGTTATGCGTTATGAGTTTTGCGTTATACGTTATGCGGTATTCGTTATGCGTTGTGCATTATACGTGATGCGTTATGCGTTATGGGTTATGATTTTTGCGTTATGCGATATGCGTTATGCCTTTTTCGTTATGCGTTATGCGTTATTCGTTATGAGTTATAAGTTATGCGTAATGCGTTATGCGTTATGCGTTATGCATTATGCGTTGTGCATTATGTGTTATGCGTTATGCGTTATGGGTTATGGGTTATGCGTTATGCGTTATGCATTTTGCGTTATGCGCCATGAGTTATGCGTTATGAGTTATAAGTTATGCGTTATGCGTTATGCGTTATGCCTTTTGCGTTATGCGTTATGAGTTATAAGTTATGCGTTATGCGTTATGCTTTATGCGTTATGCGTTATGCGTTATGCGTTATGCGTTATGCGTTATGCGTTATGCGTTATGCGTTATGCGTTATGAGTTTTGCGTTATACGTTATGCGGTATTCGTTATGCGTTGTGCATTATACGTTATGCGTTATGCGTTATGGGTTATGATTTTTGCGTTATGCGATATGCGTTATGCCTTTTACGTTATGCGTTATTCGTTATGAGTTATAAGTTATGCGTAATGCGTTATGCGTTATGCGTAATGCATTATGCGTTGTGCATTATGTGTTATGCGTTATGCGTTATGGGTTATGGGTTATGCGTTATGCGTTATGCATTTTGCGTTATGCGCCATGCGTTATGCGTTATGAGTTATAAGTTATGCGTTATGCGTTATGCGTTAAGCGTTATGCGTTATGCGTTATGCGTTATGCGTTATGCGTTATGCGTTATATGTTATGCGTTATGCGTTCTGCGTTATGGGTTATGGGTTATGGTTTATGCGTTATGCTTTATGCGTTATGCTTTATGCGTTATGCTTTATGCGTTATGCGTTATGCGGTATGCGTTATGCGTTATGCCTCTTGCGTTATGCGTTATGCGTTATGAGTTTTGCGTTATACGTTATGCGGTATTCGTTATGCGTTGTGCATTATACGTTATGCGTTATGGGTTATGATTTTTGCGTTATGCGATATGCGTTATGCCTTTTACGTTATGCGTTATGCGTTATTCGTTATGAGATATAAGTTATGCGTAATGCGTTATGCGTTATGCGTTATGCATTATGCGTTGTGCATTATGTGTTATGCGTTATGCGTTATGCGTTATGGGTTATGCGTTATGCGTTATGCGTTATGCGTTATGCGTTATGCGTTATGCGTTATGCGTTATGCGTTATGCGTTATATGTTATGCGTTATGCGTTATGCGTTATGCGTTATGCGTCATGCGTTATGCGTTATGCGTTATACGTTATGCGTTATGCGTTATGAGTTATGCGTTGTGCGTTATGCGTTATGCGTTATGCGTGATCCGTTATGCGTTTGGCGTTATGCGTTATGTGTTATGAGTTATGAGTTATAAGTTATGCGTAATGCGTTATGCGTTATGCGTTATGCGTTATGCGTTATGCGTTATGCCTTTGCGTTATGCGTTTTGCGTTATGCGTTATGATTTATGCGTGATCCGTTATGCGTTAGGCGTTATGCGTTATGCGTTATAGGTTATGAGTTATAAGTTATGCGTAATGCGTTATGCGTTATGCGTTATGCGTTATGCGTTGTGCGTTATGCGTTATGCGTTATGCGTTATGCCTTTTGCGTTATGCGTTATGCGTTATGAGTTTTGCGTTATACGTTATGCGGTATTCGTTATGAGTTATGCGTTATGCGTTATGCGTTTTGCGTTATACGTTATGCGTTTTGCGTTATAGGTTATGCGATATGCGTTATGCGTTATGCGTTATGCGTTTTGCGTTATAGGTTATGCGATATGCGTTATGCGTTATGCGTTATGCGTTATGTGTTATGAATTGTGCGTTGTGCGTTCTGCGTTATGGGTTATGGGTTATGGTTTATGCGTTATGCTTTATGCGTTATGCTTTATGCGTAATGCTTTATTCGTTATGCGTTATGCGTTATGCGTTATGCGTTATGCGTTATGCGTTATGCGTTATGCGTTATGCCTTTTGCGTTATGCGTTATGCGTTATGAGTTTTGCGTTATACGTTATGCGGTATTCGTTATGCGTTATGCATTATGCGTTAACGTTATGCGTTATGCCTTTTGCGTTATGCGTTTTGCGTTATGCGTTATGCGTTATGCGTTATGCTTTATGCGTTATGCATTTTGCGTTATGCGTTATTAGTTATGAGTTATGCGTTATGCGTTATGCTTTATGCGTTATGCGTTAGGCGTTATGCGTTATGCGTTATGCGTTATGCGTTATGCGTTATGCGTTATGCGTTATGCGTTATAGGTTATGAATTATGCGTTATGCGATATGCGTTATGCCTTTTGCGTTATGCGTTATGCATTATGCGTTATGCGATATGCGTTATGGGTTATGGGTTATGCATTATGCGTTATGCGTTATGCGTTATGCGTTATGCTTTTTGCGTTATGCGCCATGCGTTATGCGTTATGCGTTATGCCTTTGCGAAATGCGTTTTGCGTTATGCGTTATGATTTATGCGTGATCCGTTATGCGTTAGGCGTTATGCGTTATGCGTTATAGGTTATGAGTTATAAGTTATGCGTAATGCGTTATGCGTTATGCGTTATGCGTTATGCGTTGTGCATTATGCGTTATGCGTTATGCGTTATACGTTATGCGTTTTGCGTTTTGCGTTATAGGTTATGCGATATGCGTTATGCGTTATGCGTTATGCGTTTTGCGTTATAGGTTATGCGATATGCGTTATGCGTTATGCGTTATGCGTTATGTGTTATGAATTGTGCGTTGTGCGTTCTGCGTTATGGGTTATGGGTTATGGTTTATGCGTTATGCTTCATGCGTTATGCTTTATGCGTAATGCTTTATTCGTTATGCGTTATGCGTTATGCGTTATGCGTTATGCGTTATGCGTTATGCGTTATGCCTTTTGCGTTATGCGTTATGCGTTATGAGTTTTGCGTTATACGTTATGCGGTATTCGTTATGCGTTATGCATTATGCGTTAACGTTATGCGTTATGCCTTTTGCGTTATGCGTTTCGCGTTATGCGTTATGCGTTATGCGTTATGCTTTATGCGTTATGCATTTTGCGTTATGCGTTATTAGTTATGAGTTATGCGTTATGCGTTATGCTTTATGCGTTATGCGTTAGGCGTTATGCGTTATGCGTTATGCGTTATGCGTTATGCGTTATGCGTTATGCGTTATGCGTTATGGGTTATGAATTATGCGTTATGCGATATGCGTTATGCCTTTTGCGTTATGCGTTATGCATTATGCGTTATGCGATATGCGTTATGGGTTATGGGTTATGCATTATGCGTTATGCGTTATGCGTTATGCGTTATGCGTTATGCTTTTTGCGTTATGCGCCATGCGTTATGCGTTATGCGTTATGCCTTTGCGTTATGCGTTTTGCGTTATGCGTTATGATTTATGCGTGATCCGTTATGCGTTAGGCGTTATGCGTTATGCGTTATAGGTTATGAGTTATAAGTTATGCGTAATGCGTTATGCGTTATGCGTTATGCTTTTTGCGTTATGCGCCATGCGTTATGCGTTATGCGTTATGCCTTTGCGTTATGCGTTTTGCGTTATGCGTTATGATTTATGCGTGATCCGTTATGCGTTAGGCGTTATGCGTTATGCGTTATAGGTTATGAGTTATAAGTTATGCGTAATGCGTTATGCGTTATGCGTTATGCGTTATGCGTTGTGCATTATGCGTTATGCGTTATGCGTTATACGTTATGCGTTATGCGTTTT
The DNA here is from genome assembly GCA_916610235.2 of Lasioglossum morio. Classification (NCBI taxonomy): domain Eukaryota; kingdom Metazoa; phylum Arthropoda; class Insecta; order Hymenoptera; family Halictidae; genus Lasioglossum; species Lasioglossum morio. The sequence continues at coordinate 1,434,727 of CAKAJA020000151.1, read as the reverse complement.
GCGTTATAGGTTATGCGATATGCGTTATGCGTTATGCGTTATGCGTTTTGCGTTATAGGTTATGCGATATGCGTTATGCGTTATGCGTTATGCGTTATGTGTTATGAATTGTGCGTTGTGCGTTCTGCGTTATGGGTTATGGGTTATGGTTTATGCGTTATGCTTCATGCGTTATGCTTTATGCGTAATGCTTTATTCGTTATGCGTTATGCGTTATGCGTTATGCGTTATGCGTTATGCGTTATGCGTTATGCCTTTTGCGTTATGCGTTATGCGTTATGAGTTTTGCGTTATACGTTATGCGGTATTCGTTATGCGTTATGCGTTATGCCTTTTGCGTTATGCGTTTTGCGTTATGCGTTATGCGTTATGCGTTATGCTTTATGCGTTATGCATTTTGCGTTATGCGTTATTAGTTATGAGTTATGCGTTATGCGTTATGCTTTATGCGTTATGCGTTAGGCGTTATGCGTTATGCGTTATGCGTTATGCGTTATGCGTTATGCGTTATGGGTTATGAATTATGCGTTATGCGATATGCGTTATGCCTTTTGCGTTATGCGTTATGCATTATGCGTTATGCGATATGCGTTATGGGTTATGGGTTATGCATTATGCGTTATGCGTTATGCGTTATGCGTTATGCTTTTTGCGTTATGCGCCATGCGTTATGCGTTATGCGTTATGCCTTTGCGTTATGCGTTTTGCGTTATGCGTTATGATTTATGCGTGATCCGTTATGCGTTAGGCGTTATGCGTTATGCGTTATAGGTTATGAGTTATAAGTTATGCGTAATGCGTTATGCGTTATGCGTTATGCGTTATGCGTTATGCGTTATGCGTTATGCGTTGTGCATTATGCGTTATGCGTTATGCGTTATACGTTATGCGTTATGCGTTTTGCGTTATGCGTTATGCGTTATGCGTTATGCTTTATGCGTTATGCATTTTGCGTTATGCGTTATTAGTTATGAGTTATGCGTTATGCGTTATGCTTTATGCGTTATGCGTTAGGCGTTATGCGTTATGCGTTATGCGTTATGCGTTATGCGTTATGCGTTATGCGTTATGGGTTATGAATTATGCGTTATGCGATATGCGTTATGCCTTTTGCGTTATGCGTTATGCATTATGCGTTATGCGATATGCGTTATGGGTTATGGGTTATGCATTATGCGTTATGCGTTATGCGTTATGCGTTATGCTTTTTGCGTTATGCGCCATGCGTTATGCGTTATGCGTTATGCCTTTGCGTTATGCGTTTTGCGTTATGCGTTATGATTTATGCGTGATCCGTTATGCGTTAGGCGTTATGCGTTATGCGTTATAGGTTATGAGTTATGAGTTATGCGTTATGCGTTATGCGTTATGCGTTATGCGTTATGCGTTGTGCATTATGCGTTATGCGTTATGCGTTATGCGTTATGCGTTATGCCTTTTGCGTTATGCGTTATGCGTTATGCGTTATGCGTTTTGCGTTTTGCGTTATGAGTTATGCGTTATGCGTTTTGCGTTATACGTTATGCGTTATGCGTTTTGCGTTATAGGTTATGCGATATGCGTTATGCGTTATGCGTTTTGCGTTATAGGTTATGCGATATGCGTTATGCGTTATGCGTTATGCGTTATGTGTTATGAATTGTGCGTTGTGCGTTCTGCGTTATGGGTTATGGGTTATGGTTTATGCGTTATGCTTTATGCGTTATGCGTTATGCCTTATGCGTTATGCGTTATACGTTATGCGTTATGCGTTATGAGTTATGCGTTATGCGTTATGCGTTATGCGTTATGCGTTATGCGTTATGCGTTATGCGTTATGCGTTATGCGTTATGCTTTATGCGTTATGCGTGATCCGTTATGCGTTTGGCGTTATGCGTTATGTGTTATGAGTTATGAGTTATAAGTTATGCGCAATGCGTTATGCGTTATGCGTTATGCGTTATGCGTTATGCGTTATGCGTTATGCGCTATGCCTTTGCGTTATGCGTTTTGCGTTATGCGTTATGATTTATGCGTTATGCGTGATCCGTTATGCGTTAGGCGTTATGCGTTATAGGTTATGAGTTATAAGTTATGCGTAATGCGTTATGCGTTATGCGTTATGCGTTATGCGTTATGCGTTGTGCATTATGCGTTATGCGTTATGCGTTATGCGTTATGCGTTATGCCTTTTGCGTTATGCGTTATACGTTATGCGTTATGCGTTTTGCGTTATGAGTTATGCGTTATGCGTTTTGCGTTATACGTTATGCGTTATGCATTATGTGTTATGCGCTATGCGTTATGGGTTATGGGTTATGCGTTATGCGTTATGCAGTTTGCGTTATGCGCCATGCGTTATGCGTTATGAGTTATAAGTTATGCGTTATGTGTTATGCGTTATGCGTTATGCGTTATGCGTTATGCCTTTTGCGTTATGCGTTATACGTTATGCGTTATGCGTTATATGTTATGCGTTATGCGTTATGCGTTATGCTTCATGCGTTATGCGTTATTCGTTATGCGTTATGCGTTATGAGTTATGCGTTATGCGTTATGCGTTATGCTTTATGCGTTATGCGTGATCCGTTATGCGTTAGGCGTTATGCGTTGTGCGTTGTGCGTCCTGGGTTATGGGTTATGGGTTATGCGTTATGCTTTATGCGTTAGGCATTTTGCGTTCTGCGTTATGCGTTATTCGTTATGAGTTAAAAGTTATGCTTAATGTGTTATGCGTTATGCGTCATGCGTTATGCGTTATGCGGTATACGTTATGCGTTATGCGTTATGAGTTATGCGTTATGCGTTATGCGTTATGCGTTATGCGTTATGCGTTATGCGTTATGCGTTATGCGTTATGCGTTATGCGTTATGCGTTATGCTTTATGCGTTATGCGTGATCCGTTATGCGTTTGGCGTTATGCGTTATGTGTTATGAGGTATGAGTTATAAGTTATGCGTAATGCGTTATGCGTTATGCGTTATGCGTTATGCCTTTGCGTTATGCGTTATGCGTTTTGCGTTATGCGTTATGATTTATGCGTTATGCGTGATCCGTTATGCGTTAGGCGTTATGCGTTATGCGTTATAGGTTATGAGTTATAAGTTATGCGTAATGCGTTATGCGTTATGCGTTATGCGTTATGCGTTGTGCATTATGCGTTATGCGTTATGCATTATGCGTTGTGCATTATGTGTTATGCGTTATGCGTTATGGGTTATGGGTTATGCGTTATGCGTTATGGATTTTGCGTTATGCGCCATGAGTTATGCGTTATGAGTTATAAGTTATGCGTTATGCGTTATGCGTTATGCCTTTTGCGTTATGCGTTATGAGTTATAAGTTATGCGTTATGCGTTATGCTTTATGCGTTATGCGTTATGCGTTATGCGTTATGCGTTATGCGTTATGCGTTATGCCTTTTGCGTTATGCGTTATGCGTTATGAGTTTTGCGTTATACGTTATGCGGTATTCGTTATGCGTTGTGCATTATACGTTATGCGTTATGCGTTATGGGTTATGATTTTTGCGTTATGCGATATGCGTTATGCCTTTTACGTTATGCGTTATGCGTTATTCGTTATGAGTTATAAGTTATGCGTAATGCGTTATGCGTTATGCGTTATGCATTATGCGTTGTGCATTATGTGTTATGCGTTATGCGTTATGGATTATGGGTTATGCGTTATGCGTTATGCATTTTGCGTTATGCGCCATGCGTTATGCGTTATGAGTTATAAGTTATGCGTTATGCGTTAAGCGTTATGCGTTATGCGTTATGCGTTATGCGTTATGCGTTATGCGTTATGCGTTATGCGTTATATGTTATGCGTTATGCGTTCTGCGTTATGGGTTATGGGTTATGGTTTATGCGTTATGCTTTATGCGTTATGCTTTATGCGTTATGCGTTATGCGGTATGCGTTATGCGTTATGCCTCTTGCGTTATGCGTTATGCGTTATGAGTTTTGCGTTATACGTTATGCGGTATTCGTTATGCGTTGTGCATTATACGTTATGCGTTATGGGTTATGATTTTTGCGTTATGCGATATGCGTTATGCCTTTTACGTTATGCGTTATGCGTTATGCGTTATGAGTTATAAGTTATGCGTTATGCGTTATGCGTTATGCGTTATGCATTATGCGTTGTGCATTATGTGTTATGCATTATGCGTTATGCGTTATGGGTTATACGTTATGCGTTATGCGTTTTGCGTTATAGGTTATGCGATATGCGTTATGCGTTATGCGTTGTGCGTTGTGCGTTCTGCGTTATGGGTTATGGGTTATGCGTTATGCTTTATGCGTTATGCATTATGCGTTATGCGTTATGCGTTATTCGTTATGAGTTATAAGTTATGCGTAATGCGTTCTGCGTTATGCGTTATGCGTTATGCGTTATGCGTTGTGCATTATGTGTTATGCGCTATGCGTTATGGGTTATGGGTTATGCGTTATGCGTTATGCAGTTTGCGTTATGCGCCATGCGTTATGCGTTATGAGTTATAAGTTATGCGTTATGCGTTATGCGTTATGCGTTATGCGTTATGCGTTATGCGTTATGCGTTATGCGTTGTGCATTATGTGTTATGCGCTATGCGTTATGGGTTATGGGTTATGCGTTATGCGTTATGCAGTTTGCGTTATGCGCCATGCGTTATGCGTTATGAGTTATAAGTTATGCGTTATGTGTTATGCGTTATGCGTTATGCGTTATGCGTTATGCCTTTTGCGTTATGCGTTATGCGTTATACGTTATGCGTTATGCGTTATATGTTATGCGTTATGCGTTATGCGTTATGCTTCATGCGTTATGCGTTATTCGTTATGCGTTATGCGTTATGAGTTATGCGTTATGCGTTATGCGTTATGCTTTATGCGTTATGCGTGATCCGTTATGCGTTAGGCGTTATGCGTTGTGCGTTGTGCGTCCTGCGTTATGGGTTATGGGTTATGCGTTATGCTTTATGCGTTAGGCATTTTGCGTTCTGCGTTATGCGTTATTCGTTATGAGTTAAAAGTTATGCTTAATGTGTTATGCGTTATGCGTCATGCGTTATGCGTTATGCGGTATAAGTTATGCGTTATGCGTTATGAGTTATGCGTTATGCGTTATGCGTTATGCGTTATGCGTTATGCGTTATGCGTTATGCGTTATGCGTTATGCGTTATGCGTTATGCGTTATGCGTTATGCTTTATGCGTTATGCGTGATCCGTTATGCGTTTGGCGTTATGCGTTATGTGTTATGAGGTATGAGTTATAAGTTATGCGTAATGCGTTATGCGTTATGCGTTATGCGTTATGCCTTTGCGTTATGCGTTATGCGTTTTGCGTTATGCGTTATGATTTATGCGTTATGCGTGATCCGTTATGCGTTAGGCGTTATGCGTTATGCGTTATAGGTTATGAGTTATAAGTTATGCGTAATGCGTTATGCGTTATGCGTTATGCGTTATGCGTTGTGCATTATGCGTTATGCGTTATGCATTCTGCGTTGTGCATTATGTGTTATGCGTTATGCGTTATGGGTTATGGGTTATGCGTTATGCGTTATGGATTTTGCGTTATGCGCCATGAGTTATGCGTTATGAGTTATAAGTTATGCGTTATGCGTTATGCGTTATGCCTTTTGCGTTATGCGTTATGAGTTATAAGTTATGCGTTATGCGTTATGCTTTATGCGTTATGCGTTATGCGTTATGCGTTATGCGTTATGCGTTATGCGTTATGCCTTTTGCGTTATGCGTTATGCGTTATGAGTTTTGCGTTATACGTTATGCGGTATTCGTTATGCGTTGTGCATTATACGTTATGCGTTATGCGTTATGGGTTATGATTTTTGCGTTATGCGATATGCGTTATGCCTTTTACGTTATGCGTTATGCGTTATTCGTTATGAGTTATAAGTTATGCGTAATGCGTTATGCGTTATGCGTTATGCATTATGCGTTGTGCATTATGTGTTATGCGTTATGCGTTATGGGTTATGGGTTATGCGTTATGCGTTATGCATTTTGCGTTATGCGCCATGCGTTATGCGTTATGAGTTATAAGTTATGCGTTATGCGTTATGCGTTAAGCGTTATGCGTTATGCGTTATGCGTTATGCGTTATGCGTTATGCGTTATGCGTTATATGTTATGCGTTATGCGTTCTGCGTTATGGGTTATGGGTTATGGTTTATGCGTTATGCTTTATGCGTTATGCTTTATGCGTTATGCGTTATGCGGTATGCGTTATGCGTTATGCCTCTTGCGTTATGCGTTATGCGTTATGAGTTTTGCGTTATACGTTATGCGGTATTCGTTATGCGTTGTGCATTATACGTTATGCGTTATGGGTTATGATTTTTGCGTTATGCGATATGCGTTATGCCTTTTACGTTATGCGTTATGCGTTATTCGTTATGAGTTATAAGTTATGCGTAATGCGTTATGCGTTATGCGTTATGCATTATGCGTTGTGCATTATGTGTTATGCATTATGCGTTATGCGTTATGGGTTATGCGTTATGCGTTATGCGTTATGCGTTATGCGTTATGCGTTATGTGTTATGCGTTATGCGTTATGCGTTATGGGTTATGCGTTATGCGTTATGCGTTATGCGTTATGCGTTATGCGTTGTGCATTATGCGTTATGCGTTATGCGTTATGCGTTATGCGATATGCCTTTTGCGTTATGCGTTATACGTTATGCGTTATGCGTTTTGCGTTTTGCGTTATGAGTTATGCGTTATGCGTTTTGCGTTATACGTTATGCGTTATGCGTTTTGCGTTATAGGTTATGCGATATGCGTTATGCGTTATGCGTTTTGCGTTATAGGTTATGCGATATGCGTTATGCGTTATGCGTTATGCGTTATGTGTTATGAATTGTGCGTTGTGCGTTCTGCGTTATGGGTTATGGGTTATGGTTTATGCGTTATGCTTTATGCGTTATGCTTTATGCGTAATGCTTTATGCGTTATGCGTTATGCGTTATGCGTTATGCGTTATGCGTTATGCGTTATGCGTTATGCGTTATGCCTTTTGCGTTATGCGTTATGCGTTATGAGTTTTGCGTTATACGTTATGCGGTATTCGTTATGCGTTATGCATTATGCGTTAACGTTATGCGTTATGCCTTTTGCGTTATGCGTTTTGCGTTATGCGTTATGCGTTATGCGTTATGCTTTATGCGTTATGCATTTTGCGTTATGCGTTATTAGTTATGAGTTATGCGTTATGCGTTATGCTTTATGCGTTATGCGTTAGGCGTTATGCGTTATGCGTTATGCGTTATGCGTTATGGGTTATGAATTATGCGTTATGCGATATGCGTTATGCCTTTTGCGTTATGCGTTATGCATTATGCGTTATGCGATATGCGTTATGGGTTATGGGTTATGCATTATGCGTTATGCGTTATGCGTTATGCGTTATGCCTTTGCGTTATGCGTTTTGCGTTATGCGTTATGATTTATGCGTGATCCGTTATGCGTTAGGCGTTATGCGTTATGCGTTATAGGTTATGAGTTATAAGTTATGCGTAATGCGTTATGCGTTATGCGTTATGCGTTATGCGTTGTGCATTATGCGTTATGCGTTATGCGTTATGCGTTATGCGATATGCCTTTTGCGTTATGCGTTATACGTTATGCGTTATGCGTTTTGCGTTTTGCGTTATGAGTTATGCGTTATGCGTTTTGCGTTATACGTTATGCGTTATGCGTTTTGCGTTATAGGTTATGCGATATGCGTTATGCGTTATGCGTTTTGCGTTATAGGTTATGCGATATGCGTTATGCGTTATGCGTTATGCGTTATGTGTTATGAATTGTGCGTTGTGCGTTCTGCGTTATGGGTTATGGGTTATGGTTTATGCGTTATGCTTTATGCGTTATGCGTTATGCCTTATGCGTTATGCGTTATACGTTATGCGTTATGCGTTATGAGTTATGCGTTATGCGTTATGCGTTATGCGTTATGCGTTATGCGTTATGCGTTATGCGTTATGCGTTATGCGTTATGCTTTATGCGTTATGCGTGATCCGTTATGCGTTTGGCGTTATGCGTTATGTGTTATGAGTTATGAGTTATAAGTTATGCGTAATGCGTAATGCGTTATGCGTTATGCGTTATGCGTTATGCGTTGTGCATTATGCGTTATGCGTTATGCGTTATGCGTTATGCGTTATGCCTTTTGCGTTATGCGTTATACGTTATGCGTTATGCGTTTTGCGTTATGAGTTATGCGTTATGCGTTTTGCGTTATACGTTATGCGTTATGCGTTTTGCGTTATAGGTTATGCGATATGCGTTATGCGTTATGCGTTGTGCGTTGTGCGTTCTGCGTTATGGGTTATGGGTTGTGCGTTATGCTTTATGCGTTATGCATTTTGCGTTATGCGTTATGCGTTATTCGTTATGAGTTATAAGTTATGCGTAATGCGTTCTGCGTTATGCGTTATGCGTTATGCGTTATGCGTTATGCGTTATGCGTTATGCGTTGTGCATTATGTGTTATGCGCTATGCGTTATGGGTTATGGGTTATGCGTTATGCGTTATGCAGTTTGCGTTATGCGCCATGCGTTATGCGTTATGAGTTATAAGTTATGCGTTATGCGTTATGCGTTATGCGTTATGCGTTATGCGTTATGCCTTTTGCGTTATGCGTTATACGTTATGCGTTATGCGTTTTGCGTTATGAGTTATGCGTTATGCGTTTTGCGTTATACGTTATGCGTTATGCGTTTTGCGTTATAGGTTATGCGATATGCGTTATGCGTTATGCGTTGTGCGTTGTGCGTTCTGCGTTATGGGTTATGGGTTATGCGTTATGCGTTATGCGTTATGCGTTATGCGTTATGCGTTATATGTTATGCGTTATGCGTTATGCGTTATGCGTCATGCGTTATGCGTTATTCGTTATGCGTTATGAGTTATGCGTTATGCGTTATGCGTTATGCGTTATGCGTTATGCGTTATGCGTTATGCTTTATTCGTTATGCGTGATCCGTTATGCGTTATGCGTTATTCGTTATGAGTTATAAGTTATGCGTAATGCGTTCTGCGTTATGCGTTATGCGTTATGCGTTGTGCGTTGTGCATTATGTGTTATGCGCTATGCGTTATGGGTTATGGGTTATGCGTTATGCGTTATGCAGTTTGCGTTATGCGCCATGCGTTATGCGTCATGAGTTATAAGTTATGCGTTATGCGTTATGCGTTATGCGTTATGCGTTATGCGTTATGCGTTATATGTTATGCGTTATGCGTTATGCGTTATGCGTCATGCGTTATGCGTTATTCGTTATGCGTTATGCGTTATGAGTTATGAGTTATGCGTTATGCGTTATGCGTTATGCGTTATGCGTTATGCGTTATGCGTTATGCTTTATTCGTTATGCGTGATCCGTTATGCGTTTGGCGTTATGCGTTATGTGTTATGAGGTATGAGTTATAAGTTATGCGTAATGCGTTATGCGTTATGCGTTATGCGTTATGCCTTTGCGTTATGCGTTATGCGTTTTGCGTTATGCGTTATGATTTATGCGTTATGCGTGATCCGTTATGCGTTAGGCGTTATGCGTTATGCGTTATGCGTTATGCGTTATGCGTTATGCGTTATATGTTATGCGTTATGCGTTATGCGTTATGCGTTATGCGTTATGCGTTATGCTTTATGCGTTATGCGTGATCCGTTATGCGTTATGCGTTATGCCTTTTGCGTTATGCGTTATGAGTTATAAGTTATGCGTTATGCGTTATGCTTTATGCGTTATGCGTTATGCGTTATGCGTTATGCGTTACGCCTTTTGCGTTATGCGTTATGCGTTATGAGTTTTGCGTTATACGTTATGCGGTATTCGTTATGCGTTGTGCATTATACGTTATGCGTTATGGGTTATGATTTTTGCGTTACGCGATATGCGTTATGCCTTTTACGTTATGCGTTATGCGTTATTCGTTATGAGTTATAAGTTATGCGTAATGCGTTATGCGTTATGCGTTATGCATTATGCGTTGTGCATTATGTGTTATGCGTTATGCGTTATGGGTTATGGGTTATGCGTTATGCGTTATGCGTTATGCGTTATGCGATATGCGTTGTGCATTATTCGTTATGCGTTATGCATTATGCGTTATGCGTTATGCCTTTTGCGTTATGCGTTATGCCTTTTGCGTTATGCGTTATACGTTATGCGTTATGCGTTTTGCGTTATTGGTTATGCGATATGCGTTATGCGTTATGCATTGTGCGTTGTGCGTTCTGCGTTATGGGTTATGGGTTATGCGTTATGCTTTATGCGTTATGCATTTTGCGTTATGCGTTATGCGTTATGCGTTATGCGTTATATGTTATGCGTTATGCGTTATGCGTTATGCGTTGTGCATTATGTGTTATGCGCTATGCGTTATGGGTTATGGGTTATGCGTTATGCGTTATGCAGTTTGCGTTATGCGCCATGCGTTATGCGTTATGAGTTATAAGTTATGCGTTATGTGTTATGCGTTATGCGTTATGCGTTATGCGTTATGCGTTATGCGTTATGCGTTATTCGTTATGAGTTAAAAGTTATGCTTAATGTGTTATGCGTTATGCGTCATGCGTTATGCGTTATGCGGTATACGTTATGCGTTATGCGTTATGAGTTATGCGTTATGCGTTATGCGTTATATGTTATGCGTTATGCGTTATGCGTTATGCGTTATGCGTTATGCGTTGTGCATTATGTGTTATGCGCTATGCGTTATGGGTTATGGGTTATGCGTTATGCGTTATGCAGTTTGCGTTATGCGCCATGCGTTATGCGTTATGAGTTATAAGTTATGCGTTATGTGTTATGCGTTATGCGTTATGCGTTATGCGTTATGCCTTTTGCGTTATGCGTTATACGTTATGCGTTATGCGTTATATGTTATGCGTTATGCGTTATGCGTTATGCTTCATGCGTTATGCGTTATTCGTTATGCGTTATGCGTTATGAGTTATGCGTTATGCGTTATGCGTTACGCTTTATGCGTTATGCGTGATCCGTTATGCGTTAGGCGTTATGCGTTGTGCGTTGTGCGTCCTGCGTTATGGGTTATGGGTTATGCGTTATGCTTTATGCGTTATGCATTTTGCGTTCTGCGTTATGCGTTATTCGTTATGAGTTAAAAGTTATGCTTAATGTGTTATGCGTTATGCGTCATGCGTTATGCGTTATGCGGTATACGTTATGCGTTATGCGTTATGAGTTATGCGTTATGCGTTATGCGTTATGCGTTATGCGTTATGCGTTATGCGTTATGCGTTATGCGTTATGCGTTATGCGTTATGCGTTATGCGTTATGCGTTATGCTTTATGCGTTATGCGTGATCCGTTATGCGTTTGGCGTTATGCGTTATGTGTTATGAGGTATGAGTTATAAGTTATGCGTAATGCGTTATGCGTTATGCGTTATGCGTTATGCGTTATGCGTTATGCCTTTGCGTTATGCGTTATGCGTTTTGCGTTATGCGTTATGATTTATGCGTTATGCGTGATCCGTTATGCGTTAGGCGTTATGCGTTATGCGTTATAGGTTATGAGTTATAAGTTATGCGTAATGCGTTATGCGTTATGCGTTATGCGTTATGCGTTGTGCATTATGCGTTATGCGTTATGCATTATGCGTTGTGCATTATGTGTTATGCGTTATGCGTTATGGGTTATGGGTTATGCGTTATGCGTTATGGATTTTGCGTTATGCGCCATGAGTTATGCGTTATGAGTTATAAGTTATGCGTTATGCGTTATGCGTTATGCCTTTTGCGTTATGCGTTATGAGTTATAAGTTATGCGTTATGCGTTATGCTTTATGCGTTATGCGTTATGCGTTATGCGTTATGCGTTATGCGTTATGCGTTATGCCTTTTGCGTTATGCGTTATGCGTTATGAGTTTTGCGTTATACGTTATGCGGTATTCGTTATGCGTTGTGCATTATACGTTATGCGTTATGCGTTATGGGTTATGATTTTTGCGTTATGCGATATGCGTTATGCCTTTTACGTTATGCGTTATGCGTTATTCGTTATGAGTTATAAGTTATGCGTAATGCGTTATGCGTTATGCGTTATGCATTATGCGTTGTGCATTATGAGTTATGCGTTATGCGTTATGGGTTATGGGTTATGCGTTATGCGTTATGCATTTTGCGTTATGCGCCATGCGTTATGCGTTATGAGTTATAAGTTATGCGTTATGCGTTATGCGTTAAGCGTTATGCGTTATGCGTTATGCGTTATGCGTTATGCGTTATGCGTTATGCGTTATATGTTATGCGTTATGCGTTCTGCGTTATGGGTTATGGGTTATGGTTTATGCGTTATGCTTTATGCGTTATGCTTTATGCGTTATGCGTTATGCGGTATGCGTTATGCGTTATGCCTCTTGCGTTATGCGTTATGCGTTATGAGTTTTGCGTTATACGTTATGCGGTATTCGTTATGCGTTGTGCATTATACGTTATGCGTTATGGGTTATGATTTTTGCGTTATGCGATATGCGTTATGCCTTTTACGTTATGCGTTATGCGTTATTCGTTATGAGTTATAAGTTATGCGTAATGCGTTATGCGTTATGCGTTATGCATTATGCGTTGTGCATTATGTGTTATGCATTATGCGTTATGCGTTATGGGTTATGCGTTATGCGTTATGCGTTATGCGTTATGCGTTATGCGTTATGCGTTATGTGTTATGCGTTATGCGTTATGCGTTATGGGTTATGCGTTATGCGTTATGCGTTATGCGTTATGGGTTATGCGTTGTGCATTATGCGTTATGCGTTATGCGTTATGCGTTATGCGATATGCCTTTTGCGTTATGCGTTATACGTTATGCGTTATGCGTTTTGCGTTTTGCGTTATGAGTTATGCGTTATGCGTTTTGCGTTATACGTTATGCGTTATGCGTTTTGCGTTATAGGTTATGCGATATGCGTTATGCGTTATGCGTTTTGCGTTATAGGTTATGCGATATGCGTTATGCGTTATGCGTTATGCGTTATGTGTTATGAATTGTGCGTTGTGCGTTCTGCGTTATGGGTTATGGGTTATGGTTTATGCGTTATGCTTTATGCGTTATGCTTTATGCGTAATGCTTTATGCGTTATGCGTTATGCGTTATGCGTTATGCGTTATGCGTTATGCGTTATGCGTTATGCCTTTTGCGTTATGCGTTATGCGTTATGAGTTTTGCGTTATACGTTATGCGGTATTCGTTATGCGTTATGCATTATGCGTTAACGTTATGCGTTATGCCTTTTGCGTTATGCGTTTTGCGTTATGCGTTATGCGTTATGCGTTATGCTTTATGCGTTATGCATTTTGCGTTATGCGTTATTAGTTATGAGTTATGCGTTATGCGTTATGCTTTATGCGTTATGCGTTAGGCGTTATGCGTTATGCGTTATGCGTTATGCGTTATGGGTTATGAATTATGCGTTATGCGATATGCGTTATGCCTTTTGCGTTATGCGTTATGCATTATGCGTTATGCGATATGCGTTATGGGTTATGGGTTATGCATTATGCGTTATGCGTTATGCGTTATGCGTTATGCCTTTGCGTTATGCGTTTTGCGTTATGCGTTATGATTTATGCGTGATCCGTTATGCGTTAGGCGTTATGCGTTATGCGTTATAGGTTATGAGTTATAAGTTATGCGTAATGCGTTATGCGTTATGCGTTATGCGTTATGCGTTATGCGTTGTGCATTATGCGTTATGCGTTATGCGTTATGCGTTATGCGATATGCGTTTTGCGTTATGCGTTATACGTTATGCGTTATGCGTTATTCGTTATGAGTTATAAGTTATGCGTAATGCGTTATGCGTTATGCGTTATGCATTATGCGTTGTGCATTATGTGTTATGCGTTATGCGTTATGGGTTATGGGTTATGCGTTATGCGTTATGCGTTATGCGTTATGCGTTATGCGTTGTGCATTATGCGTTATGCGTTATGCATTATGCGTTATGCGTTATGCCTTTTGCGTTATGCGTTATGCCTTTTGCGTTATGCGTTATACGTTATGCGTTATGCGTTTTGCGTTATAGGTTATGCGATATGCGTTATGCGTTATGCATTGTGCGTTGTGCGTTCTGCGTTATGGGTTATGGGTTATGCGTTATGCTTTATGCGTTATGCATTTTGCGTTATGCGTTATGCGTTATGCGTTATGCGTTATATGTTATGCGTTATGCGTTATGCGTTATGCGTTGTGCATTATGTGTTATGCGCTATGCGTTATGGGTTATGGGTTATGCGTTATGCGTTATGCAGTTTGCGTTATGCGCCATGCGTTATGCGTTATGAGTTATAAGTTATGCGTTATGTGTTATGCGTTATGCGTTATGCGTTATGCGTTATGCGTTATGCGTTATGCGTTATTCGTTATGAGTTAAAAGTTATGCTTAATGTGTTATGCGTTATGCGTCATGCGTTATGCGTTATGCGGTATACGTTATGCGTTATGCGTTATGCGTTATGCGTTATGCGTTATGCGTTATATGTTATGCGTTATGCGTTATGCGTTATGCGTTATGCGTTATGCGTTGTGCATTATGTGTTATGCGCTATGCGTTATGGGTTATGGGTTATGCGTTATGCGTTATGCAGTTTGCGTTATGCGCCATGCGTTATGCGTTATGAGTTATAAGTTATGCGTTATGTGTTATGCGTTATGCGTTATGCGTTATGCGTTATGCCTTTTGCGTTATGCGTTATACGTTATGCGTTATGCGTTATATGTTATGCGTTATGCGTTATGCGTTATGCTTCATGCGTTATGCGTTATTCGTTATGCGTTATGCGTTATGAGTTATGCGTTATGCGTTATGCGTTATGCTTTATGCGTTATGCGTGATCCGTTATGCGTTAGGCGTTATGCGTTGTGCGTTGTGCGTCCTGCGTTATGGGTTATGGGTTATGCGTTATGCTTTATGCGTTATGCATTTTGCGTTCTGCGTTATGCGTTATTCGTTATGAGTTAGAAGTTATGCTTAATGTGTTATGCGTTATGCGTCATGCGTTATGCGTTATGCGCTATACGTTATGCGTTATGCGTTATGAGTTATGCGTTATGCGTTATGCGTTATGCGTTATGCGTTATGCGTTATGCGTTATGCGTTATGCGTTATGCGTTATGCGTTATGCGTTATGCGTTATGCTTTATGCGTTATGCGTGATCCGTTATGCGTTTGGCGTTATGCGTTATGTGTTATGAGGTATGAGTTATAAGTTATGCGTAATGCGTTATGCGTTATGCGTTATGCGTTATGCGTTATGCGTTATGCCTTTGCGTTATGCGTTATGCGTTATGCGTTATGCGTTATGATTTATGCGTTATGCGTGATCCGTTATGCGTTAGGCGTTATGCGTTATGCGTTATAGGTTATGAGTTATAAGTTATGCGTAATGCGTTATGCGTTATGCGTTATGCGTTATGCGTTGTGCATTATGCGTTATGCGTTATGCATTATGCGTTGTGCATTATGTGTTATGCGTTATGCGTTATGGGTTATGGGTTATGCGTTATGCGTTATGGATTTTGCGTTATGCGCCATGAGTTATGCGTTATGAGTTATAAGTTATGCGTTATGCGTTATGCGTTATGCCTTTTGCGTTATGCGTTATGAGTTATAAGTTATGCGTTATGCGTTATGCTTTATGCGTTATGCGTTATGCGTTATGCGTTATGCGTTATGCGTTATGCGTTATGCCTTTTGCGTTATGCGTTATGCGTTATGAGTTTTGCGTTATACGTTATGCGGTATTCGTAATGCGTTGTGCATTATACGTTATGCGTTATGCGTTATGGGTTATGCATTTTGCGTTATGCGCCATGCGTTATGCATTATGAGTTATAAGTTATGCGTTATGCGTTATGCGTTAAGCGTTATGCGTTATGCGTTATGCGTTATGCGTTATGCGTTATGCGTTATGCGTTATATGTTATGCGTTATGCGTTCTGCGTTATGGGTTATGGGTTATGGTTTATGCGTTATGCTTTATGCGTTATGCTTTATGCGTTATGCGTTATGCGGTATGCGTTATGCGTTATGCCTCTTGCGTTATGCGTTATGCGTTATGAGTTTTGCGTTATACGTTATGCGGTATTCGTTATGCGTTGTGCATTATACGTTATGCGTTATGGGTTATGATTTTTGCGTTATGCGATATGCGTTATGCCTTTTACGTTATGCGTTATGCGTTATTTGTTATGAGTTATAAGTTATGCGTAATGCGTTATGCGTTATGCGTTATGCATTATGCGTTGTGCATTATGTGTTATGCATTATGCGTTATGCGTTATGGGTTATGCGTTATGCGTTATGCGTTATGCGTTATGCGTTATGCGTTATGCGTTATGTGTTATGCGTTATGCGTTATGCGTTATGGGTTATGCGTTATGCGTTATGCGTTATGCGTTATGCGTTATGCGTTATGCGTTGTGCATTATGCGTTATGCGTTATGCGTTATGCGTTATGCGATATGCCTTTTGCGTTATGCGTTTTGCGTTTTGCGTTATGAGTTATGCGTTATGCGTTTTGCGTTATACGTTATGCGTTATGCGTTTTGCGTTATAGGTTATGCGATATGCGTTATGCGTTATGCGTTTTGCGTTATAGGTTATGCGATATGCGTTATGCGTTATGCGTTATGCGTTATGCGTTATGTGTTATGAATTGTGCGTTGTGCGTTCTGCGTTATGGGTTATGGGTTATGGTTTATGCGTTATGCTTTATGCGTTATGCTTTATGCGTAATGCTTTATGCGTTATGCGTTATGCGTTATGCGTTATGCGTTATGCGTTATGCGTTATGCGTTATGCCTTTTGCGTTATGCGTTATGCGTTATGAGTTTTGCGTTATACGTTATGCGGTATTCGTTATGCGTTATGCATTATGCGTTAACGTTATGCGTTATGCCTTTTGCGTTATGCGTTTTGCGTTATGCGTTATGCGTTATGCGTTATGCGTTATGCGATATGCCTTTTGCGTTATGCGTTATACGTTATGCGTTATGCGTTTTGCGTTTTGCGTTATGCGTGATCCGTTATGCGTTTGGCGTTATGCGTTATGTGTTATGAGTTATGAGTTATAAGTTATGCGTAATGCGTTATGCGTTATGCGTTATGCGCTATGCGTTATGCGTTATGCGTTATGCGTTATGCCTTTGCGTTATGCGTTATGCGTTTTGCGTTATGCGTTATGATTTATGCGTTATGCGTGATCCGTTATGCGTTAGGCGTTATGCGTTATAGGTTATGAGTTATAAGTTATGCGTAATGCGTTATGCGTTATGCGTTATGCGTTATGCGTTATGCGTTGTGCATTATGCGTTATGCGTTATGCGTTATGCGTTATGCGTTATGCCTTTTGCGTTATGCGTTATACGTTATGCGTTATGCGTTTTGCGTTATGAGTTATGCGTTATGCGTTTTGCGTTATACGTTATGCGTTATGCGTTTTGCGTTATAGGTTATGCGATATGCGTTATGCGTTATGCGTTGTGCGTTGTGCGTTCTGCGTTATGGGTTATGGGTTGTGCGTTATGCTTTATGCGTTATGCATTTTGCGTTATGCGTTATGCGTTATTCGTTATGAGTTATAAGTTATGCGTAATGCGTTATGCGTTATGCGTTATGCGTTATGCGTTATGCGTTATGCGTTGTGCATTATGTGTTATGCGCTATGCGTTATGGGTTATGGGTTATGCGTTATGCGTTATGCAGTTTGCGTTATGCGCCATGCGTTATGCGTTATGAGTTATAAGTTATGCGTTATGCGTTATGCGTTATGCGTTATGCGTTATGCGTTATGCCTTTTGCGTTATGCGTTATACGTTATGCGTTATGCGTTTTGCGTTATGAGTTATGCGTTATGCGTTTTGCGTTATACGTTATGCGTTATGCGTTTTGCGTTATAGGTTATGCGATATGCGTTATGCGTTATGCGTTGTGCGTTGTGCGTTCTGCGTTATGGGTTATGGGTTATGCGTTATGCTTTATGCGTTATGCGTTATGCAGTTTGCGTTATGCGCCATGCGTTATGCGTTATGAGTTATAAGTTATGCGTTATGCGTTATGCGTTATGCGTTATGCGTTATGCGTTATGCGTTATGCGTTATGCGTTATGCGTTATGCGTTATATGTTATGCGTTATGCGTTATGCGTTATGCGTCATGCGTTATGCGTTATTCGTTATGCGTTATGCGTTATGAGTTATGCGTTATGCGTTATGCGTTATGCTTTATGCGTTATGCGTGATCCGTTATGCGTTAGGCGTTATGCGTTGTGCGTTGTGCGTCCTGCGTTATGGGTTATGGGTTATGCGTTATGCTTTATGCGTTATGCATTTTGCGTTCTGCGTTATGCGTTATTCGTTATGAGTTAAAAGTTATGCTTAATGTGTTATGCGTTATGCGTCATGCGTTATGCGTTATGCGTTATACGTTATGCGTTATGCGTTATGAGTTATGCGTTATGCGTTATGCGTTATGCGTAATGCGTTATGCGTTATGCGTTATGCGTTATGCGTTATGCGTTATGCGTTGTGCATTATGCGTTATGCGTTATGCATTATGCGTTATGCGTTATGCCTTTTGCGTTATGCGTTATACGTTATGCGTTATGCGTTTTGCGTTATGAGTCATGCGTTATGCGTTTTGCGTTATACGTTATGCGTTATGCGTTTTGCGTTATAGGTTATGCGATATGCGTTATGCGTTATGCGTTGTGCGTTGTGCGTTCTGCGTTATGGGTTATGGGTTATGCGTTATGCTTTATGCGTTATGCATTTTGCGTTATGCGTTATGCGTTATTCGTTATGAGTTATAAGTTATGCGTAATGCGTTCTGCGTTATGCGTTATGCGTTATGCGTTGTGCGTTGTGCATTATGTGTTATGCGCTATGCGTTATGGGTTATGGGTTATGCGTTGTGCGTTATGCAGTTTGCGTTATGCGCCATGCGTTATGCGTCATGAGTTATAAGTTATGCGTTATGCGTTATGCGTTATGCGTTATGCGTTATATGTTATGCGTTATGCGTTATGCGTTATGCGTCATGCGTTATGCGTTATTCGTTATGCGTTATGAGTTATGCGTTATGCGTTATGCGTTATGCGTTATGCGTTATGCGTTATGCGTTATGCTTTATTCGTTATGCGTGATCCGTTATGCGTTATGCGTTATTCGTTATGAGTTATAAGTTATGCGTAATGCGTTCTGCGTTATGCGTTATGCGTTATGCGTTGTGCGTTGTGCATTATGTGTTATGCGCTATGCGTTATGGGTTATGGGTTATGCGTTATGCGTTATGCAGTTTGCGTTATGCGCCATGCGTTATGCGTCATGAGTTATAAGTTATGCGTTATGCGTTATGCGTTATGCGTTATGCGTTATGCGTTATGCGTTATATGTTATGCGTTATGCGTTATGCGTTATGCGTCATGCGTTATGCGTTATTCGTTATGCGTTATGCGTTATGAGTTATGCGTTATGCGTTGTGCGTTATGCGTTATGCGTTATGCGTTATGCGTTATGCTTTATTCGTTATGCGTGATCCGTTATGCGTTTGGCGTTATGCGTTATGTGTTATGAGGTATGAGTTATAAGTTATGCGTAATGCGTTATGCGTTATGCGTTATGCGTTATGCCTTTGCGTTATGCGTTATGCGTTTTGCGTTATGCGTTATGATTTATGCGTTATGCGTGATCCGTTATGCGTTAGGCGTTATGCGTTATGCGTTATGCGTTATGCGTTATGCGTTATGCGTTATATGTTATGCGTTATGCGTTATGCGTTATGCGTTATGCGTTATGCGTTATGCTTTATGCGTTATGCGTGATCCGTTATGCGTTATGCGTTATGCGTTATGCCTTTTGCGTTATGCGTTATGCGTTATGAGTTATGCGTTATGCGTTATGCTTTATGCGTTATGCGTTATGCGTTATGCGTTATGCGTTACGCCTTTTGCGTTATGCGTTATGCGTTATGAGTTTTGCGTTATACGTTATGCGGTATTCGTTATGCGTTGTGCATTATACGTTATGCGTTATGGGTTATGATTTTTGCGTTACGCGATATGCGTTATGCGTTTTACGTTATGCGTTATGCGTTATTCGTTATGAGTTATAAGTTATGCGTTATGCGTTATGCGTTATGCGTTATGCACTATGCGTTGTGCATTATGTGTTATGCGTTATGCGTTATGGGTTATGGGTTATGCGTTATGCGTTATGCGTTATGCGTTATGCGTTATGCGTTATGCGTTGTGCATTATGCGTTATGCGTTATGCATTATGCGTTATGCGTTATGCCTTTTGCGTTATGCGTTATGCCTTTTGCGTTATGCGTTATACGTTATGCGTTATGCGTTTTGCGTTATAGGTTATGCGATATGCGTTATGCGTTATGCATTGTGCGTTGTGCGTTCTGCGTTATGGGTTATGGGTTATGCGTTATGCTTTATGCGTTATGCATTTTGCGTTATGCGTTATGCGTTATTCGTTATGAGTTATAAGTTATGCGTAATGCGATCTGCGTTATACGTTATGCGTTATGCGTTGTGCATTATGTGTTATGCGCTATGCGTTATGGGTTATGGGTTATGCGTTATGCGTTATGCAGTTTGCGTTATGCGCCATGCGTTATGCGTTATGAGTTATAAGTTATGCGTCATGCGTTATGCGTTATTCGTTATGCGTTATGCGTTATGAGTTATGCGTTATGCGTTATGCGTTATGCGTTATGCGTTATGCGTTGTGCGTTGTGCATTATGTGTTATGCGCTATGCGTTATGGGTTATGGGTTATGCGTTATGCGTTATGCAGTTTGCGTTATGCGCCATGCGTTATGCGTCATGAGTTATAAGTTATGCGTTATGCGTTATGCGTTATGCGTTATGCGTTATGCGTTATATGTTATGCGTTATGCGTTATGCGTTATGCGTCATGCGTTATGCGTTATTCGTTATGCGTTATGAGTTATGCGTTATGCGTTATGCGTTATGCGTTATGCGTTATGCGTTATGCGTTATGCGTTATGCTTTATTCGTTATGCGTGATCCGTTATGCGTTATGCGTTATTCGTTATGAGTTATAAGTTATGCGTAATGCGTTCTGCGTTATGCGTTATGCGTTATGCGTTGTGCGTTGTGCATTATGTGTTATGCGCTATGGGTTATGGGTTATGGGTTATGCGTTATGCGTTATGCAGTTTGCGTTATGCGCCATGCGTTATGCGTCATGAGTTATAAGTTATGCGTTATGCGTTATGCGTTATGCGTTATGCGTTATGCGTTATGCGTTATATGTTATGCGTTATGCGTTATGCGTTAAGCGTCATGCGTTATGCGTTATTCGTTATGCGTTATGCGTTATGAGTTATGCGTTATGCGTTATGCGTTATGCGTTATGCGTTATGCTTTATTCGTTATGCGTGATCCGTTATGCGTTTGGCGTTATGCGTTATGTGTTATGAGGTATGAGTTATAAGTTATGCGTAATGCGTTATGCGTTATGCGTTATGCGTTATGCCTTTGCGTTATGCGTTATGCGTTTTGCGTTATGCGTTATGATTTATGCGTTATGCGTGATCCGTTATGCGTTAGGCGTTATGCGTTATGCGTTATGCGTTATGCGTTATGCGTTATGCGTTATATGTTATGCGTTATGCGTTATGCGTTATGCGTTATGCGTTATGCGTTATGCTTTATTCGTTATGCGTGATCCGTTATGCGTTAGGCGTTATGCGTTGTGCGTCCTGCGTTGTGGGTTATGGTTATGCGTTATGCTTTATGCGTTATGCATTTTGCGTTCTGTGTTATGCGTTATTCGTTATGAGTTAAAAGTTATGCTTAATGCGTTATGCGTTATGCATTATGCGTTGTGCATTATGTGTTATGCGCTATGCGATATGGGTTATGGGTTATGCGTTATGCGTTAAGCAGTTTGCGTTATGCGCCATGCGTTATGCGTTATGAGTTATAAGTTATGCGTTATGCGTTATGCGTTATGCGTTATATGTTATGCGTTATGCGTTATGCGTTATGCGTTATGCGTTATGCGTTATGCTTTATGCGTTATGCGTGATCCGTTATGCGTTATGCGTTATGCGTTATGCCTTTTGCGTTATGCGTTATGAGTTATAAGTTATGCGTTATGCGTTATGCTTTATGCGTTATGCGTTATGCGTTATGCGTTATGCGTTATGCCTTTTGCGTTATGCGTTATGCGTTATGAGTTTTGCGTTATACGTTATTCGGTATTCGTTATGCGTTGTGCATTATACGTTATGCGTTATGGGTTATGATTTTTGCGTTACGCGATATGCGTTATGCCTTTTACGTTATGCGTTATGCGTTATTCGTTATGAGTTATAAGTTATGCGTAATGCGTTATGCGTTATGCGTTATGCATTATGCGTTGTGCATTATGTGTTATGCGTTATGCGTTATGGGTTATGGGTTATGCGTTATGCGTTATGCGTTATGCGTTATGCGTTATGCGTTATGCGTTATGCGTTGTGCATTATGCGTTATGCGTTATGCATTATGCGTTATGCCTTTTGCGTTATGCGTTATGCCTTTTGCGTTATGCGTTATACGTTATGCGTTATGCGTTTTGCGTTATAGGTTATGCGATATGCGTTATGCGTTATGCATTGTGCGTTGTGCGTTCTGCGTTATGGGTTATGGGTTATGCGTTATGAGTTATAAGTTATGCGTCATGCGTTATGCGTTATTCGTTATACGTTATGCGTTATGAGTTATGCGTTATGCGTTATGCGTTATGCGTTATGCGTTATGCGTTATGCGTTATGCGTTATGCGTTATGCGTTATGCTTTATTCGTTATGCGTGATCCGTTATGCGTTAGGCGTTATGCGTTGTGCGTCCTGCGTTGTGGGTTATGGTTATGCGTTATGCTTTATGCGTTATGCATTTTGCGTTCTGTGTTATGCGTTATTCGTTATGAGTTAAAAGTTATGCTTAATGCGTTATGCGTTATGCATTATGCGTTGTGCATTATGTGTTATGCGCTATGCGTTATGGGTTATGGGTTATGCGTTATGCGTTAAGCAGTTTGCGTTATGCGCCATGCGTTATGCGTTATGAGTTATAAGTTATGCGTTATGCGTTATGCGTTATGCGTTATATGTTATGCGTTATGCGTTATGCGTTATGCGTTATGCGTTATGCGTTATGCTTTATGCGTTATGCGTGATCCGTTATGCGTTATGCGTTATGCGTTATGCCTTTTGCGTTATGCGTTATGAGTTATAAGTTATGCGTTATGCGTTATGCTTTATGCGTTATGCGTTATGCGTTATGCGTTATGCGTTATGCCTTTTGCGTTATGCGTTATGAGTTTTGCGTTATACGTTATTCGGTATTCGTTATGCGTTGTGCATTATACGTTATGCGTTATGGGTTATGATTTTTGCGTTACGCGATATGCGTTATGCCTTTTACGTTATGCGTTATGCGTTATTCGTTATGAGTTATAAGTTATGCGGAATGCGTTATGCGTTATGCGTTATGCATTATGCGTTGTGCATTATGTGTTATGCGTTATGCGTTATGGGTTATGGGTTATGCGTTATGCGTTATGCGTTATGCGTTATGCGTTATGCGTTATGCGTTATGCGTTGTGCATTATGCGTTATGCGTAATGCGTTCTGCGTTATGCGTTATGCGTTATGCGTTGTGCATTATGTGTTATGCGCTATGCGTTATGGGTTATGGGTTATGCGTTATGCGTTATGCAGTTTGCGTTATGCGCCATGCGTTATGCGTTATGAGTTATAAGTTATGCGTCATGCGTTATGCGTTATACGTTATGCGTTATGCGTTTTGCGTTATAGGTTATGCGATATGCGTTATGCGTTATGCATTGTGCGTTGTGCGTTCTGCGTTATGGGTTATGGGTTATGCGTTATGCTTTATGCGTTATGCATTTTGCGTTATGCGTTATGCGTTATTCGTTATGAGTTATAAGTTATGCGTAATGCGTTCTGCGTTATGCGTTATGCGTTATGCGTTGTGCATTATGTGTTATGCGCTATGCGTTATGGGTTATGGGTTATGCGTTATGCGTTATGCGTTATGCAGTTTGCGTTATGCGCCATGCGTTATGCGTTATGAGTTATAAGTTATGCGTCATGCGTTATGCGTTATTCGTTATACGTTATGCGTTATGAGTTATGCGTTATGCGTTATGCGTTATGCGTTATGCGTTATGCGTTATGCGTTATGCGTTATGCGTTATGCGTTGTGCATTATGCGTTATGCGTTATGCATTATGCGTTATGCGTTATGCCTTTTGCGTTATGCGTTATGCCTTTTGCGTTATGCGTTATACGTTATGCGTTATGCGTTTTGCGTTATAGGTTATGCGATATGCGTTATGCGTTATGCATTGTGCGTTGTGCGTTCTGCGTTATGGGTTATGGGTTATGCGTTATGCTTTATGCGTTATGCATTTTGCGTTATGCGTTATGCGTTATTCGTTATGAGTTATAAGTTATGCGTAATGCGATCTGCGTTATGCGTTATGCGTTATGCGTTGTGCATTATGTGTTATGCGCTATGCGTTATGGGTTATGGGTTATGCGTTATGCGTTATGCAGTTTGCGTTATGCGCCATGCGTTATGCGTTATGAGTTATAAGTTATGCGTCATGCGTTATGCGTTATTCGTTATGCGTTATGCGTTATGAGTTATGCGTTATGCGTTATGCGTTATGCGTTATGCGTTGTGCGTTGTGCATTATGTGTTATGCGCTATGCGTTATGGGTTATGGGTTATGCGTTATGCGTTATGCAGTTTGCGTTATGCGCCATGCGTTATGCGTCATGAGTTATAAGTTATGCGTTATGCGTTATGCGTTATGCGTTATGCGTTATATGTTATGCGTTATGCGTTATGCGTTATGCGTCATGCGTTATGCGTTATTCGTTATGCGTTATGAGTTATGCGTTATGCGTTATGCGTTATGCGTTATGCGTTATGCGTTATGCGTTATGCTTTATTCGTTATGCGTGATCCGTTATGCGTTATGCGTTATTCGTTATGAGTTATAAGTTATGCGTAATGCGTTCTGCGTTATGCGTTATGCGTTATGCGTTGTGCGTTGTGCATTATGTGTTATGCGCTATGCGTTATGGGTTATGGGTTATGCGTTATGCGTTATGCAGTTTGCGTTATGCGCAGGCGTTATGCGTCATGAGTTATAAGTTATGCGTTATGCGTTATGCGTTATGCGTTATGCGTTATGCGTTATGCGTTATATGTTATGCGTTATGCGTTATGCGTTATGCGTCATGCGTTATGCGTTATGCGTTATGCTTTATTCGTTATGCGTGATCCGTTATGCGTTATGCGTTATGCGTTATGCGTTATGCGTTATGCGTTGTGCATTATGCGTTATGCGTTATGCATTATGCGTTATGCATTTTGCGTTATGCGTTATGCGTTATTCGTTATGAGTTATAAGTTATGCGTAATGCGTTCTGCGTTATGCGTTATGCGTTATGCGTTGTGCATTATGTGTTATGCGCTATGCGTTATGGGTTATGGGTTATGCGTTATGCGTTATGCAGTTTGCGTTATGCGCCATGCGTTATGCGTTATGAGTTATAAGTTATGCGTCATGCGTTATGCGTTATTCGTTATACGTTATGCGTTATGAGTTATGCGTTATGCGTTATGCGTTATGCGTTATGCGTTATGCGTTATGCGTTATGCGTTATGCGTTATGCGTTGTGCATTATGCGTTATGCGTTATGCATTATGCGTTATGCGTTATGCCTTTTGCGTTATGCGTTATGCCTTTTGCGTTATGCGTTATACGTTATGCGTTATGCGTTTTGCGTTATAGGTTATGCGATATGCGTTATGCGTTATGCATTGTGCGTTGTGCGTTCTGCGTTATGGGTTATGGGTTATGCGTTATGCTTTATGCGTAATGCGATCTGCGTTATGCGTTATGCGTTATGCGTTGTGCATTATGTGTTATGCGCTATGCGTTATGGGTTATGGGTTATGCGTTATGCGTTATGCAGTTTGCGTTATGCGCCATGCGTTATGCGTTATGAGTTATAAGTTATGCGTCATGCGTTATGCGTTATTCGTTATGCGTTATGCGTTATGAGTTATGCGTTATGCGTTATGCGTTATGCGTTATGCGTTGTGCGTTGTGCATTATGTGTTATGCGCTATGCGTTATGGGTTATGGGTTATGCGTTATGCGTTATGCAGTTTGCGTTATGCGCCATGCGTTATGCGTCATGAGTTATAAGTTATGCGTTATGCGTTATGCGTTATGCGTTATGCGTTATATGTTATGCGTTATGCGTTATGCGTTATGCGTCATGCGTTATGCGTTATTCGTTATGCGTTATGAGTTATGCGTTATGCGTTATGCGTTATGCGTTATGCGTTATGCGTTATGCTTTATTCGTTATGCGTGATCCGTTATGCGTTATGCGTTATTCGTTATGAGTTATAAGTTATGCGTAATGCGTTCTGCGTTATGCGTTATGCGTTATGCGTTGTGCGTTGTGCATTATGTGTTATGCGCTATGCGTTATGGGTTATGGGTTATGCGTTATGCGTTATGCAGTTTGCGTTATGCGCAGGCGTTATGCGTCATGAGTTATAAGTTATGCGTTATGCGTTATGCGTTATGCGTTATGCGTTATGCGTTATATGTTATGCGTTATGCGTTATGCGTTATGCGTCATTCGTTATGCGTTATTCGTTATGCGTTATGCGTTATGAGTTATGCGTTATGCGTTATGCGTTATGCGTTATGCGTTATGCGTTATGCGTTATGCGTTATGCGTTATGCTTTATTCGTTATGCGTGATCCGTTATGCGTTTGGCGTTATGCGTTATGTGTTATGAGGTATGAGTTATAAGTTATGCGTAATGCGTTATGCGTTATGCGTTATGCGTTATGCCTTTGCGTTATGCGTTATGCGTTATGCGTTATGCGTTATGCGTTATGCGTTATGCTTTATTCGTTATGCGTGATCCGTTATGCGTTAGGCGTTATGCGTTGTGCGTCCTGCGTTGTGGGTTATGGTTATGCGTTATGCTTTATGCGTTATGCATTTTGCGTTCTGTGTTATGCGTTATTCGTTATGAGTTAAAAGTTATGCTTAATGCGTTATGCGTTATGCATTATGCGTTGTGCATTATGTGTTATGCGCTATGTGTTATGGGTTATGGGTTATGCGTTATGCGTTAAGCAGTTTGCGTTATGCGCCATGCGTTATGCGTTATGAGTTATAAGTTATGCGTTATGCGTTATGCGTTATGCGTTATATGTTATGCGTTATGCGTTATGCGTTATGCGTTATGCGTTATGCGTTATGCTTTATGCGTTATGCGTGATCCGTTATGCGTTATGCGTTATGCGTTATGCCTTTTGCGTTATGCGTTATGAGTTATAAGTTATGCGTTATGCGTTATGCTTTATGCGTTATGCGTTATGCGTTATGCGTTATGCGTTATGCCTTTTGCGTTATGCGTTATGCGTTATGAGTTTTGCGTTATACGTTATTCGGTATTTGTTATGCGTTGTGCATTATACGTTATGCGTTATGGGTTATGATTTTTGCGTTACGCGATATGCGTTATGCCTTTTACGTTATGCGTTATGCGTTATTCGTTATGAGTTATAAGTTATGCGGAATGCGTTATGCGTTATGCGTTATGCATTATGCGTTGTGCATTATGTGTTATGCGTTATGCGTTATGGGTTATGGGTTATGCGTTATGCGTTATGCGTTATGCGTTATGCGTTATGCGTTATGCGTTATGCGTTGTGCATTATGCGTTATGCGTTATGCATTATGCGTTATGCGTTATGCCTTTTGCGTTATGCGTTATGCCTTTTGCGTTATGCGTTATACGTTATGCGTAATGCGTTTTGCGTTATAGGTTATGCGATATGCGTTATGCGTTATGCATTGTGCGTTGTGCGTTCTGCGTTATGGGTTATGGGTTATGCGTTATGCTTTATGCGTTATGCATTTTGCGTTATGCGTTATGCGTTATTCGTTATGAGTTATAAGTTATGCGTAATGCGTTCTGCGTTATGCGTTATGCGTTATGCGTTGTGCATTATGTGTTATGCGCTATGCGTTATGGGTTATGGGTTATGCGTTATGCGTTATGCAGTTTGCGTTATGCGCCATGCGTTATGCGTTATGAGTTATAAGTTATGCGTCATGCGTTATGCGTTATTCGTTATACGTTATGCGTTATGAGTTATGCGTTATGCGTTATGCGTTATGCGTTATGCGTTATGCGTTAT
This sequence comes from Lasioglossum morio, assembly GCA_916610235.2. Classification (NCBI taxonomy): domain Eukaryota; kingdom Metazoa; phylum Arthropoda; class Insecta; order Hymenoptera; family Halictidae; genus Lasioglossum; species Lasioglossum morio. Next base: position 1,406,399 of record CAKAJA020000151.1, on the reverse strand, counting down.
GCGTTATGCGTTATGCTTTATTCGTTATGCGTGATCCGTTATGCGTTAGGCGTTATGCGTTGTGCGTTGTGCGTCCTGCGTTATGGGTTATGGGTTATGCGTTATGCTTTATGCGTTATGCATTTTGCGTTCTGCGTTATGCGTTATTCGTTATGAGTTAAAAGTTATGCTTAATGCGTTATGCGTTATGCGTTATGCATTATGCGTTGTGCATTATGTGTTATGCGCTATGCGTTATGGGTTATGGGTTATGCGTTATGCGTTATGCAGTTTGCGTTATGCGCCATGCGTTATGCGTTATGAGTTATAAGTTATGCGTTATGCGTTATGCGTTATGCGTTATGCGTTATGCGTTATGCGTTATATGTTATGCGTTATGCGTTATGCGTTATGCGTTATGCGTTATGCGTTATGCGTTATGCTTTATGCGTTATGCGTGATCCGTTATGCGTTAGGCGTTATGCGTTATGCGTTATGAGTTATGAGTTATAAGTTATGCGTAATGCGTAATGCGTTATGCGTTATGCGTTATGCGTTGTGCATTATACGTTATGCGTTGTGCGTTATGCGTTATGGGTTATGGGTTATGTGTTATGCGTTATGCGTTATGCGTTATGCGTTATGCGTTATGCGTTCTGCGTTATGGGTTATGAGTTATGCTTTATGCGTTATGCTTTATGCGTTATGCGTTATGCGTTATGCCTTATGCGTTATGCGTTATGCGTTATGCCTTTTGCGTTATGCGTTATGAGTTATAAGTTATGCGTTATGCGTTATGCTTTATGCGTTATGCGTTATGCGTTATGCGTTATGCGTTATGCCTTTTGCGTTATGCGTTATGCGTTATGAGTTTTGCGTTATACGTTATGCGGTATTCGTTATGCGTTGTGCATTATACGTTATGCGTTATGCGTTATGGGTTATGATTTTTGCGTTATGCGATATGCGTTATGCCTTTTACGTTATGCGTTATGCGTTATTCGTTATGAGTTATAAGTTATGCGTAATGCGTTATGCGTTATGCGTTATGCGTTCTGCGTTATGGGTTATGAGTTATGCTTTATGCGTTATGCTTTATGCGTTATGCGTTATGCGTTATGCGTTATGCGTTTTGCGTTATAGGTTATGCGATATGCGTTATGCGTTATGCGTTATGCGTTATGTGTTATGAATTGTGCGTTGTGCGTTCTGCGTTATAGGTTATGCGATATGCGTTATGCGTTATGCGTTATGCGTTTTGCGTTATAGGTTATGCGATATGCGTTATGCGTTATACGTTATGCGTTATGCGTTTTGCGTTATAGGTTATGCGATATGCGTTATGCGTTATGCATTGTGCGTTGTGCGTTCTGCGTTATAGGTTATGCGATATGCGTTATGCGTTATGCGTTATGCGTTTTGCGTTATAGGTTATGCGATATGCGTTATGCGTTATGCGTTATGCGTTATGTGTTATGAATTGTGCGTTGTGCGTTCTGCGTTATGGGTTATGGGTTATGGTTTATGCGTTATGCTTTATGCGTTATGCTTTATGCGTAATGCTTTATGCGTTATGCGTTATGCGGTATGCGTTATGCGTTATGCGTTATGCCTTTTGCGTTATGCGTTGTGCGTTATGAGTTTTGCGTTATACGTTATGCGGTATTCGTTATGCGTTATGCATTATGCGTTAACGTTATGCGTTATGCCTTTTGCGTTATGCGTTTTGCGTTATGCGTTATGCGTTATGCGTTATGCGTTATGTGTTATGAATTGTGCGTTGTGCGTTCTGCGTTATGGGTTATGGGTTATGCGTTATGCTTTATGCGTTATGCATCTTGCGTTATGCGTTATTAGTTATGAGTTATGCGTTATGCGTTATGCTTTATGCGTTATGCGTGATCCGTTATGCGTTAGGCGTTATGCGTTATGCGTTATGCGTTATGCGTTATGCGTTATGCGTTATGCGTTATGCGTTATGCGTTATTGGTTATGAATTATGCGTTATGCGATATGCGTTATGCCTTTTGCGTTATGCGTTATGCATTATGCGTTATGCGTTATGCGTTATGGGTTATGCATTATGCGTTATGCGTTATGCGTTATGCGTTATGCGTTATGCGTTATGCGTTATGCGTTATGCGTTATGCGTTATGCGTTATGCGTTATGCGTTATGCGTTCTGCGTTATGGGTTATGGGTTATGAGTTATGCTTTATGCGTTATGCTTTATGCGTTATGCGTTATGCGTTATGCCTTATGCGTTATGCGTTATGCGTTATGCGTTATGCCTTTTGCGTTATGCGTTATGAGTTATTAGTTATGCGTTATGCGTTATGCTTTATGCGTTATGCGTTATGCGTTATGCGTTATGCGTTATGCCTTTTGCGTTATGCGTTATGCGTTATGAGTTTTGCGTTATACGTTATGCGGTATTCGTTATGCGTTGTGCATTATACGTTATGCGTTATGCGTTATGGTTTATGATTTTTGCGTTATGCGATATGCGTTATGCCTTTTACGTTATGCGTTATTCGTTATGAGTTATAAGTTATGCGTAATGCGTTATGCGTTATGCGTTATGCATTATGCGTTGTGCATTATGTGTTATGCGTTATGCGTTATGGGTTATGGGTTATGCGTTATGCGTTATGCATTTTGCGTTATGCGCCATGAGTTATGCGTTATGAGTTATAAGTTATGCGTTATGCGTTATGCGTTATGCCTTTTGCGTTATGCGTTATGAGTTATAAGTTATGCGTTATGCGTTATGCTTTATGCGTTATGCGTTATGCGTTATGCGTTATGCGTTATGCCTTTTGCGTTATGCGTTATGCGTTATGAGTTTTGCGTTATACGTTATGCGGTATTCGTTATGCGTTGTGCATTATACGTTATGCGTTATGCGTTATGGGTTATGATTTTTGCGTTATGCGATATGCGTTATGCCTTTTACGTTATGCGTTATGCGTTATTCGTTATGAGTTATAAGTTATGCGTAATGCGTTATGCGTTATGCGTTATGCATTATGCGTTGTGCATTATGTGTTATGCGTTATGCGTTATGGGTTATGGGTTATGCGTTATGCGTTATGCATTTTGCGTTATGCGCCATGCGTTATGCGTTATGCGTTATGCGTTAAGCGTTATGCGTTATGCGTTATGCGTTATGCGTTATGCGTTATGCGTTATATGTTATGCGTTATGCGTTCTGCGTTATGGGTTATGGGTTATGGTTTATGCGTTATGCTTTATGCGTTATGCTTTATGCGTTATGCTTTATGCGTTATGCGTTATGCGGTATGAATTATGCGTTATGCCTCTTGCGTTATGCGTTATGCGTTATGAGTTTTGCGTTATACGTTATGCGGTATTCGTTATGCGTTGTGCATTATACGTTATGCGTTATGGGTTATGATTTTTGCGTTATGCGATATGCGTTATGCCTTTTACGTTATGCGTTATGCGTTATTCGTTATGAGTTATAAGTTATGCGTAATGCGTTATGCGTTATGCGTTATGCATTATGCGTTGTGCATTATGTGTTATGCGTTATGCGTTATGCGTTATGCGTTATGCGTTATGCGTTATGCGTTATGCGTTATGCGTTATGCGTTATGCGTTATGCGTTATATGTTATGCGTTATGCGTTATGCGTTATGCGTCATGCGTTATGCGTTATGCGTTATACGTTATGCGTTATGCGTTATGAGTTATGCGTTATGCGCTATGCGTTATACGTGATCCGTTATGCGTTTGGCGTTATGCGTTATGTGTTATGAGTTATGAGTTATAAGTTATGCGTAATGCGTTATGCGTTATGCGTTATGCGTTATGCGTTATGCCTTTGCGTTATGCGTTTTGCGTTATGCGTTATGATTTATGCGTGATCCGTTATGCGTTAGGCGTTATGCGTTATGCGTTATAGGTTATGAGTTATAAGTTATGCGTAATGCGTTATGCGTTATGCGTTATGCGTTATGCGTTATGCGTTATGCGTTATGCGTTATGCGTTATGCGTTATGCGATATGCCTTTTGCGTTATGCGTTATACGTTATGCGTTATGCGTTTTGCGTTTTGCGTTATGAGTTAAGCGTTATGCGTTTTGCGTTATACGTTATGCGTTATGCGTTTTGCGTTATAGGTTATGCGATATGCGTTATGCGTTATGCGTTATGCGTTATGCGTTTTGCGTTATAGGTTATGCGATATGCGTTATGCGTTATGCGTTATGCGTTATGTGTTATGAATTGTGCGTTGTGCGTTCTGCGTTATGGGTTATGGGTTATGGTTTATGCGTTATGCTTTATGCGTTATGCTTTATGCGTAATGCTTTATGCGTTATGCGTTATGCGTTATGCGTTATGCGTTATGCGTTATGCGTTATGCGTTATGCCTTTTGCGTTATGCGTTATGCGTTATGAGTTTTGCGTTATACGTTATGCGGTATTCGTTATGCGTTATGCATTATGCGTTAACGTTATGCGTTATGCCTTTTGCGTTATGCGTTTTGCGTTATGCGTTATGCGTTATGCGTTATGCGTTATGCGTTATGCATTTTGCGTTATGCGTTATTAGTTATGAGTTATGTTTTATGCGTTATGCTTTATGCGTTATGCGTTAGGCGTTATGCGTTATGCGTTATGCTTTATGCGTTATGCGTTATGCGTTATGCGTTATGCGTTATGGGTTATGAATTATGCGTTATGCGATATGCGTTATGCCTTTTGCGTTATGCGTTATGCATTATGCGTTATGCGTTATGCGTTATGCGTTATGCGTTATGCATTATGCGTTATGCGTTATGCGTTATGCGTTATGCGTTATGCTTTTTGCGTTATGCGCCATGCGTTATGCGTTATGAGTTATGCGTTATGCGTTATGCGTTATGCGTTATGCGTTATGCGTTATGCGTTATGCGTTATGCGTTATGCGTTATGCGTTATGCGTTATGCGTTATGCGTTATGCGTTATGCGTTATGCGTTATGCGTTCTGCGTTATGGGTTATGAGTTATGCTTTATGCGTTATGCTTTATGCGTTATGCGTTATGCGTTATGCCTTTTGCGTTATGCGTTATGCGTTATGCCTTTTGCGTTATGCGTTATGAGTTATAAGTTATGCGTTATGCGTTATGCTTTATGCGTTATGCGTTATGCGTTATGCGTTATGCGTTATGCGTTATGCGTTATGCCTTTTGCGTTATGCGTTATGCGTTATGAGTTTTGCGTTATACGTTATGCGGTATTCGTTATGCGTTGTGCATTATACGTTATGCGTTATGCGTTATGGGTTATGATTTTTGCGTTATGCGATATGCGTTATGCCTTTTACGTTATGCGTTATGCGTTATTCGTTATGAGTTATAAGTTATGCGTAATGCGTTATGCGTTATGCGTTATGCATTATGCGTTGTGCATTATGTGTTATGCGTTATGCGTTATGGGTTATGGGTTATGCGTTATGCGTTATGCATTTTGCGTTATGCGCCATGAGTTATGCGTTATGAGTTATAAGTTATGCGTTATGCGTTATGCGTTATGCGTTATGCGTTATGCGTTATGCGTTATGCGTTATATGTTATGCGTTAGGCGTTATGCGTTATGCGTTATAGGTTATGAGTTATAAGTTATGCGTAATGCGTTATGCGTTATGCGTTATGCGTTATGCGTTGTGCATTATGCGTTATGCGTTATGCATTATGCGTTATGCGTTATGCCTTTTGCGTTATGCGTTATACGTTATGCGTTATGCGTTTTGCGTTATGAGTTATGCGTTATGCGTTTTGCGTTATACGTTATGCGTTATGCGTTTTGCGTTATAGGTTATGCGATATGCGTTATGCGTTATGAGTTGTGCGTTGTGCGTTCTGCGTTATGGGTTATTGGTTATGCGTTATGCTTTATGCGGTATGCATTTTGCGTTATGCGTTATTCGTTATGAGTTATAAGTTATGCGTAATGTTTTCTGCGTTATGCGTTATGCGTTATGCGTTATGCGTTATGCGTTATGCGTTATGCGTAATGCGTTATGCGTTATTCGTTATGCGTTATGCGTTATGAGTTATGCGTTATGCGTTATGCGTTATGCGTTATGCGTTTTGCGTTATGCTTTATGATTTATGCGTTATGCGTGATCCGTTATGCGTTAGGCGTTATGCGTTATGCGTTATAGGTTATGAGTTATAAGTTATGCGTAATGCGTTATGCGTTGTGCGTTATGCGTTATGCGTTATGCGTTGTGCATTATGCGTTATGCGTTATGCATTATGCGTTACGCGTTATGCCTTTTGCGTTATGCGTTATACGTTATGCGTTATGCGTTTTGCGTTATGGGTTATGCGTTATGCTTTATGCGTTATGCATTTTGCGTTCTGCGTTATGCGTTATTCGTTATGAGTTAAAAGTTATGCTTAATGCGTTATGCGTTATGCGTTATGCATTATGCGTTGTGCATTATGTGTTATGCGCTATGCGTTATGGGTTATGGGTTATGCGTTATGCGTTATGCAGTTTGCGTTATGCGCCATGCGTTATGCGTTATGAGTTATAAGTTATGCGTTATGCGTTATGCGTTATGCGTTATGCGTTATATGTTATGCGTTATGCGTTATGCGTTATGCGTTATGCGTTATGCTGTATGCGTTATGCGTGATCCGTTATGCGTTATGCGTTATGGGTTATGATTTTTGCGTTATGCGATATGCGTTATGCCTTTTACGTTATGCGTTATGCGTTATTCGTTATGAGTTATAAGTTATGCGTAATGCGTTATGCGTTATGCGTTATGCGTTATGCGTTGTGCATTATGCGTTATGCGTTATGCATTATGCGTTGTGCATTATGTGTTATGCGTTATGCGTTATGGGTTATGGGTTATGCGTTATGCGTTATGCGTTATGCGTTATGCGTTATGCGTTATACGTTATGCGTTATGCGTTTTGCGTTATGAGTTATGCGATATGCGTTTTGCGTTATACGTTATTCGTTATGCGTTATGCGTTTTGCGTTATAGGTTATGCGATATGCGTTATGCGTTATGCGTTGTGCGTTGTGCGTTCTGCGTTATGGGTTATGGGTTATGCGTTATGCTTTATGCGTTATGCATTTTGCGTTATGCGTTATGCGTTATTCGTTATGAGTTATAAGTTATGCGTAATGCGTTCTGCGTTATGCGTTATGCGTTATGCGTTATGCGTTGTGCATTATGTGTTATGCGCTATGCGTTATGGGTTATGGGTTATGCGTTATGCGTTATGCAGTTTGCGTTATGCGCCATGCGTTATGCGTTATGAGTTATAAGTTATGCGTTATGCGTTATGCGTTATGCGTTATGCGTTATGCGTTATGGGTTATGCGTTATGCGTTGTGCATTATGTGTTATGCGCTATGCGTTATGGGTTATGGGTTATGCGTTATGCGTTATGCAGTTTGCGTTATGCGCCATGCGTTATGCGTTATGAGTTATAAGTTATGCGTTATGTGTTATGCGTTATGCGTTATGCGTTATGCGTTATGCCTTTTGCGTTATGCGTTATACGTTATGCGTTATGCGTTATATGTTATGCGTTATGCGTTATGCGTTATGCTTCATGCGTTATGCGTTATTCGTTATGCGTTATGCGTTATGCGTTATGAGTTATGCGTTATGCGTTATGCGTTATGCTTTATGCGTTATGCGTGATCCGTTATGCGTTAGGCGTTATGCGTTGTGCGTTGTGCGTCCTGCGTTATGGGTTATGGGTTATGCGTTATGCTTTATGCGTTAGGCATTTTGCGTTCTGCGTTATGCGTTATTCGTTATGAGTTAAAAGTTATGCTTAATGTGTTATGCGTTATGCGTCATGCGTTATGCGTTATGCGGTATACGTTATGCGTTATGCGTTATGAGTTATGCGTTATGCGTTATGCGTTATGCGTTATGCGTTATGCGTTATGCGTTATGCGTTATGCGTTATGCGTTATGCGTTATGCGTTATGCGTTATGCGTTATGCGTTATGCTTTATGCGTTATGCGTGATCCGTTATGCGTTTGGCGTTATGCGTTATGTGTTATGAGGTATGAGTTATAAGTTATGCGTAATGCGTTATGCGTTATGCGTTATGCGTTATGCCTTTGCGTTATGCGTTATGCGTTTTGCGTTATGCGTTATGATTTATGCGTTATGCGTGATCCGTTATGCGTTAGGCGTTATGCGTTATGCGTTATAGGTTATGAGTTATAAGTTATGCGTAATGCGTTATGCGTTATGCGTTATGCGTTATGCGTTGTGCATTATGCGTTATGCGTTATGCATTATGCGTTGTGCATTATGTGTTATGCGTTATGCGTTATGGGTTATGGGTTATGCGTTATGCGTTATGGATTTTGCGTTATGCGCCATGAGTTATGCGTTATGAGTTATAAGTTATGCGTTATGCGTTATGCGTTATGCCTTTTGCGTTATGCGTTATGAGTTATAAGTTATGCGTTATGCGTTATGCTTTATGCGTTATGCGTTATGCGTTATGCGTTATGCGTTATGCGTTATGCGTTATGCCTTTTGCGTTATGCGTTATGCGTTATGAGTTATAAGTTATACGTTATGCGGTATTCGTTATGCGTTGTGCATTATACGTTATGCGTTATGCGTTATGGGTTATGATTTTTGCGTTATGCGATATGCGTTATGCCTTTTACGTTATGCGTTATGCGTTATTCGTTATGAGTTATAAGTTATGCGTAATGCGTTATGCGTTATGCGTTATGCATTATGCGTTGTGCATTATGTGTTATGCGTTATGCGTTATGGGTTATGGGTTATGCGTTATGCGTTATGCATTTTGCGTTATGCGCCATGCGTTATGCGTTATGAGTTATAAGTTATGCGTTATGCGTTATGCGTTAAGCGTTATGCGTTATGCGTTATGCGTTATGCGTTATGCGTTATGCGTTATGCGTTATATGTTATGCGTTATGCGTTCTGCGTTATGGGTTATGGGTTATGGTTTATGCGTTATGCTTTATGCGTTATGCTTTATGCGTTATGCGTTATGCGGTATGCGTTATGCGTTATGCGTTGTGCATTATGTGTTATGCGCTATGCGTTATGGGTTATGGGTTATGCGTTATGCGTTATGCAGTTTGCGTTATGCGCCATGCGTTATGCGTTATGAGTTATAAGTTATGCGTTATGCGTTATGCGTTATGCGTTATGCGTTATGCGTTATGCGTTATGCGTTATGCATTATGCGTTGTGCATTATGTGTTATGCATTATGCGTTATGCGTTATGGGTTATACGTTATGCGTTATGCGTTATGGGTTATGATTTTTGCGTTATGCGATATGCGTTATGCCTTTTACGTTATGCGTTATGCGTTATTCGTTATGAGTTATAAGTTATGCGTAATGCGTTATGCGTTATGCGTTATGCATTATGCGTTGTGCATTATGTGTTATGCGTTATGCGTTATGGGTTATGGGTTATGCGTTATGCGTTATGCATTTTGCGTTATGCGCCATGCGTTATGCGTTATGCGTTATGCGTTAAGCGTTATGCGTTATGCGTTATGCGTTATGCGTTATGCGTTATGCGTTATATGTTATGCGTTATGCGTTCTGCGTTATGGGTTATGGGTTATGGTTTATGCGTTATGCTTTATGCGTTATGCTTTATGCGTTATGCTTTATGCGTTATGCGTTATGCGGTATGAATTATGCGTTATGCCTCTTGCGTTATGCGTTATGCGTTATGAGTTTTGCGTTATACGTTATGCGGTATTCGTTATGCGTTGTGCATTATACGTTATGCGTTATGGGTTATGATTTTTGCGTTATGCGATATGCGTTATGCCTTTTACGTTATGCGTTATTCGTTATGAGTTATAAGTTATGCGTAATGCGTTATGCGTTATGCGTTATGCATTATGCGTTGTGCATTATGTGTTATGCGTTATGCGTTATGCGTTATGGGTTATGCGTTATGCGTTATGCGTTATGCGTTATGCGTTATGCGTTATGCGTTATGCGTTATATGTTATGCGTTATGCGTTATGCGTTATGCGTCATGCGTTATGCGTTATGCGTTATACGTTATGCGTTATGCGTTATGAGTTATGCGTTATGCGCTATGCGTTATACGTGATCCGTTATGCGTTTGGCGTTATGCGTTATGTGTTATGAGTTATGAGTTATAAGTTATGCGTAATGCGTTATGCGTTATGCGTTATGCGTTATGCGTTATGCCTTTGCGTTATGCGTTTTGCGTTATGCGTTATGATTTATGCGTGATCCGTTATGCGTTAGGCGTTATGCGTTATGCGTTATAGGTTATGAGTTATAAGTTATGCGTAATGCGTTATGCGTTATGCGTTATGCGTTATGCGTTGTGCATTATGCGTTATGCGTTATGCGTTATGCGTTATGCGATATGCCTTTTGCGTTATGCGTTATACGTTATGCGTTATGCGTTTTGCGTTTTGCGTTATGAGTTAAGCGTTATGCGTTTTGCGTTATACGTTATGCGTTATGCGTTTTGCGTTATAGGTTATGCGATATGCGTTATGCGTTATGCGTTATGCGTTATGCGTTATGCGTTATATGTTATGCGATATGCGTTATGCGTTATGCGTTATGCGTTATGTGTTATGAATTGTGCGTTGTGCGTTCTGCGTTATGGGTTATGGGTTATGGTTTATGCGTTATGCTTTATGCGTTATGCTTTATGCGTAATGCTTTATGCGTTATGCGTTATGCGTTATGCGTTATGCGTTATGCGTTATGCGTTATGCGTTATGCCTTTTGCGTTATGCGTTATGCGTTATGAGTTTTGCGTTATACGTTATGCGGTATTCGTTATGCGTTATGCATTATGCGTTAACGTTATGCGTTATGCCTTTTGCGTTATGCGTTTTGCGTTATGCGTTATGCGTTATGCGTTATGCTTTATGCGTTATGCATTTTGCGTTATGCGTTATTAGTTATGAGTTATGTTTTATGCGTTATGCTTTATGCGTTATGCGTTAGGCGTTATGCGTTATGCGTTATGTTTTATGCGTTATGCGTTATGCGTTATGCGTTATGCGTTATGGGTTATGAATTATGCGTTATGCGATATGCGTTATGCCTTTTGCGTTATGCGTTATGCATTATGCGTTATGCGTTATGCGTTATGGGTTATGGGTTATGCATTATGCGTTATGCGTTATGCGTTATGCGTTATGCGTTATGCGTTATGCGTTATGCGTTATGCGTTGTGCGTTGTGCGTTCTGCGTTATGGGTTATGGGTTATGCGTTATGCTTTATGCGTTATGCATTTTGCGTTATGCGTTATGCGTTATTCGTTATGAGTTATAAGTTATGCGTAATGCGTTCTGCGTTATGCGTTATGCGTTATGCGTTATGCGTTGTGCATTATGTGTTATGCGCTATGCGTTATGGGTTATGGGTTATGCGTTATGCGTTATGCAGTTTGCGTTATGCGCCATGCGTTATGCGTTATGAGTTATAAGTTATGCGTTATGCGTTATGCGTTATGCGTTATGCGTTATGCGTTATGCGTTATGCATTATGCGTTGTGCATTATGTGTTATGCATTATGCGTTATGCGTTATGGGTTATACGTTATGCGTTATGCGTTATGGGTTATGATTTTTGCGTTATGCGATATGCGTTATGCCTTTTACGTTATGCGTTATGCGTTATTCGTTATGAGTTATAAGTTATGCGTAATGCGTTATGCGTTATGCGTTATGCATTATGCGTTGTGCATTATGTGTTATGCGTTATGCGTTATGGGTTATGGGTTATGCGTTATGCGTTATGCATTTTGCGTTATGCGCCATGCGTTATGCGTTATGCGTTATGCGTTAAGCGTTATGCGTTATGCGTTATGCGTTATGCGTTATGCGTTATGCGTTATATGTTATGCGTTATGCGTTCTGCGTTATGGGTTATGGGTTATGGTTTATGCGTTATGCTTTATGCGTTATGCTTTATGCGTTATGCTTTATGCGTTATGCGTTATGCGGTATGAATTATGCGTTATGCCTCTTGCGTTATGCGTTATGCGTTATGAGTTTTGCGTTATACGTTATGCGGTATTCGTTATGCGTTGTGCATTATACGTTATGCGTTATGGGTTATGATTTTTGCGTTATGCGATATGCGTTATGCCTTTTACGTTATGCGTTATGCGTTATTCGTTATGAGTTATAAGTTATGCGTAATGCGTTATGCGTTATGCATTATGCGTTGTGCATTATGTGTTATGCGTTATGCGTTATGCGTTATGGGTTATGCGTTATGCGTTATGCGTTATGCGTTATGCGTTATGCGTTATGCGTTATGCGTTATATGTTATGCGTTATGCGTTATGCGTTATGCGTCATGCGTTATGCGTTATGCGTTATACGTTATGCGTTATGCGTTATGAGTTATGCGTTATGCGCTATGCGTTATACGTGATCCGTTATGCGTTTGGCGTTATGCGTTATGTGTTATGAGTTATGAGTTATAAGTTATGCGTAATGCGTTATGCGTTATGCGTTATGCGTTATGCGTTATGCCTTTGCGTTATGCGTTTTGCGTTATGCGTTATGATTTATGCGTGATCCGTTATGCGTTAGGCGTTATGCGTTATGCGTTATAGGTTATGAGTTATAAGTTATGCGTAATGCGTTATGCGTTATGCGTTATGCGTTATGCGTTGTGCATTATGCGTTATGCGTTATGCGTTATGCGTTATGCGATATGCCTTTTGCGTTATGCGTTATACGTTATGCGTTATGCGTTTTGCGTTATGAGTTAAGCGTTATGCGTTTTGCGTTATACGTTATGCGTTATGCGTTTTGCGTTATAGGTTATGCGATATGCGTTATGCGTTATGCGTTATGCGTTATGCGTTTTGCGTTATAGGTTATGCGATATGCGTTATGCGTTATGCGTTATGCGTTATGTGTTATGAATTGTGCGTTGTGCGTTCTGCGTTATGGGTTATGGGTTATGGTTTATGCGTTATGCTTTATGCGTTATGCTTTATGCGTAATGCTTTATGCGTTATGCGTTATGCGTTATGCGTTATGCGTTATGCGTTATGCGTTATGCGTTATGCCTTTTGCGTTATGCGTTATGCGTTATGAGTTTTGCGTTATACGTTATGCGGTATTCGTTATGCGTTATGCATTATGCGTTAACGTTATGCGTTATGCCTTTTGCGTTATGCGTTTTGCGTTATGCGTTATGCGTTATGCGTTATGCTTTATGCGTTATGCATTTTGCGTTATGCGTTATTAGTTATGAGTTATGTTTTATGCGTTATGCTTTATGCGTTATGCGTTAGGCGTTATGCGTTATGCGTTATGTTTTATGCGTTATGCGTTATGCGTTATGCGTTATGCGTTATGGGTTATGAATTATGCGTTATGCGATATGCGTTATGCCTTTTGCGTTATGCGTTATGCATTATGCGTTATGCGTTATGCGTTATGGGTTATGGGTTATGCATTATGCGTTATGCGTTATGCGTTATGCGTTATGCGTTATGCTTTTTGCGTTATGCGCCATGCGTTATGAGTTATGCTTTATGCGTTATGCTTTATGCGTTATGCGTTATGCGTTATGCCTTTTGCGTTATGCGTTATGCGTTATGCCTTTTGCGTTATGCGTTATGAGTTATAAGTTATGCGTTATGCGTTATGCGTTATGCTTTATGCGTTATGCGTTATGCGTTATGCGTTATGCGTTATGCGTTATGCGTTATGCGTTATGCCTTTTGCGTTATGCGTTATGCGTTATGAGTTTTGCGTTATACGTTATGCGGTATTCGTTATGCGTTGTGCATTATACGTTATGCGTTATGCGTTATGGGTTATGATTTTTGCGTTATGCGATATGCGTTATGCCTTTTACGTTATGCGTTATGCGTTATTCGTTATGAGTTATAAGTTATGCGTAATGCGTTATGCGTTATGCGTTATGCATTATGCGTTGTGCATTATGTGTTATGCGTTATGCGTTATGGGTTATGGGTTATGCGTTATGCGTTATGCATTTTGCGTTATGCGCCATGAGTTATGCGTTATGAGTTATAAGTTATGCGTTATGCGTTATGCGTTATGCGTTATGCGTTATGCGTTATGCGTTATGCGTTATGCGTTATATGTTATGCGTTAGGCGTTATGCGTTATGCGTTATAGGTTATGAGTTATAAGTTATGCGTAATGCGTTATGCGTTATGCGTTATGCGTTATGCGTTGTGCATTATGCGTTATGCGTTATGCATTATGCGTTATGCGTTATGCCTTTTGCGTTATGCGTTATACGTTATGCGTTATGCGTTTTGCGTTATGAGTTATGCGTTATGCGTTTTGCGTTATACGTTATGCGTTATGCGTTTTGCGTTATAGGTTATGCGATATGCGTTATGCGTTATGCGTTGTGCGTTGTGCGTTCTGCGTTATGGGTTATTGGTTATGCGTTATGCTTTATGCGGTATGCATTTTGCGTTATGCGTTATTCGTTATGAGTTATAAGTTATGCGTAATGTTTTCTGCGTTATGCGTTATGCGTTATGCGTTGTGCGTTATGCGTTATGCGTTATGCGTTATGCGTTATGCGTTATTCGTTATGCGTTATGCGTTATGAGTTATGCGTTATGCGTTATGCGTTATGCGTTATGCGTTTTGCGTTATGCTTTATGATTTATGCGTTATGCGTGATCCGTTATGCGTTAGGCGTTATGCGTTATGCGTTATAGGTTATGAGTTATAAGTTATGCGTAATGCGTTATGCGTTGTGCGTTATGCGTTATGCGTTATGCGTTGTGCATTATGCGTTATGCGTTATGCATTATGCGTTACGCGTTATGCCTTTTGCGTTATGCGTTATACGTTATGCGTTATGCGTTTTGCGTTATGGGTTATGGGTTATGCGTTATGCGTTATGCAGTTTGCGTTATGCGCCATGCGTTATGCGTTATGCATTATGCGTTGTGCATTATGTGTTATGCGCTATGCGTTATGGGTTATGGGTTATGCGTTATGCGTTATGCAGTTTGCGTTATGCGCCATGCGTTATGCGTTATGAGTTATAAGTTATGCGTTATGCGTTATGCGTTATGCGTTATGCGTTATATGTTATGCGTTATGCGTTATGCGTTATGCGTTATGCGTTATGCTGTATGCGTTATGCGTGATCCGTTATGCGTTATGCGTTATGGGTTATGATTTTTGCGTTATGCGATATGCGTTATGCCTTTTACGTTATGCGTTATGCGTTATTCGTTATGAGTTATAAGTTATGCGTAATGCGTTATGCGTTATGCGTTATGCGTTATGCGTTGTGCATTATGCGTTATGCGTTATGCATTATGCGTTGTGCATTATGTGTTATGCGTTATGCGTTATGGGTTATGGGTTATGCGTTATGCGTTATGCGTTATGCCTTTTGCGTTATGCGTTATACGTTATGCGTTATGCGTTTTGCGTTATGAGTTATGCGTTATGCGTTTTGCGTTATACGTTATACGTTATGCGTTATGCGTTTTGCGTTATAGGTTATGCGATATGCGTTATGCGTTATGCGTTGTGCGTTGTGCGTTCTGCGTTATGGGTTATGGGTTATGCGTTATGCTTTATGCGTTATGCATTTTGCGTTATGCGTTATGCGTTATTCGTTATGAGTTATAAGTTATGCGTAATGCGTTCTGCGTTATGCGTTATGCGTTATGCGTTATGCGTTGTGCATTATGTGTTATGCGCTATGCGTTATGGGTTATGGGTTATGCGTTATGCGTTATGCAGTTTGCGTTATGCGCCATGCGTTATGCGTTATGAGTTATAAGTTATGCGTTATGCGTTATGCGTTATGCGTTATGCGTTATGCGTTATGCGTTATGCGTTATGCGTTGTGCATTATGTGTTATGCGCTATGCGTTATGGGTTATGGGTTATGCGTTATGCGTTATGCAGTTTGCGTTATGCGCCATGCGTTATGCGTTATGAGTTATAAGTTATGCGTTATGTGTTATGCGTTATGCGTTATGCGTTATGCGTTATGCCTTTTGCGTTATGCGTTATACGTTATGCGTTATGCGTTATATGTTATGCGTTATGCGTTATGCGTTATGCTTCATGCGTTATGCGTTATTCGTTATGCGTTATGCGTTATGAGTTATGCGTTATGCGTTATGCGTTATGCTTTATGCGTTATGCGTGATCCGTTATGCGTTAGGCGTTATGCGTTGTGCGTTGTGCGTCCTGCGTTATGGGTTATGGGTTATGCGTTATGCTTTATGCGTTAGGCATTTTGCGTTCTGCGTTATGCGTTATTCGTTATGAGTTAAAAGTTATGCTTAATGTGTTATGCGTTATGCGTCATGCGTTATGCGTTATGCGGTATACGTTATGCGTTATGCGTTATGAGTTATGCGTTATGCGTTATGCGTTATGCGTTATGCGTTATGCGTTATGCGTTATGCGTTATGCGTTATGCGTTATGCGTTATGCGTTATGCGTTATGCGTTATGCTTTATGCGTTATGCGTGATCCGTTATGCGTTTGGCGTTATGCGTTATGCGTTATGCTTTTTGCGTTATGCGCCATGCGTTATGCGTTATGCGTTATGCGTTATGCGTTATTCGTTATGCGTTATGCCTTTTGCGTTATGCGTTATGCGTTTTGCGTTATGCGTGATCCGTTATGCGTTAGGCGTTATGCGTTATGCGTTATAGGTTATGAGTTATAAGTTATGCGTAATGCGTTATGCGTTATGCGTTATGCGTTATGCGTTGTGCATTATGCGTTATGCGTTATGCATTATGCGTTGTGCATTATGTGTTATGCGTTATGCGTTATGGGTTATGGGTTATGCGTTATGCGTTATGGATTTTGCGTTATGCGCCATGAGTTATGCGTTATGAGTTATAAGTTATGCGTTATGCGTTATGAGTTATGCCTTTTGCGTTATGCGTTATGAGTTATAAGTTATGCGTTATGCGTTATGCTTTATGCGTTATGCGTTATGCGTTATGCGTTATGCGTTATGCGTTATGCGTTATGCCTTTTGCGTTATGCGTTATGCGTTATGACTTTTGCGTTATACGTTATGCGGTATTCGTTATGCGTTGTGCATTATACGTTATGCGTTATGCGTTATGGGTTATGATTTTTGCGTTATGCGATATGCGTTATGCCTTTTACGTTATGCGTTATGCGTTATTCGTTATGAGTTATAAGTTATGCGTAATGCGTTATGCGTTATGCGTTATGCATTATGCGTTGTGCATTATGTGTTATGCGTTATGCGTTATGGGTTATGGGTTATGCGTTATGCGTTATGCATTTTGCGTTATGCGCCATGCGTTATGCGTTATGAGTTATAAGTTATGCGTTATGCGTTATGCGTTAAGCGTTATGCGTTATGCGTTATGCGTTATGCGTTATGCGTTATGCGTTATGCGTTATATGTTATGCGTTATGCGTTCTGCGTTATGGGTTATGGGTTATGGTTTATGCGTTATGCTTTATGCGTTATGCTTTATGCGTTATGCGTTATGCGGTATGCGTTATGCGTTATGCCTCTTGCGTTATGCGTTATGCGTTATGAGTTTTGCGTTATACGTTATGCGGTATTCGTTATGCGTTGTGCATTATACGTTATGCGTTATGGGTTATGATTTTTGCGTTATGCGATATGCGTTATGCCTTTTACGTTATGCGTTATGCGTTATTCGTTATGAGTTATAAGTTATGCGTAATGCGTTATGCGTTATGCGTTATGCATTATGCGTTGTGCATTATGTGTTATGCATTATGCGTTATGCGTTATGGGTTATACGTTATGCGTTATGCGTTTTGCGTTATAGGTTATGCGATATGCGTTATGCGTTATGCGTTGTGCGTTGTGCGTTCTGCGTTATGGGTTATGGGTTATGCGTTATGCTTTATGCGTTATGCATTTTGCGTTATGCGTTATGCGTTATTCGTTATGAGTTATAAGTTATGCGTAATGCGTTCTGCGTTATGCGTTATGCGTTATGCGTTATGCGTTGTGCATTATGTATTATGCGCTATGCGTTATGGGTTATGGGTTATGCGTTATGCGTTATGCAGTTTGCGTTATGCGCCATGCGTTATGCGTTATGAGTTATAAGTTATGCGTTATGCGTTATGCGTTATGCGTTATGCGTTATGCGTTATGCGTTATGCGTTGTGCATTATGGGTTATGCGTTATGCGTTATGGGTTATGGGTTATGCGTTATGCGTTATGGATTTTGCGTTATGCGCCATGAGTTATGCGTTATGAGTTATAAGTTATGCGTTATGCGTTATGCGTTATGCCTTTTGCGTTATGCGTTATGAGTTATAAGTTATGCGTTATGCGTTATGCGTTATGCGTTATGCGTTATGCGTTATGCGTTATGCGTTATGCGTTATGCCTTTTGCGTTATGCGTTATGCGTTATGAGTTTTGCGTTATACGTTATGCGGTATTCGTTATGCGTTGTGCATTATACGTTATGCGTTATGCGTTATGCGTTATGATTTTTGCGTTATGCGTTATGCGTTATGCCTTTTACGTTATGCGTTATTCGTTATGAGTTATAAGTTATGCGTAATGCATTATGCGTTATGCGTTATGCATTATGCGTTGTGCATTATGTGTTATGCGTTATGCGTTATGGGTTATGGGTTATGCGTTATGCGTTATGCATTTTGCGTTATGCGCCATGCGTTATGCGTTATGAGTTATAAGTTATGCGTTATGCGTTATGCGTTAAGCGTTATGCGTTATGCGTTATGCGTTATGCGTTATGCGTTATATGTTATGCGTTATGCGTTCTGCGTTATGGGTTATGGGTTATGGTTTATGCGTTATGCTTTATGCGTTATGCTTTATGCGTTATGCTTTATGCGTTATGCGTTATGCGGTATGCGTTATGCGTTATGCCTCTTGCGTTATGCGTTATGCGTTATGAGTTTTGCGTTATACGTTATGCGGTATTCGTTATGCGTTGTGCATTATACGTTATGCGTTATGGGTTATGATTTTTGCGTTATGCGATATGCGTTATGCCTTTTACGTTATGCGTTATGCGTTATTCGTTATGAGATATAAGTTATGCGTAATGCGTTATGCGTTATGCGTTATGCATTATGCGTTGTGCATTATGTGTTATGCGTTATGCGTTATGCGTTATGCGTTATGCGTTATGCGTTATGCGTTATGCGTTATGCGTTATGCGTTATGCGTTATGCGTTATGCGTTATGCGTTATATGTTATGCGTTATGCGTTATGCGTTATGCGTCATGCGTTATGCGTTATGCGTTATACGTTATGCGTTATGCGTTATGAGTTATGCGTTGTGCGTTATGCGTTATGCGTTATGCGTGATCCGTTATGCGTTTGGCGTTATGCGTTATGTGTTATGAGTTATGAGTTATAAGTTATGCGTTATGCGTTATGCGTTATGCGTTATGCGTTATGCGTTATGCCTTTGCGTTATGCGTTTTGCGTTATGCGTTATGATTTATGCGTGATCCGTTATGCGTTAGGCGTTATGCGTTATGCGTTATAGGTTATGAGTTATTAGTTATGCGTAATGCGTTATGCGTTATGCGTTATGCGTTATGCGTTATGCGTTATGCGTTATGCGTTATGCGTTATGCGTTATGCGTTATGCGTGATCCGTTATG
The DNA here is from genome assembly GCA_916610235.2 of Lasioglossum morio. NCBI lineage: Eukaryota > Metazoa > Arthropoda > Insecta > Hymenoptera > Halictidae > Lasioglossum > Lasioglossum morio. Next base: position 1,386,744 of record CAKAJA020000151.1, on the reverse strand, counting down.
CGTTTGGCGTTATGCGTTATGTGTTATGAGTTATGAGTTATAAGTTATGCGTAATGCGTTATGCGTTATGCGTTATGCGTTATGCCTTTGCGTTATGCGTTTTGCGTTATGCGTTATGATTTATGCGTGATCCGTTATGCGTTAGGCGTTATGCGTTATGCGTTATAGGTTATGAGTTATAAGTTATGCGTAATGCGTTATGCGTTATGCGTTATGCGTTATGCGTTGTGCATTATGCGTTATGCGTTATGCGTTATGCGTTATGCGATATGCCTTTTGCGTTATGCGTTATACGTTATGCGTTATGCGATATGCCTTATGCGTTATGCGTTATGCGTTATGCCTTTTGCGTTATGCGTTATGAGTTATAAGTTATGCGTTATGCGTTATGCTTTATGCGTTATGCGTTATGCGTTATGCGTTATGCGTTATGCGTTATGCCTTTTGCGTTATGCGTTATGCGTTATGAGTTTTGCGTTATACGTTATGCGGTATTCGTTATGCGTTGTGCATTATACGTTATGCGTTATGCGTTATGCGTCATGCGTTATGCGTTATGCGTTATGCGTTATGCGTTATGCGTTATGCGTTATATGTTATGCGTTATGCGTTCTGCGTTATGGGTTATGGGTTATGGTTTATGCGTTATGCTTTATGCGTTATGCTTTATGCGTTATGCGTTATGCGGTATGCGTTATGCGTTATGCCTCTTGCGTTATGCGTTATGCGTTATGAGTTTTGCGTTATACGTTATGCGGTATTCGTTATGCGTTGTGCATTATACGTTATGCGTTATGGGTTATGATTTTTGCGTTATGCGATATGCGTTATGCCTTTTACGTTATGCGTTATGCGTTATTCGTTATGAGTTATAAGTTATGCGTAATGCGTTATGCGTTATGCGTTATGCATTATGCGTTGTGCATTATGTGTTATGCATTATGCGTTATGCGTTATGGGTTATACGTTATGCGTTATGCGTTTTGCGTTATAGGTTATGCGATATGCGTTATGCGTTATGCGTTGTGCGTTGTGCGTTCTGCGTTATGGGTTATGGGTTATGCGTTATGCTTTATGCGTTATGCATTTTGCGTTATGCGTTATGCGTTATTCGTTATGAGTTATAAGTTATGCGTAATGCGTTCTGCGTTATGCGTTATGCGTTATGCGTTATGCGTTGTGCATTATGTATTATGCGCTATGCGTTATGGGTTATGGGTTATGCGTTATGCGTTATGCAGTTTGCGTTATGCGCCATGCGTTATGCGTTATGAGTTATAAGTTATGCGTTATGCGTTATGCGTTATGCGTTATGCGTTATGCGTTATGCGTTATGCGTTGTGCATTATGTGTTATGCGCTATGCGTTATGGGTTATGGGTTATGCGTTATGCGTTATGGATTTTGCGTTATGCGCCATGAGTTATGCGTTATGAGTTATAAGTTATGCGTTATGCGTTATGCGTTATGCCTTTTGCGTTATGCGTTATGAGTTATAAGTTATGCGTTATGCGTTATGCTTTATGCGTTATGCGTTATGCGTTATGCGTTATGCGTTATGCGTTATGCCTTTTGCGTTATGCGTTATGCGTTATGAGTTTTGCGTTATACGTTATGCGGTATTCGTTATGCGTTGTGCATTATACGTTATGCGTTATGCGTTATGGGTTATGATTTTTGCGTTATGCGATATGCGTTATGCCTTTTACGTTATGCGTTATTCGTTATGAGTTATAAGTTATGCGTAATGCATTATGCGTTATGCGTTATGCATTATGCGTTGTGCATTATGTGTTATGCGTTATGCGTTATGGGTTATGGGTTATGCGTTATGCGTTATGCATTTTGCGTTATGCGCCATGCGTTATGCGTTATGAGTTATAAGTTATGCGTTATGCGTTATGCGTTAAGCGTTATGCGTTATGCGTTATGCGTTATGCGTTATGCGTTATATGTTATGCGTTATGCGTTCTGCGTTATGGGTTATGGGTTATGGTTTATGCGTTATGCTTTATGCGTTATGCTTTATGCGTTATGCTTTATGCGTTATGCGTTATGCGGTATGCGTTATGCGTTATGCCTCTTGCGTTATGCGTTATGCGTTATGAGTTTTGCGTTATACGTTATGCGGTATTCGTTATGCGTTGTGCATTATACGTTATGCGTTATGGGTTATGATTTTTGCGTTATGCGATATGCGTTATGCCTTTTACGTTATGCGTTATGCGTTATTCGTTATGAGATATAAGTTATGCGTAATGCGTTATGCGTTATGCGTTATGCATTATGCGTTGTGCATTATGTGTTATGCGTTATGCGTTATGCGTTATGGGTTATGCGTTATGCGTTATGCGTTATGCGTTATGCGTTATGCGTTATGCGTTATGCGTTATGCGTTATGCGTTATATGTTATGCGTTATGCGTTATGCGTTATGCGTTATGCGTTATGCGTTATGCGTTATACGTTATGCGTTATGCGTTATGAGTTATGCGTTGTGCGTTATGCGTTATGCGTTATGCGTGATCCGTTATGCGTTTGGCGTTATGCGTTATGTGTTATGAGTTATGAGTTATAAGTTATGCGTAATGCGTTATGCGTTATGCGTTATGCGTTATGCGTTATGCCTTTGCGTTATGCGTTTTGCGTTATGCGTTATGATTTATGCGTGATCCGTTATGCGTTAGGCGTTATGCGTTATGCGTTATAGGTTATGAGTTATTAGTTATGCGTAATGCGTTATGCGTTATGCGTTATGCGTTATGCGTTGTGCGTTATGAGTTATGCGTTATGCGTTATGCGTTATGCGTTATGCGTGATCCGTTATGCGTTTGGCGTTATGCGTTATGTGTTATGAGTTATGAGTTATAAGTTATGCGTAATGCGTTATGCGTTATGCGTTATGCGTTATGCCTTTTCGTTATTCGTTTTGCGTTATGCGTTATGATTTATGCGTGATCCGTTATGCGTTAGGCGTTATGCGTTATGCGTTATAGGTTATGAGTTATAAGTTATGCGTAATGCGTTATGCGTTATGCGTTATGCGTTATGCGTTGTGCATTATGCGTTATGCGTTATGCGTTATGCGTTATGCGATATGCCTTTTGCGTTATGCGTTATACGTTATGCGTTATGCGTTATGCCTTTTGCGTTATGCGTGATGCGCTATGCTTTGTGCGTTATGCGTTATGAGTTATGCGATATGCATTTTGCGTTATACGTTATGCGTTATGCGTTATGCGTTATGCGTTATGCCTTTTGCGTTATGCGTTATGCGTTATGAGTTTTGCGTTATACGTTATGCGGTATTCGTTATGCGTTGTGCATTATACGTTATGCGTTATGCGTTATGCGTTATGCGTTATGCGTTATGCGTTATGCGTTATGCGTTATGCGTTATGCGTTATGAGTTATGCGTTATGCGTTATGCGTTATGCGTTATGCGTGATCCGTTATGCGTTTGGCGTTATGCGTTATGTGTTATGAGTTATGAGTTATAAGTTATGCGTAATGCGTTATGCGTTATGCGTTATGCGTTATGCGTTATGCGTTATGCGTTATGCCTTTGCGTTATGCGTTTTGCGTTATGCGTTATGATTTATGCGTGATCCGTTATGCGTTAGGCGTTATGTGTTATGCGTTATAGGTTATGAGTTATAAGTTATGCGTAATGCGTTATGCGTTATGCGTTATGCGTTGTGCATTATGCGTTATGCGTTATGCGTTATGCGTTATGCGATATGCCTTTTGCGTTATGCGTTATACGTTATGCGTTATGCGATATGCCTTATGCGTTATGCGTTATGCGTTATGCCTTTTGCGTTATGCGTTATGAGTTATAAGTTATGCGTTATGCGTTATGCTTTATGCGTTATGCGTTATGCGTTATGCGTTATGCGTTATGCGTTATGCGTTATGCGTTATGCCTTTTGCGTTATGCGTTATGCGTTATGAGTTTTGCGTTATACGTTATGCGGTATTCGTTATGCGTTGTGCATTATACGTTATGCGTTATGCGTTATGGGTTATGATTTTTGCGTTATGCGATATGCGTTATGCCTTTTACGTTATGCGTTATGCGTTATTCGTTATGAGTTATAAGTTATGCGTAATGCGTTATGCGTTATGCGTTATGCATTATGCGTTGTGCATTATGTGTTATGCGTTATGCGTTATGGGTTATGGGTTATGCGTTATGCGTTATGCATTTTGCGTTATGCGCCATGAGTTATGCGTTATGAGTTATAAGTTATGCGTTATGCGTTATGCGTTATGCCTTTTGCGTTATGCGTTATGAGTTATAAGTTATGCGTTATGCGTTATGCTTTATGCGTTATGCGTTATGCGTTATGCGTTATGTGTTATGCGTTATGCCTTTTGCGTTATGCGTTATGCGTTATGAGTTTTGCGTTATACGTTATGCGGTATTCGTTATGCGTTGTGCATTATACGTTATGCGTTATGCGTTATGGGTTATGATTTTTGCGTTATGCGATATGCGTTATGCCTTTTACGTTATGCGTTATTCGTTATGAGTTATAAGTTATGCGTAATGCGTTATGCGTTATGCGTAATGCATTATGCGTTGTGCATTATGTGTTATGCGTTATGCGTTATGGGTTATGGGTTATGCGTTATGCGTTATGCATTTTGCGTTATGCGCCATGCGTTATGCGTTATGAGTTATAAGTTATGCGTTATGCGTTATGCGTTATGCGTTATGCGTTATGCGTTATGCGTTATGCGTTATGCGTTATATGTTATGCGTTATGCGTTCTGCGTTATGGGTTATGGGTTATGGTTTATGCGTTATGCTTTATGCGTTATGCTTTATGCGTTATGCTTTATGCGTTATGCGTTATGCGTTATGCGTTATGCGTTATGCCTCTTGCGTTATGCGTTATGCGTTATGAGTTTTGCGTTATACGTTATGCGGTATTCGTTATGCGTTGTGCATTATACGTTATGCGTTATGGGTTATGATTTTTGCGTTATGCGATATGCGTTATGCCTTTTACGTTATGCGTTATGCGTTATTCGTTATGAGATATAAGTTATGCGTAATGCGTTATGCGTTATGCGTTATGCATTATGCGTTGTGCATTATGTGTTATGCGTTATGCGTTATGCGTTATGGGTTATGCGTTATGCGTTATGCGTTATGCGTTATGCGTTATGCGTTATGCGTTATGCGTTATGCGTTATGCGTTATATGTTATGCGTTATGCGTTATGCGTTATGCGTCATGCGTTATGCGTTATGCGTTATACGTTATGCGTTATGCGTTATGAGTTATGCGTTGTGCGTTATGCGTTATGCGTTATGCGTGATCCGTTATGCGTTTGGCGTTATGCGTTATGTGTTATGAGTTATGAGTTATAAGTTATGCGTAATGCGTTATGCGTTATGCGTTATGCGTTAAGCGTTATGCGTTATGCCTTTGCGTTATGCGTTTTGCGTTATGCGTTATGATTTATGCGTGATCCGTTATGCGTTAGGCGTTATGCGTTATGCGTTATAGGTTATGAGTTATAAGTTATGCGTAATGCGTTATGCGTTATGCGTTATGCGTTATGCGTTGTGCGTTATGCGTTATGCGTTATGCGTTATGCCTTTTGCGTTATGCGTTATGCGTTATGAGTTTTGCGTTATACGTTATGCGGTATTCGTTATGAGTTATGCGTTATGCGTTATGCGTTTTGCGTTATACGTTATGCGTTTTGCGTTATAGGTTATGCGATATGCGTTATGCGTTATGCGTTATGCGTTTTGCGTTATAGGTTATGCGATATGCGTTATGCGTTATGCGTTATGCGTTATGTGTTATGAATTGTGCGTTGTGCGTTCTGCGTTATGGGTTATGGGTTATGGTTTATGCGTTATGCTTTATGCGTTATGCTTTATGCGTAATGCTTTATTCGTTATGCGTTATGCGTTATGCGTTATGCGTTATGCGTTATGCGTTATGCGTTATGCCTTTTGCGTTATGCGTTATGCGTTATGAGTTTTGCGTTATACGTTATGCGGTATTCGTTATGCGTTATGCATTATGCGTTAACGTTATGCGTTATGCCTTTTGCGTTATGCGTTTTGCGTTATGCGTTATGCGTTATGCGTTATGCTTTATGCGTTATGCATTTTGCGTTATGCGTTATTAGTTATGAGTTATGCGTTATGCGTTATGCTTTATGCGTTATGCGTTAGGCGTTATGCGTTATGCGTTATGCGTTATGCGTTATGCGTTATGCGTTATGCGTTATGGGTTATGAATTATGCGTTATGCGATATGCGTTATGCCTTTTGCGTTATGCGTTATGCATTATGCGTTATGCGATATGCGTTATGGGTTATGGGTTATGCATTATGCGTTATGCGTTATGCGTTATGCGTTATGCGTTATGCTTTTTGCGTTATGCGCCATGCGTTATGCGTTATGCGTTATGCCTTTGCGAAATGCGTTTTGCGTTATGCGTTATGATTTATGCGTGATCCGTTATGCGTTAGGCGTTATGCGTTATGCGTTATAGGTTATGAGTTATAAGTTATGCGTAATGCGTTATGCGTTATGCGTTATGCGTTATGCGTTGTGCATTATGCGTTATGCGTTATGCGTTATACGTTATGCGTTTTGCGTTTTGCGTTATAGGTTATGCGATATGCGTTATGCGTTATGCGTTATGCGTTTTGCGTTATAGGTTATGCGATATGCGTTATGCGTTATGCGTTATGCGTTATGTGTTATGAATTGTGCGTTGTGCGTTCTGCGTTATGGGTTATGGGTTATGGTTTATGCGTTATGCTTCATGCGTTATGCTTTATGCGTAATGCTTTATTCGTTATGCGTTATGCGTTATGCGTTATGCGTTATGCGTTATGCGTTATGCGTTATGCGTTATGCCTTTTGCGTTATGCGTTATGCGTTATGAGTTTTGCGTTATACGTTATGCGGTATTCGTTATGCGTTATGCATTATGCGTTAACGTTATGCGTTATGCCTTTTGCGTTATGCGTTTTGCGTTATGCGTTATGCGTTATGCGTTATGCTTTATGCGTTATGCATTTTGCGTTATGCGTTATTAGTTATGAGTTATGCGTTATGCGTTATGCTTTATGCGTTATGCGTTAGGCGTTATGCGTTATGCGTTATGCGTTATGCGTTATGCGTTATGCGTTATGCGTTATGGGTTATGAATTATGCGTTATGCGATATGCGTTATGCCTTTTGCGTTATGCGTTATGCATTATGCGTTATGCGATATGCGTTATGGGTTATGGGTTATGCATTATGCGTTATGCGTTATGCGTTATGCGTTATGCGTTATGCTTTTTGCGTTATGCGCCATGCGTTATGCGTTATGCGTTATGCCTTTGCGTTATGCGTTTTGCGTTATGCGTTATGATTTATGCGTGATCCGTTATGCGTTAGGCGTTATGCGTTATGCGTTATAGGTTATGAGTTATAAGTTATGCGTAATGCGTTATGCGTTATGCGTTATGCTTTTTGCGTTATGCGCCATGCGTTATGCGTTATGCGTTATGCCTTTGCGTTATGCGTTTTGCGTTATGCGTTATGATTTATGCGTGATCCGTTATGCGTTAGGCGTTATGCGTTATGCGTTATAGGTTATGAGTTATAAGTTATGCGTAATGCGTTATGCGTTATGCGTTATGCGTTATGCGTTGTGCATTATGCGTTATGCGTTATGCGTTATACGTTATGCGTTATGCGTTTTGCGTTATAGGTTATGCGATATGCGTTATGCGTTATGCGTTATGCGTTTTGCGTTATAGGTTATGCGATATGCGTTATGCGTTATGCGTTATGCGTTATGTGTTATGAATTGTGCGTTGTGCGTTCTGCGTTATGGGTTATGTGTTATGGTTTATGCGTTATGCTTCATGCGTTATGCTTTATGCGTAATGCTTTATTCGTTATGCGTTATGCGTTATGCGTTATGCGTTATGCGTTATGCGTTATGCGTTATGCCTTTTGCGTTATGCGTTATGCGTTATGAGTTTTGCGTTATACGTTATGCGGTATTCGTTATGCGTTATGCATTATGCGTTAACGTTATGCGTTATGCCTTTTGCGTTATGCGTTTTGCGTTATGCGTTATGCGTTATGCGTTATGCTTTATGCGTTGTGCATTTTGCGTTATGCGTTATTAGTTATGAGTTATGCGTTATGCGTTATGCTTTATGCGTTATGCGTTAGGCGTTATGCGTTATGCGTTATGCGTTATGCGTTATGCGTTATGCGTTATGGGTTATGAATTATGCGTTATGCGATATGCGTTATGCCTTTTGCGTTATGCGTTATGCATTATGCGTTATGCGATATGCGTTATGGGTTATGGGTTATGCATTATGCGTTATGCGTTATGCGTTATGCGTTATGCTTTTTGCGTTATGCGCCATGCGTTATGCGTTATGCGTTATGCCTTTGCGTTATGCGTTTTGCGTTATGCGTTATGATTTATGCGTGATCCGTTATGCGTTAGGCGTTATGCGTTATGCGTTATAGGTTATGAGTTATAAGTTATGCGTAATGCGTTATGCGTTATGCGTTATGCGTTATGCGTTGTGCATTATGCGTTATGCGTTATGCGTTATACGTTATGCGTTATGCGTTTTGCGTTATAGGTTATGCGATATGCGTTATGCGTTATGCGTTATGCGTTTTGCGTTATAGGTTATGCGATATGCGTTATGCGTTATGCGTTATGCGTTATGCGTTATGTGTTATGAATTGTGCGTTGTGCGTTCTGCGTTATGGGTTATGGGTTATGGTTTATGCGTTATGCTTCATGCGTTATGCTTTATGCGTAATGCTTTATTCGTTATGCGTTATGCGTTATGCGTTATGCGTTATGCGTTATGCGTTATGCCTTTTGCGTTATGCGTTATGCGTTATGAGGTTTGCGTTATACGTTATGCGGTATTCGTTATGCGTTATGCATTATGCGTTAACGTTATGCGTTATGCCTTTTGCGTTATGCGTTTTGCGTTATGCGTTATGCGTTATGCGTTATGCTTTATGCGTTATGCATTTTGCGTTATGCGTTATTAGTTATGAGTTATGCGTTATGCGTTATGCTTTATGCGTTATGCGTTAGGCGTTATGCGTTATGCGTTATGCGTTATGCGTTATGCGTTATGCGTTATGCGTTATGGGTTATGAGTTATGCGTTATGCGATATGCGTTATGCCTTTTGCGTTATGCGTTATGCATTATGCGTTATGCGATATGCGTTATGGGTTATGGGTTATGCATTATGCGTTATGCGTTATGCGTTATGCGTTATGCTTTTTGCGTTATGCGCCATGCGTTATGCGTTATGCGTTATGCCTTTGCGTTATGCGTTTTGCGTTATGCGTTATGATTTATGCGTGATCCGTTATGCGTTAGGCGTTATGCGTTATGCGTTATAGGTTATGAGTTATAAGTTATGCGTAATGCGTTATGCGTTATGCGTTATGCGTTATGCGTTGTGCATTATGCGTTATGCGTTATGCGTTATGCGTTATGCGATATGCCTTTTGCGTTATGCGTTATACGTTATGCGTTATGCGTTTTGCGTTTTGCGTTATGAGTTATGCGTTATGCGTTTTGCGTTATACGTTATGCGTTATGCGTTTTGCGTTATAGGTTATGCGATATGCGTTATGCGTTATGCGTTTTGCGTTATAGGTTATGCGATATGCGTTATGCGTTATGCGTTATGCGTTATGTGTTATGAATTGTGCGTTGTGCGTTCTGCGTTATGGGTTATGGGTTATGGTTTATGCGTTATGCTTTATGCGTTATGCGTTATGCCTTATGCGTTATGCGTTATACGTTATGCGTTATGCGTTATGAGTTATGCGTTATGCGTTATGCGTTATGCGTTATGCGTTATGCGTTATGCGTTATGCGTTATGCGTTATGCTTTATGCGTTATGCGTGATCCGTTATGCGTTTGGCGTTATGCGTTATGTGTTATGAGTTATGAGTTATAAGTTATGCGCAATGCGTTATGCGTTATGCGTTATGCGTTATGCGTTATGCGTTATGCGCTATGCCTTTGCGTTATGCGTTTTGCGTTATGCGTTATGATTTATGCGTTATGCGTGATCCGTTATGCGTTAGGCGTTATGCGTTATAGGTTATGAGTTATAAGTTATGCGTAATGCGTTATGCGTTATGCGTTATGCGTTATGCGTTATGCGTTATGCGTTGTGCATTATGCGTTATGCGTTATGCGTTATGCGTTATGCGTTATGCCTTTTGCGTTATGCGTTATACGTTATGCGTTATGCGTTTTGCGTTATGAGTTATGCGTTATGCGTTTTGCGTTATACGTTATGCGTTATGCGTTTTGCGTTATAGGTTATGCGATATGCGTTATGCGTTATGCGTTGTGCGTTGTGCGTTCTGCGTTATGGGTTATGGGTTGTGCGTTATGCTTTATGCGTTATGCATTTTGCGTTATGCGTTATGCGTTATTCGTTATGAGTTATAAGTTATGCGTAATGCGTTCTGCGTTATGCGTTATGCGTTATGCGTTATGCGTTATGCGTTGTGCATTATGTGTTATGCGCTATGCGTTATGGGTTATGGGTTATGCGTTATGCGTTATGCAGTTTGCGTTATGCGCCATGCGTTATGCGTTATGAGTTATAAGTTATGCGTTATGCGTTATGCGTTATGCGTTATGCGTTATGCGTTATGCCTTTTGCGTTATGCGTTATACGTTATGCGTTATGCGTTTTGCGTTATGAGTTATGCGTTATGCGTTTTGCGTTATACGTTATACGTTATGCGTTATGCGTTTTGCGTTATAGGTTATGCGATATGCGTTATGCGTTATGCGTTGTGCGTTGTGCGTTCTGCGTTATGGGTTATGGGTTATGCGTTATGCGTTATGCGTTATGCGTTGTGCATTATGTGTTATGCGCTATGCGTTATGGGTTATGGGTTATGCGTTATGCGTTATGCAGTTTGCGTTATGCGCCATGCGTTATGCGTTATGAGTTATAAGTTATGCGTTATGCGTTATGCGTTATGCGTTATGCGTTATGCGTTATGCGTTATGCGTTGTGCATTATGTGTTATGCGCTATGCGTTATGGGTTATGGGTTATGCGTTATGCGTTATGCAGTTTGCGTTATGCGCCATGCGTTATGCGTTATGAGTTATAAGTTATGCGTTATGTGTTATGCGTTATGCGTTATGCGTTATGCGTTATGCCTTTTGCGTTATGCGTTATACGTTATGCGTTATGCGTTATGTGTTATGCGTTATGCGTTATGCGTTATGCTTCATGCGTTATGCGTTATTCGTTATGCGTTATGCGTTATGAGTTATGCGTTATGCGTTATGCGTTATGCTTTATGCGTTATGCGTGATCCGTTATGCGTTAGGCGTTATGCGTTGTGCGTTGTGCGTCCTGCGTTATGGGTTATGGGTTATGCGTTATGCTTTATGCGTTAGGCATTTTGCGTTCTGCGTTATGCGTTATTCGTTATGAGTTAAAAGTTATGCTTAATGTGTTATGCGTTATGCGTCATGCGTTATGCGTTATGCGGTATACGTTATGCGTTATGCGTTATGAGTTATGCGTTATGCGTTATGCGTTATGCGTTATGCGTTATGCGTTATGCGTTATGCGTTATGCGTTATGCGTTATGCGTTATGCGTTATGCGTTATGCTTTATGCGTTATGCGTGATCCGTTATGCGTTTGGCGTTATGCGTTATGTGTTATGAGGTATGAGTTATAAGTTATGCGTAATGCGTTATGCGTTATGCGTTATGCGTTATGCCTTTGCGTTATGCGTTATGCGTTTTGCGTTATGCGTTATGATTTATGCGTTATGCGTGATCCGTTATGCGTTAGGCGTTATGCGTTATGCGTTATAGGTTATGAGTTATAAGTTATGCGTAATGCGTTATGCGTTATGCGTTATGCGTTATGCGTTGTGCATTATGCGTTATGCGTTATGCATTATGCGTTGTGCATTATGTGTTATGCGTTATGCGTTATGGGTTATGGGTTATGCGTTATGCGTTATGGATTTTGCGTTATGCGCCATGAGTTATGCGTTATGAGTTATAAGTTATGCGTTATGCGTTATGCGTTATGCCTTTTGCGTTATGCGTTATGAGTTATAAGTTATGCGTTATGCGTTATGCTTTATGCGTTATGCGTTATGCGTTATGCGTTATGCGTTATGCGTTATGCGTTATGCCTTTTGCGTTATGCGTTATGCGTTATGAGTTTTGCGTTATACGTTATGCGGTATTCGTTATGCGTTGTGCATTATACGTTATGCGTTATGCGTTATGGGTTATGATTTTTGCGTTATGCGATATGCGTTATGCCTTTTACGTTATGCGTTATGCGTTATTCGTTATGAGTTATAAGTTATGCGTAATGCGTTATGCGTTATGCGTTATGCATTATGCGTTGTGCATTATGTGTTATGCGTTATGCGTTATGGGTTATGGGTTATGCGTTATGCGTTATGCATTTTGCGTTATGCGCCATGCGTTATGCGTTATGAGTTATAAGTTATGCGTTATGCGTTATGCGTTAAGCGTTATGCGTTATGCGTTATGCGTTATGCGTTATGCGTTATGCGTTATGCGTTATATGTTATGCGTTATGCGTTCTGCGTTATGGGTTATGGGTTATGGTTTATGCGTTATGCTTTATGCGTTATGCTTTATGCGTTATGCGTTATGCGGTATGCGTTATGCGTTATGCCTCTTGCGTTATGCGTTATGCGTTATGAGTTTTGCGTTATACGTTATGCGGTATTCGTTATGCGTTGTGCATTATACGTTATGCGTTATGGGTTATGATTTTTGCGTTATGCGATATGCGTTATGCCTTTTACGTTATGCGTTATGCGTTATTCGTTATGAGTTATAAGTTATGCGTAATGCGTTATGCGTTATGCGTTATGCATTATGCGTTGTGCATTATGTGTTATGCATTATGCGTTATGCGTTATGGGTTATACGTTATGCGTTATGCGTTTTGCGTTATAGGTTATGCGATATGCGTTATGCGTTATGCGTTGTGCGTTGTGCGTTCTGCGTTATGGGTTATGGGTTATGCGTTATGCTTTATGCGTTATGCATTTTGCGTTATGCGTTATGCGTTATTCGTTATGAGTTATAAGTTATGCGTAATGCGTTCTGCGTTATGCGTTATGCGTTATGCGTTATGCGTTGTGCATTATGTGTTATGCGCTATGCGTTATGGGTTATGGGTTATGCGTTATGCGTTATGCAGTTTGCGTTATGCGCCATGCGTTATGCGTTATGAGTTATAAGTTATGCGTTATGCGTTATGCGTTATGCGTTATGCGTTATGCGTTATGCGTTATGCGTTGTGCATTATGTGTTATGCGCTATGCGTTATGGGTTATGGGTTATGCGTTATGCGTTATGCAGTTTGCGTTATGCGCCATGCGTTATGCGTTATGAGTTATAAGTTATGCGTTATGTGTTATGCGTTATGCGTTATGCGTTATGCGTTATGCCTTTTGCGTTATGCGTTATACGTTATGCGTTATGCGTTATATGTTATGCGTTATGCGTTATGCGTTATGCTTCATGCGTTATGCGTTATTCGTTATGCGTTATGCGTTATGAGTTATGCGTTATGCGTTATGCGTTATGCTTTATGCGTTATGCGTGATCCGTTATGCGTTAGGCGTTATGCGTTGTGCGTTGTGCGTCCTGCGTTATGGGTTATGGGTTATGCGTTATGCTTTATGCGTTAGGCATTTTGCGTTCTGCGTTATGCGTTATTCGTTATGAGTTAAAAGTTATGCTTAATGTGTTATGCGTTATGCGTCATGCGTTATGCGTTATGCGGTATACGTTATGCGTTATGCGTTATGAGTTATGCGTTATGCGTTATGCGTTATGCGTTATGCGTTATGCGTTATGCGTTATGCGTTATGCGTTATGCGTTATGCGTTATGCGTTATGCTTTATGCGTTATGCGTGATCCGTTATGCGTTTGGCGTTATGCGTTATGTGTTATGAGGTATGAGTTATAAGTTATGCGTAATGCGTTATGCGTTATGCGTTATGCGTTATGCCTTTGCGTTATGCGTTATGCGTTTTGCGTTATGCGTTATGATTTATGCGTTATGCGTGATCCGTTATGCGTTAGGCGTTATGCGTTATGCGTTATAGGTTATGAGTTATAAGTTATGCGTAATGCGTTATGCGTTATGCGTTATGCGTTATGCGTTGTGCATTATGCGTTATGCGTTATGCATTCTGCGTTGTGCATTATGTGTTATGCGTTATGCGTTATGGGTTATGGGTTATGCGTTATGCGTTATGGATTTTGCGTTATGCGCCATGAGTTATGCGTTATGAGTTATAAGTTATGCGTTATGCGTTATGCGTTATGCCTTTTGCGTTATGCGTTATGAGTTATAAGTTATGCGTTATGCGTTATGCTTTATGCGTTATGCGTTATGCGTTATGCGTTATGCGTTATGCGTTATGCGTTATGCCTTTTGCGTTATGCGTTATGCGTTATGAGTTTTGCGTTATACGTTATGCGGTATTCGTTATGCGTTGTGCATTATACGTTATGCGTTATGCGTTATGGGTTATGATTTTTGCGTTATGCGATATGCGTTATGCCTTTTTCGTTATGCGTTATGCGTTATTCGTTATGAGTTATAAGTTATGCGTAATGCGTTATGCGTTATGCGTTATGCATTATGCGTTGTGCATTATGTGTTATGCGTTATGCGTTATGGGTTATGGGTTATGCGTTATGCGTTATGCATTTTGCGTTATGCGCCATGCGTTATGCGTTATGAGTTATAAGTTATGCGTTATGCGTTATGCGTTAAGCGTTATGCGTTATGCGTTATGCGTTATGCGTTATGCGTTATGCGTTATGCGTTATATGTTATGCGTTATGCGTTCTGCGTTATGGGTTATGGGTTATGGTTTATGCGTTATGCTTTATGCGTTATGCTTTATGCGTTATGCGTTATGCGGTATGCGTTATGCGTTATGCCTCTTGCGTTATGCGTTATGCGTTATGAGTTTTGCGTTATACGTTATGCGGTATTCGTTATGCGTTGTGCATTATACGTTATGCGTTATGGGTTATGATTTTTGCGTTATGCGATATGCGTTATGCCTTTTACGTTATGCGTTATGCGTTATTCGTTATGAGTTATAAGTTATGCGTAATGCGTTATGCGTTATGCGTTATGCATTATGCGTTGTGCATTATGTGTTATGCGTTATGCGTTATGCGTTATGGGTTATGCGTTATGCGTTATGCGTTATGCGTTATGCGTTATGCGTTATGCGTTATGTGTTATGCGTTATGCGTTATGCGTTATGGGTTATGCGTTATGCGTTATGCGTTATGCGTTATGCGTTATGCGTTGTGCATTATGCGTTATGCGTTATGCGTTATGCGTTATGCGATATGCCTTTTGCGTTATGCGTTATACGTTATGCGTTATGCGTTTTGCGTTTTGCGTTATGAGTTATGCGTTATGCGTTTTGCGTTATACGTTATGCGTTATGCGTTTTGCGTTATAGGTTATGCGATATGCGTTATGCGTTATGCGTTTTGCGTTATAGGTTATGCGATATGCGTTATGCGTTATGCGTTATGCGTTATGTGTTATGAATTGTGCGTTGTGCGTTCTGCGTTATGGGTTATGGGTTATGGTTTATGCGTTATGCTTTATGCGTTATGCTTTATGCGTAATGCTTTATGCGTTATGCGTTATGCGTTATGCGTTATGCGTTATGCGTTATGCGTTATGCGTTATGCGTTTTGCGTTATGCGTTATGCGTTATGAGTTTTGCGTTATACGTTATGCGGTATTCGTTATGCGTTATGCATTATGCGTTAACGTTATGCGTTATGCCTTTTGCGTTATGCGTTTTGCGTTATGCGTTATGCGTTATGCGTTATGCTTTATGCGTTATGCGTTATGCGTTATGCGTTATTAGTTATGAGTTATGCGTTATGCGTTATGCTTTATGCGTTATGCGTTAGGCGTTATGCGTTATGCGTTATGCGTTATGCGTTATGCGTTATGGGTTATGAATTATGCGTTATGCGATATGCGTTATGCCTTTTGCGTTATGCGTTATGCATTATGCGTTATGCGATATGCGTTATGGGTTATGGGTTATGCATTATGCGTTATGCGTTATGCGTTATGCGTTATGCCTTTGCGTTATGCGTTTTGCGTTATGCGTTATGATTTATGCGTGATCCGTTATGCGTTAGGCGTTATGCGTTATGCGTTATAGGTTATGAGTTATAAGTTATGCGTAATGCGTTATGCGTTATGCGTTATGCGTTATGCGTTGTGCATTATGCGTTATGCGTTATGCGTTATGCGTTATGCGATATGCCTTTTGCGTTATGCGTTATACGTTATGCGTTATGCGTTTTGCGTTTTGCGTTATGAGTTATGCGTTATGCGTTTTGCGTTATACGTTATGCGTTATGCGTTTTGCGTTATAGGTTATGCGATATGCGTTATGCGTTATGCGTTTTGCGTTATAGGTTATGCGATATGCGTTATGCGTTATGCGTTATGCGTTATGTGTTATGAATTGTGCGTTGTGCGTTCTGCGTTATGGGTTATGGGTTATGGTTTATGCGTTATGCTTTATGCGTTATGCGTTATGCCTTATGCGTTATGCGTTATACGTTATGCGTTATGCGTTATGAGTTATGCGTTATGCGTTATGCGTTATGCGTTATGCGTTATGCGTTATGCGTTATGCGTTATGCGTTATGCGTTATGCTTTATGCGTTATGCGTGATCCGTTATGCGTTTGGCGTTATGCGTTATGTGTTATGAGTTATGAGTTATAAGTTATGCGTAATGCGTTATGCGTTATGCGTTATGCGTTATGCGTTGTGCATTATGCGTTATGCGTTATGCGTTATGCGTTATGCGTTATGCCTTTTGCGTTATGCGTTATACGTTATGCGTTATGCGTTTTGCGTTATGAGTTATGCGTTATGCGTTTTGCGTTATACGTTATGCGTTATGCGTTTTGCGTTATAGGTTATGCGATATGCGTTATGCGTTATGCGTTGTGCGTTGTGCGTTCTGCGTTATGGGTTATGGGTTGTGCGTTATGCTTTATGCGTTATGCATTTTGCGTTATGCGTTATGCGTTATTCGTTATGAGTTATAAGTTATGCGTAATGCGTTCTGCGTTATGCGTTATGCGTTATGCGTTATGCGTTATGCGTTATGCGTTATGCGTTGTGCATTATGTGTTATGCGCTATGCGTTATGGGTTATGGGTTATGCGTTATGCGTTATGCAGTTTGCGTTATGCGCCATGCGTTATGCGTTATGAGTTATAAGTTATGCGTTATGCGTTCTGCGTTATGCGTTATGCGTTATGCGTTGTGCGTTGTGCATTATGTGTTATGCGCTATGCGTTATGGGTTATGGGTTATGCGTTATGCGTTATGCAGTTTGCGTTATGCGCCATGCGTTATGCGTCATGAGTTATAAGTTATGCGTTATGCGTTATGCGTTATGCGTTATGCGTTATGCGTTATGCGTTATATGTTATGCGTTATGCGTTATGCGTTATGGGTCATGCGTTATGCGTTATTCGTTATGCGTTATGCGTTATGAGTTATGCGTTATGCGTTATGCGTTATGCGTTATGCGTTATGCGTTATGCGTTATGCTTTATTCGTTATGCGTGATCCGTTATGCGTTTGGCGTTATGCGTTATGTGTTATGAGGTATGAGTTATAAGTTATGCGTAATGCGTTATGCGTTATGCGTTATGCGTTATGCCTTTGCGTTATGCGTTATGCGTTTTGCGTTATGCGTTATGATTTATGCGTTATGCGTGATCCGTTATGCGTTAGGCGTTATGCGTTATGCGTTATGCGTTATGCGTTATGCGTTATGCGTTATATGTTATGCGTTATGCGTTATGCGTTATGCGTTATGCGTTATGCGTTATGCGTTATGCTTTATGCGTTATGCGTGATCCGTTATGCGTTATGCGTTATGCCTTTTGCGTTATGCGTTATGAGTTATAAGTTATGCGTTATGCGTTATGCTTTATGCGTTATGCGTTATGCGTTATGCGTTATGCGTTACGCCTTTTGCGTTATGCGTTATGAGTTTTGCGTTATACGTTATGCGGTATTCGTTATGCGTTGTGCATTATACGTTATGCGTTATGGGTTATGATTTTTGCGTTACGCGATATGCGTTATGCCTTTTACGTTATGCGTTATGCGTTATTCGTTATGAGTTATAAGTTATGCGTAATGCGTTATGCGTTATGCGTTATGCATTATGCGTTGTGCATTATGTGTTATGCGTTATGCGTTATGGGTTATGGGTTATGCGTTATGCGTTATGCGTTATGCGTTATGCGTTATGCGTTGTGCATTATGCGTTATGCGTTATGCATTATGCGTTATGCGTTATGCCTTTTGCGATATGCGTTATGCCTTTTGCGTTATGCGTTATACGTTATGCGTTATGCGTTTTGCGTTATAGGTTATGCGATATGCGTTATGCGTTATGCATTGTGCGTTGTGCGTTCTGCGTTATGGGTTATGGGTTATGCGTTATGCTTTATGCGTTATGCATTTTGCGTTATGCGTTATGCGTTATGCGTTATATGTTATGCGTTAAGCGTTATGCGTTATGCGTTGTGCATTATGTGTTATGCGCTATGCGTTATGGGTTATGGGTTATGCGTTATGCGTTATGCAGTTTGCGTTATGCGCCATGCGTTATGCGTTATGAGTTATAAGTTATGCGTTATGTGTTATGCGTTATGCGTTATGCGTTATGCGTTATGCCTTTTGCGTTATGCGTTATTCGTTATGAGTTAAAAGTTATGCTTAATGTGTTATGCGTTATGCGTCATGCGTTATGCGTTATGCGGTATACGTAATGCGTTATGCGTTATGAGTTATGCGTTATGCGTTATGCGTTATATGTTATGCGTTATGCGTTATGCGTTATGCGTTATGCGTTATGCGTTGTGCATTATGTGTTATGCGCTATGCGTTATGGGTTATGGGTTATGCGTTATGCGTTATGCAGTTTGCGTTATGCGCCATGCGTTATGCGTTATGAGTTATAAGTTATGCGTTATGTGTTATGCGTTATGCGTTATGCGTTATGCGTTATGCCTTTTGCGTTATGCGTTATACGTTATGCGTTATGCGTTATATGTTATGCGTTATGCGTTATGCGTTATGCTTCATGCGTTATGCGTTATTCGTTATGCGTTATGCGTTATGAGTTATGCGTTATGCGTTATGCGTTATGCTTTATGCGTTATGCGTGATCCGTTATGCGTTAGGCGTTATGCGTTGTGCGTTGTGCGTCCTGCGTTATGGGTTATGGGTTATGCGTTATGCTTTATGCGTTATGCATTTTGCGTTCTGCGTTATGCGTTATTCGTTATGAGTTAAAAGTTATGCTTAATGTGTTATGCGTTATGCGTCATGCGTTATGCGTTATGCGGTATACGTTATGCTTTATGCGTTATGAGTTATGCGTTATGCGTTATGCGTTATGCGTTATGCGTTATGCGTTATGCGTTATGCGTTATGCGTTATGCGTTATGCGTTATGCGTTATGCGTTATGCTTTATGCGTTATGCGTGATCCGTTATGCGTTTGGCGTTATGCGTTATGTGTTATGAGGTATGAGTTATAAGTTATGCGTAATGCGTTATGCGTTATGCGTTATGCGTTATGCGTTATGCGTTATGCCTTTGCGTTATGCGTTATGCGTTTTGCGTTATGCGTTATGATTTATGCGTTATGCGTGATCCGTTATGCGTTAGGCGTTATGCGTTATGCGTTATAGGTTATGAGTTATAAGTTATGCGTAATGCGTTATTGCGTTATGCGTTATGCGTTATGCGTTGTGCATTATGCGTTATGCGTTATGCATTATGCGTTGTCTATTATGTGTTATGCGTTATGCGTTATGGGTTATGGGTTATGCGTTATGCGTTATGGATTTTGCGTTATGCGCCATGAGTTATGCGTTATGAGTTATAAGTTATGCGTTATGCGTTATGCGTTATGCCTTTTGCGTTATGCGTTATGAGTTATAAGTTATGCGTTATGCGTTATGCTTTATGCGTTATGCGTTATGCGTTATGCGTTATGCGTTATGCGTTATGCGTTATGCCTTTTGCGTTATGCGTTATGCGTTATGAGTTTTGCGTTATACGTTATGCGGTATTCGTTATGCGTTGTGCATTATACGTTATGCGTTATGCGTTATGGGTTATGATTTTTGCGTTATGCGATATGCGTTATGCCTTTTACGTTATGCGTTATGCGTTATTCGTTATGAGTTATAAGTTATGCGTAATGCGTTATGCGTTATGCGTTATGCATTATGCGTTGTGCATTATGTGTTATGCGTTATGCGTTATGGGTTATGGGTTATGCGTTATGCGTTATGCATTTTGCGTTATGCGCCATGCGTTATGCGTTATGAGTTATAAGTTATGCGTTATGCGTTATGCGTTAAGCGTTATGCGTTATGCGTTATGCGTTATGCGTTATGCGTTATGCGTTATGCGTTATATGTTATGCGTTATGCGTTCTGCGTTATGGGTTATGGGTTATGGTTTATGCGTTATGCTTTATGCGTTATGCTTTATGCGTTATGCGTTATGCGGTATGCGTTATGCGTTATGCCTCTTGCGTTATGCCTCTTGCGTTATGCGTTATGCGTTATGAGTTTTGCGTTATACGTTATGCGGTATTCGTTATGCGTTGTGCATTATACGTTATGCGTTATGGGTTATGATTTTTGCGTTATGCGATATGCGTTATGCCTTTTACGTTATGCGTTATGCGTTATTCGTTATGAGTTATAAGTTATGCGTAATGCGTTATGCGTTATGCGTTATGCATTATGCGTTGTGCATTATGTGTTATGCATTATGCGTTATGCGTTATGGGTTATGCGTTATGCGTTATGCGTTATGCGTTATGCGTTATGCGTTATGCGTTATGTGTTATGCGTTATGCGTTATGCGTTATGGGTTATGCGTTATGCGTTATGCGTTATGCGTTATGCGTTATGCGTTGTGCATTATGCGTTATGCGTTATGCGTTATGCGTTATGCGATATGCCTTTTGCGTTATGCGTTATACGTTATGCGTTATGCGTTTTGCGTTTTGCGTTATAGGTTATGCGATATGCGTTATGCGTTATGCGTTTTGCGTTATAGGTTATGCGATATGCGTTATGCGTTATGCGTTATGCGTTATGTGTTATGAATTGTGCGTTGTGCGTTATGGGTTATGGGTTATGGTTAATGCGTTATGCTTTATGCGTTATGCTTTATGCGTAATGCTTTATGCGTTATGCGTTATGCGTTATGCGTTATGCGTTATGCGTTATGCGTTATGCGTTATGCGTTATGCGTTTTGCGTTATGCGTTATGCGTTATGAGTTTTGCGTTATACGTTATGCGGTATTCGTTATGCGTTATGCATTATGCGTTAACGTTATGCGTTATGCCTTTTGCGTTATGCGTTTTGCGTTATGCGTTATGCGTTATGCGTTATGCTTTATGCGTTATGCATTTTGCGTTATGCGTTATTAGTTATGAGTTATGCGTTATGCGTTATGCTTTATGCGTTATGCGTTAGGCGTTATGCGTTATGCGTTATGCGTTATGCGTTATGCGTTATGGGTTATGAATTATGCGTTATGCGATATGCGTTATGCCTTTTGCGTTATGCGTTATGCATTATGCGTTATGCGATATGCGTTATGGGTTATGGGTTATGCATTATGCGTTATGCGTTATGCGTTATGCGTTATGCCTTTGCGTTATGCGTTTTGCGTTATGCGTTATGATTTATGCGTGATCCGTTATGCGTTAGGCGTTATGCGTTATGCGTTATAGGTTATGAGTTATAAGTTATGCGTAATGCGTTATGCGTTATGCGTTATGCGTTATGCGTTATGCGTTGTGCATTATGCGTTATGCGTTATGCGTTATGCGTTATGCGATATGCCTTTTGCGTTATGCGTTATACGTTATGCGTTATGCGTTATTCGTTATGAGTTATAAGTTATGCGTAATGCGTTATGCGTTATGCGTTATGCATTATGCGTTGTGCATTATGTGTTATGCGTTATGCGTTATGGGTTATGGGTTATGCGTTATGCGTTATGCGTTATGCGTTATGCGTTATGCGTTGTGCATTATGCGTTATGCGTTATGCATTATGCGTTATGCGTTATGCTTTATGCGTTATGCATTTTGCGTTATGCGTTATTAGTTATGAGTTATGCGTTATGCGTTATGCTTTATGCGTTATGCGTTAGGCGTTATGCGTTATGCGTTATGCGTTATGCGTTATGCGTTATGGGTTATGAATTATGCGTTATGCGATATGCGTTATGCCTTTTGCGTTATGCGTTATGCATTATGCGTTATGCGATATGCGTTATGGGTTATGGGTTATGCATTATGCGTTATGCGTTATGCGTTATGCGTTATGCCTTTGCGTTATGCGTTTTGCGTTATGCGTTATGATTTATGCGTGATCCGTTATGCGTTAGGCGTTATGCGTTATGCGTTATAGGTTATGAGTTATAAGTTATGCGTAATGCGTTATGCGTTATGCGTTATGCGTTATGCGTTATGCGTTGTGCATTATGCGTTATGCGTTATGCGTTATGCGTTATGCGATATGCCTTTTGCGTTATGCGTTATACGTTATGCGTTATGCGTTATTCGTTATGAGTTATAAGTTATGCGTAATGCGTTATGCGTTATGCGTTATGCATTATGCGTTGTGCATTATGTGTTATGCGTTATGCGTTATGGGTTATGGGTTATGCGTTATGCGTTATGCGTTATGCGTTATGCGTTATGCGTTGTGCATTATGCGTTATGCGTTATGCATTATGCGTTATGCGTTATGCCTTTTGCGTTATGCGTTATGCCTTTTGCGTTATGCGTTATACGTTATGCGTTATGCGTTTTGCGTTATAGGTTATGCGATATGCGTTATGCGTTATGCATTGTGCGTTGTGCGTTCTGCGTTATGGGTTATGGGTTATGCGTTATGCTTTATGCGTTATGCGTTATACGTTATGCGTTATGCGTTTTGCGTTATGAGTTATGCGTTATGCGTTTTGCGTTATACGTTATGCGTTATGCGTTTTGCGTTATAGGTTATGCGATATGCGTTATGCGTTATGCGTTGTGCGTTGTGCGTTCTGCGTTATGGGTTATGGGTTATGCGTTATGCGTTATGCGTTATGCGTTATGCGTTATGCGTTATATGTTATGCGTTATGCGTTATGCGTTATGCGTTATGCGTTATGCGTTATTCGTTATGCGTTATGAGTTATGCGTTATGCGTTATGCGTTATGCGTTATGCGTTATGCGTTATGCGTTATGCTTTATTCGTTATGCGTGATCCGTTATGCGTTATGCGTTATTCGTTATGAGTTATAAGTTATGCGTAATGCGTTCTGCGTTATGCGTTATGCGTTATGCGTTGTGCGTTGTGCATTATGTGTTATGCGCTATGCGTTATGGGTTATGGGTTATGCGTTATGCGTTATGCAGTTTGCGTTATGCGCCATGCGTTATGCGTCATGAGTTATAAGTTATGCGTTATGCGTTATGCGTTATGCGTTATGCGTTATGCGTTATGCGTTATATGTTATGCGTTATGCGTTATGCGTTATGGGTCATGCGTTATGCGTTATTCGTTATGCGTTATGCGTTATGAGTTATGCGTTATGCGTTATGCGTTATGCGTTATGCGTTATGCGTTATGCGTTATGCTTTATTCGTTATGCGTGATCCGTTATGCGTTTGGCGTTATGCGTTATGTGTTATGAGGTATGAGTTATAAGTTATGCGTAATGCGTTATGCGTTATGCGTTATGCGTTATGCCTTTGCGTTATGCGTTATGCGTTTTGCGTTATGCGTTATGATTTATGCGTTATGCGTGATCCGTTATGCGTTAGGCGTTATGCGTTATGCGTTATGCGTTATGCGTTATGCGTTATGCGTTATATGTTATGCGTTATGCGTTATGCGTTATGCGTTATGCGTTATGCGTTATGCGTTATGCTTTATGCGTTATGCGTGATCCGTTATGCGTTATGCGTTATGCCTTTTGCGTTATGCGTTATGAGTTATAAGTTATGCGTTATGCGTTATGCTTTATGCGTTATGCGTTATGCGTTATGCGTTATGCGTTACGCCTTTTGCGTTATGCGTTATGAGTTTTGCGTTATACGTTATGCGGTATTCGTTATGCGTTGTGCATTATACGTTATGCGTTATGGGTTATGATTTTTGCGTTACGCGATATGCGTTATGCCTTTTACGTTATGCGTTATGCGTTATTCGTTATGAGTTATAAGTTATGCGTAATGCGTTATGCGTTATGCGTTATGCATTATGCGTTGTGCATTATGTGTTATGCGTTATGCGTTATGGGTTATGGGTTATGCGTTATGCGTTATGCGTTATGCGTTATGCGTTATGCGTTATGCGTTGTGCATTATGCGTTATGCGTTATGCATTATGCGTTATGCGTTATGCCTTTTGCGATATGCGTTATGCCTTTTGCGTTATGCGTTATACGTTATGCGTTATGCGTTTTGCGTTATAGGTTATGCGATATGCGTTATGCGTTATGCATTGTGCGTTGTGCGTTCTGCGTTATGGGTTATGGGTTATGCGTTATGCTTTATGCGTTATGCATTTTGCGTTATGCGTTATGCGTTATGCGTTATATGTTATGCGTTAAGCGTTATGCGTTATGCGTTGTGCATTATGTGTTATGCGCTATGCGTTATGGGTTATGGGTTATGCGTTATGCGTTATGCAGTTTGCGTTATGCGCCATGCGTTATGCGTTATGAGTTATAAGTTATGCGTTATGTGTTATGCGTTATGCGTTATGCGTTATGCGTTATGCCTTTTGCGTTATGCGTTATTCGTTATGAGTTAAAAGTTATGCTTAATGTGTTATGCGTTATGCGTCATGCGTTATGCGTTATGCGGTATACGTTATGCGTTATGCGTTATGAGTTATGCGTTATGCGTTATGCGTTATATGTTATGCGTTATGCGTTATGCGTTATGCGTTATGCGTTATGCGTTGTGCATTATGTGTTATGCGCTATGCGTTATGGGTTATGGGTTATGCGTTATGCGTTATGCAGTTTGCGTTATGCGCCATGCGTTATGCGTTATGAGTTATAAGTTATGCGTTATGTGTTATGCGTTATGCGTTATGCGTTATGCGTTATGCCTTTTGCGTTATGCGTTATACGTTATGCGTTATGCGTTATATGTTATGCGTTATGCGTTATGCGTTATGCTTCATGCGTTATGCGTTATTCGTTATGCGTTATGCGTTATGAGTTATGCGTTATGCGTTATGCGTTATGCTTTATGCGTTATGCGTGATCCGTTATGCGTTAGGCGTTATGCGTTGTGCGTTGTGCGTCCTGCGTTATGGGTTATGGGTTATGCGTTATGCTTTATGCGTTATGCATTTTGCGTTCTGCGTTATGCGTTATTCGTTATGAGTTAAAAGTTATGCTTAATGTGTTATGCGTTATGCGTCATGCGTTATGCGTTATGCGGTATACGTTATGCTTTATGCGTTATGAGTTATGCGTTATGCGTTATGCGTTATGCGTTATGCGTTATGCGTTATGCGTTATGCGTTATGCGTTATGCGTTATGCGTTATGCTTTATGCGTTATGCGTGATCCGTTATGCGTTTGGCGTTATGCGTTATGTGTTATGAGGTATGAGTTATAAGTTATGCGTAATGCGTTATGCGTTATGCGTTATGCGTTATGCGTTATGCGTTATGCCTTTGCGTTATGCGTTATGCGTTTTGCGTTATGCGTTATGATTTATGCGTTATGCGTGATCCGTTATGCGTTAGGCGTTATGCGTTATGCGTTATAGGTTATGAGTTATAAGTTATGCGTAATGCGTTATTGCGTTATGCGTTATGCGTTATGCGTTGTGCATTATGCGTTATGCGTTATGCATTATGCGTTGTCTATTATGTGTTATGCGTTATGCGTTATGGGTTATGGGTTATGCGTTATGCGTTATGGATTTTGCGTTATGCGCCATGAGTTATGCGTTATGAGTTATAAGTTATGCGTTATGCGTTATGCGTTATGCCTTTTGCGTTATGCGTTATGAGTTATAAGTTATGCGTTATGCGTTATGCTTTATGCGTTATGCGTTATGCGTTATGCGTTATGCGTTATGCGTTATGCGTTATGCGTTTTGCGTTATGCGTTATGCGTTATGAGTTTTGCGTTATACGTTATGCGGTATTCGTTATGCGTTGTGCATTATACGTTATGCGTTATGCGTTATGGGTTATGATTTTTGCGTTATGCGATATGCGTTATGCCTTTTACGTTATGCGTTATGCGTTATTCGTTATGAGTTATAAGTTATGCGTAATGCGTTATGCGTTATGCGTTATGCATTATGCGTTGTGCATTATGTGTTATGCGTTATGCGTTATGGGTTATGGGTTATGCGTTATGCGTTATGCATTTTGCGTTATGCGCCATGCGTTATGCGTTATGAGTTATAAGTTATGCGTTATGCGTTATGCGTTAAGCGTTATGCGTTATGCGTTATGCGTTATGCGTTATGCGTTATGCGTTATGCGTTATATGTTATGCGTTATGCGTTCTGCGTTATGGGTTATGGGTTATGGTTTATGCGTTATGCTTTATGCGTTATGCTTTATGCGTTATGCGTTATGCGGTATGCGTTATGCGTTATGCCTCTTGCGTTATGCCTCTTGCGTTATGCGTTATGCGTTATGAGTTTTGCGTTATACGTTATGCGGTATTCGTTATGCGTTGTGCATTATACGTTATGCGTTATGGGTTATGATTTTTGCGTTATGCGATATGCGTTATGCCTTTTACGTTATGCGTTATGCGTTATTCGTTATGAGTTATAAGTTATGCGTAATGCGTTATGCGTTATGCATTATGCGTTGTGCATTATGTGTTATGCATTATGCGTTATGCGTTATGGGTTATGCGTTATGCGTTATGCGTTATGCGTTATGCGTTATGCGTTATGCGTTATGTGTTATGCGTTATGCGTTATGCGTTATGGGTTATGCGTTATGCGTTATGCGTTATGCGTTATGCGTTATGCGTTGTGCATTATGCGTTATGCGTTATGCGTTATGCGTTATGCGATATGCCTTTTGCGTTATGCGTTATACGTTATGCGTTATGCGTTTTGCGTTTTGCGTTATAGGTTATGCGATATGCGTTATGCGTTATGCGTTTTGCGTTATAGGTTATGCGATATGCGTTATGCGTTATGCGTTATGCGTTATGTGTTATGAATTGTGCGTTGTGCGTTATGGGTTATGGGTTATGGTTAATGCGTTATGCTTTATGCGTTATGCTTTATGCGTAATGCTTTATGCGTTATGCGTTATGCGTTATGCGTTATGCGTTATGCGTTATGCGTTATGCGTTATGCGTTATGCCTTTTGCGTTATGCGTTATGCGTTATGAGTTTTGCGTTATACGTTATGCGGTATTCGTTATGCGTTATGCATTATGCGTTAACGTTATGCGTTATGCCTTTTGCGTTATGCGTTTTGCGTTATGCGTTATGCGTTATGCGTTATGCTTTATGCGTTATGCATTTTGCGTTATGCGTTATTAGTTATGAGTTATGCGTTATGCGTTATGCTTTATGCGTTATGCGTTATGCGTTATGCGTTATGCGTTATGCGTTATGCGTTATGCGTTATGGGTTATGAATTATGCGTTATGCGATATGCGTTATGCCTTTTGCGTTATGCGTTATGCATTATGCGTTATGCGATATGCGTTATGGGTTATGGGTTATGCGTTATGCGTTATGCGTTATGCGTTATGCGTTATGCCTTTGCGTTATGCGTTTTGCGTTATGCGTTATGATTTATGCGTGATCCGTTATGCGTTAGGCGTTATGCGTTATGCGTTATAGGTTATGAGTTATAAGTTATGCGTAATGCGTTATGCGTTATGCGTTATGCGTTATGCGTTATGCGTTATGCGTTATGCGTTATGCGTTATGCGTTATGCGTTATGCGATATGCCTTTTGCGTTATGCGTTATGCGTTATGCGTTATGCGTTATTCGTTATGAGTTATAAGTTATGCGTAATGCGTTATGCGTTATGCGTTATGCATTATGCGTTGTGCATTATGTGTTATGCGTTATGCGTTATGGGTTATGGGTTATGCGTTATGCGTTATGCGTTATGCGTTATGCGTTATGCGTTGTGCATTATGCGTTATGCGTTATGCATTATGCGTTATGCGTTATGCCTTTTGCGTTATGCGTTATGCCTTTTGCGTTATGCGTTATACGTTATGCGTTATGCGTTTTGCGTTATAGGTTATGCGATATGCGTTATGCGTTATGCATTGTGCGTTGTGCGTTCTGCGTTATGGGTTATGGGTTATGCGTTATGCTTTATGCGTTATGCATTTTGCGTTATGCGTTATGCGTTATGCGTTATGCGTTATATGTTATGCGTTATGCGTTATGCGTTGTGCATTATGTGTTATGCGCTATGCGTTATGGGTTATGGGTTATGCGTTATGCGTTATGCAGTTTGCGTTATGCGCCATGCGTTATGCGTTATGAGTTATAAGTTATGCGTTATGTGTTATGCGTTATGCGTTATGCGTTATGCGTTATGCCTTTTGCGTTATGCGTTATTCGTTATGAGTTAAAAGTTATGCTTAATGTGTTATGCGTTATGCGTCATGCGTTATGCGTTATGCGGTATACGTTATGCGTTATGCGTTATGAGTTATGCGTTATGCGTTATGCGTTATGCGTTATATGTTATGCGTTATGCGTTATGCGTTATGCGTTATGCGTTATGCGTTATGCGTTGTGCATTATGTGTTATGCGCTATGCGTTATGGGTTATGGGTTATGCGTTATGCGTTATGCAGTTTGCGTTATGCGCCATGCGTTATGCGTTATGAGTTATAAGTTATGCGTTATGTGTTATGCGTTATGCGTTATGCGTTATGCGTTATGCCTTTTGCGTTATGCGTTATACGTTATGCGTTATGCGTTATATGTTATGCGTTATGCGTTATGCGTTATGCTTCATGCGTTATGCGTTATTCGTTATGCGTTATGCGTTATGAGTTATGCGTTATGCGTTATGCTTTATGCGTTATGCGTGATCCGTTATGCGTTAGGCGTTATGCGTTGTGCGTTGTGCGTCCTGCGTTATGGGTTATGGGTTATGCGTTATGCTTTATGCGTTATGCATTTTGCGTTCTGCGTTATGCGTTATTCGTTATGAGTTAGAAGTTATGCTTAATGTGTTATGCGTTATGCGTCATGCGTTATGCGTTATGCGCTATACGTTATGCGTTATGCGTTATGAGTTATGCGTTATGCGTTATGCGTTATGCGTTATGCGTTATGCGTTATGCGTTATGCGTTATGCGTTATGCGTTATGCGTTATGCGTTATGCGTTATGCGTTATGCGTTATGCTTTATGCGTTATGCGTGATCCGTTATGCGTTTGGCGTTATGCGTTATGTGTTATGAGGTATGAGTTATAAGTTATGCGTAATGCGTTATGCGTTATGCGTTATGCGTTATGCGTTATGCGTTATGCCTTTGCGTTATGCGTTATGCGTTTTGCGTTATGCGTTATGATTTATGCGTTATGCGTGATCCGTTATGCGTTAGGCGTTATGCGTTATGCGTTATAGGTTATGAGTTATAAGTTATGCGTAATGCGTTATGCGTTATGCGTTATGCGTTATGCGTTGTGCATTATGCGTTATGCGTTATGCATTATGCGTTGTGCATTATGTGTTATGCGTTATGCGTTATGGGTTATGGGTTATGCGTTATGCGTTATGGATTTTGCGTTATGCGCCATGAGTTATGCGTTATGAGTTATAAGTTATGCGTTATGCGTTATGCGTTATGCCTTTTGCGTTATGCGTTATGAGTTATAAGTTATGCGTTATGCGTTATGCTTTATGCGTTATGCGTTATGCGTTATGCGTTATGCGTTATGCGTTATGCGTTATGCCTTTTGCGTTATGCGTTATGCGTTATGAGTTTTGCGTTATACGTTATGCGGTATTCGTTATGCGTTGTGCATTATACGTTATGCGTTATGCGTTATGGGTTATGCATTTTGCGTTATGCGCCATGCGTTATGCGTTATGAGTTATGTGTTATGCGTTATGCGTTATGCGTTATGGGTTATGCGTTATGCGTTATGCGTTATGTGTTATGCGTTATGCGTTATGCGTTATGGGTTATGCGTTATGCGTTATGCGTTATGCGTTATGCGTTATGCGTTGTGCATTATGCGTTATGCGTTATGCGTTATGCGTTATGCGATATGCCTTTTGCGTTATGCGTTTTGCGTTTTGCGTTATGAGTTATGCGTTATGCGTTTTGCGTTATACGTTATGCGTTATGCGTTTTGCGTTATAGGTTATGCGATATGCGTTATGCGTTATGCGTTATGCGTTATGTGTTATGCGTTATGCGTTATGCGTTATGGGTTATGCGTTATGCGTTATGCGTTATGCGTTATGCGTTATGCGTTGTGCATTATGCGTTATGCGTTATGCGTTATGCGTTATGCGATATGCCTTTTGCGTTATGCGATATGCGTTATGTGTTATGCGTTATGCGTTATGCGTTATGGGTTATGCGTTATGCGTTATGCGTTATGCGTTATGCGTTATGCGTTGTGCATTATGCGTTATGCGTTATGCGTTATGCGTTATGCGATATGCCTTTTGCGTTATGCGTTTTGCGTTTTGCGTTATGAGTTATGCGTTATGCGTTTTGCGTTATACGTTATGCGTTATGCGTTTTGCGTTATAGGTTATGCGATATGCGTTATGCGTTATGCGTTTTGCGTTATAGGTTATGCGATATGCGTTATGCGTTATGCGTTATGCGTTATGTGTTATGAATTGTGCGTTGTGCGTTCTGCGTTATGGGTTATGGGTTATGGTTTATGCGTTATGCTTTATGCGTTATGCTTTATGCGTAATGCTTTATGCGTTATGCGTTATGCGTTATGCGTTATGCGTTATGCGTTATGCCTTTTGCGTTATGCGTTATGCGTTATGAGTTTTGCGTTATACGTTATGCGGTATTCGTTATGCGTTATGCATTATGCGTTAACGTTATGCGTTATGCCTTTTGCGTTATGCGTTTTGCGTTATGCGTTATGCGTTATGCGTTATGCGTTATGCGTTATACGATATGCCTTTTGCGTTATGCGTTATACGTTATGCGTTATGCGTTTTGCGTTTTGCGTTATGCGTGATCCGTTATGCGTTTGGCGTTATGCGTTATGTGTTATGAGTTATGAGTTATAAGTTATGCGTAATGCGTTATGCGTTATGCGTTATGCGCTATGCGTTATGCGTTATGCGTTATGCGTTATGCCTTTGCGTTATGCGTTATGCGTTTTGCGTTATGCGTTATGCGTTATGCGTTATGTGTTATGAATTGTGCGTTGTGCGTTCTGCGTTATGGGTTATGGGTTATGGTTTATGCGTTATGCTTTATGCGTTATGCTTTATGCGTAATGCTTTATGCGTTATGCGTTATGCGTTATGCGTTATGCGTTATGCGTTATGCCTTTTGCGTTATGCGTTATGCGTTATGAGTTTTGCGTTATACGTTATGCGGTATTCGTTATGCGTTATGCATTATGCGTTAACGTTATGCGTTATGCCTTTTGCGTTATGCGTTATGCGTTATGCGCTATGCGATATGCGTTATGCGTTATGCGTTTTGCGTTATAGGTTATGCGATATGCGTTATGCGTTATGCGTTATGCGTTATGTGTTATGAATTGTGCGTTGTGCGTTCTGCGTTATGGGTTATGGGTTATGGTTTATGCGTTATGCTTTATGCGTTATGCTTTATGCGTAATGCTTTATGCGTTATGCGTTATGCGTTATGCGTTATGCGTTATGCGTTATGCCTTTTGCGTTATGCGTTATGCGTTATGAGTTTTGCGTTATACGTTATGCGGTATTCGTTATGCGTTATGCATTATGCGTTAACGTTATGCGTTATGCCTTTTGCGTTATGCGTTTTGCGTTATGCGTTATGCGTTATGCGTTATGCGTTATGCGTTATACGATATGCCTTTTGCGTTATGCGTTATACGTTATGCGTTATGCGTTTTGCGTTTTGCGTTATGCGTGATCCGTTATGCGTTTGGCGTTATGCGTTATGTGTTATGAGTTATGAGTTATAAGTTATGCGTAATGCGTTATGCGTTATGCGTTATGCGCTATGCGTTATGCGTTATGCGTTATGCGTTATGCCTTTGCGTTATGCGTTATGCGTTTTGCGTTATGCGTTATGATTTATGCGTTATGCGTGATCCGTTATGCGTTAGGCGTTATGCGTTATAGGTTATGAGTTATAAGTTATGCGTAATGCGTTATGCGTTATGCGTTATGCGTTATGCGTTATGCGTTGTGCATTATGCGTTATGCGTTATGCGTTATGCGTTATGCCTTTTGCGTTATGCGTTATACGTTATGCGTTATGCGTTATGCGTTGTGCGTTGTGCGTTCTGCGTTATGGGTTATGGGTTGTGCGTTATGCTTTATGCGTTATGCATTTTGCGTTATGCGTTATTCGTTATGAGTTATAAGTTATGCGTAATGCGTTCTGCGTTATGCGTTATGCGTTATGCGTTATGCGTTATGCGTTGTGCATTATGTGTTATGCGCTATGCGTTATGGGTTATGGGTTATGCGTTATGCGTTATGCAGTTTGCGTTATGCGCCATGCGTTATGCGTTATGAGTTATAAGTTATGCGTTATGCGTTATGCGTTATGCGTTATGCGTTATGCGTTATGCGTTATGCCTTTTGCGTTATGCGTTATACGTTATGCGTTATGCGTTTTGCGTTATGAGTTATGCGTTATGCGTT
This sequence comes from Lasioglossum morio, assembly GCA_916610235.2. NCBI lineage: Eukaryota > Metazoa > Arthropoda > Insecta > Hymenoptera > Halictidae > Lasioglossum > Lasioglossum morio. Next base: position 1,353,683 of record CAKAJA020000151.1, on the reverse strand, counting down.
TTGCGTTATACGTTATGCGTTATGCGTTTTGCGTTATAGGTTATGCGATATGCGTTATGCGTTATGCGTTGTGCGTTGTGCGTTCTGCGTTATGGGTTATGGGTTATGCGTTATGCTTTATGCGTTATGCGTTATGCAGTTTGCGTTATGCGCCATGTGTTATGCGTTATGAGTTATAAGTTATGCGTTATGCGTTATGCGTTATGCGTTATGCGTTATGCGTTATGCGTTATGCGTTATGCGTTATGCGTTATGCGTTATATGTTATGCGTTATGCGTTATGCGTTATGCGTCATGCGTTATGCGTTATTCGTTATGCGTTATGCGTTATGAGTTATGCGTTATGCGTTATGCGTTATGCTTTATGCGTTATGCGTGATCCGTTATGCGTTAGGCGTTATGCGTTGTGCGTTGTGCGTCCTGCGTTATGGGTTATGGGTTATGCGTTATGCTTTATGCGTTATGCATTTTGCGTTCTGCGTTATGCGTTATTCGTTATGAGTTAAAAGTTATGCTTAATGTGTTATGCGTTATGCGTCATGCGTTATGCGTTATGCGTTATACGTTATGCGTTATGCGTTATGAGTTATGCGTTATGCGTTATGCGTTATGCGTAATGCGTTATGCGTTATGCGTTATGCGTTATGCGTTATGCGTTATGCGTTGTGCATTATGCGTTATGCGTTATGCATTATGCGTTATGCGTTATGCCTTTTGCGTTATGCGTTATACGTTATGCGTTATGCGTTTTGCGTTATGAGTCATGCGTTATGCGTTTTGCGTTATACGTTATGCGTTATGCGTTTTGCGTTATAGGTTATGCGATATGCGTTATGCGTTATGCGTTGTGCGTTGTGCGTTCTGCGTTATGGGTTATGGGTTATGCGTTATGCTTTATGCGTTATGCATTTTGCGTTATGCGTTATGCGTTATTCGTTATGAGTTATAAGTTATGCGTAATGCGTTCTGAGTTATGCGTTATGCGTTATGCGTTGTGCGTTGTGCATTATGTGTTATGCGCTATGCGTTATGGGTTATGGGTTATGCGTTGTGCGTTATGCAGTTTGCGTTATGCGCCATGCGTTATGCGTCATGAGTTATAAGTTATGCGTTATGCGTTATGCGTTATGCGTTATGCGTTATGCGTTATGCGTTATATGTTATGCGTTATGCGTTATGCGTTATGCGTCATGCGTTATGCGTTATTCGTTATGCGTTATGAGTTATGCGTTATGCGTTATGCGTTATGCGTTATGCGTTATGCGTTATGCGTTATGCTTTATTCGTTATGCGTGATCCGTTATGCGTTATGCGTTATTCGTTATGAGTTATAAGTTATGCGTAATGCGTTCTGCGTTATGCGTTATGCGTTATGCGTTGTGCGTTGTGCATTATGTGTTATGCGCTATGCGTTATGGGTTATGGGTTATGCGTTATGCGTTATGCAGTTTGCGTTATGCGCCATGCGTTATGCGTCATGAGTTATAAGTTATGCGTTATGCGTTATGCGTTATGCGTTATGCGTTATGCGTTATGCGTTATGCGTTATGCGTTATGCGTTATGCGTCATGCGTTATGCGTTATTCGTTATGCGTTATGCGTTATGAGTTATGCGTTATGCGTTATGCGTTATGCGTTATGCGTTATGCGTTATGCGTTATGCTTTATTCGTTATGCGTGATCCGTTATGCGTTTGGCGTTATGCGTTATGTGTTATGAGGTATGAGTTATAAGTTATGCGTAATGCGTTATGCGTTATGCGTTATGCGTTATGCCTTTGCGTTATGCGTTATGCGTTTTGCGTTATGCGTTATGATTTATGCGTTATGCGTGATCCGTTATGCGTTAGGCGTTATGCGTTATGCGTTATGCGTTATGCGTTATGCGTTATGCGTTATATGTTATGCGTTATGCGTTATGCGTTATGCGTTATGCGTTATGCGTTATGCTTTATGCGTTATGCGTGATCCGTTATGCGTTATGCGTTATGCGTTATGCCTTTTGCGTTATGCGTTATGAGTTATAAGTTATGCGTTATGCGTTATGCTTTATGCGTTATGCGTTATGCGTTATGCGTTATGCGTTACGCCTTTTGCGTTATGCGTTATGCGTTATGAGTTTTGCGTTATACGTTATGCGGTATTCGTTATGCGTTGTGCATTATACGTTATGCGTTATGGGTTATGATTTTTGCGTTACGCGATATGCGTTATGCGTTTTACGTTATGCGTTATGCGTTATTCGTTATGAGTTATAAGTTATGCGTAATGCGTTATGCGTTATGCGTTATGCACTATGCGTTGTGCATTATGTGTTATGCGTTATGCGTTATGGGTTATGGGTTATGCGTTATGCGTTATGCGTTATGCGTTATGCGTTATGCGTTATGCGTTGTGCATTATGCGTTATGCGTTATGCATTATGCGTTATGCGTTATGCCTTTTGCGTTATGCGTTATGCCTTTTGCGTTATGCGTTATACGTTATGCGTTATGCGTTTTGCGTTATAGGTTATGCGATATGCGTTATGCGTTATGCATTGTGCGTTGTGCGTTCTGCGTTATGGGTTATGGGTTATGCGTTATGCTTTATGCGTTATGCATTTTGCGTTATGCGTTATGCGTTATTCGTTATGAGTTATAAGTTATGCGTAATGCGATCTGCGTTATGCGTTATGCGTTATGCGTTGTGCATTATGTGTTATGCGCTATGCGTTATGGGTTATGGGTTATGCGTTATGCGTTATGCAGTTTGCGTTATGCGCCATGCGTTATGCGTTATGAGTTATAAGTTATGCGTAATGCGTTATGCGTTATGCGTTATGCGTTATGCGTTATGAGTTATGCGTTATGCGTTATGGGTTATGCGTTATGCGTTATGCGTTGTGCGTTGTGCATTATGTGTTATGCGCTATGCGTTATGGGTTATGGGTTATGCGTTATGCGTTATGCAGTTTGCGTTATGCGCCATGCGTTATGCGTCATGAGTTATAAGTTATGCGTTATGCGTTATGCGTTATGCGTTATGCGTTATGCGTTATATGTTATGCGTTATGCGTTATGCGTTATGCGTTATGCGTTATGCGTTATTCGTTATGCGTTATGAGTTATGCGTTATGCGTTATGCGTTATGCGTTATGCGTTATGCGTTATGCGTTATGCGTTATGCTTTATTCGTTATGCGTGATCCGTTATGCGTTATGCGTTATTCGTTATGAGTTATAAGTTATGCGTAATGCGTTCTGCGTTATGCGTTATGCGTTATGCGTTGTGCGTTGTGCATTATGTGTTATGCGCTATGGGTTATGGGTTATGGGTTATGCGTTATGCGTTATGCAGTTTGCGTTATGCGCCATGCGTTATGCGTCATGAGTTATAAGTTATGCGTTATGCGTTATGCGTTATGCGTTATGCGTTATGCGTTATGCGTTATATGTTATGCGTTATGCGTTATGCGTTAAGCGTCATGCGTTATGCGTTATTCGTTATGCGTTATGCGTTATGAGTTATGCGTTATGCGTTATGCGTTATGCGTTATGCGTTATGCGTTATGCGTTATGCTTTATTCGTTATGCGTGATCCGTTATGCGTTTGGCGTTATGCGTTATGTGTTATGAGGTATGAGTTATAAGTTATGCGTAATGCGTTATGCGTTATGCGTTATGCGTTATGCCTTTGCGTTATGCGTTATGCGTTTTGCGTTATGCGTTATGATTTATGCGTTATGCGTGATCCGTTATGCGTTAGGCGTTATGCGTTATGCGTTATGCGTTATGCGTTATGCGTTATATGTTATGCGTTATGCGTTATGCGTTATGCGTTATGCGTTATGCGTTATGCTTTATTCGTTATGCGTGATCCGTTATGCGTTAGGCGTTATGCGTTGTGCGTCCTGCGTTGTGGGTTATGGTTATGCGTTATGCTTTATGCGTTATGCATTTTGCGTTCTGTGTTATGCGTTATTCGTTATGAGTTAAAAGTTATGCTTAATGCGTTATGCGTTATGCATTATGCGTTGTGCATTATGTGTTATGCGCTATGCGTTATGGGTTATGGGTTATGCGTTATGCGTTAAGCAGTTTGCGTTATGCGCCATGCGTTATGCGTTATGAGTTATAAGTTATGCGTTATGCGTTATGCGTTATGCGTTATATGTTATGCGTTATGCGTTATGCGTTATGCGTTATGCGTTATGCTTTATGCGTTATGCGTTATGAGTTATAAGTTATGCGTTATGCGTTATGCTTTATGCGTTATGCGTTATGCGTTATGCGTTATGCGTTATGCCTTTTGCGTTATGCGTTATGCGTTATGAGTTTTGCGTTATACGTTATGCGGTATTCGTTATGCGTTGTGCATTATACGTTATGCGTTATGCGTTATGGGTTATGATTTTTGCGTTATGCGATATGCGTTATGCCTTTTACGTTATGCGTTATGCGTTATTCGTTATGAGTTATAAGTTATGCGTAATGCGTTATGCGTTATGCGTTATGCGTTCTGCGTTATGGGTTATGAGTTATGCTTTATGCGTTATGCTTTATGCGATATGCGTTATGCGTTATGCGTTATGCGTTTTGCGTTATAGGTTATGCGATATGCGTTATGCGTTATGCGTTATGCGTTATGTGTTATGAATTGTGCGTTGTGCGTTCTGCGTTATAGGTTATGCGATATGCGTTATGCGTTATGCGTTATGCGTTTTGCGTTATAGGTTATGCGATATGCGTTATGCGTTATACGTTATGCGTTATGCGTTTTGCGTTATAGGTTATGCGATATGCGTTATGCGTTATGCATTGTGCGTTGTGCGTTCTGCGTTATGGGTTATGCGATATGCGTTATGCGTTATGCGTTATGCGTTTTGCGTTATAGGTTATGCGATATGCGTTATGCGTTATGCGTTATGCGTTATGTGTTATGAATTGTGCGTTGTGCGTTCTGCGTTATGGGTTATGGGTTATGGTTTATGCGTTATGCTTTATGCGTTATGCTTTATGCGTAATGCTTTATGCGTTATGCGTTATGCGGTATGCGTTATGCGTTATGCGTTATGCCTTTTGCGTTATGCGTTATGCGTTATGAGTTTTGCGTTATACGTTATGCGGTATTCGTTATGCGTTATGCATTATGCGTTAACGTTATGCGTTATGCCTTTTGCGTTATGCGTTTTGCGTTATGCGTTATGCGTTATGCGTTATGCGTTATGTGTTATGAATTGTGCGTTGTGCGTTCTGCGTTATGGGTTATGGGTTATGCGTTATGCTTTATGCGTTATGCATCTTGCGTTATGCGTTATTAGTTATGAGTTATGCGTTATGCGTTATGCTTTATGCGTTATGCGTGATCCGTTATGCGTTAGGCGTTATGCGTTATGCGTTATGCGTTATGCGTTATGCGTTATGCGTTATGCGTTATGCGTTATTGGTTATGAATTATGCGTTATGCGATATGCGTTATGCCTTTTTCGTTATGCGTTATGCATTATGCGTTATGCGTTATGCGTTATGGGTTATGGGTTATGCATTATGCGTTATGCGTTATGCGTTATGCGTTATGCGTTATGCGTTATGCGTTATGCGTTATGCGTTATGCGTTATGCGTTATGCGTTCTGCGTTATGGGTTATGAGTTATGCTTTATGCGTTATGCTTTATGCGTTATGCGTTATGCGTTATGCCTTATGCGTTATGCGTTATGCGTTATGCGTTATGCCTTTTGCGTTATGCGTTATGAGTTATTAGTTATGCGTTATGCGTTATGCTTTATGCGTTATGCGTTATGCGTTATGCGTTATGCGTTATGCCTTTTGCGTTATGCGTTATGCGTTATGAGTTTTGCGTTATACGTTATGCGGTATTCGTTATGCGTTGTGCATTATACGTTATGCGTTATGCGTTATGGGTTATGATTTTTGCGTTATGCGATATGCGTTATGCCTTTTACGTTATGCGTTATTCGTTATGAGTTATAAGTTATGCGTAATGCGTTATGCGTTATGCGTTATGCATTATGCGTTGTGCATTATGTGTTATGCGTTATGCGTTATGGGTTATGGGTTATGCGTTATGCGTTATGCATTTTGCGTTATGCGCCATGAGTTATGCGTTATGAGTTATAAGTTATGCGTTATGCGTTATGCGTTATGCCTTTTGCGTTATGCGTTATGAGTTATAAGTTATGCGTTATGCGTTATGCTTTATGCGTTATGCGTTATGCGTTATGCGTTATGCGTTATGCCTTTTGCGTTATGCGTTATGCGTTATGAGTTTTGCGTTATACGTTATGCGGTATTCGTTATGCGTTGTGCATTATACGTTATGCGTTATGCGTTATGGGTTATGATTTTTGCGTTATGCGATATGCGTTATGCCTTTTACGTTATGCGTTATGCGTTATTCGTTATGAGTTATAAGTTATGCGTAATGCGTTATGCGTTATGCGTTATGCATTATGCGTTGTGCATTATGTGTTATGCGTTATGCGTTATGGGTTATGGGTTATGCGTTATGCGTTATGCGTTATGCGTTATGCGTTAAGCGTTATGCGTTATGCGTTATGCGTTATGCGTTATGCGTTATGCGTTATATGTTATGCGTTATGCGTTCTGCGTTATGGGTTATGGGTTATGGTTTATGCGTTATGCTTTATGCGTTATGCTTTATGCGTTATGCTTTATGCGTTATGCGTTATGCGGTATGAATTATGCGTTATGCCTCTTGCGTTATGCGTTATGCGTTATGAGTTTTGCGTTATACGTTATGCGGTATTCGTTATGCGTTGTGCATTATACGTTATGCGTTATGGGTTATGATTTTTGCGTTATGCGATATGCGTTATGCCTTTTACGTTATGCGTTATGCGTTATTCGTTATGAGTTATAAGTTATGCGTAATGCGTTATGCGTTATGCGTTATGCATTATGCGTTGTGCATTATGTGTTATGCGTTATGCGTTATGCGTTATGGGTTATGCGTTATGCGTTATGCGTTATGCGTTATGCGTTATGCGTTATGCGTTATATGTTATGCGTTATGCGTTATGCGTTATGCGTCATGCGTTATGCGTTATGCGTTATACGTTATGCGTTATGCGTTATGAGTTATGCGTTATGCGCTATGCGTTATACGTGATCCGTTATGCGTTTGGCGTTATGCGTTATGTGTTATGAGTTATGAGTTATAAGTTATGCGTAATGCGTTATGCGTTATGCGTTATGCGTTATGCGTTATGCGTTATGCGTTATATGTTATGCGTTATGCGTTATGCGTTATGCGTTATGCGTTATGCGTTATGCTTTATGCGTTATGCGTGATCCGTTATGCGTTATGCGTTATGCGTTATGCCTTTTGCGTTATGCGTTATGAGTTATAAGTTATGCGTTATGCGTTATGCTTTATGCGTTATGCGTTATGCGTTATGCGTTATGCGTTATGCCTTTTGCGTTATGCGTTATGCGTTATGAGTTTTGCGTTATACGTTATTCGGTATTCGTTATGCGTTGTGCATTATACGTTATGCGTTATGGGTTATGATTTTTGCGTTACGCGATATGCGTTATGCCTTTTACGTTATGCGTTATGCGTTATTCGTTATGAGTTATAAGTTATGCGTAATGCGTTATGCGTTATGCGTTATGCATTATGCGTTGTGCATTATGTGTTATGCGTTATGCGTTATGGGTTATGGGTTATGCGTTATGCGTTATGCGTTATGCGTTATGCGTTATGCGTTATGCGTTATGCGTTATGCGTTGTGCATTATGCGTTATGCGTTATGCATTATGCGTTATGCGTTATGCCTTTTGCGTTATGCGTTATGCCTTTTGCGTTATGCGTTATACGTTATGCGTTATGCGTTTTGCGTTATAGGTTATGCGATATGCGTTATGCGTTATGCATTGTGCGTTGTGCGTTCTGCGTTATGGGTTATGGGTTATGCGTTATGCTTTATGCGTTATGCATTTTGCGTTATGCGTTATGCGTTATTCGTTATGAGTTATAAGTTATGCGTAATGCGTTCTGCGTTATGCGTTATGCGTTATGCGTTGTGCATTATGTGTTATGCGCTATGCGTTATGGGTTATGGGTTATGCGTTATGCGTTATGCAGTTTGCGTTATGCGCCATGCGTTATGCGTTATGAGTTATAAGTTATGCGTCATGCGTTATGCGTTATTCGTTATACGTTATGCGTTATGATTTATGCGTTATGCGTTATGCGTTATGCGTTATGCGTTATGCGTTATGCGTTATGCGTTATGCGTTATGCGTTGTGCATTATGCGTTATGCGTTATGCATTATGCGTTATGCGTTATGCGTTATGCGTTATGCGTTATGCCTTTTGCGTTATGCGTTATGCGTTATGCGTTATGCGTTATGCGTTATAGGTTATGCGATATGCGTTATGCGTTATGCATTGTGCGTTGTGCGTTCTGCGTTATGGGTTATGGGTTATGCGTTATGCTTTATGCGTTATGCATTTTGCGTTATGCGTTATGCGTTATTCGTTATGAGTTATAAGTTATGCGTAATGCGATCTGCGTTATGCGTTATGCGTTATGCGTTGTGCATTATGTGTTATGCGCTATGCGTTATGGGTTATGGGTTATGCGTTATGCGTTATGCAGTTTGCGTTATGCGCCATGCGTTATGCGTTATGAGTTATAAGTTATGCGTTATGCGTTATGCGTTATTCGTTATGCGTTATGCGTTATGAGTTATGCGTTATGCGTTATGCGTTATGCGTTATGCGTTATGCGTTGTGCGTTGTGCATTATGTGTTATGCGCTATGCGTTATGGGTTATGGGTTATGCGTTATGCGTTATGCAGTTTGCGTTATGCGCCATGCGTTATGCGTCATGAGTTATAAGTTATGCGTTATGCGTTATGCGTTATGCGTTATGCGTTATGCGTTATACGTTATGCGTTATGCGTTATGCGTTATGCGTTATGCGTTATGCGTTATTCGTTATGCGTTATGAGTTATGCGTTATGCGTTATGCGTTATGCGTTATGCGTTATGCGTTATGCGTTATGCGTTATGCTTTATTCGTTATGCGTGATCCGTTATGCGTTATGCGTTATTCGTTATGAGTTATAAGTTATGCGTAATGCGTTCTGCGTTATGCGTTATGCGTTATGCGTTGTGCGTTGTGCATTATGTGTTATGCGCTATGCGTTATGGGTTATGGGTTATGCGTTATGCGTTATGCAGTTTGCGTTATGCGCATGCGTTATGCGTCATGAGTTATAAGTTATGCGTTATGCGTTATGCGTTATGCGTTATGCGTTATGCGTTATGCGTTATATGTTATGCGTTATGCGTTATGCGTTATGCGTCATGCGTTATGCGTTATTCGTTATGCGTTATGCGTTATGAGTTATGCGTTATGCGTTATGCGTTATGCGTTATGCGTTATGCGTTATGCGTTATGCTTTATTCGTTATGCGTGATCCGTTATGCGTTTGGCGTTATGCGTTATGTGTTATGAGGTATGAGTTATAAGTTATGCGTAATGCGTTATGCGTTATGCGTTATGCGTTATGCCTTTGCGTTATGCGTTATGCGTTTTGCGTTATGCGTTATGATTTATGCGTTATGCGTGATCCGTTATGCGTTAGGCGTTATGCGTTATGCGTTATGCGTTATGCGTTATGCGTTATGCGTTATATGTTATGCGTTATGCGTTATGCGTTATGCGTTATGCGTTATGCGTTATGCTTTATTCGTTATGCGTGATCCGTTATGCGTTAGGCGTTATGCGTTGTGCGTCCTGCGTTGTGGGTTATGGTTATGCGTTATGCTTTATGCGTTATGCATTTTGCGTTCTGTGTTATGCGTTATTCGTTATGAGTTAAAAGTTATGCTTAATGCGTTATGCGTTATGCATTATGCGTTGTGCATTATGTGTTATGCGCTATGCGTTATGGGTTATGGGTTATGCGTTATGCGTTAAGCAGTTTGCGTTATGCGCCATGCGTTATGCGTTATGAGTTATAAGTTATGCGTTATGCGTTATGCGTTATGCGTTATATGTTATGCGTTATGCGTTATGCGTTATGCGTTATGCGTTATGCGTTATGCTTTATGCGTTATGCGTGATCCGTTATGCGTTATGCGTTATGCGTTATGCCTTTTGCGTTATGCGTTATGAGTTATAAGTTATGCGTTATGCGTTATGCTTTATGCGTTATGCGTTATGCGTTATGCGTTATGCGTTATGCGTTATGCCTTTTGCGTTATGCGTTATGCGTTATGAGTTTTGCGTTATACGTTATTCGGTATTCGTTATGCGTTGTGCATTATACGTTATGCGTTATGGGTTATGATTTTTGCGTTACGCGATATGCGTTATGCCTTTTACGTTATGCGTTATGCGTTATTCGTTATGAGTTATAAGTTATGCGGAATGCGTTATGCGTTATGCGTTATGCATTATGCGTTGTGCATTATGTGTTATGCGTTATGCGTTATGGGTTATGGGTTATGCGTTATGCGTTATGCGTTATGCGTTATGCGTTATGCGTTATGCGTTATGCGTTGTGCATTATGCGTTATGCGTTATGCATTATGCGTTGTGCATTATGTGTTATGCGCTATGCGTTATGGGTTATGGGTTATGCGTTATGCGTTAAGCAGTTTGCGTTATGCGCCATGCGTTATGCGTTATGAGTTATAAGTTATGCGTTATGCGTTATGCGTTATGCGTTATATGTTATGCGTTATGCGTTATGCGTTATGCGTTATGCGTTATGCGTTATGCTTTATGCGTTATGCGTGATCCGTTATGCGTTATGCGTTATGCGTTATGCCTTTTGCGTTATGCGTTATGAGTTATAAGTTATGCGTTATGCGTTATGCTTTATGCGTTATGCGTTATGCGTTATGCGTTATGCGTTATGCCTTTTGCGTTATGCGTTATGCGTTATGAGTTTTGCGTTATACGTTATTCGGTATTCGTTATGCGTTGTGCATTATACGTTATGCGTTATGGGTTATGATTTTTGCGTTACGCGATATGCGTTATGCCTTTTACGTTATGCGTTATGCGTTATTCGTTATGAGTTATAAGTTATGCGTAATGCGTTATGCGTTATGCGTTATGCATTATGCGTTGTGCATTATGTGTTATGCGTTATGCGTTATGGGTTATGGGTTATGCGTTATGCGTTATGCGTTATGCGTTATGCGTTATGCGTTATGCGTTATGCGTTGTGCATTATGCGTTATGCGTTATGCATTATGCGTTATGCGTTATGCGTTTTGCGTTATGCGTTATGCCTTTTGCGTTATGCGTTATACGTTATGCGTTATGCGTTTTGCGTTATAGGTTATGCGATATGCGTTATGCGTTATGCATTGTGCGTTGTGCGTTCTGCGTTATGGGTTATGGGTTATGCGTTATGCTTTATGCGTTATGCATTTTGCGTTATGCGTTATGCGTTATTCGTTATGAGTTATAAGTTATGCGTAATGCGTTCTGCGTTATGCGTTATGCGTTATGCGTTGTGCATTATGTGTTATGCGCTATGCGTTATGGGTTATGGGTTATGCGTTATGCGTTATGCAGTTTGCGTTATGCGCCATGCGTTATGCGTTATGAGTTATAAGTTATGCGTCATGCGTTATGCGTTATTCGTTATACGTTATGCGTTATGAGTTATGCGTTATTATGCGTTATGCGTTATGCGTTATGCGTTATGCGTTATGCGTTATGCGTTATGCGTTATGCGTTGTGCATTATGCGTTATGCGTTATGCATTATGCGTTATGCGTTATGCCTTTTGCGTTATGCGTTATGCCTTTTGCGTTATGCGTTATACGTTATGCGTTATGCGTTTTGCGTTATAGGTTATGCGATATGCGTTATGCGTTATGCATTGTGCGTTGTGCGTTCTGCGTTATGGGTTATGGGTTATGCGTTATGCTTTATGCGTTATGCATTTTGCGTTATGCGTTATGCGTTATTCGTTATGAGTTATAAGTTATGCGTAATGCGATCTGCGTTATGCGTTATGCGTTATGCGTTGTGCATTATGTGTTATGCGCTATGCGTTATGGGTTATGGGTTATGCGTTATGCGTTATGCAGTTTGCGTTATGCGCCATGCGTTATGCGTTATGAGTTATAAGTTATGCGTCATGCGTTATGCGTTATTCGTTATGCGTTATGCGTTATGAGTTATGCGTTATGCGTTATGCGTTATGCGTTATGCGTTGTGCGTTGTGCATTATGTGTTATGCGCTATGCGTTATGGGTTATGGGTTATGCGTTATGCGTTATGCAGTTTGCGTTATGCGCCATGCGTTATGCGTCATGAGTTATAAGTTATGCGTTATGCGTTATGCGTTATGCGTTATGCGTTATGCGTTATATGTTATGCGTTATGCGTTATGCGTTATGCGTCATGCGTTATGCGTTATTCGTTATGCGTTATGAGTTATGCGTTATGCGTTATGCGTTATGCGTTATGCGTTATGCGTTATGCGTTATGCTTTATTCGTTATGCGTGATCCGTTATGCGTTATGCGTTATTCGTTATGAGTTATAAGTTATGCGTAATGCGTTCTGCGTTATGCGTTATGCGTTATGCGTTGTGCGTTGTGCATTATGTGTTATGCGCTATGCGTTATGGGTTATGGGTTATGCGTTATGCGTTATGCAGTTTGCGTTATGCGCATGCGTTATGCGTCATGAGTTATAAGTTATGCGTTATGCGTTATGCGTTATGCGTTATGCGTTATGCGTTATGCGTTATGCGTTATATGTTATGCGTTATGCGTTATGCGTTATGCGTCATGCGTTATGCGTTATTCGTTATGCGTCATGCGTTATGCGTTATTCGTTATGCGTTATGAGTTATGCGTTATGCGTTATGCGTTATGCGTTATGCGTTATGCGTTATGCGTTATGCGTTATGCGTTATGCGTTATGCAGTTTGCGTTATGCGCATGCGTTATGCGTCATGAGTTATAAGTTATGCGTTATGCGTTATGCGTTATGCGTTATGCGTTATGCGTTATGCGTTATGCGTTATATGTTATGCGTTATGCGTTATGCGTTATGCGTCATGCGTTATGCGTTATTCGTTATGCGTTATGCGTTATGAGTTATGCGTTATGCGTTATGCGTTATGCGTTATGCGTTATGCGTTATGCGTTATGCTTTATTCGTTATGCGTGATCCGTTATGCGTTTGGCGTTATGCGTTATGTGTTATGAGGTATGAGTTATAAGTTATGCGTAATGCGTTATGCGTTATGCGTTATGCGTTATGCCTTTGCGTTATGCGTTATGCGTTTTGCGTTATGCGTTATGATTTATGCGTTATGCGTGATCCGTTATGCGTTAGGCGTTATGCGTTATGCGTTATGCGTTATGCGTTATGCGTTATGCGTTATATGTTATGCGTTATGCGTTATGCGTTATGCGTTATGCGTTATGCGTTATGCTTTATTCGTTATGCGTGATCCGTTATGCGTTAGGCGTTATGCGTTGTGCGTCCTGCGTTGTGGGTTATGGTTATGCGTTATGCTTTATGCGTTATGCATTTTGCGTTCTGTGTTATGCGTTATTCGTTATGAGTTAAAAGTTATGCTTAATGCGTTATGCGTTATGCATTATGCGTTGTGCATTATGTGTTATGCGCTATGCGTTATGGGTTATGGGTTATGCGTTATGCGTTAAGCAGTTTGCGTTATGCGCCATGCGTTATGCGTTATGAGTTATAAGTTATGCGTTATGCGTTATGCGTTATGCGTTATGTGTTATGCGTTATGCGTTATGCGTTATGCGTTATGCGTTATGCGTTATGCTTTATGCGTTATGCGTGATCCGTTATGCGTTATGCGTTATGCGTTATGCCTTTTGCGTTATGCGTTATGAGTTATAAGTTATGCGTTATGCGTTATGCTTTATGCGTTATGCGTTATGCGTTATGCGTTATGCGTTATGCCTTTTGCGTTATGCGTTATGCGTTATGAGTTTTGCGTTATACGTTATTCGGTATTCGTTATGCGTTGTGCATTATACGTTATGCGTTATGGGTTATGATTTTTGCGTTACGCGATATGCGTTATGCCTTTTACGTTATGCGTTATGCGTTATTCGTTATGAGTTATAAGTTATGCGGAATGCGTTATGCGTTATGCGTTATGCATTATGCGTTGTGCATTATGTGTTATGCGTTATGCGTTATGGGTTATGGGTTATGCGTTATGCGTTATGCGTTATGCGTTATGCGTTATGCGTTATGCGTTATGCGTTGTGCATTATGCGTTATGCGTTATGCATTATGCGTTATGCGTTATGCCTTTTGCGTTATGCGTTATGCCTTTTGCGTTATGCGTTATACGTTATGCGTTATGCGTTTTGCGTTATAGGTTATGCGATATGCGTTATGCGTTATGCATTGTGCGTTGTGCGTTCTGCGTTATGGGTTATGGGTTATGCGTTATGCTTTATGCGTTATGCATTTTGCGTTATGCGTTATGCGTTATTCGTTATGAGTTATAAGTTATGCGTAATGCGTTCTGCGTTATGCGTTATGCGTTATGCGTTGTGCATTATGTGTTATGCGCTATGCGTTATGGGTTATGGGTTATGCGTTATGCGTTATGCAGTTTGCGTTATGCGCCATGCGTTATGCGTTATGAGTTATAAGTTATGCGTCATGCGTTATGCGTTATTCGTTATACGTTATGCGTTATGAGTTATGCGTTATGCGTTATGCGTTATGCGTTATGCGTTATGCGTTATGCGTTATGCGTTATGCTTTATTCGTTATGCGTGATCCGTTATGCGTTAGGCGTTATGCGTTGTGCGTTGTGCGTCCTGCGTTATGGGTTATGGGTTATGCGTTATGCTTTATGCGTTATGCATTTTGCGTTCTGCGTTATGCGTTATTCGTTATGAGTTAAAAGTTATGCTTAATGCGTTATGCGTTATGCGTTATGCATTATGCGTTGTGCATTATGTGTTATGCGCTATGCGTTATGGGTTATGGGTTATGCGTTATGCGTTATGCAGTTTGCGTTATGCGCCATGCGTTATGCGTTATGAGTTATAAGTTATGCGTTATGCGTTATGCGTTATGCGTTATGCGTTATGCGTTATATGTTATGCGTTATGCGTTATGCGTTATGCGTTATGCGTTATGCGTTATGCGTTATGCTTTATGCGTTATGCGTGATCCGTTATGCGTTAGGCGTTATGCGTTATGCGTTATGAGTTATGAGTTATAAGTTATGCGTAATGCGTAATGCGTTATGCGTTATGCGTTATGCGTTGTGCATTATACGTTATGCGTTGTGCGTTATGCGTTATGGGTTATGGGTTATGTGTTATGCGTTATGCGTTATGCGTTATGCGTTATGCGTTCTGCGTTATGGGTTATGAGTTATGCTTTATGCGTTATGCTTTATGCGTTATGCGTTATGCGTTATGCCTTATGCGTTATGCGTTATGCGTTATGCCTTTTGCGTTATGCGTTATGAGTTATAAGTTATGCGTTATGCGTTATGCTTTATGCGTTATGCGTTATGCGTTATGCGTTATGCGTTATGCGTTATGCCTTTTGCGTTATGCGTTATGCGTTATGAGTTTTGCGTTATACGTTATGCGGTATTCGTTATGCGTTGTGCATTATACGTTATGCGTTATGCGTTATGGGTTATGATTTTTGCGTTATGCGATATGCGTTATGCCTTTTACGTTATGCGTTATGCGTTATTCGTTATGAGTTATAAGTTATGCGTAATGCGTTATGCGTTATGCGTTATGCGTTCTGCGTTATGGGTTATGAGTTATGCTTTATGCGTTATGCTTTATGCGATATGCGTTATGCGTTATGCGTTATGCGTTTTGCGTTATAGGTTATGCGATATGCGTTATGCGTTATGCGTTATGCGTTATGTGTTATGAATTGTGCGTTGTGCGTTCTGCGTTATAGGTTATGCGATATGCGTTATGCGTTATGCGTTTTGCGTTATAGGTTATGCGATATGCGTTATGCGTTATACGTTATGCGTTATGCGTTTTGCGTTATAGGTTATGCGATATGCGTTATGCGTTATGCATTGTGCGTTGTGCGTTCTGCGTTATAGGTTATGCGATATGCGTTATGCGTTATGCGTTATGCGTTTTGCGTTATAGGTTATGCGATATGCGTTATGCGTTATGCGTTATGCGTTATGTGTTATGAATTGTGCGTTGTGCGTTCTGCGTTATGGGTTATGGGTTATGGTTTATGCGTTATGCTTTATGCGTTATGCTTTATGCGTAATGCTTTATGCGTTATGCGTTATGCGG
The DNA here is from genome assembly GCA_916610235.2 of Lasioglossum morio. NCBI lineage: Eukaryota > Metazoa > Arthropoda > Insecta > Hymenoptera > Halictidae > Lasioglossum > Lasioglossum morio. The sequence goes on along the minus strand of CAKAJA020000151.1, from coordinate 1,337,375 downwards.
TATGCGTTATGCGTTATGCGTTATGCCTTTTGCGTTATGCGTTATGCGTTATGAGTTTTGCGTTATACGTTATGCGGTATTCGTTATGCGTTATGCATTATGCGTTAACGTTATGCGTTATGCGTTATGCGTTATGCGTTATGCGTTATGCGTTATGCGTTATGCGTTATGCGTTATGCGTTATGCGTTATGCGTTATGCGTTATGCGTTCTGCGTTATGGGTTATGAGTTATGCTTTATGCGTTATGCTTTATGCGTTATGCGTTATGCGTTATGCCTTATGCGTTATGCGTTATGCGTTATGCGTTATGCCTTTTGCGTTATGCGTTATGAGTTATTAGTTATGCGTTATGCGTTATGCTTTATGCGTTATGCGTTATGCGTTATGCGTTATGCGTTATGCCTTTTGCGTTATGCGTTATGCGTTATGAGTTTTGCGTTATACGTTATGCGGTATTCGTTATGCGTTGTGCATTATACGTTATGCGTTATGCGTTATGGGTTATGATTTTTGCGTTATGCGATATGCGTTATGCCTTTTACGTTATGCGTTATTCGTTATGAGTTATAAGTTATGCGTAATGCGTTATGCGTTATGCGTTATGCATTATGCGTTGTGCATTATGTGTTATGCGTTATGCGTTATGGGTTATGGGTTATGCGTTATGCGTTATGCATTTTGCGTTATGCGCCATGAGTTATGCGTTATGAGTTATAAGTTATGCGTTATGCGTTATGCGTTATGCCTTTTGCGTTATGCGTTATGAGTTATAAGTTATGCGTTATGCGTTATGCTTTATGCGTTATGCGTTATGCGTTATGCGTTATGCGTTATGCCTTTTGCGTTATGCGTTATGCGTTATGAGTTTTGCGTTATACGTTATGCGGTATTCGTTATGCGTTGTGCATTATACGTTATGCGTTATGCGTTATGGGTTATGATTTTTGCGTTATGCGATATGCGTTATGCCTTTTACGTTATGCGTTATGCGTTATTCGTTATGAGTTATAAGTTATGCGTAATGCGTTATGCGTTATGCGTTATGCATTATGCGTTGTGCATTATGTGTTATGCGTTATGCGTTATGGGTTATGGGTTATGCGTTATGCGTTATGCATTTTGCGTTATGCGCCATGCGTTATGCGTTATGCGTTATGCGTTATGCGTTATGCGTTATGCGTTATGCGTTATGCGTTATGCGTTATGCGTTATATGTTATGCGTTATGCGTTCTGCGTTATGGGTTATGGGTTATGGTTTATGCGTTATGCTTTATGCGTTATGCTTTATGCGTTATGCTTTATGCGTTATGCGTTATGCGGTATGAATTATGCGTTATGCCTCTTGCGTTATGCGTTATGCGTTATGAGTTTTGCGTTATACGTTATGCGGTATTCGTTATGCGTTGTGCATTATACGTTATGCGTTATGGGTTATGATTTTTGCGTTATGCGATATGCGTTATGCCTTTTACGTTATGCGTTATGCGTTATTCGTTATGAGTTATAAGTTATGCGTAATGCGTTATGCGTTATGCGTTATGCATTATGCGTTGTGCATTATGTGTTATGCGTTATGCGTTATGCGTTATGGGTTATGCGTTATGCGTTATGCGTTATGCGTTATGCGTTATGCGTTATGCGTTATATGTTATGCGTTATGCGTTATGCGTTATGCGTCATGCGTTATGCGTTATGCGTTATACGTTATGCGTTATGCGTTATGAGTTATGCGTTATGCGCTATGCGTTATACGTGATCCGTTATGCGTTTGGCGTTATGCGTTATGTGTTATGAGTTATGAGTTATAAGTTATGCGTAATGCGTTATGCGTTATGCGTTATGCGTTATGCGTTATGCCTTTGCGTTATGCGTTTTGCGTTATGCGTTATGATTTATGCGTGATCCGTTATGCGTTAGGCGTTATGCGTTATGCGTTATAGGTTATGAGTTATAAGTTATGCGTAATGCGTTATGCGTTATGCGTTATGCGTTATGCGTTGTGCATTATGCGTTATGCGTTATGCGTTATGCGTTATGCGATATGCCTTTTGCGTTATGCGTTATGCGTTATGCGTTATGCGTTTTGCGTTTTGCGTTATGAGTTAAGCGTTATGCGTTTTGCGTTATACGTTATGCGTTATGCGTTTTGCGTTATAGGTTATGCGATATGCGTTATGCGTTATGCGTTATGCGTTATGCGTTTTGCGTTATAGGTTATGCGATATGCGTTATGCGTTATGCGTTATGCGTTATGTGTTATGAATTGTGCGTTGTGCGTTCTGCGTTATGGGTTATGGGTTATGGTTTATGCGTTATGCTTTATGCGTTATGCTTTATGCGTTATGCTTTATGCGTTATGCGTTATGCGTTATGCGTTATGCGTTATGCGTTATGCGTTATGCGTTATGCCTTTTGCGTTATGCGTTATGCGTTATGAGTTTTGCGTTATACGTTATGCGGTATTCGTTATGCGTTATGCATTATGCGTTAACGTTATGCGTTATGCCTTTTGCGTTATGCGTTTTGCGTTATGCGTTATGCGTTATGCGTTATGCTTTATGCGTTATGCATTTTGCGTTATGCGTTATTAGTTATGAGTTATGTTTTATGCGTTATGCTTTATGCGTTATGCGTTAGGCGTTATGCGTTATGCGTTATGTTTTATGCGTTATGCGTTATGCGTTATGCGTTATGCGTTATGGGTTATGAATTATGCGTTATGCGATATGCGTTATGCCTTTTGCGTTATGCGTTATGCATTATGCGTTATGCGTTATGCGTTATGGGTTATGCGTTATGCGTTATGCGTTATGCGTTATGCGTTATGCGTTATGCGTTATGCTTTTTGCGTTATGCGCCATGCGTTATGCGTTATGAGTTATGCGTTATGCGTTATGCGTTATGCGTTATGCGTTATGCGTTATGCGTTATGCGTTATGCGTTATGCGTTATGCGTTATGCGTTATGCGTTATGCGTTATGCGTTATGCGTTATGCGTTCTGCGTTATGGGTTATGAGTTATGCTTTATGCGTTATGCTTTATGCGTTATGCGTTATGCGTTATGCCTTTTGCGTTATGCGTTATGCGTTATGCCTTTTGCGTTATGCGTTATGAGTTATAAGTTATGCGTTATGCGTTATGCTTTATGCGTTATGCGTTATGCGTTATGCGTTATGCGTTATGCGTTATGCGTTATGCCTTTTGCGTTATGCGTTATGCGTTTTGAGTTTTGCGTTATACGTTATGCGGTATTCGTTATGCGTTGTGCATTATACGTTATGCGTTATGCGTTATGGGTTATGATTTTTGCGTTATGCGATATGCGTTATGCCTTTTACGTTATGCGTTATGCGTTATTCGTTATGAGTTATAAGTTATGCGTAATGCGTTATGCGTTATGCGTTATGCATTATGCGTTGTGCATTATGTGTTATGCGTTATGCGTTATGGGTTATGGGTTATGCGTTATGCGTTATGCATTTTGCGTTATGCGCCATGAGTTATGCGTTATGAGTTATAAGTTATGCGTTATGCGTTATGCGTTATGCGTTATGCGTTATGCGTTATGCGTTATGCGTTATGCGTTATGCGTTATATGTTATGCGTTAGGCGTTATGCGTTATGCGTTATAGGTTATGAGTTATAAGTTATGCGTAATGCGTTATGCGTTATGCGTTATGCGTTATGCGTTGTGCATTATGCGTTATGCGTTATGCATTATGCGTTATGCGTTATGCCTTTTGCGTTATGCGTTATACGTTATGCGTTATGCGTTTTGCGTTATGAGTTATGCGTTATGCGTTTTGCGTTATACGTTATGCGTTATGCGTTTTGCGTTATAGGTTATGCGATATGCGTTATGCGTTATGCGTTGTGCGTTGTGCGTTCTGCGTTATGGGTTATTGGTTATGCGTTATGCTTTATGCGGTATGCATTTTGCGTTATGCGTTATTCGTTATGAGTTATAAGTTATGCGTAATGTTTTCTGCGTTATGCGTTATGCGTTATGCGTTATGCGTTATGCGTTATGCGTTATGCGTTATGCGTTATGCGTTATTCGTTATGCGTTATGCGTTATGAGTTATGCGTTATGCGTTATGCGTTATGCGTTATGCGTTTTGCGTTATGCTTTATGATTTATGCGTTATGCGTGATCCGTTATGCGTTAGGCGTTATGCGTTATGCGTTATAGGTTATGAGTTATAAGTTATGCGTAATGCGTTATGCGTTGTGCGTTATGCGTTATGCGTTATGCGTTGTGCATTATGCGTTATGCGTTATGCATTATGCGTTACGCGTTATGCCTTTTGCGTTATGCGTTATACGTTATGCGTTATGCGTTTTGCGTTATGGGTTATGCGTTATGCTTTATGCGTTATGCATTTTGCGTTCTGCGTTATGCGTTATTCGTTATGAGTTAAAAGTTATGCTTAATGCGTTATGCGTTATGCATTATGCGTTGTGCATTATGTGTTATGCGCTATGCGTTATGGGTTATGGGTTATGCGTTATGCGTTATGCAGTTTGCGTTATGCGCCATGCGTTATGCGTTATGAGTTATAAGTTATGCGTTATGCGTTATGCGTTATGCGTTATATGTTATGCGTTATGCGTTATGCGTTATGCGTTATGCGTTATGCGTTATGCTGTATGCGTTATGCGTGATCCGTTATGCGTTATGCGTTATGGGTTATGATTTTTGCGTTATCCGATATGCGTTATGCCTTTTACGTTATGCGTTATGCGTTATTCGTTATGAGTTATAAGTTATGCGTAATGCGTTATGCGTTATGCGTTATGCATTATGCGTTGTGCATTATGTGTTATGCGTTATGCGTTATGGGTTAAGGGTTATGCGTTATGCGTTATGCATTTTGCGTTATGCGCCATGCGTTATGCGTTATGAGTTATAAGTTATGCTTAATGCGTTATGCGTTATGCGTTATGCATTATGCGTTGTGCATTATGTGTTATGCGCTATGCGTCATGGGTTATGGGTTATGCGTTATGCGTTATGCAGTTTGCGTTATGCGCCATGCGTTATGCGTTATGAGTTATAAGTTATGCGTTATGCGTTATGCGTTATGCGTTATGCGTTATATGTTATGCGTTATGCGTTATGCGTTATGCGTTATGCGTTATGCTTTATGCGTTATGCGTGATCCGTTATGCGTTAGGCGTTATGCGTTATGCGTTATGAGTTATGAGTTATAAGTTATGCGTAATGCGTAATGCGTTATGCGTTATGCGTTATGCGTTGTGCATTATACGTTATGCGTTGTGCGTTATGCGTTATGGGTTATGGGTTATGTGTTATTCGTTATGAGTTATAAGTTATGCGTAATGCGTTATGCGTTATGCGTTATGCATTATGCGTTGTGCATTATGTGTTATGCGTTATGCGTTATGGGTTATGGGTTATGCGTTATGCGTTATGCATTTTGCGTTATGCGCCATGCGTTATGCGTTATGAGTTATAAGTTATGCTTAATGCGTTATGCGTTATGCGTTATGCATTATGCGTTGTGCATTATGTGTTATGCGCTATGCGTTATGGGTTATGCGTTATGCGTTATGCGTTATGCCTTATGCGTTATGCGTTATGCGTTATGCCTTTTGCGTTATGCGTTATGAGTTATAAGTTATGCGTTATGCGTTATACTTTATGCGTTATGCGTTATGCGTTATGCGTTATGCGTTATGCCTTTTGCGTTATGCGTTATGCGTTATGAGTTTTGCGTTATACGTTATGCGGTATTCGTTATGCGTTGTGCATTATACGTTATGCGTTATGCGTTATGGGTTATGATTTTTGCGTTATGCGATATGCGTTATGCCTTTTACGTTATGCGTTATGCGTTATTCGTTATGAGTTATAAGTTATGCGTAATGCGTTATGCGTTATGCGTTATGCATTATGCGTTGTGCATTATGTGTTATGCGTTATGCGTTATGGGTTATGGGTTATGCGTTATGCGTTATGCATTTTGCGTTATGCGCCATGCGTTATGCGTTATGAGTTATAAGTTATGCGTTATGCGTTATGCGTTATGCGTTATGCGTTATGCGTTATGCGTTATGCGTTATATGTTATGCGTTATGCGTTCTGCGTTATGGGTTATGGGTTATGGTTTATACGTTATGCTTTATGCGTTATGCTTTATGCGTTATGCTTTATGCGTTATGCGTTATGCGGTATGCGTTATGCGTTATGCCTCTTGCGTTATGCGTTATGCGTTATGAGTTTTGCGTTATACGTTATGCGGTATTCGTTATGCGTTGTGCATTATACGTTATGCGTTATGGGTTATGATTTTTGCGTTATGCGATATGCGTTATGCCTTTTACGTTATGCATTATGCGTTATTCGTTATGAGTTATAAGTTATGCGTAATGCGTTATGCGTTATGCGTTATGCGTTATGCATTATGCGTTGTGCATTATGTGTTATGCGTTATGCGTTATGCGTTATGGGTTATGCGTTATGCGTTATGCATTTTGCGTTATGCGCCATGCGTTATGCGTTATGAGTTATAAGTTATGCGTTATGCGTTATGCGTTATACGTTATGCGTTATGCGTTATGAGTTATGCGTTATGCGTTATGCGTTATGCGTTATGCGTGATCCGTTATGCGTTTGGCGTTATGCGTTATGTGTTATGAGTTATGAGTTATAAGTTATGCGTAATGCGTTATGCGTTATGCGTTATGCGTTATGCGTTATGCGTTATGCCTTTGCGTTATGCGTTTTGCGTTATGCGTTATGATTTATGCGTTATGCGTTATGCGTTATGCGTTATGCGTTATGCGTTATGCGTTATGCGTTCTGCGTTATGGGTTATGGGTTATGCGTTATGCTTTATGCGTTATGCGTTATGCGTTATGCGTTCTGCGTTATGGGTTATGGTTTACGCGTTATGCTTTATGCGTTATGCTTTATGAGTTATGCGTTATGCGTTATGCGTTATGCGTTATGCCTTTTGCGTTATGCGTTATGCGTTATGAGTTGTGCGTTATACGTTATGCGGTATTCGTTATGCGTTGTGCATTATGCGTTATGCGTTATGCGTTATGCGTTATGCCTTTTACGTTATGCGTTATGCGTTATTCGTTATGAGTTATAAGTTATGCGTAATGCGTTATGCGTTATGCGTTATGCATTATGCGTTGTGCATTATGTGTTATGCGTTATGCGTTATGGGTTATGGGTTATGCGTTATGCGTTATGCGTTATGCATTTTGCGTGATCCGTTATGCGATAGGCGTTATGCGTTATGCGTTATAGGTTATGAGTTATAAGTTATGCGTAATGCGTTATGCGTTGTGCGTTATGCGTTATGCGTTATGCGTTGTGCATTATGCGTTATGCGTTATGCATTATGCGTTACGCGTTATGCCTTTTGCGTTATGCGTTATACGTTATGCGTTATTCGTTATGAGTTATAAGTTATGAGTAATGTTTTCTGCGTTATGCGTTATGCGTTATGCGTTGTGCGTTATGCGTTATGCGTTATGCGTAATGCGTTATGCGTTATTCGTTATGCGTTATGCGTTATGAGTTATGCGTTATGCGTTATGCGTTATGCGTTATGCGTTATGCGTTATGCTTTATTCGTTATGCGTGATCCGTTATGCGTTAGGCGTTATGCGTTGTGCGTTGTGCGTGATCCGTTATGCGTTAGGCGTTATGCGTTATGCCTTTGCGTTATGCGTTATGCGTTTTGCGTTATGCGTTATGATTTATGCGTTATGCGTGATCCGTTATGCGATAGGCGTTATGCGTTATGCGTTATAGGTTATGAGTTATAAGTTATGCGTAATGCGTTATGCGTTGTGCGTTATGCGTTATGCGTTATGCGTTGTGCATTATGCGTTATGCGTTATGCATTATGCGTTACGCGTTATGCCTTTTGCGTTATGCGTTATACGTTATGCGTTATGCGTTTTGCGTTATGGGTTATGCGTTATGCTTTATGCGTTATGCATTTTGCGTTCTGCGTTATGCGTTATTCGTTATGAGTTAAAAGTTATGCTTAATGCGTTATGCGTTATGCGTTATGCATTATGCGTTGTGCATTATGTGTTATGCGCTATGCGTTATGGGTTATGGGTTATGCGTTATGCGTTATGCAGTTTGCGTTATGCGCCATGCGTTATGCTTTATGAGTTATAAGTTATGCGTTATGCGTTATGCGTTATGCGTTATGCGTTATGCGTTATATGTTATGCGTTATGCGTTATGCGTTATGCGTTATGCGTTATGCTTTATGCGTTATGCGTGATCCGTTATGCGTTAGGCGTTATGCGTTATGCGTTATGAGTTATGAGTTATAAGTTATGCGTAATGCGTAATGCGTTATGCGTTATGCGTTATGCGTTGTGCATTATACGTTATGCGTTGTGCGTTATGCGTTATGGGTTATGGGTTATGTGTTATGCGTTATGCGTTATGCGTTATGCGTTATGCGTTCTGCGTTATGGGTTATGAGTTATGCTTTATGCGTTATGCTTTATGCGTTATGCGTTATGCGTTATGCCTTATGCGTTATGCGTTATGCGTTATGCCTTTTGCGTTATGCGTTATGAGTTATAAGTTATGCGTTATGCGTTATGCTTTATGCGTTATGCGTTATGCGTTATGCGTTATGCGTTATGCCTTTTGCGTTATGCGTTATGCGTTATGAGTTTTGCGTTATACGTTATGCGGTATTCGTTATGCGTTGTGCATTATACGTTATGCGTTATGCGTTATGGGTTATGATTTTTGCGTTATGCGATATGCGTTATGCCTTTTACGTTATGCGTTATGCGTTATTCGTTATGAGTTATAAGTTATGCGTAATGCGTTATGCATTATGCGTTGTGCATTATGTGTTATGCGTTATGCGTTATGGGTTATGGGTTATGCGTTATGCGTTATGCATTTTGCGTTATGCGCCATGCGTTATGCGTTATGAGTTATAAGTTATGCGTTATGCGTTATGCGTTATGCGTTATGCGTTATGCGTTATGCGTTATGCGTTATATGTTATGCGTTATGCGTTCTGCGTTATGGGTTATGGGTTATGGTTTATACGTTATGCTTTATGCGTTATGCTTTATGCGTTATGATTTATGCGTTATGCGTTATGCGGTATGCGTTATGCGTTATGCCTCTTGCGTTATGCGTTATGCGTTATGAGTTTTGCGTTATACGTTATGCGGTATTCGTTATGCGTTGTGCATTATACGTTATGCGTTATGGGTTATGATTTTTGCGTTATGCGATATGCGTTATGCCTTTTACGTTATGCGTTATGCGTTATTCGTTATGAGTTATAAGTTATGCGTAATGCGTTATGCGTTATGCGTTATGCGTTATGCATTATGCGTTGTGCATTTTGTGTTATGCGTTATGCGTTATGCGTTATGGGTTATGCGTTATGCGTTATGCATTTTGCGTTATGCGCCATGCGTTATGCGTTATGAGTTATAAGTTATGCGTTATGCGTTATGCGTTATACGTTATGCGTTATGCGTTATGAGTTATGCGTTATGCGTTATGCGTTATGCGTTATGCGTGATCCGTTATGCGTTTGGCGTTATGCGTTATGTGTTATGAGTTATGAGTTATAAGTTATGCGTAATGCGTTATGCGTTATGCGTTATGCGTTATGCGTTATGCGTTATGCGTTATGCCTTTGCGTTATGCGTTATGGGTTATGGTTTACGCGTTATGCTTTATGCGTTATGCTTTATGCGTTATGCGTTATGCGTTATGCGTTATGCCTTTTGCGTTATGCGTTATGCGTTATGAGTTGTGCGTTATACGTTATGCGGTATTCGTTATGCGTTGTGCATTATGCGTTATGCGTTATGCGTTATGGGTTATGAATTATGCGTTATGCGATATGCGTTATGCCTTTTGCTTTATGCGTTATGCATTATGCGTTATGCGTTATGGGTTATGGGTTATGCGTTATGCGTTATGCGTTATGCGTTATGCGTTATGCATTTTGCGTTATGTGTTATGCGTTAAGCGTTATGCGTTATGCGTTATGAATTATGCGTTCTGCGTTCTGCGTTATGCGCTATGCGTTATGCGTTATGCGTGATCCGTTATGCGTTAGGCGGTATGCTATTTGCGGTATTCGTTATGCGTTGTGCATTATGCGTTATGCGTTATGCGTTATGCGTTGTGCGTTATACGTTTGCGTTATGCGTTGTGCGTAATGCGTTATGCGTTATGCGTTATGCGTTATGCGTTATGAGTTATAAGTTATGCGTTATGCGTTATGCGTTATGCCTTTTACGTTATGCGTTATGCGTTATTCGTTATGAGTTATAAGTTATGCGTAATGCGTTATGCGTTATGCGTTATGCATTATGCGTTGTGCATTATGTGTTATGCGTTATGCGTTATGGGTTATGGGTTATGCGTTATGCGTTATGCGTTATGCATTTTGCGTGATCCGTTATGCGATAGGCGTTATGCGTTATGCGTTATAGGTTATGAGTTATAAGTTATGCGTAATGCGTTATGCGTTGTGCGTTATGCGTTATGCGTTATGCGTTATGCGTTGTGCATTATGCGTTATGCGTTATGCATTATGCGTTACGCGTTATGCCTTTTGCGTTATGCGTTATACGTTATGCGTTATTCGTTATGAGTTATAAGTTATGAGTAATGTTTTCTGCGTTATGCGTTATGCGTTATGCGTTGTGCGTTATGCGTTATGCGTTATGCGTAATGCGTTATGCGTTATTCGTTATGCGTTATGCGTTATGAGTTATGCGTTATGCGTTATGCGTTATGCGTTATGCGTTATGCGTTATGCTTTATTCGTTATGCGTGATCCGTTATGCGTTAGGCGTTATGCGTTGTGCGTTGTGCGTGATCCGTTATGCGTTAGGCGTTATGCGTTATGCCTTTGCGTTATGCGTTATGCGTTTTGCGTTATGCGTTATGATTTATGCGTTATGCGTGATCCGTTATGCGATAGGCGTTATGCGTTATGCGTTATAGGTTATGAGTTATAAGTTATGCGTAATGCGTTATGCGTTGTGCGTTATGCGTTATGCGTTATGCGTTGTGCATTATGCGTTATGCGTTATGCATTATGCGTTACGCGTTATGCCTTTTGCGTTATGCGTTATACGTTATGCGTTATGCGTTTTGCGTTATGGGTTATGCGTTATGCTTTATGCGTTATGCATTTTGCGTTCTGCGTTATGCGTTATTCGTTATGAGTTAAAAGTTATGCTTAATGCGTTATGCGTTATGCGTTATGCATTATGCGTTGTGCATTATGTGTTATGCGCTATGCGTTATGGGTTATGGGTTATGCGTTATGCGTTATGCAGTTTGCGTTATGCGCCATGCGTTATGCGTTATGAGTTATAAGTTATGCGTTATGCGTTATGCGTTATGCGTTATGCGTTATGCGTTATATGTTATGCGTTATGCGTTATGCGTTATGCGTTATGCTTTATGCGTTATGCGTGATCCGTTATGCGTTAGGCGTTATGCGTTATGCGTTATGAGTTATGAGTTATAAGTTATGCGTAATGCGTAATGCGTTATGCGTTATGCGTTATGCGTTGTGCATTATACGTTATGCGTTGTGCGTTATGCGTTATGGGTTATGGGTTATGTGTTATGCGTTATGCGTTATGCGTTATGCGTTATGCGTTCTGCGTTATGGGTTATGAGTTATGCTTTATGCGTTATGCTTTATGCGTTATGCGTTATGCGTTATGCCTTATGCGTTATGCGTTATGCGTTATGCCTTTTGCGTTATGCGTTATGAGTTATAAGTTATGCGTTATGCGTTATGCTTTATGCGTTATGCGTTATGCGTTATGCGTTATGCGTTATGCCTTTTGCGTTATGCGTTATGCGTTATGAGTTTTGCGTTATACGTTATGCGGTATTCGTTATGCGTTGTGCATTATACGTTATGCGTTATGCGTTATGGGTTATGATTTTTGCGTTATGCGATATGCGTTATGCCTTTTACGTTATGCGTTATGCGTTATTCGTTATGAGTTATAAGTTATGCGTAATGCGTTATGCATTATGCGTTGTGCATTATGTGTTATGCGTTATGCGTTATGGGTTATGGGTTATGCGTTATGCGTTATGCATTTTGCGTTATGCGCCATGCGTTATGCGTTATGAGTTATAAGTTATGCGTTATGCGTTATGCGTTATGCGTTATGCGTTATGCGTTATGCGTTATGCGTTATATGTTATGCGTTATGCGTTCTGCGTTATGGGTTATGGGTTATGGTTTATACGTTATGCTTTATGCGTTATGCTTTATGCGTTATGATTTATGCGTTATGCGTTATGCGGTATGCGTTATGCGTTATGCCTCTTGCGTAATGCGTTATGCGTTATGAGTTTTGCGTTATACGTTATGCGGTATTCGTTATGCGTTGTGCATTATACGTTATGCGTTATGGGTTATGATTTTTGCGTTATGCGATATGCGTTATGCCTTTTACGTTATGCGTTATGCGTTATTCGTTATGAGTTATAAGTTATGCGTAATGCGTTATGCGTTATGCGTTATGCGTTATGCATTATGCGTTGTGCATTTTGTGTTATGCGTTATGCGTTATGCGTTATGGGTTATGCGTTATGCGTTATGCATTTTGCGTTATGCGCCATGCGTTATGCGTTATGAGTTATAAGTTATGCGTTATGCGTTATGCGTTATACGTTATGCGTTATGCGTTATGAGTTATGCGTTATGCGTTATGCGTTATGCGTTATGCGTGATCCGTTATGCGTTTGGCGTTATGCGTTATGTGTTATGAGTTATGAGTTATAAGTTATGCGTAATGCGTTATGCGTTATGCGTTATGCGTTATGCGTTATGCGTTATGCCTTTGCGTTATGCGTTATGGGTTATGGTTTACGCGTTATGCTTTATGCGTTATGCTTTATGCGTTATGCGTTATGCGTTATGCGTTATGCCTTTTGCGTTATGCGTTATGCGTTATGAGTTGTGCGTTATACGTTATGCGGTATTCGTTATGCGTTGTGCATTATGCGTTATGCGTTATGCGTTATGGGTTATGAATTATGCGTTATGCGATATGCGTTATGCCTTTTGCTTTATGCGTTATGCATTATGCGTTATGCGTTATGGGTTATGGGTTATGCGTTATGCGTTATGCGTTATGCGTTATGCGTTATGCATTTTGCGTTATGTGTTATGCGTTATGCGTTATGCGTTATGCGTTATGAATTATGCGTTCTGCGTTCTGCGTTATGCGCTATGCGTTATGCGTTATGCGTGATCCGTTATGCGTTAGGCGGTATGCTATTTGCGGTATTCGTTATGCGTTGTGCATTATGCGTTATGCGTTATGCGTTATGCGTTGTGCGTTATACGTTTGCGTTATGCGTTGTGCGTAATGCGTTATGCGTTATGCGTTATGCGTTATGCGTTATGCGTTATGAGTTATGCGTTATGCGTTATGCGTTATGAGTTATGCGTTATGCAGTAGGCGTTATGCGTTATACGTGATCCGTTATGCGTTACGCGTTATACGTTATGCGTTATGCGTTATGCGTTATGCGTTATGCGATTTGCGGTATTCGTTATGCGTTGTGCGTTATGCATTATGCGTTATGCGTTATGCTTTATGCGTTATGCGTTATGCGTTATGCGTTATGCGTTACGCGTTATACGTTATGCGTTATGCGTTATGCGTTATGCGTTATGCGTTATGCGTTATGCGACATGCGTTATGCGTTATGCGTTATGAGTTATGCGTTATGCGTTATGCGTTATGCCTTATGCGTTAAGTTTATGCGTCATGCTTTATGCGTTATGCGTTATGTATTATGCGTTATGCCTTATGCGTTATGCGATATGCGTCATGCATCAAGCCTTATGCGTTATGCGTTATGCGTTATGCGTTATGCGTTATGCGTTGTGCGTAATGCGTTATGCGTTATGCGTTATGCGTTATGCGTTATGAGTTATGCGTTGTGCGTTATGCGTTATGAGTTATGAGTTATAAGTTATGCGTTACACGTTATGCGTTATGCGTTATGCGTTATCCGTTATGCGTTATGAGGTATTCGTTATGCGTTGTGCATTATGCGTCATGCGTTATGCGTTATGCGTTATGCGTTATGCGTTATGCGTTACGCGTTATACGTTATGCGTTATGCGTTATGCGTTATGCGTTATGCATTGTGCGTTATGCGTTATGCGTTATGCGTTATGCGTTGTGCGTTATACGTTTGCGTTATGCGTTATGCGTTATGCTTTCTGCGTTGTGCGTTATGCATTGTGCGTTATGCCTTGTACGTTATGCGTTATGCTTTATGCGTTATGCATTATACGTTATGCGTTATGCTTTATGCGTTATGCGTTATGCTTTATGCGTTATGCGTGATGCGGTATGCTTTATGTGTTATGCGTTATGCGTTATGCTTTTTGCGTTATGCGTTATGCGTTATGAGTTATGCGTTATCCGTTATGCGTTATGCGTTGTGCGTTTTACGTTTGCGTTATGCGATATGCTTTATGCGTTATGCCTTATGCGTTATGCGTTATGAGTTATGCGTTATACGGTATGCGTTATGCGTTATGCCTTATGCGTTATGCGTTATGCGTTATGCGTTATGCGTTATGAGTTATGCGTTATGCGTTATGCCTTATGCCTTATGGGTTTGCGTTATGCGTTATGCGATGTGCGTTATGCGTTATGCGTTCTGCGTTCTGCGTTCTGCGATTTGCGGTATTCGTTATGCGTTGTGCGTTATGCATTATGCGTTATGCGTTATGCTTTATGCGTTATGCGTTATGCGTTATGCGTTATGCGTTACGCGTTATACGTTATGCGTTATGCGTTGTGCATTATGCGTTATGCGTTATGCGTTATGCGTTGTGCGTTATACGTTTGCGTTATGCGTTGTGCGTAATGCGTTATGCGTTATGCGTTATGCGTTATGCGTTATGAGTTATGCGTTATGCGTTATGAGTTATGCGTTATGCAGTAGGCGTTATGCGTTATACGTGATCCGTTATGCGTTACGCGTTATACGTTATGCGTTATGCGTTATGCGTTATGCGTTATGCGATTTGCGGTATTCGTTATGCGTTGTGCGTTATGCATTATGCGTTATGCGTTATGCTTTATGCGTTATGCGTTATGCGTTATGCGTTACGCGTTATACGTTATGCGTTATGCGTTATGCGTTATGCGTTATGCGTTATGCGTTATGCGATATGCGTTATGAGTTATGCGTTATGATTTATGCGTTATGCGTTACGCGTTATGCCTTATGCGTTAAGTTTATGCGTCATGCTTTATGCGTTATGCGTTATGTATTATGCGTTATGCCTTATGCGTTATGCGATATGCGTCATGCATCAAGCCTTATGCGTTATGGGTTATGCGTTAACGTTATGCGTTAGGCGTTATGCCTTATGCCTTATGCCTTATGCGTTATGCGATATGCGTCATGCATCAAGCCTTATGCGTTCTGGGTTATGCGTTAACGTTATGCGTTAAGCGTTATGCGTTATGCGTTATGAGTTATGCGTTATGCGTTATGCCTTATGCCTTATGGGTTTGCGTTATGCGTTATGCGATGTGCGTTATGCGTTATGCGTTCTGCGTTATACGTTATGCGTTATGCGTTATGCGTTATGCGATATGCGTTATGCGTTATGCGTTATGCGTTATGCGATATGATTTATGCGTTATGCGTTATGAGTTATGCGTTATGCGTTATGCGTTATGCGTTATGCGTTATGCGTTATGCGTTATGCGTTATGCGTTATGCGTTATGCGTTATGCGTTATGCGTTATGCGTTATGCGTTATGCGTTATGCGTTATGCGTTATGCGTTATGCGTTATGCGTTATGCTTTATGCGTTATGCATTATGCGTTATGGGTTATGCGTTATGCGTTATGCTTTATGCGTTATGCATTATGCATCTGGGTTATGGGTGATCCGTTATGGGTGATCCGTTATGCGTTAGGCGTTATGGGTTATGCGTTATGCGTTATGCATTTTGCGTTATGTGTTATGCGTTATGCGTTATGCGTTATGCGTTATGAATTATGCGTTCTGCGTTCTGCGTTCTGCGTTATGCGCTATGCGTTATGCGTTATGCGTGATCCGTTATGCGTTAGGCGGTATGCTATTTGCGGTATTCGTTATGCGTTGTGCATTATGCGTTATGCGTTATGCGTTATGCGTTGTGCGTTATACGTTTGCGTTATGCGTTGTGCGTAATGCGTTATGCGTTATGCGTTATGCGTTATGCGTTATGAGTTATGCGTTATGCGTTATGAGTTATGCGTTATGCAGTAGGCGTTATGCGTTATACGTTATGCGTTATGCGTTATGCGTTATGCGTTATGCGATTTGCGGTATTCGTTATGCGTTGTGCGTTATGCATTATGCGTTATGCGTTATGCTTTATGCGTTATGCGTTATGCGTTATGCGTTATGCGTTACGCGTTATACGTTATGCGTTATGCGTTATGCGTTATGCGTTATGCGTTATGCGTTATGCGATATGCGTTATGCGTTATGCGTTATGAGTTATGCGTTATGCGTTATGCGTTATGCCTTATGCGTTAAGTTTATGCGTCATGCTTTATGCGTTATGCGTTATGTATTATGCGTTATGCCTTATGCGTTATGCGATATGCGTCATGCATCAAGCCTTATGCGTTATGGGTTATGCGTTAACGTTATGCGTTATGCGTTATGCCTTATGCCTTATGCCTTATGCCTTATGCGATATGCGTCATGCATCAAGCCTTATGCGTTCTGGGTTATGCGTTAACGTTATGCGTTAAGCGTTATGCGTTATGCGTTATGAGTTATGCGTTATGCGTTATGCCTTATGCCTTATGGGTTTGCGTTATGCGTTATGCGATGTGCGTTATGCGTTATGCGTTATGCGTTATGCGTTATACGTTATGCGTTATGCGTTATGCGTTATGCGATATGCGTTATGCGTTATGCGTTATGCGTTATGCGATATGATTTATGCGTTATGCGTTATGAGTTATGCGTTATGCGTTATGCGTTATGCGTTATGCGTTATGCGTTATGCGTTATGCGTTATGCGTTATGCGTTATGCTTTATGCGTTATGCATTATGCGCTATGCGTTATGCGTTATGCGTTATGCTTTATGCGTTATGCATTATGCGTTATGCGTTATGGGTGATCCGTTATGGGTGATCCGTTATGTGTTAGGCGTTATGGGTTATGGGTTACGCGTTATGCGATTTGCGGTATTCGTTATGCGTTGTGCGTTATGCGTTATGCGTTATGCGTTATGCGTTATGCGTTATGCGATTTGCGGTATTCGTTATGCGTTGTGCGTTATGCATTATGCGTTATGCGTTATGCTTTATGCGTTATGCGTTATGCGTTATGCGTTATGCGTTACGCGTTATACGTTATGCGTTATGCGTTATGCGTTATGCGTTATGCGTTATGCGTTATGCGATATGCGTTATGCGTTATGCGTTATGAGTTATGCGTTATGCGTTATGCGTTATGCCTTATGCGTTAAGTTTATGCGTCATGCTTTATGCGTTATGCGTTATGTATTATGCGTTATGCCTTATGCGTTATGCGATATGCGTCATGCATCAAGCCTTATGCGTTATGGGTTATGCGTTAACGTTATGCGTTATGCGTTATGCCTTATGCCTTATGCCTTATGCGTTATGCGATATGCGTCATGCATCAAGCCTTATGCGTTCTGGGTTATGCGTTAACGTTATGCGTTAAGCGTTATGCGTTATGCGTTATGAGTTATGCGTTATGCGTTATGCCTTATGCCTTATGGGTTTGCGTTATGCGTTATGCGATGTGCGTTATGCGTTATGCGTTATGCGTTCTGCGTTATACGTTATGCGTTATGCGTTATGCGTTATGCGATATGCGTTATGCGTTATGCGTTATGCGTTATGCGATATGATTTATGCGTTATGCGTTATGAGTTATGCGTTATGCGTTATGCGTTATGCGTTATGCGTTATGCGTTATGCGTTATGCGTTATGCGTTATGCGTTATGCTTTATGCGTTATGCATTATGCGTTATGCGTTATGCGTTATGCGTTATGCTTTATGCGTTATGCATTATGCGTTATGCGTTATGGGTGATCCGTTATGGGTGATCCGTTATGTGTTAGGCGTTATGGGTTATGGGTTACGCGTTATGCGATTTGCGGTATTCGTTATGCGTTGTGCGTTATGCGTTATGCGTTATGCGTTATGCGTTATGCGTTATGCGTTGTGCGTTATACGTTTGCGTTATGCGTTATGCGTTATGCTTTCTGCGTTGTGCGTTATGCATTGTGCGTTATGCCTTGTACGTTATGCGTTATGCTTTATGCGTTATGCATTATACGTTATGCGTTATGCTTTATGCGTTATGCGTTATGCTTTATGCGTTATGCGTGATGCGGTATGCTTTATGTGTTATGCGTTATGCGTTATGCTTTTTGCGTTATGCGTTATGCGTTATGAGTTATGCGTTATCCGTTATGCGTTATGCGTTGTGCGTTTTACGTTTGCGTTATGCGATATGCTTTATGCGTTATGCCTTATGCGTTATGCGTTATGAGTTATGCGTTATACGGTATGCGTTATGCGTTATGCCTTATGCGTTATGCGTTATGCGTTATGCGTTATGCGTTATGAGTTATGCGTTATGCGTTATGCCTTATGCCTTATGGGTTTGCGTTATGCGTTATGCGATGTGCGTTATGCGTTATGCGTTCTGCGTTATACGTTATGCGTTATGCGTTATGCGTTATGCGATATGCGTTATGCGGTATGCGTTATGCGTTATGCGTTATGCGATATGATTTATGCGTTATGCGTTATGAGTTATGCGTTATGCGTTATGCGTTATGCGTTATGCGTTATGCGTTATGCGTTATGCGTTATGCGTTATGCGTTATGCGTTATGCGTTATGCGTTATGCGTTATGCGTTATGCGTTATGCGTTATGCGTTATGCGTTATGCTTTATGCGTTATGCATTATGCGTTATGCGTTATGCGTTATGCGTTATGCGTTATGCTTTATGCGTTATGCATTATGCATCTGGGTTATGGGTGATCCGTTATGGGTGATCCGTTATGCGTTAGGCGTTATGGGTTATGGGTTACGCGTTATGCGATTTGCGGTATTCGTTATGCGTTGTGCGTTATGCGTTATGCGTTATGCGTTATGCGTTATGCGTTATGCGTTATGCGTTATGCGTTATGCGTTGTGCGTTATACGTTTGCGTTATGCTTTATGCGTTATGCTTTCTGCGTTGTGCGTTATGCATTGTGCGTTATGCCTTGTACGTTATGCGTTATGCTTTATGCGTTATGCCTTATACGTTATGCGTTATGCTTTATGCGTTATGCGTTATGTATTATGCGTTATGCCTTATGCGTTATGCGATATGCGTTATGCGTTATGCTTTATGCGTTATGCGTGATGCGGTATGCTTTATGCGTTATGCGTTATGCGTTATGCTTTTTGCGTTATGCGTTATGCGTTATGAGTTATGCGCTATCTGTTATGCGTTATGCGTTGTGCGTTTTACGTTTGCGTTATGCGATATGCTTTATGCGTTATGCCTTATGCGTTATGCGTTATGAGTTATGCGTTATACGGTATGCGTTATGCGTTATGCCTTATGCGTTATGCGTTATGCGTTATACGTTATGCGTTATGGGTTATGCGTTATGCGTTATGCGTTATGCGTTATGCGTTATGCGTAATGCATTTTGCGTTATGTGTTATGCGTTATGCGTTATGCGTTATGCGTTATGAATTATGCGTTCTGCGTTCTGCGTTATGCGCTATGCGTTATGCGTTATGCGTGATCCGTTATGCGTTAGGCGGTATGCTATTTGCGGTATTCGTTATGCGTTGTGCGTTATGCATTATGCGTTATGCGTTATGCTTTATGCGTTATGCGTTATGCGTTATGCGTTATGCGTTACGCGTTATACGTTATGCGTTATGCGTTATGCGTTATGCGTTATGCGTTATGCGTTATGCGATATGCGTTATGCGTTATGCGTTATGAGTTATGCGTTATGCGTTATGCGTTATGCCTTATGCGTTAAGTTTATGCGTCATGCTTTATGCGTTATGCGTTATGTATTATGCGTTATGCCTTATGCGTTATGCGATATGCGTCATGCATCAAGCCTTATGCGTTATGCGTTATGCGTTATGCGTTATGCGTTATGCGTTATGCGGTATGCGTTGTGCGTAATGCGTTATGCGTTATGCGTTATGCGTTATGCGTTATGAGTTATGCGTTGTGCGTTATGCGTTATGAGTTATGCGTTATGCGTTATGCGTTACGCGTTATACGTTATGCGTTATGCGTTATGCGTTATGCGTTATGCGTTATGCGTTATGCATTGTGCGTTATGCGTTATGCGTTATGCGTTATGCGTTGTGCGTTATACGTTTGCGTTATGCGTTATGCGTTATGCTTTCTGCGTTGTGCGTTATGCATTGTGCGTTATGCCTTGTACGTTATGCGTTATGCTTTATGCGTTATGCATTATACGTTATGCGTTATGCTTTATGCGTTATGCGTTATGCTTTATGCGTTATGCGTGATGCGGTATGCTTTATGTGTTATGCGTTATGCGTTATGCGTTATGCTTTTTGCGTTATGCGTTATGCGTTATGAGTTATGCGTTATCCGTTATGCGTTATGCGTTGTGCGTTTTACGTTTGCGTTATGCGATATGCTTTATGCGTTATGCCTTATGCGTTATGCGTTATGAGTTATGCGTTATACGGTATGCGTTATGCGTTATGCCTTATGCGTTATGCGTTATGCGTTATGCGTTATGCGTTATGCGTTATGAGTTATGCGTTATGCGTTATGCCTTATGCCTTATGGGTTTGCGTTATGCGTTATGCGATGTGCGTTATGCGTTATGCGTTCTGCGTTCTGCGTTCTGCGTTATACGTTATGCGTTATGCGTTATGCGTTATGCGATATGCGTTATGCGTTATGCGTTATGCGTTATGCGATATGATTTATGCGTTATGCGTTATGAGTTATGCGTTATGCGTTATGCGTTATGCGTTATGCGTTATGCGTTATGCGTTATGCGTTATGCGTTATGCGTTATGCGTTATGCGTTATGCGTTATGCGTTATGCGTTATGCGTTATGCGTTATGCGTTATGCTTTATGCGTTATGCATTATGCGTTATGCGTTATGCGTTATGCGTTATGCTTTATGCGTTATGCATTATGCATCTGGGTTATGGGTGATCCGTTATGGGTGATCCGTTATGCGTTAGGCGTTATGGGTTATGGGTTACGCGTTAGGCGATTTGCGGTATTCGTTATGCGTTGTGCGTTATGCGTTATGCGTTATGCGTTATGCGTTATGCGTTATGCGTTATGCGTTATGCGTTATGCGTTGTGCGTTATACGTTTGCGTTATGCGTTATGCGTTATGCTTTCTGCGTTGTGCGTTATGCATTGTGCGTTATGCCTTGTACGTTATGCGTTATGCTTTATGCGTTATGCCTTATACGTTATGCGTTATGCTTTATGCGTTATGCGTTATGTATTATGCGTTATGCCTTATGCGTTATGCGATATGCGTTATGCGTTATGCGTTATGCGTTATGCGTTATGCATTTTGCGTTATGTGTTATGCGTTATGCGTTATGCGTTATGCGTTATGAATTATGCGTTCTGCGTTCTGCGTTATGCGCTATGCGTTATGCGTTATGCGTGATCCGTTATGCGTTAGGCGGTATGCTATTTGCGGTATTCGTTATGCGTTGTGCATTATGCGTTATGCGTTATGCGTTATGCGTTGTGCGTTATACGTTTGCGTTATGCGTTGTGCGTAATGCGTTATGCGTTATGCGTTATGCGTTATGCGTTATGAGTTATGCGTTATGAGTTATGCGTTATGCAGTAGGCGTTATGCGTTATACGTGATCCGTTATGCGTTACGCGTTATACGTTATGCGTTATGCGTTATGCTTTATGCGTTATGCGATTTGCGGTATTCGTTATGCGTTGTGCGTTATGCATTATGCGTTATGCGTTATGCTTTATGCGTTATGCGTTATGCGTTATGCGTTATGAGTTACGCGTTATACGTTATGCGTTATGCGTTATGCGTTATGCGTTATGCGTTATGCGTTATGCGATATGCGTTATGCGTTATGCGTTATGAGTTATGCGTTATGCGTTATGCGTTATGCCTTATGCGTTAAGTTTATGCGTCATGCTTTATGCGTTATGCGTTATGTATTATGCGTTATGCCTTATGCGTTATGCGATATGCGTCATGCATCAAGCCTTATGCGTTATGGGTTATGCGTTAACGTTATGCGTTATGCGTTATGCCTTATGCCTTATGCCTTATGCCTTATGCGATATGCGTCATGCATCAAGCCTTATGCGTTCTGGGTTATGCGTTAACGTTATGCGTTAAGCGTTATGCGTTATGCGTTATGAGTTATGCGTTATGCGTTATGCCTTATGCCTTATGGGTTTGCGTTATGCGTTATGCGATGTGCGTTATGCGTTATGCGTTATGCTTTCTGCGTTATACGTTATGCGTTATGCGTTATGCGTTATGCGATATGCGTTATGCGTTATGCGTTATGCGTTATGCGATATGATTTATGCGTTATGCGTTATGAGTTATGCGTTATGCGTTATGCGTTATGCGTTATGCGTTATGCGTTATGCATTATGCGTTATGCGTTATGCCTTATGCGTTATGCGTTATGAGTTATGCGTTATACGGTATGCGTTATGCGTTATGCCTTATGCGTTATGCGTTATGCGTTATACGTTATGCGTTATGGGTTATGCGTTATGCGTTATGCGTTATGCGTTATGCATTTTGCGTTATGTGTTATGCGTTATGCGTTATGCGTTATGCGTTATGAATTATGCGTTCTG
This sequence comes from Lasioglossum morio, assembly GCA_916610235.2. Taxonomy (NCBI): domain Eukaryota; kingdom Metazoa; phylum Arthropoda; class Insecta; order Hymenoptera; family Halictidae; genus Lasioglossum; species Lasioglossum morio. Next base: position 1,314,415 of record CAKAJA020000151.1, on the reverse strand, counting down.
CGTTCTGCGTTATGCGCTATGCGTTATGCGATATGCGTGATCCGTTATGCGTTAGGCGGTATGCTATTTGCGGTATTCGTTATGCGTTGTGCATTATGCGTTATGCGTTATGCGTTATGCGTTGTGCGTTATACGTTTGCGTTATGCGTTGTGCGTAATGCGTTATGCGTTATGCGTTATGCGTTATGCGTTATGAGTTATGCGTTGTGCGTTATGCGTTATGAGTTATGAGTTATAAGTTATGCGTTACATGTTATGCGTTATGCGTTATGCGTTATGCGTTATCCGTTATGCGTTATGAGGTATTCGTTATGCGTTGTGCATTATGCGTCATGCGTTATGCGTTATGCGTTATGCGTTATGCGTTATGCGTTATGCGTTACGCGTTATACGTTATGCGTTATGCGTTATGCGTTATGCGTTATGCGTTATGCATTGTGCGTTATGCGTTTACGTTATGCGTTATGCGTTACGCGTTATACGTTATGCGTTATGCGTTATGCGTTATGCGTGATGCGATTTGCGGTATTCGTTATGCGTTGTGCGTTATGCATTATGCGTTATGCTTTATGCGTTATGCGTTATGCGTTATGCGTTATGCGTTACGCGTTATACGTTATGCGTTATGCGTTATGCGTTATGCGTTATGCGTTATGCGTTATGCGTTATGCGTTATGCGATATGCGTTATGCGTTATGCGTTATGAGTTATGCGTTATGCGTTATGCGTTATGCCTTATGCGTTAAGTTTATGCGTCATGCTTTATGCGTTATGCGTTATGTATTATGCGTTATGCCTTATGCGTTATGCGATATGCGTCATGCATCAAGCCTTATGCGTTATGGGTTATGCGTTAACGTTATGCGTTATGCGTTATGCCTTATGCCTTATGCCTTATGCGTTATGCGATATGCGTCATGCATCAAGCCTTATGCGTTCTGGGTTATGCGTTAACGTTATGCGTTAAGCGTTATGCGTTATGCGTTATGAGTTATGCGTTATGCGTTATGCCTTATGCCTTATGGGTTTGCGTTATGCGTTATGCGATGTGCGTTATGCGTTATGCGTTATGCGTTCTGCGTTATACGTTATGCGTTATGCGTTATGCGTTATGCGATATGCGTTATGCGTTATGCGTTATGCGTTATGCGATATGATTTATGCGTTATGCGTTATGAGTTATGCGTTATGCGTTATGCGTTATGCGTTATGCGTTATGCGTTATGCTTTATGCGTTATGCATTATGCGTTATGCGTTATGCGTTATGCGTTATGCTTTATGCGTTATGCATTATGCGTTATGCGTTATGGGTGATCCGTTATGGGTGATCCGTTATGTGTTAGGCGTTATGGGTTATGGGTTACGCGTTATGCGATTTGCGGTATTCGTTATGCGTTGTGCGTTATGCGTTATGCGTTATGCGTTATGCGTTATGCGTTATGCGTTATGCGTTGTGCGTTATACGTTTGCGTTATGCGTTATGCGTTATGCTTTCTGCGTTGTGCGTTATGCATTGTGCGTTATGCCTTGTACGTTATGCGTTATGCTTTATGCGTTATGCCTTATACGTTATGCGTTATGCTTTTTGCGTTATGCGTTATGCCTTATGCGTTATGCGATATGAATCATGCATCAAGCCTTATGCGTTATGGGTTATGCGTTAACGTTATGCGTTATGGGTTATGCGTTAACGTTATGCGTTATGCGTTATGCCTTATGCCTTATGCCTTATGCCTTATGCGTTATGCGATATGCGTCATGCATCAAGCCTTATGCGTTCTGGGTTATGCGTTAACGTTATGCGTTAAGCGTTATGCGTTATGCGATATGCGTTATGCGTTATGCGTTATGCGTTATGCGATATGATTTATGCGTTATGCGTTATGAGTTATGCGTTATGCGTTATGCGTTATGCGTTATGCGTTATGCGTTATGCGTTATGCGTTATGCGTAATGCTTTATGCGTTATGCTTTATGCGTTATGCATTATGCGTTATGCGTTATGCGTTATGCGTTATGCTTTATGCGTTATGCATTATGCGTTATGCGTTATGGGTGATCCGTTATGGGTGATCCGTTATGTGTTAGGCGTTATGGGTTATGGGTTACGCGTTATGCGATTTGCGGTATTCGTTATGCGTTGTGCGTTATGCGTTATGCGTTATGCGTTATGCGTTATGCGTTATGCGTTATGCGTTGTGCGTTATACGTTTGCGTTATGCGTTATGCGTTATGCTTTCTGCGTTGTGCGTTATGCATTGTGCGTTATGCCTTGTACGTTATGCGTTATGCTTTATGCGTTATGCCTTATACGTTATGCGTTATGCTTTATGCGTTATGCGTTATGTATTATGCGTTATGCCTTATGCGTTATGCGATATGCGTTATGCGTTATGCTTTATGCGTTATGCGTGATGCGGTATGCTTTATGCGTTATGCGTTATGCGTTATGCTTTTTGCGTTATACGTTATGCGTTATGAGTTATGCGTTATCCGTTATGCGTTATGCGTTGTGCGTTTTACGTTTGCGTTATGCGATATGCGTTATGCGTTATGCCTTATGCGTTATGCGTTATGAGTTATGCGTTATACGGTATGCGTTATGCGTTATGCCTTATGCGTTATGCGTTATGCGTTATACGTTATGCGTTATGGGTTATGCGTTATGCGTTATGCGTTATGCGTTATGCGTTATGCGTTATGCATTTTGCGTTATGTGTTATGCGTTATGCGTTATGCGTTATGAGTTATGAATTATACGTTATGCGTTAAGCGTTGTGCGTTATGCTTTATGCGTTATGCGTGATCCGTTATGCGTTAGGCGTTATGCTTTTTGCGGTATTCGTTATGCGTTGTGCATTATGCGTTATGCGTTATGCGTTATGCGTTATGAATTATGCGTTCTGCGTTCTGCGTTATGCGCTATGCGTTATGCGTTATGCGTGATCCGTTATGCGTTAGGCGGTATGCTATTTGCGGTATTCGTTATGCGTTGTGCATTATGCGTTATGCGTTATGCGTTATGCGTTGTGCGTTATACGTTTGCGTTATGCGTTGTGCGTAATGCGTTATGCGTTATGCGTTATGCGTTATGCGTTATGAGTTATGCGTTGTGCGTTATGCGTTATGAGTTAAGAGTTATAAGTTATGCGTTACACGTTATGCGTTATGCGTTATGCGTTATGCGTTATGCGTTATGCGTTATCCGTTATGCGTTATGAGGTATTCGTTATGCGTTGTGCATTATGCGTCATGCGTTATGCGTTATGCGTTATGCGTTATGCGTTATGCGTTATGCGTTATGCGTTATGAGTTATGCGTTATGCAGTAGGCGTTATGCGTTATACGTGATCCGTTATGCGTTAGGCGATATGAGTTATGCGTTATGCGTTATGCGTTATGCGTTATGCGTTATGCGTTATGCGTTATGCGTTATGGGTTATGCGTTATGCGTTATGCGTTATGCGTTATGCGTTATGCGTTATGCGTTATGCGTTATGCGTTATGCGTTATGCGTTATGCGTTATGCGTTATGCGTTATGCGTTATGCGTTATGCGTTATGCGTTATGCGTTATGCGTTATGCGTTATGCGTTATGAGTTATGCGTTATGCGTTATGCGTTGTGCGTTATACGTTTGCGTTATGCGTTATGCTTTCTGCGTTGTGCGTTATGCATTGTGCGTTATGCCGTATACGTTATGCGTTATGCTTTATGCGTTATGCCTTATACGTTATGCGTTATGCTTTATGCGTTATGCGTTATGTATTATGCGTTATGCCTTATGCGTTATGCGTTATGCGTTATGCGTTATGCTTTATGCGTTATGCGTTATGCGTTATGCGTTATGCGTTACGCGTTATACGTTATGCGTTATGCGTTATGCGTTATGCGTTACGCGTTATACGTTATGCGTTATGTGTTATGCGTTATGCGTTATGCGTTATGCGTTATGCGTTATGTGTTATGCGTTATGCGTTATGCGTTATGCGTTATGCGTTATGCGTTATGCGTTATGCGTTATGCGATATGCGTTATGCCTTATGCTTTATGCGTTATGCGTTATGCGTTATGCGTTATGCGTTATGCATTATGCGTTACGCGTTATACGTTATGCGTTATGCGTTATGCGTTATGCGTTATGCGTTATGCGTTATGCGTTATGCGTTATGCGTTATGCGTTATGCGTTATGCGTTATGCATTGTGCTTTATGCGTTTACGTTATGCGTTATGCGTTACGCGTTATACGTTATGCGTTATGCGTTATGCGTTATGCGATATGCGATTTGCGGTATTCGTTATGCGTTGTGCGTTATGCATTATGCGTTATGCGTTATGCTTTATGCGTTATGCGTTATGCGTTATGCGTTATGCGTTACGCGTTATACGTTATGCGTTATGCGTTATGCGTTATGCGTTATGCGTTATGCGTTATGCGTTATGCGTTATGCGTTATGCGTTATGCGTTATGCGTTATGAGTTATGCGTTATGCGTTATGCCTTATGCGTTAAGTTTATGCGTCATGCTTTATGCGTTATGCGTTATGTATTATGCGTTATGCCTTATGCGTTATGCGATATGCGTCATGCATCAAGCCTTATGCGTTATGGGTTATGCGTTAACGTTATGCGTTATGCGTTATGCCTTATGCCTTATGCGTTATGCGATATGCGTCATGCATCAAGCCTTATGCGTTCTGGGTTATGCGTTAACGTTATGCGTTAAGCGTTATGCGTTATGCGTTATGCGTTATGCGTTATGCGATATGCGTTATGCGTTATGCGTTATGAGTTATGCGTTATGCGTTATGCGTTATGCCTTATGCGTTAAGTTTATGCGTCATGCTTTATGCGTTATGCGTTATGTAGTATGCGTTATGCCTTATGCGTTATGCGATATGCGTCATGCATCAAGCCTTATGCGTTATGGGTTATGCGTTAACGTTATGCGTTATGCGTTATGCCTTATGCCTTATGTGTTATGCGATATGCGTCATGCATCAAGCCTTATGCGTTCTGGGTTATGCGTTAACGTTATGCGTTAAGCGTTATGCGTTATGCGTTATGCGTTATGAGTTATGCGTTATGCGTTATGCCTTATGCCTTATGGGTTTGCGTTATGCGTTATGCGTTATGCGATGTGCGTTATGCGTTATGCGTTATGCGTTATGCTTTTTGCGTTATGCGTTATGCGTTATGAGTTATGCGTTCTGCGTTCTGCGTTATGCGCTATGCGTTATGCGTTATGCGTGATCCGTTATGCGTTAGGCGGTATGCTATTTGCGGTATTCGTTATGCGTTGTGCATTATGCGTTATGCGTTATGCGTTATGCGTTGTGCGTTATACGTTTGCGTTATGCGTTGTGCGTAATGCGTTATGCGTTATGCGTTATGCGTTATGCGTTATGAGTTATGCGTTGTGCGTTATGCGATATGCTTTATGCGTTATGCCTTATGCGTTATGCGTTATGAGTTATGCGTTATACGGTATGCGTTATGCGTTATGCCTTATGCGTTATGCGTTATGCGTTATACGTTATGCGTTATGGGTTATGCGATATGCGATTTGCGGTATTCGTTATCCGTTGTGCGTTATGCATTATGCGTTATGCGTTATGCTTTATGCGTTATGCGTTATGCGTTATGCGTTATGCGTTACGCGTTATACGTTATGCGTTATGCGTTATGCGTTATGCGTTATGCGTTATGCGTTATGCGTTATGCGTTATGCGTTATGCGTTATGCGTTATGCGTTATGCGTTATGCGATATGCGATTTGCGGTATTCGTTATGCGTTGTGCGTTATGCGTTATGCGTTATGCGTTATGCTTTATGCGTTATGCGTTATGCGTTATGCGTTATGCGTTACGCGTTATACGTTATGCGTTATGCGTTATGCGTTATGCGTTATGCGTTATGCGTTATGCGTTATGCGTTATGCGATATGCGTTATGCGTTATGCGTTATGAGTTATGCGTTATGCGTTATGCCTTATGCGTTAAGTTTATGCGTCATGCTTTATGCGTTATGCGTTATGTATTATGCGTTATGCCTTATGCGTTATGCGATATGCGTCATGCATCAAGCCTTATGCGTTATGGGTTATGCGTTAACGTTATGCGTTATGCGTTATGCCTTATGCCTTATGCGTTATGCGATATGCGTCATGCATCAAGCCTTATGCGTTCTGGGTTATGCGTTAACGTTATGCGTTAAGCGTTATGCGTTATGCGTTATGCGTTATGCGTTATGCGATATGCGTTATGCGTTATGCGGTATGAGTTATGCGTTATGCGTTATGCGTTATGCCTTATGCGTTAAGTTTATGCGTCATGCTTTATGCGTTATGCGTTATGTAGTATGCGTTATGCCTTATGCGTTATGCGATATGCGTCATGCATCAAGCCTTATGCGTTATGGGTTATGCGTTAACGTTATGCGTTATGCGTTATGCGTTATGCGTTATGTGATATGCGATATTCGTCATGCATCAAGCCTTATGCGTTATGGGTTATGCGTTAACGTTATGCGTTAAGCGTTATGCGTTATGCGTTATGCGTTATGAGTTATGCGTTATGCGTTATGCCTTATGCCTTATGGGTTTGCGTTATGCGTTATGCGTTATGCGATGTGCGTTATGCGTTATGCGTTATGCGTTATGCTTTTTGCGTTATGCGTTATGCGTTATGCGTTATGCTTTATGCGTTATGCGTTATGCGTTATGCGTTATGCGTTATGCGTTATGCGTTATGCGTTATGCGTTATGCGTTATGCGTTATGCGTTATCCGTTATGCGTTATGAGGTATTCGTTATGCGTTGTGCATTATGCGTCATGCGTTATGCGTTATGCGTTATGCGTTATGCGTTATGCGTTATGCGTTACGCGTTATACGTTATGCGTTATGCGTTATGCGATATGCTTTATGCGTTATGCCTTATGCGTTATGCGTTATGAGTTATGCGTTATACGGTATGCGTTATGCGTTATGCCTTATGCGTTATGCGTTATGCGTTATACGTTATGCGTTATGGGTTATGCGTTATGCGTTATGCGTTATGCGTTATGCGTTATGCATTTTGCGTTATGTGTTATGCGTTATGCGTTATGCGTTATGCGTTATGAATTATGTGTTCTGCGTTTTGCGTTATGCGCTATGCGTTATGCGTTATGCGTGATACGTTATGCGTTAGGCGGTATGCTATTTGCGGTATTCGTTATGCGTTGTGCATTATGCGTTATGCGTTATGCGTTGTGCGTTATACGTTTGCGTTATGCGTTGTGCGTAATGCGTTATGCGTTATGCGTTATGCGTTATGCGTTATGAGTTATGCGTTGTGCGTTATGCGTTATGAGTTATGAGTTATAAGTTATGCGTTACACGTTATGCGTTATGCGTTATGCGTTATGCGTTATCCGTTATGCGTTATGAGGTATTCGTTATGCGTTGTGCATTATGCGTCATGCGTTATGCGTTATGCGTTATGCGTTATGCGTTATGCGTTATGCGTTACGCGTTATACGTTATGCGTTATGCGTTATGCGTTATGCGTTATGCGTTATGCGTTATGCATTGTGCGTTATGCGTTTACGTTATGCGTTATGCGTTACGCGTTATACGTTATGCGTTATGCGTTATGCGTTATGCGTTATGCGATTTGCGGTATTCGTTATGCGTTGTGCGTTATGCATTATGCGTTATGCGTTATGCTTTATGCGTTATGCGTTATGCGTTATGCGTTATGCGTTACGCGTTATACGTTATGCGTTATGCGTTATGCGTTATGCGTTATGCGTTATGCGTTATGCGTTATGCGTTATGCGATATGCGTTATGCGTTATGCGTTATGAGTTATGCGTTATGCGTTATGCGTTATGCCTTATGCGTTAAGTTTATGCGTCATGCTTTATGCGTTATGCGTTATGTATTATGCGTTATGCCTTATGCGTTATGCGATATTCGTCATGCATCAAGCCTTATGCGTTATGGGTTATGCGTTAACGTTATGCGTTATGCGTTATGCCTTATGCCTTATGCCTTATGCGTTATGCGATATGCGTCATGCATCAAGCCTTATGCGTTCTGGGTTATGCGTTAACGTTATGCGTTAAGCGTTATGCGTTATGCGTTATGAGTTATGCGTTATGCGTTATGCCTTATGCCTTATGGGTTTGCGTTATGCGTTATGCGATGTGCGTTATGCGTTATGCGTTATGCGTTCTGCGTTATACGTTATTTGTTATGCGTTATGCGTTATGCGATATGCGTTATGCGTTATGCGTTATGCGTTATGCGATATGATTTATGCGTTATGCGTTATGAGTTATGCGTTATGCGTTATGCGTTATGCGTTATGCGTTATGCGTTATGCGTTATGCGTTATGCGTTATGCGTTATGCTTTATGCGTTATGCATTATGCGTTATGCGTTATGCGTTATGCGTTATGCTTTATGCGTTATGCATTATGCGTTATGCGTTATGGGTGATCCGTTATGGGTGATCCGTTATGTGTTAGGCGTTATGGGTTATGTTTTACGCGTTATGCGATTTGCGGTATTCGTTATGCGTTGTGCGTTATGCGTTATGCGTTATGCGTTATGCGTTATGCGTTATGCGTTATGCGTTATGCGTTGTGCGTTATACGTTTGCGTTATGCGTTATGCGTTATGCTTTCTGCGTTGTGCGTTATGCATTGTGCGTTATGCCTTGTACGTTATGCGTTATGCTTTATGCGTTATGCCTTATACGTTATGCGTTATGCTTTATGCGTTATGCGTTATGTATTATGCGTTATGCCTTATGCGTTATGCGATATGCGTTATGCGTTATGCTTTATGCGTTATGCGTGATGCGGTATGCTTTATGCATTATGCGTTATGCGTTATGCTTTTTGCGTTATGCGTTATGCGTTATCAGTTATGCGTTATCCGTTATGCGTTATGCGTTGTGCGTTTTACGTTTGCGTTATGCGATATGCGTTATGCGTTATGCCTTATGCGTTATGCGTTATGAGTTATGCGTTATACGGTATGCGTTATGCGTTATGCCTTATGCGTTATGCGTTATGCGTTATACGTTATGCGTTATGGGTTATGCGTTATGCGTTATGCGTTATGCGTTATGCGTTATGCGTTATGCATTTTGCGTTATGTGTTATGCGTTATGCGTTATGCGTTATGAGTTATGAATTATACGTTATGCGTTAAGCGTTATGCGTTATGCTTTATGCGTTATGCGTGATCCGTTATGCGTTAGACGTTATGCTTTTTGCGGTATTCGTTATGCGTTGTGCATTATGCGTTATGCGTTATGCGTTATGCGTTGTGCGTTATACGTTTGCGTTATGCGTTGTGCGTAATGCGTTATGCGTTATGCGTTATGCGTTATGCGTTATGAGTTATGCGTTGTGCGTTATGCGTTATGAGTTATGAGTTATAAGTTATGCGTTACACGTTATGCGTTATGCGTTATGCGTTATGCGTTATGCGTTATGCGTTATCCGTTATGCGTTATGAGGTATTCGTTATGCGTTGTGCATTATGCGTCATGCGTTATGCGTTATGCGTTATGCGTTATGCGTTATGCGTTATGCGTTATGCGTTATACGTTTGCGTTATGCGTTGTGCGTAATGCGTTATGCGTTATGCGTTATGCGTTATGCGTTATGAGTTATGCGTTGTGCGTTATGCGTTATGAGTTAAGAGTTATAAGTTATGCGTTACACGTTATGCGTTATGCGTTATGCGTTATGCGTTATGCGTTATGCGTTATGCGTTATCCGTTATGCGTTATGAGGTATTCGTTATGCGTTGTGCATTATGCGTCATGCGTTATGCGTTATGCGTTATGCGTTATGCGTTATGCGTTATGCGTTATGCGTTATGAGTTATGCGTTATGCAGTAGGCGTTATGCGTTATACGTGATCCGTTATGCGTTAGGCGATATGAGTTATGCGTTATGCGTTATGCGTTATGCGTTATGCGTTATGCGTTATGCGTTATGCGTTATGGGTTATGCGTTATGCGTTATGCGTTATGCGTTATGCGTTATGCGTTATGCGTTATGCGTTATGCGTTATGCGTTATGCGTTATGCGTTATGCGTTATGCGTTATGCGTTATGCGTTATGCGTTATGCGTTATGCGTTATGCGTTATGCGTTATGCGTTATGAGTTATGCGTTATGCGTTATGCGTTGTGCGTTATACGTTTGCGTTATGCGTTATGCTTTCTGCGTTGTGCGTTATGCATTGTGCGTTATGCCGTATACGTTATGCGTTATGCTTTATGCGTTATGCCTTATACGTTATGCGTTATGCTTTATGCGTTATGCGTTATGTATTATGCGTTATGCCTTATGCGTTATGCGATATGCGTTATGCGTTATGCTTTATGCGTTATGCGTTATGCGTTATGCGTTATGCGTTACGCGTTATACGTTATGCGTTATGCGTTATGCGTTATGCGTTACGCGTTATACGTTATGCGTTATGTGTTATGCGTTATGCGTTATGCGTTATGCGTTATGCGTTATGTGTTATGCGTTATGCGTTATGCGTTATGCGTTATGCGTTATGCGTTATGCGTTATGCGTTATGCGATATGCGTTATGCCTTATGCTTTATGCGTTATGCGTTATGCGTTATGCTTTATGCGTTATGCATTATGCGTTACGCGTTATACGTTATGCGTTATGCGTTATGCGTTATGCGTTATGCGTTATGCGTTATGCGTTATGCGTTATGCGTTATGCGTTATGCGTTATGCGTTATGCATTGTGCTTTATGCGTTTACGTTATGCGTTATGCGTTACGCGTTATACGTTATGCGTTATGCGTTATGCGTTATGCGATATGCGATTTGCGGTATTCGTTATGCGTTGTGCGTTATGCATTATGCGTTATGCGTTATGCTTTATGCGTTATGCGTTATGCGTTATGCGTTATGCGTTACGCGTTATACGTTATGCGTTATGCGTTATGCGTTATGCGTTATGCGTTATGCGTTATGCGTTATGCGTTATGCGATATGCGTTATGCGTTATGCGTTATGAGTTATGCGTTATGCGTTATGCCTTATGCGTTAAGTTTATGCGTCATGCTTTATGCGTTATGCGTTATGTATTATGCGTTATGCCTTATGCGTTATGCGATATGCGTCATGCATCAAGCCTTATGCGTTATGGGTTATGCGTTAACGTTATGCGTTATGCGTTATGCCTTATGCGTTATGCGATATGCGTCATGCATCAAGCCTTATGCGTTCTGGGTTATGCGTTAACGTTATGCGTTAAGCGTTATGCGTTATGCGTTATGCGTTATGCGTTATGCGATATGCGTTATGCGTTATGCGTTATGAGTTATGCGTTATGCGTTATGCGTTATGCCTTATGCGTTAAGTTTATGCGTCATGCTTTATGCGTTATGCGTTATGTAGTATGCGTTATGCCTTATGCGTTATGCGATATGCGTCATGCATCAAGCCTTATGCGTTATGGGTTATGCGTTAACGTTATGCGTTATGCGTTATGCCTTATGCCTTATGTGTTATGCGATATGCGTCATGCATCAAGCCTTATGCGTTCTGGGTTATGCGTTAACGTTATGCGTTAAGCGTTATGCGTTATGCGTTATGCGTTATGAGTTATGCGTTATGCGTTATGCCTTATGCCTTATGGGTTTGCGTTATGCGTTATGCGTTATGCGATGTGCGTTATGCGTTATGCGTTATGCGTTATGCTTTTTGCGTTATGCGTTATGCGTTATGAGTTATGCGTTCTGCGTTCTGCGTTATGCGCTATGCGTTATGCGTTATGCGTGATCCGTTATGCGTTAGGCGGTATGCTATTTGCGGTATTCGTTATGCGTTGTGCATTATGCGTTATGCGTTATGCGTTATGCGTTGTGCGTTATACGTTTGCGTTATGCGTTGTGCGTAATGCGTTATGCGTTATGCGTTATGCGTTATGCGTTATGAGTTATGCGTTGTGCGTTATGCGATATGCTTTATGCGTTATGCCTTATGCGTTATGCGTTATGAGTTATGCGTTATACGGTATGCGTTATGCGTTATGCCTTATGCGTTATGCGTTATGCGTTATACGTTATGCGTTATGGGTTATGCGATATGCGATTTGCGGTATTCGTTATCCGTTGTGCGTTATGCATTATGCGTTATGCGTTATGCTTTATGCGTTATGCGTTATGCGTTATGCGTTATGCGTTACGCGTTATACGTTATGCGTTATGCGTTATGCGTTATGCGTTATGCGTTATGCGTTATGCGTTATGCGTTATGCGTTATGCGTTATGCGTTATGCGTTATGCGTTATGCGATATGCGATTTGCGGTATTCGTTATGCGTTGTGCGTTATGCATTATGCGTTATGCGTTATGCTTTATGCGTTATGCGTTATGCGTTATGCGTTATGCGTTACGCGTTATACGTTATGCGTTATGCGTTATGCGTTATGCGTTATGCGTTATGCGTTATGCGTTATGCGTTATGCGATATGCGTTATGCGTTATGCGTTATGAGTTATGCGTTATGCGTTATGCCTTATGCGTTAAGTTTATGCGTCATGCTTTATGCGTTATGCGTTATGTATTATGCGTTATGCCTTATGCGTTATGCGATATGCGTCATGCATCAAGCCTTATGCGTTATGGGTTATGCGTTAACGTTATGCGTTATGCGTTATGCCTTATGCCTTATGCGTTATGCGATATGCGTCATGCATCAAGCCTTATGCGTTCTGGGTTATGCGTTAACGTTATGCGTTAAGCGTTATGCGTTATGCGTTATGCGTTATGCGTTATGCGATATGCGTTATGCGTTATGCGGTATGAGTTATGCGTTATGCGTTATGCGTTATGCCTTATGCGTTAAGTTTATGCGTCATGCTTTATGCGTTATGCGTTATGTAGTATGCGTTATGCCTTATGCGTTATGCGATATGCGTCATGCATCAAGCCTTATGCGTTATGGGTTATGCGTTAACGTTATGCGTTATGCGTTATGCCTTATGCCTTATGTGTTATGCGATATGCGTCATGCATCAAGCCTTATGCGTTCTGGGTTATGCGTTAACGTTATGCGTTAAGCGTTATGCGTTATGCGTTATGCGTTATGAGTTATGCGTTATGCGTTATGCCTTATGCCTTATGGGTTTGCGTTATGCGTTATGCGTTATGCGATGTGCGTTATGCGTTATGCGTTATGCGTTATGCTTTTTGCGTTATGCGTTATGCGTTATGCGTTATGCTTTATGCGTTATGCGTTATGCGTTATGCGTTATGCGTTATGCGTTATACGTTATGCGTTATGCGTTATGCGTTATGCGTTATGCGTTATCCGTTATGCGTTATGAGGTATTCGTTATGCGTTGTGCATTATGCGTCATGCGTTATGCGTTATGCGTTATGCGTTATGCGTTATGCGTTATGCGTTACGCGTTATACGTTATGCGTTATGCGTTATGCGATATGCTTTATGCGTTATGCCTTATGCGTTATGCGTTATGAGTTATGCGTTATACGGTATGCGTTATGCGTTATGCCTTATGCGTTATGCGTTATGCGTTATACGTTATGCGTTATGGGTTATGCGTTATGCGTTATGCGTTATGCGTTATGCGTTATGCATTTTGCGTTATGTGTTATGCGTTATGCGTTATGCGTTATGCGTTATGAATTATGCGTTCTGCGTTTTGCGTTATGCGCTATGCGTTATGCGTTATGCGTGATACGTTATGCGTTAGGCGGTATGCTATTTGCGGTATTCGTTATGCGTTGTGCATTATGCGTTATGCGTTATGCGTTATGCGTTGTGCGTTATACGTTTGCGTTATGCGTTGTGCGTAATGCGTTATGCGTTATGCGTTATGCGTTATGCGTTATGAGTTATGCGTTGTGCGTTATGCGTTATGAGTTATGAGTTATAAGTTATGCGTTACACGTTATGCGTTATGCGTTATGCGTTATGCGTTATCCGTTATGCGTTATGAGGTATTCGTTATGCGTTGTGCATTATGCGTCATGCGTTATGCGTTATGCGTTATGCGTTATGCGTTATGCGTTATGCGTTACGCGTTATACGTTATGCGTTATGCGTTATGCGTTATGCGTTATGCGTTATGCGTTATGCATTGTGCGTTATGCGTTTACGTTATGCGTTATGCGTTACGCGTTATGCGTTATGCGTTGTGCGTTTTACGTTTGCGTTATGCGATATGCGTTATGCGTTATGCCTTATGCGTTATGCGTTATGAGTTATGCGTTATACGGTATGCGTTATGCGTTATGCCTTATGCGTTATGCGTTATGCGTTATACGTTATGCGTTATGGGTTATGCGTTATGCGTTATGCGTTATGCGTTATGCGTTATGCGTTATGCATTTTGCGTTATGTGTTATGCGTTATGCGTTATGCGTTATGAGTTATGAATTATACGTTATGCGTTAAGCGTTATGCGTTATGCTTTATGCGTTATGCGTGATCCGTTATGCGTTAGACGTTATGCTTTTTGCGGTATTCGTTATGCGTTGTGCATTATGCGTTATGCGTTATGCGTTATGCGTTATGAATTATGCGTTCTGCGTTCTGCGTTATGCGCTATGCGTTATGCGTTATGCGTGGTCCGTTATGCGTTAGGCGGTATGCTATTTGCGGTATTCGTTATGCGTTGTGCATTATGCGTTATGCGTTATGCGTTATGCGTTGTGCGTTATACGTTTGCGTTATGCGTTGTGCGTAATGCGTTATGCGTTATGCGTTATGCGTTATGCGTTATGAGTTATGCGTTGTGCGTTATGCGTTATGAGTTATGAGTTATAAGTTATGCGTTACACGTTATGCGTTATGCGTTATGCGTTATGCGTTATGCGTTATGCGTTATCCGTTATGCGTTATGAGGTATTCGTTATGCGTTGTGCATTATGCGTCATGCGTTATGCGTTATGCGTTATGCGTTATGCGTTATGCGTTATGCGTTATGCGTTATGAGTTATGCGTTATGCAGTAGGCGTTATGCGTTATACGTGATCCGTTATGCGTTAGGCGATATGAGTTATGCGTTATGCGTTATGCGTTATGCGTTATGCGTTATGCGTTATGCGTTATGCGTTATGCGTTATGGGTTATGCGTTATGCGTTATGCGTTATGCGTTATGCGTTATGCGTTATGCGTTATGCGTTATGCGTTATGCGTTATGCGTTATGTGTTATGCGTTATGCGTTATGCGTTATGCGTTATGCGTTATGCGTTATGCGTTATGAGTTATGCGTTATGCGTTATGCGTTGTGCGTTATACGTTTGCGTTATGCGTTATGCTTTCTGCGTTGTGCGTTATGCATTGTGCGTTATGCCGTATACGTTATGCGTTATGCTTTATGCGTTATGCCTTATACGTTATGCGTTATGCTTTATGCGTTATGCGTTATGTATTATGCGTTATGCCTTATGCGTTATGCGATATGCGTTATGCGTTATGCTTTATGCGTTATGCGTTATGCGTTATGCGTTATGCGTTACGCGTTATACGTTATGCGTTATGCGTTATGCGTTATGCGTTACGCGTTATACGTTATGCGTTATGTGTTATGCGTTATGCGTTATGCGTTATGCGTTATGCGTTATGCGTTATGCGTTATGTGTTATGCGTTATGCGTTATGCGTTATGCGTTATGCGTTATGCGATATGCGTTATGCCTTATGCTTTATGCGTTATGCGTTATGCGTTATGTGTTATGCATTATGCGTTACGCGTTATACGTTATGCGTTATGCGTTATGCGTTATGCGTTATGCGTTATGCGTTATGCGTTATGCGTTATGCGTTATGCATTGTGCGTTATGCGTTTACGTTATGCGTTATGCGTTACGCGTTATACGTTATGCGTTATGCGTTATGCGTTATGCGATATGCGATTTGCGGTATTCGTTATGCGTTATGCGTTATGCGTTATGCGTTATGCCTTATGCGTTAAGTTTATGCGTCATGCTTTATGCGTTATGCGTTATGTATTATGCGTTATGCCTTATGCGTTATGCGATATGCGTCATGCATCAAGCCTTATGCGTTATGGGTTATGCGTTAACGTTATGCGTTATGCGTTATGCCTTATGCCTTATGCGTTATGCGATATGCGTCATGCATCAAGCCTTATGCGTTCTGGGTTATGCGTTAACGTTATGCGTTAAGCGTTATGCGTTACGCGTTATGCGTTATGCGTTATGCGATATGCGTTATGCGTTATGCGTTATGAGTTATGCGTTATGCGTTATGCGTTATGCCTTATGCGTTAAGTTTATGCGTCATGCTTTATGCGTTATGCGTTATGTATTATGCGTTATGCCTTATGCGTTATGCGATATGCGTCATGCATCAAGCCTTATGCGTTATGGGTTATGCGTTAACGTTATGCGTTATGCGTTATGCGTTATGCCTTATGCGTTAAGTTTATGCGTCATGCTTTATGCGTTATGCGTTATGTATTATGCGTTATGCCTTATGCGTTATGCGATATGCGTCATGCATCAAGCCTTATGCGTTATGGGTTATGCGTTAACGTTATGCGTTATGCGTTATGCCTTATGCCTTATGCGTTATGCGATATGCGTCATGCATCAAGCCTTATGCGTTCTGGGTTATGCGTTAACATTATGCGTTAAGCGTTATGCGTTATGCGTTATGCGTTATGCGTTATGAGTTATGCGTTATGCGTTATGCCTTATGCCTTATGGGTTTGCGTTATGCGTTATGCGTTATGCGATGTGCGTTATGCGTTATGCGTTATGCGTTCTGCGTTATACGTTATGCGTTATGCGTTATGCGTTATGCGTTATGCGTTATGCGTTATGCGTTATGCGATATGCGTTATGCGTTATGCGTTATGAGTTATGCGTTATGCGTTATGCGTTATGCGTTATGCGTTATGCGTTATGCGTTATGCGTTATGCGTTATGCGTTATGCGTTATGCGTTATGCGTTATGCGTTATGAGTTATGCGTTATGCGTTATGCGTTATGCGTTATGCGTTATGCGTTATGCGTTATGCGTTATGCGTTATGCGTTATGCGTTATGCGTTATGCGTTATGCGTTATGCGTTATGCGTTATGCGTTATGCGTTATGCGTTATGCGTTATGCGTTATGCGTTATGCATTATGCGTTATGCGTTATGCGTTATGCGTTATGCTTTATGCGTTATGCAATATGCGTTATGCGTTATGGGTGATCCGTTGTGGGTGATCCGTTATGCGTTAGGCGTTATGGGTTATGGGTTACGCGTTATGCGATTTGCGGTATTCGTTATGCGTTATGCGTTATGCGTTATGCCTTATGCCTTATGGGTTTGCGTCATGCGTTATGCGTTATGCGATGTGCGTTATGCGTTATGCGTTATGCGTTCTGCGTTATACGTTATGCGTTATGCGTTATGCGTTATGCGTTATGCGTTATGCGTTATGCGTTATGCGTTATGCGATATGCGTTATGCGTTATGCGTTATGCGTTATGAGTTATGCGTTATGCGTTATGCGTTATGCGTTATGCGTTATGCGTTATGCGTTATGCGTTATGCGTTATGCGTTATGCGTTATGCGTTATGAGTTATGCGTTATGCGTTATGCGTTATGCGTTATGCGTTATGCGTTACGCGTTATACGTTATGCGTTATGTGTTATGCGTTATGCGTTATGCGTTATGCGTTATGCGTTATGCGTTATGCGTTATGTGTTATGCGTTATGCGTTATGCGTTATGCGTTATGCGTTATGCGTTATGCGTTATGCGATATGCGTTATGCCTTATGCTTTATGCGTTATGCGTTATGCGTTATGCGTTATGCGGTATTCGTTATGCGTTGTGCATTATGCGTTATGCGTTATGCGTTGTGCGTTATACGTTTGCGTTATGCGTTGTGTGTAATGCGTTATGCGTTATGCGCTATGGGTTATGAGTTATGCGTTGTGCGTTATGCGTTATGAGTTATGAGTTATAAGTTATGCGTTACACGTTATGCGTTATGCGTTATGCGTTATCCGTTATGCGTTATGCGGTATTCGTTATGCGTTGTGCATTATGCGTCATGCGTTATGCGTTATGCGTTATGCGTTATGCGTTATGCGTTATGAGTTATGCGTTATGCAGTAGGCGTTATGCGTTATACGTGATCCGTTATGCGTTAGGCGATATGCGTTATGCGTTATGCGTTATGCGTTATGCGTTATGCGTTATGCGTTATGGGTTATGCGTTATGCGTTATGCGTTATGCGTTATGCGTTATGCGTTATGCGTTATGCGTTATGCGTTATGCGTTATGCGTTATGCGTTATGCGTTATGCGTTATGCGTTATGCGTTATGCGTTATGCGTTATGCGTTATGCGTTATGCGTTATGCGTTATGCGTTATGCGTTATGCGTTATGCGTTATGCGTTATGCGTTATGCGTTATGCGTTATGCGTTATGCGTTATGCGTTATGCGTTATGCGTTATGCGTTATGCGTTATGCGTTATGAGTTATGCGTTATGCAGTAGGCGTTATGCGTTATACGTGATCCGTTATGCGTTGGGCGATATGCGTTATGCGTTATGCGTTATGCGTTATGCATTATGCGTTATGCGTTATGCGATATGCGTTATGCGTTATGCGTTATGCGTTATGCGTTATGCGTTATGCGTTATGCGTTATGCGTTATGCGTTATGCGTTATGCGTTATGCGTTATGAGTTATGCGTTATACGGTATGCGTTGCGCATAATGCGTTATGCGTTATGCGTGATGCGGTATGCTTTATGCGTTATGCTTTATGCGTTATGCGTTATGCGTTATGAGTTATGCGTTATCCGTTATGCGTTATGCGTTGTGCGTTTTACGTTTGCGTTATGCGTTATGCGTTATGCGTTATTTGTTATGCCTTATGCGTTATGCGTTATGCGTTATGCGTTATACGGTATGCGTTATGCGTTATGCGTTATGCGTTATGCGTTATGCGTTATGCGTTATGGGTTATGCGTTATGCGTTATGCGTTATGCGTTATGCGTTATGCGTTATGCGTTATGCGTTATGCGTTATGCGTTATGCGTTATGCGTTATGCGTTATGCGTTATGCGTTATGCGTTATGCGTTATGCGTTATGCGTTATGCGTTATGCGTTATGCGTTATGCGTTATGCGTTATGCGTTATGCGTTATGCGTTATGCGTTATGCGTTATGCGTTATGCGTTATGCGTTATGCGTTATGCGTTATGCGTTATGCGTTATGCGTTATGCGTTATGCGTTATGCGTTATGCGTTATGCGTTATGCGTTATGCGTTATGCGTTATGCGTTATGCGTTATGAGTTATGCGTTATGCAGTAGGCGTTATGCGTTATGCTTTATGCGTTATGCGTTATGCGTTATGACTTATGCGTTATGCGTTATGAGTTATGCGTTATACGGTATGCGTTATGCTTTATGCGTTATGCGTTATGCGTTATGCGTTATGCGTTATGCGTTATGCGTTATGCGTTATGCGTTATGCGTTATGCGTTATGCTTTATGCGTTATGCGTTATGCGTTATGGGTGATCCGTTATGGGTGATCCGTTATGCGTTAGGCGTTATGGGTTATGGGTTATGCGTTATGCGTTATGCGTTATGAGATATGCGTTATGCGTTATGCGTTATGCGTTATGCGTTATGCGTTATGCTTTATGCGTTATGCATTATACGTTATGCGTTATGCGTTATGCGTGATGCGTTATGCTCTATGCGTTATGCGTGATGCGTTATGCTTTATACGTTATGCGTTATGCGTTATGCGTTATGCGTTATGCGTTATGCGTTATGCGTTATGCTTTATGCGTTATGCCATATGCGTTATGCGTTATGCGTTATTCGTTATGCGTTATGCGTTATCCGTTATGCGTTATGCGTTATGCGTTATGGTTTATGCGTTATGCGTTATGCGTTATGCGTTATGCGATATGCGTTATGCGTTATGCGTTATGCTTTATGCGTTATGCCATATGCGTTATGCGTTATGCGTTATGCGTTATGCGTTATGCGATATGCGTTATGCGTTATGCGTCATGCGTTATGCGGTATGCGTTATGCGTTATGCGTTATGCGTTATGCGATATGCGTTATGCGTTATGCGTCATGCGTTATGCGGTATGCGTTATGCGTTATGCGTTATGCGTTATGCGTTATGCGTTATGCGTTATGCGTTATGCGTTATGCGTTATGCGCTATGCGTTATGCGTTATGCGTTATGCGTTATGCGTTATGCGTTATGAGTTATGCGTTATGCAGTAGGCGTTATGCGTTATACGTGATCCGTTATGCGTTGGGCGATATGCGTTATGCGTTATGCGTTATGCTTTATGCGTTATGCGTTATGCGTTATGAGTTATGCGTTATGCAGTAGGCGTTATGCGTTATACGTGATCCGTTATGCGTTAGGCGATATGCGTTATGCGTTATGCGTTATGCGTTATGCGTTATGCGTTATGCGTTATGGGATATGCGTTATGCGTTATGCGTTATGCGTTATGCGTTATGCGTTATGCGTTAGGCGTTATGCGTTATGCGTTATGCGTTATGCGTTATGCGTTATGCGTTATGCGTTATGCGTTATGCGTTATGCGTTATGCGTTATGCGTTATGCGTTATGCGTTATGCGCTATGCGTTATGCGTTATGCGTTATGCGTTATGCGTTATGCGTTATGAGTTATGCGTTATGCAGTAGGCGTTATGCGTTATACGTGATCCGTTATGCGTTGGGCGATATGCGTTATGCGTTATGCGTTATGCTTTATGCGTTATGCGTTATGCGTTATGAGTTATGCGTTATCCGTTATGCGTTATGCGTTGTGCGTTTTACGTTTGCGTTATGCGATATGCGTTATGCGTTATGCGTTATGAGTTATGCGTTATACGGTATGCGTTATGCGTTATGCGTTATGCGTTATGCGTTATGCGTTATGCGTTATGCGGTATGCGTTATGCGTTATGAATTATGAGTTATGCGTTATGCCTTATGCGTTATGCGTTATGAGTTATGCGTTATACGGTATGCGTTAGGCGTTATGCGTTATGCATTATGCTTTATGCGTTATGCGTTATGCGTTATGCGTTATGCGTTATGCGTTATGCGTTATGCGTTATCCGTTATGCGTTATGCGGTATTCGTTATGCGTTGTACATTATGCGTCATGCGTTATGCGTTATGCGTTATGCGTTATGCGTTATGCGTTATGCGTTATGCGTTATGCGTTATACGTGATTCGTTATGCGTTAGGCGATATGCGTTATGCGTTATGCGTTATGCGTTATGCGTTATGCGTTATGCGTTTTGCGTTATGGGTTATGCGTTATGCGTTATGCGTTATGCGTTATGCGTTATGCGTTATGCGTTATGCGTTATGCGTTATGCGTTATGCGTTATGCGTTATGCGTTATGCGTTATGCGTTATGCGTTATGCGTTATGCGTTATGCGTTATGCGTTATGCGTTATGCGTTATGCGTTATGAGTTATGCGTTATGCAGTAGGCGTTATGCGTTATACGTGATCCGTTATGCGTTGGGCGATATGCGTTATGCGTTATGCGTTGTGCGTTTTACGTTTGCGTTATGCGATATGCGTTATGCGTTATGCGTTATGCCTTATGCGTTATGCGTTATGAGTTATGCGTTATACGGTATGCGTTATGCGTTATGCGGTAACGGGTTATGCGTTATTCGTTATGCGTTATACGTTATGCGTTATGGGTTATGCGTTATGCGTTATGCGTTATGCGTTATTCGTTATGCGTTATGCATTTTGCGTTATGTGTTATGCGTTATGCGTTATGCGTTATGCGTTATGAGTTATGAGTTATACGTTATGCGTTAAGCGTTATGCGTTATGCTTTATGCGTTATGCGTTATGCGTTATGCGTTATGCGTTATGCCTCATGCGTTATGCGTTATGAGTTATGCGTTATGCAGTAGGCGTTATGCGTTATGCTTTATGCGTTATGCGTTATGCGTTATGCCTTATGCGTTATGCGTTATGAGTTATGCGTTATACGGTATGCGTTATGCGTTATGCGTTATGCGTTATGCGTTATGCGTTATGCGTTATGCGTTATGCGTTATGCGTTATGCGTTATGCGTTATGCGTTATGCGTTATGCTTTATGCGTTATGCGTTATGCGTTATGGGTGATCCGTTATGGGTGATCCGTTATGCGATAGGCGTTATGGGTTATGGGTTATGCGTTATGCGTTATGCGTTATGAGTTATGCGTTATGCGTTATGCGTTATGCGTTATGCGTTATGCTTTATGCGTTATGCATTATACGTTATGCGTTATGCGTTATGCGTGATGCGTTATGCTCTATGCGTTATGCGTGATGCGTTATGCTTTATACGTTATGCGTTATGCGTTATGCGTTATGCGTTATGCGTTATGCGTTATGCGTTATGCGTTATGCGTTATGCTTTATGCGTTATGCCATATGCGTTATGCGTTATGCGTTATTCGTTATGCGTTATGCGTTATCCGTTATGCGTTATGCGTTATGCGTTATGGTTTATGCGTTATGCGTTATGCGTTATGCGTTATGCGATATGCGTTATGCGTTATGCGTTATGCTTTATGCGTTATGCCATATGCGTTATGCGTTATGCGTTATGCGTTATGCGTTATGCGATATGCGTTATGCGTTATGCGTCATGCGTTATGCGGTATGCGTTATGCGTTATGCGTTATGCGTTATGCGATATGCGTTATGCGTTATGCGTTATGAGTTATGCGTTATACGGTATGCGTTATGCGTTATGCGTTATGCGTTATGCGTTATGAGTTATGCGTTATACGGTATGCGTTATGCGTTATGCGTTATGCGTTATGCGTTATGCGTTATGCGTTATGCGTTATGCGTTATGCGTTATGCGTTATGCGTTATGCGTTATGGGTTATGCGTTATGCGTTATGCGTTATGCGTTATGCGTTATGCGTTATGCGTTAGGCGTTATGCGTTATGCGTTATGCGTTATGCGTTATGCGTTATGCGTTATGCGTTATGCGTTATGCGTTATGCGTTATGCGTTATGCGTTATGCGTTATGCGTTATGCGCTATGCGTTATGCGTTATGCGTTATGCGTTATGCGTTATGCGTTATGAGTTATGCGTTATGCAGTAGGCGTTATGCGTTATACGTGATCCGTTATGCGTTGGGCGATATGCGTTATGCGTTATGCGTTATGCTTTATGCGTTATGCGTTATGCGTTATGAGTTATGCGTTATCCGTTATGCGTTATGCGTTGTGCGTTTTACGTTTGCGTTATGCGATATGCGTTATGCGTTATGCGTTATGAGTTATGCGTTATGCGTTATGCGTTATGCGTTATGCGTTATGCGTTATGCGTTATGCGTTATGCGTTATGCGTTATGCGTTATGCGTTATGCGTTATGAATTATGCGTTATGCGTTATGCCTTATGCGTTATGCGTTATGAGTTATGCGTTATACGGTATGCGTTATGCGTTATGCGTTATGCTTTATGCGTTATGCGTTATGCGTTATGCGTTATGCGTTATGCGTTATGCGTTATGCGTTATCCGTTATGCGTTATGCGGTATTCGTTATGCGTTGTACATTATGCGTCATGCGTTATGCGTTATGCGTTATGCGTTATGCGTTATGCGTTATGCGTTATGCGTTATGCGTTATGAGTTATGCGTTATGCAGTAGGCGTTATGCGTTATACGTGATCCGTTATGCGTTATGCGTTATGCGTTATGCGTTATGCGTTATGCGTTATGCGTTTTGCGTTATGGTTTATGCGTTATGCGTTATGCGTTATGCGTTATGCGTTATGCGTTATGCGTTATGCGTTATGCGTTGTGCGTTATGCGTTATGCGTTATGCGTTATGCGTTATGCGTTATGAGTTATGCGTTATGCAGTAGGCGTTATGCGTTATACGTGATCCGTTATGCGTTGGGCGATATGCGTTATGCGTTATGCGTTGTGCGTTTTAGGTTTGCGTTATGCGATATGCGTTATGCGTTATGCGTTATGCCTTATGCGTTATGCGTTATGAGTTATGCGTTATACGGTATGCGTTATGCGTTATGCGGTAACGGGTTATGCGTTATTCGTTATGCGTTATACGTTATGCGTTATGGGTTATGCGTTATGCGTTATGCGTTATGCGTTATGCGTTATGCATTTTGCGTTATGTGTTATGCGTTATGCGTTATGCGTTATGCGTTATGAGTGATGAGTTATACGTTATGCGTTAAGCGTTATGCGTTATGCTTTATGCGTTATGCGTGATCCGTTATGCGTTAGGCGTTATGCTTTTTGCGGTATTCGTTATGCGTTGTGCATTATGCGTTATGCGTTATGCGTTATGCGTTATGAATTATGCGTTCTGCGTTATGCGTTATGCGTTATGCGTTATGCCTTATGCGTTATGCGTTATGAGTTATGCGTTATACGGTATGCGTTATGCGTTATGCGTTATGCGTTATGCGTTATGCGTTATACGTTATGCGTTATGCGTTATGCGTTATGCGTTATGCGTTATGCGTTATGCGTTATGCGTTATGCGTTATGCGTTATGCGTTATGCGTTATGCGTTATGCGTTATGCGTTATGCTTTATGCGTTATGCGTTATGCGTTATGCGTTATGCGTTATGCGTTATGCGTTATGCGTTATGCGTTATGGGTTATGCGTTATGCGTTATGCGTTATGCGTTATGCGTTATGCGTTATGCGTTATGCGTTATGCGTTATGCGTTATGCGTTATGCGTTATGCGTTATGCGTTATGCGTTATGCGTTATGCGTTATGCGTTATGCGTTATGCGTTATGCGTTATGCGTTATGCGTTATGCGTTATGCGTTATGCGTTATGCGTTATGCGTTATGCGTTATGAGTTATGCGTTATGCAGTAGGCGTTATGCGTTATACGTGATCCGTTATGCGTTGGGCGATATGCGTTATGCGTTATGCGTTATGCTTTATGCGTTATGCGTTATGCGTTATGAGTTATGCGTTATCCGTTATGCGTTATGCGTTGTGCGTTTTACGTTTGCGTTATGCGATATGCGTTATGCGTTATGCGTTATGCCTTATGCGTTATGCGTTATGAGTTATGCGTTATACGGTATGCGTTATGCGTTATGCGGTAAGGGGTTATGCGTTATGCGTTATGCGTTATACGTTATGCGTTATGGGTTATGCGTTATGCGTTATGCGTTATGCGTTATGCGTTATGCGTTATGCATTTTGCGTTATGTGTTATGCGTTATGCGTTATGCGTTATGAGTTATGAGTTATACGTTATGCGTTAAGCGTTATGCGTTATGCTTTATGCGTTATGCGTGATCCGTTATGCGTTAGGCGTTATGCTTTTTGCGGTATTCGTTATGCGTTGTGCATTATGCGTTATGCGTTAAGCGTTATGCGTTATGAATTATGCGTTCTGCGTTATGCGTTATGCGTTATGCGTTATGCGTCATGCGTTATGCGTTATGAGTTATGCGTTATGCAGTAGGCGTTATGCGTTATGCTTTATGCGTTATGCGTTATGCGTTATGCGTTATGAGTTATGCGTTATACGGTATGCGTTATGCGTTATGCGTTATGCGTTATGCGTTATGCGTTATGCGTTATGCGTTATGCGTTATGCGTTATGCGTTATGCTTTATGCGTTATGCATTATACGTTATGCGTTATGCGTTATGCGTGATGCGTTATGCTTTATGCGTTATGCGTGATGCGTTATGCTTTATACGTTATGCGTTATGCGTATGCGTTATGCGTTATGCTTTATGCGTTATGCGTTATGCGTTATGAGTTATGCGTTATCCGTTATGCGTTATGCGTTGTGCGTTTTACGTTTGCGTTATGCGATATGCGTTATGCGTTATGCGTTATGCCTTATGCGTTATGCGTTATGAGTTATGCGTTATACGGTATGCGTTATGCGTTATGCGGTAAGGGGTTATGCGTTATGCGTTATGCGTTATACGTTATGCGTTATGGGTTATGCGTTATGCGTTATGCGTTATGCGTTATGCGTTATGCGTTATGCATTTTGCGTTATGTGTTATGCGTTATGCGTTATGCGTTATGAGTTATGAGTTATACGTTATGCGTTAAGCGTTATGCGTTATGCTTTATGCGTTATGCGTGATCCGTTATGCGTTAGGCGTTATGCTTTTTGCGGTATTCGTTATGCGTTGTGCATTTTGCGTTATGCGTTAAGCGTTATGCTTTATGCGTTATGCCATATGCGTTATGCGTTATGCGTTATGCGATATGCGTTATGCGTTATGCGTTATGCGTTATGCGTTATGCGTTATGCGTTATGCGTTATGCGTTATGCGTTATGCGTTATGCGTTATGCGTTATGCGTTATGAGTTATGCGTTATACGGTATGCGTTATGCGTTATGCGTTATGCGTTATGCGTTATGCGTTATGCGTTATGCGTTATGCGTTATGCGTTATGCTTTATGCGTTATGCATTATACGTTATGCGTTATACGTTATGCGTGATGCGTTATGCTTTATGCGTTATGCGTGATGCGTTATGCTTTATACGTTATGCGTTATGCGTATGCGTTATGCGTTATGCGTTATGCGTTATGCGTTATGCTTTATGCGTTATGCCATATGCGTTATGCGTTATGCGTTATGCGATATGCGTTATGCGTTATGCGTTATGCGTTATGCGTTATGCGTTATGCGTTATGCGTTATGCGTTATGCGTTATGCGTTATGCGTTATGCGTTATGCGTTATGCGTTATGCGTTATGCGTTATGCGTTATGCGTTATGCGTTATGCGTTATGCGTTATGCGTTATGCGTTATGCGTTATGCGTTATGCGTTATGCGTTATGCGTTATGCGTTATGCGTTATGAGTTATGAGTTATACGTTATGCCATATGCATTATGCGTTATGCGTTATGCGTTATGCGTTATGCATTATCCGTTATGCGTTATGCGTTATGGTTTATGCGTTATGCGTTATGCGTTATGCGTTATGCATAATGCGGTATACGTTATGTATTATGCGTTATGCGATATGCGTTAAGCGTTAAAAGTTATGCGTTATGCTTTATGCGTTATGCATTATGCGTTATGCGTTATGCGTGATCCGTTATTCGTTAGGCGTTATGCGATTTGTGGTATTCGTTATGCGTTGTGCATTATGCGTTATGCGTTATGCGTTATGCGTTATGCATTGTGCATTATGCGTTATGCGTTATGCGTTATGCGTTATGCGTTATGCGTTATGCGTTATGCGTTATGCAGTATGCGTTATGCGTTATGCGTGATCCGTTATGCGTTAGGCGTTATGAGTTTCCGGTATTCATTATGCGTTGTGCATTATGCGTTATGCATTTTGCGTTATGTGTTATGCGTTATGCGTTATGCGTTATGAGTTATGAGTTATACGTTATGCGTTAAGCGTTATGCGTTATGCTTTATGCGTTATGCGTGATCCGTTATGCGTTAGGCGTTATGCTTTTTGCGGTATTCGTTATGCGTTGTGCATTATGCGTTATGCGTTATGCGTTATGAATTATGCGTTCTGCGTTATGCGTTATGCGCTATGCGTTATGCGTTATGCGTTATGCGTTATGCGTTATGCGTTATGGGTTATGCGTTATGCGTTATGCGTTATGCGTTATGCGTTATGCGTTATGCGTTATGCGTTATGCGTTATGCGTTATGCGTTATGCGTTATGCGTTATGCGTTATGCGTTATGCGATATGCGTTATGCGTTATGCGTTATGCGTTATGCGTTATGCGTTATGCGTTATGCGTTATGCGCTATGCGTTATGCGTTATGCGTTATGCGTTATGCGTTATGCGTTATGAGTTATGCGTTATGCAGTAGGCGTTATGCGTTATACGTGATCCGTTATGCGTTGGGCGATATGCGTTATGCGTTATGCGTTATGCTTTATGCGTTATGCGTTATGCGTTATGAGTTATGCGTTATCCGTTATGCGTTATGCGTTGTGCGTTTTACGTTTGCGTTATGCGATATGCGTTATGCGTTATGCGTTATGAGTTATGCGTTATACGGTATGCGTTATGCGTTATGCGTTATGCGTTATGCGTTATGCGTTATGCGTTATGCGTTATGCGTTATGAATTATGCGTTATGCGTTATGCCTTATGCGTTATGCGTTATGAGTTATGCGTTATACGGTATGCGTTATGCGTTATGCGTTATGCGTTATGCTTTATGCGTTATGCGTTATGCGTTATGCGTTATGCGTTATGCGTTATGCGTTATGCGTTATCCGTTATGCGTTATGCGGTATTCGTTATGCGTTGTACATTATGCGTCATGCGTTATGCGTTATGCGTTATGCGTTATGCGTTATGCGTTATGCGTTATGCGTTATGCGTTATGCGTTATGAGTTATGCGTTATGCAGTAGGCGTTATGCGTTATACGTGATCCGTTATGCGTTAGGCGATATGCGTTATGCGTTATGCGTTATGCGTTATGCGTTATGCGTTATGCGTTTTGCGTTATGGGTTATGCGTTATGCGTTATGCGTTATGCGTTATGCGTTATGCGTTATGCGTTATGCGTTATGCGTTATGCGTTATGCGTTATGCGTTATGCGTTATGCGTTATGCGTTATGCGTTATGCGTTATGAGTTATGCGTTATGCAGTAGGCGTTATGCGTTATACGTGATCCGTTATGCGTTGGGCGATATGCGTTATGCGTTATGCGTTGTGCGTTTTACGTTTGCGTTATGCGATATGCGTTATGCGTTATGCGTTATGCCTTATGCGTTATGCGTTATGAGTTATGCGTTATACGGTATGCGTTATGCGTTATGCGGTAACGGGTTATGCGTTATTCGTTATGCGTTATACGTTATGCGTTATGGGTTATGCGTTATGCGTTATGCGTTATGCGTTATGCGTTATGCGTTATGCATTTTGCGTTATGTGTTATGCGTTATGCGTTATGCGTTATGCGTTATGAGTTATGAGTTATACGTTATGTTTTAAGCGTTATGCGTTATGCTTTATGCGTTATGCGTGATCCGTTATGCGTTAGGCGTTATGCTTTTTGCGGTATTCGTTATGCGTTGTGCATTATGCGTTATGCGTTATGCGTTATGCGTTATGAATTATGCGTTCTGCGTTATGCGTTATGCGTTAAGCGTTATGCGTTATGCTTTATGCGTTATGCGTGATCCGTTATGCGTTAGGCGTTATGCTTTTTGCGGTATTCGTTATGCGTTGTGCATTATGCGTTATGCGTTATGCGTTATGCGTTATGAATTATGCGTTCTGCGTTATGCGTTATGCGTTATGCGTTATGCGTTATGCCTTATGCGTTATGCGTTATGAGTTATGCGTTATACGGTATGCGTTATGCGTTATGCGGTAACGGGTTATGCGTTATTCGTTATGCGTTATACGTTATGCGTTATGGGTTATGCGTTATGCGTTATGCGTTATGCGTTATGCGTTATGCATTTTGCGTTATGTGTTATGCGTTATGCGTTATGCGTTATGCGTTATGAGTTATGAGTTATACGTTATGCGTTAAGCGTTATGCGTTATGCTTTATGCGTTATGCGTGATCCGTTATGCGTTAGGCGTTATGCTTTTTGCGGTATTCGTTATGCGTTGTGCATTATGCGTTATGCGTTATGCGTTATGCGTTATGAATTATGCGTTATGCGTTATGCGTTATGCGTTATGCGTTATGCGTTATGCGTTATGCGTTATGCGTTATGCGTTATGCGTTATGCGTTATGCGTTATGCGTTATGCGTTATGCGTTATGAGTTATGAGTTATACGTTATGCCATATGCATTATGCGTTATGCGTTATGCGTTATGCGTTATGCATTATCCGTTATGCGTTATGCGTTATGCGTTATGGTTTATGCGTTATGCGTTATGCGTTATGCGTTATGCATAATGCGGTATACGTTATGTATTATGCGTTATGCCATATGCGTTAAGCGTTAAAAGTTATGCGTTATGCTTTATGCGTTATGCATTATGCGTTATGCGTTATGCGTGATCCGTTATTCGTTAGGCGTTATGCGATTTGTGGTATTCGTTATGCGTTGTGCATTATGCGTTATGCGTTATGCGTTATGCGTTATGCATTGTGCATTATGCGTTATGCGTTATGCGTTATGCGTTATGCGTTATGCAGTATGCGTTATGCGTTATGCGTGATCCGTTATGCGTTAGGCGTTATGAGTTTCCGGTATTCGTTATGCGTTGTGCATTATGCGTTATGCATTTTGCGTTATGTGTTATGCGTTATGCGTTATGCGTTATGAGTTATGAGTTATGAGTTATACGTTATGCGTTAAGCGTTATGCGTTATGCTTTATGCGTTATGCGTGATCCGTTATGCGTTAGGCGTTATGCTTTTTGCGGTATTCGTTATCCGTTGTGCATTATGCGTTATGCGTTATGCGTTATGAATTATGCGTTCTGCGTTATGCGTTATGCGCTATGCGTTATGCGTTATGCGTGATCCGTTATGCGTTAGGCGTTATGCGATTTGCGGTATTCGTTATGCGTTATGCGTTGTGAGTTATGCGTTATGCATTATGCGTTATGCGTTATGAGTTATGCGTTATGCGTTATGCGTTATGCGTTATGCGTTATGCGTTATGCGTTATGCGTTATGCGTTATGCGTTATTCGTTATGGGTTATGCGTTATGCGTTATGCGTTATGCGTTATGCGTTATGCGTTATGCGTTATGCGTTATGCGTTATGCGTTATGCGTTATGCGTTATGCGTTATGCGTTATGCGTTATGCGTTATGCGTTATGCGTTATGCGTTATGCGTTATGCGTTATGCGTTATGCGTTATGCGTTATGCGTTATGCGTTATGCGTTATGCGTTATGCGTTATGCGTTATGCGTTATGCGTTATGCGTTATGCGTTATGCGTTATGCGTTATGAGTTATGAGTTATACGTTATGCCATATGCATTATGCGTTATGCGTTATGCGTTATGCGTTATGCATTATCCGTTATGCGTTATGCGTTATGCGTTATGGTTTATGCGTTATGCGTTATGCGTTATGCGTTATGCATAATGCGGTATACGTTATGTATTATGCGTTATGCCATATGCGTTAAGCGTTAAAAGTTATGCGTTATGCTTTATGCGTTATGCATTATGCGTTATGCGTTATGCGTGATCCGTTATTCGTTAGGCGTTATGCGATTTGTGGTATTCGTTATGCGTTGTGCATTATGCGTTATGCGTTATGCGTTATGCGTTATGCATTGTGCATTATGCGTTATGCGTTATGCGTTATGCGTTATGCGTTATGCAGTATGCGTTATGCGTTATGCGTGATCCGTTATGCGTTAGGCGTTATGAGTTTCCGGTATTCGTTATGCGTTGTGCATTATGCGTTATGCATTTTGCGTTATGTGTTATGCGTTATGCGTTATGCGTTATGAGTTATGAGTTATGAGTTATACGTTATGCGTTAAGCGTTATGCGTTATGCTTTATGCGTTATGCGTGATCCGTTATGCGTTAGGCGTTATGCTTTTTGCGGTATTCGTTATCCGTTGTGCATTATGCGTTATGCGTTATGCGTTATGAATTATGCGTTCTGCGTTATGCGTTATGCGCTATGCGTTATGCGTTATGCGTGATCCGTTATGCGTTAGGCGTTATGCGATTTGCGGTATTCGTTATGCGTTATGCGTTGTGAGTTATGCGTTATGCGTTATGAGTTATGCGTTATGCGTTATGCGTTATGCGTTATGCGTTATGCGTTATGCGTTATGCGTTATGCGTTATGCGTTATTCGTTATGGGTTATGCGTTATGCGTTATGCGTTATGCGTTATGCGTTATGCGTTATGCGTTATGCGTTATGCGTTATGCGTTATGCGTTATGCGTTATGCGTTATGCGTTATGCGTTATGCGTTATGCGTTATGCGTTATGCGTTATGCGTTATGCGTTATGCGTTATGCGTTATGCGTTATGCGTTATGCGTTATGCGTTATGCGTTATGCGTTATGCGTTATGCGTTATGCGTTATGCGTTATGCGTTATGCGTTATGCGTTATGCGTTATGCGTTATGCGTTATGCGTTATGCGTTATGCGTTATGCGTTATGCGTTATGCGTCATGCGTTATGCGTTATGAGTTATGCGTTATGCAGTAGGCGTTATGCGTTATGCTTTATGCGTTATGCGTTATGCGTTATGCCTTATGCGTTATGCGTTATGAGTTATGCGTTATACGGTATGCGTCATGCGTTATGCGTTATGCGTTATGCGTTATGCGTTATGCGTTATGCGTTATGCGTTATGCGTTATGCGTTATGCGTTATGCGTTATGCGTTATACGTGATCCGTTATGCGTTGGGCGATATGCGTTATGCGTTATGCGTTGTGCGTTTTACGTTTGCGTTATGCGATATGCGTTATGCGTTATGCGTTATGCCTTATGCGTTATGCGTTATGAGTTATGCGTTATACGGTATGCGTTATGCGTTATGTGGTAACGGGTTATGCGTTATTCGTTATGCGTTATACGTTATGCGTTATGGGTTATGCGTTATGCGTTATGCGTTATGCGTTATGCGTTATGCGTTATGCGTTATGCGTTATGCGTTATGCGTTATGCATTTTGCGTTATGTGTTATGCGTTATGCGTTATGCGTTATGCGTTATGAGTTATGAGTTATACGTTATGCGTTAAGCGTTATGCGTTATGCTTTATGCGTTATGCGTGATCCGTTATGCGTTAGGCGTTATGCTTTTTGCGGTATTCGTTATGCGTTGTGCATTATGCGTTATGCGTTATGCGTTATGCGTTATGAATTATGCGTTCTGCGTTATGCGTTATGCGTTATGCGTTATGCGTCATGCGTTATGCGTTATGAGTTATGCGTTATGCAGTAGGCGTTATGCGTTATGCTTTATGCGTTATGCGTTATGCGTTATGCGTTATGCGTTATGCGTTATGCGTTATGCGTTATGCGTTATGCGTTATGCGTTATGCGTTATGCGTTATGCGTTATGCGTTATGCTTTATGCGTTATGCGTTATGCGTTATGCGTTATGCGTTATGCGTTATGCGTTATGCGTTATGCGTTATGGGTTATACGTTATGCGTTATGCGTTATGCGTTATGCGTTATGCGTTATGCGTTATGCGTTATGCGTTATGCGTTATGCGTTATGCGTTATGCGTTATGCGTTATGCGTTATGAGTTATGCGTTATGCAGTAGGCGTTATGCGTTATACGTGATCCGTTATGCGTTGGGCGATATGCGTTATGCGTTATGCGTTATGCTTTATGCGTTATGCGTTATGCGTTATGAGTTATGCGTTATCCGTTATGCGTTATGCGTTGTGCGTTTTACGTTTGCGTTATGCGATATGCGTTATGCGTTATGCGTTATGCCTTATGCGTTATGCGTTATGAGTTATGCGTTATACGGTATGCGTTATGCGTTATGCGGTAAGGGGTTATGCGTTATGCGTTATGCGTTATACGTTATGCGTTATGGGTTATGCGTTATGCGTTATGCGTTATGCGTTATGCGTTATGCGTTATGCGTTATGCATTTTGCGTTATGTATTATGCGTTATGCGTTATGCGTTATGCGTTATGCGTTATGAGTTATGAGTTATACGTTATGCGTTAAGCGTTATGCGTTATGCTTTATGCGTTATGCGTGATCCGTTATGCGTTAGGCGTTATGCTTTTTGCGGTATTCGTTATGCGTTGTGCATTATGCGTTATGCGTTATGCGTTATGCGTTATGAATTATGCGTTCTGCGTTATGCGTTATGCGTTATGCGTCATGCGTTATGCGTTATGAGTTATGCGTTATGCAGTAGGCGTTATGCGTTATGCTTTATGCGTTATGCGTTATGCGTTATGCGTTATGAGTTATGCGTTATACGGTATGCGTTATGCGTTATGCGTTATGCGTTATGCGTTATGCGTTATGCGTTATGCGTTATGCGTTATGCTTTATGCGTTATGCATTATACGTTATGCGTTATGCGTTATGCGTGATGCGTTATGCTTTATGCGTTATGCGTGATGCGTTATGCTTTATACGTTATGCGTTATGCGTATGCGTTATGCGTTATGCGTTATGCGTTATGCGTTATGCTTTATGCGTTATGCCATATGCGTTATGCGTTATGCGTTATGCGATATGCGTTATGCGTTATGCGTTATGCGTTATGCGTTATGCGTTATGCGTTATGCGTTATGCGTTATGCGTTATGCGTTATGCGTTATGCGTTATGCGTTATGCGTTATGCGTTATGCGTTATGCGTTATGCGTTATGCGTTATGCGTTATGCGTTATGCGTTATGCGTTATGCGTTATGCGTTATGCGTTATGCGTTATGCGTTATGCGTTATGCGTTATGCGTTATGCGTTATGCGTTATGCGTTATGCGTTATGCGTTATGCGTTATGAGTTATGAGTTATACGTTATGCCATATGCATTATGCGTTATGCGTTATGCGTTATGCGTTATGCATTATCCGTTATGCGTTATGCGTTATGCGTTATGGTTTATGCGTTATGCGTTATGCGTTATGCGTTATGCGTTATGCGTTATGCGTTATGCGTTATGCGTTATGCGTTATGCGTTATGCGTTATGCGTTATGCGTTATGCGTTATGCGTTATGAGTTATGCGTTATGCAGTAGGCGTTATGCGTTATACGTGATCCGTTATGCGTTGGGCGATATGCGTTATGCGTTATGCGTTATGCTTTATGCGTTATGCGTTATGCGTTATGAGTTATGCGTTATCCGTTATGCGTTATGCGTTGTGCGTTTTACGTTTGCGTTATGCGATATGCGTTATGCGTTATGCGTTATGCCTTATGCGTTATGCGTTATGAGTTATGCGTTATACGGTATGCGTTATGCGTTATGCGGTAAGGGGTTATGCGTTATGCGTTATGCGTTATACGTTATGCGTTATGGGTTATGCGTTATGCGTTATGCGTTATGCGTTATGCGTTATGCGTTATGCGTTATGCATTTTGCGTTATGTATTATGCGTTATGCGTTATGCGTTATGCGTTATGCGTTATGAGTTATGAGTTATACGTTATGCGTTAAGCGTTATGCGTTATGCTTTATGCGTTATGCGTGATCCGTTATGCGTTAGGCGTTATGCTTTTTGCGGTATTCGTTATGCGTTATGCGTTATGCGTTATGCTTTATGCGTTATGCATTATACGTTATGCGTTATGCGTTATGCGTGATGCGTTATGCTTTATGCGTTATGCGTGATGCGTTATGCTTTATACGTTATGCGTTATGCGTTATGCGTTATGCTTTATGCGTTATGCATTATACGTTATGCGTTATGCGTTATGCGTGATGCGTTATGCTTTATGCGTTATGCGTGATGCGTTATGCTTTATACGTTATGCGTTATGCGTATGCGTTATGCGTTATGCGTTATGCGTTATGCGTTATGCTTTATGCGTTATGCCATATGCGTTATGCGTTATGCATTATGCGTTATGCGTTATGAGTTATGCGTTATGCGTTATGCGTTATGCGTTATGCGTTATGCGTTATGCGTTATGCGTTATGCGTTATGCGTTATTCGTTATGGGTTATGCGTTATGCGTTATGCGTTATGCGTTATGCGTTATTCGTTATGGGTTATGCGTTATGCGTTATGCGTTATGCGTTATGCGTTATGCGTTATGCGTTATGCGTTATGCGTTATGCGTTATGCGTTATGCGTTATGCGTTATGCGTTATGCGTTATGCGTTATGCGTTATGCGTTATGCGTTATGCGTTATGCGTTATGCGTTATGCGTTATGCGTTATGCGTTATGCGTTATGCGTTATGCGTTATGCGTTATGCGTTATGCGTTATGCGTTATGCGTTATGCGTTATGCGTTATGCGTTATGCGTTATGCGTTATGCGTTATGCGTCATGCGTTATGCGTTATGAGTTATGCGTTATGCAGTAGGCGTTATGCGTTATGCTTTATGCGTTATGCGTTATGCGTTATGCCTTATGCGTTATGCGTTATGCGTTATGCGTTATGCGTTATGCGTTATGCGTTATGCGTTATGCGTTATGCTTTATGCGTTAAGCGTTATGCGTTAAGCGTTATGCGTTATGCTTTATGCGTTATGCGTGATCCGTTATGCGTTAGGCGTTATGCTTTTTGCGGTATTCGTTATGCGTTGTGCATTATGCGTTATGCGTTATGCGTTATGCGTTATGAATTATGCGTTCTGCGTTATGCGTTATGCGTTATGCGTTATGCGTCATGCGTTATGCGTTATGAGTTATGCGTTATGCAGTAGGCGTTATGCGTTATGCTTTATGCGTTATGCGTTATGCGTTATGCGTTATGAGTTATGCGTTATACGGTATGCGTTATGCGTTATGCGTTATGCGTTATGCGTTATGCGTTATGCGTTATGCGTTATGCTTTATGCGTTATGCATTATACGTTATGCGTTATGCGTTATGCGTGATGCGTTATGCTTTATGCGTTATGCGTGATGCGTTATGCTTTATACGTTATGCGTTATGCGTATGCGTTATGCGTTATGCGTTATGCGTTATGCGTTATGCGTTATGCGTTATGCTTTATGCGTTATGCCATATGCGTTATGCGTTATGCGTTATGCGATATGCGTTATGCGTTATGCGTTATGCGTTATGCGTTATGCGTTATGCGTTATGCGTTATGCGTTATGCGTTATGCGTTATGCGTTATGCGTTATGCGTTATGCGTTATGCGTTATGCGTTATGCGTTATGCGTTATGCGTTATGCGTTATGCGTTATGCGTTATGCGTTATGCGTTATGCGTTATGCGTTATGCGTTATGCGTTATGCGTTATGCGTTATGCGTTATGCGTTATGCGTTATGAGTTATGAGTTATACGTTATGCCATATGCATTATGCGTTATGCGTTATGCGTTATGCGTTATGCATTATCCGTTATGCGTTATGCGTTATGCGTTATGGTTTATGCGTTATGCGTTATGCGTTATGCGTTATGCATAATGCGGTATACGTTATGTATTATGCGTTTTGCCATATGCGTTAAGCGTTAAAAGTTATGCGTTATGCTTTATGCGTTATGCATTATGCGTTATGCGTTATGCGTTATGCGTCATGCGTTATGCGTTATGAGTTATGCGTTATGCAGTAGGCGTTATGCGTTATGCTTTATGCGTTATGCGTTATGCGTTATGCGTTATGAGTTATGCGTTATACGGTATGCGTTATGCGTTATGCGTTATGCGTTATGCGTTATGCGTTATGCGTTATGCGTTATGCTTTATGCGTTATGCATTATACGTTATGCGTTATGCGTTATGCGTTATGCGTTATGCGTTATGCGTTATGCGTTATGCGTTATGCGTTATGCGTTATGCGTTATGCGTTATGCGTTATGCGTTATGCGTCATGCGTTATGCGTTATGAGTTATGCGTTATGCAGTAGGCGTTATGCGTTATGCTTTATGCGTTATGCGTTATGCGTTATGCCTTATGCGTTATGCGTTATGAGTTATGCGTTATACGGTATGCGTTATGCGTTATGCGTTATGCGTTATGCGTTATGCGTTATGCGTTATGCGTTATGCGTTATGCGTTATGCGTTATGCGTTATGCTTTATGCGTTATGCGTTATGCGTTATGGGTGATCCGTTATGGGTGATCCGTTATGCGTTACGCGTTATGGGTTATGGGTTATGCGTTATGCGTTATGCGTTATGAGTTATGCGTTATGCGTTATGCGTTATGCGTTATGCTTTATGCGTTATGCATTATACGTTATGCGTTATGCGTTATGCGTGATGCGTTATGCTTTATGCGTTATGCGTGATGCGTTATGCTTTATACGTTATGCGTTATGCGTTTTGCGTTATGCGTTATGCGTTATGCGTTATGCGTTATGCGTTATGCGTTATGCGTTATGCGTTATGCTTTATGCGTTATGCCATATGCGTTATGCGTTATGCGTTATGCGTTATGCGTTATGCGTTATGCGTTATCCGTTATGCGTTATGCGTTATGCGTTATGGTTTATGCGTTATGCGTTATGCGTTATGCGATATGCGTTATGCGTTATGCGTTATGCTTTATGCGTTATGCCATATGCGTTATGCGTTATGCGTTATGCGTTATGCGTTATGCGTTATGCGATATGCGTTATGCGTTATGCGTCATGCGTTATGCGTTATGAGTTATGCGTTATGCAGTAGGCGTTATGCGTTATGCTTTATGCGTTATGCGTTATGCGTTATGCCTTATGCTTATGCGTTATGAGTTATGCGTTATGCGTTATGCGTTATGCGTTATGCGTTATGCGTTATCCGTTATGCGTTATGCGTTATGCGTTATGGTTTATGCTTTATGCGTTATGCGTTATGCGTTATGCGATATGCGTTATGCGTTATGCGTTATGCGATATGCGGTATGCGTTATGCGTCATGCGTTATGCGTTATGAGTTATGCGTTATGCAGTAGGCGTTATGCGTTATGCTTTATGCGTTATGCGTTATGCGTTATGCCTTATGCTTATGCGTTATGAGTTATGCGTTATACGGTATGCGTTATGCGTTATGCGTTATGCGTTATGCGTTATGCGTTATGCGTTAGGCGTTACGCGTTATGCGTTATGCGTTATGCGTTATGCGTTATGCGTTATGCGTTATGCGTTATGCGTTATGCGTTATGCGTTATGCGTTATGCGTTATGCGTTATGCGTTATGCGTTATGCGTTATGCGTTATGCGTTATGCGTTATGCGTTATGCGTTATGCGTTATCCGTTATGCGTTATGCGGTATTCGTTATACGTTGTGCATTATGCGTCATGCGTTATGCGTTATGCGTTATGCGTTATGCGTTATGCGTTATGCGTTATGCGTTATGCGTTATGCGTTATGCGTTATGAGTTATGCGTTATGCAGTAGGCGTTATGCGTTATACGTGATCCGTTATGCGTTAGGCGATATGCGTTATGCGTTATGCGTTATGCGTTATGCGTTATGCGTTATGCGTTATGCGTTATGCGTTATGCGTTATGCGTTATGCGTTATACGTTATGCGTTATGCGTTATGCGTTATGCGTTATGCGTTATGCGTTATGCGTTATGCGTTATGCGTTATGCGTTATGCGTTATGCGTTATGCGTTATGCGTTATGCGTTATGCGTTATGCGTTATGCGTTATGCGTTATGCGTTATGCGTTATGCGTTATGCGTTATGCGTTATGAGTTATGCGTTATGCAGTAGGCGTTATGCGTTATACGTGATCCGTTATGCGTTGGGCGATATGCGTTATGCGTTATGCGTTATGCTTTATGCGTTATGCGTTATGCGTTATGAGTTATGCGTTATCCGTTATGCGTTATGCGTTGTGCGTTTTACGTTTGCGTTATGCGATATGCGTTATGCGTTATGCGTTTATGAGTTATGCGTTATACGGTATGCGTTATGCGTTATGCGTTATGCGTTATGCGTTATGCGTTATGCGTTATGCGTTATGCGTTATGCGTTATGCGTTATGCGTTATGCGTTATGAATTATGCGTTATGCGTTATGCCTTATGCGTTATGCGTTATGAGTTATGCGTTATACGATATGCGTTATGCGTTATGCGTTATGCGTTATGCTTTATGCGTTATGCGTTATCCGTTATGCGTTATGCGGTATTCGTTATGCGTTGTGCATTTTGCGTCATGCGTTATGCGTTATGCGTTATGCGTTATGCGTTATGCGTTATGCGTTATGAGTTATGCGTTATGCAGTAGGCGTTATGCGTTATACGTGATCCGTTATGCGTTAAGCGATATGCGTTATGCGTTATGCGTTATGCGTTATGCGTTATGCGTTATGCGTTATGCGTTATGCGTTATGCGTTATGCGTTATGCGTTATGCGTTATGCGTTATGCGTTATGCGTTATGCGTTATGCGTTATGCGTTATGCGTTATGCGTTATGCGTTATGCGTTATGCGTTATGCGTTATGCGTTATGCGTTATGAGTTATGCGTTATGCAGTAGGCGTTATGCGTTATACGTGATCCGTTATGCGTTGGGCGATATGCGTTATGCGTTATGCGTTATGCTTTATGCGTTATGCGTTATGCGTTATGAGTTATGCGTTATGCAGTAGGCGTTATGCGTTATACGTGATCCGTTATGCGTTAGGCGATATGCGTTATGCGTTATGCGTTATGCGTTATGCGGTATGCGTTATGCGTTATGCGTTATGCGTTATGCGTTATGCGTTATGAGTTATGCGTTATGCGTTATGCGTTATGCGTTATGCGTTATGCGTTATGCGTTATGCGTTATGCGTTATGCGTTATGCGTTATGCGTTATGCGTTATGCGTTATGCGTTATGCGTTATGCGTTATGCGTTATGCGTTATGCGTTATGCGTTATGCGTTATGCGTTATGCGTTATGCGTTATGCGTTATGCGTTATGCGTTATGCGTTATGCGTTATGCGTTATGCGTTATGCGTTATGCGTTATGCGTTATGCGTTATGCGTTATGAGTTATGCGTTATGCACTAGGCGTTATGCGTTATACGTGATCCGTTATGCGTTGGGCGATATGCGTTATGCGTTATGCTTTATGCGTTATGCGTTATGCGTTATGAGTTATGCGTTATCCGTTATGCGTTATGCGTTGTGCGTTTTACGTTTGCGTTATGCGATATGCGTTATGCGTTATGCGGTTATGAGTTATGCGTTATACGGTATGCGTTATGCGTTATGCGTTATGCGTTATGCGTTATGCGTTATGCGTTATGCGTTATGCGTTATGCGTTATGCGTTATGAATTATGCGTTATGCGTTATGCCTTATGCGTTATGCGTTATGAGTTATGCGTTATACGATATGCG
The DNA here is from genome assembly GCA_916610235.2 of Lasioglossum morio. Taxonomy (NCBI): domain Eukaryota; kingdom Metazoa; phylum Arthropoda; class Insecta; order Hymenoptera; family Halictidae; genus Lasioglossum; species Lasioglossum morio. The sequence goes on along the minus strand of CAKAJA020000151.1, from coordinate 1,273,487 downwards.
TTATGCGTTATGCGTCATGCGTTATGCTTTATGCGTTATGCGTTATGCGTTATGCGTTATGCGTTATGCGTTATGCGTTATGCGTTATGCGTTATGCGTTATGCGTTATGCGTTATGCGTTATCCGTTATGCGTTATGCGGTATTCGTTATGCGTTGTGCATTTTGCGTCATGCGTTATGCGTTATGCGTTATGCGTTATGCGTTATGCGTTATGCGTTATGAGTTATGCGTTATGCAGTAGGCGTTATGCGTTATACGTGATCCGTTATGCGTTAAGCGATATGCGTTATGCGTTATGCGTTATGCGTTATGCGTTATGCGTTATGCGTTATGCGTTATGCGTTATGGGTTATGCGTTATGCGTTATGCGTTATGCGTTATGCGTTATGCGTTATGCGTTATGCGTTATGCGTTATGCGTTATGCGTTATGCGTTATGCGTTATGCGTTATGCGTTATGCGTTATGAGTTATGCGTTATGCAGTAGGCGTTATGCGTTATACGTGATCCGTTATGCGTTGGGCGATATGCGTTATGCGTTATGCGTTATGCGTTATGCGTTATGCGTTATGCGTTATGAGTTATGCGTTATCCGTTATGCGTTATGCGTTGTGCGTTTTACGTTTGCGTTATGCGATATGCGTTATGCGTTATGCGTTATGCCTTATGCGTTATGCGTTATGAGTTATGCGTTATACGGTATGCGTTATGCGTTATGCGGTAAGGGGTTATGCGTTATGCGTTATGCGTTATACGTTATGCGTTATGGGTTATGCGTTATGCGTTATGCGTTATGCGTTATGCGTTATGCGTTATGCGTTATGCATTTTGCGTTATGTGTTATGCGTTATGCGTTATGCGTTATGAGTTATGAGTTATACGTTATGCGTTAAGCGTTATGCGTTATGCTTTATGCGTTATGCGTGATCCGTTATGCGTTAGGCGTTATGCTTTTTGCGGTATTCGTTATGTGTTGTGCATTATGCGTTATGCGTTATGCGTTATGCGTTATGCGTTATGCGTTATGCGTTATGAGTTATGCGTTATGCAGTAGGCGTTATGCGTTATACGTGATCCGTTATGCGTTAGGCGATATGCGTTATGCGTTATGCGTTATGCGTTATGCGGTATGCGTTATGCGTTATGCGTTATGCGTTATGCGTTATGCGTTATGCGTTATGCGTTATGCGTTATGCGTTATGCGTTATGCGTTATGCGTTATGCGTTATGCGTTATGCGTTATGCGTTATGCGTTATGCGTTATGCGTTATGCGTTATGAGTTACGCGTTATGCATTATGCGTTATGCGTTATGCGATATGCGTTATGCGTTATGCGTTATGCGTTATGCGTTATGCGTTATGCGTTATGCGTTATGCGTTATGCGTTATGAGTTATGCGTTATCCGTTATGCGTTATGCGTTGTGCGTTTTACGTTTGCGTTATGCGATATGCGTTATGCGTTATGCGTTTATGAGTTATGCGTTATACGATATGCGTTATGCGTTATGCGTTATGCGTTATGCTTTATGCGTTATGCGTTATGCGTTATGCGTTATGCGTTATGCGTTATGCGTTATGCGTTATGCGTTATGCGTTATCCGTTATGCGTTATGCGGTATTCGTTATGCGTTGTGCATTTTGCGTCATGCGTTATGCGTTATGCGTTATGCGTTATGCGTTATGCGTTATGCGTTATGCGTTATGAGTTATGCGTTATGCAGTAGGCGTTATGCGTTATACGTGATCCGTTATGCGTTAAGCGATATGCGTTATGCGTTATGCGTTATGCGTTATGCGTTATGCGTTATGCGTTATGCGTTATGGGTTATGCGTTATGCGTTATGCGTTATGCGTTATGCGTTATGCGTTATGCGTTATGCGTTATGCGTTATGCGTTATGCGTTATGCGTTATGAGTTATGCGTTATGCAGTAGGCGTTATGCGTTATACGTGATCCGTTATGCGTTGGGCGATATGCGTTATGCGTTATGCGTTATGCTTTATGCGTTATGCGTTATGCGTTATGAGTTATGCGTTATCCGTTATGCGTTATGCGTTGTGCGTTTTACGTTTGCGTTATGCGATATGCGTTATGCGTTATGCGTTATGCCTTATGCGTTATGCGTTATGAGTTATGCGTTATACGGTATGCGTTATGCGTTATGCGGTAAGGGGTTATGCGTTATGCGTTATGCGTTATACGTTATCCGTTATGGGTTATGCGTTATGCGTTATGCGTTATGCGTTATGCGTTATGCGTTATGCGTTATGCGTTATGCATTTTGCGTTATGTGTTATGCGTTATGCGTTATGCGTTATGAGTTATGAGTTATACGTTATGCGTTAAGCGTTATGCGTTATGCTTTATGCGTTATGCGTGATCCGTTATGCGTTAGGCGTTATGCTTTTTGCGGTATTCGTTATGCGTTGTGCATTATGCGTTATGCGTTATGCGTTATGCGTTATGAATTATGCGTTCTGTTTTATGCGTTATGAGTTATGCGTTATACGGTATGCGTTATGCGTTATGCGTTATGAATTATGCGTTCTGCGTTATGCGTTATGCGTTATGCGTTATGCGTCATGCGTTATGCGTTATGCGTTATGCGTTATGCGTTATGCTTTATGCGATATGCCATATGCGTTATGCGTTATGCGTTAAGCGATATGCGTTATGCGTTATGCGTTATGAGTTATGCGTTATGCATTATGCGTTATGCGTTATGCGTGATCCGTTATTCGTTAGGCGTTATGCGATTTGTGGTATTCGTTATGCGTTGTGCATTATGCGTTATGCGTTATGCGTTATGCGTTATGCATTGTGCATTATGCGTTATGCGTTATGCGTTATGCGTTATGCGTTATGCGTTATGCAGTATGCGTTATGCGTTATGCGTGATCCGTTATGCGTTAGGCGTTATGCGATTTGCGCTATTCGTTATGCGTTATGCGTTATGAGTTATGCGTTATGCATTATGCGTTATGCGTTATGAGTTATGCTTTATGCAGTAGGCGTGATGCGTTATACGTGATCCGTTATGCGTTAGGCGATATGCGTTATGCGTTATGCGTTATGCGTTATGCGTTATGTGTTATGCGTTATGCGTTATGCGTTATGCGTTATGCGTTATGCGTTATGCGTTATGCGTTATGCGTTATGCGTTATGCGTTATGCGTTATGCGTTATGCGTTATGCGTTATGCGTTATGCGTTATGCGTTATGCGTTATGCGTTATGCGTTATGAGTTATGCGTTATGCAGTAGGCGTTATGCGTTATACGTGATCCGTTATGCGTTGGGCGATATGCGTTATGCGTTATGCGTTATGCGTTATGCATTATGCGTTATGCGTTATGCGATATGTGTTATGCGTTATGCGTTATGCGTTATGCGTTATGCGTTATGCGTAATGCGTTATGCGTTATGCGTTATGCGTGATCCGTTATGCGTTAGGCGATATGCGTTATGCAGTAGGCGTTATGCGTTATACGTGATCCGTTATGCGTTGGGCGATATGCGTTATGCGTTATGCGTTATGCGTTATGCATTATGCGTTATGCGTTATGCGATATGTGTTATGCGTTATGCGTTATGCGTTATGCGTTATGCGTTATGCGTTATGCGTTATGCGTGATCCGTTATGCGTTAGGCGATATGCGTTATGCGTTATGCGTTATGCGTTATGCGTTATGCGTTATGCGTTATGCGTTATGCGTTATGCGTTATGCGTTATGCGTTATGCGTTATGCGTTATGCGTTATGCGTTATGCGTTATGCGTTATGCGTTATGCGTTATGCGTTATGCGTTATGCGTTATGAGTTATGCGTTATGCAGTAGGCGTTATGCGTTATACGTGATCCGTTATGCGTTAGGCGATATGCGTTATGCGTTATGCGTTATGCTTTATGCTTTATGCGTTATGCGTTATGCGTTATGCGTTATGCGTTATGCGTTATGCGTTATGCGTTATGAGTTATGCGTTATGCAGTAGGCGTTATGCGTTATACGTGATCCGTTATGCGTTGGGCGATATGCGCTATGCGTTATGCGTTATGCGTTATGCATTATGCGTTATGCGTTATGCGATATGCGTTATGCGTTATGCGTTATGCGTTATGCGTTATGCGTTATGCGTTATGCGTTATGCGTTATGCGTTGTGCGTTTTACGTTTGCGTTATGCGTTATGCGTTATGCGTTATTTGTTATGCCTTATGCGTTATGCGTTATGAGTTATGCGTTATACGGTATGCGATATACGTTATGCGTTATGCGTTATGCGTTATGCGTTATGGGTTATGCGTTATGCGTTATGCGTTATGCGTTATGCGTTATGCGTTATGCGTTATGCGTTATGCGTTATGCGTTATGCGTTATGCGTTATGCGGTATGCGTTATGCGTTATGCGTTATGCGTTATGCGTTATGCGTTATGCGTTATGCGTTATGCGTTATGCGTTATGCGTTATGCGTCATGCGTTATGCGTTATGAGTTATGCGTTATGCAGTAGGCGTTATGCGTTATGCGTTATGCCTTATGCGTTATGCGTTATGAGTTATGCGTTATACGGTATGCGTTATGCGTTATGCGTTATGCGTTATGCGTTATGCGTTATGCGTTATGCGTTATGCGTTATGCGTTATGCGTTATGCGTTATGCGTTATGCGTTATGCGTTATGCGTTATGCGTTATGCTTTATGCGTTATGCATTATGCGTTATGCGTTATGGGTGATCCGTTATGGGTGATCCGTTATGCGTTAGGCGTTATGGGTTATGGGTTATGCGTTATGCGTTATGCGTTATGCGTTATGAGTTATGCGTTATGCGTTATGCGTTATGCGTTATGCGTTATGCGTTATGCGTTATGCTTTATGCGTTATGAGTTATGCGTTATGCGTTATGCGTTATGCGTTATGCGTTATGCGTTATGCGTTATGCTTTATGCGTTATGCATTATACGTTATGCGTTATGCGTTATGCGTGATGCGTTATGCGTTATGCGTTATGCTTTATGCGTTATGCCATATGCGTTATGCGTTATGCGTTATGCGTTATGCGTTATGCGTTATGCGTTATGCGTTATGCGTTATGCGTTATCCGCTATGCGTTATGCGTTATGCGTTATGGTTTATGCGTTATGCGTTATGCGTTATGCGTTATGCGATATGCGTTATGCGTTATGCGTTATGCGTTATGAGTTATGCGTTATGCGTTATGCGTTATGCGTTATGCGTTATGCGTTATGCGTTATGCGTTATGCGTTATGCGTTATGCGTTATGCGTTATGCGTTATGCGTTATGCGTTATGCGTTATGCGTTATGCGTTATGCGTTATGCGTTATGCGTTATGCGTTATGCGTTATGCGTTATGCGTTATGCGTTATGCGTTATTCGTTATGGGTTATGCGTTATGCGTTATGCGTTATGCGTTATGCGTTATGCGTTATGCGTTATGCGTTATGCGTTATGCGTTATGCGTTATGCGTTATGCGTTATGCGTTATGCGTTATGCGTTATGCGTTATGCGTTATGCGTTATGCGTTACGCGTTACGCGTTACGCGTTACGCGATACGCGTTATGCGTTATGCGTTATGCGTTATGCGTTATGCGTTATGCGTTATGCGTTATGCGTTATGCGTTATGCGTTATGCGTTATGCGTTATGCGTTATGCGTTATGCGTTATGCGTTATGCGTTATGCGTTATGCGTTATGCGTTATGCGTTATGCGTTATGCGTTATGCGTTATGCGTTATGCGTTATGCGTTATGCGTTATGCGTTATGCGTTATGCGTTATGCGTTATGCGTTATGCGTTATGCGTTATGCGTTATGCGTTATGCGTTATGCGTTATGCGTTATGCGTTATGCGTTATGCGTTATGCGTTATGCGTTATGCGTTATGCGTTATGCGTTATGAGTTATGCGTTATGCAGTAGGCGTTATGCGTTATACGTGATCCGTTATGCGTTGGGCGATATGCGTTATGCGTTATGCGTTACGCGTTATGCATTATGCGTTATGCGTTATGCGATATGCGTTATGCGTTATGCGTTATGCGTTATGCGTTATGCGTTATGCGTTATGCGTTATGCGTTATGCGTTATGCGTTATGCGTTATGCGTTATGCGTTATACGTTATGAGTTATGCGTTATGCAGTTGGCGTTATGCGTTATACGTGAACCGTTATGCGTTGGGCGATATGCGTTATGCGTTATGCGTTATGCGTTATGCGTTATGCGTTATGCGTTACGCGATATGCGTTATGCGTTATGCGTTATGCGTTATGCGTTATGCGTTATGCGTTATGCGTTATGCGTTATGCGTTATGCGTTATGCGTTATGCGTTATGCGTTATGCGTTATGCGTTATGCGTTATGCGTTATGCGTTATGAGTTATACGTTATACGGTATGCGTTGCGCATAATGCGTTATGCGTTATGCGTGATGCGGTATGCTTTATGCGTTATGCGTTATGCGTTATGCTTTATGCGTTATGCGTTATGCGTTATGCGTTATGCGTTATGCGTTATGCGTTATGCGTTATGCGTTATGCGTTATGCGTTATGCGTTATGCGTTATGCATTATGCGTTATGCGTTATGCGTTATGCGGTATTCGTTATGCGTTGTGCATTATGCGTCATGCGTTATGGGTTATGCGTTATGCGTTATTACAATATGCGTTATGCGTTATGCGATATGCGTTATGCGTTATGCGTTATGCGTTATGCGTTATCCGATATGCGTTATGCGTTATGCGTTATGGGTTATGCGTTATGCGTTATGCGTTATGCGTTATGCGTTATGCGTTATGCGTTATGCGTTATGCGTTATGCGTTATGCGTTATGCGTTATGCGTTATGCTTTATGAGTTATGCGTTATGCGTTATGTGTTATGCGTTATGCGTTATGCGTTATGCGTTATGCGTTATGCGTTATGCGTTATGCGTTATGAGTTATGCGTTATGCGTTATGCGTTATGCGTTATGCCTTATGCGTTATGCGTTATGCGTTATGCGTTATGCGTTATGCGTTATGCGTTATGCGTTATGCGTTATGCGTTATGCGTTATGCGTTATGCGTTATGCGTTCTGCGTTATGCGTTATGCGTTATGCGTTATGCGTTATGCGTTATGCGTTATGCGTTATGCGTTATGCGTTATGCGTTATGAGTTATGCGTTATGCAGTAGGCGTTATGCGTTATACGTGATCCGTTATGCGTTGGGCGATATGCGTTATGAGTTATGCGTTATGCGTTATGCGTTATGCATTATGCGGTATGCGTTATGCGATATGCGTTATGCGTTATGCGTTATGCGTTATGCGTTATGCGTTATGCGTTATGCGTTATGCATTATGCGTTATGCGTTATGAGTTATGCGTTATGCAGTAGGCGTTATGCGTTATACGTGATCCGTTATGCGTTGGGCGATATGCGTTATGAGTTATGCGTTATGCGTTATGCGTTATGCATTATGCGGTATGCGTTATGCGTTATGCGTTATGCGTTATGCGTTATGCGTTATGCGTTATGCGTTATGCGGTATGCTTTATGCGTTATGCGTTATGCGTTATGCGTTATGCGTTATGCGTTATGCGTTATGCGTTATGCGTTATGCGTTATGCGTTATGCGTTATGCGTTATGCGTTATGCATTATGCGTTATGCGTTATGAGTTATGCGTTATGCAGTAGGCGTTATGCGTTATACGTGATCCGTTATGCGTTAGGCGATATGCGTTATGCGTTATGCGTTATGCGTTATGCGTTATGCGTTATGCGTTATGCGTTATTCGTTATGGGTTATGCGTTATGCGTTATGCGTTATGCGTTATGCGTTATGCGTTATGCGTTATGAGTTATGCGTTATGCGTTATGCGTTATGCGTTATGCGTTATGCGTTATGCGTTATGCCTTATGCGTTATGCGTTATGCGTTATGCGTTATGCGTTATGCGTTATGCGTTATGCGTTATGCGTTATGCGTTATGCGTTATGCGTTATGCGTTATGCGTTCTGCGTTATGCGTTATGCGTTATGCGTTATGCGTTATGCGTTATGCGTTATGCGTTATGCGTTATGCGTTATGCGTTATGCGTTATGAGTTATGCGTTATGCAGTAGGCGTTATGCGTTATACGTGATCCGTTATGCGTTGGGCGATATGCGTTATGAGTTATGCGTTATGCGTTATGCGTTATGCATTATGCGGTATGCGTTATGCGATATGCGTTATGCGTTATGCGTTATGCGTTATGCGTTATGCGTTATGCGTTATGCGGTATGCTTTATGCGTTATGCGTTATGCGTTATGCTTTATGCGTTATGCGTTATGCGTTATGCGTTATGAGTTATGCTTTATCCGTTATGCGTTATGCGTTGTGCGTTTTACGTTTGCGTTATGCGTTATGCGTTATGCGTTATGCGTTATGCGTTATGCGTTATGCGTTATGCGTTATGCGTTATGCGTTATGCGTTATGCGTTATGCGTTATGCGTTATGCGTTATGCTTTATGCGTTATGCATTATGCGTTATGCGTTATGGGTGATCCGTTATGGGTGATCCGTTATGCGTTAGGCGTTATGGGTTATGGGTTATGCGTTATGCGTTATGCGTTATGCGTTATGAGTTATGCGTTATGCGTTATGCGTTATGCGTTATGCGTTATGCGTTATGCGTTATGCTTTATGCGTTATGAGTTATGCGTTATGCGTTATGCGTTATGCGTTATGCGTTATGCGTTATGCGTTATGCTTTATGCGTTATGCATTATACGTTATGCGTTATGCGTTATGCGTGATGCGTTATGCGTTATGCGTTATGCGTTATGCGTTATGCCATATGCGTTATGCGTTATGCGTTATGCGTTATGCGTTATGCGTTATGCGTTATGCGTTATGCGTTATCCGATATGCGTTATGCGTTATGCGTTATGGTTTATGCGTTATGCGTTATGCGTTATGCGTTATGCGATATGCGTTATGCGTTATGCGTTATGCGTTATGCGTTATGCGTTATGCGTTATGCGTTATGCGTTATGCGTTATGCGTTATGCGTTATGCGTTATGCGTTATGCGTTATGCGTTATGCGTTATGCGTTATGCGTTATGCGTTATGCGTTATGCGTTATGCGTTATGCGTTATGCGTTATGCGTTATGCGTTATGCGTTATGCGTTATGCGTTATGCGTTATTCGTTATGGGTTATGCGTTATGCGTTATGCGTTATGCGTTATGCGTTATGCGTTATGCGTTATGCGTTATGCGTTATGCGTTATGCGTTATGCGTTATGCGTTATGCGTTATGCGTTATGCGTTATGCGTTATGCGTTATGCGTTATGCGTTATGCGTTACGCGTTACGCGTTACGCGTTACGCGTTACGCGTTACGCGATATGCGTTATGCGTTATGCGTTATGCGTTATGCGTTATGCGTTATGCGTTATGCGTTATGCGTTATGCGTTATGCGTTATGCGTTATGCGTTATGCGTTATGCGTTATGCGTTATGCGTTATGCGTTATGCGTTATGCGTTATGCGTTATGCGTTATGCGTTATGCGTTATGCGTTATGCGTTATGCGTTATGCGTTATGCGTTATGCGTTATGCGTTATGCGTTATGCGTTATGCGTTATGCGTTATGCGTTATGCGTTATGCGTTATGAGTTATGCGTTATGCAGTAGGCGTTATGCGTTATACGTGATCCGTTATGCGTTGGGCGATATGCGTTATGCGTTATGCGTTACGCGTTATGCATTATGCGTTATGCGTTATGCGATATGCGTTATGCGTTATGCGTTATGCGTTATGCGTTATGCGTTATGCGTTATGCGTTATGCGTTATGCGTTATGCGTTATGCGTTATGCGTTATACGTTATGAGTTATGCGTTATGCAGTTGGCGTTATGCGTTATACGTGAACCGTTATGCGTTGGGCGATATGCGTTATGCGTTATGCGTTATGCGTTATGCATTATGCGTTATGCGTTACGCGATATGCGTTATGCGTTATGCGTTATGCGTTATGCGTTATGCGTTATGCGTTATGCGTTATGCGTTATGCGTTATGCGTTATGCGTTATGCGTTATGCGTTATGCGTTATGCGTTATGCGTTATGCGTTATGCGTTATGCGTTATGCGTTATGCGTTATGCGTTATGCGTTATGCGTTATGCGTTATGCGTTATGCGTTATGCGTTATGCGTTATGCATTATGCGTTATGCGTTATGAGTTATGCGTTATGCAGTAGGCGTTATGCGTTATACGTGATCCGTTATGCGTTAGGCGATATGCGTTATGCGTTATGCGTTATGCGTTATGCGTTATGCGTTATGCGTTATGCGTTATGCGTTATTCGTTATGGGTTATGCGTTATGCGTTATGCGTTATGCGTTATGCGTTATGCGTTATGCGTTATGAGTTATGCGTTATGCGTTATGCGTTATGCGTTATGCGTTATGCGTTATGCGTTATGCCTTATGCGTTATGCGTTATGCGTTATGCGTTATGCGTTATGCGTTATGCGTTATGCGTTATGCGTTATGCGTTATGCGTTATGCGTTATGCGTTATGCGTTCTGCGTTATGCGTTATGCGTTATGCGTTATGCGTTATGCGTTATGCGTTATGCGTTATGCGTTATGCGTTATGCGTTATGCGTTATGAGTTATGCGTTATGCAGTAGGCGTTATGCGTTATACGTGATCCGTTATGCGTTGGGCGATATGCGTTATGAGTTATGCGTTATGCGTTATGCGTTATGCATTATGCGGTATGCGTTATGCGATATGCGTTATGCGTTATGCGTTATGCGTTATGCGTTATGCGTTATGCGTTATGCGGTATGCTTTATGCGTTATGCGTTATGCGTTATGCTTTATGCGTTATGCGTTATGCGTTATGCGTTATGAGTTATGCTTTATCCGTTATGCGTTATGCGTTGTGCGTTTTACGTTTGCGTTATGCGTTATGCGTTATGCGTTATGCGTTATGCGTTATGCGTTATGCGTTATGCGTTATGCGTTATGCGTTATGCGTTATGCGTTATGCGTTATGCGTTATGCGTTATGCTTTATGCGTTATGCATTATGCGTTATGCGTTATGGGTGATCCGTTATGGGTGATCCGTTATGCGTTAGGCGTTATGGGTTATGGGTTATGCGTTATGCGTTATGCGTTATGCGTTATGAGTTATGCGTTATGCGTTATGCGTTATGCGTTATGCGTTATGCGTTATGCGTTATGCTTTATGCGTTATGAGTTATGCGTTATGCGTTATGCGTTATGCGTTATGCGTTATGCGTTATGCGTTATGCTTTATGCGTTATGCATTATACGTTATGCGTTATGCGTTATGCGTGATGCGTTATGCGTTATGCGTTATGCTTTATGCGTTATGCCATATGCGTTATGCGTTATGCGTTATGCGTTATGCGTTATGCGTTATGCGTTATGCGTTATGCGTTATCCGCTATGCGTTATGCGTTATGCGTTATGGTTTATGCGTTATGCGTTATGCGTTATGCGTTATGCGATATGCGTTATGCGTTATGCGTTATGCGTTATGCGTTATGCGTTATGCGTTATGCGTTATGCGTTATGCGTTATGCGTTATGCGTTATGCGTTATGCGTTATGCGTTATGCGTTATGCGTTATGCGTTATGCGTTATGCGTTATGCGTTATGCGTTATGCGTTATGCGTTATGCGTTATGCGTTATGCGTTATGCGTTATGCGTTATGCGTTATGCGTTATTCGTTATGGGTTATGCGTTATGCGTTATGCGTTATGCGTTATGCGTTATGCGTTATGCGTTATGCGTTATGCGTTATGCGTTATGCGTTATGCGTTATGCGTTATGCGTTATGCGTTATGCGTTATGCGTTATGCGTTATGCGTTATGCGTTATGCGTTACGCGTTATGCGTTACGCGTTACGCGTTATGCGTTACGCGATATGCGTTATGCGTTATGCGTTATGCGTTATGCGTTATGCGTTATGCGTTATGCGTTATGCGTTATGCGTTATGCGTTATGCGTTATGCGTTATGCGTTATGCGTTATGCGTTATGCGTTATGCGTTATGCGTTATGCGTTATGCGTTATGCGTTATGCGTTATGCGTTATGCGTTATGCGTTATGCGTTATGCGTTATGCGTTATGCGTTATGCGTTATGCGTTATGCGTTATGCGTTATGCGTTATGCGTTATGCGTTATGCGTTATGAGTTATGCGTTATGCAGTAGGCGTTATGCGTTATACGTGATCCGTTATGCGTTGGGCGATATGCGTTATGCGTTATGCGTTACGCGTTATGCATTATGCGTTATGCGTTATGCGATATGCGTTATGCGTTATGCGTTATGCGTTATGCGTTATGCGTTATGCGTTATGCGTTATGCGTTATGCGTTATGCGTTATGCGTTATGCGTTATACGTTATGAGTTATGCGTTATGCAGTTGGCGTTATGCGTTATACGTGAACCGTTATGCGTTGGGCGATATGCGTTATGCGTTATGCGTTATGCGTTATGCATTATGCGTTATGCGTTACGCGATATGCGTTATGCGTTATGCGTTATGCGTTATGCGTTATGCGTTATGCGTTATGCGTTATGCGTTATGCGTTATGCGTTATGCGTTATGCGTTATGCGTTATGCGTTATGCGTTATGCGTTATGCGTTATGCGTTATGCGTTATGCGTTATGCGTTATGAGTTATGCGTTATACGGTATGCGTTGCGCATAATGCGTTATGCGTTATGCGTGATGCGGTATGCTTATGCGTTATGCGTTATGCGTTATGCTTTATGCGTTATGCGTTATGCGTTATGCGTTATGCGTTATGCGTTATGCGTTATGCGTTATGCGTTATGCGTTATGCGTTATGCGTTATGCGTTATGCATTATGCGTTATGCGTTATGCGTTATGCGGTATTCGTTATGCGTTGTGCATTATGCGTCATGCGTTATGGGTTATGCGTTATGCGTTATTACAATATGCGTTATGCGTTATGCGATATGCGTTATGCGTTATGCGTTATGCGTTATGCGTTATCCGATATGCGTTATGCGTTATGCGTTATGCGTTATGCGTTATGCGTTATGCGTTATCCGATATGCGTTATGCGTTATGCGTTATGGGTTATGCCATATGCGTTATGCGTTATGCGTTATGCGTTATGCGTTATGCGTTATGCGTTATGCGTTATGCGTTATGCGTTATGCGTTATGCGTTATGCGTTATGCGTTATGCGTTATGCGTTATGCGTTATGCGTTATGCGTTATGCGTTATGCGTTATGCGGTATTCGTTATGCGTTGTGCATTATGCGTCATGCGTTATGGGTTATGCGTTATGCGTTATTACAATATGCGTTATGCGTTATGCGATATGCGTTATGCGTTATGCGTTATGCGTTATGCGTTATCCGATATGCGTTATGCGTTATGCGTTATGGGTTATGCGTTATGCGTTATGCGTTATGCGTTATGCGTTATGCGTTATGCGTTATGCGTTATGCGTTATGCGTTATGCGTTATGCGTTATGCGTTATGCTTTATGAGTTATGCGTTATGCGTTATGTGTTATGCGTTATGCGTTATGCGTTATGCGTTATGCGTTATGCGTTATGCGTTATGCATTATGCGTTATGCGTTATGAGTTATGCGTTATGCAGTAGGCGTTATGCGTTATACGTGATCCGTTAGCGTTAGGCGATATGCGTTATGCGTTATGCGTTATGCGTTATGCGTTATGCGTTATGCGTTATGCGTTATGCGTTATTCGTTATGGGTTATGCGTTATGCGTTATGCGTTATGCGTTATGCGTTATGCGTTATGCGTTATGAGTTATGCGTTATGCGTTATGCGTTATGCGTTATGCGTTATGCGTTATGCCTTATGCGTTATGCGTTATGCGTTATGCGTTATGCGTTATGCGTTCTGCGTTATGCGTTATGCGTTATGCGTTATGCGTTATGCGTTATGCGTTATGCGTTATGCGTTCTGCGTTATGCGTTATGCGTTATGCGTTATGCGTTATGCGTTATGCGTTATGCGTTATGCGTTATGCGTTATGCGTTATGAGTTATGCGTTATGCAGTAGGCGTTATGCGTTATACGTGATCCGTTATGCGTTAGGCGATATGCGTTATGAGTTATGCGTTATGCGTTATGCGTTATGCATTATGCGGTATGCGTTATGCGATATGCGTTATGCGTTATGCGTTATGCGTTATGCGTTATGCGTTATGCGTTATGCGTTATGCATTATGCGTTATGCGTTATGAGTTATGCGTTATGCAGTAGGCGTTATGCGTTATACGTGATCCGTTATGCGTTGGGCGATATGCGTTATGAGTTATGCGTTATGCGTTATGCGTTATGCATTATGCGGTATGCGTTATGCGATATGCGTTATGCGTTATGCGTTATGCGTTATGCGTTATGCGTTATGCGTTATGCGTTATGCGGTATGCTTTATGCGTTATGCGTTATGCGTTATGCTTTATGCGTTATGCGTTATGCGTTATGCGTTATGAGTTATGCTTTATCCGTTATGCGTTATGCGTTGTGCGTTTTACGTTTGCGTTATGCGTTATGCGTTATGCGTTATGCGTTATGCGTTATGCGTTATGCGTTATGCGTTATGCGTTATGCATTATGCGTTATGCGTTATGCGTTATGCGTTATGAGTTATGCGTTATGCAGTAGGCGTTATGCGTTATACGTGATCCGTTATGCGTTGGGCGATATGCGTTATGAGTTATGCGTTATGCGTTATGCGTTATGCATTATGCGGTATGCGTTATGCGATATGCGTTATGCGTTATGCGTTATGCGTTATGCGTTATGCGTTATGCGTTATGCGTTATGCGTTATGCGTTATGCGTTATGCGTTATGCGTTATGCGTTATGCGTTATGCGTTATGCGTTATGCGTTATGCGTTATGCGTTATGCGTTATGCGTTATGCGTTATGCGTTATGCGTTATGCGTTATGCGTTATGCGTTATGCGTTATGCGTTATGCGTTATGCGTTATGCGTTATGCGTTATGCGTTATGCGTTATGCGTTACGCGTTACGCGTTATGCGTTATGCGTTATGCGATATGCGTTATGCGTTATGCGTTATGCGTTATGCGTTATGCGTTATGCGTTATGCGTTATGCGTTATGCGTTATGCGTTATGCGTTATGCGTTATGCGTTATGCGTTATGCGTTATGCGTTATGCGTTATGCGTTATGCGTTATGCGTTATGCGTTATGCGTTATGCGTTATGCGTTATGCGTTATGCGTTATGCGTTATGCGTTATGCGTTATGCGTTATGCGTTATGCGTTATGCGTTATACGTTATGAGTTATGCGTTATGCAGTTGGCGTTATGCGTTATACGTGAATCGTTATGCGTTGGGCGATATGCGTTATGCGTTATGCGTTATGCGTTATGCATTATGCGTTATGCGTTACGCGATATGCGTTATGCGTTATGCGTTATGCGTTATGCGTTATGCGTTATGCGTTATGCGTTATGCGTTATGGGTTATGCGTTATGCGTTATGCGTTATGCGTTACGCGTTATGCATTATGCGTTATGCGTTATGCGATATGCGTTATGCGTTATGCGTTATGCGTTATGCGTTATGCGTTATGCGTTATGCGTTATGCGTTATGCGTTATGCGTTATGCGTTATGCGTTATGCGTTATGCGTTATACGTTATGAGTTATGCGTTATGCAGTTGGCGTTATGCGTTATACGTGAACCGTTATGCGTTGGGCGATATGCGTTATGCGTTATGCGTTATGCGTTATGCATTATGCGTTATGCGTTACGCGATATGCGTTATGCGTTATGCGTTATGCGTTATGCGTTATGCGTTATGCGTTATGCGTTATGCGTTATGCGTTATGCGTTATGCGTTATGCGTTATGCGTTATGCGTTATGCGTTATGCGTTATGCGTTATGCGTTATGCGTTATGCGTTATGCATTATGCGTTATGCGTTATGAGTTATGCGTTATGCAGTAGGCGTTATGCGTTATACGTGATCCGTTATGCGTTAGGCGATATGCGTTATGCGTTATGCGTTATGCGTTATGCGTTATGCGTTATGCGTTATGCGTTATTCGTTATGGGTTATGCGTTATGCGTTATGCGTTATGCGTTATGCGTTATGCGTTATGCGTTATGCGTTATGCGTTATGCGTTATGCGTTATGCGTTATGCGTTATGCGTTATGCGTTATGCGTTATGCGTTATGCGTTATGCGTTATGCGTTATGCGTTATGCGTTATGCGTTATGCGTTATGCGTTATGCGTTATGCGTTATGCGTTCTGCGTTATGCGTTATGCGTTATGCGTTATGCGTTATGCGTTATGCGTTATGCGTTATGCGTTATGCGTTATGCGTTATGCGTTATGAGTAATGCGTTATGCAGTAGGCGTTATGCGTTATACGTGATCCGTTATGCGTTGGGCGATATGCGTTATGAGTTATGCGTTATGCGTTATGCGTTATGCATTATGCGGTATGCGTTATGCGATATGCGTTATGCGTTATGCGTTATGCGTTATGCGTTATGCGTTATGCGTTATGCGTTATGCGTTATGCGTTATGCGTTATGAGTTATGCGTTATGCAGTAGGCGTTATGCGTTATACGTGATCCGTTATGCGTTGGGCGATATGCGTTATGAGTTATGCGTTATGCGTTATGCGTTATGCATTATGCGGTATGCGTTATGCGATATGCGTTATGCGTTATGCGTTATGCGTTATGCGTTATGCGTTATGCGTTATGCGTTATGCGTTATGCGTTATGCGGTATGCTTTATGCGTTATGCGTTATGCGTTATGCTTTATGCGTTATGCGTTATGCGTTATGAGTTATGCTTTATCCGTTATGCGTTATGCGTTGTGCGTTTTACGTTTGCGTTATGCGTTATGCGTTATGCGTTATGCGTTATGCGTTATGCGTTATGCGTTATGCGTTATGCGTTATGCGTTATGCGTTATGCGTTATGCGTTATGCGTTATGCGTTATGCGTTATGCGTTATGCGTTATGCATTATGCGTTATGCGTTATGCGTTATGCGTTATGAGTTATGCGTTATGCAGTAGGCGTTATGCGTTATACGTGATCCGTTATGCGTTGGGCGATATGCGTTATGAGTTATGCGTTATGCGTTATGCGTTATGCATTATGCGGTATGCGTTATGCGATATGCGTTATGCGTTATGCGTTATGCGTTATGGGTTATGCGTTATGCGTTATGCGTTATGCGTTATGCGTTATGCGTTATGCGTTATGCGTTATGCGTTATGCGTTATGCGTTATGCGTTATGCGTTATGCGTTATGCGTTATGCGTTATGCGTTATGCGTTATGCGTTATGCGTTATGCGTTATGCGTTATGAGTTATGCGTTATGCAGTAGGCGTTATGCGTTATACGTGATCCGTTATGCGTTGGGCGATATGCGTTATGCGTTATGCGTTACGCGTTATGCATTATGCGTTATTCGTTATGCGATATGCGTTATGCGTTATGCGTTATGCGTTATGCGTTATGCGTTATGCGTTATGCGTTATGCGTTATGCGTTATGCGTTATACGTTATGAGTTATGCGTTATGCAGTTGGCGTTATGCGTTATACGTGAACCGTTATGCGTTGGGCGATATGCGTTATGCGTTATGCGTTATGCGTTATGCATTATGCGTTATGCGTTACGCGATATGCGTTATGCGTTATGCGTTATGCGTTATGCGTTATGCGTTATGCGTTATGCGTTATGCGTTATGCGTTATGCGTTATGCGTTATGCGTTATGCGTTATGCGTTATGCGTTATGCGTTATGCGTTATGCGTTATGCGTTATGCGTTATGAGTTATGCGTTATACGGTATGCGTTGCGCATAATGCGTTATGCGTTATGCGTGATGCGGTATGCTTTATGCGTTATGCGTTATGCGTTATGCTTTATGCGTTATGCGTTATGCGTTATGCGTTATGCGTTATGCGTTATGCGTTATGCGTTATGCGTTATGCGTTATGCGTTATGCGTTATGCGTTATGCGTTATGCGTTATGCGTTATGCGTTATGCGTTATGCGTTATGCGTTATGCGTTATGCGTTATGCGTTATGCGTTATGCGTTATGCGTTATGCGTTATGCGTTATGCGTTATGCGTTATGCGTTATGCGTTATGCGTTCTGCGTTATGCGTTATGCGTTATGCGTTATGCGTTATGCGTTATGCGTTATGCGTTATGCGTTATGCGTTATGCGTTATGAGTTATGCGTTATGCAGTAGGCGTTATGCGTTATACGTGATCCGTTATGCGTTGGGCGATATGCGTTATGAGTTATGCGTTATGCGTTATGCGTTATGCATTATGCGGTATGCGTTATGCGATATGCGTTATGCGTTATGCGTTATGCGTTATGCGTTATGCGTTATGCGTTATGCGTTATGCGTTATGCGTTATGCGTTATGCGTTATGAGTTATGCGTTATGCAGTAGGCGTTATGCGTTATACGTGATCCGTTATGCGTTGGGCGATATGCGTTATGAGTTATGCGTTATGCGTTATGCGTTATGCATTATACGGTATGCGTTATGCGATATGCGTTATGCGTTATGCGTTATGCGTTATGCGTTATGCGTTATGCGTTATGCGTTATGCGTTATGCGTTATGCGTTATGCTTTATCCGTTATGCGTTATGCGTTGTGCGTTTTACGTTTGCGTTATGCGTTATGCGTTATGCGTTATGCGTTATGCGTTATGCGTTATGCGTTATGCGTTATGCGTTATGCGTTATGCGTTATGCGTTATGCGTTATGCATTATGCGTTATGCGTTATGCGATATGCTTTATGCGTTATGCGTTATGCGTTATGAGTTATGCTTTATCCGTTATGCGTTATGCGTTGTGCGTTTTACGTTTGCGTTATGCGTTATGCGTTATGCGTTATGCGTTATGCGTTATGCGTTATGCGTTATGCGTTATGCGTTATGCGTTATGCGTTATGCGTTATGCGTTATGCGTTATGCATTATGCGTTATGCGTTATGCGATATGCGTTATGAGTTATGCGTTATGCAGTAGGCGTTATGCGTTATACGTGATCCGTTATGCGTTGGGCGATATGCGTTATGAGTTATGCGTTATGCGTTATGCGTTATGCATTATGCGGTATGCGTTATGCGATATGCGTTATGCGTTATGCGTTATGCGTTATGCGTTATGCGTTATGCGTTATGCGTTATGCGTTATGCGTTATGCGTTATGCGTTATGCGTTATGCGGTATGCTTTATGCGTTATGCGTTATGCGTTATGCTTTATGCGTTATGGGTTATGCGTTATGAGTTATGCTTTATCCGTTATGCGTTATGCGTTGTGCGTTTTACGTTTGCGTTATGCGTTATGCGTTATGCGTTATGCGTTATGCGTTATGCGTTATGCGTTATGCGTTATGCGTTATGCGTTATGCTTTATGCGTTATGCGTTATGCGTTATGCGTTATGCGTTATGCGTTATGCGTTTTGCGTTATGCGTTATGCGTTATGCGTTATGCGTTATGCGTTATGCGTTATGCGTTATGCGTTATGCATTATGCGTTATGCGTTATGCGTTATGCGGTATTCGTTATGCGTTGTGCATTATGCGTCATGCGTTATGGGTTATGCGTTATGCGTTATTACAATATGCGTTATGCGTTATGCGATATGCGTTATGCGTTATGCGTTATGCGTTATGCGTTATGCGTTATGCGTTATCCGATATGCGTTATGCGTTATGCGTTATGGGTTATGCGTTATGCGTTATGCGTTATGCGTTATGCGTTATGCGTTATGCGTTATGCGTTATGCGTTATGCGTTATGCGTTATGCGTTATGCGTTATGCGTTATGCTTTATGCGTTATGCGTTATGCGTTATGCGTTATGCGTTATGCGTTATGCGTTATGCGTTATGCGTTATGCGTTATGCGTTATGCATTATGCGTTATGCGTTATGAGTTATGCGTTATGCAGTAGGCGTTATGCGTTATACGTGATCCGTTATGCGTTAGGCGATATGCGTTATGCGTTATGCGTTATGCGTTATGCGTTATGCGTTATGCGTTATGCGTTATGCGTTATGCGTTATGCGTTATGCGTTATGCGTTATGCGTTATGCGTTATGCGTTATGCGTTATGCGTTATGCGTTATGCGTTATGCGTTATGCGTTATGCGTTATGCGTTATGCGTTATGCGTTATGCGTTATGCGTTATGCGTTATGCGTTATGCGTTATGCGTTATGCGTTATGCGTTATGCGTTATGCGTTATGCGTTATGCGTTATGCGTTATGCGTTATGCGTTATGCGTTATGCGTTATGCGTTATGCGTTATGCGTTATGCGTTATGCGTTATGCGTTATGCGTTATGCGTTATGCGTTATGCGTTATGCGTTATGCGTTATGCGTTATGCGTTATGCGTATTGCATTATACGTTATGAGTTATGCGTTATGCAGTTGGCGTTATGCGTTATACGTGAACCGTTATGCGTTGGGCGATATGCGTTATGCGTTATGCGTTATGCGTTATGCATTATGCGTTATGCGTTACGCGATATGCGTTATGCGTTATGCGTTATGCGTTATGCGTTATGCGTTATGCGTTATGCGTTATGCGTTATGCGTTATGCGTTATGCGTTATGCGTTATGCGTTATGCGTTATGCGTTATGCATTATGCGTTATGCGTTATGCGTTATGAGTTATGCGTTATACGGTATGCGTTGCGCATAATGCGTTATGCGTTATGCGTGATGCGGTATGCTTTATGCGTTATGCGTTATGCGTTATGCTTTATGCGTTATGCGTTATGCGTTATGCGTTATGCGTTATGCGTTATGCGTTATGCGTTATGCGTTATGCGTTATGCGTTATGCGTTATGCGTTATGCGTTATGCGTTATGCCTTATGCGTTATGCGTTATGCGTTATGCGGTATTCGTTATGCGTTGTGCATTATGCGTCATGCGTTATGGGTTATGCGTTATGCGTTATTACAATATGCGTTATGCGTTATGCGATATGCGTTATGCGTTATGCGTTATGCGTTATGCGTTATGCGTTATGCGTTATGCGTTATGCGTTATGCGTTATGCGTTATGCGTTCTGCGTTATGCGTTATGCGTTATGCGTTATGCGTTATGCGTTATGCGTTATGCGTTATGCGTTATGCGTTATGAGTTATGCGTTATGCAGTAGGCGTTATGCGTTATACGTGATCCGTTATGCGTTGGGCGATATGCGTTATGAGTTATGCGTTATGCGTTATGCGTTATGCATTATGCGGTATGCGTTATGCGATATGCGTTATGCGTTATGCGTTATGCGTTATGCGTTATGCGTTATGCGTTATGCGTTATGCGTTATGCGTTATGCGTTATGCGTTATGCGTTATGAGTTATGCGTTATGCAGTAGGCGTTATGCGTTATACGTGATCCGTTATGCGTTGGGCGATATGCGTTATGAGTTATGCGTTATGCGTTATGCGTTATGCATTATGCGGTATGCGTTATGCGATATGCGTTATGCGTTATGCGTTATGCGTTATGCGTTATGCGTTATGCGTTATGCGTTATGCGTTATGCGGTATGCTTTATGCGTTATGCGTTATGCGTTATGCTTTATGCGTTATGCGTTATGCGTTATGAGTTATGCTTTATCCGTTATGCGTTATGCGTTGTGCGTTTTACGTTTGCGTTATGCGTTATGCGTTATGCGTTATGCGTTATGCGTTATGCGTTATGCGTTATGCGTTATGCGTTATGCGTTATGCGTTATGCGTTATGCGTTATGCGTTATGCGTTATGCATTATGCGTTATGCGTTATGCGTTATGCGATATGAGTTATGCGATATGCAGTAGGCGTTATGCGTTATACGTGATCCGTTATGCGTTGGGCGATATGCGTTATGAGTTATGCGTTATGCGTTATGCGTTATGCATTATGCGGTATGCGTTATGCGATATGCGTTATGCGTTATGCGTTATGCGTTATGCGTTATGCGTTATGCGTTATGCGTTATGCGTTATGCGTTATGCGTTATGCGGTATGCTTTATGCGTTATGCGTTATGCGTTATGCTTTATGCGTTATGGGTTATGCGTTATGAGTTATGCTTTATCCGTTATGCGTTATGCGTTGTGCGTTTTACGTTTGCGTTATGCGTTATGCGTTATGCGTTATGCGTTATGCGTTATGCGTTATGCGTTATGCGTTATGCTTTATGTATTATGCGTTATGCCTTATGCGTTATGCGATATGCGTTATGCGTTATGCTTTATGCGTTATGCGTGATGCGGTATGCTTTATGCGTTATGCGTTATGCGTTATGCTTTTTGCGTTATGCGTTATGCGTTATGAGTTATGCGTTATCCGTTATGCGTTATGAGTTATGAGTTATAAGTTATGCGTTACACGTTATGCGTTATGCGTTATGCGTTATGCGTTATGCGTTATGCGTTATGCGTTATGCGTTATGCGTTATGCGTTATAATTTTGCGTTATGCGTTATGCGTTATGCGTTATGCGTTATGCGTTATGCGTTATGCGTTATGCGTTATACGTTATGCGTTATGCGTTATGCGTTATGCGTTATGCGTTATGCGTTATGCGTTATGCGTTATGCGTTATGCGTTATGCGTTATGCGTTATGCGTTATGCGTTATGCGTTATGCGTTATGCGTTATGCGTTATGCGTTATGCGTTATGCGTTATGCGTTATGCGTTATGCGTTATGCGTTATGCGTTATGCGTTATGCGTTATGCGTTATGCGTTATGCGTTATGCGTTCTGCGTTATGCGTTATGCGTTATGCGTTATGCGTTATGCGTTATGCGTTATGCGTTATGCGTTATGCGTTATGCGTTATGCGTTATGCGTTATGCGTTATGAGTTATGCGTAATGCAGTAGGCGTTATGCGTTATACGTGGTCCGTTATGCGTTGGGCGATATGCGTTATGAGTTATGCGTTATGCGTTATGCGTTATGCATTATGCGGTATGCGTTATGCGATATGCGTTATGCGTTATGCGTTATGCGTTATGCGTTATGCGTTATGCGTTATGCGTTATGCGTTATGCGGTATGCTTTATGCGTTATGCGTTATGCGTTATGCGTTATGCTTTATGCGTTATGCGTTATGCGTTATGAATTATGCTTTATCCGTTATGCGTTATGCGTTGTGCGTTTTACGTTTGCGTTATGCGTTATGCGTTATGCGTTATGCGTTATGCGTTATGCGTTATGCGTTATGCGTTATGCGTTATGCGTTATGCGTTATGCGTTATGCGTTATGCGTTATGCGTTATGCGTTATGCGTTATGCGTTATGCGTTATGCGTTATGCGTTATGCGTTATAATTTTGCGTTATGCGTTATGCGTTATGCGTTATGCGTTATGCGTTATGCGTTATGCGTTATGCGTTATGCGTTATGCGTTATGCGTTATGCGTTATGCGTTATGCGTTATGAGTTATGCGTTATGCAGTAGGCGTTATGCGTTATACGTGATCCGTTATGCGTTGGGCGATATGCGTTATGAGTTATGCGTTATGCGTTATGCGTTATGCATTATGCGGTATGCGTTATGCGTTATGCGTTATGCGTTATGCGTTATGCGTTATGCGTTATGCGTTATGCGTTATGCGGTATGCTTTATGCGTTATGCGTTATGCGTTATGCTTTATGCGTTATGCGTTATGCGTTATGAGTTATGCTTTATCCGTTATGCGTTATGCGTTGTGCGTTTTACGTTTGCGTTATGCGTTATGCGTTATGCGTTATGCGTTATGCGTTATGCGTTATGCGTTATGCGTTATGCGTTATGCGTTATGCGTTATGCGTTATGCGTTATGCGTTATGCGTTATGCGTTATGCGTTATGCGTTATGCGTTATGCGTTATGCGTTATGCGTTATGCGTTATGCATTATGCGTTATGCGTTATGCGTTATGCGTTATGAGTTATGCGTTATGCGTTATACGTGATCCGTTATGCGTTGGGCGATATGCGTTATGAGTTATGCGTTATGCGTTATGCGTTATGCATTATGCGGTATGCGTTATGCGATATGCGTTATGCGTTTTGCGTTATGCGTTATGCGTTATGCGTTATGCGTTATGCGTTATGCGTTATGCGGTATGCTTTATGCGTTATGCGTTATGCTTTATGCGTTATGCGTTATGCGTTATGAGTTATGCTTTATCCGTTATGCGTTATGCGTTGTGCGTTTTACGTTTGCGTTATGCGTTATGCGTTATGCGTTATGCGTTATGCGTTATGCGTTATGCGTTATGCGTTATGCGTTATGCGTTATGCGTTATGCGTTATGCGTTATGCGTTATGCGTTATGCGTTATGCGTTATGCGTTATGCGTTATGCGTTATGCGTTATGCGTGATCCGTTATGCGTTAGGCGATATGCGTTATGCGTTAGGCGTTATGCGTTTTGCGGTATTCGTTATGCGTTGTGCATTATGCGTTATGCGTTATGCGATATGCGTTATGCGTTATGCGTTATGCGTTATGCGTTATGCGTTATGCGTTATGCGTTATGCGATATGCGTTATGCGTTATGCGTTATGCCTTATGCGTTATGCGTTATGCGTTATGCGTTATGCGATATGCGTTATGCGTTATGCGTTATGCGTTATGCGTTATGCGTTAGGCGTTATGCGTTTTGCGGTATTCGTTATGCGTTGTGCATTATGCGTTATGCGTTATGCGATATGCGTTATGCGTTATGCGTTATGCGTTATGCGTTATGCGTTATGCGTTATGCGTTATGCGATATGCGTTATGCGTTATGCGTTATGCCTTATGCGTTATGCGTTATGCGTTATACGTTATGTGTTATGCGTTATGCGTTATGCGTTAGGCGTTATGCGTTTTGCGGTATTCGTTATGCTTTGTGCATTATGCGTTATGCATTTTGCGTTATGCGTTGTGCGTTATGCGTTATGCGTTATGCGTTATGCGTTATGCGTTATGCGTTATGCGTTATGCGTTATGCGTTATGCGTTATGCGTTGTGCGTTATACGTTTGCGTTATGCGTTATGCGTTATGCTTTCTGCGTTGTGCGTTATACATTGTGCGTTATGCCTTGTACGTTATGCGTTATGCTTTATGCGTTATGCCTTATACGTTATGCGTTATGCTTTATGCGTTATGCGTTATGTATTATGCGTTATGCCTTATGCGTTATGCGATATGCGTTATGCGTTATGCTTTATGCGTTATGCGTGATGCGGTATGCTTTATGCGTTATGCGTTATGCGTTATGCTTTTTGCGTTATGCGTTATGCGTTATGAGTTATGCGTTATCCGTTATGCGTTATGCGTTGTGCGTTTTACGTTTGCGTTATGCGTTGTGCGTTTTACGTTTGCGTTATGCGATATGCGTTATGCGTTATGCCTTATGCGTTATGCGTTATGAGTTATGCGTTATACGGTATGCGTTATGCGTTATGCCTTATGCGTTATGCGTTATACGTTATGCGTTATGGGTTATGCGTTATGCGTTATGCGTTATGCGTTATGCGTTATGCGTTATGCATTTTGCGTTATGTGTTATGCGTTATGCGTTATGCGTTATGAGTTATGAATTATACGTTATGCGTTAAGCGTTATGCGTTATGCTTTATGCGTTATGCGTGATCGGTTATGCGTTAGGCGTTATGCTTTTTGCGGTATTCGTTATGCGTTGTGCATTATGCGTTATGCGTTATGCGTTATGAATTATGCGTTCTGCGTTATGCGTTATGCGCTATGCGTTATGCGTTATGCGTGATCCGTTATGCGTTAGGCGGTATGCTATTTGCGGTATTCGTTATGCGTTGTGCATTATGCGTTATGCGTTATGCGTTATGCGTTGTGCGTTATACGTTTGCGTTATGCGTTGTGCGTAATGCGTTATGCGTTATGCGTTATGCGTTATGCGTTATGAGTTATGCGTTGTGCGTTATGCGTTATGAGTTATGAGTTATAAGTTATGCGTTACACGTTATGCGTTATGCGTTATGCGTTATGCGTTATGCGTTATCCGTTATGCGTTATGAGGTATTCGTTATGCGTTGTGCATTATGCGTCATGCGTTATGCGTTATGCGTTATGAGTTATGCGTTATGCGTTATGCGTTATGCGTTATGCGTTATGCGCTATGCGTTATGCGTAATGCGTTATGAGTTATGCGTTGTGCGTTATGCGTTATGAGTTATGAGTTATAAGTTATGCGTTACACGTTATGCGTTATGCGTTATGCGTTATGCGTTATGCGTTATCCGTTATGCGTTATGAGGTATTCGTTATGCGTTGTGCATTATGCGTCATGCGTTATGCGTTATGGGTGATCCGTTGTGGGTGATCCGTTATGCGTTAGGCGTTATGGGTTATGGGTTACGCGTTATGCGATTTGCGGTATTCGTTATGCGTTGTGCGTTATGCGTTATGCGTTATGCGTTATGCGTTATGCGTTGTGCGTTATACGTTTGCGTTATGCGTTATACGGTATGCGTTATGCGTTATGCGTTATGCGTTATGCGTTATGCGTTATGCGTTATGCGTTATGCGTTATGCGTTATGCGTTATGCGTTATGGGTTATGCGTTATGCGTAATACGGTATGCGTTATGCGTTATGCGTTATGCGTTATGCGTTATGCGTTATGCGTTATGCGTTATGCGTTATGCGTTATGAATTATGCGTTATGCGTTATGCCTTATGCGTTATGCGTTATGAGTTATGCGTTATACGGTATGCGTTATGCGTTATGCGTTATGCCTTATGCTTTATGCGTTATGCGTTATGCGTTATGCGTTATGCGTTATGCGTTATGCGTTATGCGTTATGCGTTATCCGTTATGCGTTATGCGGTATTCGTTATGCGTTGTGCATTATGCGTCATGCGTTATGCGTTATGCGTTATGCGTTATGCGTTATGCGTTATGCGTTATGCGTTATGCGTTATGAGTTATGCGTTATGCAGTAGGCGTTATGCGTTATACGTGATCCGTTATGCGTTAGGCGATATGCGTTATGCGTTATGCGTTATGCGTTATGCGTTATGCGTTATGCGTTATGCGTTTTGCGTTATGGGTTATGCGTTATGCGTTATGCGTTATGCGTTATGCGTTATGCGTTATGCGTTATGCGTTATGCGTTATGCGTTATGCGTTGTGCATTATGCGTCATGCGTTATGCGTTATGCGTTATGCGTTATGCGTTATGCGTTATGCGTTATGCGTTATGCGTTATGAGTTATGCGTTATGCAGTAGGCGTTATGCGTTATACGTGATCCGTTATGCGTTAGGCGATATGCGTTATGCGTTATGCGTTATGCGTTATGCGTTATGCGTTATGCGTTATGCGTTATGCGTTATGCGTTATGCGTTATCCGTTATGCGTTATGCGGTATTCGTTATGCGTTGTGCATTATGCGTCATGCGTTATGCGTTATGCGTTATGCGTTATGCGTTATGCGTTATGCGTTATGCGTTATGCGTTATGAGTTATGCGTTATGCAGTAGGCGTTATGCGTTATACGTGATCCGTTATGCGTTAGGCGATATGCGTTATGCGTTATGCGTTATGCGTTATGCGTTATGCGTTATGCGTTATGGGTTATGCGTTATGCGTTATGCGTTATGCGTTATGCGTTATGCGTTATGCGTTATGCGTTATGCGTTATGCGTTATGCGTTATGCGTTATGCGTTATGCGTTATGCGTTATGCGTTATGAGTTATGCGTTATGCAGTAGGCGTTATGCGTTATACGTGATCCGTTATGCGTTGGGCGATATGCGTTATGCGTTATGCGTTATGCTTTATGCGTTATGCGTTATGCGTTATGAGTTATGCGTTATCCGTTATGCGTTATGCGTTGTGCGTTTTACGTTTGCGTTATGCGATATGCGTTATGCGTTATGCGTTATGCCTTATGCGTTATGCGTTATGAGTTATGCGTTATACGGTATGCGTTATGCGTTATGCGGTAACGGGTTATGCGTTATGCGTTATGCGTTATACGTTATGCGTTATGGGTTATGCGCTATGCGTTATGCGTTATGCGTTATGCGTTATGCGTTATGCATTTTGCGTTATGTGTTATGCGTTATGCGTTATGCGTTATGAGTTATGAGTTATACGTTATGCGTTAAGCGTTATGCGTTATGCTTTATGCGTTATGCGTGATCCGTTATGCGTTAGGCGTTATGCTTTTTGCGGTATTCGTTATGCGTTGTGCATTATGCGTTATGCGTTATGCGTTATGCGTTATGAATTATGCGTTCTGCGTTATGCGTTATGCGTTATGCGTCATGCGTTATGCGTTATGAGTTATGCGTTATGCAGTAGGCGTTATGCGTTATGCTTTATGCGTTATGCGTTATGCGTTATGCCTTATGCGTTATGCGTTATGAGTTATGCGTTATACGGTATGCGTTATGCGTTATGCGTTATGCGTTATGCGTTATGCGTTATGCGTTATGCGTTATGCGTTATGCGTTATGCGTTATGCGTTATGCGTTATACGGTATGCGTTATGCGTTATGCGTTATGCGTTATGCGTTATGCGTTATGCGTTATGCGTTATGCGTTATGCGTTATGCGTTATGCGTTATGCTTTATGCGTTATGCGTTATGCGTTATGCGTTATGCGTTATGCGTTATGCGTTATGCGTTATGCGTTATGCGTTATGGGTTATGCGTTATGCGTTATGCGTTATGCGTTATGCGTTATGCGTTATGCGTTATGCGTTATGCGTTATGCGTTATGCGTTATGCGTTATGCGTTATGCGTTATGCGTTATGCGTTATGCGTTATGCGTTATGCGTTATGGGTTATGCGTTATGCGTTATGCGTTATGCGTTATGCGTTATGCGTTATGCGTTATGCGTTATGCGTTATGCGTTATGCGTTATGCGTTATGCGTTATGCGTTATGCGTTATGCGTTATGCGTTATGCGTTATGCGTTATGCGTTATGCGTTATGCGTTATGCGTTATTCGTTATGGGTTATGCGTTATGCGTTATGCGTTATGCGTTATGCGTTATGCGTTATGCGTTATGCGTTATGCGTTATGCGTTATGCGTTATGCGTTATGCGTTATGCGTTATACGGTATGCGTTATGCGTTATGCGTTATGCGTTATGCGTTATGCGTGATCCGTTATGCGTTAGGCGTTATGCGATTTGCGGTATTCGTTATGCGTTATGCGTTATGAGTTATGCGTTATGCATTATGCGTTATGCGTTATGAGTTATGCGTTATGCAGTAGGCGTTATGCGTTATACGTGATCCGTTATGCGTTAGGCGATATGCGTTATGCGTTATGCGTTATGCGTTATGCGTTATGCGTTATGCGTTATGCGTTATGCGTTATGCGTTATGCGTTATTCGTTATGGGTTATGCGTTATGCGTTATGCGTTATGCGTTATGCGTTATGCGTTATGCGTTATGCGTTATGCGTTATGCGTTATGCGTTATGCGTTATGCGTTATGCGTTATGCGTTATGCGTTATGCGTTATGCGTTATGCGTTATGCGTTATGCGATATGCGTTATGCGTTATGCGTTATGCGTTATGCGTTATGCGTTATGCGTTATGCGTTATGCGTTATGCGTTATGCGTTATGAGTTATGCGTTATGCAGTAGGCGTTATGCGTTATGCTTTATGCGTTATGCGTTATGCGTTATGCCTTATGCGTTATGCGTTATGAGTTATGCGTTATGCGTTATGCGTTATGAGTTATGCGTTATGCAGTAGGCGTTATGCGTTATACGTGATCCGTTATGCGTTAGGCGATATGCGTTATGCGTTATGCGTTATGCGTTATGCGTTATGCGTTATGCGTTATGCGTTATGCGTTATGCGTTATGCGTTATTCGTTATGGGTTATGCGTTATGCGTTATGCGTTATGCGTTATGCGTTATGCGTTATGCGTTATGCGTTATGCGTTATGCGTTATGCGTTATGCGTTATGAGTTATGCATTATGCAGTAGGCGTTATGCGTTATGCTTTATGCGTTATGCGTTATGCGTTATGCCTTATGCGTTATGCGTTATGAGTTATGCGTTATACGGTATGCGTTATGCGTTATGCGTTATGCGTTATGCGTTATGCGTTATGCGTTATGCGTTATGCGTTATGCGTGCTGCGTTATGCGTTATGCGTTATGCGTTATGCGTTATGCGTTATGCGTTATGCGTTATGCGTTATGCGTTATGCGTTATGCGTTATGCGTCATGCGTTATGCGTTAAGAGTTATGCGTTTTGCAGTAGGCGTTATGCGTTATGCTTTATGCGTTATGCGTTATGCGTTATGCCTTATGCGTTATGCGTTATGAGTTATGCGTTATACGGTATGCGTTATGCGTTATGCGTTATGCGTTATGCGTTATGCGTTATGCGTTATGCGTTATGCGTTATGCTTTATGCGTTATGCGTTATGCGTTATGCGTTATGCGTTATGCGTTATGCGTTATGCGTTATGCGTTATGGGTTATGCGTTATGCGTTATGCGTTATGCGTTATGCGTTATGCGTTATGCGTTATGCGTTATGCGTTATGCGTTATGCGTTATGCGTCATGCGTTATGCGTTAAGAGTTATGCGTTTTGCAGTAGGCGTTATGCGTTATGCTTTATGCGTTATGCGTTATGCGTTATGCCTTATGCGTTATGCGTTATGAGTTATGCGTTATACGGTATGCGTTATGCGTTATGCGTTATGCGTTATGCGTTATGCGTTATGCGTTATGCGTTATGCGTTATGCTTTATGCGTTATGCGTTATGCGTTATGCGTTATGCGTTATGCGTTATGCGTTATGCGTTATGCGTTATGGGTTATGCGTTATGCGTTATGCGTTATGCGTTATGCGTTATGCGTTATGCGTTATGCGTTATGCGTTATGCGTTATGCGTTATGCGTTATGCGTTATGCGTTATGCGTTATGCGTTATGCGTTATGCGTTATGCGTTATGCGTTATGCGTTATGCGTTATGCGTTATGCGTTATGCGTTATGCGTTATGCGTTATGCGTTATGCCTTATGCGTTATGCGTTATGAGTTATGCATTATACGGTATGCGTTATGCGTTATGCGGTAAGGGGTTATGCGTTATGCGTTATGCGTTATACGTTATGCGTTATGGGTTATGCGTTATGCGTTATGCGTTATGCGTTATGCGTTATGCGTTATGCATTTTGCGTTATGTGTTATGCGTTATGCGTTATGCGTTATGAGTTATGAGTTATACGTTATGCGTTAAGCGTTATGCGTTATGCTTTATGCGTTATGCGTGATCCGTTATGCGTTAGGCGTTATGCTTTTTGCGGTATTCGTTATGCGTTGTGCATTATGCGTTATGCGTTATGCGTTATGCGTTATGCGTTATGAATTATGCGTTCTGCGTTATGCGTTATGCGTTATGCGTTATGCGTTATGCGTCATGCGTTATGCGTTATGAGTTATGCGTTATGCAGTAGGCGTTATGCGTTATGCTTTATGCGTTATGCGTTATGCGTTATGCGTTATGAGTTATGCGTTATACGGTATGCGTTATGCGTTATGCGTTATGCGTTATGCGTTATGCGTTATGCTTTATGCGTTATGCATTATACGTTATGCGTTATGCGTTATGCGTGATGCGTTATGCTTTATGCGTTATGCGTGATGCGTTATGCTTTATACGTTATGCGTTATGCGTATGCGTTATGCGTTATGCGTTATGCGTTATGCGTTATGCGTTATGCGTTATGCGTTATGCTTTATGCGTTATGCCATATGCGTTATGCGTTATGCGATATGCGTTATGCGTTATGCGTTATGCGTTATGCGTTATGCGTTATGCGTTATGCGTTATGCGTTATGCGTTATGCGTTATGCGTTATGCGTTATGCGTTATGCGTTATGCGTTATGCGTTATGCGTTATGCGTTATGCGTTATGCGTTATGCGTTATGCGTTATGCGTTATGCGTTATGCGTTATGCGTTATGCGTTATGCGTTATGCGTTATGCGTTATGCGTTATGAGTTATGAGTTATACGTTATGCGATATGCGTTATGCGTTATGCGTTATGCGTTATGCGTTATGCATTATCCGTTATGCGTTATGCGTTATGCGTTATGGTTTATGCGTTATGCGTTATGCGTTATGCGTTATGCATAATGCGGTATACGTTATGTATTATGCGTTATGCGATATGCGTTAAGCGTTAAAAGTTATGCGTTATGCTTTATGCGTTATGCATTATGCGTTATGCGTTATGCGTGATCCGTTATTCGTTAGGCGTTATGCGATTTGTGGTATTCGTTATGCGTTGTGCATTATGCGTTATGCGTTACGCGTTATGCGTTATGCATTGTGCATTATGCGTTATGCGTTATGCGTTATGCGTTATGCGTTATGCGTTATGCGTTATGCGTTATGCGTTATGCGTTATGCAGTATGCGTTATGCGTTATGCGTGATCCGTTATGCGTTAGGCGTTATGAGTTTCCGGTATTCGTTATGCGTTGTGCATTATGCGTTATGCATTTTGCGTTATGTGTTATGCGTTATGCGTTATGCGTTATGAGTTATGAGTTATACGTTATGCGTTAAGCGTTATGCGTTATGCTTTATGCGTTATGCGTGATCCGTTATGCGTTAGGCGTTATGCTTTTTGCGGTATTCGTTATGCGTTGTGCATTATGCGTTATGCGTTATGCGTTATGAATTATGCGTTATGCGTTATGCGTTATGCGCTATACGTTATGCGTTATGCGTGATCCGTTATGCGTTAGGCGTTATGCGATTTGCGGTATTCGTTATGCGTTATGCGTTATGAGTTATGCGTTATGCATTATGCGTTATGCGTTATGAGTTATGCGTTATGCAGTAGGCGTTATGCGTTATGCGTTATGCGTTATGCGATATGCGTTATGCGTTATGCGTTATGCGTTATGCGTTATGCGTTATGCGTTATGCGTTATGCGTTATGAGTTATGCGTTATGCAGTAGGCGTTATGCGTTATACGTGATCCGTTATGCGTTGGGCCATATGCGTTATGCGTTATGCGTTATGCGTTATGCGTTATGCGTTATGCGTTATGCGTTATGCGTTATGCGTTATGCGTTATGCGTTATGCGTTATGCGTTATGCGTTATGCGTTATGAGTTATGCGTTATGCAGTAGGCGTTATGCGTTATACGTGATCCGTTATGCGTTGGGCCATATGCGTTATGCGTTATGCGTTATGCGTTATGCGTTATGCGTTATGCGTTATGCGTTATGCGTTATGCGTTATGCGTTATGCGTTATGCGTTATGAGTTATGCGTTATGCAGTAGGCGTTATGCGTTATGCGTTATGCTTTATGCGTTATGCATTATACGTTATGCGTTATGCGTTATGCGTGATGCGTTATGCTTTATGCGTTATGCGTGATGCGTTATGCTTTATACGTTATGCGTTATGCGTATGCGTTATGCGTTATGCGTTATGCGTTATGCGTTATGCGTTATGCGTTATGCGTTATGCTTTATGCGTTATGCCATATGCGTTATGCGTTATGCGTTATGCGATATGCGTTATGCGTTATGCGTTATGCGTTATGCGTTATGCGTTATGCGTTATGCGTTATGCGTTATGCGTTATGCGTTATGCGTTATGCGTTATGCGTTATGCGTTATGCGTTATGCGTTATGCGTTATGCGTTATGCGTTATGCGTTATGCGTTATGCGTTATGCGTTATGCGTTATGCGTTATGCGTTATGCGTTATGCGTTATGCGTTATGCGTTATGCGTTATGCGTTATGCGTTATGCGTTATGCGTTATGCGTTATGCGTTATGCGTTATGCGTTATGCGTTATGCGTTATGCGTTATGAGTTATGAGTTATACGTTATGCCATATGCATTATGCGTTATGCGTTATGCGTTATGCATTATCCGTTATGCGTTATGCGTTATGCGTTATGGTTTATGCGTTATGCGTTATGCGTTATGCGTTATGCATAATGCGGTATACGTTATGTATTATGCGTTAGGCGATATGCGTTAAGCGTTAAAAGTTATGCGTTATGCTTTATGCGTTATGCATTATGCGTTATGCGTTATGCGTGATCCGTTATTCGTTAGGCGTTATGCGATTTGTGGTATTCGTTATGCGTTGTGCATTATGCGTTATGCGTTATGCGTTATGCGTTATGCATTGTGCATTATGCGCTATGCGTTATGCGTTATGCGTTATGCGTTATGCGTTATGCAGTATGCGTTATGCGTTATGCGTGATCCGTTATGCGTTATGCGTTATGAGTTTCCGGTATTCGTTATGCGTTGTGCATTATGCGTTATGCATTTTGCGTTATGTGTTATGCGTTATGCGTTATGCGTTATGAGTTATGAGTTATACGTTATGCGTTAAGCGTTATGCGTTATGCTTTATGCGTTATGCGTGATCCGTTATGCGTTAGGCGTTATGCTTTTTGCGGTATTCGTTATGCGTTGTGCATTATGCGTTATGCGTTATGCGTTATGAATTATGCGTTCTGCGTTATGCGTTATGCGTTATGCGTTATGCGTTATGCGTTATTCGTTATGGGTTATGCGTTATGCGTTATGCGTTATGCGTTATGCGTTATGCGTTATGCGTTATGCGTTATGCGTTATGCGTTATGCGTTATGCGTTATGCGTTATGCGTTATGCGTTATGCGTTATGCGTTATGCGTTATGAGTTATGCGTTATGCAGTAGGCGTTATGCGTTATACGTGATCCGTTATGCGTTGGGCCATATGCGTTATGCGTTATGCGTTATGCGTTATGCGTTATGCGTTATGCGTTATGCGTTATGCGATATGCGTTATGCGTTATGCGTTATGCGTTATGCGTTATGCGTTATGCGTTATGCGTTATGCGTTATGCGTTATGCGTTATGCGTTATGCGTTATGCGTTATGCGTTATGCGTTATGCGTTATGAGTTATGCGTTATGCAGTAGGCGTTATGCGTTATACGTGATCCGTTATGCGTTGGGCGATATGCGTTATGCGTTATGCATTATGCGTTATGCATTATGCGTTATGCGTTATGCGATATGCGTTATGCGTTATGCGTTATACGTTATGCGTTATGCGTTATGCGTTATGCGTTATGCGTTATGCGTTATGCATTATGCGTTATGCGTTATGCGTTATGCGTTATGCGTTATGCTTTATGCGTTATGCGTTATGCGTTATGGGTGATCCGTTATGGGTGATCCGTTATGCGTTCGGCGTTATGGGTTATGGGTTATGCGTTATGCGTTATGCGTTATGAGTTATGCGTTATGCGTTATGCGTTATGCGTTATGCGTTATGCGTTATGCGTTATGCATTATACGTTATGCGTTAAGCGTTATGCGTGATGCGTTATGCTTTATGCGTTATGCGTGATGCGTTATGCTTTATACGTTATGCGTTATGCGTTATGCGTTATGCGTTATGCGTTATGCGTTATGCGTTATGCGTTATGCGTTATGCGTTATGCTTTATGCGTATGCCATATGCGTTATGCGTTATGCGTTATGCGTTATGCGTTATGCGTTATGCGTTATCCGTTATGCGTTACGCGTTATGCGTTATGGTTTATGCGTTATGCGTTATGCGTTATGCGTTATGCGATATGCGTTATGCGTTATGCGTTATGCTTTATGCGTTATGCCATATGCGTTATGCGTTATGCGTTATGCGTTATGCGTTATGCGTTATGCGTTATGCGATATGCGTTATGCGTTATGCGTCATGCGTTATGCGTTATGAGTTATGCGTTATGCAGTAGGCGTTATGCGTTATGCTTTATGCGTTATGCGTTATGCGTTATGCCTTATGCTTATGCGTTATGAGTTATGCGTTATACGGTATGCGTTATGCGTTATGCGTTATGCGTTATGCGTTATGCGTTATGCGTTACGCGTTATGCGTTATGCGTTATGCGTTATGCGTTATGCGTTATGCGTTATGCGTTATGCGTTATGCGTTATGAGTTATGCGTTATGCAGTAGGCGTTATGCGTTATACGTGATCCGTTATGCGTTGGGCGATATGCGTTATGCGTTATGCATTATGCGTTATGCATTATGCGTTATGCGTTATGCGATATGCGTTATGCGTTATGCGTTATACGTTATGCGTTATGCGTTATGCGTTATGCGTTATGCGTTATGCGTTATGCATTATGCGTTATGCGTTATGCGTTATGCGTTATGCGTTATGCTTTATGCGTTATGCGTTATGCGTTATGGGTGATCCGTTATGGGTGATCCGTTATGCGTTCGGCGTTATGGGTTATGGGTTATGCGTTATGCGTTATGCGTTATGAGTTATGCGTTATGCGTTATGCGTTATGCGTTATGCGTTATGCTTTATGCGTTATGCATTATACGTTATGCGTTAAGCGTTATGCGTGATGCGTTATGCTTTATGCGTTATGCGTGATGCGTTATGCTTTATACGTTATGCGTTATGCGTTATGCGTTATGCGTTATGCGTTATGCGTTATGCGTTATGCGTTATGCGTTATGCGTTATGCTTTATGCGTATGCCATATGCGTTATGCGTTATGCGTTATGCGTTATGCGTTATGCGTTATGCGTTATCCGTTATGCGTTATGCGTTATGCGTTATGGTTTATGCGTTATGCGTTATGCGTTATGCGTTATGCGATATGCGTTATGCGTTATGCGTTATGCTTTATGCGTTATGCCATATGCGTTATGCGTTATGCGTTATGCGTTATGCGTTATGCGTTATGCGTTATGCGATATGCGTTATGCGTTATGCGTCATGCGTTATGCGTTATGAGTTATGCGTTATGCAGTAGGCGTTATGCGTTATGCTTTATGCGTTATGCGTTATGCGTTATGCCTTATGCTTATGCGTTATGAGTTATGCGTTATACGGTATGCGTTATGCGTTATGCGTTATGCGTTATGCGTTATGCGTTATGCGTTACGCGTTATGCGTTATGCGTTATGCGTTATGCGTTATGCGTTATGCGTTATGCGTTATGCGTTATGCGTTATGAGTTATGCGTTATGCAGTAGGCGTTATGCGTTATACGTGATCCGTTATGCGTTAGGCGATATGCGTTATGCGTTATGCGTTATGCGTTATGCGTTATGCGGTATGCGTTATGCGTTATGCGTTATGCGTTATGCGATATGCGTTATGCGTTATGCGTTATGCGTTATGCGTTATGCGTTATGATTTATGCGTTATGCGTTACGCTTTATGCGTTATGCATTATGCGTTATGTTTTATGCGTTATGCGTTATGCGTTATGCATTATGCGTTATGCGTTATGCATTATGCATTATGCGTTATGCGTTATGCGTGATCCGTTACTCGTTAATCGTTATGCGTTTTGCTGTATTCGTTATGCGTTGTGCATTATGCGTTATGCGTTATGCGTTATGCGTTATGCGTTATGCGTTATGCGTTATGAGTTATGCGTTATGCAGTAGGCGTTATGCGTTATGCTTTATGCGTTATGCGTTATGCGTTATGCCTTATGCGTTATGCGTTATGAGTTATGCGTTATACGGTATGCGTTATGCGTTATGCGTTATGCGTTATGCGTTATGCGTTATGCGTTATGCGTTATGCGTGCTGCGTTATGCGTTATGCGTTATGCGTTATGCGTTATGCGTTATGCGTTATGCGTTATGCGTTATGCGTTATGCGTTATGCGTTATGCGTTATGCGTTATGCGTCATGCGTTATGCGTTAAGAGTTATGCGTTTTGCAGTAGGCGTTATGCGTTATGCTTTATGCGTTATGCGTTATGCGTTATGCCTTATGCGTTATGCGTTATGAGTTATGCGTTATACGGTATGCGTTATGCGTTATGCGTTATGCCTTATGCTTATGCGTTATGAGTTATGCGTTATACGGTATGCGTTATGCGTTATGCGTTATGCGTTATGCGTTATGCGTTATGCGTTACGCGTTATGCGTTATGCGTTATGCGTTATGGGTTATGCGTTATGCGTTATGCGTTATGCGTTATGCGTTATGCGTTATGCGTTATGCGTTATGCGTTATGCGTTATGCGTTATGCGTTATGCGTTATGCGTTATGCGTTATGCGTTATGCGTTATGCGTTATGCGTTATGCGTTATGCCTTATGCGTTATGCGTTATGAGTTATGCATTATACGGTATGCGTTATGCGTTATGCGGTAAGGGGTTATGCGTTATGCGTTATGCGTTATACGTTATGCGTTATGGGTTATGCGTTATGCGTTATGCGTTATGCGTTATGCGTTATGCGTTATGCATTTTGCGTTATGTGTTATGCGTTATGCGTTATGCGTTATGAGTTATGAGTTATACGTTATGCGTTAAGCGTTATGCGTTATGCTTTATGCGTTATGCGTGATCCGTTATGCGTTAGGCGTTATGCTTTTTGCGGTATTCGTTATGCGTTGTGCATTATGCGTTATGCGTTATGCGTTATGCGTTATGCGTTATGAATTATGCGTTCTGCGTTATGCGTTATGCGTTATGCGTTATGCGTTATGCGTCATGCGTTATGCGTTATGAGTTATGCGTTATGCAGTAGGCGTTATGCGTTATGCGTTATGCGTTATGCGTTATGCGTTATGCGTTATGCGTTATGCGTTATGCGATATGCGTTATGCGTTATGCGTTATGCGTTATGCGTTATGCGTTATGCGTTATGCGTTATGCGTTATGCGTTATGCGTTATGAGTTATGCGTTATGCAGTAGGCGTTATGCGTTATGCTTTATGCGTTATGCGTTATGCGTTATGCCTTATGCGTTATGCGTTATGAGTTATGCGTTATGCGTTATGCGTTATGAGTTATGCGTTATGCAGTAGGCGTTATGCGTTATACGTGATCCGTTATGCGTTAGGAGATATGCGTTATGCGTTATGCGTTATGCGTTATGCGTTATGCGTTATGCGTTATGCGTTATGCGTTATGCGTTATGCGTTATTCGTTATGGGTTATGCGTTATGCGTTATGCGTTATGCGTTATGCGTTATGCGTTATGCGTTATGCGTTATGCGTTATGCGTTATGCGTTATGCGTTATGAGTTATGCGTTATGCAGTAGGCGTTATGCGTTATGCTTTATGCGTTATGCGTTATGCGTTATGCCTTATGCGTTATGCGTTATGAGTTATGCGTTATACGGTATGCGTTATGCGTTATGCGTTATGCGTTATGCGTTATGCGTTATGCGTTATGCGTTATGCGTTATGCGTTATGCGTTATGCGTTATGCGTTATGCGTTATGCGTTATGCGTTATGCGTTATGCGTTATGCGTTATGCGTTATGCGTCATGCGTTATGGTTTATGCGTTATGCGTTATGCGTTATGCGATATGCGTTATGCGTTATGCGTTATGCGATATGCGTTATGCGTTATGCGTCATGCGTTATGCGTTATGAGTTATGCGTTATGCAGTAGGCGTTATGCGTTATGCTTTATGCGTTATGCGTTATGCGTTATGCCTTATGCTTATGCGTTATGAGTTATGCGTTATACGGTATGCGTTATGCGTTATGCGTTATGCGTTATGCGTTATGCGTTATGCGTTACGCGTTATGCGTTATGCGTTATGCGTTATGGGTTATGCGTTATGCGTTATGCGTTATGCGTTATGCGTTATGCGTTATGCGTTATGCGTTATGCGTTATGCGTTATGCGTTATGCGTTATGCGTTATGCGTTATGCGTTATGAGTTATGCGTTATGCAGTAGGCGTTATGCGTTATACGTGATCCGTTATGCGTTAGGCGATATGCGTTATGCGTTATGCGTTATGCGTTATGCGTTATGCGGTATGCGTTATGCGTTATGCGTTATGCGTTATGCGATATGCGTTATGCGTTATGCGTTATGCGTTATGCGTTATGCGTTATGATTTATGCGTTATGCGTTACGCTTTATGCGTTATGCATTATGCGTTATGTTTTATGCGTTATGCGTTATGCGTTATGCATTATGCGTTATGCGTTATGCATTATGCATTATGCGTTATGCGTTATGCGTGATCCGTTACTCGTTAATCGTTATGCGTTATGCGTTATGCGTTATGCGTTATGCGTTATGCGTTATGCGTTATGCGTTATGCGTTATGCTTATGCGTTATGAGTTATGCGTTATGCGTTATGCGTTATGCGTTATCCGTTATGCGTTATGCGTTATGCGTTATGGTTTATGCGTTATGCGTTATGCGTTATGCGTTATGCGATATGCGTTATGCGTTATGCGTTATGCGATATGCGTTATGAGTTTCCGGTATTCGTTATGCGTTGTGCATTATGCGTTATGCATTTTGCGTTATGTGTTATGCGTTATGCGTTATGCGTTATGAGTTATGAGTTATGAGTTATACGTTATGCGTTAAGCGTTATGCGTTATGCTTTATGCGTTATGCGTGATCCGTTATGCGTTAGGCGTTATGCTTTTTGCGGTATTCGTTATGCGTTGTGCATTATGCGTTATGCGTTATGCGTTATGCTTTATGCGTTATGCGTTATGCGTTATGAGTTATGCTTTATCCGTTATGCGTTATGCGTTGTGCGTTTTACGTTTGCGTTATGCGTTATGCGTTATGCGTTATGCGTTATGCGTTATGCGTTATGCGTTATGCGTTATGCGTTATGCGTTATGCGTTATGCGTTATGCGTTATGCGTTATGCGTTATGCGTTAGGCGATATGCGTTATGCGTTATGCGTTATGCGTTATGCGTTATGCGTTATGCGTTATGCCTTATGCGTTATGCGTTATGAGTTATGCGTTATACGGTATGCGTTATGCGTTATGCGTTATGCGTTATGCGTTATGCGTTATGCGTTATACGTTATGCGTTATGCGGTATGCGTTATGCGTTATGCTTTATGCGTTATGCCATATGCGTTATGCGTTATGCGTTATGCGTTATGCGTTATGCGTTATCC
Organism: Lasioglossum morio; assembly: GCA_916610235.2. Classification (NCBI taxonomy): domain Eukaryota; kingdom Metazoa; phylum Arthropoda; class Insecta; order Hymenoptera; family Halictidae; genus Lasioglossum; species Lasioglossum morio. The sequence goes on along the minus strand of CAKAJA020000151.1, from coordinate 1,232,475 downwards.
GTTATGCGTTATGCGTTATGCGTTTTGGTTTATGCGTTATGCGTTATGCGTTATGCGTTATGCGATATGCGTTATGCGTTATGCGTTATGCTTTATGCGTTATGCCATATGCGTTATGCGTTATGCGTTATGCGTTATGCGTTATGCGTTATGCGATATGCGTTATGCGTTATGCGTCATGCGTTATGCGTTATGAGTTATGCGTTATGCAGTAGGCGTTATGCGTTATGCTTTATGCGTTATGCGTTATGCGTTATGCCTTATGCTTATGCGTTATGAGTTATGCGTTATGCGTTATGCGTTATGCGTTATGCGTTATCCGTTATGCGTTATGCGTTATGCGTTATGGTTTATGCGTTATGCGTTATGCGTTATGCGTTATGCGTTATGCGTTATGCGTTATGGTTTATGCGTTATGCGTTATGCGTTATGCGTTATGCGATATGCGTTATGCGTTATGCGTTATGCGATATGCGTTATGCGTTATGCGTCATGCGTTATGCGTTATGAGTTATGCGTTATGCAGTAGGCGTTATGCGTTATGCTTTATGCGTTATGCGTTATGCGTTATGCCTTATGCTTATGCGTTATGAGTTATGCGTTATACGGTATGCGTTATGCGTTATGCGTTATGCGTTATGCGTTATGCGTTATGCGTTATGCGTTACGCGTTATGCGTTATGCGTTATGCGTTATGCGTTATGCGTTATGCGTTATGCGTTATGCGTTATGCGTTATGCGTTATGCGTTATGAGTTATGCGTTATGAAGTAGGCGTTATGCGTTATACGTGATCCGTTATGCGTTAGGCGATATGCGTTATGCGTTATGCGTTATGCGTTATGCGGTATGCGTTATGCGTTATGCGTTATGCGTTATGCGTTATGCGTTATGCGTTATGCGTTATGCGTTATGCGTTATGCGTTATGCGTTATGCGTTATGCGTTATGCGTTATGCGTTATGCGTTATGCGTTATGCGTTATGCGTTATGCGTTATGCGTTATGCGTTATGCGTTATGCGTTATGCGTTATGCGTTATGCGTTATGCGTTATGCGTTATGCGTTATGCGTTATGCGTTATGAGTTATGCGTTATGCAGTAGGCGTTATGCGTTATACGTGATCCGTTATGCGTTGGGCGATATGCGTTATGCGTTATGCGTTATGCTTTATGCGTTATGCGTTATGCGTTATGCGTTATGAGTTATGCGTTATCCGTTATGCGTTATGCGTTGTGCGTTTTACGTTTGCGTTATGCGATATGCGTTATGCGTTATGCGTTATGAGTTATGCGTTATGCGTTATGTGTTATGCGTTATGCGTTATGCGTTATGCGTTATGCGTTATGCGTTATGCGTTATGCGTTATGCGTTATGCGTTATGCGTTATGCGTTATGCGTTATGCGTTATGCGTTATGCGTTATGCGTTATGCGTTATGCGTTATGCGTTATGCGTTATGCGTTATGCGTTATGCGTTATGCGTTATGCGTTATGCGTTATGCGTTATGCGTTATGCGTTATGCGTTATGCGTTATGCGTTATGCGTTATGCGTTATGCGTTATGCGTTATGCGTTATGCGTTATGCCTTATGCTTATGCGTTATGAGTTATGCGTTATGCGTTATGCGTTATGCGTTATCCGTTATGCGTTATGCGTTATGGTTTATGCGTTATGCGTTATGCGTTATGCGTTATGCGATATGCGTTATGCGTTATGCGTTATGCGATATGCGTTATGAGTTTCCGGTATTCGTTATGCGTTGTGCATTATGCGTTATGCATTTTGCGTTATGTGTTATGCGTTATGCGTTATGCGTTATGAGTTATGAGTTATGAGTTATACGTTATGCGTTAAGCGTTATGCGTTATGCTTTATGCGTTATGCGTGATCCGTTATGCGTTAGGCGTTATGCTTTTTGCGGTATTCGTTATGCGTTGTGCATTATGCGTTATGCGTTATGCGTTATGAATTATGCGTTCTGCGTTATGCGTTATGCGTTATGCGTTATGCGTTATTCGTTATGGGTTATGCGTTATGCGTAATGCGTTATGCGTTATGCGTTATGCGTTATGCGTTATGCGTTATGCGTTATGCGTTATGCGTTATGCGTTATGCATTATGCGTTATGCGTTATGCGTTATGCGTTATGCGTTATGCGTTATGCGTTATGCGTTATGCGTTATGCGTTATGCGTTATGCGTTATGCTTTATGCGTTATGCGTGATCCGTTATGCGTTAGGCGTTATGCTTTTTGCGGTATTCGTTATGCGTTGTGCATTATGCGTTACGCGTTATGCGTTATGAATTATGCGTTCTGCGTTATGCGTTATGCGTTATGCGTTATGCGTTATGCGTTATTCGTTATGGGTTATGCGTTATGCGTTATGCGTTATGCGTTATGCGTTATGCGTTATGCGTTATGCGTTATGCGTTATGCGTTATGCGTTATGAGTTATGCGTTATCCGTTATGCGTTATGCGTTGTGCGTTTTACGTTTGCGTTATGCGATATGCGTTATGCGTTATGCGTTATGAGTTATGCGTTATGCGTTATGCGTTATGAGATATGCGTTATCCGTTATGCGTTATGCGTTGTGCGTTTTACGTTTGCGTTATGCGATATGCGTTATGCGTTATGCGTTATGAGTTATGCGTTATGCGTTATGCGTTATGCGTTATGCGTTATGCGTTATGCGTTATGCGTTATGCGTTATGCGTTATGCGTTATGCGTTATGCGTTATGCGTTATGCGTTATGCGTTATGCGTTATGCGTTATGCGTTATGCGTTATCCGTTATGCGTTATGCGTTATGCGTTATGGTTTATGCGTTATGCGTTATGCGTTATGCGTTATGCGATATGCGTTATGCGTTATGCGTTATGCGATATGCGTTATGAGTTTCCGGTATTCGTTATGCGTTGTGCATTATGCGTTATGCATTTTGCGTAATGTGTTATGCGTTATGCGTTATGCGTTATGAGTTATGAGTTATACGTTATGCGTTAAGCGTTATGCGTTATGCTTTATGCGTTATGCGTGATCCGTTATGCGTTAGGCGTTATGCTTTTTGCGGTATTCGTTATGCGTTATGCGTTATGCGTTATGCGTTATGAGTTATGCGTTATGCAGTAGGCGTTATGCGTTATACGTGATCCGTTATGCGTTGGGCGATATGCGTTATGCGTTATGCGTTATGCTTTATGCGTTATGCGTTATGCGTTATGAGTTATGCGTTATCCGTTATGCGTTATGCGTTGTGCGTTTTACGTTTGCGTTATGCGATATGCGTTATGCGTTATGCGTTATGAGTTATGCGTTATGCGTTATGCGTTATGCGTTATGCGTTATGCGTTATGCGTTATGCGTTATGCGTTATGCGTTATGCGTTATGCGTTATGCGTTATGCGTTATGCGTTATGCGTTATGCGTTATGCGTTATGCGTTATGCGTTATGCGTTATGCGATATGCGTTATGCGTTATGGGTTATGCTTTATGCGTTATGCCATATGCGTTATGCGTTATGCGTTATGCGTTATGCGTTATGCGATATGCGTTATGCGTTATGCGTCATGCGTTATGCGTTATGAGTTATGCGTTATGCAGTAGGCGTTATGCGTTATGCTTTATGCGTTATGCGTTATGCGTTATGCCTTATGCTTATGCGTTATGAGTTATGCGTTATGCGTTATGCGTTATGCGTTATGCGTTATCCGTTATGCGTTATGCGTTATGCGTTATGGTTTATGCGTTATGCGTTATGCGTTATGCGTTATGCGATATGCGTTATGCGTTATGCGTTATGCGATATGCGTTATGCGTTATGCGTCATGCGTTATGCGTTATGAGTTATGCGTTATGCAGTAGGCGTTATGCGTTATGCTTTATGCGTTATGCGTTATGCGTTATGCCTTATGCTTATGCGTTATGAGTTATGCGTTATACGGTATGCGTTATGCGTTATGCGTTATGCGTTATGCGTTATGCGTTATGCGTTACGCGTTATGCGTTATGCGTTATGCGTTATGCGTTATGCGTTATGCGTTATGCGTTATGCGTTATGCGTTATGCGTTATGCGTTATGCGTTATGCGTTATGCGTTATGCGTTATGCGTTATGCGTTATGCGTTATGCGTTATGCGTTATGCGTTATCCGTTATGCGTTATGCGGTATTCGTTATGCGTTATGCATTATGCGGTATGCGTTATGCGTTATGCGTTATGCGTTATGCGTTATGCGTTATGCGTTATGCGTTATGCGTTATGCGTTATGCGTTATGCGTTATGCGTTATGCGTTATGCGTTATGCGTTATGCGTTATGCGTTATGCGTTATGCGTTATGCGTTATGCGTTATGCGTTCTGCGTTATGCGTTATGCGTTATGCGTTATGCGTTATGCGTTATGCGTTATGCCTTATGCTTATGCGTTATGAGTTATGCGTTATGCGTTATGCGTTATGCGTTATCCGTTATGCGTTATGCGTTATGCGTTATGGTTTATGCGTTATGCGTTATGCGTTATGCGTTATGCGATATGCGTTATGCGTTATGCGTTATGCGTTATGCGTTATGAGTTTCCGGTATTCGTTATGCGTTGTGCATTATGCGTTATGCATTTTGCGTTATGTGTAATGCGTTATGCGTTATGCGTTATGAGTTATGAGTTATACGTTATGCGTTAAGCGTTATGCGTTATGCTTTATGCGTTATGCGTGATCCGTTATGCGTTAGGCGTTATGCTTTTTGCGGTATTCGTTATGCGTTGTGCATTATGCGTTATGCGTTATGCGTTATGAATTATGCGTTCTGCGTTATGCGTTATGCGTTATGCGTTATGCGTTATGCGTTATTCGTTATGGGTTATGCGTTATGCGTTATGCGTTATGCGTTATGCGTTATGCGTTATGCGTTATGCGTTATGCGTTATGCGTTATGCGTTATGCGTTATGCGTTATGCGTTATGCGTTATGCGTTATGCGTTATGCGTTATGCGTTATGCGTTATGCGTTATGCGTTATGCGTTATGCGTTATGCGTTATGCGTTATGCGTTATGCGTTATGCGTTATGCGTTATGCGTTATGCGTTATGCGTTATGCGTTATGCGTTATGCGTTATGCGTTATGCGTTATGCGTTATGCGTTATGAGTTATGCGTTATGCAGTAGGCGTTATGCGTTATACGTGATCCGTTATGCGTTGGGCGATATGCGTTATGCGTTATGCGTTATGCTTTATGCGTTATGCGTTATGCGTTATGAGTTATGCGTTATCCGTTATGCGTTGTGCGTTTTACGTTTGCGTTATGCGATATGCGTTATGCGTTATGCGTTATGAGTTATGCGTTATGCGTTATGCGTTATGCGTTATGCGTTATGCGTTATGCGTTATGCGTTATGCGTTATGCGTTATGCGTTATGCGTTATGCGTTATGCGTTATGCGTTATGCGTTATGCGTTATGCGTTATGCGTTATGCCTTATGCTTATGCGTTATGAGTTATGCGTTATGCGTAATGCGTTATGCGTTATCCGTTATGCGTTATGCGTTATGCGTTATGGTTTATGCGTTATGCGTTATGCGTTATGCGTTATGCGTTATGCTTTATGCGTTATGCGTTATGCGTTATGCGTTATGCGTTATGCGTTATGCGTTATGCGTTATGCCTTATGCGTTATGCGTTATGAGTTATGCGTTATACGGTATGCGTTATGCGTTATGCGTTATGCGTTATGCGTTATGCGTTATGCGTTATGCGTTATGCTTTATGCGTTATGCGTGATCCGTTATGCGTTAGGCGTTATGCTTTTTGCGGTATTCGTTATGCGTTGTGCATTATGCGTTATGCGTTATGCGTTATGAATTATGCGTTCTGCGTTATGCGTTATGCGTTATGCGTTATGCGTTATGCGTTATTCGTTATGGGTTATGCGTTATGCGTTATGCGTTATGCGTTATGCGTTATGCGTTATGCGTTATGCGTTATGCGTTATGCGTTATGCGTTATGCGTTATGAGTTATGCGTTATCCGTTATGCGTTATGCGTTGTGCGTTTTACGTTTGCGTTATGCGATATGCGTTATGCGTTATGCGTTATGAGTTATGCGTTATGCGTTATGCGTTATGAGATATGCGTTATCCGTTATGCGTTATGCGTTGTGCGTTTTACGTTTGCGTTATGCGATATGCGTTATGCGTTATGCGTTATGAGTTATGCGTTATGCGTTATGCGTTATGCGTTATGCGTTATGCGTTATGCGTTATGCGTTATGCGTTATGCGTTATGCGTTATGCGTTATGCGTTATGCGTTATGCGTTATGCGTTATGCGTTATGCTTTATGCGTTATGCGTTATCCGTTATGCGTTATGCGTTATGCGTTATGGTTTATGCGTTATGCGTTATGCGTTATGCGTTATGCGATATGCGTTATGCGTTATGCAGTAGGCGTTATGCGTTATACGTGATCCGTTATGCGTTGGGCGATATGCGTTATGCGTTATGCGTTATGCTTTATGCGTTATGCGTTATGCGTTATGAGTTATGCGTTATCCGTTATGCGTTATGCGTTGTGCGTTTTACGTTTGCGTTATGCGATATGCGTTATGCGTTATGCGTTATGAGTTATGCGTTATGCGTTATGCGTTATGCGTTATGCGTTATGCGTTATGCGTTATGCGTTATGCGTTATGCGTTATGCGTTATGCGTTATGCGTTATGCGTTATGCGTTATGCGTTATGCGTTATGCGTTATGCGTTATGAGTTATGCGTTATGCAGTAGGCGTTATGCGTTATACGTGATCCGTTATGCGTTGGGCCATATGCGTTATGCGTTATGCGTTATGCGTTATGCATTATGCGTTATGCGTTATGCGATATGCGTTATGCGTTATGCGTTATGCGTTATGCGTTATGCGTTATGCGGTATGCGTTATGCGTTATGCGTTATGCGTTATGCGTTATGCGTTATGCGTTATGCGTTATGCGTTATGCGTTATGAGTTATGCGTTATGCAGTAGGCGTTATGCGTTATACGTGATCCGTTATGCGTTGGGCGATATGCGTTATGCGTTATGCGTTATGCGTTATGCTTTATGCGTTATGCGTTATGCGTTATGAGTTATGCGTTATCCGTTATGCGTTATGCGTTGTGCGTTTTACGTTTGCGTTATGCGATATGCGTTATGCGTTATGCGTTATGCGTTATGCGTTATGCGTTATGCGTTATGCGTTATGCGTTATGCGTTATGCGTTATGCGTTATGCGTTATGCGTTATGCGTTATGCGTTATGCGTTATGCGTTATGCGTTATGCGTTATGCGTTATGCGTTATGCGTTATGCGTGATCCGTTATGCGTTAGGCGATATGCGTTATGCGTTATGCGTTATGCGTTATGCGTTATGCGTTATGCGTTATGCGTTATGCGTTATGCGTTATGCGTTATGCGTTATGCCTTATGCGTTATGCGTTATGAGTTATGCGTTATACGGTATGCGTTATGCGTTATGCGTTATGCGTTATGAGTTATGCGTTATGCAGTAGGCGTTATGCGTTATACGTGATCCGTTATGCGTTGGGCGATATGCGTTATGCGTTATGCGTTATGCTTTATGCGTTATGCGTTATGCGTTATGAGTTATGCGTTATCCGTTATGCGTTGTGCGTTTTACGTTTGCGTTATGCGATATGCGTTATGCGTTATGCGTTATGAGTTATGCGTTATGCGTTATGCGTTATGCGTTATGCGTTATGCGTTATGCGTTATGCGTTATGCGTTATGCGTTATGCGTTATGCGTTATGCGTTATGCGTTATGCGTTATGCGTTATGCGTTATGCGTTATGCGTTATGCCTTATGCTTATGCGTTATGAGTTATGCGTTATGCGTTATGCGTTATGCGTTATCCGTTATGCGTTATGCGTTATGCGTTATGGTTTATGCGTTATGCGTTATGCGTTATGCGTTATGCGTTATGCTTTATGCGTTATGCGTTATGCGTTATGCGTTATGCGTTATGCGTTATGCGTTATGCGTTATGCCTTATGCGTTATGCGTTATGAGTTATGCGTTATACGGTATGCGTTATGCGTTATGCGTTATGCGTTATGCGTTATGCGTTATGCGTTATGCGTTATGCGTTATGCTTTATGCGTTATGCGTGATCCGTTATGCGTTAGGCGTTATGCTTTTTGCGGTATTCGTTATGCGTTGTGCATTATGCGTTATGCGTTATGCGTTATGAATTATGCGTTCTGCGTTATGCGTTATGCGTTATGCGTTATGCGTTATGCGTTATTCGTTATGGGTTATGCGTTATGCGTTATGCGTTATGCGTTATGCGTTATGCGTTATGCGTTATGCGTTATGCGTTATGCGTTATGCGTTATGAGTTATGCGTTATCCGTTATGCGTTATGCGTTGTGCGTTTTACGTTTGCGTTATGCGATATGCGTTATGCGTTATGCGTTATGAGTTATGCGTTATGCGTTATGCGTTATGAGATATGCGTTATCCGTTATGCGTTATGCGTTGTGCGTTTTACGTTTGCGTTATGCGATATGCGTTATGCGTTATGCGTTATGAGTTATGCGTTATGCGTTATGCGTTATGCGTTATGCGTTATGCGTTATGCGTTATGCGTTATGCGTTATGCGTTATGCGTTATGCGTTATGCGTTATGCGTTATGCGTTATGCGTTATGCGTTATGCGTTATGCTTTATGCGTTATGCGTTATCCGTTATGCGTTATGCGTTATGCGTTATGGTTTATGCGTTATGCGTTATGCGTTTTGCGTTATGCGATATGCGTTATGCGTTATGCGTTATGCGATATGCGTTATGAGTTTCCGGTATTCGTTATGCGTTGTGCATTATGCGTTATGCATTTTGCGTAATGTGTTATGCGTTATGCGTTATGCGTTATGAGTTATGAGTTATACGTTATGCGTTAAGCGTTATGCGTTATGCTTTATGCGTTATGCGTGATCCGTTATGCGTTAGGCGTTATGCTTTTTGCGGTATTCGTTATGCGTTATGCGTTATGCGTTATGCGTTATGAGTTATGCGTTATGCAGTAGGCGTTATGCGTTATACGTGATCCGTTATGCGTTGGGCGATATGCGTTATGCGTTATGCGTTATGCTTTATGCGTTATGCGTTATGCGTTATGAGTTATGCGTTATCCGTTATGCGTTATGCGTTGTGCGTTTTACGTTTGCGTTATGCGATATGCGTTATGCGTTATGCGTTATGAGTTATGCGTTATGCGTTATGCGTTATGCGTTATGCGTTATGCGTTATGCGTTATGCGTTATGCGTTATGCGTTATGCGTTATGCGTTATGCGTTATGCGTTATGCGTTATGCGTTATGCGTTATGCGTTATGCGTTATGCGTTATGCGTTATGAGTTATGCGTTATGCAGTAGGCGTTATGCGTTATACGTGATCCGTTATGCGTTGGGCCATATGCGTTATGCGTTATGCGTTATGCGTTATGCATTATGCGTTATGCGTTATGCGATATGCGTTATGCGTTATGCGTTATGCGTTATGCGTTATGCGTTATGCGGTATGCGTTATGCGTTATGCGTTATGCGTTATGCGTTATGCGTTATGCGTTATGCGTTATGCGTTATGCGTTATGCGTTATGAGTTATGCGTTATGCAGTAGGCGTTATGCGTTATACGTGATCCGTTATGCGTTGGGCGATATGCGTTATGCGTTATGCGTTATGCGTTATGCTTTATGCGTTATGCGTTATGCGTTATGAGTTATGCGTTATCCGTTATGCGTTATGCGTTGTGCGTTTTACGTTTGCGTTATGCGATATGCGTTATGCGTTATGCGTTATGAGTTATGCGTTATGCGTTATGCGTTATGCGTTATGCGTTATGCGTTATGCGTTATGCGTTATGCGTTATGCGTTATGCGTTATGCGTTATGCGTTATGCGTTATGCGTTATGCGTTATGCGTTATGCGTTATGCGTTATGCGTGATCCGTTATGCGTTAGGCGATATGCGTTATGCGTTATGCGTTATGCGTTATGCGTTATGCGTTATGCGTTATGCGTTATGCGTTATGCGTTATGCGTTATGCGTTATGCCTTATGCGTTATGCGTTATGAGTTATGCGTTATACGGTATGCGTTATGCGTTATGCGTTATGCGTTATGCGTTATGCGTTATGCGTTATGCGTTATGCGTTATGCGTTATGCGTTATGCGTTATGCGTTATGCGTTATGCGTTATGCGTTATGGTTTATGCGTTATGCGTTATGCGTTATGCGTTATGCGATATGCGTTATGCGTTATGGGTTATGCTTTATGCGTTATGCCATATGCGTTATGCGTTATGCGTTATGCGTTATGCGTTATGCGATATGCGTTATGCGTTATGCGTCATGCGTTATGCGTTATGAGTTATGCGTTATGCAGTAGGCGTTATGCGTTATGCTTTATGCGTTATGCGTTATGCGTTATGCCTTATGCTTATGCGTTATGAGTTATGCGTTATGCGTTATGCGTTATGCGTTATGCGTTATCCGTTATGCGTTATGCGTTATGCGTTATGGTTTATGCGTTATGCGTTATGCGTTATGCGTTATGCGATATGCGTTATGCGTTATGCGTTATGCGATATGCGTTATGCGTTATGCGTCATGCGTTATGCGTTATGAGTTATGCGTTATGCAGTAGGCGTTATGCGTTATGCTTTATGCGTTATGCGTTATGCGTTATGCCTTATGCTTATGCGTTATGAGTTATGCGTTATACGGTATGCGTTATGCGTTATGCGTTATGCGTTATGCGTTATGCGTTATGCGTTACGCGTTATGCGTTATGCGTTATGCGTTATGAGTTATGCGTTCTGCGTTATGCGTTATGCGTTATGCGTTATGCGTTATTCGTTATGGGTTATGCGTTATGCGTTATGCGTTATGCGTTATGCGTTATGCGTTATGCGTTATGCGTTATGCGTTATGCGTTATGCGTTATGCGTTATGCGTTATGCGTTATGCGTTATGCGTTATGCGTTATGCGTTATGCGTTATGCGTTATGCGTTATGCGTTATGCGTTATGCGTTATGCGTTATGCGTTATGCGTTATGCGTTATGCGTTATGCGTTATGCGTTATGCGTTATGAGTTATGCGTTATGCAGTAGGCGTTATGCGTTATACGTGATCCGTTATGCGTTGGGCCATATGCGTTATGCGTTATGCGTTATGCGTTATGCATTATGCGTTATGCGTTATGCGATATGCGTTATGCGTTATGCGTTATGCGTTATGCGTTATGCGTTATGCGTTATGCGTTATGCGTTATGCGTTATGCGTTATGCGTTATGCGTTATGAGTTATGCGTTATGCAGTAGGCGTTATGCGTTATACGTGATCCGTTATGCGTTGGGCGATATGCGTTATGCGTTATGCATTATGCGTTATGCATTATGCGTTATGCGTTATGCGATATGCGTTATGCGTTATGCGTTATACGTTATGCGTTATGCGTTATGCGTTATGCGTTATGCGTTATGCGTTATGCGTTATGCGTTATGAGTTATGCGTTATACGGTATGCGTTGGGCATAATGCGTTATGCGTTATGCGTGATGCGGTATGCTTTATGCGTTATGCGTTATGCGTTATGCTTTATGCGTTATGCGTTATGCGTTATGAGTTATGCTTTATCCGTTATGCGTTATGCGTTGTGCGTTTTACGTTTGCGTTATGCGTTATGCGTTATGCGTTATGCGTTATGCGTTATGCGTTATGCGTTATGCGTTATGCGTTATGCGTTATGCGTTATGCGTTATGCGTTATGCGTTATGCGTTATGCGTTATGCGTTATGCGTGATCCGTTATGCGTTAGGCGATATGCGTTATGCGTTATGCGTTATGCGTTATGCGTTATGCGTTATGCGTTATGCGTTATGCGTTATGCATTATGCGTTATGCGTTATGCGTTATGCGTTATGCGTTATGCGTTATGCGTTATGCGTTATGCGTTATGCTTTATGCGTTATGCGTTATGCGTTATGGGTGATCCGTTATGGGTGATCCGTTATGCGTTAGGCGTTATGGGTTATGGGTTATGCGTTATGCGTTATGCGTTATGAGTTATGCGTTATGCGTTATGCGTTATGCGTTATGCGTTATGCTTTATGCGTTATGCATTATACGTTATGCGTTATGCGTTATGCGTGATGCGTTATGCTTTATGCGTTATGCGTGATGCGTTATGCTTTATACGTTATGCGTTATGCGTTATGCGTTATGCGTTATGCGTTATGCGTTATGCGTTATGCGTGATGCGTTATGCTTTATACGTTATGCGTTATGCGTTATGCGTTATGCGTTATGCGTTATGCGTTATGCGTTATGCGTTATGCGTTATGCGTTATGCGTTATGCGTTATGCGTTATGCGTTATGCGTTATGCTTTATGCTTTATGCCATATGCGTTATGCGTTATGCGTTATGCGTTATGCGTTATGCGTTATCCGTTATGCGTTATGCGTTATGCGTTATGGTTTATGCGTTATGAGTTATGCGTTATGCGTTATGCGTTATGCGTTATGCGTTATGCGTTATGCGTTATGCGTTATGCGTTATGCGTTATGCGTTATGCGTTATGCGTTATGCGTTATGCGTTATGCGTTATGCGTTATCCGCTATGCGTTATGCGGTATTCGTTATGCGTTGTGCATTATGCGTCATGCGTTATGCGTTATGCGTTATGCGTTATGCGTTATGCGTTATGCGTTATGCGTTATGAGTTATGCGTTATGCAGTAGGCGTTATGCGTTATACGTGATCAGTTATGCGTTAGGCGATATGCGTTATGCGTTATGCGTTATGCGTTATGCGTTATGCGTTATGCGTTATGCGTTATGCGTTATGCGTTATGCGTTATGCGTTATGCGTTATGCGTTATGAGTTATGCGTTATGCAGTAGGCGTTATGCGTTATACGTGATCCGTTATGCGTTGGGCGATATGCGTTATGCGTTATGCATTATGCGTTATGCATTATGCGTTATGCGTTATGCGATATGCGTTATGCGTTATGCGTTATACGTTATGCGTTATGCGTTATGCGTTATGCGTTATGCGTTATGCGTTATGCGTTATGCGTTATGCGTTATGAATTATGCGTTATGCCTTATGCGTTATGCCTTATGCGGTATGCTTTATGCGTTATGCGTTATGCGTTATGCTTTATGCGTTATGCGTTATGCGTTATGAGTTATGCTTTATCCGTTATGCGTTATGCGTTGTGCGTTATGCGTTATGCGTTATCCGTTATGCGTTATGCGTTATGCGTTATGGTTTATGCGTTATGCGTTATGCGTTATGCGTTATGCGTTATGCGTTATGCGTTATGCGTTATGCGTTATGCGTTATGCGTTATGCGTTATGCGTCATGCGTTATGCGTTATGCGTTATGAATTATGCGTTATGCGTTATGCGTTATGCGTTATGCGTTATGCGTTATGCGTTATGCGTTATGCGTTATGCGTTATGCGTTATGCGTTATGCTTTATGCTTTATGCCATATGCGTTATGCGTTATGCGTTATGCGTTATGCGTTATGCGTTATCCGTTATGCGTTATGCGTTATGCGTTATGGTTTATGCGTTATGCGTTATGCGTTATGCGTTATGCGTTATGCGTTATGCGTTATGCGTTATGCGTTATGCGTTATGCGTTATGCGTTATGCGTTATGCGTTATGCGTTATGCGTTATGCGTTATCCGCTATGCGTTATGCGGTATTCGTTATGCGTTGTGCATTATGCGTCATGCGTTATGCGTTATGCGTTATGAATTATGCGTTATGCGTTATGCGTTATGCGTTATGCGTTATGCGTTATGCGTTATGCGTTATGCGTTATGCGTTATGCTTTATGCTTTATGCCATATGCGTTATGCGTTATGCGTTATGCGTTATGCGTTATGCGTTATCCGTTATGCGTTATGCGTTATGCGTTATGCGTTATGCGTTATGCGTTATGCGTTATGCGTTATGCGTTATGCGTTATGCGTTATGCGTTATGCGTTATGCGTTATGCGTTATGCGTTATGCGTTATGCGTTATGCGTTATGCGTTATGCGTTATGCGTTATGCGTTATGCGTTATCCGCTATGCGTTATGCGGTATTCGTTATGCGTTGTGCATTATGCGTCATGCGTTATGCGTTATGCGTTATGCGTTATGCGTTATGCGTTATGCGTTATGCGTTATGAGTTATGCGTTATGCAGTAGGCGTTATGCGTTATACGTGATCCGTTATGCGTTAGGCGATATGCGTTATGCGTTATGCGTTATGCGTTATGCGTTATGCGTTATGCGTTATGCGTTATGCGTTATGAGTTATGCTTTATCCGTTATGCGTTATGCGTTGTGCGTTATGCGTTATGCGTTATCCGTTATGCGTTATGCGTTATGCGTTATGGTTTATGCGTTATGCGTTATGCGTTATGCGTTATGCGTTATGCGTTATGCGTTATGCGTTATGCGTTATGCGTTATGCGTTATGCGTTATGCGTCATGCGTTATGCGTTATGCGTTATGAATTATGCGTTATGCGTTATGCGTTATGCGTTATGCCTTATGCTTATGCGTTATGAGTTATGCGTTATGCGTTATGCCTTATGCGTTATGCGTTATGAGTTATGCGTTATACGGTATGCGTTATGCGTTATGCGTTATGCGTTATGCGTTATGCGTTATGCGTTATGCGTTATGCGTTATGCGTTATGCGTTATGCGTTATGCTTTATGCGTTATGCGTTATGCGTTATGGGTGATCCGTTATGGGTGATCCGTTATGCGTTAGGCGTTATGGGTTATGGGTTATGCGTTATGCGTTATGCGTTATGAGTTATGCGTTATGCGTTATGCGTTATGCGTTATGCGTTATGCTTTATGCGTTATGCATTATACGTTATGCGTTATGCGTTATGCGTGATGCGTTATGCTTTATGCGTTATGCGTGATGCGTTATGCTTTATACGTTATGCGTTATGCGTTATGCGTTATGCGTTATGCGTTATGCGTTATGCGTTATGCGTTATGCGTTATGCGTTATGCGTTATGCGTTATGCGTTATGCGTTATGCTTTATTCGTTATGCCATATGCGTTATGCGTTATGCGTTATGCGTTATGCGTTATGCGTTATGCGTTATGCGTTATGCGTTATGCGTTATGCGTTATGGTTTATGCGTTATGCGTTATGCGTTATGCGTTATGCGATATGCGTTATGCGTTATGCGTTATGCTTTATGCGTTATGCCATATGCGTTATGCGTTATGCGTTATGCGTTATGCGTTATGCGTTATGCGTTATGCGTTATGCGATATGCGTTATGCGTTATGCGTCATGCGTTATGCGTTATGAGTTATGCGTTATGCAGTAGGCGTTATGCGTTATGCTTTATGCGTTATGCGTTATGCGTAATGCCTTATGCTTATGCGTTATGAGTTATGCGTTATGCGTTATGCGTTATGCGTTATGCGTTATCCGTTATGCGTTATGCGTTATGCGTTATGGTTTATGCGTTATGCGTTATGCGTTATGCGTTATGCGATATGCGTTATGCGTTATGCGTTATGCGTTATGCGTTATGCGTTATGCGTTATGCGTTATGCGTTATGCGTTATGCGTTATGCAGTAGGCGTTATGCGTTATGCTTTATGCGTTATGCGTTATGCGTTATGCCTTATGCTTATGCGTTATGAGTTATGCGTTATACGGTATGCGTTATGCGTTATGCGTTATGCGTTATGCGTTATGCGTTATGCGTTATGCGTTATGCGTTACGCGTTATGCGTTATGCGTTATGCGTTATGCGTTATGCGTTATGCGTTATGCGTTATGCGTTATGCGTTATGCGTTATGCGTTATGCGTTATGCGTTATGCGTTATGCGTTATCCGTTATGCGTTATGCGGTATTCGTTATGCGTTGTGCATTATGCGTCATGCGTTATGCGTTATGCGTTATGCGTTATGCGTTATGCGTTATGCGTTATGCGTTATGCGTTATGAGTTATGCGTTATGCAGTGGGCGTTATGCGTTATACGTGATCCGTTATGCGTTAGGCGATATGCGTTATGCGTTATGCGTTATGCGTTATGCGTTATGCGGTATGCGTTATGCGTTATGCGTTATGCGTTATGAATTATGCGTTATCCGTTATGCGTTATGCGTTGTGCGTTTTACGTTTGCGTTATGCGATATGCGTTATGCGTTATGCGTTATGAGTTATGCGTTATGCGTTATGCGTTATGCGTTATGCGTTATGCGTTATGCGTTATGCGTTATGCGTTATGCGTTATGCGTTATGCGTTATGCGTTATGCGTTATGCGTTATGAGTTATGCGTTATGCAGTAGGCGTTATGCGTTATACGTGATCCGTTATGCGTTGGGCGATATGCGTTATGCGTTATGCGTTATGCTTTATGCGTTATGCGTTATGCGTTATGAGTTATGCGTTATCCGTTATGCGTTATGCGTTGTGCGTTTTACGTTTGCGTTATGCGATATGCGTTATGCGTTATGCGTTATGAGTTATGCGTTATGCGTTATGCGTTATGCGTTATGCGTTATGCGTTATGCGTTATGCGTTATGCGTTATGCGTTATGCGTTATGAATTATGCGTTATGCGTTATGCCTTATGCGTTATGCGTTATGCGTTATGCGTTATGCGTTATGCGTTATGCGTTATGCGTTATGCGTTATGAATTATGCGTTATGCGTTATGCGTTATGCGTTATGCCTTATGCTTATGCGTTATGAGTTATGCGTTATGCGTTATGCGTTATGCGTTATGCGTTATGCGTTGTGCGTTATGCGTTATGCGTTATGAGTTATGCGTTATGCAGTAGGCGTTATGCGTTATACGTGATCCGTTATGCGTTGGGCGATATGCGTTATGCGTTATGCGTTATGCTTTATGCGTTATGCGTTATGCGTTATGAGTTATGCGTTATCCGTTATGCGTTATGCGTTGTGCGTTTTACGTTTGCGTTATGCGATATGCGTTATGCGTTATGCGTTACGCCTTATGCGTTATGCGTTATGAGTCATGCGTTATACGGTATGCGTTATGCGTTATGCGTTATGCGTTATGCGTTATGCGTTATGCGTTATGCGTTATGCGTTATGCGTTATGCGTTATGCGTTATGCGTTATGCGTTATGCTTTATGCGTTATGCATTATACGTTATGCGTTATGCGTTATGCGTGATGCGTTATGCTTTATGCGTTATGCGTGATGCGTTATGCTTTATACGTTATGCGTTATGCGTTATGCGTTATGCGTTATGCGTTATGCGTTATGCGTTATGCTTTATGCGTTATGCCATATGCGTTATGCGTTATGCGTTATGCGATATGCGTTATGCGTTATGCGTTATGAGTTATGCGTTATGCGTTATGCGTTATGCGTTATGCGTTATGCGTTATGCGTTATGCGTTATGCGTTATGCGTTATGCGTTATGCGTTATGCGTTATGCGTTATGCGTTATGCGTTATGCGTTATGCGTTATGCGTTATGCGTTATGCGTTATGCGTTATGCGTTATGCGTTATGAGTTATGAGTTATACGTTATGCCATATGCATTATGCGTTATGCGTTATGCGTTATGCGTTATGCATTATCCGTTATGCGTTATGCGTTATGCGTTATGGTTTATGCGTTATGCGTTATGCGTTATGCGTTATGCATAATGCGGTATACGTTATGTATTATGCGTTATGCGATATGCGTTAAGCGTTAAAAGTTATTCGTTATGCTTTATGCGTTATGCATTATGCGTTATGCGTTATGCGTGATCCGTTATTCGTTAGGCGTTATGCGATTTGTGGTATTCGTTATGCGTTGTGCATTATGCGTTATGCGTTATGCGTTATGCGTTATGCATTGTGCATTATGCGTTATGCGTTATGCGTTATGCGTTATGCGTTATGCAGTATGCGTTATGCGTTATGCGTGATCCGTTATGCGTTAGGCGTTATGCGATTTGCGGTATTCGTTATGCGTTATGCGTTATGAGTTATGCGTTATGCATTATGTGTTATGCGTTATGAGTTATGCTTTATGCAGTAGGCGTTATGGGTTATACGTGATCCGTTATGCGTTAGGCGATATGCGTTATGCGTTATGCGTTATGCGTTATGCGTTATGCGTTATGCGTTATGCGTTATGCGTTGTGCGTTATGCGTTATGCGTTATGCGTTATGCGTTATGCGTTATGCGTTATGCGTTATGCGTTATGCAGTAGGCGTTATGCGTTATACGTGATCCGTTATGCGTTGGGCGATATGCGTTATGCGTTATGCGTTATGCGTTATGCGTTATGCGTTATGCGTTATGCGTTATGCGTTATGCGTTATGCTTTATGCTTTATGCCATATGCGTTATGCGTTATGCGTTATGCGTTATGCGTTATGCGTTATCCGTTATGCGTTATGCGTTATGCGTTATGCGTTATGCGTTATGCGTTATGCGTTATGCGTTATGCGTTATGCGTTATGCGTTATGCGTTATGCGTTATGCGTTATGCGTTATGCGTTATGCGTTATGCGTTATGCGTTATGCGTTATGCGTTATGCGTTATGCGTTATGCGTTATCCGCTATGCGTTATGCGGTATTCGTTATGCGTTGTGCATTATGCGTCATGCGTTATGCGTTATGCGTTATGCGTTATGCGTTATGCGTTATGCGTTATGCGTTATGAGTTATGCGTTATGCAGTAGGCGTTATGCGTTATACGTGATCCGTTATGCGTTAGGCGATATGCGTTATGCGTTATGCGTTATGCGTTATGCGTTATGCGTTATGCGTTATGCGTTATGCGTTATGCGTTATGAGTTATGCTTTATCCGTTATGCGTTATGCGTTGTGCGTTATGCGTTATGCGTTATCCGTTATGCGTTATGCGTTATGCGTTATGGTTTATGCGTTATGCGTTATGCGTTATGCGTTATGCGTTATGCGTTATGCGTTATGCGTTATGCGTTATGCGTTATGCGTTATGCGTTATGCGTTATGCGTCATGCGTTATGCGTTATGCGTTATGAATTATGCGTTATGCGTTATGCGTTATGCGTTATGCCTTATGCTTATGCGTTATGAGTTATGCGTTATGCGTTATGCCTTATGCGTTATGCGTTATGAGTTATGCGTTATACGGTATGCGTTATGCGTTATGCGTTATGCGTTATGCGTTATGCGTTATGCGTTATGCGTTATGCGTTATGCGTTATGCGTTATGCGTTATGCTTTATGCGTTATGCGTTATGCGTTATGGGTGATCCGTTATGGGTGATCCGTTATGCGTTATGCGTTATGGTTTATGCGTTATGCGTTATGCGTTATGCGTTATGCGTTATGCGTTATGCGTTATGCGTTATGCGTTATGCGTTATGCGTTATGCGTTATGCGTTATGCGTTATGCGTTATGCGTTATGCGTTATCCGCTATGCGTTATGCGGTATTCGTTATGCGTTGTGCATTATGCGTCATGCGTTATGCGTTATGCGTTATGAATTATGCGTTATGCGTTATGCGTTATGCGTTATGCGTTATGCGTTATGCGTTATGCGTTATGCGTTATGCGTTATGCTTTATGCTTTATGCCATATGCGTTATGCGTTATGCGTTATGCGTTATGCGTTATGCGTTATCCGTTATGCGTTATGCGTTATGCGTTATGCGTTATGCGTTATGCGTTATGCGTTATGCGTTATGCGTTATGCGTTATGCGTTATGCGTTATGCGTTATGCGTTATGCGTTATGCGTTATGCGTTATGCGTTATGCGTTATGCGTTATGCGTTATGCGTTATGCGTTATGCGTTATCCGCTATGCGTTATGCGGTATTCGTTATGCGTTGTGCATTATGCGTTATGCGTTATGCGTTATGCGTTATGCGTTATGCGTTATGCGTTATGCGTTATGCGTTATGAGTTATGCGTTATGCAGTAGGCGTTATGCGTTATACGTGATCCGTTATGCGTTAGGCGATATGCGTTATGCGTTATGCGTTATGCGTTATGCGTTATGCGTTATGCGTTATGCGTTATGCGTTATGCGTTATGAGTTATGCTTTATCCGTTATGCGTTATGCGTTGTGCGTTATGCGTTATGCGTTATGCGTTATGCGTTATGCGTTATGCGTTATGGTTTATGCGTTATGCGTTATGCGTTATGCGTTATGCGTTATGCGTTATGCGTTATGCGTTATGCGTTATGCGTTATGCGTTATGCGTTATGCGTTATGCGTCATGCGTTATGCGTTATGCGTTATGAATTATGCGTTATGCGTTATGCGTTATGCGTTATGCCTTATGCTTATGCGTTATGAGTTATGCGTTATGCGTTATGCCTTATGCGTTATGCGTTATGAGTTATGCGTTATACGGTATGCGTTATGCGTTATGCGTTATGCGTTATGCGTTATGCGTTATGCGTTATGCGTTATGCGTTATGCGTTATGCGTTATGCGTTATGCTTTATGCGTTATGCGTTATGCGTTATGGGTGATCCGTTATGGGTGATCCGTTATGCGTTAGGCGTTATGGGTTATGGGTTATGCGTTATGCGTTATGCGTTATGAGTTATGCGTTATGCGTTATGCGTTATGCGTTATGCGTTATGCTTTATGCGTTATGCATTATACGTTATGCGTTATGCGTTATGCGTGATGCGTTATGCTTTATGCGTTATGCGTGATGCGTTATGCTTTATACGTTATGCGTTATGCGTTATGCGTTATGCGTTATGCGTTATGCGTTATGCGTTATGCGTTATGCGTTATGCGTTATGCGTTATGCGTTATGCGTTATGCGTTATGCTTTATTCGTTATGCCATATGCGTTATGCGTTATGCGTTATGCGTTATGCGTTATGCGTTATGCGTTATGCGTTATGCGTTATGCGTTATGCGTTATGGTTTATGCGTTATGCGTTATGCGTTATGCGTTATGCGATATGCGTTATGCGTTATGCGTTATGCTTTATGCGTTATGCCATATGCGTTATGCGTTATGCGTTATGCGTTATGCGTTATGCGTTATGCGTTATGCGTTATGCGATATGCGTTATGCGTTATGCGTCATGCGTTATGCGTTATGAGTTATGCGTTATGCAGTAGGCGTTATGCGTTATGCTTTATGCGTTATGCGTTATGCGTAATGCCTTATGCTTATGCGTTATGAGTTATGCGTTATGCGTTATGCGTTATGCGTTATGCGTTATCCGTTATGCGTTATGCGTTATGCGTTATGGTTTATGCGTTATGCGTTATGCGTTATGCGTTATGCGATATGCGTTATGCGTTATGCGTTATGCGATATGCGTTATGCGTTATGCGTCATGCGTTATGCGTTATGAGTTATGCGTTATGCGTTAGGCGTTATGCGTTATGCTTTATGCGTTATGCGTTATGCGTTATGCCTTATGCTTATGCGTTATGAGTTATGCGTTATACGGTATGCGTTATGCGTTATGCGTTATGCGTTATGCGTTATGCGTTATGCGTTATGCGTTATGCGTTACGCGTTATGCGTTATGCGTTATGCGTTATGCGTTATGCGTTATGCGTTATGCGTTATGCGTTATGCGTTATGCGTTATGCGTTATGCGTTATGCGTTATGCGTTATGCGTTATGCGTTATCCGTTATGCGTTATGCGGTATTCGTTATGCGTTGTGCATTATGCGTCATGCGTTATGCGTTATGCGTTATGCGTTATGCGTTATGCGTTATGCGTTATGCGTTATGCGTTATGAGTTATGCGTTATGCAGTGGGCGTTATGCGTTATACGTGATCCGTTATGCGTTAGGCGATATGCGTTATGCGTTATGCGTTATGCGTTATGCGTTATGCGGTATGCGTTATGCGTTATGCGTTATGCGTTATGAATTATGCGTTATCCGTTATGCGTTATGCGTTGTGCGTTTTACGTTTGCGTTATGCGATATGCGTTATGCGTTATGCGTTATGAGTTATGCGTTATGCGTTATGCGTTATGCGTTATGCGTTATGCGTTATGCGTTATGCGTTATGCGTTATGCGTTATGCGTTATGCGTTATGCGTTATGCGTTATGCGTTATGAGTTATGCGTTATGCAGTAGGCGTTATGCGTTATACGTGATCCGTTATGCGTTGGGCGATATGCGTTATGCGTTATGCGTTATGCTTTATGCGTTATGCGTTATGCGTTATGAGTTATGCGTTATCCGTTATGCGTTATGCGTTGTGCGTTTTACGTTTGCGTTATGCGATATGCGTTATGCGTTATGCGTTATGAGTTATGCGTTATGCGTTATGCGTTATGCGTTATGCGTTATGCGTTATGCGTTATGCGTTATGCGTTATGCGTTATGCGTTATGAATTATGCGTTATGCGTTATGCCTTATGCGTTATGCGTTATGCGTTATGCGTTATGCGTTATGCGTTATGCGTTATGCGTTATGAATTATGCGTTATGCGTTATGCGTTATGCGTTATGCCTTATGCTTATGCGTTATGAGTTATGCGTTATGCGTTATGCGTTATGCGTTATGCGTTATGCGTTGTGCGTTATGCGTTATGCGTTATGAGTTATGCGTTATGCAGTAGGCGTTATGCGTTATACGTGATCCGTTATGCGTTGGGCGATATGCGTTATGCGTTATGCGTTATGCTTTATGCGTTATGCGTTATGCGTTATGAGTTATGCGTTATCCGTTATGCGTTATGCGTTGTGCGTTTTACGTTTGCGTTATGCGATATGCGTTATGCGTTATGCGTTACGCCTTATGCGTTATGCGTTATGAGTCATGCGTTATACGGTATGCGTTATGCGTTATGCGTTATGCGTTATGCGTTATGCGTTATGCGTTATGCGTTATGCGTTATGCGTTATGCGTTATGCGTTATGCGTTATGCGTTATGCTTTATGCGTTATGCATTATACGTTATGCGTTATGCGTTATGCGTGATGCGTTATGCTTTATGCGTTATGCGTGATGCGTTATGCTTTATACGTTATGCGTTATGCGTTATGCGTTATGCGTTATGCGTTATGCGTTATGCGTTATGCTTTATGCGTTATGCCATATGCGTTATGCGTTATGCGTTATGCGATATGCGTTATGCGTTATGCGTTATGAGTTATGCGTTATGCGTTATGCGTTATGCGTTATGCGTTATGCGTTATGCGTTATGCGTTATGCGTTATGCGTTATGCGTTATGCGTTATGCGTTATGCGTTATGCGTTATGCGTTATGCGTTATGCGTTATGCGTTATGCGTTATGCGTTATGCGTTATGCGTTATGCGTTATGAGTTATGAGTTATACGTTATGCCTTATGCATTATGCGTTATGCGTTATGCGTTATGCGTTATGCATTATCCGTTATGCGTTATGCGTTATGCGTTATGGTTTATGCGTTATGCGTTATGCGTTATGCGTTATGCATAATGCGGTATACGTTATGTATTATGCGTTATGCGATATGCGTTAAGCGTTAAAAGTTATTCGTTATGCTTTATGCGTTATGCATTATGCGTTATGCGTTATGCGTGATCCGTTATTCGTTAGGCGTTATGCGATTTGTGGTATTCGTTATGCGTTGTGCATTATGCGTTATGCGTTATGCGTTATGCGTTATGCATTGTGCATTATGCGTTATGCGTTATGCGTTATGCGTTATGCGTTATGCAGTATGCGTTATGCGTTATGCGTGATCCGTTATGCGTTAGGCGTTATGCGATTTGCGGTATTCGTTATGCGTTATGCGTTATGAGTTATGCGTTATGCATTATGTGTTATGCGTTATGAGTTATGCTTTATGCAGTAGGCGTTATGGGTTATACGTGATCCGTTATGCGTTAGGCGATATGCGTTATGCGTTATGCGTTATGCGTTATGCGTTATGCGTTATGCGTTATGCGTTATGCGTTGTGCGTTATGCGTTATGCGTTATGCGTTATGCGTTATGCGTTATGCGTTATGCGTTATGCGTTATGCAGTAGGCGTTATGCGTTATACGTGATCCGTTATGCGTTGGGCGATATGCGTTATGCGTTATGCGTTATGCGTTATGCATTATGCGTTATGCGTTATGCGATATGTGTTATGCGTTATGCGTTATGCGTTATGCGTTATGCGTTATGCGTTATGCGTTATGCGTTATGCGTTATGCGTGATCCGTTATGCGTTAGGCGATATGCGTTATGCGTTATGCGTTATGCGTTATGCGTTATGCGTTATGCGTTATGCGTTATGCGTTATGCGTTATGCGTTATGCGTTATGCGTTATGCGTTATGCGTTATGCGTTATGCGTTATGCGTTATGCGTTATGCGTTATGCGTTATGCGTTATGCGTTATGCGTTATGCGTTATGCGTTATGCGTTATGCGTTATGCGTTATGCGTTATGCGTTATGCGTTATGCGTTATGCGTTATGCGTTATGCGTTATGCGTTATGCGTTATGCGTTATGCGTTATGCGTTATGAGTTATGCGTTATGCAGTAGGCGTTATGCGTTATACGTGATCCGTTATGCGTTAGGCGATATGCGTTATGCGTTATGCGTTATGCTTTATGCTTTATGCGTTATGCGTTATGCGTTATGCGTTATGCGTTATGCGTTATGAGTTATGCGTTATGCAGTAGGCGTTATGCGTTATACGTGATCCGTTATGCGTTGGGCGATATGCGCTATGCGTTATGCGTTATGCGTTATGCATTATGCGTTATGCGTTATGCGATATGCGTTATGCGTTATGCGTTATGCGTTATGCGTTATGCGTTATGCGTTATGCGTTATGCGTTATGCGTTATGAGTTATGCGTTATACGGTATGCGTTGCGCATAATGCGTTGTGCGTTATGCGTGATGCGGTATGCGTTATGCGTTATGCGTTATGCGGTATGCGTTATGCGTTATGCGTTATGCGTTATGAATTATGCGTTATCCGTTATGCGTTATGCGTTGTGCGTTTTACGTTTGCGTTATGCGATATGCGTTATGCGTTATGCGTTATGAGTTATGCGTTATGCGTTATGCGTTATGCGTTATGCGTTATGCGTTATGCGTTATGCGTTATGCGTTATGCGTTATGCGTTATGCGTTATGCGTTATGAGTTATGCGTTATGCAGTAGGCGTTATGCGTTATACGTGATCCGTTATGCGTTGGGCGATATGCGTTATGCGTTATGCGTTATGCTTTATGCGTTATGCGTTATGCGTTATGAGTTATGCGTTATCCGTTATGCGTTATGCGTTGTGCGTTTTACGTTTGCGTTATGCGATATGCGTTATGCGTTATGCGTTATGAGTTATGCGTTATGCGTTATGCGTTATGCGTTATGCGTTATGCGTTATGCGTTATGCGTTATGCGTTATGCGTTATGCGTTATGCGTTATGAATTATGCGTTATGCGTTATGCCTTATGCGTTATGCGTTATGCGTTATGCGTTATGCGTTATGCGTTATGCGTTATGCGTTATGAATTATGCGTTATGCGTTATGCGTTATGCGTTATGCCTTATGCTTATGCGTTATGAGTTATGCGTTATGCGTTATGCGTTATGCGTTATGCGTTATGCGTTGTGCGTTATGCGTTATGCGTTATGAGTTATGCGTTATGCAGTAGGCGTTATGCGTTATACGTGATCCGTTATGCGTTGGGCGATATGCGTTATGCGTTATGCGTTATGCTTTATGCGTTATGCGTTATGCGTTATGAGTTATGCGTTATCCGTTATGCGTTATGCGTTGTGCGTTTTACGTTTGCGTTATGCGATATGCGTTATGCGTTATGCGTTACGCCTTATGCGTTATGCGTTATGAGTTATGCGTTATACGGTATGCGTTATGCGTTATGCGTTATGCGTTATGCGTTATGCGTTATGCGTTATGCGTTATGCGTTATGCGTTATGCGTTATGCGTTATGCGTTATGCTTTATGCGTTATGCATTATACGTTATGCGTTATGCGTTATGCGTGATGCGTTATGCTTTATGCGTTATGCGTGATGCGTTATGCTTTATACGTTATGCGTTATGCGTTATGCGTTATGCGTTATGCGTTATGCGTTATGCGTTATGCGTTATGCTTTATGCGTTATGCCATATGCGTTATGCGTTATGCGTTATGCGATATGCGTTATGCGTTATGCGTTATGAGTTATGCGTTATGCGTTATGCGTTATGCGTTATGCGTTATGCGTTATGCGTTATGCGTTATGCGTTATGCGTTATGCGTTATGCGTTATGCGTTATGCGTTATGCGTTATGCGTTATGCGTTATGCGTTATGCGTTATGCGTTATGCGTTATGCGTTATGCGTTATGCGTTATGCGTTATGCGTTATGCGTTATGAGTTATGAGTTATACGTTATGCGATATGCATTATGCGTT
This sequence comes from Lasioglossum morio, assembly GCA_916610235.2. NCBI lineage: Eukaryota > Metazoa > Arthropoda > Insecta > Hymenoptera > Halictidae > Lasioglossum > Lasioglossum morio. The sequence continues at coordinate 1,206,046 of CAKAJA020000151.1, read as the reverse complement.
ATGCGTTATGCGTTATGCGTTATGCTTTATCCGTTATGCGTTATGCGTTATGCGTTATGGTTTATGCGTTATGCGTTATGCGTTATGCGTTATGCATAATGCGGTATACGTTATGTATTATGCGTTATGCGATATGCGTTAAGCGTTAAAAGTTATTCGTTATGCTTTATGCGTTATGCATTATGCGTTATGCGTTATGCGTGATCCGTTATTCGTTAGGCGTTATGCGATTTGTGGTATTCGTTATGCGTTGTGCATTATGCGTTATGCGTTATGCGTTATGCGTTATGCGTTGTGCATTATGCGTTATGCGTTATGCGTTATGCGTTATGCGTTATGCAGTATGCGTTATGCGTTATGCGTGATCCGTTATGCGTTAGGCGTTATGCGATTTGCGGTATTCGTTATGCGTTATGCGTTATGAGTTATGCGTTATGCATTATGCGTTATGCGTTATGAGTTATGCTTTATGCAGTAGGCGTTATGGGTTATACGTGATCCGTTATGCGTTAGGCGATATGCGTTATGCGTTATGCGTTATGCGTTATGCGTTATGCGTTATGCGTTATGCGTTATGCGTTGTGCGTTATGCGTTATGCGTTATGCGTTATGCGTTATGCGTTATGCGTTATGCGTTATGCGTTATGCGTTATGCAGTAGGCGTTATGCGTTATACGTGATCCGTTATGCGTTGGGCGATATGCGTTATGCGTTATGCGTTATGCGTTATGCATTATGCGTTATGCGTTATGCGATATGTGTTATGCGTTATGCGTTATGCGTTATGCGTTATGCGTTATGCGTTATGCGTTATGCGTTATGCGTTATGCGTGATCCGTTATGCGTTAGGCGATATGCGTTATGCGTTATGCGTTATGCGTTATGCGTTATGCGTTATGCGTTATGCGTTATGCGTTATGCGTTATGCGTTATGCGTTATGCGTTATGCGTTATGCGTTATGCGTTATGCGTTATGCGTTATGCGTTATGCGTTATGCGTTATGCGTTATGCGTTATGCGTTATGCGTTATGCGTTATGCGTTATGCGTTATGCGTTATGCGTTATGCGTTATGCGTTATGCGTTATGCGTTATGCGTTATGCGTTATGCGTTATGCGTTATGCGTTATGCGTTATGAGTTATGCGTTATGCAGTAGGCGTTATGCGTTATACGTGATCCGTTATGCGTTAGGCGATATGCGTTATGCGTTATGCGTTATGCTTTATGCTTTATGCGTTATGCGTTATGCGTTATGCGTTATGCGTTATGCGTTATGCGTTATGAGTTATGCGTTATGCAGTAGGCGTTATGCGTTATACGTGATCCGTTATGCGTTGGGCGATATGCGCTATGCGTTATGCGTTATGCGTTATGCATTATGCGTTATGCGTTATGCGATATGCGTTATGCGTTATGCGTTATGCGTTATGCGTTATGCGTTATGCGTTATGCCTTATGCTTATGCGTTATGAGTTATGCGTTATGCGTTATGCGTTATGCGTTATCCGTTATGCGTTATGCGTTATGCGTTATGGTTTATGCGTTATGCGTTATGCGTTATGCGTTATGCGATATGCGTTATGCGTTATGCGTTATGCGATATGCGTTATGAGTTTCCGGTATTCGTTATGCGTTGTGCATTATGCGTTATGCATTTTGCGTTATGTGTAATGCGTTATGCGTTATGCGTTATGAGTTATGAGTTATACGTTATGCGTTAAGCGTTATGCGTTATGCTTTATGCGTTATGCGTGATCCGTTATGCGTTAGGCGTTATGCTTTTTGCGTTATGCGATATGCGTTATGCGTTATGCGTTATGCGATATGCGTTATGAGTTTCCGGTATTCGTTATGCGTTGTGCATTATGCGTTATGCATTTTGCGTTATGTGTAATGGTTTATGCGTTATGCGTTATGCGTTATGCGTTATGCGTTATGCGTTATGAGTTATGCGTTATACGGTATGCGTTGCGCATAATGCGTTGTGCGTTATGCGTGATGCGGTATGCTTTATGCGTTATGCGTTATGCGTTATGCTTTATGCGTTATGCGTTATGCGTTATGAGTTATGCGTTATCCGTTATGCGTTATGCGTTGTGCGTTTTACGTTTGCGTTATGCGTTATGCGTTATGCGTTATTTGTTATGCCTTATGCGTTATGCGTTATGAGTTATGCGTTATACGGTATGCGTTATACGTTATGCGTTATGCGTTATGCGTTATGCGTTATGCGTTATGCGTTATGGGTTATGCGTTATGCGTTATGCGTTATGCGTTATGCGTTATGCGTTATGCGTTATGCGTTATGCGTTATGCGGTATGCGTTATGCGTTATGCGTTATGCGTTATGCGTTATGCGTTATGCGTTATGCGTTATGCGTTATGCGTTATGCGTTATGCGTTATGCGTTATGCGTCATGCGTTATGCGTTATGAGTTATGCGTTATGCAGTAGGCGTTATGCGTTATGCTTTATGCGTTATGCGTTATGCGTTATGCGTTATGCGTTATGCTTTATGCTTTATGCGTTATGCGTTATGCGTTATGCGTTATGCGTTATGCGTTATGCGTTATGCGTTATGCGTTATGCATTATGCGTTATGCGTTACGCGATATGCGTTATGCGTTATGCGTTATGCGTTATGCGTTATGCGTTATGCGTTATGCGTTATGCGTTATGCGTTATGCGTTATGCGTTATGCGTTATGCTTTATGCGTTATGCGTGATCCGTTATGCGTTAGGCGTTATGCTTTTTGCGGTATTCGTTATGCGTTGTGCATTATGCGTTATGCGTTATGCGTTATGAATTATGCGTTCTGCGTTATGCGTTATGCGTTATGCGTTATGCGTTATGCGTTATTCGTTATGGGTTATGCGTTATGCGTTATGCGTTATGCGTTATGCGTTATGCGTTATGCGTTATGCGTTATGCGTTATGCGTTATGCGTTATGCGTTATGAGTTATGCGTTATCCGTTATGCGTTATGCGTTGTGCGTTTTACGTTTGCGTTATGCGATATGCGTTATGCGTTATGCGTTATGAGTTATGCGTTATGCGTTATGCGTTATGAGATATGCGTTATCCGTTATGCGTTATGCGTTGTGCGTTTTACGCTTGCGTTATGCGATATGCGTTATGCGTTATGCGTTATGAGTTATGCGTTATGCGTTATGCGTTATGCGTTATGCGTTATGCGTTATGCGTTATGCGTTATGCGTTATGCGTTATGCGTTATGCGTTATGCGTTATGCGTTATGCGTTATGCGTTATGCGTTATGCGTTATGCGTTATGCGTTATCCGTTATGCGTTATGCGTTATGCGTTATGGTTTATGCGTTATGCGTTATGCGTTATGCGTTATGCGATATGCGTTATGCGTTATGCGTTATGCGATATGCGTTATGAGTTTCCGGTATTCGTTATGCGTTGTGCATTATGCGTTATGCATTTTGCGTAATGTGTTATGCGTTATGCGTTATGCGTTATGAGTTATGCGTTATGCGTTATGCGTTATGCGTTATGCGTTATGCGTTATGCGATATGCGTTATGCGTTATGGGTTATGCTTTATGCGTTATGCCATATGCGTTATGCGTTATGCGTTATGCGTTATGCGTTATGCGATATGCGTTATGCGTTATGCGTCATGCGTTATGCGTTATGAGTTATGCGTTATGCAGTAGGCGTTATGCGTTATGCTTTATGCGTTATGCGTTATGCGTTATGCCTTATGCTTATGCGTTATGAGTTATGCGTTATGCGTTATGCGTTATGCGTTATGCGTTATCCGTTATGCGTTATGCGTTATGCGTTATGGTTTATGCGTTATGCGTTATGCGTTATGCGTTATGCGTTATGCGTTATGCGTTATGCGTTATGCGTTATGCGTTATGCGTTATGAGTTATGCGTTATGCAGTAGGCGTTATGCGTTATACGTGATCCGTTATGCGTTGGGCGATATGCGTTATGCGTTATGCGTTATGCTTTATGCGTTATGCGTTATGCGTTATGCGTTATGAGTTATGCGTTATCCGTTATGCGTTATGCGTTGTGCGTTTTACGTTTGCGTTATGCGATATGCGTTATGCGTTATGCGTTATGAGTTATGCGTTATGCGTTATGTGTTATGCGTTATGCGTTATGCGTTATGCGTTATGCGTTATGCGTTATGCGTTATGCGTTATGCGTTATGCGTTATGCGTTATGCGTTATGCGTTATGCGTTATGCGTTATGCGTTATGCGTTATGCCTTATGCTTATGCGTTATGAGTTATGCGTTATGCGTTATGCGTTATGCGTTATCCGTTATGCGTTATGCGTTATGGTTTATGCGTTATGCGTTATGCGTTATGCGTTATGCGATATGCGTTATGCGTTATGCGATATGCGATATGCGTTATGAGTTTCCGGTATTCGTTATGCGTTGTGCATTATGCGTTATGCATTTTGCGTTATGTGTTATGCGTTATGCGTTATGCGTTATGAGTTATGAGTTATGAGTTATACGTTATGCGTTAAGCGTTATGCGTTATGCTTTATGCGTTATGCGTGATCCGTTATGCGTTAGGCGTTATGCTTTTTGCGGTATTCGTTATGCGTTGTGCATTATGCGTTATGCGTTATGCGTTATGAATTATGCGTTCTGCGTTATGCGTTATGCGTTATGCGTTATGCGTTATGCGTTATTCGTTATGGGTTATGCGTTATGCGTAATGCGTTATGCGTTATGCGTTATGCGTTATGCGTTATGCGTTATGCGTTATGCGTTATGCGTTATGCGTTATGCGTTATGCGTTATGCGTTATGCGTTATGCGTTATGCGTTATGCGTTATGCGTTATGCGTTATGCGTTATGCGTTATGCGTTATGCTTTATGCGTTATGCGTGATCCGTTATGCGTTAGGCGTTATGCTTTTTGCGGTATTCGTTATGCGTTGTGCATTATGCGTTATGCGTTATGCGTTATGAATTATGCGTTCTGCGTTATGCGTTATGCGTTATGCGTTATGCGTTATGCGTTATTCGTTATGGGTTATGCGTTATGCGTTATGCGTTATGCGTTATGCGTTATGCGTTATGCGTTATGCGTTATGCGTTATGCGTTATGAGTTATGCGTTATCCGTTATGCGTTATGCGTTGTGCGTTTTACGTTTGCGTTATGCGATATGCGTTATGCGTTATGCGTTATGAGTTATGCGTTATGCGTTATGCGTTATGAGATATGCGTTATCCGTTATGCGTTATGCGTTGTGCGTTTTACGTTTGCGTTATGCGATATGCGTTATGCGTTATGCGTTATGAGTTATGCGTTATGCGTTATGCGTTATGCGTTATGCGTTATGCGTTATGCGTTATGCGTTATGCGTTATGCGTTATGCGTTATGCGTTATGCGTTATGCGTTATGCGTTATGCGTTATGCGTTATGCGTTATGCGTTATCCGTTATGCGTTATGCGTTATGCGTTATGGTTTATGCGTTATGCGTTATGCGTTATGCGTTATGCGATATGCGTTATGCGTTATGCGTTATGCGATATGCGTTATGAGTTTCCGGTATTCGTTATGCGTTGTGCATTATGCTTTATGCATTTTGCGTAATGTGTTATGCGTTATGCGTTATGCGTTATGAGTTATGCGTTATGCGTTATGCGTTATGCGTTATGCGTTATGCGTTATGCGATATGCGTTATGCGTTATGGGTTATGCTTTATGCGTTATGCCATATGCGTTATGCGTTATGCGTTATGCGTTATGCGTTATGCGATATGCGTTATGCGTTATGCGTCATGCGTTATGCGTTATGAGTTATGCGTTATGCAGTAGGCGTTATGCGTTATGCTTTATGCGTTATGCGTTATGCGTTATGCCTTATGCTTATGCGTTATGAGTTATGCGTTATGCGTTATGCGTTATGCGTTATGCGTTATCCGTTATGCGTTATGCGTTATGCGTTATGGTTTATGCGTTATGCGTTATGCGTTATGCGTTATGCGATATGCGTTATGCGTTATGCGTTATGCGATATGCGTTATGCGTTATGCGTCATGCGTTATGCGTTATGAGTTATGCGTTATGCAGTAGGCGTTATGCGTTATGCTTTATGCGTTATGCGTTATGCGTTATGCCTTATGCTTATGCGTTATGAGTTATGCGTTATACGGTATGCGTTATGCGTTATGCGTTATGCGTTATGCGTTATGCGTTATGCGTTACGCGTTATGCGTTATGCGTTATGCGTTATGCGTTATGCGTTATGCGTTATGCGTTATGCGTTATGCGTTATGCGTTATGCGTTATGCGTTATGCGTTATGCGTTATGCGTTATGCGTTATGCGTTATGCGTTATGCGTTATGCGTTTTCCGTTATGCGTTATGCGGTATTCGTTATGCGTTATGCATTATGCGGTATGCGTTATGCGTTATGCGTTATGCGTTATGCGTTATGCGTTATGCGTTATGCGTTATGCGTTATGCGTTATGCGTTATGCGTTATGCGTTATGCGTTATGCGTTATGCGTTATGCGTTATGCGTTATGCGTTATGCGTTATGCGTTATGCGTTATGCGTTCTGCGTTATGCGTTATGCGTTATGCGTTATGCGTTATGCGTTATGCGTTATGCCTTATGCTTATGCGTTATGAGTTATGCGTTATGCGTTATGCGTTATGCGTTATCCGTTATGCGTTATGCGTTATGCGTTATGGTTTATGCGTTATGCGTTATGCGTTATGCGTTATGCGTTATGCGTTATGCGTTATGCGTTATGCGATATGCGTTATGAGTTTCCGGTATTCGTTATGCGTTGTGCATTATGCGTTATGCATTTTGCGTTATGTGTAATGCGTTATGCGTTATGCGTTATGAGTTATGAGTTATACGTTATGCGTTAAGCGTTATGCGTTATGCTTTATGCGTTATGCGTGATCCGTTATGCGTTAGGCGTTATGCTTTTTGCGGTATTCGTTATGCGTTGTGCATTATGCGTTATGCGTTATGCGTTATGAATTATGCGTTCTGCGTTATGCGTTATGCGTTATGCGTTATGCGTTATGCGTTATTCGTTATGGGTTATGCGTTATGCGTTATGCGTTATGCGTTATGCGTTATGCGTTATGCGTTATGCGTTATGCGTTATGCGTTATGCGTTATGCGTTATGCGTTATGCGTTATGCGTTATGCGTTATGCGTTATGCGTTATGCGTTATGTGTTATGCGTTATGCGTTATGCGTTATGCGTTATGCGTTATGCGTTATGCGTTATGCGTTATGCGTTATGCGTTATGCGTTATGCGTTATGCGTTATGCGTTATGAGTTATGCGTTATGCAGTAGGCGTTATGCGTTATACGTGATCCGTTATGCGTTGGGCGATATGCGTTATGCGTTATGCGTTATGCTTTATGCGTTATGCGTTATGCGTTATGAGTTATGCGTTATCCGTTATGCGTTGTGCGTTTTACGTTTGCGTTATGCGATATGCGTTATGCGTTATGCGTTATGAGTTATGCGTTATGCGTTATGCGTTATGCGTTATGCGTTATGCGTTATGCGTTATGCGTTATGCGTTATGCGTTATGCGTTATGCGTTATGCGTTATGCGTTATGCGTTATGCGTTATGCCTTATGCTTATGCGTTATGAGTTATGCGTTATGCGTTATGCGTTATGCGTTATCCGTTATGCGTTATGCGTTATGCGTTATGGTTTATGCGTTATGCGTTATGCGTTATGCGTTATGCGTTATGCTTTATGCGTTATGCGTTATGCGTTATGCGTTATGCGTTATGCGTTATGCGTTATGCGTTATGCCTTATGCGTTATGCGTTATGAGTTATGCGTTATACGGTATGCGTTATGCGTTATGCGTTATGCGTTATGCGTTATGCGTTATGCGTTATGCGTTATGCTTTATGCGTTATGCGTGATCCGTTATGCGTTAGGCGTTATGCTTTTTGCGGTATTCGTTATGCGTTGTGCATTATGCGTTATGCGTTATGCGTTATGAATTATGCGTTATGCGTTATGCGTTATGCGTTATGCGTTATGCGTTATGCGTTATTCGTTATGGGTTATGCGTTATGCGTTATGCGTTATGCGTTATGCGTTATGCGTTATGCGTTATGCGTTATGCGTTATGCGTTATGCGTTATGCGTTATGAGTTATGCGTTATCCGTTATGCGTTATGCGTTGTGCGTTTTACGTTTGCGTTATGCGATATGCGTTATGCGTTATGCGTTATGAGTTATGCGTTATGCGTTATGCGTTATGAGATATGCGTTATCCGTTATGCGTTATGCGTTGTGCGTTTTACGTTTGCGTTATGCGATATGCGTTATGCGTTATGCGTTATGAGTTATGCGTTATGCGTTATGCGTTATGCGTTATGCGTTATGCGTTATGCGTTATGCGTTATGCGTTATGCGTTATGCGTTATGCGTTATGCGTTATGCGTTATGCGTTATGCGTTATGCGTTATGCGTTATGCGTTATGCTTTATGCGTTATGCGTTATCCGTTATGCGTTATGCGTTATGCGTTATGGTTTATGCGTTATGCGTTATGCGTTATGCGTTATGCGATATGCGTTATGCGTTATGCAGTAGGCGTTATGCGTTATACGTGATCCGTTATGCGTTGGGCGATATGCGTTATGCGTTATGCGTTATGCTTTATGCGTTATGCGTTATGCGTTATGAGTTATGCGTTATCCGTTATGCGTTATGCGTTGTGCGTTTTACGTTTGCGTTATGCGATATGCGTTATGCGTTATGCGTTATGAGTTATGCGTTATGCGTTATGCGTTATGCGTTATGCGTTATGCGTTATGCGTTATGCGTTATGCGTTATGCGTTATGCGTTATGCGTTATGCGTTATGCGTTATGCGTTATGCGTTATGCGTTATGAGTTATGCGTTATGCAGTAGGCGTTATGCGTTATACGTGATCCGTTATGCGTTGGGCCATATGCGTTATGCGTTATGCGTTATGCGTTATGCATTATGCGTTATGCGTTATGCGATATGCGTTATGCGTTATGCGTTATGCGTTATGCGTTATGCGTTATGCGGTATGCGTTATGCGTTATGCGTTATGCGTTATGCGTTATGCGTTATGCGTTATGCGTTATGCGTTATGCGTTATGCGTTATGAGTTATGCGTTATGCAGTAGGCGTTATGCGTTATACGTGATCCGTTATGCGTTGGGCGATATGCGTTATGCGTTATGCGTTATGCGTTATGCTTTATGCGTTATGCGTTATGCGTTATGAGTTATGCGTTATCCGTTATGCGTTATGCGTTGTGCGTTTTACGTTTGCGTTATGCGATATGCGTTATGCGTTATGCGTTATGAGTTATGCGTTATGCGTTATGCGTTATGCGTTATGCGTTATGCGTTATGCGTTATGCGTTATGCGTTATGCGTTATGCGTTATGCGTTATGCGTTATGCGTTATGCGTTATGCGTTATGCGTTATGCGTTATGCGTTATGCGTTATGCGTGATCCGTTATGCGTTAGGCGATATGCGTTATGCGTTATGCGTTATGCGTTATGCGTTATGCGTTATGCGTTATGCGTTATGCGTTATGCGTTATGCGTTATGCGTTATGCGTTATGCCTTATGCGTTATGCGTTATGAGTTATGCGTTATACGGTATGCGTTATGCGTTATGCGTTATGCGTTATGAGTTATGCGTTATGCAGTAGGCGTTATGCGTTATACGTGATCCGTTATGCGTTGGGCGATATGCGTTATGCGTTATGCGTTATGCTTTATGCGTTATGCGTTATGCGTTATGAGTTATGCGTTATCCGTTATGCGTTGTGCGTTTTACGTTTGCGTTATGCGATATGCGTTATGCGTTATGCGTTATGAGTTATGCGTTATGCGTTATGCGTTATGCGTTATGCGTTATGCGTTATGCGTTATGCGTTATGCGTTATGCGTTATGCGTTATGCGTTATGCGTTATGCGTTATGCGTTATGCGTTATGCGTTATGCGTTATGCCTTATGCTTATGCGTTATGAGTTATGCGTTATGCGTTATGCGTTATGCGTTATCCGTTATGCGTTATGCGTTATGCGTTATGGTTTATGCGTTATGCGTTATGCGTTATGCGTTATGCGTTATGCTTTATGCGTTATGCGTTATGCGTTATGCGTTATGCGTTATGCGTTATGCGTTATGCGTTATGCCTTATGCGTTATGCGTTATGAGTTATGCGTTATACGGTATGCGTTATGCGTTATGTGTTATGCGTTATGCGTTATGCGTTATGCGTTATGCTTTATGCGTTATGCGTGATCCGTTATGCGTTAGGCGTTATGCTTTTTGCGGTATTCGTTATGCGTTGTGCATTATGCGTTATGCGTTATGCGTTATGAATTATGCGTTCTGCGTTATGCGTTATGCGTTATGCGTTATGCGTTATTCGTTATGGGTTATGCGTTATGCGTTATGCGTTATGCGTTATGCGTTATGCGTTATGCGTTATGCGTTATGCGTTATGCGTTATGCGTTATGAGTTATGCGTTATCCGTTATGCGTTATGCGTTGTGCGTTTTACGTTTGCGTTATGCGATATGCGTTATGCGTTATGCGTTATGAGTTATGCGTTATGCGTTATGCGTTATGCGTTATGCGTTATGCGTTATGCGTTATGCGTTATGCGTTATGCGTTATGCGTTATGCGTTATGCGTTATGCTTTATGCGTTATGCGTTATCCGTTATGCGTTATGCGTTATGCGTTATGGTTTATGCGTTATGCGTTATGCGTTTTGCGTTATGCGATATGCGTTATGCGTTATGCGTTATGCGATATGCGTTATGAGTTATGCGTTATGCGTTATGCGTTATGCGTTATGCGTTATGCGTTATGCGTTATGCGTTATGCGTTATGCGTTATGCGTTATGCGTTATGCGTTATGCGTTATGCGTTATGCGTTATCCGTTATGCGTTATGCGTTATGCGTTATGGTTTATGCGTTATGCGTTATGCGTTTTGCGTTATGCGATATGCGTTATGCGTTATGCGTTATGCGATATGCGTTATGAGTTTCCGGTATTCGTTATGCGTTGTGCATTATGCGTTATGCATTTTGCGTAATGTGTTATGCGTTATGCGTTATGCGTTATGAGTTATGAGTTATACGTTATGCGTTAAGCGTTATGCGTTATGCTTTATGCGTTATGCGTGATCCGTTATGCGTTAGGCGTTATGCTTTTTGCGGTATTCGTTATGCGTTATGCGTTATGCGTTATGCGTTATGCGTTATGAGTTATGCGTTATGCAGTAGGCGTTATGCGTTATACGTGATCCGTTATGCGTTGGGCGATATGCGTTATGCGTTATGCGTTATGCTTTATGCGTTATGCGTTATGCGTTATGAGTTATGCGTTATCCGTTATGCGTTATGCGTTGTGCGTTTTACGTTTGCGTTATGCGATATGCGTTATGCGTTATGCGTTATGAGTTATGCGTTATGCGTTATGCGTTATGCGTTATGCGTTATGCGTTATGCGTTATGCGTTATGCGTTATGCGTTATGCGTTATGCGTTATGCGTTATGCGTTATGCGTTATGCGTTATGCGTTATGCGTTATGCGTTATGAGTTATGCGTTATGCAGTAGGCGTTATGCGTTATACGTGATCCGTTATGCGTTGGGCCATATGCGTTATGCGTTATGCGTTATGCGTTATGCATTATGCGTTATGCGTTATGCGATATGCGTTATGCGTTATGCGTTATGCGTTATGCGTTATGCGTTATGCGGTATGCGTTATGCGTTATGCGTTATGCGTTATGCGTTATGCGTTATGCGTTATGCGTTATGCGTTATGCGTTATGCGTTATGAGTTATGCGTTATGCAGTAGGCGTTATGCGTTATACGTGATCCGTTATGCGTTGGGCGATATGCGTTATGCGTTATGCGTTATGCGTTATGCTTTATGCGTTATGCGTTATGCGTTATGAGTTATGCGTTATCCGTTATGCGTTATGCGTTGTGCGTTTTACGTTTGCGTTATGCGATATGCGTTATGCGTTATGCGTTATGAGTTATGCGTTATGCGTTATGCGTTATGCGTTATGCGTTATGCGTTATGCGTTATGCGTTATGCGTTATGCGTTATGCGTTATGCGTTATGCGTTATGCGTTATGCGTTATGCGTTATGCGTTATGCGTTATGCGTTATGCGTGATCCGTTATGCGTTAGGCGATATGCGTTATGCGTTATGCGTTATGCGTTATGCGTTATGCGTTATGCGTTATGCGTTATGCGTTATGAGTTATGCGTTATGCAGTAGGCGTTATGCGTTATACGTGATCCGTTATGCGTTGGGCCATATGCGTTATGCGTTATGCGTTATGCGTTATGCATTATGCGTTATGCGTTATGCGATATGCGTTATGCGTTATGCGTTATGCGTTATGCGTTATGCGTTATGCGGTATGCGTTATGCGTTATGCGTTATGCGTTATGCGTTATGCGTTATGCGTTATGCGTTATGCGTTATGCGTTATGCGTTATGAGTTATGCGTTATGCAGTAGGCGTTATGCGTTATACGTGATCCGTTATGCGTTGGGCGATATGCGTTATGCGTTATGCGTTATGCGTTATGCTTTATGCGTTATGCGTTATGCGTTATGAGTTATGCGTTATCCGTTATGCGTTATGCGTTGTGCGTTTTACGTTTGCGTTATGCGATATGCGTTATGCGTTATGCGTTATGAGTTATGCGTTATGCGTTATGCGTTATGCGTTATGCGTTATGCGTTATGCGTTATGCGTTATGCGTTATGCGTTATGCGTTATGCGTTATGCGTTATGCGTTATGCGTTATGCGTTATGCGTTATGCGTGATCCGTTATGCGTTAGGCGATATGCGTTATGCGTTATGCGTTATGCGTTATGCGTTATGCGTTATGCGTTATGCGTTATGCGTTATGCGTTATGCGTTATGCGTTATGCCTTATGCGTTATGCGTTATGAGTTATGCGTTATACGGTATGCGTTATGCGTTATGCGTTATGCGTTATGCGTTATGCGTTATGCGTTATGCGTTATGCGTTATGCGTTATGCGTTATGCGTTATGCGTTATGGTTTATGCGTTATGCGTTATGCGTTATGCGTTATGCGATATGCGTTATGCGTTATGGGTTATGCTTTATGCGTTATGCCATATGCGTTATGCGTTATGCGTTATGCGTTATGCGTTATGCGATATGCGTTATGCGTTATGCGTCATGCGTTATGCGTTATGAGTTATGCGTTATGCAGTAGGCGTTATGCGTTATGCTTTATGCGTTATGCGTTATGCGTTATGCCTTATGCTTATGCGTTATGAGTTATGCGTTATGCGTTATGCGTTATGCGTTATGCGTTATGCGTTATGCGTTATGCGTTATGCGTTATGGTTTATGCGTTATGCGTTATGCGTTATGCGTTATGCGATATGCGTTATGCGTTATGCGTTATGCGATATGCGTTATGCGTTATGCGTCATGCGTTATGCGTTATGAGTTATGCGTTATGCAGTAGGCGTTATGCGTTATGCTTTATGCGTTATGCGTTATGCGTTATGCCTTATGCTTATGCGTTATGAGTTATGCGTTATACGGTATGCGTTATGCGTTATGCGTTATGCGTTATGCGTTATGCGTTATGCGTTACGCGTTATGCGTTATGCGTTATGCGTTATGCGTTATGCGTTATGCGTTATGCGTTATGCGTTATGCGTTGTCACGCCGTGTCTCGGCGGGGGTTGGAAAACCCCCGAAAAGAACGACTCCGGGCTTTTATGGCGCTGAGACCGGGCCACGTGCAGCCGTATGCACGGGGTCCGCCCGGGACTAAGCAAGGCCGCGAAAAATCTAAGACCCACGGAACGGATTTTGTTCGGGCGCCAGGCACCGCAAGGATGCCACGCGAAACGCGATGAACTTCTCGTGCACGGAGAAGCCGGGCACGAGCGTCGGATTTTCGAAACGCGATTCGAAACGCGAACGCAATGGGTCCAGGAGGTTCGAGCACGGAAAGGACGGGGACGGCCCTTACGGCAGGGCGGATCTCACAGGGTTCGAGAAATAGCGACAAGTTTGGTCTCGAGTGGAAATTTATTTCCTTGTCAGGTGGTACAGAGTACGGTCACGTGACCGCAACCCGAGAGCCCGCGCTCTTTATACACTTTGGCGGACGGTAGATCGGTCGCAGCGCGTTTGTCGAATTCTCTCATCGCGCGTAAGCGTACGGATGACCGGTACGAAATACAATTTGAATTTCCCGACGAACGGGATCGCGCGAGGCGCAGATGGACGGCGCGGTACAGGACTGTCGCGATAGCTTTCGCACGTTAAACGCTCGCGAGGTTGTTATCTACGCTACCAGATTCAAGAGGACTTCGAAACATCGAAAGACGACTATTCTCGCGACACGCGATTCCTCCGAAGAAGCTTCCGTTAACCCGACGCAAGGGAACACTCTCTAGACGCGAAGAAAATGCTCAAAGTGCTCTCGAGAGCACGAGCCGACGGCACGAGACGCAGGACGTCTCGGCACACGCGAAATTTCGAGGACGGAACGGCGACCGTTCGTCCTCGCGCAAAATCTATCGAGCCAAATCGCTACCGACAAATACGAAGAAGATCACTGTGCGACTCACCGTTATTGTTCGTAATCGAGGGGGTTTTCTCTATCGATTCGTCCCTTCCATTAATCGGGCTCCTCAGCCGGACCGGTCGGAGCGAAGTCGCCAACCTCCACTCGCCCGAAAAATACTTGAACGGCCGCGAGACCGAGGTTCTCTCTTACGAGAGGCGCGAAGATGTCGATCGCACAAACAATTCGCGAGGGCCGCTGACGGTTACGCAAGATTTTGGGGTGCCCTTCGTGAGAGCGCTAACGCGACAGTGATCTTTCGCTATCGACAACTAGTCGCATCGATTCTTGTTCCCCCCACCCGAACCTTGCCGAATTTTCCCGAAGACGAACGTCAACCGCGCTCGACGCTTACATAACAGGGACGTCTCGACGATGGTCCTTGGGCCCCGGACCGTAATCGCGAAAACTTCTCGACCCTTCCTGGGTCGAGGGAGGCCACTGCCTCTTGGACTATCGTTGGCACCATCCTCGCTGGAACCCCAATTCTTTAGCGGGACGAGACGCTGTCGGGAACGCGAAATGATGCCTCGGCATCTTGTGGGGTTCCTCCCCTTCAGCGCCTCCTGGTTGAGTGACCGGGTGCCTTCGACGCCATACTTTTGCCCGAGCTCGGGGCTTCGCAAACGTTGGCCATGGTTCTCGTCGTACGCCTCCTGTATGTTCGGCATCCTTTCTCCGGGAATTTCGGAGGTCGAGGTTCCGTTTCCGGGTCTGTTCTTCGGCCCTGGAACTTGCCGTTCTCGGCATGTACGCTAGATGTCAGTACGTTAACTATTGGTTTTCGGAAGTTCTTCGGGGAGCGCTCTTGAATCTGTTAATTCTCGGTCTCGCGGTTCATTGTATCTTGGTCCGGTCCTTCGTTAATCGCAGACGTTACGCGAAATTAACGACAAAAGTGACGTCGCAAAAGTTGCAACGTCACAACTCCCCCCCCCTTAAAGTGGACCGGACCAACACGGTTTCGTCGACACTGTGATCTTTGGCTCGATTAACAAGAGAGCGTTCCCTTCGGAAGTCATCCTTTACATCTGAGGAACCTTCACCAGGAGACAGACACACCCACGATTTCAACCCACACCTGTTTCCTGATAATTGTGCAATAACTCGAAACAACCAAATTAATGTACGGTTTTCGGTTTTCGTCCGAAATTCAAAAACGCGGATGACGCTTGCAGCTCGGTGTGGTAGGCCGTATTATACTCGAAGCGAATTTGGGAGATGCTCGCATCCCACTCGCGATAGTCTCTCTCGAGATACGCTACGATCATGGTTTTTAGCACACGGTTGACTCGTTTCTTTTCCGCAACCGTTTGGGTCTACAGGCCGCAACACCGTTTGCCCCTGTGCCCCGAATGTGATTTCATGTGCGGACGTGACGCGAAGTACCATGTCGCTCGATGGTATTCGATGACGATATCGATTTGTTCTTTTACGCAATTCTCAACAATATTGAATTGACCGAATTATCGAGGACGTACACGAAAACTTCACGCGTTAGATCCTTTATTTTCAGCCGAAACTGAACGTGCTCGACGGCGTGATCGATTGCCCCGGTGGTCAGAAGAAAATATCACGGTTCTGCGGCTTCTGTAATTTCTACCGTACCTGTTACCAATTCGATGGTTTCGCGACTCACGAACGGAAATGCAGAATCCGAATCTGTTAGCGCGTGGACGATTTTATCTCTTATTTTCACGCTCCCGATAAGAAGTGCGTGTTTCGCGACGAGAGCGGATTCAAGATCTTTATTCGCTACGCGAGTCGAAATTAAGGAGTACGAGGTCGTTCCGGCTCCTTTGAGCGGCTTCGTTGCGCATTTCGTTCGTAAAACACAACGGACGAAAATTTTCGCGTCGTTATGCCGGGTTCCCCATAACGATAACGGTGGAGTCGCGGCTCCTTTGGACAGTCTCGCGACCGGTGTCCCTCTTGGCCACGGTTCCAAAACGTGTTGCTCGCCACCGATTGACAGTTCGGCGACGAGATAGCTCGGCTTTCCCCGGTGGCGGTCGGGCGGTCTCGGTTCGTCGCTTCCCGGAAGCGGCTGATCGGCTGCACGACTCTTCGTTCGATCGTGAGGGGTTCGCGGCCATCGAAAATCGCTTTTCTGACTCGTACCAGTCGACTTTTCTTTATTCTACTTTTTATAAAGGTTCGCGTTGTAAGCGAACTCTTTATTCGCTAAATAGGGCGATTGATATAACTCCACACTTCGCGGTGTCGTATATCTTTCCCCTTCGCGTAGCTGTTCTTCGAGCTCTAAAACCGATGTTACGAGCGCGCGGGATATTACAGCACGCAATTCGTCTCTCGCGCCCCAATAGATTCGATCTATTTTCTTTTGTTCTGACCACGGGGTTTTCGAACGCGCGAGCATCGCTTTCATGTTCGCAAGATAATCTCGCACCGGCTCGTCCGGACCTTGCTTTCGTACGCGTAGATCGTGCTCTAATAATTCCTGGTAATCAGGATCCCGAAAATTTTTCTGCCATTCGCTAACAAACTCGGTCCAGGTCGTCATCGGAGGACAGTTCTCAAACCATTTCGCCGCCAGATCGGTGAAGCAGATCGGCAGACAGCGCACGAGATCAGCGTCTTTCAAATTACAGACGTTACGCATGTTAGATAGTCTGCTAAAGAACGCTTCGGCATCTTCCTCCGGTTTTCCTCCGAAAGTGAGGTGCCATTTTCGCATGACCTCTTACGCTGAGACCGGTGAGCGTCGCTCCGGCGGGGAAACGTTAGCCATTTTCGGAATGGATGTTGTGCGTTTTAAAATAGGGGTTCCCGACCGAGAAGGTACCCGCAACGTTATCTGACTGGGGCCGGGTAGGGATTCGTCAGGTTCGGGTTTTAGCCTGGACCGACTATCTTCCTCCCCGTCAGTCTCGTAAGCACTGTAATACGAAACATCTTCCTCGGTTGACCACCTCGACGTGAATTTTTCTTCCTCGTCCGACATTTGACGCCTGTCTCGAAGTCTGTTTACGTTCGCGAGGCTATTCTACCGCGTACTTGGCTGAGGGCCGTGCGAGAACGCTGTGTTTATGTAGCGCGTCCGGGCGCAGTGTGTTCCCCACGAATATCTTACTCGTAACGTTACCGAAACGAATCCCGTGGCTGTCAACCGTGACTACCTTTGTTCTCAAATCGAATCATAAGGAGGTCGAATTTATTATATTTTCAAAATCACGATCGGCCTATACGTTATATCCTACCACACGGTGCTGACTTTGCGTCCGAAACAATACGCGAGGCTTGGGAACAATATCGCTCCCGAAACCTTGAGGAAACGACTAAATGAAAACAGTGAGAAAAAAAAATTTCAATCTACGTGACAAACAAGAAGAAATTTGACTTTCGTTCGGGATGTAACCGTAACGATTTCAAATTTCACATCTTAAACCCGACACCTGAAGACGTACTTTTTGCCAATGAATAATAAATTACCATAAAATTTCAACAAAATACAATTTGGACAAGAATCAGATGTAGTTGGCTCTCAAAAATTTTCCTCCTCTCGGATATGTCACTTGAGGAAAAACGCAAACGTAACGAAACGTAACGAAACGTGGTTTAGCGTGTTTCCCCTGGCGTTGTGCCGCTGAGAATAGTCTCTTGCTCCTCAAACTGCGAATTTCTAAAGTCCTGTATCGCGATTTTTCCCTGTAAGAGTCCTTCGTTCTCTCCGTGCATCTCCCTGTTCTCGGGGAAAATCCCTTCGAGAGAGAGAAACCTGTTCGGGCGCCAGTTTGTCACGCCGTGTCTCGGCGGGGGTTGGAAAACCCCCGAAAAGAACGACTCCGGGCTTTTATGGCGCTGAGACCGGGCCACGTGCAGCCGTATGCACGGGGTCCGCCCGGGACTAAGCAAGGCCGCGAAAAATCTAAGACCCACGGAACGGATTTTGTTCGGGCGCCAGGCACCGCAAGGATGCCACGCGAAACGCGATGAACTTCTCGTGCACGGAGAAGCCGGGCACGAGCGTCGGATTTTCGAAACGCGATTCGAAACGCGAACGCAATGGGTCCAGGAGGTTCGAGCACGGAAAGGACGGGGACGGCCCTTACGGCAGGGCGGATCTCACAGGGTTCGAGAAATAGCGACAAGTTTGGTCTCGAGTGGAAATTTATTTCCTTGTCAGGTGGTACAGAGTACGGTCACGTGACCGCAACCCGAGAGCCCGCGCTCTTTATACACTTTGGCGGACGGTAGATCGGTCGCAGCGCGTTTGTCGAATTCTCTCATCGCGCGTAAGCGTACGGATGACCGGTACGAAATACAATTTGAATTTCCCGACGAACGGGATCGCGCGAGGCGCAGATGGACGGCGCGGTACAGGACTGTCGCGATAGCTTTCGCACGTTAAACGCTCGCGAGGTTGTTATCTACGCTACCAGATTCAAGAGGACTTCGAAACATCGAAAGACGACTATTCTCGCGACACGCGATTCCTCCGAAGAAGCTTCCGTTAACCCGACGCAAGGGAACACTCTCTAGACGCGAAGAAAATGCTCAAAGTGCTCTCGAGAGCACGAGCCGACGGCACGAGACGCAGGACGTCTCGGCACACGCGAAATTTCGAGGACGGAACGGCGACCGTTCGTCCTCGCGCAAAATCTATCGAGCCAAATCGCTACCGACAAATACGAAGAAGATCACTGTGCGACTCACCGTTATTGTTCGTAATCGAGGGGGTTTTCTCTATCGATTCGTCCCTTCCATTAATCGGGCTCCTCAGCCGGACCGGTCGGAGCGAAGTCGCCAACCTCCACTCGCCCGAAAAATACTTGAACGGCCGCGAGACCGAGGTTCTCTCTTACGAGAGGCGCGAAGATGTCGATCGCACAAACAATTCGCGAGGGCCGCTGACGGTTACGCAAGATTTTGGGGTGCCCTTCGTGAGAGCGCTAACGCGACAGTGATCTTTCGCTATCGACAACTAGTCGCATCGATTCTTGTTCCCCCCACCCGAACCTTGCCGAATTTTCCCGAAGACGAACGTCAACCGCGCTCGACGCTTACATAACAGGGACGTCTCGACGATGGTCCTTGGGCCCCGGACCGTAATCGCGAAAACTTCTCGACCCTTCCTGGGTCGAGGGAGGCCACTGCCTCTTGGACTATCGTTGGCACCATCCTCGCTGGAACCCCAATTCTTTAGCGGGACGAGACGCTGTCGGGAACGCGAAATGATGCCTCGGCATCTTGTGGGGTTCCTCCCCTTCAGCGCCTCCTGGTTGAGTGACCGGGTGCCTTCGACGCCATACTTTTGCCCGAGCTCGGGGCTTCGCAAACGTTGGCCATGGTTCTCGTCGTACGCCTCCTGTATGTTCGGCATCCTTTCTCCGGGAATTTCGGAGGTCGAGGTTCCGTTTCCGGGTCTGTTCTTCGGCCCTGGAACTTGCCGTTCTCGGCATGTACGCTAGATGTCAGTACGTTAACTATTGGTTTTCGGAAGTTCTTCGGGGAGCGCTCTTGAATCTGTTAATTCTCGGTCTCGCGGTTCATTGTATCTTGGTCCGGTCCTTCGTTAATCGCAGACGTTACGCGAAATTAACGACAAAAGTGACGTCGCAAAAGTTGCAACGTCACAGCGTTATGCGTTATGCGTTATGCGTTATGCGTTATGCGTTATGCGTTATGCGTTATGCGTTATGCGTTATGCGTTATGCGTTATCCGTTATGCGTTATGCGGTATTCGTTATGCGTTATGCGTTATGCGTTATGCGGTATGCGTTATGCGTTATGCGTTATGCGTTATGCGTTATGCGTTATGCGTTATGCGTTATGCGTTATGCGTTATGCGTTATGCGTTATGCGTTATGCGTTATGCGTTATGCGTTATGCGTTATGCGTTATGCGTTATGCGTTATGCGTTATGCGTTATGCGTTATGCGTTATGCGTTATGCGTTATGCGTTATGCGTTATGCGTTATGCGTTATGCGTTATGCGTTATGCGTTATGCGTTATGCCTTATGCTTATGCGTTATGAGTTATGCGTTATGCGTTATGCGTTATGCGTTATCCGTTATGCGTTATGCGTTATGCGTTATGGTTTATGCGTTATGCGTTATGCGTTATGCGTTATGCGATATGCGTTATGCGTTATGCGTTATGCGATATGCGTTATGAGTTTCCGGTATTCGTTATGCGTTGTGCATTATGCGTTATGCATTTTGCGTTATGTGTAATGCGTTATGCGTTATGCGTTATGAGTTATGAGTTATACGTTATGCGTTAAGCGTTATGCGTTATGCTTTATGCGTTATGCGTGATCCGTTATGCGTTAGGCGTTATGCTTTTTGCGGTATTCGTTATGCGTTGTGCATTATGCGTTATGCGTTATGCGTTATGAATTATGCGTTCTGCGTTATGCGTTATGCGTTATGCGTTATGCGTTATGCGTTATTCGTTATGCGTTATGCGTTATGCGTTATGCGTTATGCGTTATGCGTTATGCGTTATGCGTTATGCGTTATGCGTTATGCGTTATGCGTTATGCGTTATGCGTGATCCGTTATGCGTTAGGCGATATGCGTTATGCGTTATGCGTTATGCGTTATGCGTTATGCGTTATGCGTTATGCGTTATGCGTTATGCGTTATGCCTTATGCGTTATGCGTTATGAGTTATGCGTTATACGGTATGCGTTATGCGTTATGCGTTATGCGTTATGCGTTATGCGTTATGCGTTATGGGTGATCCGTTATGGGTGATCCGTTATGCGTTATGCGTTATGGGTTATGGGTTATGCGTTATGCGTTATGCGTTATGAGTTATGCGTTATGCGTTATGCGTTATGCGTTATGCGTTATGCTTTATGCGTTATGCATTATACGTTATGCGTTATGCGTTATGCGTGATGCGTTATGCTTTATGCGTTATGCGTGATGCGTTATGCTTTATACGTTATGCGTTATGCGTTATGCGTTATGCGTTATGCGTTATGCGTTATGCGTTATGCGTTATGCGTTATGCGTTATGCTTTATGCGTTATGCCATATGCGTTATGCGTTATGCGTTATGCGTTATGCGTTATGCGTTATCCGTTATGCGTTATGCGTTATGCGTTATGGTTTATGCGTTATGCGTTATGCGTTATGCGTTATGCGTTATGCGATATGCGTTATGCGTTATGCGTTATGCTTTATGCGTTATGCCATATGCGTTATGCGTTATGCGTTATGCGTTATGCGTTATGCGTTATGCGTTATGCGTTATGCGTTATGCGTTATGCGTTATGGGTGATCCGTTATGGGTGATCCGTTATGCGTTAGGCGTTATGGGTTATGGGTTATGCGTTATGCGTTATGCTTTATGCGTTATGCGTGATCCGTTATGCGTTAGGCGTTATGCTTTTTGCGGTATTCGTTATGCGTTGTGCATTATGCGTTATGCGTTATGCGTTATGAATTCTGCGTTCTGCGTTATGCGTTATGCGTTATGCGTTATGCGTTATTCGTTATGGGTTATGCGTTATGCGTTATGCGTTATGCGTTATGCGTTATGCGTTATGCGTTATGCGTTATGCGTTATGCGTTATGCGTTATGCGTTATGCGTTATGCGTTATGCGTTATGCGTTATGCGTTATGCGTTATGCGTTATGCGTTATGCGTTATGCGTTATGCGTTATGCGTTATGCGTTATGCGTTATGAGTTATGCGTTATGCAGTAGGCGTTATGCGTTATACGTGATCCGTTATGCGTTGGGCCATATGCGTTATGCGTTATGCGTTATGCGTTATGCATTATGCGTTATGCGTTATGCGATATGCGTTATGCGTTATGCGTTATGCGTTATGCGTTATGCGTTATGCGTTATGCGTTATGCGTTATGCGTTATGCGTTATGCGTTATGCGTTATGAGTTATGCGTTATGCAGTAGGCGTTATGCGTTATACGTGATCCGTTATGCGTTGGGCGATATGCGTTATGCGTTATGCATTATGCGTTATGCATTATGCGTTATGCGTTATGCGATATGCGTTATGCGTTATGCGTTATACGTTATGCGTTATGCGTTATGCGTTATGCGTTATGCGTTATGCGTTATGCGTTATGCGTTATGAGTTATGCGTTATACGGTATGCGTTGGGCATAATGCGTTATGCGTTATGCGTGATGCGGTATGCTTTATGCGTTATGCGTTATGCGTTATGCTTTATGCGTTATGCGTTATGCGTTATGAGTTATGCTTTATCCGTTATGCGTTATGCGTTGTGCGTTTTACGTTTGCGTTATGCGTTATGCGTTATGCGTTATGCGTTATGCGTTATGCGTTATGCGTTATGCGTTATGCGTTATGCGTTATGCGTTATGCGTTATGCGTTATGCGTTATGCGTTATGCGTTATGCGTTATGCGTGATCCGTTATGCGTTAGGCGATATGCGTTATGCGTTATGCGTTATGCGTTATGCGTTATGCGTTATGCGTTATGCGTTATGCGTTATGCCTTATGCGTTATGCGTTATGAGTTATGCGTTATACGGTATGCGTTATGCGTTATGCGTTATGCGTTATGCGTTATGCGTTATGCGTTATGCATTATGCGTTATGCGTTATGCGTTATGCGTTATGCGTTATGCGTTATGCGTTATGCGTTATGCGTTATGCTTTATGCGTTATGCGTTATGCGTTATGGGTGATCCGTTATGGGTGATCCGTTATGCGTTAGGCGTTATGGGTTATGGGTTATGCGTTATGCGTTATGCGTTATGAGTTATGCGTTATGCGTTATGCGTTATGCGTTATGCGTTATGCTTTATGCGTTATGCATTATACGTTATGCGTTATGCGTTATGCGTGATGCGTTATGCTTTATGCGTTATGCGTGATGCGTTATGCTTTATACGTTATGCGTTATGCGTTATGCGTTATGCGTTATGCGTTATGCGTTATGCGTTATGCGTGATGCGTTATGCTTTATACGTTATGCGTTATGCGTTATGCGTTATGCGTTATGCGTTATGCGTTATGCGTTATGCGTTATGCGTTATGCGTTATGCGTTATGCGTTATGCATTATGCGTTATGCGTTATGCTTTATGCTTTATGCCATATGCGTTATGCGTTATGCGTTATGCGTTATGCGTTATGCGTTATCCGTTATGCGTTATGCGTTATGCGTTATGGTTTATGCGTTATGAGTTATGCGTTATGCGTTATGCGTTATGCGTTATGCGTTATGCGTTATGCGTTATGCGTTATGCGTTATGCGTTATGCGTTATGCGTTATGCGTTATGCGTTATGCGTTATGCGTTATGCGTTATGCGTTATGCGTTATGCGTTATCCGCTATGCGTTATGCGGTATTCGTTATGCGTTGTGCATTATGCGTCATGCGTTATGCGTTATGCGTTATGCGTTATGCGTTATGCGTTATGCGTTATGCGTTATGAGTTATGCGTTATGCAGTAGGCGTTATGCGTTATACGTGATCCGTTATGCGTTAGGCGATATGCGTTATGCGTTATGCGTTATGCGTTATGCGTTATGCGTTATGCGTTATGCGTTATGCGTTATGCGTTATGCGTTATGCGTTATGCGTTATGCGTTATGAGTTATGCGTTATGCAGTAGGCGTTATGCGTTATACGTGATCCGTTATGCGTTGGGCGATATGCGTTATGCGTTATGCATTATGCGTTATGCGTTATGCGTTATGCGTTATGCGATATGCGTTATGCGTTATGCGTTATACGTTATGCGTTATGCGTTATGCGTTATGCGTTATGCGTTATGCGTTATGCGTTATGCGTTATGCGTTATGAGTTATGCGTTATGAATTATG
The DNA here is from genome assembly GCA_916610235.2 of Lasioglossum morio. Taxonomy (NCBI): domain Eukaryota; kingdom Metazoa; phylum Arthropoda; class Insecta; order Hymenoptera; family Halictidae; genus Lasioglossum; species Lasioglossum morio. Next base: position 1,181,583 of record CAKAJA020000151.1, on the reverse strand, counting down.
CGTTATGCCTTATGCGTTATGCGTGATGCGGTATGCTTTATGCGTTATGCGTTATGCGTTATGCTTTATGCGTTATGCGTTATGCGTTATGAGTTATGCTTTATCCGTTATGCGTTATGCGTTGTGCGTTATGCGTTATGCGTTATCCGTTATGCGTTATGCGTTATGCGTTATGGTTTATGCGTTATGCGTTATGCGTTATGCGTTATGCGTTATGCGTTATGCGTTATGCGATATGCGTTATGCGTTATGCGTTATACGTTATGCGTTATGCGTTATGCGTTATGCGTTATGCGTTATGCGTTATGCGTTATGCGTTATGCGTTATGAGTTATGCGTTATGCAGTAGGCGTTATGCGTTATACGTGATCCGTTATGCGTTGGGCGATATGCGTTATGCGTTATGCATTATGCGTTATGCATTATGCGTTATGCGTTATGCGATATGCGTTATGCGTTATGCGTTATACGTTATGCGTTATGCGTTATGCGTTATGCGTTATGCGTTATGCGTTATGCGTTATGCGTTATGAGTTATGCGTTATGAATTATGCGTTATGCCTTATGCGTTATGCGTGATGCGGTATGCTTTATGCGTTATGCGTTATGCGTTATGCTTTATGCGTTATGCGTTATGCGTTATGAGTTATGCTTTATCCGTTATGCGTTATGCGTTGTGCGTTATGCGTTATGCGTTATCCGTTATGCGTTATGCGTTATGCGTTATGGTTTATGCGTTATGCGTTATGCGTTATGCGTTATGCGTTATGCGTTATGCGTTATGCGTTATGCGTTATGCGTTATGCGTTATGCGTTATGCGTCATGCGTTATGCGTTATGCGTTATGAATTATGCGTTATGCGTTATGCGTTATGCGTTATGCGTTATGCGTTATGCGTTATGCGTTATGCGTTATGCGTTATGCGTTATGCTTTATGCTTTATGCCATATGCGTTATGCGTTATGCGTTATGCGTTATGCGTTATGCGTTATCCGTTATGCGTTATGCGTTATGCGTTATGGTTTATGCGTTATGCGTTATGCGTTATGCGTTATGCGTTATGCGTTATGCGTTATGCGTTATGCGTTATGCGTTATGCGTTATGCGTTATGCGTTATGCGTTATGCGTTATGCGTTATGCGTTATGCGTTATGCGTTATCCGCTATGCGTTATGCGGTATTCGTTATGCGTTGTGCATTATGCGTCATGCGTTATGCGTTATGCGTTATGAATTATGCGTTATGCGTTATGCGTTATGCGTTATGCGTTATGCGTTATGCGTTATGCGTTATGCGTTATGCGTTATGCGTTATGCTTTATGCTTTATGCCATATGCGTTATGCGTTATGCGTTATGCGTTATGCGTTATGCGTTATCCGTTATGCGTTATGCGTTATGCGTTATGGTTTATGCGTTATGCGTTATGCGTTATGCGTTATGCGTTATGCGTTATGCGTTATGCGTTATGCGTTATGCGTTATGCGTTATGCGTTATGCGTTATGCGTTATGCGTTATGCGTTATGCGTTATGCGTTATGCGTTATGCGTTATCCGCTATGCGTTATGCGGTATTCGTTATGCGTTGTGCATTATGCGTCATGCGTTATGCGTTATGCGTTATGCGTTATGCGTTATGCGTTATGCGTTATGCGTTATGAGTTATGCGTTATGCAGTAGGCGTTATGCGTTATACGTGATCCGTTATGCGTTAGGCGATATGCGTTATGCGTTATGCGTTATGCGTTATGCGTTATGCGTTATGCGTTATGCGTTATGCGTTATGCGTTATGCGTTATGCGTTATGCGTTATGCGTTATGAGTTATGCGTTATGCAGTAGGCGTTATGCGTTATACGTCATCCGTTATGCGTTGGGCGATATGCGTTATGCGTTATGCATTATGCGTTATGCATTATGCGTTATGCGTTATGCGATATGCGTTATGCGTTATGCGTTATACGTTATGCGTTATGCGTTATGCGTTATGCGTTATGCGTTATGCGTTATGCGTTATGAGTTATGCGTTATGAATTATGCGTTATGCCTTATGCGTTATGCGTGATGCGGTATGCTTTATGCGTTATGCGTTATGCGTTATGCTTTATGCGTTATGCGTTATGCGTTATGAGTTATGCTTTATCCGTTATGCGTTATGCGTTGTGCGTTATGCGTTATGCGTTATCCGTTATGCGTTATGCGTTATGCGTTATGGTTTATGCGTTATGCGTTATGCGTTATGCGTTATGCGTTATGCGTTATGCGTTATGCGTTATGCGTTATGCGTTATGCGTTATGCGTTATGCGTCATGCGTTATGCGTTATGCGTTATGAATTATGCGTTATGCGTTATGCGTTATGCGTTATGCCTTATGCTTATGCGTTATGAGTTATGCGTTATGCGTTATGCCTTATGCGTTATGCGTTATGAGTTATGCGTTATACGGTATGCGTTATGCGTTATGCGTTATGCGTTATGCGTTATGCGTTATGCGTTATGCGTTATGCGTTATGCGTTATGCGTTATGCTTTATGCGTTATGCGTTATGCGTTATGGGTGATCCGTTATGGGTGATCCGTTATGCGTTAGGCGTTATGGGTTATGGGTTATGCGTTATGCGTTATGCGTTATGAGTTATGCGTTATGCGTTATGCGTTATGCGTTATGCGTTATGCTTTATGCGTTATGCATTATACGTTATGCGTTATGCGTTATGCGTGATGCGTTATGCTTTATGCGTTATGCGTGATGCGTTATGCTTTATACGTTATGCGTTATGCGTTATGCGTTATGCGTTATGCGTTATGCGTTATGCGTTATGCGTTATGCGTTATGCGTTATGCGTTATGCGTTATGCTTTATTCGTTATGCCATATGCGTTATGCGTTATGCGTTATGCGTTATGCGTTATGCGTTATGCGTTATCCGTTATGCGTTATGCGTTATGCGTTATGGTTTATGCGTTATGCGTTATGCGTTATGCGTTATGCGATATGCGTTATGCGTTATGCGTTATGCTTTATGCGTTATGCCATATGCGTTATGCGTTATGCGTTATGCGTTATGCGTTATGCGTTATGCGTTATGCGTTATGCGTTATGCGATATGCGTTATGCGTTATGCGTCATGCGTTATGCGTTATGAGTTATGCGTTATGCAGTAGGCGTTATGCGTTATGCTTTATGCGTTATGCGTTATGCGTAATGCCTTATGCTTATGCGTTATGAGTTATGCGTTATGCGTTATGCGTTATGCGTTATGCGTTATCCGTTATGCGTTATGCGTTATGCGTTATGGTTTATGCGTTATGCGTTATGCGTTATGCGTTATGCGATATGCGTTATGCGTTATGCGTTATGCGATATGCGTTATGCGTTATGCGTCATGCGTTATGCGTTATGAGTTATGCGTTATGCAGTAGGCGTTATGCGTTATGCTTTATGCGTTATGCGTTATGCGTTATGCCTTATGCTTATGCGTTATGAGTTATGCGTTATACGGTATGCGTTATGCGTTATGCGTTATGCGTTATGCGTTATGCGTTATGCGTTATGCGTTATGCGTTATGCGTTACGCGTTATGCGTTATGCGTTATGCGTTATGCGTTATGCGTTATGCGTTATGCGTTATGCGTTATGCGTTATGCGTTATGCGTTATGCGTTATGCGTTATGCGTTATCCGTTATGCGTTATGCGGTATTCGTTATGCGTTGTGCATTATGCGTCATGCGTTATGCGTTATGCGTTATGCGTTATGCGTTATGCGTTATGCGTTATGCGTTATGCGTTATGAGTTATGCGTTATGCAGTGGGCGTTATGCGTTATACGTGATCCGTTATGCGTTAGGCGATATGCGTTATGCGTTATGCGTTATGCGTTATGCGTTATGCGGTATGCGTTATGCGTTATGCGTTATGCGTTATGAATTATGCGTTATCCGTTATGCGTTATGCGTTGTGCGTTTTACGTTTGCGTTATGCGATATGCGTTATGCGTTATGCGTTATGAGTTATGCGTTATGCGTTATGCGTTATGCGTTATGCGTTATGCGTTATGCGTTATGCGTTATGCGTTATGCGTTATGCGTTATGCGTTATGCGTTATGCGTTATGCGTTATGAGTTATGCGTTATGCAGTAGGCGTTATGCGTTATACGTGATCCGTTATGCGTTGGGCGATATGCGTTATGCGTTATGCGTTATGCTTTATGCGTTATGCGTTATGCGTTATGAGTTATGCGTTATCCGTTATGCGTTATGCGTTGTGCGTTTTACGTTTGCGTTATGCGATATGCGTTATGCGTTATGCGTTATGAGTTATGCGTTATGCGTTATGCGTTATGCGTTATGCGTTATGCGTTATGCGTTATGCGTTATGCGTTATGCGTTATGCGTTATGAATTATGCGTTATGCGTTATGCCTTATGCGTTATGCGTTATGCGTTATGCGTTATGCGTTATGCGTTATGCGTTATGCGTTATGAATTATGCGTTATGCGTTATGCGTTATGCGTTATGCCTTATGCTTATGCGTTATGAGTTATGCGTTATGCGTTATGCGTTATGCGTTATGCGTTATGCGTTGTGCGTTATGCGTTATGCGTTATGAGTTATGCGTTATGCAGTAGGCGTTATGCGTTATACGTGATCCGTTATGCGTTGGGCGATATGCGTTATGCGTTATGCGTTATGCTTTATGCGTTATGCGTTATGCGTTATGAGTTATGCGTTATCCGTTATGCGTTATGCGTTGTGCGTTTTACGTTTGCGTTATGCGATATGCGTTATGCGTTATGCGTTACGCGTTATGCGTTATGCGTTATGAGTTATGCGTTATACGGTATGCGTTATGCGTTATGCGTTATGCGTTATGCGTTATGCGTTATGCGTTATGCGTTATGCGTTATGCGTTATGCGTTATGCGTTATGCTTTATGCGTTATGCATTATACGTTATGCGTTATGCGTTATGCGTGATGCGTTATGCTTTATGCGTTATGCGTGATGCGTTATGCTTTATACGTTATGCGTTATGCGTTATGCGTTATGCGTTATGCGTTATGCGTTATGCGTTATGCTTTATGCGTTATGCCATATGCGTTATGCGTTATGCGTTATGCGATATGCGTTATGCGTTATGCGTTATGAGTTATGCGTTATGCGTTATGCGTTATGCGTTATGCGTTATGCGTTATGCGTTATGCGTTATGCGTTATGCGTTATGCGTTATGCGTTATGCGTTATGCGTTATGCGTTATGCGTTATGCGTTATGCGTTATGCGTTATGCGTTATGCGTTATGCGTTATGAGTTATGAGTTATACGTTATGCCATATGCATTATGCGTTATGCGTTATGCGTTATGCGTTATGCGTTATGCAGTAGGCGTTATGCGTTATACGTGATCCGTTATGCGTTGGGCGATATGCGTTATGCGTTATGCGTTATGCGTTATGCATTATGCGTTATGCGTTATGCGATATGTGTTATGCGTTATGCGTTATGCGTTATGCGTTATGCGTTATGCGTTATGCGTTATGCGTGATCCGTTATGCGTTAGGCGATATGCGTTATGCGTTATGCGTTATGCGTTATGCGTTATGCGTTATGCGTTATGCGTTATGCGTTATGCGTTATGCGTTATGCGTTATGCGTTATGCGTTATGCGTTATGCGTTATGCGTTATGCGTTATGCGTTATGCGTTATGCGTTATGCGTTATGCGTTATGCGTTATGCGTTATGCGTTATGCGTTATGCGTTATGCGTTATGCGTTATGCGTTATGCGTTATGCGTTATGCGTTATGCGTTATGCGTTATGCGTTATGCGTTATGCGTTATGCGTTATGAGTTATGCGTTATGCAGTAGGCGTTATGCGTTATACGTGATCCGTTATGCGTTAGGCGATATGCGTTATGCGTTATGCGTTATGCTTTATGCTTTATGCGTTATGCGTTATGCGTTATGCGTTATGCGTTATGCGTTATGCGTTATGCGTTATGCGTTATGCGTTATGAGTTATGCGTTATGCAGTAGGCGTTATGCGTTATACGTGATCCGTTATGCGTTGGGCGATATGCGCTATGCGTTATGCGTTATGCGTTATGCATTATGCGTTATGCGTTATGCGATATGCGTTATGCGTTATGCGTTATGCGTTATGCGTTATGCGTTATGCGTTATGCGTTATGCGTTATGAGTTATGCGTTATACGGTATGCGTTGCGCATAATGCGTTGTGCGTTATGCGTGATGCGGTATGCGTTATGCGTTATGCGTTATGCGGTATGCGTTATGCGTTATGCGTTATGCGTTATGAATTATGCGTTATCCGTTATGCGTTATGCGTTGTGCGTTTTACGTTTGCGTTATGCGATATGCGTTATGCGTTATGCGTTATGAGTTATGCGTTATGCGTTATGCGTTATGCGTTATGCGTTATGCGTTATGCGTTATGCGTTATGCGTTATGCGTTATGCGTTATGCGTTATGCGTTATGCGTTATGCGTTATGCGTTATGAGTTATGCGTTATGCAGTAGGCGTTATGCGTTATACGTGATCCGTTATGCGTTGGGCGATATGCGTTATGCGTTATGCGTTATGCTTTATGCGTTATGCGTTATGCGTTATGAGTTATGCGTTATCCGTTATGCGTTATGCGTTGTGCGTTTTACGTTTGCGTTATGCGATATGCGTTATGCGTTATGCGTTATGAGTTATGCGTTATGCGTTATGCGTTATGCGTTATGCGTTATGCGTTATGCGTTATGCGTTATGCGTTATGCGTTATGCGTTATGAATTATGCGTTATGCGTTATGCGTTATGCGTTATGCGTTATGCGTTATGCGTTATGCGTTATGCGTTATGCGTTATGCGTTATGAATTATGCGTTATGCGTTATGCGTTATGCGTTATGCCTTATGCTTATGCGTTATGAGTTATGCGTTATGCGTTATGCGTTATGCGTTATGCGTTATGCGTTGTGCGTTATGCGTTATGCGTTATGAGTTATGCGTTATGCAGTAGGCGTTATGCGTTATACGTGATCCGTTATGCGTTGGGCGATATGCGTTATGCGTTATGCGTTATGCTTTATGCGTTATGCGTTATGCGTTATGAGTTATGCGTTATCCGTTATGCGTTATGCGTTGTGCGTTTTACGTTTGCGTTATGCGATATGCGTTATGCGTTATGCGTTACGCCTTATGCGTTATGCGTTATGAGTTATGCGTTATACGGTATGCGTTATGCGTTATGCGTTATGCGTTATGCGTTATGCGTTATGCGTTATGCGTTATGCGTTATGCGTTATGCGTTATGCGTTATGCGTTATGCGTTATGCGTTATGCTTTATGCGTTATGCATTATACGTTATGCGTTATGCGTTATGCGTGATGCGTTATGCTTTATGCGTTATGCGTGATGCGTTATGCTTTATACGTTATGCGTTATGCGTTATGCGTTATGCGTTATGCGTTATGCGTTATGCGTTATGCTTTATGCGTTATGCCATATGCGTTATGCGTTATGCGTTATGCGATATGCGTTATGCGTTATGCGTTATGAGTTATGCGTTATGCGTTATGCGTTATGCGTTATGCGTTATGCGTTATGCGTTATGCGTTATGCGTTATGCGTTATGCGTTATGCGTTATGCGTTATGCGTTATGCGTTATGCGTTATGCGTTATGCGTTATGCGTTATGCGTTATGCGTTATGCGTTATGCGTTATGCGTTATGCGTTATGCGTTATGAGTTATGAGTTATACGTTATGCCATATGCATTATGCGTTATGCGTTATGCGTTATGCGTTATGCATTATCCGTTATGCGTTATGCGTTATGCGTTATGGTTTATGCGTTATGCGTTATGCGTTATGCGTTATGCGTTATGCGTTATGCATAATGCGGTATACGTTATGTATTATGCGTTATGCGATATGCGTTAAGCGTTAAAAGTTATTCGTTATGCTTTATGCGTTATGCATTATGCGTTATGCGTTATGCGTGATCCGTTATTCGTTAGGCGTTATGCGATTTGTGGTATTCGTTATGCGTTGTGCATTATGCGTTATGCGTTATGCGTTATGCGTTATGCATTGTGCATTATGCGTTATGCGTTATGCGTTATGCGTTATGCGTTATGCAGTATGCGTTATGCGTTATGCGTGATCCGTTATGCGTTAGGCGTTATGCGATTTGCGGTATTCGTTATGCGTTATGCGTTATGAGTTATGCGTTATGCATTATGCGTTATGCGTTATGAGTTATGCTTTATGCAGTAGGCGTTATGGGTTATACGTGATCCGTTATGCGTTAGGCGATATGCGTTATGCGTTATGCGTTATGCGTTATGCGTTATGCGTTATGCGTTATGCGTTGTGCGTTATGCGTTATGCGTTATGCGTTATGCGTTATGCGTTATGCGTTATGCAGTAGGCGTTATGCGTTATACGTGATCCGTTATGCGTTGGGCGATATGCGTTATGCGTTATGCGTTATGCGTTATGCATTATGCGTTATGCGTTATGCGATATGTGTTATGCGTTATGCGTTATGCGTTATGCGTTATGCGTTATGCGTTATGCGTTATGCGTTATGCGTTATGCGTGATCCGTTATGCGTTAGGCGATATGCGTTATGCGTTATGCGTTATGCGTTATGCGTTATGCGTTATGCGTTATGCGTTATGCGTTATGCGTTATGCGTTATGCGTTATGCGTTATGCGTTATGCGTTATGCGTTATGCGTTATGCGTTATGCGTTATGCGTTATGCGTTATGCGTTATGCGTTATGCGTTATGCGTTATGCGTTATGCGTTATGCGTTATGCGTTATGCGTTATGCGTTATGCGTTATGCGTTATGCGTTATGCGTTATGCGTTATGCGTTATGCGTTATGCGTTATGAGTTATGCGTTATGCAGTAGGCGTTATGCGTTATACGTGATCCGTTATGCGTTAGGCGATATGCGTTATGCGTTATGCGTTATGCTTTATGCTTTATGCGTTATGCGTTATGCGTTATGCGTTATGCGTTATGCGTTATGCGTTATGAGTTATGCGTTATGCAGTAGGCGTTATGCGTTATACGTGATCCGTTATGCGTTGGGCGATATGCGCTATGCGTTATGCGTTATGCGTTATGCATTATGCGTTATGCGTTATGCGATATGCGTTATGCGTTATGCGTTATGCGTTATGCGTTATGCGTTATGCGTTATGCGTTATGAGTTATGCGTTATACGGTATGCGTTGCGCATAATGCGTTGTGCGTTATGCGTGATGCGGTATGCTTTATGCGTTATGCGTTATGCGTTATGCTTTATGCGTTATGCGTTATGCGTTATGAGTTATGCGTTATCCGTTATGCGTTATGCGTTGTGCGTTTTACGTTTGCGTTATGCGTTATGCGTTATGCGTTATTTGTTATGCCTTATGCGTTATGCGTTATGAGTTATGCGTTATACGGTATGCGTTATACGTTATGCGTTATGCGTTATGCGTTATGCGTTATGCGTTATGCGTTATGGGTTATGCGTTATGCGTTATGCGTTATGCGTTATGCGTTATGCGTTATGCGTTATGCGTTATGCGTTATGCGGTATGCGTTATGCGTTATGCGTTATGCGTTATGCGTTATGCGTTATGCGTTATGCGTTATGCGTTATGCGTTATGCGTTATGCGTTATGCGTTATGCGTCATGCGTTATGCGTTATGAGTTATGCGTTATGCAGTAGGCGTTATGCGTTATGCTTTATGCGTTATGCGTTATGCGTTATGCGTTATGCGTTATGCTTTATGCTTTATGCGTTATGCGTTATGCGTTATGCGTTATGCGTTATGCGTTATGCGTTATGCGTTATGCGTTATGCAGTAGGCGTTATGCGTTATACGTGATCCGTTATGCGTTGGGCGATATGCGTTATGCGTTATGCGTTATGCGTTATGCATTATGCGTTATGCGTTATGTGATATGTGTTATGCGTTATGCGTTATGCGTTATGCGTTATGCGTTATGCGTTATGCGTTATGCGTTATGCGTTATGCGTTATGCGTTATGCGTTATGCGTTATGCGTTATGCGTTATGCGTTATGCGTTATGCGTTATGCGTTATGAGTTATGCGTTATGCAGTAGTCGTTATGCGTTATGCGTTATGCGTTATGCGTTATGCGTTATGCGTTATGCGTTATGCGTTATGCGTTATGCGTTATGCGTTATGCGTTATGCGTTATGCGTTATGATTTATGCGTTATACGGTATGCGTTGCGCATAAAGCGTTATGCGTTATGCGTGATGCGGTATGCTTTATGCGTTATGCGTTATGCGTTATGCTTTATGCGTTATGCGTTATGCGTTATGAGTTATGCGTTATGCGTTATGCGTTATGCGTTATGCGTTATGCGTTATGCGTTATGCGTTATGCGTTATGCGTTATGCGTTATGCGTTATGCGTTATGCGTTATGCGTTATGCGTTATGCGTTATGCGTTATGCGTTATGCGTTATGCGTTATGCGTTATGCGTTATGCGTTATGCGTTATGAGTTATGCGTTATGCAGTAGGCGTTATGCGTTATACGTGATCCGTTATGCGTTGGGCGATATGCGTTATGAGTTATGCGTTATGCGTTATGCGTTATGCATTATGCGGTATGCGTTATGCGATATGCGTTATGCGTTATGCGTTATGCGTTATGCGTTATGCGTTATGCGTTATGCGTTATGCGGTATGCTTTATGCGTTATGCGTTATGCGTTATGCTTTATGCGTTATGCGTTATGCGTTATGAGTTATGCTTTATCCGTTATGCGTTATGCGTTGTGCGTTTTACGTTTGCGTTATGCGTTATGCGTTATGCGTTATGCGTTATGCGTTATGCGTTATGCGTTATGCGTTATGCGTTATGCGTTATGCGTTATGCGTTATGCGTTATGCGTTATGCGTTATGCGTTATGCGTTATGCGTTATGCGTTATGCGTTATGCGTTATGAGTTATGCGTTATGCAGTAGGCGTTATGCGTTATACGTGAACCGTTATGCGTTGGGCGATATGCGTTATGCGTTATGCGTTATGCGTTATGCATTATGCGTTATGCGTTACGCGATATGCGTTATGCGTTATGCGTTATGCGTTATGCGTTATGCGTTATGCGTTATGCGTTATGCGTTATGCGTTATGCGTTATGCGTTATGCGTTATGCGTTATGCGTTATGCGTTATGCGTTATGCGTTATGCGTTATACGTTATGCGTTATGCGTTATGAGTTATGCGTTATACGGTATGCGTTGCGCAAAATGCGTTATGCGTTATGCGTGATGCGGTATGCTTTATGCGTTATGCGTTATGCGTTATGCTTTATGCGTTATGCGTTATGCGTTATGAGTTATGAGTTATGCGTTATACGGTATGCGTTGCGCAAAATGCGTTATGCGTTATGCGTGATGCGGTATGCTTTATGCGTTATGCGTTATGCGTTATGCGTTATGCTTTATGCGTTATGCGTTATGAGTTATGCTTTATCCGTTATGCGTTATGCGTTGTGCGTTTTACGTTTGCGTTATGCGTTATGCGTTATGCGTTATGCCTTATACGTTATGCGTTATGCGTTATGCGTTATGCGTTATGCGTTATGCGTTATGCGTTATGCGTTATGCGTTATGCGTTATGCGTTATGCGTTATGCGTTATGAGTTATGCGTTATGCAGTAGGCGTTATGCGTTATACGTGATCCGTTATGCGTTAGGCGATATGCGTTATGCGTTATGCGTTATGCTTTATGCTTTATGCGTTATGCGTTATGCGTTATGCGTTATGCGTTATGCGTTATGCGTTATGCGTTATGCGTTATGCGTCATGCGTTATGCGTTATGAGTTATGCGTTATGCAGTAGGCGTTATGCGTTATGCTTTATGCGTTATGCGTTATGCGTTATGCGTTATGCGTTATGCGTTATGAGTTATGCGTTATACGGTATGCGTTATGCGTTATGCGTTATGCGTTATGCGTTATGCGTTATGCGTTATGCGTTATGCGTTATGCGTTATGCGTTATGCGTTGTGCGTTATGCGTTATGCGTTATGCGTTATGCGTTATGCGTTATGCGTTATGCGTTATGCGTTATGCGTTATGCGTTATGCGTTATGCGTTATGCGTTATGCGTTATGCGTTATACGTTATGAGTTATGCGTTATGCAGTAGGCGTTATGCGTTATACGTGAACCGTTATGCGTTGGGCGATATGCGTTATGCGTTATGCGTTATGCGTTATGCATTATGCGTTATGCGTTACGCGATATGCGTTATGCGTTATGCGTTATGCGTTATGCGTTATGCGTTATGCGTTATGCGTTATGCGTTATGCGTTATGCGTTATGCGTTATGCGTTATGCGTTATGCGTTATGCGTTATGCGTTATGCGTTATGCGTTATGCGTTATGCGTTATGAGTTATGCGTTATACGGTATGCGTTGCGCATAAAGCGTTATGCGTTATGCGTGATGCGGTATGCTTTATGCGTTATGCGTTATGCGTTATGCTTTATGCGTTATGCGTTATGCGTTATGAGTTATGCGTTATGCGTTATGCGTTATGCGTTATGCGTTATGCGTTATGCGTTATGCGTTTTCCGTTATGCGTTATGCGGTATTCGTTATGCGTTATGCATTATGCGGTATGCGTTATGCGTTATGCGTTATGCGTTATGCGTTATGCGTTATGCGTTATGCGTTATGCGTTATGCGTTATGCGTTATGCGTTATGCGTTATGCGTTATGCGTTATGCGTTATGCGTTATGCGTTATGCGTTATGCGTTATGCGTTCTGCGTTATGCGTTATGCGTTATGCGTTATGCGTTATGCGTTATGCGTTATGCCTTATGCTTATGCGTTATGAGTTATGCGTTATGCGTTATGCGTTATGCGTTATCCGTTATGCGTTATGCGTTATGCGTTATGGTTTATGCGTTATGCGTTATGCGTTATGCGTTATGCGATATGCGTTATGCGTTATGCGTTATGCGATATGCGTTATGAGTTTCCGGTATTCGTTATGCGTTGTGCATTATGCGTTATGCATTTTGCGTTATGTGTAATGCGTTATGCGTTATGCGTTATGAGTTATGAGTTATACGTTATGCGTTAAGCGTTATGCGTTATGCTTTATGCGTTATGCGATATGCGTTATGCGTTATGCGTTATGCGTTATGCGTTATGCGTTATGCGTTATGCGTTATGCGGTATGCTTTATGCGTTATGCGTTATGCGTTATGCGTTATGCATTATGCGTTATGCGTTACGCGATATGCGTTATGCGTTATGCGTTATGCGTTATGCGTTATGCGTTATGCGTTATGCGTTATGCGTTATGCGTTATGCGTTATGCGTTATGCGTTATGCGTTATGCGTTATGCGTTATACGTTATGAGTTATGCGTTATGCAGTAGGCGTTATGCGTTATACGTGAACCGTTATGCGTTGGGCGATATGCGTTATGCGTTATGCGTTATGCGTTATGCATTATGCGTTATGCGTTGCGCGATATGCGTTAAGCGTTATGCGTTATGCGTTATGCGTTATGCGTTATGCGTTATGCGTTATGCGTTATGCGTTATGCGTTATGCGTTATGCGTTATGCGTTATGCGTTATGCGTTATGCGTTATGCGTTATGCGTTATGCGTTATGCGTTATGAGTTATGCGTTATACGGTATGCGTTGCGCAAAATGCGTTATGCGTTATGCGTGATGCGGTATGCTTTATGCGTTATGCGTTATGCGTTATGCTTTATGCGTTATGCGTTATGCGTTATGAGTTATGCTTTATCCGTTATGCGTTATGCGTTGTGCGTTTTACGTTTGCGTTATGCGTTATGCGTTATGCGTTATGCCTTATACGTTATGCGTTATGCGTTATGCGTTATGCGTTATGCGTTATGCGTTATGCGTTATGCGTTATGCGTTATGCGTTATGCGTTATGAGTTATGCGTTATGCAGTAGGCGTTATGCGTTATACGTGATCCGTTATGCGTTAGGCGATATGCGTTATGCGTTATGCGTTATGCTTTATGCTTTATGCGTTACGCGTTATGCGTTATGCGTTATGCGTTATGCGTTATGAGTTATGCGTTATGTAGTAGGCGTTATGCGTTATACGTGATCCGTTATGCGTTGGGCGATATGCGTTATGCGTTATGCGTTATGCGTTATGAGTTATGCGTTATACGGTATGCGTTATGCGTTATGCGTTATGCGTTATGCGTTATGCGTTATGCGTTATGCGTTATGCGTTATGCGTTATGCGTTGTGCGTTATGCGTTGTGCGTTATGCGTTATGCGTTATGCGTTATGCGTTATGCGTTATGCGTTATGCGTTATGCGTTATGCGTTATGCGTTATGCGTTATGCGTTATGCGTTATGCATTATGCGTTATGCGTTATGCGTTATGCGTTATGCGTTATGCGTTATGCGTTATGCGTTATGCGTTATGCGTTATGCGTCATGCGTTATGCGTTATGAGTTATGCGTTATGCAGTAGGCGTTATGCGTTATGCTTTATGCGTTATGCGTTATGCGTTATGCCTTATGCGTTATGCGTTATGAGTTATGCGTTATACGGTATGCGTTATGCGTTATGCGTTATGCGTTATGCGTTATGCGTTATGCGTTATGCGTTATGCGTTATGCGTTATGCGTTATGCGTTATGCGTTATGCGTTATGCGTTATGCGTTATGCGTTATGCGTTATGCGTTATGCGTTATGCGTTATGCGTTGTGCGTTATGCGTTATGCGTTATGCGTTATGCGTTATGCGTTATGCGTTATGCGTTATGCGTTATGCGTTATGCGTTATGCGTTATGCGTTATGCGTTATGCGTTATGCGTTATGCGTTATGCGTTATGCGTTATGCGTTATGCGTTATGCGTTATGCGTTATGAGTTTTGCGTTATGCAGTAGGCGTTATGCGTTATACGTGATCCGTTATGCGTTGGGCGATATGCGTTATGCGTTATGCGTTATGCGTTATGCGTTATGCGTTATGCGTTATGCGTTATGCATTATGCGTTATGCGTTATGCGACATGCGTTATGCGTTATGCGTTATGCGTTATGCGTTATGCGTTATGCGTTATGCGTTATGCGTTATGCGTTATGCGTCATGCGTTATGCGTTATGAGTTATGCGTTATGCAGTAGGCGTTATGCGTTATGCGTTATGCGTTATGAGTTATGCGTTATACGGTATGCGTTGCGCATAATGCGTTATGCGTTATGCGTGATGCGGTATGCTTTATGCGTTATGCGTTATGCGTTATGCTTTATGCGTTATGCGTTATGCGTTATGCGGTATTCGTTATGCGTTGTGCATTATGCGTCATGCGTTATGGGTTATGCGTTATGCGTTATTACAATATGCGTTATGCGTTATGCGTTATGCGATATGCGTTATGCGTTATGCGTTATGCGTTATGCGTTATGCGTTATGCGTTATGCGTTATGCGTTATGCGTTATGCGTTATGCGTTATGCGTTATGCGTTATGCGTTATGCGTTATGCGTTATGCGTTATGAGTTATGCGTTATGCAGTAGGCGTTATGCGTTATACGTGATCCGTTATGCGTTAGGCGATATGCGTTATGCGTTATGCGTTATGCGTTATGCGTTATGCGTTATGCGTTATGCGTTATGCGTTATGCGTTATGCGTTATTCGTTATGGGTTATGCGTTATGCGTTATGCGTTATGCGTTATGCGTTATGCGTTATGCGTTATGCGTTATGCGTTATGCGTTGTGCGTTATGCGTTATGCGTTATGCGTTATGAGTTATGCTTTATCCGTTATGCGTTATGCGTTGTGCGTTTTACGTTTGCGTTATGCGTTATGCGTTATGCGTTATGCGTTATGCGTTATGCGTTATGCGTTATGCGTTATGCGTTATGCGTTATGCGTTATGCGTTATGCGTTATGCGTTATGCGTTATGCGTTATGCGTTATGCGTTATGCGTTATGCGTGATCCGTTATGCGTTAGGCGATATGCGTTATGCGTTATGCGTTATGCGTTATGCGTTATGCGTTATGCGTTATGCGTTATGCGTTATGCGTTATGCGTTATGCGTTATGCGTTATGCGTTATGCGTTATGCGTTATACGTTATGAGTTATGCGTTATGCAGTAGGCGTTATGCGTTATACGTGAACCGTTATGCGTTGGGCGATATGCGTTATGCGTTATGCGTTATGCGTTATGCATTATGCGTTATGCGTTACGCGATATGCGTTATGCGTTATGCGTTATGCGTTATGCGTTATGCGTTATGCGTTATGCGTTATGCGTTATGCGTTATGCGTTATGCGTTATGCGTTATGCGTTATGCGTTATGCGTTATGCGTTATGCGTTATGCGTTATGCGTTATGCGTTATGCGTTATGAGTTATACGGTATGCGTTGCGCATAATGCGTTATGCGTTATGCGTGATGCGGTATGCTTTATGCGTTATGCGTTATGCGTTATGCTTTATGCGTTATGCGTTATGCGTTATGCGTTATGCGTTATGCGTTATGCGTTATGCGTTATGCGTTATGCGTTATGCGTTATGCGTTATGCGTTATGCGTTATGCGATATGCGTTATGCGTTATGAGTTATGCTTTATGCTTTATGCGTTATGCGTTATGCGTTATGCGTTATGCGTTATGCGTTATGCGTTATGAGTTATGCGTTATGCAGTAGGCGTTATGCGGTATACGTGATCCGTTATGCGTTGGGCGATATGCGTTATGCGTTATGCGTTATGCGTTATGCATTATGCGTTATGCGTTATGCGATATGCGTTATGCGTTATGCGTTATGCGTTATGCTTTATGCGTTATGCGTTATGCGTTATGAGTTATGCTTTATCCGTTATGCGTTATGCGTTGTGCGTTTTACGTTTGCGTTATGCGTTATGCGTTATGCCTTATACGTTATGCGTTATGCGTTATGCGTTATGCGTTATGCATTATGCGTTATGCGTTATGCGATATGCGTTATGCGTTATGCGTTATGCGTTATGCGTTATGCGTTATGCGTTATGCGTTATGCGTTATGCGTTATGCGTTATGCGTTATGCGTTATGCGTTATGCGTTATGCGTTATGAGTTATGCGTTATACGGTATGCGTTGCGCATAAAGCGTTATGCGTTATGCGTGATGCGGTATGCTTTATGCGTTATGCGTGATGCGGTATGCTTTATGCGTTATGCGTTATGCGTTATGCTTTATGCGTTATGCGTTATGCGTTATGAGTTATGCGTTATCCGTTATGCGTTATGCGTTGTGCGTTTTACGTTTGCGTTATACGTTATGCGTTATGCGTTATGCGTTATGCGTCATGCGTTATGCGTTATGAGTTATGCGTTATGCAGTAGGCGTTATGCGTTATGCGTTATGCGTTATGAGTTATGCGTTATACGGTATGCGTTGCGCATAATGCGTTATGCGTTATGCGTGATGCGGTATGCTTTATGCGTTATGCGTTATGCGTTATGCTTTATGCGTTATGCGTTATGCGTTATGCGGTATTCGTTATGCGTTGTGCATTATGCGTCATGCGTTATGGGTTATGCGTTATGCGTTATTACAATATGCGTTATGCGTTATGCGTTATGCGATATGCGTTATGCGTTATGCGTTATGCGTTATGCGTTATGCGTTATCCGATATGCGTTATGCGTTATGCGTTATGGGTTATGCGTTATGCGTTATGCGTTATGCGTTATGCGTTATGCGTTATGCGTTATGCGTTATGCGTTATGCGTTATGCGTTATGCGTTATGCGTTATGCGTTATGCGTTATGCGTTATGCGTTATGCGTTATGCGTTATGCGTTATGCGTTATGCGTTATGCGTTATGCGTTATGCGTTATGCATTATGCGTTATGCGTTATGAGTTATGCGTTATGCAGTAGGCGTTATGCGTTATACGTGATCCGTTATGCGTTAGGCGATATGCGTTATGCGTTATGCGTTATGCGTTATGCGTTATGCGTTATGCGTTATGCGTTATGCGTTATGCGTTATGCGTTATTCGTTATGGGTTATGCGTTATGCGTTATGCGTTATGCGTTATGCGTTATGCGTTATGCGTTATGCGTTATGCGTTATGCGTTGTGCGTTATGCGTTATGCGTTATGCGTTATGAGTTATGCTTTATCCGTTATGCGTTATGCGTTGTGCGTTTTACGTTTGCGTTATGCGTTATGCGTTATGCGTTATGCGTTATGCGTTATGCGTTATGCGTTATGCGTTATGCGTTATGCGTTATGCGTTATGCGTTATGCGTTATGCGTTATGCGTTATGCGTTATGCGTGATCCGTTATGCGTTAGGCGATATGCGTTATGCGTTATGCGTTATGCGTTATGCGTTATGCGTTATGCGTTATGCGTTATGCGTTATGCGTTATGCGTTATGCGTTATGCGTTATGCGTTATGCGTTATGCGTTATACGTTATGAGTTATGCGTTATGCAGTAGGCGTTATGCGTTATACGTGAACCGTTATGCGTTGGGCGATATGCGTTATGCGTTATGCGTTATGCGTTATGCATTATGCGTTATGCGTTACGCGATATGCGTTATGCGTTATGCGTTATGCGTTATGCGTTATGCGTTATGCGTTATGCGTTATGCGTTATGCGTTATGCGTTATGCGTTATGCGTTATGCGTTATGCGTTATGCGTTATGCGTTATGCGTTATGCGTTATGCGTTATGCGTTATGAGTTATACGGTATGCGTTGCGCATAATGCGTTATGCGTTATGCGTGATGCGGTATGCTTTATGCGTTATGCGTTATGCGTTATGCTTTATGCGTTATGCGTTATGCGTTATGCGTTACGCGATATGCGTTATGCGTTATGCGTTATGCGTTATGCGTTATGCGTTATGCGTTATGCGTTATGCGTTATGCGATATGCGTTATGCGTTATGAGTTATGCTTTATGCTTTATGCGTTATGCGTTATGCGTTATGCGTTATGCGTTATGCGTTATGCGTTATGCGTTATGAGTTATGCGTTATGCAGTAGGCGTTATGCGTTATACGTGATCCGTTATGCGTTGGGCGATATGCGTTATGCGTTATGCGTTATGCGTTATGCATTATGCGTTATGCGTTATGCGATATGCGTTATGCGTTATGCGTTATGCGTTATGCTTTATGCGTTATGCGTTATGCGTTATGAGTTATGCTTTATCCGTTATGCGTTATGCGTTGTGCGTTTTACGTTTGCGTTATGCGTTATGCGTTATGCCTTATACGTTATGCGTTATGCGTTATGCGTTATGCGTTATGCATTATGCGTTATGCGTTATGCGATATGCGTTATGCGTTATGCGTTATGCGTTATGCGTTATGCGTTATGCGTTATGCGTTATGCGTTATGCGTTATGCGTTATGCGTTATGCGTTATGCGTTATGCGTTATGCGTTATGAGTTATGCGTTATACGGTATGCGTTGCGCATAAAGCGTTATGCGTTATGCGTGATGCGGTATGCTTTATGCGTTATGCGTGATGCGGTATGCTTTATGCGTTATGCGTTATGCGTTATGCGTTATGCTTTATGCGTTATGCGTTATGCGTTATGAGTTATGCGTTATCCGTTATGCGTTATGCGTTGTGCGTTTTACGTTTGCGTTATACGTTATGCGTTATGCGTTATGCGTTATGCGTTATGCGTTATGCGTTATGAGTTATGCGTTATGCAGTAGGCGTTATGCGTTATACGTGATCCGTTATGCGTTGGGCGATATGCGTTATGCGTTATGCGTTATTCGTTATGGGTTATGCGTTATGCGTTATGCGTTATGCGTTATGCGTTATGCGTTATGCGTTATGCGTTATGCGTTATGCGTTATGCGTTATGCGTTATGCGTTATGCGTTATGCGTTATGCGTTGTGCGTTATGCGTTATGCGTTATGCGTTATGCGTTATGCGTTATGCGTTATGCGTTATGCGTTATGCGTTATGCGTTATGCGTTATGCGTTATGCGTTATGCGTTATGCGTTATGCGTTATGCGTTATGAGTTATGCGTTATGCAGTAGGCGTTATGCGTTATACGTGATCCGTTATGCGTTGGGCGATATGCGTTATGCGTTATGCGTTATGCGTTATGCGTTATGCATTATGCGTTATGCGTTATGCGATATGCGTTATGCGTTATGCGTTATGCGTTATGCGTTATGCGTTATGCGTTATGCGTTATGCGTTATGCGTTATGCGTTATGCGTTATGCGTTATGCGTTATGCGTTATGCGTTATGCGTCATGCGTTATGCGTTATGAGTTATGCGTTATGCAGTAGGCGTTATGCGTTATGCGTTATGCGTTATGAGTTATGCGTTACACGGTATGCGTTGCGCATAATGCGTTATGCGTTATGCGTGATGCGGTATGCTTTATGCGTTATGCGTTATGCGTTATGCTTTATGCGTTATGCGTTATGCGTTATGCGGTATTCGTTATGCGTTGTGCATTATGCGTCATGCGTTATGGGTTATGCGTTATGCGTTATTACAATATGCGTTATGCGTTATGCGTTATGCGATATGCGTTATGCGTTATGCGTTATGCGTTATGCGTTATGCGTTATCCGATATGCGTTATGCGTTATGCGTTATGGGTTATGCGTTATGCGTTATGCGTTATGCGTTATGCGTTATGCGTTATGCGTTATGCGTTATGCGTTATGCGTTATGCGTTATGCGTTATGCGTTATGCGTTATGCGTTATGCGTTTTGCGTTATGCGTTATGCGTTATGCGTTATGCGTTATGCGTTATGCGTTATGCGTTATGCATTATGCGTTATGCGTTATGAGTTATGCGTTATGCAGTAGGCGTTATGCGTTATACGTGATCCGTTATGCGTTAGGCGATATGCGTTATGCGTTATGCGTTATGCGTTATGCGTTATGCGTTATGCGTTATGCGTTATGCGTTATGCGTTATTCGTTATGGGTTATGCGTTATGCGTTATGCGTTATGCGTTATGCGTTATGCGTTATGCGTTATGCGTTATGCGTTATGCGTTATGCGTTATGCGTTATGCGTTATGCGTTATGCGTCATGCGTTATGCGTTATGCGTTATGAGTTATGCGTTATGCAGTAGGCGTTATGCGTTATGCGATATGCGTTATGCGTTATGCGTTATGCGTTATGCGTTATGCGTTATGCGTTATGCGTTATGCGTTATGCGTTATGCGTTATGCGTTATGCGTTATGCGTTATGCGTCATGCGTTATGCGTTATGCGTTATGCGTTATGCGTTATGCGTTATGCGTTATGCGTTATGCGTTATGCGTTATGCGTTATGCGTTATGCGTTATGCGTTATGCGTTATGCGTTATGCGTTATGCGTTATGAGTTATGCGTTATGCAGTAGGCGTTATGCGTTATACGTGATCCGTTATGCGTTGGGCGATATGCGTTATGCGTTATGCGTTATGCGTTATGCGTTATGCATTATGCGTTATGCGTTATGCGATATGCGTTATGCGTTATGCGTTATGCGTTATGCGTTATGCGTTATGCGTTATGCGTTATGCGTTATGCGTTATGCGTTATGCGTTATGCGTTATGCGTTATGCGTCATGCGTTATGCGTTATGAGTTATGCGTTATGCAGTAGGCGTTATGCGTTATGCGTTATGCGTTATGAGTTATGCGTTACACGGTATGCGTTGCGCATAATGCGTTATGCGTTATGCGTGATGCGGAATGCTTTATGCGTTATGCGTTATGCGTTATGGTTTATGCGTTATGCGTTATGCGTTATGCGGTATTCGTTATGCGTTGTGCATTATGCGTCATGCGTTATGGGTTATGCGTTATGCATTATTACAATATGCGTTATGCGTTATGCGTTATGCGATATGCGTTATGCGTTATGCGTTATGCGTTATGCGTTATGCGTTATCCGATATGCGTTATGCGTTATGCGTTATGGGTTATGCGTTATGCGTTATGCGTTATGCGTTATGCGTTATGCGTTATGCGTTATGCGTTATGCGTTATGCGTTATGCGTTATGCGTTATGCGTTATGCGTTATGCGTTATGCGTTATGCGTTATGCGTTATGCGTTATGCATTATGCGTTATGCGTTATGAGTTATGCGTTATGCAGTAGGCGTTATGCGTTATACGTGATCCGTTATGCGTTAGGCGATATGCGTTATGCGTTATGCGTTATGCGTTATGCGTTATGCGTTATGCGTTATGCGTTATGCGTTATGCGTTATGCGTCATGCGTTATGCGTTATGAGTTATGCGTTATGCGTTATGCGTTATGCGTTATGCGATATGCGTTATGCGTTATGCGTTATGCGTTATGCGTTATGCGTTATGCGTTATGCGTTATGCGTTATGCGTTATGCGTTATGCGTTATGCGTTATGCGTCATGCGTTATGCGTTATGAGTTATGCGTTATGCAGTAGGCGTTATGCGTTATGCGTTATGCGTTATGAGTTATGCGTTATACGGTATGCGTTGCGCATAATGCGTTATGCGTTATGCGTGATGCGGTATGCTTTATGCGTTATGCGTTATGCGTTATGCTTTATGCGTTATGCGTTATGCGTTATGCGGTATTCGTTATGCGTTGTGCATTATGCGTCATGCGTTATGGGTTATGCGTTATGCGTTATGCGATATGCGTTATGCGTTATGCGTTATGCCTTATGCGTTATGCGTTATGCGTTATGCGTTATGCGTTATGCGTTATGCGTTACGCGTTATGCGTTATGCGTCATGCGTTATGCGTTATGAGTTATGCGTTATGCGTTATGCGTTATGCGTTATGCGTTATGCGTTATGCGTTATGCGTTATGCGTTATGCGTTATGCGTTATGCGTTATACGTGATCCGTTATGCGTTAGGCGATATGCGTTATGTGTTATGCGTTATGCGTTATGCGTTATGCGTTATGCGTTATGCGTTATGCGTTATGCGTTATTCGTTATGGGTTATGCGTTATGCGTTATGCGTTATGCGTTATGCGTTATGCGTTATGCGTTATGCGTTATGCGTTATGCGTTGTGCGTTATGCGTTATGCGTTATGCGTTATGAGTTATGCTTTATCCGTTATGCGTTATGCGTTGTGCGTTTTACGTTTGCGTTATGCGTTATGCGTTATGCGTTATGCGTTATGCGTTATGCGTTATGCGTTATGCGTTATGCGTTATGCGTTATGCGTTATGCGTTATGCGTTATGCGTTATGCGTTATGCGTTATGCGTTATGCGTTATGCGTGATCCGTTATGCGTTAGGCGATATGCGTTATGCGTTATGCGTTATGCGTTATGCGTTATGCGTTATGCGTTATGCGTTATGCGTTATGCGTTATGCGTTATGCGTTATGCGTTATGCGTTATGCGTTATACGTTATGAGTTATGCGTTATGCAGTTGGCGTTATGCGTTATACGTGAACCGTTATGCGTTGGGCGATATGCGTTATGCGTTATGCGTTATGCGTTATGCATTATGCGTTATGCGTTACGCGATATGCGTTATGCGTTATGCGTTATGCGTTATGCGTTATGCGTTATGCGTTATGCGTTATGCGTTATGCGTTATGCGTTATGCGTTATGCGTTATGCGTTATGCGTTATGCGTTATGCGTTATGCGTTATGCGTTATGCGTTATGCGTTATGAGTTATACGGTATGCGTTGCGCATAATGCGTTATGCGTTATGCGTGATGCGGTATGCTTTATGCGTTATGCGTTATGCGTTATGCTTTATGCGTTATGCGTTATGCGTTATGCGTTATGCGTTATGCGTTATGCGTTATGCGTTATGCGTTATGCGTTATGCGTTATGCGTTATGCGTTATGCGTTATGCGATATGCGTTATGCGTTATGAGTTATGCTTTATGCTTTATGCGTTATGCGTTATGCGTTATGCGTTATGCGTTATGCGTTATGCGTTATGAGTTATGCGTTATGCAGTAGGCGTTATGCGTTATACGTGATCCGTTATGCGTTGGGCGATATGCGTTATGCGTTATGCGTTATGCGTTATGCATTATGCGTTATGCGTTATGCGATATGCGTTATGCGTTATGCGTTATGCGTTATGCTTTATGCGTTATGCGTTATGCGTTATGAGTTATGCTTTATCCGTTATGCGTTATGCGTTGTGCGTTTTACGTTTGCGTTATGCGTTATGCGTTATGCGTTATACGTTATGCGTTATGCGTTATGCGTTATGCGTTATGCATTATGCGTTATGCGTTATGCGATATGCGTTATGCGTTATGCGTTATGCGTTATGCGTTATGCGTTATGCGTTATGCGTTATGCGTTATGCGTTATGCGTTATGCGTTATGCGTTATGCGTTATGCGTTATGCGTTATGAGTTATGCGTTATACGGTATGCGTTGCGCATAAAGCGTTATGCGTTATGCGTGATGCGGTATGCTTTATGCGTTATGCGTGATGCGGTATGCTTTATGCGTTATGCGTTATGCGTTATGCTTTATGCGTTATGCGTTATGCGTTATGAGTTATGCGTTATCCGTTATGCGTTATGCGTTGTGCGTTTTACGTTTGCGTTATACGTTATGCGTTATGCGTTATGCGTTATGCGTTATGCGTTATGCGTTATGAGTTATGCGTTATGCAGTAGGCGTTATGCGTTATACGTGATCCGTTATGCGTTGGGCGATATGCGTTATGCGTTATGCGTTATTCGTTATGGGTTATGCGTTATGCGTTATGCGTTATGCGTTATGCGTTATGCGTTATGCGTTATGCGTTATGCGTTATGCGTTATGCGTTATGCGTTATGCGTTATGCGTTATGCGTTATGCGTTGTGCGTTATGCGTTATGCGTTATGCGTTATGCGTTATGCGTTATGCGTTATGCGTTATGCGTTATGCGTTATGCGTTATGCGTTATGCGTTATGCGTTATGCGTTATGCGTTATGCGTTATGCGTTATGCGTTATGCGTTATGCGTTATGAGTTATGCGTTATGCAGTAGGCGTTATGCGTTATACGTGATCCGTTATGCGTTGGGCGATATGCGTTATGCGTTATGCGTTATGCGTTATGCGTTATGCATTATGCGTTATGCGTTATGCGATATGCGTTATGCGTTATGCGTTATGCGTTATGCGTTATGCGTTATGCGTTATGCGTTATGCGTTATGCGTTATGCGTTATGCGTTATGCGTTATGCGTTATGCGTTATGCGTTATGCGTTATGCGTCATGCGTTATGCGTTATGAGTTATGCGTTATGCAGTAGGCGTTATGCGTTATGCGTTATGCGTTATGAGTTATGCGTTACACGGTATGCGTTGCGCATAATGCGTTATGCGTTATGCGTGATGCGGTATGCTTTATGCGTTATGCGTTATGCGTTATGCTTTATGCGTTATGCGTTATGCGTTATGCGGTATTCGTTATGCGTTGTGCATTATGCGTCATGCGTTATGGGTTATGCGTTATGCGTTATTACAATATGCGTTATGCGTTATGCGTTATGCGATATGCGTTATGCGTTATGCGTTATGCGTTATGCGTTATGCGTTATCCGATATGCGTTATGCGTTATGCGTTATGGGT
The DNA here is from genome assembly GCA_916610235.2 of Lasioglossum morio. NCBI lineage: Eukaryota > Metazoa > Arthropoda > Insecta > Hymenoptera > Halictidae > Lasioglossum > Lasioglossum morio. The sequence continues at coordinate 1,155,974 of CAKAJA020000151.1, read as the reverse complement.
TATGCGTTATGCGTTATGCGTTATGCGTTATGCGTTATGCGTTATGCGTTATGCGTTATGCGTTATGCGTTATGCGTTATGCGTTATGCGTTATGCGTTATGCGTTATGCGTTATGCGTTATGCGTTATGCGTTATGCGTTATGCGTTATGCGTTATGCGTTATGCGTTATGCGTTATGCGTTATGCGTTATGCGTTATGCGTTATGCGTTATGCATTATGCGTTATGCGTTATGAGTTATGCGTTATGCAGTAGGCGTTATGCGTTATACGTGATCCGTTATGCGTTAGGCGATATGCGTTATGCGTTATGCGTTATGCGTTATGCGTTATGCGTTATGCGTTATGCGTTATGCGTTATGCGTTATTCGTTATGGGTTATGCGTTATGCGTTATGCGTTATGCGTTATGCGTTATGCGTTATGCGTTATGCGTTATGCGTTATGCGTTATGCGTTATGCGTTATGCGTTATGCGTTATGCGTCATGCGTTATGCGTTATGCGTTATGAGTTATGCGTTATGCAGTAGGCGTTATGCGTTATGCGATATGCGTTATGCGTTATGCGTTATGCGTTATGCGTTATGCGTTATGCGTTATGCGTTATGCGTTATGCGTTATGCGTTATGCGTTATGCGTTATGCGTTATGCGTCATGCGTTATGCGTTATGCGTTATGCGTTATGCGTTATGCGTTATGCGTTATGCGTTATGCGTTATGCGTTATGCGTTATGCGTTATGCGTTATGCGTTATGCGTTATGCGTTATGCGTTATGCGTTATGCGTTATGAGTTATGCGTTATGCAGTAGGCGTTATGCGTTATACGTGATCCGTTATGCGTTGGGCGATATGCGTTATGCGTTATGCGTTATGCGTTATGCGTTATGCGTTATGCGTTATGCGTTATGCGATATGCGTTATGCGTTATGCGTTATGCGTTATGCGTTATGCGTTATGCGTTATGCGTTATGCGTTATGCGTTATGCGTTATGCGTTATGCGTTATGCGTTATGCGTTATGCGTCATGCGTTATGCGTTATGAGTTATGCGTTATGCAGTAGGCGTTATGCGTTATGCGTTATGCGTTATGAGTTATGCGTTACACGGTATGCGTTGCGCATAATGCGTTATGCGTTATGCGTGATGCGGAATGCTTTATGCGTTATGCGTTATGCGTTATGCTTTATGCGTTATGCGTTATGCGTTATGCGGTATTCGTTATGCGTTGTGCATTATGCGTCATGCGTTATGGGTTATGCGTTATGCATTATTACAATATGCGTTATGCGTTATGCGTTATGCGATATGCGTTATGCGTTATGCGTTATGCGTTATGCGTTATGCGTTATCCGATATGCGTTATGCGTTATGCGTTATGGGTTATGCGTTATGCGTTATGCGTTATGCGTTATGCGTTATGCGTTATGCGTTATGCGTTATGCGTTATGCGTTATGCGTTATGCGTTATGCGTTATGCGTTATGCGTTATGCGTTATGCGTTATGCGTTATGCGTTATGCGTTATGCGTTATGCGTTATGCGTTATGCATTATGCGTTATGCGTTATGAGTTATGCGTTATGCAGTAGGCGTTATGCGTTATACGTGATCCGTTATGCGTTAGGCGATATGCGTTATGCGTTATGCGTTATGCGTTATGCGTTATGCGTTATGCGTTATGCGTTATGCGTTATGCGTTATGCGTTATGCGTCATGCGTTATGCGTTATGAGTTATGCGTTATGCGTTATGCGTTATGCGTTATGCGATATGCGTTATGCGTTATGCGTTATGCGTTATGCGTTATGCGTTATGCGTTATGCGTTATGCGTTATGCGTTATGCGTTATGCGTTATGCGTTATGCGTTATGCGTCATGCGTTATGCGTTATGAGTTATGCGTTATGCAGTAGGCGTTATGCGTTATGCGTTATGCGTTATGAGTTATGCGTTATACGGTATGCGTTGCGCATAATGCGTTATGCGTTATGCGTGATGCGGTATGCTTTATGCGTTATGCGTTATGCGTTATGCTTTATGCGTTATGCGTTATGCGTTATGCGGTATTCGTTATGCGTTGTGCATTATGCGTCATGCGTTATGGGTTATGCGTTATGCGTTATGCGATATGCGTTATGCGTTATGCGTTATGCCTTATGCGTTATGCGTTATGCGTTATGCGTTATGCGTTATGCGTTATGCGTTACGCGTTATGCGTTATGCGTCATGCGTTATGCGTTATGAGTTATGCGTTATGCGTTATGCGTTATGCGTTATGCGTTATGCGTTATGCGTTATGCGTTATGCGTTATGCGTTATGCGTTATACGTGATCCGTTATGCGTTGGGCGATATGCGTTATGCGTTATGCGTTATGCGTTATGCGTTATGCGTTATGCATTATGCGTTATGCGTTATGCGATATGCGTTATGCGTTATGCGTTATGCGTTATGCGTTATGCGTTATGCGTTATGCGTTATGCGTTATGCGTTATGCGTTATGCGTTATGCGTTATGCGTTATGCGTTATGCGTCATGCGTTATGCGTTATGAGTTATGCGTTATGCAGTAGGCGTTATGCGTTATGCGTTATGCCTTATGAGTTATGCGTTATACGGTATGCGTTGCGCATAATGCGTTATGCGTTATGCGTGATGCGGTATGCTTTATGCGTTATGCGTTATGCGTTATGCTTTATGCGTTATGCGTTATGCGTTATGCGGTATTCGTTATGCGTTGTGCATTATGCGTCATGCGTTATGGGTTATGCGTTATGCGTTATTACAATATGCGTTATGCGTTATGCGTTATGCGATATGCGTTATGCGTTATGCGTTATGCGTTATGCGTTATGCGTTATCCGATATGCGTTATGCGTTATGCGTTATGGGTTATGCGTTATGCGTTATGCGTTATGCGTTATGCGTTATGCGTTATGCGTTATGCGTTATGCGTTATGCGTTATGCGTTATGCGTTATGCGTTATGCGTTATGCGTTATGAGTTATGCGTTATGCGTTATGCGTTATGCGTTATGCGTTATGCGTTATGCGTTATGCGTTATGCGTTATGCGTTATGCGTTATGCGTTATGCTTTATGCGTTATGCGTTATGCGTTATGCCTTATGCGTTATGCGTTATGAGTTATGCGTTATACGGTATGCGTTATGCGTTATGCGTTATGCGTTATGCGTTATGCGTTATGCGTTATGCGTTATGCGTTATGCGTTATGCGTTATGCATTATGCGTTATGCGTTATGAGTTATGCGTTATGCAGTAGGCGTTATGCGTTATACGTGATCCGTTATGCATTAGGCGATATGCGTTATGCGTTATGCGTTATGCGTTATGCGTTACGCGTTATGCGTTATGCGTTATGCGTTATGCGTTATGCGTTATGCGTTATGCGTTATTCGTTATGGGTTATGCGTTATGCGTTATGCGTTATGCGTTATGCGTTATGCGTTATGCGTTATGCGTTATGCGTTATGCGTTATGCGTTATGCGTTATGCGTTATGCATTATGCGTTATGCGTTATGCGTTATGCGTTATGCGTTATGCGTTATGCGTTCTGCGTTATGCGTTATGCGTTATGCGTTATGCGTTATGCTTTATGCGTTATGCGTTATGCGTTATGCCTTATGCGTTATGCGTTATGAGTTATGCGTTATACGGTATGCGTTATGCGTTATGCGTTATGCGTTATGCGTTATGCGTTATGCGTTATGCGTTATGCGTTATGCGTTATGCGTTATGCGTTATGCGTTATGAGTTATGCGTTATACGGTATGCGTTATGCGTTATGCGTTATGCGTTATGCGTTATGCGTTATGCGTTATGCGTTATGCGTTATGCGTTATGCGTTATGCGTTATGCGTTATGCGTTATGCGTTATGCGTTATGCGTTATGCGTTATGCGTTATGCGTTATGCGTTATGCGTTATGCGTTATGCGTTATGCGTTATGCGTTATGCGTTATGCGTTATGCGTTATGCGTTATGCGTTATGCGTTATGCGTTATGCATTATGCGTTATGCGTTATGAGTTATGCGTTATGCAGTAGGCGTTATGCGTTATACGTGATCCGTTATGCATTAGGCGATATGCGTTATGCGTTATGCGTTATGCGTTATGCGTTACGCGTTATGCGTTATGCGTTATGCGTTATGCGTTATGCGTTATGCGTTATGCGTTATTCGTTATGGGTTATGCGTTATGCGTTATGCGTTATGCGTTATGCGTTATGCGTTATGCGTTATGCGTTATGCGTTATGCGTTATGCGTTATGCGTTATGCGTTATGCGTTATGCGTTATGCGTTATGCGTTATGCGTTATGCGTTATGCGTTATGCGTTATGCGTTATGCTTTATGCGTTATGCGTTATGCGTTATGCCTTATGCGTTATGCGTTATGAGTTATGCGTTATACGGTATGCGTTATGCGTTATGCGTTATGCGTTATGCGTTATGCGTTATGCGTTATGCGTTATGCGTTATGCGTTATGCGTTATGCGTTATGCGTTATGCGTTATGCGTTATGCGTTATGCATTATGCGTTATGCGTTATGAGTTATGCGTTATGCAGTAGGCGTTATGCGTTATACGTGATCCGTTATGCATTAGGCGATATGCGTTATGCGTTATGCGTTATGCGTTATGCGTTACGCGTTATGCGTTATGCGTTATGCGTTATGCGTTATGCGTTATGCGTTATGCGTTATGCGTTATTCGTTATGGGTTATGCGTTATGCGTTATGCGTTATGCGTTATGCGTTATGCGTTATGCGTTATGCGTTATGCGTTATGCGTTATGCGTTATGCGTTATGCGTTATGCGTTATGCGTTATGCGTTATGCGTTATGCGTTATGCGTTATGCGTTATGCGTTATGCGTTATGCGTTATGCGTTATGCGTTATGCGTTATGCGTTATGCGTTATGCGTTATGCGTTATGCGTTATGCATTATGCGTTATGCGTTATGAGTTATGCGTTATGCAGTAGGCGTTATGCGTTATACGTGATCCGTTATGCATTAGGCGATATGCGTTATGCGTTATGCGTTATGCGTTATGCGTTACGCGTTATGCGTTATGCGTTATGCGTTATGCGTTATGCGTTATGCGTTAAGCGTTATTCGTTATGGGTTATGCGTTATGCGTTATGCGTTATGCGTTATGCGTTATGCGTTATGCGTTATGCGTTATGCGTTATGCGTTATGCGTTATGCGTTATGCGTTATGCGTTATGCGTTATGCGTTATGCGTTATGCGTTATGCGTTATGCGTTATGCGTTATGCGTTATGCTTTATGCGTTATGCGTTATGCGTTATGCCTTATGCGTTATGCGTTATGAGTTATGCGTTATACGGTATGCGTTATGCGTTATGCGTTATGCGTTATGCGTTATGCGTTATGCGTTATGCGTTATGCGTTATGCGTTATGCGTTATGAGTTATGCGTTATACGGTATGCGTTATGCGTTATGCGTTATGCGTTATGCGTTATGCGTTATGCGTTATGCGTTATGCGTTATGCGTTATGCGTTATGCGTTATGCGTTATGCGTTATGCGTTATGCGTTATGCGTTATGCGTTATGCGTTATGCGTTATGCGTTATGCGTTATGCGTTATGCGTTATGCGTTATGCGTTATGCGTTATGCGTTATGCGTTATGCATTATGCGTTATGCGTTATGAGTTATGCGTTATGCAGTAGGCGTTATGCGTTATACGTGATCCGTTATGCATTAGGCGATATGCGTTATGCGTTATGCGTTATGCGTTATGCGTTATGCGTTATGCGTTATGCGTTATGCGTTATGCGTTATGCGTTATGCGTTAAGCGTTATTCGTTATGGGTTATGCGTTATGCGTTATGCGTTATGCGTTATGCGTTATGCGTTATGCGTTATGCGTTATGCGTTATGCGTTATGCGTTATGCGTTATGCGTTATGCGTTATGCGTTATGCGTTATGCGTTATGCGTTATGCGTTATGCGTTATGCGTTATGCGTTATGCTTTATGCGTTATGCGTTATGCGTTATGCCTTATGCGTTATGCGTTATGAGTTATGCGTTATACGGTATGCGTTATGCGTTATGCGTTATGCGTTATGCGTTATGCGTTATGCGTTATGCGTTATGCGTTATGCGTTATGCGTTATGCGTTATGCGTTATGCGTTATGCGTTATGCGTTATGCGTTATGCGTTATGCGTTATGCGTTATGCGTTATGCGTTATGCGTTATGCGTTATGCGTTATGCGTTATGCGTTATGCGTTATGCGTTATGCGTTATGCGTTATGCGTTATGCGTTATGCGTTATGCGTTATGCATTATGCGTTATGCGTTATGAGTTATGCGTTATGCAGTAGGCGTTATGCGTTATACGTGATCCGTTATGCATTAGGCGATATGCGTTATGCGTTATGCGTTATGCGTTATGCGTTACGCGTTATGCGTTATGCGTTATGCGTTATGCGTTATGCGTTATGCGTTACGCGTTATTCGTTATGGGTTATGCGTTATGCGTTATGCGTTATGCGTTATGCGTTATGCGTTATGCGTTATGCGTTATGCGTTATGCGTTATGCGTTATGCGTTATGCGTTATGCGTTATGCGTTATGCGTTATGCGTTATGCGTTATGCGTTATGCGTTATGCGTTATGCGTTATGCGTTATGCGTTATGCGTTATGCGTTATGCGTTATGCGTTATGCGTTATGCGTTATGCGTTATGCTTTATGCGTTATGCGTTATGCGTTATGCCTTATGCGTTATGCGTTATGAGTTATGCGTTATACGGTATGCGTTATGCGTTATGCGTTATGCGTTATGCGTTATGCGTTATGCGTTATGCGTTATGCGTTATGCGTTATGCATTATGCGTTATGCGTTATGAGTTATGCGTTATGCAGTAGGCGTTATGCGTTATACGTGATCCGTTATGCATTAGGCGATATGCGTTATGCGTTATGCGTTATGCGTTATGCGTTACGCGTTATGCGTTATGCGTTATGCGTTATGCGTTATGCGTTATGCGTTATGCGTTATTCGTTATGGGTTATGCGTTATGCGTTATGCGTTATGAGTTATGCGTTATGCGTTATGCTTTATGCGTTATGCGTTATGCGTTATGAGTTATGCGTTATGCGTTATGCGTTATGCGTTATGCGTTATGCGTTATGCGTTATGCGTTATGCGTTATGCGTTATGCGTTATGCGTTATGCGTTATGCGTCATGCGTTATGCGTTATGCGTTATGCGTTATGCGTTATGCGTTATGCGTTATGCGTTATGCGTTATGCGTTATGCGTTATGCGTTATGCGTTATGAGTTATGCGTTATGCAGTAGGCGTTATGCGTTATACGTGATCCGTTATGCGTTGGGCGATATGCGTTATGAGTTATGCGTTATGCGTTATGCGTTATGCATTATGCGGTATGCGTTATGCGATATGCGTTATGCGTTATGCGTTATGCGTTATGCGTTATGCGTTATGCGTTATGCGTTATGCGTTATGCGTTATGCGTTATGCGGTATGCTTTATGCGTTATGCGTTATGCGTTATGCTTTATGCGTTATGCGTTATGCGTTATGAGTTATGCTTTATCCGTTATGCGTTATGCGTTGTGCGTTTTACGTTTGCGTTATGCGTTATGCGTTATGCGTTATGCGTTATGCGTTATGCGTTATGCGTTATGCGTTATGCGTTATGCGTTATGCGTTATGCGTTATGCGTTATGCGTTATGCGTTATGCGTTATGCGTTATGCGTTATGCGTTATGCGTTATGCGTTATGCGTTATGCGTTATGCGTTATGCGTTATGCGTTATGCGTTATGCGTTATGCGTTATGCGTTATGCGTTATGCGTTATGCGTTATGCGTTATGCGTTATGCGTTATGCGTTATGCGTTATGCGTTATGCGTTATGCGTTATGCGTTATGCGTTATGCGTTATGCGTTATGCGTTATGCGTGATCCGTTATGCGTTAGGCGATATGCGTTATGCGTTATGCGTTATGCGTTATGCGTTATGCGTTATGCGTTATGCGTTATGCGTTATGCGTTATGCGTTATGCGTTATGCGTTATGCGTTATGCGTTATGCTTTATGCGTTATGCGTTATGCGTTATGCCTTATGCGTTATGCGTTATGAGTTATGCGTTATACGGTATGCGTTATGCGTTATGCGTTATGCGTTATGCGTTATGCGTTATGCGTTATGCGTTATGCGTTATGCGTTATGCATTATGCGTTATGCGTTATGAGTTATGCGTTATGCAGTAGGCGTTATGCGTTATACGTGATCCGTTATGCATTAGGCGATATGCGTTATGCGTTATGCGTTATGCGTTATGCGTTACGCGTTATGCGTTATGCGTTATGCGTTATGCGTTATGCGTTATGCGTTATGCGTTATGCGTTATTCGTTATGGGTTATGCGTTATGCGTTATGCGTTATGCGTTATGAGTTATGCGTTATGCGTTATGCTTTATGCGTTATGCGTTATGCGTTATGAGTTATGCGTTATGCGTTATGCGTTATGCGTTATGCGTTATGCGTTATGCGTTATGCGTTATGCGTTATGCGTTATGCGTTATGCGTTATGCGTTATGCGTTATGCGTTATGCGTCATGCGTTATGCGTTATGCGTTATGCGTTATGCGTTATGCGTTATGCGTTATGCGTTATGCGTTATGCGTTATGCGTTATGCGTTATGCGTTATGAGTTATGCGTTATGCAGTAGGCGTTATGCGTTATACGTGATCCGTTATGCGTTGGGCGATATGCGTTATGAGTTATGCGTTATGCGTTATGCGTTATGCATTATGCGGTATGCGTTATGCGATATGCGTTATGCGTTATGCGTTATGCGTTATGCGTTATGCGTTATGCGTTATGCGTTATGCGTTATGCGTTATGCGTTATGCGGTATGCTTTATGCGTTATGCGTTATGCGTTATGCTTTATGCGTTATGCGTTATGCGTTATGAGTTATGCTTTATCCGTTATGCGTTATGCGTTGTGCGTTTTACGTTTGCGTTATGCGTTATGCGTTATGCGTTATGCGTTATGCGTTATGCGTTATGCGTTATGCGTTATGCGTTATGCGTTATGCGTTATGCGTTATGCGTTATGCGTTATGCGTTATGCGTTATGCGTTATGCGTTATGCGTTATGCGTTATGCGTTATGCGTTATGCGTTATGCGTGATCCGTTATGCGTTAGGCGATATGCGTTATGCGTTATGCGTTATGCGTTATGCGTTATGCGTTATGCGTTATGCGTTATGCGTTATGCGTTATGCGTTATGCGTTATGCGTTATGCGTTATACGTTATGAGTTATGCGTTATGCAGTAGGCGTTATGCGTTATACGTGAACCGTTATGCGTTGGGCGATATGCGTTATGCGTTATGCGTTATGCGTTATGCATTATGTGTTATGCGTTACGCGATATGCGTTATGCGTTATGCGTTATGCGTAATGCGTTATGCGTTATGCGTTATGCGTTATGCGTTATGCGTTATGCGTTATGCGTTATGCGTTATGCGTTATGCGTTATGCGTTATGCGTTATGCGTTATGAGTTATGCGTTATACGGTATGCGTTGCGCATAATGCGTTATGCGTTATGCGTGATGCGGTATGCTTTATGCGTTATGCGTTATGCGTTATGCTTTATGCGTTATGCGTTATGCGTTATGCGTTATGCGTTATGCGTTATGCGTTATGCGTTATGCGTTATGCGTTATGCGTTATGCGTTATGCGTTATGCGTTATGCGTTATGCGTTATGCGTTATGCGTTATGCGTTATGCGTTATGCGTTATGCGTTATGCGTTATGCGTTATGCGTTATGCGTTATGCGTTATGCATTATGCGTTATGCGTTATGAGTTATGCGTTATGCAGTAGGCGTTATGCGTTATACGTGATCCGTTATGCATTAGGCGATATGCGTTATGCGTTATGCGTTATGCGTTATGCGTTACGCGTTATGCGTTATGCGTTATGCGTTATGCGTTATGCGTTATGCGTTATGCGTTATTCGTTATGGGTTATGCGTTATGCGTTATGCGTTATGCGTTATGCGTTATGCGTTATGCGTTATGCGTTATGCGTTATGCGTTATGCGTTATGCGTTATGCGTTATGCGTTATGCGTTATGCGTTATGCGTTATGCGTTATGCGTTATGCGTTATGCGTTATGCGTTATGCGTTATGCGTTATGCGTTATGCGTTATGCGTTATGCGTTATGCGTTATGCGTTATGCGTCATGCGTTATGCGTTATGAGTTATGCGTTATGCAGTAGGCGTTATGCGTTATGCTTTATGCGTTATGCGTTATGCGTTATGCCTTATGCGTTATGCGTTATGAGTTATGCGTTATACGGTATGCGTTATGCGTTATGAGTTATGCGTTATGCTTTATGTGTTATGCGTTATGCGTTATGAGTTATGCGTTATCCGTTATGCGTTATGCGTTTTGCGTTTTACGTTTGCGTTATACGTTATGCGTTATGCGTTATGCGTTATGCGTTATGCGTTATGCGTTATGCGTTATGCGTTATGCGTTATGCGTTATGCGTTATGCGTTATGCGTTATGCGTTATGCGTTATGCGTTATGCGTTATGCGTTATGCGTTATGCGTTATGCGTTATGCGTTATGCGTTATGCGTGATGCGTTATGCGTTATGCGTTATGCGTTATGCGTTATGCGTTATGCGTTATGCGTCATGCGTTATGCGTTATGAGTTATGCATTATGCAGTAGGCGTTATGCGTTATGCTTTATGCGTTATGCGTTATGCGTTATGCCTTATGCGTTATGCGTTATGAGTTATGCGTTATACGGTATGCGTTATGCGTTATGCGTTATGCGTTATGCGTTATGCGTTATGCGTTATGCGTTATGCGTTATGCGTTATGCGTTATGCGTTATGCGTTATGAGTTGTGCGTTATGCGTTATGCGTTATGCGTTATGCGTTATGCGTTATGCGTTATGCGTTATGCGTTATGCGTTATGCGTTATGCGTTATGCGTTATGCGTTATGCGTTATGCGTTATGCGTTATGCGTTATGCGTTATGCGTTATGCGTTATGCGTTATGCGTTATGCGTTATGCGTTATGCGTTATGCGTTATGCGTTATGCGTTATGAGTTATGCGTTATGCAGTAGGCGTTATGCGTTATACGTGATCCGTTATGCGTTGGGCGATATGCGTTATTCGTTATGCGTTATGCGTTATGCGTTATGCGTTATGCATTATGCGTTATGCGTTATGCGATATGCGTTATGCGTTATGCGTTATGCGTTATGCGTTATGCGTTATGCGTTATGCGTTATGCGTTATGCGTTATGCGTTATGCGTTATGCGTTATGCGTTATGCGTTATGCGTCATGCGTTATGCGTTATGCGTTATGCGTTATGCGTTATGCGTTATGCGTTATGCGTTATGAATTATGCGTTATGCATAATGCGTTATGCGTTGTTCGTTATGCGTTATGCGTTGTGCGTTATACGTTTGCGTTATGCGTTATGCGTTATGCTTTCTGCGTTGTGCGTTATGCATTGTGCGTTATGCCTTATACGTTATGCGTTATGCTTTATGCGTTATGCCTTATACGTTATGCGTTATGCGTTATGCGTTATGCGTTATGCTTTATGCGTTATGCGTTATGCGTTGTGCGTTATGCGTTATGCGTTATGCGTTATGCGTTATGCGTTATGCGTTATGCTTTATGCGTTATGCGTTATGCGTTATGCGTTATGCGTTACGCGTTATACGTTATGCGTTATGCGATATTCGTTATGCGTTATGCGTTATGCTTTATGCGTTATACGGTATGCGTTGCGCATACTGCGTTATGCGTTATGCGTGATGCGGTATACTTTATGCGTTATGCGTTATGCGTTATGCTTTATGCGTTATACGGTATGCGTTGCGCATACTGCGTTATGCGTTATGCTTGATGCGGTATGCTTTATGCGTTATGCGTTATGCGTTATGCTTTATGCGTTATGCGTTATGCGTTATGAGTTATGCGTTATCCGTTATGCGTTGTGCGTTATGCGTTGTGCGTTTTACGTTTGCGTTATGCGTTATGCGTTAAACGTTATGCATTATGCGTTATGCGTTATGCGTTATGCGTTATGCGTTATGCGTTATGCGTTATGCGTTATGCTTTATGCGTTATGCGTTATGCGTTATGCGTTATGCGTTACGCGTTATACGTTATGCGTTATGCGATATTCGTTATGCGTTATGCGTTATGCTTTATGCGTTATACGGTATGCGTTGCGCATACTGCGTTATGCGTTATGCGTGATGCGGTATGCTTTATGCGTTATGCGTTATGCGTTATGCTTTATGCGTTATACGGTATGCGTTGCGCATACTGCGTTATGCGTTATGCTTGATGCGGTATGCTTTATGCGTTATGCGTTATGCGTTATGCTTTATGCGTTATGCGTTATGCGTTATGAGTTATGCGTTATCCGTTATGCGTTGTGCGTTATGCGTTATGCGTTGTGCGTTTTACGTTTGCGTTATGCGTTATGCGTTAAACGTTATGCATTATGCGTTATGCGTTATGCGTTATGCGTTATGCGTTATGCGCTATGCGTCATGCGTGATCCGTTATGCGGTAGGCGTTACGCGTTTTGCGGTATTCGTTATGCGTTGTGCATTATGCGTTATGCGTTATGCGATATGCGTTAAGCGTTATGCGTTATGCGTTATGCGTTAAGCGTTATGCGTTATGCGTTATGCGTTATGCGTTATGCGTTATGCGTTATGCGTTATGGGTTATGAGTTATGCGTTATATGGTATTCGTTGCGCATAATGCGTTATGCGGTATGCTTTATGCGTTATGCGTTATGCGTTATGCTTTATGCGTTATGCGTTATGCGTTATGAGTTATGCGTTATTCGTTATGCGTTATGCGTTATGCGTTATGCGTTGTGCATTTTACGTTTGCGTTATGCGTTATGCGTTATGCGTTTTGCGTTATGAGTTATGCGTTATACGGTATGCGTTGCGCATAATGCGTTATGCATTATGCGTGATGCGGTATGCTTTATGCGTTATGCGTTATGCGTTATGCTTTATGCGTTATGCGTTATGCGTTATGAGTTATGCGTAATGCGTTATGATTTATGCGTTATGCGTGATCCGTTATGCGTTAGGCGTTATGCGTTATGCGTTATGAGTTATGAGTTATAAGTTATGCGATATGCGTTATGCGTTATGCGTTATGCGTTATGTGTTATGCGTTATGCGTTATGCGTTATGATTTATGCGTTATGCGTGATCCGTTATGCGTTATGCGTTATGCGTTATGCGTTATGCGTTATGAGTTATGCGTTATGCGTTATGCGTAATGCGTTATGATTTATGCGTTATGCGTGATCCGTTATGCGTTAGGCGTTATGCGTTATGCGTTATGAGTTATGAGTTATAAGTTATGCGTAATGCGTTATGCGTTATGCGTTATGCGTTGTGCATTATGCGTTATGCGTTATGCGTTATGCGTTATGCGTTATGCGTTATGCGTTATGCGTTATGCGTTATGCGTTATGCCTTTTGCGTTATGCGTTACACGTTATGCGTTATGCGTTTTGCGTTATGAGTTATGCGTTATGCGTTTTGCGTTATACGTTATGCGTTATGCGTTTTGCGTTGTAGGTTATGCGATATGCGTTATGCGTTATGCGTGATGCGTTATGCTTTATGCGTTATGCGTTATGAGTTATACGTAATGCGTTATGCGTTATGCGTTATGCGTTATGCGTTATGCGTTATGCGTTCTGCGTTATGGGTTATGGTTTATGCGTTATGCGTAATGCGTTATGCGTTATGCGTTATGCATTATGCGTTGTGCATTATGTGTTATGCGTTATGCGTTATGCGTTATGCGTTATGCGTTATGCGTTATGCGTTATGCGTTATGCGTTATGCGTTATGCGTCATGCGTTATGCGTTATGCGTTATGCGTTATACGTTATGCGTTATGAGTTATGAGTTATGCGTTATGCGTTATGCGTTATGCGTTATGCGTTATGCGTTATGCGTTATGCGTTATGCTTTATGCGTTATGCGTGATCCGTTATGCGTTTGGCGTTATGCGTTATGCGTTATGAGTTATGAGTTATAAGTTATGCGTAATGCGTTATGCGTTATGCGTTATGCGTTATTCGTTATGAGTTATAAGTTATGCGTAATGCGTTATGCGTTATGCGTTATGCATTATGCGTTGTGCATTATGTGCTATGCGTTAAGCGTTATGGGTTATGGGTTATGCGTAATGCTTTATGCATTTTGCGTTATGCGCCATGCGTTATGCGTTATGAGTTATGCGTTAGGCGTTATGCGTTATGCGTTATGAGTTATGAGTTATAAGTTATGCGTAATGCGTTATGCGTTATGCGTTATGCGTTATGCGTTGTGCATTATGCGTTATGCGTTGTGCGTTATGCATTATGGGTTATGGGTTATGTGTTATGCGTTATGCGTTATGCGTTATGCGTTATGCGTTATGCGTTCTGCGTTATGGGTTATGGGTTATGGTTTATGCGTTATGCTTTATGCGTTATGCCTTTTACGTTATGCGTTATGCGTTATTCGTTATGAGTTATAAGTTATGCGTAATGCGTTATGCGTTATGCGTTATGCATTATGCGTTGTGCATTATGTGTTATGCGTTATGCGTTATGGGTTATGGGTTATGCGTTATGCGTTATGCATTTTGCGTTATGCGCCATGCGTTATGCGTTATGAGTTATGCGTTATGCGTTATAGGTTATGCGTTATGCGTTCTGCGTTATGGGTTATGGGTTATGGTTTATGCGTTATGCTTTATGCGTTATGCTTTATGCGTTATGCTTTATGCGTTATGCGTTATGCGGTATGCGTTATGCGTTATGCCTTTTGCGTTATGCGTTATGCGTTATGAGTTATAAGTTATGCGTTATGCGTTATGCGTTATGCGTTATGCGTTATGCGTTATATGTTATGCGTTATGCGTTATGCGTTATGCGTCATGCGTTATGCGTTATGCGTTATACGTTATGCGTTATGCGTTATGAGTTATGCGTTATGCGTTATGCCTTTGCGTTATGCGTTATGCGTTTTGCGTTATGCGTTATGATTTATGCGTTATGCGTGATCCGTTATGCGTTAGGCGTTATGCGTTATGCGTTATAGGTTATGAGTTGTAAGTTATGCGTAATGCGTTATGCGTTATGCGTTATGCGTTCTGCGTTGTGCATTATGCGTTATGCGTTATGCGTTATGCGTTATGCGTTATGCCTTTTGCGTTATGCGTTATACGTTATGCGTTATGCGTTTTGCGTTATGAGTTATGCGTTATGCGTTTTGCGTTATACGTTATGCGTTATGCGTTTTGCGTTATAGGTTATGCGATATGCGTTATGCGTTATGCGTTATGCGTTATGTGTTATGAATTGTGCGTTGTGCGTTCTGCGTTATGGGTTATGGGTTATGGTTTATGCGTTATGCTTTAAGCGTTATGCTTTATGCGTTATGCGTGATCCGTTATGCGTTTGGCGTTATGCGTTATGTGTTATGAGTTATGAGTTATAAGTTATGCGTAATGCGTTATGCGTTATGCGTTATGCGTTATGCGTTATGCGTTATGCGTTATGCCTTTGCGTTATGCGTTTTGCGTTATGCGTTATGATTTATGCGTTATGCGTGATCCGTTATGCGTTAGGCGTTATGCGTTATAGGTTATGAGTTATAAGTTATGCGTAATGCGTTATGCGTTATGCGTTATGCGTTATCCGTTATGCGTTATGCGTTGTGCATTATGCGTTATGCGTTATGCGTTATGCGTTATGCGTTATGCCTTTTGCGTTATGCGTTTTGCGTTATGCGTTATGCGTTATGCGTTATGCGTTATGTGTTATGAATTGTGCGTTGTGCGTTCTGCGTTATGGGTTATGGGTTATGCGTTATGCTTTATGCGTTATGCATTTTGCGTTATGCGTTATTAGTTATGAGTTATGCGTTATGCGTTATGCTTTATGCGTTATGCGTGATCCGTTATGCGTTAGGCGTTATGCGTTATGCGTTATGCGTTATGCGTTATGCTTTATGCGTTATGCTTTATGCGTAATGCTTTATGCGTTATGCGTTATGCGTTATGCGTTATGCGTTATGCGTTATGCGTTATGCCTTTTGCGTTATGCGTTATGCGTTATGAGTTTTGCGTTATACGTTATGCGGTATTCGTTATGCGTTATGCATTATGCGTTAACGTTATGCGTTATGCCTTTTGCGTTATGCGTTTTGCGTTAGGCGTATGCGTTATGCGTTATGCGTTATGTGTTATGAATTGTGCGTTGTGCGTTCTGCGTTATGGGTTATGGGTTATGCGTTATGCTTTATGCGTTATGCATTTTGCGTTATGCGTTATTAGTTATGAGTTATGCGTTATGCGTTATGCTTTATGCGTTATGCGTGATCCGTTATGCGTTAGGCGTTATGCGTTATGCGTTATGCGTTATGCGTTATGCGTTATGCGTTATGCGTTATGCGTTATGCGTTATGCGTTATGGGTTATGAATTATGCGTTATGCGATATGCGTTATGCCTTTTGCGTTATGCGTTATGCATTATGCGTTATGCGTTATGCGTTATGGGTTATGGGTTATGCATTATGCGTTATGCGTTATGCGTTATGCGTTATGCGTTATGCTTTTTGCGTTATGCGCCATGCGTTATGCGTTATGAGTTATAAGTTATGCGTTATGCGTTATGCGTTATGCGTTATGCGTTATGCGTTATGCGTTATGCGTTATGCGATATGCGTTATGCGTTATGCGTTATGCGTTATGCGTTATGCGTTATGCGTTATGCGTTATGCGTTCTGTGTTATGGGTTATGAGTTATGCTTTATGCGTTATGCTTTATGCGTTATGCGTTATGCGTTATGCCTTATGCGTTATGCGTTATGCGTTATGCCTTTTGCGTTATGCGTTATGAGTTATAAATTATGCGTTATGCGTTATGCTTTATGCGTTATGCGTTATGCGTTATGCGTTATGCGTTATGCGTTATGCGTTATGCCTTTTGCGTTATGCGTTATGCGTTATGAGTTTTGCGTTATACGTTATGCGGTATTCGTTATGCGTTGTGCATTATACGTAATGCGTTATGCGTTATGGGTTATGATTTTTGCGTTATGCGATATGCGTTATGCCTTTTACGTTATGCGTTATGCGTTATTCGTTATGAGTTATAAGTTATGCGTAATGCGTTATGCGTTATGCGTTATGCATTATGCGTTGTGCATTATGTGTTATGCGTTATGCGTTATGGGTTATGGGTTATGCGTTATGCGTTATGCATTTTGCATTATGCGCCATGAGTTATGCGTTATGAGTTATAAGTTATGCGTTATGCGTTATGCGTTATGCCTTTTGCGTTATGCGTTATGAGTTATAAGTTATGCGTTATGCGTTATGCTTTATGCGTTATGCGTTATGCGTTATGCGTTATGCGTTATGCGTTATGCCTTTTGCGTTATGCGTTATGCGTTATGAGTTTTGCGTTATACGTTATGCGGTATTCGTTATGCGTTGTGCATTATACGTTATGCGTTATGCGTTATGGGTTATGATTTTTGCGTTATGCGATATGCGTTATGCCTTTTACGTTATGCGTTATGCGTTATTCGTTATGAGTTATAAGTTATGCGTAATGCGTTATGCGTTATGCGTTATGCATTATGCGTTGTGCATTATGTGTTATGCGTTATGCGTTATGGGTTATGGGTTATGCGTTATGCGTTATGCATTTTGCGTTATGCGCCATGCGTTATGCGTTATGAGTTATAAGTTATGCGTTATGCGTTATGCGTTAAGCGTTATGCGTTATGCGTTATGCGTTATGCGTTATGCGTTATATGTTATGCGTTATGCGTTCTGCGTTATGGGTTATGGGTTATGGTTTATGCGTTATGCTTTATGCGTTATGCTTTATGCGTTATGCTTTATGCGTTATGCGTTATGCGGTATGCGTTATGCGTTATGCCTCTTGCGTTATGCGTTATGCGTTATGAGTTTTGCGTTATACGTTATGCGGTATTCGTTATGCGTTGTGCATTATACGTTATGCGTTATGGGTTATGATTTTTGTGTTACGCGATATGCGTTATGCCTTTTACGTTATGCGTTATGCGTTATTCGTTATGAGTTATAAGTTATGCGTAATGCGTTATGCGATATGCGTTATGCATTATGCGTTGTGCATTATGTGTTATGCGTTATGCGTTATGCGTTATGGGTTATGCGTTATGCGTTATGCGTTATGCGTTATGCGTTATGCGTTATGCGTTATGCGTTATGCGTTATGCGTTATATGTTATGCGTTATGCGTTATGCGTTATGCGTCATGCGTTATGCGTTATGCGTTATACGTTATGCGTTATGCGTTATGAGTTATGCGTTATGCGTTATGCGTTATGCGTGATCCGTTATGCGTTTGGCGTTATGCGTTATGTGTTATGAGTTATGAGTTATAAGTTATGCGTAATGCGTTATGCGTTATGCGTTATGCGTTATGCGTTATGCGTTATGCGTTATGCCTTTGCGTTATGCGTTTTGCGTTATGCGTTATGATTTATGCGTGATCCGTTATGCGTTAGGCGTTATGCGTTATGCGTTATAGGTTATGAGTTATAAGTTATGCGTAATGCGTTATGCGTTATGCGTTATGCGTTATGCGTTGTGCATTATGCGTTATGCGTTATGCGTTATGCGTTATGCGATATGCCTTTTGCGTTATGCGTTATACGTTATGCGTTATGCGATATGCCTTATGCGTTATGCGTTATGCGTTATGCCTTTTGCGTTATGCGTTATGAGTTATAAGTTATGCGTTATGCGTTATGCTTTATGCGTTATGCGTTATGCGTTATGCGTTATGCGTTATGCGTTATGCCTTTTGCGTTATGCGTTATGCGTTATGAGTTTTGCGTTATACGTTATGCGGTATTCGTTATGCGTTGTGCATTATACGTTATGCGTTATGCGTTATGCGTCATGCGTTATGCGTTATGCGTTATACGTTATGCCTTTTACGTTATGCGTTATGCGTTATGCGTTATGAGTTATAAGTTATGCGTTATGCGTTATGCTTTATGCGTTATGCGTTATGCGTTATGCGTTATGCGTTATGCGTTATGCGTTATGATTTATGCGTTATGCGTGATCCGTTATGCGTTATGCGTTATGAGTTATGCGTTATGCGTTATGAGTTATGCGTTATGCGTTATGCGTTATGCGTTATGCGTTATGCGTTATGCGATATGCGTTATGCGTTATGCGTTATAGGTTATATGTTATGCGTTATGCGTTATGCGTTATGCGTTATGCGTCATGCGTTATGCGTTATGCGTTATGCGTTATGCGTTATGCGTTATGAGTTATGCGTTATGCGTTATGCGTTATGCGTTATGCGTTATGCGTTATGCGTTATGCGTTATGCGTTATGCGTTATGCGTTATGCGTTATGCGTAATGCGTTATGATTTATGCGTTATGCGTGATCCGTTATGCGTTAGGCGTTATGCGTTATGCGTTATGAGTTATGAGTTATAAGTTATGCGTAATGCGTTATGCGTTATGCGTTATGCGTTATGCGTTGTGCATTATGCGTTATGCGTTATGCGTTATGCGTTATGCGTTATGCGTTATGCGTTATGCGTTATGCGTTATGCCTTTTGCGTTATGCGTTATACGTTATGCGTTATGCGTTTTGCGTTATGAGTTATGCGTTATGCGTTTTGCGTTATACGTTATGCGTTATGCGTTTTGCGTTGTAGGTTATGCGATATGCGTTATGCGTTATGCGTGATGCGTTATGCTTTATGCGTTATGCGTTATGAGTTATACGTAATGCTTTATGCGTCATGCGTTATGCGTTATGCGTTATGCGTTATGCGTTATGCGTTCTGCGTTATGGGTTATGGTTTATGCGTTATGCTTTATGCGTTATGCTTTATGCGTTATGCGTTATGCGTTGTGCGTTGTGCGTTATGGGTTATGGGTTATGCGTTATGCTTTATGCGTTATGCATTTTGCGTTATGCGTTATGCGTTATTCGTTATGAGTTATAAGTTATGCGTAATGCGTTATGCGTTATGCTTTATGCGTTATGCTTTATGCGTTATGCTTTATGCGTTATGCGTAATGCGTTATGATTTATGCGTTATGCGTGATCCGTTATGCGTTAGGCGTTATGCGTTATGCGTTATGAGTTATGAGTTATAAGTTATGCGTAATGCGTTATGCGTTATGCGTTATGCGTTATGCGTTATGCGTTATGCGTTATGAGTTATGCGATATGCGTTATGCGTTATGCGTTATGCGTTATGTGTTATGCGTTATGCGTTATGCGTTATGATTTATGCGTTATGCGTGATCCGTTATGCGTTATGCGTTATGCGTTATGCGTTATGCGTTATGAGTTATGCGTTATGCGTTATGCGTAATGCGTTATGATTTATGCGTTATGCGTGATCCGTTATGCGTTAGGCGTTATGCGTTATGCGTTATGAGTTATGAGTTATAAGTTATGCGTAATGCGTTATGCGTTATGCGTTATGCGTTATGAGTTATGCGTTATGCGTTATGCGTTATGCGTTATGCGTTATGCGTTATGCGTTATGCGTTATGCGTTATGCGTTATGCGTAATGCGTTATGATTTATGCGTTATGCGTGATCCGTTATGCGTTAGGCGTTATGCGTTATGCCTTTTGCGTTAGGCGTTATACGTTATGCGTTATGCGTTTTGCGTTATGAGTTATGCGTTATGCGTTTTGCGTTATACGTTATGCGTTATGCGTTTTGCGTTGTAGGTTATGCGATATGCGTTATGCGTTATGCGTGATGCGTTATGCTTTATGCGTTATGCGTTATGAGTTATACGTAATGCGTTATGCGTTATGCGTTATGCGTTATGCGTTATGCGTTCTGCGTTATGGGTTATGGTTTATGCGTTATGCGTAATGCGTTATGCGTTATGCGTTATGCATTATGCGTTGTGCATTATGTGTTATGCGTTATGCGTTATGGGTTATGGGTTATGCGTTATGCGTTATGCATTTTGCGTTATGCGCCATGCGTTATGCGTTATGAGTTATAAGTTATGCGTTATGCGTTATGCGTTATGCGTTATGCGTTATGCGTAATGCGTTATGATTTATGCGTTATGCGTGATCCGTTATGCGTTAGGCGTTATGCGTTATGCGTTATGAGTTATGAGTTATAAGTTATGCGTAATGCGTTATGCGTTATGCGTTATGCGTTGTGCATTATGCGTTATGCGTTATGCGTTATGCGTTATGCGTTATGCGTTATGCGTTATGCGTTATGCCTTTTGCGTTATGCGTTATACGTTATGCGTTATGCGTTTTGCGTTATGAGTTATGCGTTATGCGTTTTGCGTTATACGTTATGCGTTATGCGTTTTGCGTTGTAGGTTATGCGATATGCGTTATGCGTTATGCGTGATGCGTTATGCTTTATGCGTTATGCGTTATGAGTTATACGTAATGCGTTATGCGTTATGCGTTATGCGTTATGCGTTATGCGTTCTGCGTTATGGGTTATGGTTTATGCGTTATGCGTAATGCGTTATGCGTTATGCGTTATGCATTATGCGTTGTGCATTATGTGTTATGCGTTATGCGTTATGGGTTATGGGTTATGCGTTATGCGTTATGCATTTTGCGTTATGCGCCATGCGTTATGCGTTATGAGTTATAAGTTATGCGTTATGCGTTATGCGTTATGCGTTATGCGTTATGCGTTATGCGTTATGCGTTATGCGTTATATGTTATGCGTTATGCGTTATGCGTTATGCGTCATGCGTTATGCGTTATGCGTTATGCGTTATACGTTATGCGTTATGAGTTATGAGTTATGCGTTATGCGTTATGCGTTATGCGTTATGCGTTATGCGTTATGCGTTATGCGTTATGCGTTATGCGTTATGCTTTATGCGTTATGCGTGATCCGTTATGCGTTTGGCGTTATGCGTTATGCGTTATGCGTTATGAGTTATGAGTTATAAGTTATGCGTAATGCGTTATGCGTTATGCGTTATGCGTTATTCGTTATGAGTTATAAGTTATGCGTAATGCGTTATGCGTTATGCGTTATGCATTATGCGTTGTGCATTATGTGCTATGCGTTAAGCGTTATGGGTTATGGGTTATGCGTAATGCTTTATGCATTTTGCGTTATGCGCCATGCGTTATGCGTTATGAGTTATGCTTTAGGCGTTATGCGTTATGCGTTATGAGTTATGAGTTATAAGTTATGCGTAATGCGTTATGCGTTATGCGTTATGCGTTATGCGTTGTGCATTATGCGTTATGCGTTGTGCGTTATGCATTATGGGTTATGGGTTATGTGTTATGCGTTATGCGTTATGCGTTATGCGTTATGCGTTATGCGTTCTGCGTTATGGGTTATGGGTTATGGTTTATGCGTTATGCTTTATGCGTTATGCCTTTTACGTTATGCGTTATGCGTTATTCGTTATGAGTTATAAGTTATGCGTAATGCGTTATGCGTTATGCATTATGCGTTGTGCATTATGTGTTATGCGTTATGCGTTATGGGTTATGGGTTATGCGTTATGCGTTATGCATTTTGCGTTATGCGCCATGCGTTATGCGTTATGAGTTATGCGTTATGCGTTATAGGTTATGCGTTATGCGTTCTGCGTTATGGGTTATGGGTTATGGTTTATGCGTTATGCTTTATGCGTTATGCTTTATGCGTTATGCTTTATGCGTTATGCGTTATGCGTTATGCGTTATGCGTTATGCCTTTTGCGTTATGCGTTATGAGTTATAAGTTATGCGTTATGCGTTATGCGTTATGCGTTATGCGTTATGCGTTATATGTTATGCGTTATGCGTTATGCGTTATGCGTTATGCGTTATGCGTTATGCGTTATACGTTATGCGTTATGCGTTATGAGTTATGCGTTATGCGTTATGCCATTGCGTTATGCGTTATGCATTTTGCGTTATGCGTTATGATTTATGCGTTATGCGTGATCCGTTATGCGTTAGGCGTTATGCGTTATGCGTTATAGGTTATGAGTTATAAGTTATGCGTAATGCGTTATGCGTTATGCGTTATGCGTTCTGCGTTGTGCATTATGCGTTATGCGTTATGCGTTATGCGTTATGCGTTATGCGTTATGCCTTTTGCGTTATGCGTTATACGTTATGCGTTATGCGTTTTGCGTTATGAGTTATGCGTTATGCGTTTTGCGTTGTACGTTATGCGTTATGCGTTTTGCGTTATAGGTTATGCGATATGCGTTATGCGTTATGCGTTATGCGTTATGTGTTATGAATTGTGCGTTGTGCGTTCTGCGTTATGGGTTATGGGTTATGGTTTATGCGTTATGCGTTTTGCGTTATGAGTTATGCGTTATGCGTTTTGCGTTATACGTTATGCGTTATGCGTTATGCGTTATAGGTTATGCGTTATGCGTTATGCGTTATGCGTTATGCGTTATGCGTTATGAATTATGCGTTGTGCGTTCTGCGTTATGGGTTATGGGTTATGCGTTATGCTTTATGCGTTATGCATTTTGCGTTATGCGTTATTAGTTATGAGTTATGCGTTATGCGTTATGCTTTATGCGTTATGCGTGATCCGTTATGCGTTAGGCGTTATGCGTTATGCGTTATGCGTTATGCTTTATGCGTTATGCTTTATGCGTAATGCTTTATGCGTTATGCGTTATGCGTTATGCGTTATGCGTTATGCGTTATGCCTTTTGCGTTATGCGTTATGCGTTATGAGTTTTGCGTTATACGTTATGCGGTATTCGTTATGCGTTATGCATTATGCGTTAACGTTATGCGTTATGCCTTTTGCGTTATGCGTTTTGCGTTAGGCGTATGCGTTATGCGTTATGCGTTATGTGTTATGAATTGTGCGTTGTGCGTTCTGCGTTATGGGTTATGGGTTATGCGTTATGCTTTATGCGTTATGCATTTTGCGTTATGCGTTATTAGTTATGAGTTATGCGTTATGCGTTATGTTTTATGCGTTATGCGTGATCCGTTATGCGTTAGGCGTTATGCGTTATGCGTTATGCGTTTTTCGTTATGCGTTATGCGTTATGCGTTATGCGTTATGCGTTATGCGTTATGCGTTATGCGTTATGCGTTATGCGTTATGGGTTATGAATTATGCGTTATGCGATATGCGTTATGCCTTTTGCGTTATGCGTTATGCATTATGCGTTATGCGTTATGCGTTATGGGTTATGGGTTATGCATTATGCGTTATGCGTTATGCGTTATGCGTTATGCGTTATGCTTTTTGCGTTATGCGCCATGCGTTATGCGTTATGAGTTATAAGTTATGCGTTATGCGTTATGCGTTATGCGTTATGCGTTATGCGTTATGCGTTATGCGTTATGCGTTATGCGTTATGCGTTATGCGTTCTGCGTTATGGGTTATGAGTTATGCTTTATGCGTTATGCTTTATGCTTTATGCGTTATGCGTTATGCGTTATGCCTTATGCGTTATGCGTTATGCGTTATGCCTTTTGCGTTATGCGTTATGAGTTATAAGTTATGCGTTATGCGTTATGCTTTATGCGTTATGCGTTATGCGTTATGCGTTATGCGTTATGCGTTATGCCTTTTGCGTTATGCGTTATGCGTTATGAGTTTTGCGTTATACGTTATGCGGTATTCGTTATGCGTTGTGCATTATACGTTATGCGTTATGCGTTACGGGTTATGATTTTTGCGTTATGCGATATGCGTTATGCCTTTTACGTTATGCGTTATGCGTTATTCGTTATGAGTTATAAGTTATGCGTAATGCGTTATGCGTTATGCGTTATGCATTATGCGTTGTGCATTATGTGTTATGCGTTATGCGTTATGGGTTATGGGTTATGCGTTATGCGTTATGCATTTTGCGTTATGCGCCATGAGTTATGCGTTATGAGTTATAAGTTATGCGTTATGCGTTATGCGTTATGCCTTTTGCGTTATGCGTTATGAGTTATAAGTTATGCGTTATGCGTTATGCTTTATGCGTTATGCGTTATGCGTTATGCGTTATGCGTTATGCGTTATGCCTTTTGCGTTATGCGTTATGCGTTATGAGTTTTGCGTTATACGTTATGCGGTATTCGTTATGCGTTGTGCATTATACGTTATGCGTTATGCGTTATGGGTTATGATTTTTGCGTTATGCTTTATGCGTTATGCCTTTTACGTTATGCGTTATGCGTTATTCGTTATGAGTTATAAGTTATGCGTAATGCGTTATGCGTTATGCATTATGCGTTGTGCATTATGTGTTATGCGTTATGCGTTATGGGTTATGGGTTATGCGTTATGCGTTATGCATTTTGCGTTATGCGCCATGCGTTATGCGTTATGAGTTATGCGTTATGCGTTATAGGTTATGCGTTATGCGTTCTGCGTTATGGGTTATGGGTTATGGTTTATGCGTTATGCTTTATGCGTTATGCTTTATGCGTTATGCTTTATGCGTTATGCGTTATGCGGTATGCGTTATGCGTTATGCCTTTTGCGTTATGCGTTATGAGTTATAAGTTATGCGTTATGCGTTATGCGTTATGCGTTATGCGTTATGCGTTATATGTTATGCGTTATGCGTTATGCGTTATGCGTCATGCGTTATGCGTTATGCGTTATACGTTATGCGTTATGCGTTATGAGTTATGCGTTATGCGTTATGCCATTGCGTTATGCGTTATGCATTTTGCGTTATGCGTTATGATTTATGCGTTATGCGTGATCCGTTATGCGTTAGGCGTTATGCGTTATGCGTTATAGGTTATGAGTTATAAGTTATGCGTAATGCGTTATGCGTTATGCGTTATGCGTTCTGCGTTGTGCATTATGCGTTATGCGTTATGCGTTATGCGTTATGCGTTATGCGTTATGCCTTTTGCGTTATGCGTTATACGTTATGCGTTATGCGTTTTGCGTTATGAGTTATGCGTTATGCGTTTTGCGTTATACGTTATGCGTTATGCGTTTTGCGTTATAGGTTATGCGATATGCGTTATGCGTTATGCGTTATGCGTTATGTGTTATGAATTGTGCGTTGTGCGTTCTGCGTTATGGGTTATGGGTTATGGTTTATGCGTTATGCGTTTTGCGTTATGAGTTATGCGTTATGCGTTTTGCGTTATACGTTATGCGTTATGCGTTTTGCGTTATAGGTTATGCGATATGCGTTATGCGTTATGCGTTATGCGTTATGTGTTATGAATTGTGCGTTGTGCGTTCTGCGTTATGGGTTATGGGTTATGCGTTATGCTTTATGCGTTATGCATTTTGCGTTATGCGTTATTAGTTATGAGTTATGCGTTATGCGTTATGCTTTATGCGTTATGCGTGATCCGTTATGCGTTAGGCGTTATGCGTTATGCGTTATGCGTTATGCTTTATGCGTTATGCTTTATGCGTAATGCTTTATGCGTTATGCGTTATGCGTTATGCGTTATGCGTTATGCGTTATGCCTTTTGCGTTATGCGTTATGCGTTATGAGTTTTGCGTTATACGTTATGCGGTATTCGTTATGCGTTATGCATTATGCGTTAACGTTATGCGTTATGCCTTTTGCGTTATGCGTTTTGCGTTAGGCGTATGCGTTATGCGTTATGCGTTATGTGTTATGAATTGTGCGTTGTGCGTTCTGCGTTATGGGTTATGGGTTATGCGTTATGCTTTATGCGTTATGCATTTTGCGTTATGCGTTATTAGTTATGAGTTATGCGTTATGCGTTATGCTTTATGCGTTATGCGTGATCCGTTATGCGTTAGGCGTTATGCGTTATGCGTTATGCGTTATGCTTTATGCGTTATGCTTTATGCGTTATGCATTTTGCGTTATGCGTTATTAGTTATGAGTTATGCGTTATGCGTTATGTTTTATGCGTTATGCGTGATCCGTTATGCGTTAGGCGTTATGCGTTATGCGTTATGCGTTATGCGTTATGCGTTATGCGTTATGCGTTATGCGTTATGCGTTATGGGTTATGAATTATGCGTTATGCGATATGCGTTATGCCTTTTGCGTTATGCGTTATGCATTATGCGTTATGCGTTATGCGTTATGGGTTATGCGTTATGCGTTATGCGTTATGCGTTATGCGTTATGCGTTATGCTTTTTGCGTTATGCGCCATGCGTTATGCGTTATGAGTTATAAGTTATGCGTTATGCGTTATGCGTTATGCGTTATGCGTTATGCGTTATGCGTTATGCGTTATGCGTTATGCGTTATGCGTTATGCGTTATGCGTTATGCGTTCTGCGTTATGGGTTATGAGTTATGCTTTATGCGTTATGCTTTATGCTTTATGCGTTATGCGTTATGCGTTATGCCTTATGCGTTATGCGTTATGCGTTATGCCTTTTGCGTTATGCGTTATGAGTTATAAGTTATGCGTTATGCGTTATGCTTTATGCGTTATGCGTTATGCGTTATGCGTTATGCGTTATGCGTTATGCCTTTTGCGTTATGCGTTATGCGTTATGAGTTTTGCGTTATACGTTATGCGGTATTCGTTATGCGTTGTGCATTATACGTTATGCGTTATGCGTTATGGGTTATGATTTTTGCGTTATGCGATATGCGTTATGCCTTTTACGTTATGCGTTATGCGTTATTCGTTATGAGTTATAAGTTATGCGTTATGCGTTATGCGTTATGCGTTATGCATTATGCGTTGTGCATTATGTGTTATGCGTTATGCGTTATGGGTTATGGGTTATGCGTTATGCGTTATGCATTTTGCGTTATGCGCCATGAGTTATGCGTTATGAGTTATAAGTTATGCGTTATGCGTTATGCGTTATGCCTTTTGCGTTATGCGTTATGAGTTATAAGTTATGCGTTATGCGTTATGCTTTATGCGTTATGCGTTATGCGTTATGCGTTATGCGTTATGCGTTATGCCTTTTGCGTTATGCGTTATGCGTTATGAGTTTTGCGTTATACGTTATGCGGTATTCGTTATGCGTTGTGCATTATACGTTATGCGTTATGCGTTATGGGTTATGATTTTTGCGTTATGCGATATGCGTTATGCCTTTTACGTTATGCGTTATGCGTTATTCGTTATGAGTTATAAGTTATGAGTAATGCGTTATGCGTTATGCGTTATGCATTATGCGTTGTGCATTATGTGTTATGCGTTATGCGTTATGGGTTATGGGTTATGCGTTATGCGTTATGCATTTTGCGTTATGCGCCATGCGTTATGCGTTATGAGTTATAAGTTATGCGTTATGCGTTATGCGTTAAGCGTTATGCGTTATGCGTTATGCGTTATGCGTTATGCGTTATGCGTTATATGTTATGCGTTATGCGTTCTGCGTTATGGGTTATGGGTTATGGTTTATGCGTTATGCTTTATGCGTTATGCTTTATGCGTTATGCTTTATGCGTTATGCGTTATGCGGTATGCGTTATGCGTCATGCCTCTTGCGTTATGCGTTATGCGTTATGAGTTTTGCGTTATACGTTATGCGGTATTCGTTATGCGTTGTGCATTATACGTTATGCGTTATGGGTTATGATTTTTGTGTTACGCGATATGCGTTATGCCTTTTACGTTATGCGTTATGCGTTATTCGTTATGAGTTATAAGTTATGCGTAATGCGTTATGCGTTATGCGTTATGCATTATGCGTTGTGCATTATGTGTTATGCGTTATGCGTTATGCGTTATGGGTTATGCGTTATGCGTTATGCGTTATGCGTTATGCGTTATGCGTTATGCGTTATGCGTTATGCGTTATGCGTTATGCGTTATATGTTATGCGTTATGCGTTATGCGTTATGCGTCATGCGTTATGCGTTATGCGTTATACGTTATGCGTTATGCGTTATGAGTTATGCGTTATGCGTTATGCGTTATGCGTTATGCGTGATCCGTTATGCGTTTGGCGTTATGCGTTATGTGTTATGAGTTATGAGTTATAAGTTATGCGTAATGCGTTATGCGTTATGCGTTATGCGTTATGCCTTTGCGTTATGCGTTTTGCGTTATGCGTTATGATTTATGCGTGATCCGTTATGCGTTAGGCGTTATGCGTTATGCGTTATAGGTTATGAGTTATAAGTTATGCGTAATGCGTTATGCGTTATGCGTTATGCGTTATGCGTTGTGCATTATGCGTTATGCGTTATGCGTTATGCGTTATGCGATATGCCTTTTGCGTTATGCGTTATACGTTATGCGTTATGCGATATGCCTTATGCGTTATGCGTTATGCGTTATGCCTTTTGCGTTATGCGTTATGAGTTATAAGTTATGCGTTATGCGTTATGCTTTATGCGTTATGCGTTATGCGTTATGCGTTATGCGTTATGCGTTATGCCTTTTGCGTTATGCGTTATGCGTTATGAGTTTTGCGTTATACGTTATGCGGTATTCGTTATGCGTTGTGCATTATACGTTATGCGTTATGCGTTATGCGTTATGCGTTATGCGTTATGCGTTATGCGTTATGCGTTATGCGTTATGCGTTATGAGTTATGCGTTATGCGTTATGCGTTATGCGTTATGCGTGATCCGTTATGCGTTTGGCGTTATGCGTTATGTGTTATGAGTTATGAGTTATAAGTTATGCGTAATGCGTTATGCGTTATGCGTTATGCGTTATGCGTTATGCGTTATGCCTTTGCGTTATGCGTTTTGCGTTATGCGTTATGATTTATGCGTGATCCGTTATGCGTTAGGCGTTATGTGTTATGCGTTATAGGTTATGAGTTATAAGTTATGCGTAATGCGTTATGCGTTATGCGTTATGCGTTGTGCATTATGCGTTATGCGTTATGCGTTATGCGTTATGCGATATGCCTTTTGCGTTATGCGTTATACGTTATGCGTTATGCGATATGCCTTATGCGTTACGCGTTATGCGTTATGCCTTTTGCGTTATGCGTTATGAGTTATAAGTTATGCGTTATGCGTTATGCTTTATGCGTTATGCGTTATGCGTTATGCGTTATGCGTTATGCGTTATGCCTTTTGCGTTATGCGTTATGCGTTATGAGTTTTGCGTTATACGTTATGCGGTATTCGTTATGCGTTGTGCATTATACGTTATGCGTTATGCGTTATGGGTTATGATTTTTGCGTTATGCGATATGCGTTATGCCTTTTACGTTATGCGTTATGCGTTATTCGTTATGAGTTATAAGTTATGCGTAATGCGTTATGCGTTATGCGTTATGCATTATGCGTTGTGCATTATGTGTTATGCGTTATGCGTTATGGGTTATGGGTTATGCGTTATGCGTTATGCATTTTGCGTTATGCGCCATGAGTTATGCGTTATGAGTTATAAGTTATGCGTTATGCGTTATGCGTTATGCCTTTTGCGTTATGCGTTATGAGTTATAAGTTATGCGTTATGCGTTATGCTTTATGCGTTATGCGTTATGCGTTATGCGTTATGCGTTATGCGTTATGCCTTTTGCGTTATGCGTTATGCGTTATGAGTTTTGCGTTATACGTTATGCGGTATTCGTTATGCGTTGTGCATTATACGTTATGCGTAATGCGTTATGCGTTATGCGTTATGCATTATGCGTTGTGCATTATGTGTTATGCGTTATGCGTTATGGGTTATGGGTTATGCGTTATGCGTTATGCATTTTGCGTTATGCGCCATGCGTTATGCGTTATGAGTTATAAGTTATGCGTTATGCGTTATGCGTTAAGCGTTATGCGTTATGCGTTATGCGTTATGCGTTATGCGTTATATGTTATGCGTTATGCGTTCTGCGTTCTGCGTTATGGGTTATGGGTTATGGTTTATGCGTTATGCTTTATGCGTTATGCTTTATGCGTTATGCTTTATGCGTTATGCGTTATGCGGTATGCGTTATGCGTTATGCCTCTTGCGTTATGCGTTATGCGTTATGAGTTTTGCGTTATACGTTATGCGGTATTCGTTATGCGTTGTGCATTATACGTTATGCGTTATGGGTTATGATTTTTGCGTTATGCGATATGCGTTATGCCTTTTACGTTATGCGTTATGCGTTATTCGTTATGAGATATAAGTTATGCGTAATGCGTTATGCGTTATGCGTTATGCATTATGCGTTGTGCATTATGTGTTATGCGTTATGCGTTATGCGTTATGGGTTATGCGTTATGCGTTATGCGTTATGCGTTATGCGTTATGCGTTATGCGTTATGCGTTATGCGTTATGCGTTATATGTTATGCGTTATGCGTTATGCGTTATGCGTCATGCGTTATGCGTTATGCGTTATACGTTATGTGTTATGCGTTATGAGTTATGCGTTGTGCGTTATGCGTTATGCGTTATGCGTGATCCGTTATGCGTTAGGCGTTATGCGTTATGCGTTATAGGTTATGAGTTATTAGTTATGCGTAATGCGTTATGCGTTATGCGTTATGCGTTATGCGTTATGCGTTGTGCGTTATGAGTTATGCGTTATGCGTTATGCGTTATGCGTTATGCGTGATCCGTTATGCGTTTGGCGTTATGCGTTATGTGTTATGAGTTATGAGTTATAAGTTATGCGTAATGCGTTATGCGTTATGCGTTATGCGTTATGCCTTTGCGTTATGCGTTTTGCGTTATGCGTTATGATTTATGCGTGATCCGTTATGCGTTAGGCGTTATGCGTTATGCGTTATAGGTTATGAGTTATAAGTTATGCGTAATGCGTTATGCGTTATGCGTTATGCGTTATGCGTTGTGCATTATGCGTTATGCGTTATGCGTTATGCGTTATGCGTTATGCCTTTTGCGTTATGCGTTATGCTTTATGCGTTATGCGTTAGGCGTTATGCGTTATGCGTTATGCGTTATGCGTTATGCGTTATGCGTTATGCGTTATGCGTTATGGGTTATGAATTATGCGTTATGCGATATGCGTTATGCCTTTTGCGTTATGCGTTATGCATTATGCGTTATGCGATATGCGTTATGGGTTGTGGGTTATGCATTATGCGTTATGCGTTATGCGTTATGCGTTATGCGTTATGCTTTTTGCGTTATGCGCCATGCGTTATGCGTTATGCGTTATGCCTTTGCGTTATGCGTTTTGCGTTATGCGTTATGATTTATGCGTGATCCGTTATGCGTTAGGCGTTATGCGTTATGCGTTATAGGTTATGAGTTATAAGTTATGCGTAATGCGTTATGCGTTATGCGTTATGCTTTTTGCGTTATGCGCCATGCGTTATGCGTTATGCGTTATGCCTTTGCGTTATGCGTTTTGCGTTATGCGTTATGATTTATGCGTGATCCGTTATGCGTTAGGCGTTATGCGTTATGCGTTATAGGTTATGAGTTATAAGTTATGCGTAATGCGTTATGCGTTATGCGTTATGCGTTATGCGTTGTGCATTATGCGTTATGCGTTATGCGTTATACGTTATGCGTTATGCGTTTTGCGTTATAGGTTATGCGATATGCGTTATGCGTTATGCGTTATGCGTATTGCGTTATAGGTTATGCGATATGCGTTATGCGTTATGCGTTATGCGTTATGTGTTATGAATTGTGCGTTGTGCGTTCTGCGTTATGGGTTATGGGTTATGGTTTATGCGTTATGCTTCATGCGTTATGCTTTATGCGTAATGCTTTATTCGTTATGCGTTATGCGTTATGCGTTATGCGTTATGCGTTATGCGTTATGCGTTATGCCTTTTGCGTTATGCGTTATGCGTTATGAGTTTTGCGTTATACGTTATGCGGTATTCGTTATGCGTTATGCATTATGCGTTAACGTTATGCGTTATGCCTTTTGCGTTATGCGTTTTGCGTTATGCGTTATGCGTTATGCGTTATGCTTTATGCGTTATGCATTTTGCGTTATGCGTTATTAGTTATGAGTTATGCGTTATGCGTTATGCTTTATGCGTTATGCGTTAGGCGTTATGCGTTATGCGTTATGCGTTATGCGTTATGCGTTATGCGTTATGGGTTATGAATTATGCGTTATGCGATATGCGTTATGCCTTTTGCGTTATGCGTTATGCATTATGCGTTATGCGATATGCGTTATGGGTTATGGGTTATGCATTATGCGTTATGCGTTATGCGTTATGCGTTATGCTTTTTGCGTTATGCGCCATGCGTTATGCGTTATGCGTTATGCCTTTGCGTTATGCGTTTTGCGTTATGCGTTATGATTTATGCGTGATCCGTTATGCGTTAGGCGTTATGCCTTATGCGTTATAGGTTATGAGTTATAAGTTATGCGTAATGCGTTATGCGTTATGCGTTATGCGTTATGCGTTGTGCATTATGCGTTATGCGTTATGCGTTATACGTTATGCGTTATGCGTTTTGCGTTATAGGTTATGCGATATGCGTTATGCGTTATGCGTTATGCGTTTTGCGTTATAGGTTATGCGATATGCGTTATGCGTTATGCGTTATGCGTTATGTGTTATGAATTGTGCGTTGTGCGTTCTGCGTTATGGGTTATGGGTTATGGTTTATGCGTTATGCTTCATGCGTTATGCTTTATGCGTAATGCTTTATTCGTTATGCGTTATGCGTTATGCGTTATGCGTTATGCGTTATGCGTTATGCGTTATGCCTTTTGCGTTATGCGTTATGCGTTATGAGTTTTGCGTTATACGTTATGCGGTATTCGTTATGCGTTATGCATTATGCGTTAACGTTATGCGTTATGCCTTTTGCGTTATGCGTTTTGCGTTATGCGTTATGCGTTATGCGTTATGCTTTATGCGTTATGCATTTTGCGTTATGCGTTATTAGTTATGAGTTATGCGTTATGCGTTATGCTTTATGCGTTATGCGTTAGGCGTTATGCGTTATGCGTTATGCGTTATGCGTTATGCGTTATGCGTTATGCGTTATGCGTTATGGGTTATGAATTATGCGTTATGCGATATGCGTTATGCCTTTTGCGTTATGCGTTATGCATTATGCGTTATGCGATATGCGTTATGGGTTATGGGTTATGCATTATGCGTTATGCGTTATGCGTTATGCGTTATGCTTTTTGCGTTATGCGCCATGCGTTATGCGTTATGCGTTATGCCTTTGCGTTATGCGTTTTGCGTTATGCGTTATGATTTATGCGTGATCCGTTATGCGTTAGGCGTTATGCGTTATGCGTTATAGGTTATGAGTTATAAGTTATGCGTAATGCGTTATGCGTTATGCGTTATGCGTTATGCGTTATGCGTTGTGCATTATGCGTTATGCGTTATGCGTTATGCGTTATGCGATATGCCTTTTGCGTTATGCGTTATACGTTATGCGTTATGCGTTTTGCGTTTTGCGTTATGAGTTATGCGTTATGCGTTTTGCGTTATACGTTATGCGTTATGCGTTTTGCGTTATAGGTTATGCGATATGCGTTATGCGTTATGCGTTTTGCGTTATAGGTTATGCGATATGCGTTATGCGTTATGCGTTATGCGTTATGTGTTATGAATTGTGCGTTGTGCGTTCTGCGTTATGGGTTATGGGTTATGGTTTATGCGTTATGCTTTATGCGTTATGCGTTATGCCTTATGCGTTATGCGTTATACGTTATGCGTTATGCGTTATGAGTTATGCGTTATGCGTTATGCGTTATGCGTTATGCGTTATGCGTTATGCGTTATGCGTTATGCGTTATGCTTTATGCGTTATGCGTGATCCGTTATGCGTTTGGCGTTATGCGTTATGTGTTATGAGTTATGAGTTATAAGTTATGCGTAATGCGTTATGCGTTATGCGTTATGCGTTATGCGTTATGCGTTATGCGTTATGCGCTATGCCTTTGCGTTATGCGTTTTGCGTTATGCGTTATGATTTATGCGTTATGCGTGATCCGTTATGCGTTAGGCGTTATGCGTTATAGGTTATGAGTTATAAGTTATGCGTAATGCGTTATGCGTTATGCGTTATGCGTTATGCGTTATGCGTTATGCGTTGTGCATTATGCGTTATGCGTTATGCGTTATGCGTTATGCGTTATGCCTTTTGCGTTATGCGTTATACGTTATGCGTTATGCGTTTTGCGTTATGAGTTATGCGTTATGCGTTTTGCGTTATACGTTATGCGTTATGCGTTTTGCGTTATAGGTTATGCGATATGCGTTATGCGTTATGCGTTGTGCGTTGTGCGTTCTGCGTTATGGGTTATGGGTTGTGCGTTATGCTTTATGCGTTATGCATTTTGCGTTATGCGTTATGCGTTATTCGTTATGAGTTATAAGTTATGCGTAATGCGTTCTGCGTTATGCGTTATGCGTTATGCGTTATGCGTTATGCGTTGTGCATTATGTGTTATGCGCTATGCGTTATGGGTTATGGGTTATGCGTTATGCGTTATGCAGTTTGCGTTATGCGCCATGCGTTATGCGTTATGAGTTATAAGTTATGCGTTATGCGTTATGCGTTATGCGTTATGCGTTATGCGTTATGCGTTATGCGTTGTGCATTATGTGTTATGCGCTATGCGTTATGGGTTATGGGTTATGCGTTATGCGTTATGCAGTTTGCGTTATGCGCCATGCGTTATGCGTTATGAGTTATAAGTTATGCGTTATGTGTTATGCGTTATGCGTTATGCGTTATGCGTTATGCCTTTTGCGTTATGCGTTATACGTTATGCGTTATGCGTTATATGTTATGCGTTATGCGTTATGCGTTATGCTTCATGCGTTATGCGTCATTCGTTATGCGTTATGCGTTATGAGTTATGCGTTATGCGTTATGCGTTATGCTTTATGCGTTATGCGTGATCCGTTATGCGTTAGGCGTTATGCGTTGTGCGTTGTGCGTCCTGCGTTATGGGTTATGGGTTATGCGTTATGCTTTATGCGTTAGGCATTTTGCGTTCTGCGTTATGCGTTATTCGTTATGAGTTAAAAGTTATGCTTAATGTGTTATGCGTTATGCGTCATGCGTTATGCGTTATGCGGTATACGTTATGCGTTATGCGTTATGAGTTATGCGTTATGCGTTATGCGTTATGCGTTATGCGTTATGCGTTATGCGTTATGCGTTATGCGTTATGCGTTATGCGTTATGCGTTATGCGTTATGCGTTATGCGTTATGCGTTATGCATTTTGCGTTATGCGTTATGCGTTATTCGTTATGAGTTATAAGTTATGCGTAATGCGTTCTGCGTTATGCGTTATGCGTTATGCGTTATGCGTTGTGCATTATGTGTTATGCGCTATGCGTTATGGGTTATGGGTTATGCGTTATGCGTTATGCAGTTTGCGTTATGCGCCATGCGTTATGCGTTATGAGTTATAAGTTATGCGTTATGCGTTATGCGTTATGCGTTATGCGTTATGCGTTATGCGTTATGCGTTGTGCATTATGTGTTATGCGCTATGCGTTATGGGTTATGGGTTATGCGTTATGCGTTATGGATTTTGCGTTATGCGCCATGAGTTATGCGTTATGAGTTATAAGTTATGCGTTATGCGTTATGCGTTATGCCTTTTGCGTTATGCGTTATGAGTTATAAGTTATGCGTTATGCGTTATGCTTTATGCGTTATGCGTTATGCGTTATGCGTTATGCGTTATGCGTTATGCCTTTTGCGTTATGCGTTATGCGTTATGAGTTTTGCGTTATACGTTATGCGGTATTCGTTATGCGTTGTGCATTATACGTTATGCGTTATGCGTTATGGGTTATGATTTTTGCGTTATGCGATATGCGTTATGCCTTTTACGTTATGCGTTATTCGTTATGAGTTACAAGTTATGCGTAATGCATTATGCGTTATGCGTTATGCATTATGCGTTGTGCATTATGTGTTATGCGTTATGCGTTATGGGTTATGGGTTATGCGTTATGCGTTATGCATTTTGCGTTATGCACCATGCGTTATGCGTTATGAGTTATAAGTTATGCGTTATGCGTTATGCGTTAAGCGTTATGCGTTATGCGTTATGCGTTATGCGTTATGCGTTATATGTTATGCGTTATGCGTTCTGCGTTATGGGTTATGGGTTATGGTTTATGCGTTATGCTTTATGCGTTATGCTTTATGCGTTATGCTTTATGCGTTATGCGTTATGCGGTATGCGTTATGCGTTATGCCTCTTGCGTTATGCGTTATGCGTTATGAGTTTTGCGTTATACGTTATGCGGTATTCGTTATGCGTTGTGCATTATACGTTATGCGTTATGGGTTATGATTTTTGCGTTATGCGATATGCGTTATGCCTTTTACGTTATGCGTTATGCGTTATTCGTTATGAGATATAAGTTATGCGTAATGCGTTATGCGTTATGCGTTATGCATTATGCGTTGTGCATTATGTGTTATGCGTTATGCGTTATGCGTTATGGGTTATGCGTTATGCGTTATGCGTTATGCGTTATGCGTTATGCGTTATGCGTTATGCGTTATGCGTTATGCGTTATGCGTTATGCGTTATATGTTATGCGTTATGCGTTATGCGTTATGCGTCATGCGTTATGCGTTATGCGTTATACGTTATGCGTTATGCGTTATGAGTTATGCGTTGTGCGTTATGCGTTATGCGTTATGCGTGATCCGTTATGCGTTTGGCGTTATGCGTTATGTGTTATGAGTTATGAGTTATAAGTTATGCGTAATGCGTTATGCGTTATGCGTTATGCGTTATGCGTTATGCCTTTGCGTTATGCGTTTTGCGTTATGCGTTATGATTTATGCGTGATCCGTTATGCGTTAGGCGTTATGCGTTATGCGTTATGCGTTATTCGTTATGAGATATAAGTTATGCGTAATGCGTTATGCGTTATGCGTTATGCATTATGCGTTGTGCATTATGTGTTATGCGTTATGCGTTATGCGTTATGGGTTATGCGTTATGCGTTATGCGTTATGCGTTATGCGTTATGCGTTATGCGTTATGCGTTATGCGTTATGCGTTATGCGTTATGCGTTATATGTTATGCGTTATGCGTTATGCGTTATGCGTCATGCGTTATGCGTTATGCGTTATACGTTATGCGTTATGCGTTATGAGTTATGCGTTGTGCGTTATGCGTTATGCGTTATGCGTGATCCGTTATGCGTTTGGCGTTATGCGTTATGTGTTATGAGTTATGAGTTATAAGT
Organism: Lasioglossum morio; assembly: GCA_916610235.2. Lineage (NCBI taxonomy): Eukaryota > Metazoa > Arthropoda > Insecta > Hymenoptera > Halictidae > Lasioglossum > Lasioglossum morio. Next base: position 1,117,816 of record CAKAJA020000151.1, on the reverse strand, counting down.
TATGCGTAATGCGTTATGCGTTATGCGTTATGCGTTATGCGTTATGCCTTTGCGTTATGCGTTTTGCGTTATGCGTTATGATTTATGCGTGATCCGTTATGCGTTAGGCGTTATGCGTTATGCGTTATAGGTTATGAGTTATTAGTTATGCGTAATGCGTTATGCGTTATGCGTTATGCGTTATGCGTTGTGCGTTATGAGTTATGCGTTATGCGTTATGCGTTATGCGTTATGCGTGATCCGTTATGCGTTTGGCGTTATGCGTTATGTGTTATGAGTTATGAGTTATAAGTTATGCGTAATGCGTTATGCGTTATGCGTTATGCGTTATGCCTTTGCGTTATGCGTTTTGCGTTATGCGTTATGATTTATGCGTGATCCGTTATGCGTTAGGCGTTATGCGTTATGCGTTATAGGTTATGAGTTATAAGTTATGCGTAATGCGTTATGCGTTATGCGTTATGCGTTATGCGTTGTGCATTATGCGTTATGCGTTATGCGTTATGCGTTATGCGATATGCCTTTTGCGTTATGCGTTATACGTTATGCGTTATGCGATATGCCTTATGCGTTATGCGTTATGCGTTATGCCTTTTGCGTTATGCGTTATGAGTTATAAGTTATGCGTTATGCGTTATGCGTTATGCGTTATGCGTTATGCGTTATGCGTTATGCGTTATGCGTTATGCCTTTTGCGTTATGCGTTATGCGTTATGAGTTTTGCGTTATACGTTATGCGGTATTCGTTATGCGTTGTGCATTATACGTTATGCGTTATGCGTTATGCGTTATGCGTTATGCGTTATGCGTTATGCGTTATGCGTTATGCGTTATGCGTTATGAGTTATGCGTTATGCGTTATGCGTTATGCGTTATGCGTGATCCGTTATGCGTTTGGCGTTATGCGTTATGTGTTATGAGTTATGAGTTATAAGTTATGCGTAATGCGTTATGCGTTATGCGTTATGCGTTATGCGTTATGCGTTATGCGTTATGCCTTTGCGTTATGCGTTTTGCGTTATGCGTTATGATTTATGCGTGATCCGTTATGCGTTAGGCGTTATGTGTTATGCGTTATAGGTTATGAGTTATAAGTTATGCGTAATGCGTTATGCGTTATGCGTTATGCGTTGTGCATTATGCGTTATGCGTTATGCGTTATGCGTTATGCGATATGCCTTTTGCGTTATGCGTTATACGTTATGCGTTATGCGATATGCCTTATGCGTTATGCGTTATGCGTTATGCCTTTTGCGTTATGCGTTATGAGTTATAAGTTATGCGTTATGCGTTATGCTTTATGCGTTATGCGTTATGCGTTATGCGTTATGCGTTATGCGTTATGCGTTATGCGTTATGCCTTTTGCGTTATGCGTTATGCGTTATGAGTTTTGCGTTATACGTTATGCGGTATTCGTTATGCGTTGTGCATTATACGTTATGCGTTATGCGTTATGGGTTATGATTTTTGCGTTATGCGATATGCGTTATGCCTTTTACGTTATGCGTTATGCGTTATTCGTTATGAGTTATAAGTTATGCGTAATGCGTTATGCGTTATGCGTTATGCATTATGCGTTGTGCATTATGTGTTATGCGTTATGCGTTATGGGTTATGGGTTATGCGTTATGCGTTATGCATTTTGCGTTATGCGCCATGAGTTATGCGTTATGAGTTATAAGTTATGCGTTATGCGTTATGCGTTATGCCTTTTGCGTTATGCGTTATGAGTTATAAGTTATGCGTTATGCGTTATGCTTTATGCGTTATGCGTTATGCGTTATGCGTTATGCGTTATGCGTTATGCCTTTTGCGTTATGCGTTATGCGTTATGAGTTTTGCGTTATACGTTATGCGGTATTCGTTATGCGTTGTGCATTATACGTTATGCGTTATGCGTTATGGGTTATGATTTTTGCGTTATGCGATATGCGTTATGCCTTTTACGTTATGCGTTATTCGTTATGAGTTATAAGTTATGCGTTATTCGTTATGAGTTATAAGTTATGCGTAATGCGTTATGCGTTATGCGTAATGCATTATGCGTTGTGCATTATGTGTTATGCGTTATGCGTTATGGGTTATGGGTTATGCGTTATGCGTTATGCATTTTGCGTTATGCGCCATGCGTTATGCGTTATGAGTTATAAGTTATGCGTTATGCGTTATGCGTTAAGCGTTATGCGTTATGCGTTATGCGTTATGCGTTATGCGTTATATGTTATGCGTTATGCGTTCTGCGTTATGGGTTATGGGTTATGGTTTATGCGTTATGCTTTATGCGTTATGCTTTATGCGTTATGCTTTATGCGTTATGCGTTATGCGGTATGCGTTATGCGTTATGCCTCTTGCGTTATGCGTTATGCGTTATGAGTTTTGCGTTATACGTTATGCGGTATTCGTTATGCGTTGTGCATTATACGTTATGCGTTATGGGTTATGATTTTTGCGTTATGCGATATGCGTTATGCCTTTTACGTTATGCGTTATGCGTTATTCGTTATGAGATATAAGTTATGCGTAATGCGTTATGCGTTATGCGTTATGCATTATGCGTTGTGCATTATGTGTTATGCGTTATGCGTTATGCGTTATGGGTTATGCGTTATGCGTTATGCGTTATGCGTTATGCGTTATGCGTTATGCGTTATGCGTTATGCGTTATATGTTATGCGTTATGCGTTATGCGTTATGCGTCATGCGTTATGCGTTATGCGTTATACGTTATGCGTTATGCGTTATGAGTTATGCGTTGTGCGTTATGCGTTATGCGTTATGCGTGATCCGTTATGCGTTTGGCGTTATGCGTTATGTGTTATGAGTTATGAGTTATAAGTTATGCGTAATGCGTTATGCGTTATGCGTTATGCGTTATGCGTTATGCGTTATGCCTTTGCGTTATGCGTTTTGCGTTATGCGTTATGATTTATGCGTGATCCGTTATGCGTTAGGCGTTATGCGTTATGCGTTATAGGTTATGAGTTATAAGTTATGCGTAATGCGTTATGCGTTATGCGTTATGCGTTATGCGTTATGCGTTATGCGTTATGCGTTATGCGTTATGCCTTTTGCGTTATGCGTTATGCGTTATGAGTTTTGCGTTATACGTTATGCGGTATTCGTTATGAGTTATGCGTTATGCGTTATGCGTTTTGCGTTATACGTTATGCGTTTTGCGTTATAGGTTATGCGATATGCGTTATGCGTTATGCGTTATGCGTTTTGCGTTATAGGTTATGCGATATGCGTTATGCGTTATGTGTTATGAATTGTGCGTTGTGCGTTCTGCGTTATGGGTTATGGGTTATGGTTTATGCGTTATGCTTTATGCGTTATGCTTTATGCGTAATGCTTTATTCGTTATGCGTTATGCGTTATGCGTTATGCGTTATGCGTTATGCGTTATGCCTTTTGCGTTATGCGTTATGCGTTATGAGTTTTGCGTTATACGTTATGCGGTATTCGTTATGCGTTATGCATTATGCGTTAACGTTATGCGTTATGCCTTTTGCGTTATGCGTTTTGCGTTATGCGTTATGCGTTATGCGTTATGCTTTATGCGTTATGCATTTTGCGTTATGCGTTATTAGTTATGAGTTATGCGTTATGCGTTATGCTTTATGCGTTATGCGTTAGGCGTTATGCGTTATGCGTTATGCGTTACGCGTTATGCGTTATGCGTTATGCGTTATGGGTTATGAATTATGCGTTATGCGATATGCGTTATGCCTTTTGCGTTATGCGTTATGCATTATGCGTTATGCGATATGCGTTATGGGTTATGGGTTATGCATTATGCGTTATGCGTTATGCGTTATGCGTTATGCTTTTTGCGTTATGCGCCATGCGTTATGCGTTATGCGTTATGCCTTTGCGAAATGCGTTTTGCGTTATGCGTTATGATTTATGCGTGATCCGTTATGCGTTAGGCGTTATGCGTTATGCGTTATAGGTTATGAGTTATAAGTTATGCGTAATGCGTTATGCGTTATGCGTTATGCGTTATGCGTTGTGCATTATGCGTTATGCGTTATGCGTTATACGTTATGCGTTATGCGTTTTGCGTTATAGGTTATGCGATATGCGTTATGCGTTATGCGTTATGCGTTTTGCGTTATAGGTTATGCGATATGCGTTATGCGTTATGCGTTATGCGTTATGCGTTATGTGTTATGAATTGTGCGTTGTGCGTTCTGCGTTATGGGTTATGGGTTATGGTTTATGCGTTATGCTTCATGCGTTATGCTTTATGCGTAATGCTTTATTCGTTATGCGTTATGCGTTATGCGTTATGCGTTATGCGTTATGCGTTATGCGTTATGCCTTTTGCGTTATGCGTTATGCGTTATGAGTTTTGCGTTATACGTTATGCGGTATTCGTTATGCGTTATGCATTATGCGTTAACGTTATGCGTTATGCCTTTTGCGTTATGCGTTTTGCGTTATGCGTTATGCGTTATGCGTTATGCTTTATGCGTTATGCATTTTGCGTTATGCGTTATTAGTTATGAGTTATGCGTTATGCGTTATGCTTTATGCGTTATGCGTTAGGCGTTATGCGTTATGCGTTATGCGTTATGCGTTATGCGTTAGGCGTTATGCGTTATGCCTTTTGCGTTATGCGTTATGCATTATGCGTTATGCGATATGCGTTATGGGTTATGGGTTATGCATTATGCGTTATGCGTTATGCGTTATGCGTTATGCGTTATGCTTTTTGCGTTATGCGCCATGCGTTATGCGTTATGCGTTATGCCTTTGCGTTATGCGTTTTGCGTTATGCGTTATGATTTATGCGTGATCCGTTATGCGTTAGGCGTTATGCGTTATGCGTTATAGGTTATGAGTTATAAGTTATGCGTAATGCGTTATGCGTTATGCGTTATGCTTTTTGCGTTATGCGCCATGCGTTATGCGTTATGCGTTATGCCTTTGCGTTATGCGTTTTGCGTTATGCGTTATGATTTATGCGTGATCCGTTATGCGTTAGGCGTTATGCGTTATGCGTTATAGGTTATGAGTTATAAGTTATGCGTAATGCGTTATGCGTTATGCGTTATGCGTTATGCGTTGTGCATTATGCGTTATGCGTTATGCGTTATACGTTATGCGTTATGCGTTTTGCGTTATAGGTTATGCGATATGCGTTATGCGTTATGCGTTATGCGTTTTGCGTTATAGGTTATGCGATATGCGTTATGCGTTATGCGTTATGCGTTATGTGTTATGAATTGTGCGTTGTGCGTTCTGCGTTATGGGTTATGGGTTATGGTTTATGCGTTATGCTTCATGCGTTATGCTTTATGCGTAATGCTTTATTCGTTATGCGTTATGAGTTATGCGTTATGCGTTATGCGTTATGCGTTATGCCTTTTGCGTTATGCGTTATGCGTTATGAGTTTTGCGTTATACGTTATGCGGTATTCGTTATGCGTTATGCATTATGCGTTAACGTTATGCGTTATGCCTTTTGCGTTATGCGTTTTGCGTTATGCGTTATGCGTTATGCGTTATGCTTTATGCGTTATGCATTTTGCGTTATGCGTTATTAGTTATGAGTTATGCGTTATGCGTTATGCTTTATGCGTTATGCGTTATGCGTTATGCGTTATGCGTTATGCGTTATGCGTTATGCGTTATGCGTTATGGGTTATGAATTATGCGTTATGCGATATGCGTTATGCCTTTTGCGTTATGCGTTATGCATTATGCGTTATGCGATATGCGTTATGGGTTATGGGTTATGCATTATGCGTTATGCGTTATGCGTTATGCGTTATGCTTTTTGCGTTATGCGCCATGCGTTATGCGTTATGCGTTATGCCTTTGCGTTATGCGTTTTGCGTTATGCGTTATGATTTATGCGTGATCCGTTATGCGTTAGGCGTTATGCGTTATGCGTTATAGGTTATGAGTTATAAGTTATGCGTAATGCGTTATGCGTTATGCGTTATGCGTTATGCGTTGTGCATTATGCGTTATGCGTTATGCGTTATACGTTATGCGTTATGCGTTTTGCGTTATAGGTTATGCGATATGCGTTATGCGTTATGCGTTATGCGTTTTGCGTTATAGGTTATGCGATATGCGTTATGCGTTATGCGTTATGCGTTATGTGTTATGAATTGTGCGTTGTGCGTTCTGCGTTATGGGTTATGGGTTATGGTTTATGCGTTATGCTTCATGCGTTATGCTTTATGCGTAATGCTTTATTCGTTATGAGTTATGCGTTATGCGTTATGCGTTATGCGTTATGCGTTATGCGTTATGCCTTTTGCGTTATGCGTTATGCGTTATGAGTTTTGCGTTATACGTTATGCGGTATTCGTTATGCGTTATGCATTATGCGTTAACGTTATGCGTTATGCCTTTTGCGTTATGCGTTTTGCGTTATGCGTTATGCGTTATGCGTTATGCTTTATGCGTTATGCATTTTGCGTTATGCGTTATTAGTTATGAGTTATGCGTTATGCGTTATGCTTTATGCGTTATGCGTTAGGCGTTATGCGTTATGCGTTATGCGTTATGCGTTATGCGTTATGCGTTATGCGTTATGGGTTATGAATTATGCGTTATGCGATATGCGTTATGCCTTTTGCGTTATGCGTTATGCATTATGCGTTATGCGATATGCGTTATGGGTTATGGGTTATGCATTATGCGTTATGCGTTATGCGTTATGCGTTATGCTTTTTGCGTTATGCGCCATGCGTTATGCGTTATGCGTTATGCCTTTGCGTTATGCGTTTTGCGTTATGCGTTATGATTTATGCGTGATCCGTTATGCGTTAGGCGTTATGCGTTATGCGTTATAGGTTATGAGTTATAAGTTATGCGTAATGCGTTATGCGTTATGCGTTATGCGTTATGCGTTATGCGTTGTGCATTATGCGTTATGCGTTATGCGTTATGCGTTATGCGATATGCCTTTTGCGTTATGCGTTATACGTTATGCGTTATGCGTTTTGCGTTTTGCGTTATGAGTTATGCGTTATGCGTTTTGCGTTATACGTTATGCGTTATGCGTTTTGCGTTATAGGTTATGCGATATGCGTTATGCGTTATGCGTTTTGCGTTATAGGTTATGCGATATGCGTTATGCGTTATGCGTTATGCGTTATGTGTTATGAATTGTGCGTTGTGCGTTCTGCGTTATGGGTTATGGGTTATGGTTTATGCGTTATGCTTTATGCGTTATGCGTTATGCCTTATGCGTTATGCGTTATACGTTATGCGTTATGCGTTATGAGTTATGCGTTATGCGTTATGCGTTATGCGTTATGCGTTATGCGTTATGCGTTATGCGTTATGCGTTATGCTTTATGCGTTATGCGTGATCCGTTATGCGTTTGGCGTTATGCGTTATGTGTTATGAGTTATGAGTTATAAGTTATGCGCAATGCGTTATGCGTTATGCGTTATGCGTTATGCGTTATGCGTTATGCGTTATGCGCTATGCCTTTGCGTTATGCGTTTTGCGTTATGCGTTATGATTTATGCGTTATGCGTGATCCGTTATGCGTTAGGCGTTATGCGTTATAGGTTATGAGTTATAAGTTATGCGTAATGCGTTATGCGTTATGCGTTATGCGTTATGCGTTATGCGTTATGCGTTATGCGTTATGCGTTATGCGTTATGCGTTATGCGTTATGCGTTATGCGTTATGCTTTATGCGTTATGCGTGATCCGTTATGCGTTTGGCGTTATGCGTTATGTGTTATGAGTTATGAGTTATAAGTTATGCGCAATGCGTTATGCGTTATGCGTTATGCGTTATGCGTTATGCGTTATGCGTTATGCGCTATGCCTTTGCGTTATGCGTTTTGCGTTATGCGTTATGATTTATGCGTTATGCGTGATCCGTTATGCGTTAGGCGTTATGCGTTATAGGTTATGAGTTATAAGTTATGCGTAATGCGTTATGCGTTATGCGTTATGCGTTATGCGTTATGCGTTATGCGTTGTGCATTATGCGTTATGCGTTATGCGTTATGCGTTATGCGTTATGCCTTTTGCGTTATGCGTTATACGTTATGCGTTATGCGTTTTGCGTTATGAGTTATGCGTTATGCGTTTTGCGTTATACGTTATGCGTTATGCGTTTTGCGTTATAGGTTATGCGATATGCGTTATGCGTTATGCGTTGTGCGTTGTGCGTTCTGCGTTATGGGTTATGGGTTGTGCGTTATGCTTTATGCGTTATGCATTTTGCGTTATGCGTTATGCGTTATTCGTTATGAGTTATGAGTTATGCGTAATGCGTTCTGCGTTATGCGTTATGCGTTATGCGTTATGCGTTATGCGTTGTGCATTATGTGTTATGCGCTATGCGTTATGGGTTATGGGTTATGCGTTATGCGTTATGCAGTTTGCGTTATGCGCCATGCGTTATGCGTTATGAGTTATAAGTTATGCGTTATGCGTTATGCGTTATGCGTTATGCGTTATGCGTTATGCCTTTTGCGTTATGCGTTATACGTTATGCGTTATGCGTTTTGCGTTATGAGTTATGCGTTATGCGTTTTGCGTTATACGTTATACGTTATGCGTTATGCGTTTTGCGTTATAGGTTATGCGATATGCGTTATGCGTTATGCGTTGTGCGTTGTGCGTTCTGCGTTATGGGTTATGGGTTATGCGTTATGCTTTATGCGTTATGCATTTTGCGTTATGCGTTATGCGTTATTCGTTATGAGTTATAAGTTATGCGTAATGCGTTCTGCGTTATGCGTTATGCGTTATGCGTTGTGCATTATGTGTTATGCGCTATGCGTTATGGGTTATGGGTTATGCGTTATGCGTTATGCAGTTTGCGTTATGCGCCATGCGTTATGCGTTATGAGTTATAAGTTATGCGTTATGCGTTATGCGTTATGCGTTATGCGTTATGCGTTATGCGTTATGCGTTGTGCATTATGTGTTATGCGCTATGCGTTATGGGTTATGGGTTATGCGTTATGCGTTATGCAGTTTGCGTTATGCGCCATGCGTTATGCGTTATGAGTTATAAGTTATGCGTTATGTGTTATGCGTTATGCGTTATGCGTTATGCGTTATGCCTTTTGCGTTATGCGTTATACGTTATGCGTTATGCGTTATATGTTATGCGTTATGCGTTATGCGTTATGCTTCATGCGTTATGCGTTATTCGTTATGCGTTATGCGTTATGAGTTATGCGTTATGCGTTATGCGTTATGCTTTATGCGTTATGCGTGATCCGTTATGCGTTAGGCGTTATGCGTTGTGCGTTGTGCGTCCTGCGTTATGGGTTATGGGTTATGCGTTATGCTTTATGCGTTAGGCATTTTGCGTTCTGCGTTATGCGTTATTCGTTATGAGTTAAAAGTTATGCTTAATGTGTTATGCGTTATGCGTCATGCGTTATGCGTTATGCGGTATACGTTATGCGTTATGCGTTATGCGTTATGCGTTTTGCGTTATGAGTTATGCGTTATGCGTTTTGCGTTATACGTTATGCGTTATGCGTTTTGCGTTATAGGTTATGCGATATGCATTATGCGTTATGCGTTGTGCGTTGTGCGTTCTGCGTTATGGGTTATGGGTTATGCGTTATGCGTTATGCGTTATGCGTTATGCGTTATGCGTTATATGTTATGCGTTATGCGTTATGCGTTATGCGTCATGCGTTATGCGTTATTCGTTATGCGTTATGAGTTATGCGTTATGCGTTATGCGTTATGCGTTATGCGTTATGCGTTATGCGTTATGCTTTATTCGTTATGCGTGATCCGTTATGCGTTATGCGTTATTCGTTATGAGTTATAAGTTATGCGTAATGCGTTCTGCGTTATGCGTTATGCGTTATGCGTTGTGCGTTGTGCATTATGTGTTATGCGCTATGCGTTATGGGTTATGGGTTATGCGTTATGCGTTATGCAGTTTGCGTTATGCGCCATGCGTTATGCGTCATGAGTTATAAGTTATGCGTTATGCGTTATGCGTTATGCGTTATGCGTTATGCGTTATATGTTATGCGTTATGCGTTATGCGTTATGCGTCATGCGTTATGCGTTATTCGTTATGCGTTATGCGTTATGAGTTATGCGTTATGCGTTATGCGTTATGCTTTATGCGTTATGCGTTATGCGTTATGCTTTATTCGTTATGCGTGATCCGTTATGCGTTTGGCGTTATGCGTTATGTGTTATGAGGTATGAGTTATAAGTTATGCGTAATGCGTTATGCGTTATGCGTTATGCGTTATGCCTTTGCGTTATGCGTTATGCGTTTTGCGTTATGCGTTATGATTTATGCGTTATGCGTGATCCGTTATGCGTTAGGCGTTATGCGTTATGCGTTATGCGTTATGCGTTATGCGTTATGCGTTATATGTTATGCGTTATGCGTTATGCGTTATGCGTTATGCGTTATGCGTTATGCTTTATGCGTTATGCGTGATCCGTTATGCGTTATGCGTTATGCCTTTTGCGTTATGCGTTATGAGTTATAAGTTATGCGTTATGCGTTATGCTTTATGCGTTATGCGTTATGCGTTATGCGTTATGCGTTACGCCTTTTGCGTTATGCGTTATGCGTTATGAGTTTTGCGTTATACGTTATGCGGTATTCGTTATGCGTTGTGCATTATACGTTATGCGTTATGGGTTATGATTTTTGCGTTACGCGATATGCGTTATGCCTTTTACGTTATGCGTTATGCGTTATTCGTTATGAGTTATAAGTTATGCGTAATGCGTTATGCGTTATGCGTTATGCATTATGCGTTGTGCATTATGTGTTATGCGTTATGCGTTATGGGTTATGGGTTATGCGTTATGCGTTATGCGTTATGCGTTATGCGTTATGCGTTGTGCATTATGCGTTATGCGTTATGCATTATGCGTTATGCGTTATGCCTTTTGCGTTATGCGTTATGCCTTTTGCGTTATGCGTTATACGTTATGCGTTATGCGTTTTGCGTTATAGGTTATGCGATATGCGTTATGCGTTATGCATTGTGCGTTGTGCGTTCTGCGTTATGGGTTATGGGTTATGCGTTATGCTTTATGCGTTATGCATTTTGCGTTATGCGTTATGCGTTATGCGTTATGCGTTATATGTTATGCGTTATGCGTTATGCGTTATGCGTTGTGCATTATGTGTTATGCGCTATGCGTTATGGGTTATGGGTTATGCGTTATGCGTTATGCAGTTTGCGTTATGCGCCATGCGTTATGCGTTATGAGTTATAAGTTATGCGTTATGTGTTATGCGTTATGCGTTATGCGTTATGCGTTATGCCTTTTGCGTTATGCGTTATTCGTTATGAGTTAAAAGTTATGCTTAATGTGTTATGCGTTATGCGTCATGCGTTATGCGTTATGCGGTATACGTTATGCGTTATGCGTTATGAGTTATGCGTTATGCGTTATGCGTTATATGTTATGCGTTATGCGTTATGCGTTATGCGTTATGCGTTATGCGTTGTGCATTATGTGTTATGCGCTATGCGTTATGGGTTATGGGTTATGCGTTATGCGTTATGCAGTTTGCGTTATGCGCCATGCGTTATGCGTTATGAGTTATAAGTTATGCGTTATGTGTTATGCGTTATGCGTTATGCGTTAGGCGTTATGCCTTTTGCGTTATGCGTTATACGTTATGCGTTATGCGTTATATGTTATGCGTTATGCGTTATGCGTTATGCTTCATGCGTTATGCGTTATTCGTTATGCGTTATGCGTTATGAGTTATGCGTTATGCGTTATGCGTTATGCTTTATGCGTTATGCGTGATCCGTTATGCGTTAGGCGTTATGCGTTGTGCGTTGTGCGTCCTGCGTTATGGGTTATGGGTTATGCGTTATGCTTTATGCGTTATGCATTTTGCGTTCTGCGTTATGCGTTATTCGTTATGAGTTAAAAGTTATGCTTAATGTGTTATGCGTTATGCGTCATGCGTTATGCGTTATGCGGTATACGTTATGCGTTATGCGTTATGAGTTATGCGTTATGCGTTATGCGTTATGCGTTATGCGTTATGCGTTATGCGTTATGCGTTATGCGTTATGCGTTATGCGTTATGCGTTATGCGTTATGCGTTATGCTTTATGCGTTATGCGTGATCCGTTATGCGTTTGGCGTTATGCGTTATGTGTTATGAGGTATGAGTTATAAGTTATGCGTAATGCGTTATGCGTTATGCGTTATGCGTTATGCGTTATGCGTTATGCCTTTGCGTTATGCGTTATGCGTTTTGCGTTATGCGTTATGATTTATGCGTTATGCGTGATCCGTTATGCGTTAGGCGTTATGCGTTATGCGTTATAGGTTATGAGTTATAAGTTATGCGTAATGCGTTATGCGTTATGCGTTATGCGTTATGCGTTGTGCATTATGCGTTATGCGTTATGCATTATGCGTTGTGCATTATGTGTTATGCGTTATGCGTTATGGGTTATGGGTTATGCGTTATGCGTTATGGATTTTGCGTTATGCGCCATGAGTTATGCGTTATGAGTTATAAGTTATGCGTTATGCGTTATGCGTTATGCCTTTTGCGTTATGCGTTATGAGTTATAAGTTATGCGTTATGCGTTATGCTTTATGCGTTATGCGTTATGCGTTATGCGTTATGCGTTATGCGTTATGCGTTATGCGTTATGCCTTTTGCGTTATGCGTTATGCGTTATGAGTTTTGCGTTATACGTTATGCGGTATTCGTTATGCGTTGTGCATTATACGTTATGCGTTATGCGTTATGGGTTATGATTTTTGCGTTATGCGATATGCGTTATGCCTTTTACGTTATGCGTTATGCGTTATTCGTTATGAGTTATAAGTTATGCGTAATGCGTTATGCGTTATGCGTTATGCATTATGCGTTGTGCATTATGTGTTATGCGTTATGCGTTATGGGTTATGGGTTATGCGTTATGCGTTATGCATTTTGCGTTATGCGCCATGCGTTATGCGTTATGAGTTATAAGTTATGCGTTATGCGTTATGCGTTACGCGTTATGCGTTATGCGTTATGCGTTATGCGTTATGCGTTATGCGTTATGCGTTATATGTTATGCGTTATGCGTTATGCGTTATGCGTTATGTGTTATGCGTTATGCGTTATGCGTTATGGGTTATGCGTTATGCGTTATGCGTTATGCGTTATGCGTTATGCGTTGTGCATTATGCGTTATGCGTTATGCGTTATGCGTTATGCGATATGCCTTTTGCGTTATGCGTTATACGTTATGCGTTATGCGTTTTGCGTTTTGCGTTATGAGTTATGCGTTATGCGTTTTGCGTTATACGTTATGCGTTATGCGTTTTGCGTTATAGGTTATGCGATATGCGTTATGCGTTATGCGTTTTGCGTTATAGGTTATGCGATATGCGTTATGCGTTATGCGTTATGCGTTATGTGTTATGAATTGTGCGTTGTGCGTTCTGCGTTATGGGTTATGGGTTATGGTTTATGCGTTATGCTTTATGCGTTATGCTTTATGCGTAATGCTTTATGCGTTATGCGTTATGCGTTATGCGTTATGCGTTATGCGTTATGCGTTATGCGTTATGCGTTATGCGTTATGCGTTATGCGTTATGCCTTTTGCGTTATGCGTTATGCGTTATGAGTTTTGCGTTATACGTTATGCGGTATTCGTTATGCGTTATGCATTATGCGTTAACGTTATGCGTTATGCCTTTTGCGTTATGCGTTTTGCGTTATGCGTTATGCGTTATGCGTTATGCTTTATGCGTTATGCATTTTGCGTTATGCGTTATTAGTTATGAGTTATGCGTTATGCGTTATGCTTTATGCGTTATGCGTTAGGCGTTATGCGTTATGCGTTATGCGTTATGCGTTATGCGTTATGGGTTATGAATTATGCGTTATGCGATATGCGTTATGCCTTTTGCGTTATGCGTTATGCATTATGCGTTATGCGATATGCGTTATGGGTTATGGGTTATGCATTATGCGTTATGCGTTTTGCGTTATGCGTTATGCCTTTGCGTTATGCGTTTTGCGTTATGCGTTATGATTTATGCGTGATCCGTTATGCGTTAGGCGTTATGCGTTATGCGTTATAGGTTATGAGTTATAAGTTATGCGTAATGCGTTATGCGTTATGCGTTATGCGTTATGCGTTATGCGTTGTGCATTATGCGTTATGCGTTATGCGTTATGCGTTATGCGATATGCCTTTTGCGTTATGCGTTATACGTTATGCGTTATGCGTTATTCGTTATGAGTTATAAGTTATGCGTAATGCGTTATGCGTTATGCGTTATGCATTATGCGTTGTGCATTATGTGTTATGCGTTATGCGTTATGGGTTATGGGTTATGCGTTATGCGTTATGCGTTATGCGTTATGCGTTATGCGTTGTGCATTATGCGTTATGCGTTATGCATTATGCGTTATGCGTTATGCCTTTTGCGTTATGCGTTATGCCTTTTGCGTTATGCGTTATACGTTATGCGTTATGCGTTTTGCGTTATAGGTTATGCGATATGCGTTATGCGTTATGCATTGTGCGTTGTGCGTTCTGCGTTATGGGTTATGGGTTATGCGTTATGCTTTATGCGTTATGCGTTTTGCGTTATGCGTTATGCGTTATGCGTTATGCGTTATATGTTATGCGTTATGCGTTATGCGTTATGCGTTGTGCATTATGTGTTATGCGCTATGCGTTATGGGTTATGGGTTATGCGTTATGCGTTATGCAGTTTGCGTTATGCGCCATGCGTTATGCGTTATGAGTTATAAGTTATGCGTTATGTGTTATGCGTTATGCGTTATGCGTTATGCGTTATGCCTTTTGCGTTATGCGTTATTCGTTATGAGTTAAAAGTTATGCTTAATGTGTTATGCGTTATGCGTCATGCGTTATGCGTTATGCGGTATACGTTATGCGTTATGCGTTATGAGTTATGCGTTATGCGTTATGCGTTATATGTTATGCGTTATGCGTTATGCGTTATGCGTTATGCGTTATGCGTTGTGCATTATGTGTTATGCGCTATGCGTTATGGGTTATGGGTTATGCGTTATGCGTTTTGCAGTTTGCGTTATGCGCCATGCGTTATGCGTTATGAGTTATAAGTTATGCGTTATGTGTTATGCGTTATGCGTTATGCGTTATGCGTTATGCGTTATACGTTATGCGTTATGCGTTATATGTTATGCGTTATGCGTTATGCGTTATGCTTCATGCGTTATGCGTTATTCGTTATGCGTTATGCGTTATGAGTTATGCGTTATGCGTTATGCGTTATGCTTTATGCGTTATGCGTGATCCGTTATGCGTTAGGCGTTATGCGTTGTGCGTTGTGCGTCCTGCGTTATGGGTTATGGGTTATGCGTTATGCTTTATGCGTTATGCATTTTGCGTTCTGCGTTATGCGTTATTCGTTATGAGTTAGAAGTTATGCTTAATGTGTTATGCGTTATGCGTCATGCGTTATGCGTTATGCGGTATACGTTATGCGTTATGCGTTATGAGTTATGCGTTATGCGTTATGCGTTATGCGTTATGCGTTATGCGTTATGCGTTATGCGTTATGCGTTATGCGTTATGCGTTATGCGTTATGCGTTATGCGTTATGTTTTATGCGTTATGCGTGATCCGTTATGCGTTTGGCGTTATGCGTTATGTGTTATGAGGTATGAGTTATAAGTTATGCGTAATGCGTTATGCGTTATGCGTTATGCGTTATGCGTTATGCGTTATGCCTTTGCGTTATGCGTTATGCGTTTTGCGTTATGCGTTATGATTTATGCGTTATGCGTGATCCGTTATGCGTTAGGCGTTATGCGTTATGCGTTATAGGTTATGAGTTATAAGTTATGCGTAATGCGTTATGCGTTATGCGTTATGCGTTATGCGTTGTGCATTATGCGTTATGCGTTATGCATTATGCGTTGTGCATTATGTGTTATGCGTTATGCGTTATGGGTTATGGGTTATGCGTTATGCGTTATGGATTTTGCGTTATGCGCCATGAGTTATGCGTTATGAGTTATAAGTTATGCGTTATGCGTTATGCGTTATGCCTTTTGCGTTATGCGTTATGAGTTATAAGTTATGCGTTATGCGTTATGCTTTATGCGTTATGCGTTATGCGTTATGCGTTATGCGTTATGCGTTATGCGTTATGCCTTTTGCGTTATGCGTTATGCGTTATGAGTTTTGCGTTATACGTTATGCGGTATTCGTTATGCGTTGTGCATTATACGTTATGCGTTATGCGTTATGGGTTATGCATTTTGCGTTATGCGCCATGCGTTATGCGTTATGAGTTATAAGTTATGCGTTATGCGTTATGCGTTAAGCGTTATGCGTTATGCGTTATGCGTTATGCGTTATGCGTTATGCGTTATGCGTTATGCGTTATATGTTATGCGTTATGCGTTCTGCGTTATGGGTTATGGGTTATGGTTTATGCGTTATGCTTTATGCGTTATGCTTTATGCGTTATGCGTTATGCGGTATGCGTTATGCGTTATGCCTCTTGCGTTATGCGTTATGCGTTATGAGTTTTGCGTTATACGTTATGCGGTATTCGTTATGCGTTGTGCATTATACGTTATGCGTTATGGGTTATGATTTTTGCGTTATGCGATATGCGTTATGCCTTTTACGTTATGCGTTATGCGTTATTCGTTATGAGTTATAAGTTATGCGTAATGCGTTATGCGTTATGCGTTATGCATTATGCGTTGTGCATTATGTGTTATGCATTATGCGTTATGCGTTATGGGTTATGCGTTATGCGTTATGCGTTATGCGTTATGCGTTATGCGTTATGCGTTATGTGTTATGCGTTATGCGTTATGCGTTATGGGTTATGCGTTATGCGTTATGCGTTATGCGTTATGCGTTATGCGTTGTGCATTATGCGTTATGCGTTATGCGTTATGCGTTATGCGATATGCCTTTTGCGTTATGCGTTATACGTTATGCGTTATGCGTTTTGCGTTATGAGTTATGCGTTATGCGTTTTGCGTTATACGTTATGCGTTATGCGTTTTGCGTTATAGGTTATGCGATATGCGTTATGCGTTATGCGTTTTGCGTTATAGGTTATGCGATATGCGTTATGCGTTATGCGTTATGCGTTATGTGTTATGAATTGTGCGTTGTGCGTTCTGCGTTATGGGTTATGGGTTATGGTTTATGCGTTATGCTTTATGCGTTATGCTTTATGCGTAATGCTTTATGCGTTATGCGTTATGCGTTATGCGTTATGCGTTATGCGTTATGCGTTATGCGTTATGCCTTTTGCGTTATGCGTTATGCGTTATGAGTTTTGCGTTATACGTTATGCGGTATTCGTTATGCGTTATGCATTATGCGTTAACGTTATGCGTTATGCCTTTTGCGTTATGCGTTTTGCGTTATGCGTTATGCGTTATGCGTTATGCGTTATGCGTTATGCGATATGCCTTTTGCGTTATGCGTTATACGTTATGCGTTATGCGTTTTGCGTTTTGCGTTATGCGTGATCCGTTATGCGTTTGGCGTTATGCGTTATGTGTTATGAGTTATGAGTTATAAGTTATGCGTAATGCGTTATGCGTTATGCGTTATGCGCTATGCGTTATGCGTTATGCGTTATGCGTTATGCCTTTGCGTTATGCGTTATGCGTTTTGCGTTATGCGTTATGATTTATGCGTTATGCGTGATCCGTTATGCGTTAGGCGTTATGCGTTATAGGTTATGAGTTATAAGTTATGCGTAATGCGTTATGCGTTATGCGTTATGCGTTATGCGTTATGCGTTGTGCATTATGCGTTATGCGTTATGCGTTATGCGTTATGCGTTATGCCTTTTGCGTTATGCGTTATACGTTATGCGTTATGCGTTTTGCGTTATGAGCTATGCGTTATGCGTTTTGCGTTATACGTTATGCGTTATGCGTTTTGCGTTATAGGTTATGCGATATGCGTTATGCGTTATGCGTTGTGCGTTGTGCGTTCTGCGTTATGGGTTATGGGTTGTGCGTTATGCTTTATGCGTTATGCATTTTGCGTTATGCGTTATGCGTTATTCGTTATGAGTTATAAGTTATGCGTAATGCGTTCTGCGTTATGCGTTATGCGTTATGCGTTATGCGTTATGCGTTGTGCATTATGCGTTATGCGTTATGCGTTATGCGTTATGCGATATGCCTTTTGCGTTATGCGTTATACGTTATGCGTTATGCGTTATTCGTTATGAGTTATAAGTTATGCGTAATGCGTTATGCGTTATGCGTTATGCATTATGCGTTGTGCATTATGTGTTATGCGTTATGCGTTATGGGTTATGGGTTATGCGTTATGCGTTATGCGTTATGCGTTATGCGTTATGCGTTATGCGTTATGCCTTTTGCGTTATGCGTTATACGTTATGCGTTATGCGTTTTGCGTTATGAGCTATGCGTTATGCGTTTTGCGTTATACGTTATGCGTTATGCGTTTTGCGTTATAGGTTATGCGATATGCGTTATGCGTTATGCGTTGTGCGTTGTGCGTTCTGCGTTATGCGTTATGCGTTGTGCATTATGCGTTATGCGTTATGCATTATGCGTTGTGCATTATGTGTTATGCGTTATGCGTTATGGGTTATGGGTTATGCGTTATGCGTTATGGATTTTGCGTTATGCGCCATGAGTTATGCGTTATGAGTTATAAGTTATGCGTTATGCGTTATGCGTTATGCCTTTTGCGTTATGCGTTATGAGTTATAAGTTATGCGTTATGCGTTATGCTTTATGCGTTATGCGTTATGCGTTATGCGTTATGCGTTATGCGTTATGCGTTATGCCTTTTGCGTTATGCGTTATGCGTTATGAGTTTTGCGTTATACGTTATGCGGTATTCGTTATGCGTTGTGCATTATACGTTATGCGTTATGCGTTATGGGTTATGCATTTTGCGTTATGCGCCATGCGTTATGCGTTATGAGTTATAAGTTATGCGTTATGCGTTATGCGTTAAGCGTTATGCGTTATGCGTTATGCGTTATGCGTTATGCGTTATGCGTTATGCGTTATATGTTATGCGTTATGCGTTCTGCGTTATGGGTTATGGGTTATGGTTTATGCGTTATGCTTTATGCGTTATGCTTTATGCGTTATGCGTTATGCGGTATGCGTTATGCGTTATGCCTCTTGCGTTATGCGTTATGCGTTATGAGTTTTGCGTTATACGTTATGCGGTATTCGTTATGCGTTGTGCATTATACGTTATGCGTTATGGGTTATGATTTTTGCGTTATGCGATATGCGTTATGCCTTTTACGTTATGCGTTATGCGTTATTCGTTATGAGTTATAAGTTATGCGTAATGCGTTATGCGTTATGCGTTATGCATTATGCGTTGTGCATTATGTGTTATGCATTATGCGTTATGCGTTATGGGTTATGCGTTATGCGTTATGCGTTATGCGTTATGCGTTATGCGTTATGCGTTATGTGTTATGCGTTATGCGTTATGCGTTATGGGTTATGCGTTATGCGTTATGCGTTATGCGTTATGCGTTATGCGTTGTGCATTATGCGTTATGCGTTATGCGTTATGCGTTATGCGATATGCCTTTTGCGTTATGCGTTATACGTTATGCGTTATGCGTTTTGCGTTTTGCGTTATGAGTTATGCGTTATGC
Organism: Lasioglossum morio; assembly: GCA_916610235.2. NCBI lineage: Eukaryota > Metazoa > Arthropoda > Insecta > Hymenoptera > Halictidae > Lasioglossum > Lasioglossum morio. Next base: position 1,098,198 of record CAKAJA020000151.1, on the reverse strand, counting down.
GTTTTGCGTTATACGTTATGCGTTATGCGTTTTGCGTTATAGGTTATGCGATATGCGTTATGCGTTATGCGTTTTGCGTTATAGGTTATGCGTTATGCGTTATGCGTTATGCGTTATGCGTTATGTGTTATGAATTGTGCGTTGTGCGTTCTGCGTTATGGGTTATGGGTTATGGTTTATGCGTTATGCTTTATGCGTTATGCTTTATGCGTAATGCTTTATGCGTTATGCGTTATGCGTTATGCGTTATGCGTTATGCGTTATGCGTTATGCGTTATGCCTTTTGCGTTATGCGTTATGCGTTATGAGTTTTGCGTTATACGTTATGCGGTATTCGTTATGCGTTATGCATTATGCGTTAACGTTATGCGTTATGCCTTTTGCGTTATGCGTTTTGCGTTATGCGTTATGCGTTATGCGTTATGCGTTATGCGTTATGCGATATGCCTTTTGCGTTATGCGTTATACGTTATGCGTTATGCGTTTTGCGTTTTGCGTTATGCGTGATCCGTTATGCGTTTGGCGTTATGCGTTATGTGTTATGAGTTATGAGTTATAAGTTATGCGTAATGCGTTATGCGTTATGCGTTATGCGCTATGCGTTATGCGTTATGCGTTATGCGTTATGCCTTTGCGTTATGCGTTATGCGTTTTGCGTTATGCGTTATGATTTATGCGTTATGCGTGATCCGTTATGCGTTAGGCGTTATGCGTTATAGGTTATGAGTTATAAGTTATGCGTAATGCGTTATGCGTTATGCGTTATGCGTTATGCGTTATGCGTTGTGCATTATGCGTTATGCGTTATGCGTTATGCGTTATGCGTTATGCCTTTTGCGTTATGCGTTATACGTTATGCGTTATGCGTTTTGCGTTATGAGCTATGCGTTATGCGTTTTGCGTTATACGTTATGCGTTATGCGTTTTGCGTTATAGGTTATGCGATATGCGTTATGCGTTATGCGTTGTGCGTTGTGCGTTCTGCGTTATGGGTTATGGGTTGTGCGTTATGCTTTATGCGTTATGCATTTTGCGTTATGCGTTATGCGTTATTCGTTATGAGTTATAAGTTATGCGTAATGCGTTCTGCGTTATGCGTTATGCGTTATGCGTTATGCGTAATGCGTTGTGCATTATGCGTTATGCGTTATGCGTTATGCGTTATGCGATATGCCTTTTGCGTTATGCGTTATACGTTATGCGTTATGCGTTATTCGTTATGAGTTATAAGTTATGCGTAATGCGTTATGCGTTATGCGTTATGCATTATGCGTTGTGCATTATGTGTTATGCGTTATGCGTTATGGGTTATGGGTTATGCGTTATGCGTTATGCGTTATGCGTTATGCGTTATGCGTTGTGCATTATGCGTTATGCGTTATGCATTATGCGTTATGCGTTATGCCTTTTGCGTTATGCGTTATGCCTTTTGCGTTATGCGTTATACGTTATGCGTTATGCGTTATGCGTTATGGGTTATGCGATATGCGTTATGCGTTATGCATTGTGCGTTGTGCGTTCTGCGTTATGGGTTATGGGTTATGCGTTATGCTTTATGCGTTATGCATTTTGCGTTATGCGTTATGCGTTATGCGTTATGCGTTATATGTTATGCGTTATGCGTTATGCGTTATGCGTTGTGCATTATGTGTTATGCGCTATGCGTTATGGGTTATGGGTTATGCGTTATGCGTTATGCAGTTTGCGTTATGCGCCATGCGTTATGCGTTATGAGTTATAAGTTATGCGTTATGTGTTATGCGTTATGCGTTATGCGTTATGCGTTATGCCTTTTGCGTTATGCGTTATTCGTTATGAGTTAAAAGTTATGCGTAATGTGTTATGCGTTATGCGTCATGCGTTATGCGTTATGCGGTATACGTTATGCGTTATGCGTTATGAGTTATGCGTTATGCGTTATGCGTTATATGTTATGCGTTATGCGTTATGCGTTATGCGTTATGCGTTATGCGTTGTGCATTATGTGTTATGCGCTATGCGTTATGGGTTATGGGTTATGCGTTATGCGTTATGCAGTTTGCGTTATGCGCCATGCGTTATGCGTTATGAGTTATAAGTTATGCGTTATGTGTTATGCGTTATGCGTTATGCGTTATGCGTTATGCCTTTTGCGTTATGCGTTATACGTTATGCGTTATGCGTTATATGTTATGCGTTATGCGTTATGCGTTATGCTTCATGCGTTATGCGTTATTCGTTATGCGTTATGCGTTATGAGTTATGCGTTATGCGTTATGCGTTATGCTTTATGCGTTATGCGTGATCCGTTATGCGTTAGGCGTTATGCGTTGTGCGTTGTGCGTCCTGCGTTATGGGTTATGGGTTATGCGTTATGCTTAATGCGTTATGCATTTTGCGTTCTGCGTTATGCGTTATTCGTTATGAGTTAGAAGTTATGCTTAATGTGTTATGCGTTATGCGTCATGCGTTATGCGTTATGCGGTATACGTTATGCGTTATGCGTTATGAGTTATGCGTTATGCGTTATGCGTTATGCGTTATGCGTTATGCGTTATGCGTTATGCGTTATGCGTTATGCGTTATGCGTTATGCGTTATGCGTTATGCGTTATGCGTTATGCTTTATGCGTTATGCGTGATCCGTTATGCGTTTGGCGTTATGCGTTATGTGTTATGAGGTATGAGTTATAAGTTATGCGTAATGCGTTATGCGTTATGCGTTATGCGTTATGCGTTATGCGTTATGCGTTATGCCTTTGCGTTATGCGTTATGCGTTTTGCGTTATGCGTTATGATTTATGCGTTATGCGTGATCCGTTATGCGTTAGGCGTTATGCGTTATGCGTTATAGGTTATGAGTTATAAGTTATGCGTAATGAGTTATGCGTTATGCGTTATGCGTTATGCGTTGTGCATTATGCGTTATGCGTTATGCATTATGCGTTGTGCATTATGTGTTATGCGTTATGCGTTATGGGTTATGGGTTATGCGTTATGCGTTATGGATTTTGCGTTATGCGTTATGAGTTATAAGTTATGCGTTATGCGTTATGCGTTATGCCTTTTGCGTTATGCGTTATGAGTTATAAGTTATGCGTTATGCGTTATGCTTTATGCGTTATGCGTTATGCGTTATGCGTTATGCGTTATGCGTTATGCCTTTTGCGTTATGCGTTATGCGTTATGAGTTTTGCGTTATACGTTATGCGGTATTCGTTATGCGTTGTGCATTATACGTTATGCGTTATGCGTTATGGGTTATGCATTTTGCGTTATGCGCCATGCGTTATGCGTTATGAGTTATAAGTTATGCGTTATGCGTTATGCGTTAAGCGTTATGCGTTATGCGTTATGCGTTATGCGTTATGCGTTATGCGTTATGCGTTATGCGTTATGCGTTATATGTTATGCGTTATGCGTTCTGCGTTATGGGTTATGGGTTATGGTTTATGCGTTATGCTTTATGCGTTATGCTTTATGCGTTATGCGTTATGCGGTATGCGTTATGCGTTATGCCTCTTGCGTTATGCGTTATGCGTTATGAGTTTTGCGTTATACGTTATGCGGTATTCGTTATGCGTTGTGCATTATACGTTATGCGTTATGGGTTATGATTTTTGCGTTATGCGATATGCGTTATGCCTTTTACGTTATGCGTTATGCGTTATTCGTTATGAGTTATAAGTTATGCGTAATGCGTTATGCGTTATGCGTTATGCATTATGCGTTGTGCATTATGTGTTATGCATTATGCGTTATGCGTTATGTGTTATGCGTTATGCGTTATGCGTTATGCGTTATGCGTTATGCGTTATGCGTTATGTGTTATGCGTTATGCGTTATGCGTTATGGGTTATGCGTTATGCGTTATGCGTTATGCGTTATGCGTTATGCGTTGTGCATTATGCGTTATGCGTTATGCGTTATGCGTTATGCGATATGCCTTTTGCGTTATGCGTTATACGTTATGCGTTATGCGTTTTGCGTTTTGCGTTATGCGTTATGCGTTATGCGTTTTGCGTTATACGTTATGCGTTATGCGTTTTGCGTTATAGGTTATGCGATATGCGTTATGCGTTATGCGTTTTGCGTTATAGGTTATGCGATATGCGTTATGCGTTATGCGTTATGCGTTATGTGTTATGAATTGTGCGTTGTGCGTTCTGCGTTATGGGTTATGGGTTATGGTTTATGCGTTATGCTTTATGCGTTATGCTTTATGCGTAATGCTTTATGCGTTATGCGTTATGCGTTATGCGTTATGCGTTATGCGTTATGCGTTATGCGTTATGCCTTTTGCGTTATGCGTTATGCGTTATGAGTTTTGCGTTATACGTTATGCGGTATTCGTTATGCGTTATGCATTATGCGTTAACGTTATGCGTTATGCCTTTTGCGTTATGCGTTTTGCGTTATGCGTTATGCGTTATGCGTTATGCGTTATGCGTTATGCGATATGCCTTTTGCGTTATGCGTTATACGTTATGCGTTATGCGTTTTGCGTTTTGCGTTATGCGTGATCCGTTATGCGTTTGGCGTTATGCGTTATGTGTTATGAGTTATGAGTTATAAGTTATGCGTAATGCGTTATGCGTTATGCGTTATGCGCTATGCGTTATGCGTTATGCGTTATGCGTTATGCCTTTGCGTTATGCGTTATGCGTTTTGCGTTATGCGTTATGATTTATGCGTTATGCGTGATCCGTTATGCGTTAGGCGTTATGCGTTATAGGTTATGAGTTATAAGTTATGCGTAATGCGTTATGCGTTATGCGTTATGCGTTATGCGTTATGCGTTGTGCATTATGCGTTATGCGTTATGCGTTATGCGTTATGCGTTATGCCTTTTGCGTTATGCGTTATACGTTATGCGTTATGCGTTTTGCGTTATGAGTTATGCGTTATGCGTTTTGCGTTATACGTTATGCGTTATGCGTTTTGCGTTATAGGTTATGCGATATGCGTTATGCGTTATGCGTTGTGCGTTGTGCGTTCTGCGTTATGCGTTATGCGTTGTGCATTATGCGTTATGCGTTATGCATTATGCGTTGTGCATTATGTGTTATGCGTTATGCGTTATGGGTTATGGGTTATGCGTTATGCGTTATGGATTTTGCGTTATGCGCCATGAGTTATGCGTTATGAGTTATAAGTTATGCGTTATGCGTTATGCGTTATGCCTTTTGCGTTATGCGTTATGAGTTATAAGTTATGCGTTATGCGTTATGCTTTATGCGTTATGCGTTATGCGTTATGCGTTATGCGTTATGCGTTATGCGTTATGCCTTTTGCGTTATGCGTTATGCGTTATGAGTTTTGCGTTATACGTTATGCGGTATTCGTTATGCGTTGTGCATTATACGTTATGCGTTATGCGTTATGGGTTATGCATTTTGCGTTATGCGCCATGCGTTATGCGTTATGAGTTATAAGTTATGCGTTATGCGTTATGCGTTAAGCGTTATGCGTTATGCGTTATGCGTTATGCGTTATGCGTTATGCGTTATGCGTTATATGTTATGCGTTATGCGTTCTGCGTTATGGGTTATGGGTTATGGTTTATGCGTTATGCTTTATGCGTTATGCTTTATGCGTTATGCGTTATGCGGTATGCGTTATGCGTTATGCCTCTTGCGTTATGCGTTATGCGTTATGAGTTTTGCGTTATACGTTATGCGGTATTCGTTATGCGTTGTGCATTATACGTTATGCGTTATGGGTTATGATTTTTGCGTTATGCGATATGCGTTATGCCTTTTACGTTATGCGTTATGCGTTATTCGTTATGAGTTATAAGTTATGCGTAATGCGTTATGCGTTATGCGTTATGCATTATGCGTTGTGCATTATGTGTTATGCATTATGCGTTATGCGTTATGGGTTATGCGTTATGCGTTATGCGTTATGCGTTATGCGTTATGCGTTATGCGTTATGTGTTATGCGTTATGCGTTATGCGTTATGGGTTATGCGTTATGCGTTATGCGTTATGCGTTATGCGTTATGCGTTGTGCATTATGCGTTATGCGTTATGCGTTATGCGTTATGCGATATGCCTTTTGCGTTATGCGTTATACGTTATGCGTTATGCGTTTTGCGTTTTGCGTTATGAGTTATGCGTTATGCGTTTTGCGTTATACGTTATGCGTTATGCGTTTTGCGTTATAGGTTATGCGATATGCGTTATGCGTTATGCGTTTTGCGTTATAGGTTATGCGATATGCGTTATGCGTTATGCGTTATGCGTTATGTGTTATGAATTGTGCGTTGTGCGTTCTGCGTTATGGGTTATGGGTTATGGTTTATGCGTTATGCTTTATGCGTTATGCTTTATGCGTAATGCTTTATGCGTTATGCGTTATGCGTTATGCGTTATGCGTTATGCGTTATGCGTTATGCCTTTTGCGTTATGCGTTATGCGTTATGAGTTTTGCGTTATACGTTATGCGGTATTCGTTATGCGTTATGCATTATGCGTTAACGTTATGCGTTATGCCTTTTGCGTTATGCGTTTTGCGTTATGCGTTATGCGTTATGCGTTATGCGTTAGGCGTTATGCGATATGCCTTTTGCGTTATGCGTTATACGTTATGCGTTATGCGTTTTGCGTTTTGCGTTATGCGTGATCCGTTATGCGTTTGGCGTTATGCGTTATGTGTTATGAGTTATGAGTTATAAGTTATGCGTAATGCGTTATGCGTTATGCGTTATGCGCTATGCGTTATGCGTTATGCGTTATGCGTTATGCCTTTGCGTTATGCGTTATGCGTTTTGCGTTATGCGTTATGATTTATGCGTTATGCGTGATCCGTTATGCGTTAGGCGTTATGCGTTATAGGTTATGAGTTATAAGTTATGCGTAATGCGTTATGCGTTATGCGTTATGCGTTATGCGTTATGCGTTGTGCATTATGCGTTATGCGTTATGCGTTATGCGTTATGCGTTATGCCTTTTGCGTTATGCGTTATACGTTATGCGTTATGCGTTTTGCGTTATGAGCTATGCGTTATGCGTTTTGCGTTATACGTTATGCGTTATGCGTTTTGCGTTATAGGTTATGCGATATGCGTTATGCGTTATGCGTTGTGCGTTGTGCGTTCTGCGTTATGGGTTATGGGTTGTGCGTTATGCTTTATGCGTTATGCATTTTGCGTTATGCGTTATGCGTTATTCGTTATGAGTTATAAGTTATGCGTAATGCGTTCTGCGTTATGCGTTATGCGTTATGCGTTATGCGTAATGCGTTGTGCATTATGCGTTATGCGTTATGCGTTATGCGTTATGCGATATGCCTTTTGCGTTATGCGTTATACGTTATGCGTTATGCGTTATTCGTTATGAGTTATAAGTTATGCGTAATGCGTTATGCGTTATGCGTTATGCATTATGCGTTGTGCATTATGTGTTATGCGTTATGCGTTATGGGTTATGGGTTATGCGTTATGCGTTATGCGTTATGCGTTATGCGTTATGCGTTGTGCATTATGCGTTATGCGTTATGCATTATGCGTTATGCGTTATGCCTTTTGCGTTATGCGTTATGCCTTTTGCGTTATGCGTTATACGTTATGCGTTATGCGTTTTGCGTTATAGGTTATGCGATATGCGTTATGCGTTATGCATTGTGCGTTGTGCGTTCTGCGTTATGGGTTATGGGTTATGCGTTATGCTTTATGCGTTATGCATTTTGCGTTATGCGTTATGCGTTATGCGTTATGCGTTATATGTTATGCGTTATGCGTTATGCGTTATGCGTTGTGCATTATGTGTTATGCGCTATGCGTTATGGGTTATGGGTTATGCGTTATGCGTTATGCAGTTTGCGTTATGCGCCATGCGTTATGCGTTATGAGTTATAAGTTATGCGTTATGTGTTATGCGTTATGCGTTATGCGTTATGCGTTATGCCTTTTGCGTTATGCGTTATTCGTTATGAGTTAAAAGTTATGCGTAATGTGTTATGCGTTATGCGTCATGCGTTATGCGTTATGCGGTATACGTTATGCGTTATGCGTTATGCGTTATGCGTTATGCGTTATGCGTTATGCGTTATGCGTTATGCGTTATGCGTTATGCGTTATGCGTTATGCGTTGTGCATTATGTGTTATGCGCTATGCGTTATGGGTTATGGGTTATGCGTTATGCGTTATGCAGTTTGCGTTATGCGCCATGCGTTATGCGTTATGAGTTATAAGTTATGCGTTATGTGTTATGCGTTATGCGTTATGCGTTATGCGTTATGCCTTTTGCGTTATGCGTTATACGTTATGCGTTATGCGTTATATGTTATGCGTTATGCGTTATGCGTTATGCTTCATGCGTTATGCGTTATTCGTTATGCGTTATGCGTTATGAGTTATGCGTTATGCGTTATGCGTTATGCTTTATGCGTTATGCGTGATCCGTTATGCGTTAGGCGTTATGCGTTGTGCGTTGTGCGTCCTGCGTTATGGGTTATGGGTTATGCGTTATGCTTAATGCGTTATGCATTTTGCGTTCTGCGTTATGCGTTATTCGTTATGAGTTAGAAGTTATGCTTAATGTGTTATGCGTTATGCGTCATGCGTTATGCGTTATGCGGTATACGTTATGCGTTATGCGTTATGAGTTATGCGTTATGCGTTATGCGTTATGCGTTATGCGTTATGCGTTATGCGTTATGCGTTATGCGTTATGCGTTATGCGTTATGCGTTATGCGTTATGCGTTATGCGTTATGCTTTATGCGTTATGCGTGATCCGTTATGCGTTTGGCGTTATGCGTTATGTGTTATGAGGTATGAGTTATAAGTTATGCGTAATGCGTTATGCGTTATGCGTTATGCGTTATGCGTTATGCGTTATGCGTTATGCCTTTGCGTTATGCGTTATGCGTTTTGCGTTATGCGTTATGATTTATGCGTTATGCGTGATCCGTTATGCGTTAGGCGTTATGCGTTATGCGTTATAGGTTATGAGTTATAAGTTATGCGTAATGAGTTATGCGTTATGCGTTATGCGTTATGCGTTGTGCATTATGCGTTATGCGTTATGCATTATGCGTTGTGCATTATGTGTTATGCGTTATGCGTTATGGGTTATGGGTTATGCGTTATGCGTTATGGATTTTGCGTTATGCGTTATGAGTTATAAGTTATGCGTTATGCGTTATGCGTTATGCCTTTTGCGTTATGCGTTATGAGTTATAAGTTATGCGTTATGCGTTATGCTTTATGCGTTATGCGTTATGCGTTATGCGTTATGCGTTATGCGTTATGCCTTTTGCGTTATGCGTTATGCGTTATGAGTTTTGCGTTATACGTTATGCGGTATTCGTTATGCGTTGTGCATTATACGTTATGCGTTATGCGTTATGGGTTATGCATTTTGCGTTATGCGCCATGCGTTATGCGTTATGAGTTATAAGTTATGCGTTATGCGTTATGCGTTAAGCGTTATGCGTTATGCGTTATGCGTTATGCGTTATGCGTTATGCGTTATGCGTTATGCGTTATATGTTATGCGTTATGCGTTCTGCGTTATGGGTTATGGGTTATGGTTTATGCGTTATGCTTTATGCGTTATGCTTTATGCGTTATGCGTTATGCGGTATGCGTTATGCGTTATGCCTCTTGCGTTATGCGTTATGCGTTATGAGTTTTGCGTTATACGTTATGCGGTATTCGTTATGCGTTGTGCATTATACGTTATGCGTTATGGGTTATGATTTTTGCGTTATGCGATATGCGTTATGCCTTTTACGTTATGCGTTATGCGTTATTCGTTATGAGTTATAAGTTATGCGTAATGCGTTATGCGTTATGCGTTATGCATTATGCGTTGTGCATTATGTGTTATGCATTATGCGTTATGCGTTATGGGTTATGCGTTATGCGTTATGCGTTATGCGTTATGCGTTATGCGTTATGCGTTATGTGTTATGCGTTATGCGTTATGCGTTATGGGTTATGCGTTATGCGTTATGCGTTATGCGTTATGCGTTATGCGTTGTGCATTATGCGTTATGCGTTATGCGTTATGCGTTATGCGATATGCCTTTTGCGTTATGCGTTATACGTTATGCGTTATGCGTTTTGCGTTTTGCGTTATGAGTTATGCGTTATGCGTTTTGCGTTATACGTTATGCGTTATGCGTTTTGCGTTATAGGTTATGCGATATGCGTTATGCGTTATGCGTTTTGCGTTATAGGTTATGCGATATGCGTTATGCGTTATGCGTTATGCGTTATGTGTTATGAATTGTGCGTTGTGCGTTCTGCGTTATGGGTTATGGGTTATGGTTTATGCGTTATGCTTTATGCGTTATGCTTTATGCGTAATGCTTTATGCGTTATGCGTTATGCGTTATGCGTTATGCGTTATGCGTTATGCGTTATGCGTTATGCCTTTTGCGTTATGCGTTATGCGTTATGAGTTTTGCGTTATACGTTATGCGGTATTCGTTATGCGTTATGCATTATGCGTTAACGTTATGCGTTATGCCTTTTGCGTTATGCGTTTTGCGTTATGCGTTATGCGTTATGCGTTATGCGTTATGCGTTATGCGATATGCCTTTTGCGTTATGCGTTATACGTTATGCGTTATGCGTTTTGCGTTTTGCGTTATGCGTGATCCGTTATGCGTTTGGCGTTATGCGTTATGTGTTATGAGTTATGAGTTATAAGTTATGCGTAATGCGTTATGCGTTATGCGTTATGCGCTATGCGTTATGCGTTATGCGTTATGCGTTATGCCTTTGCGTTATGCGTTATGCGTTTTGCGTTATGCGTTATGATTTATGCGTTATGCGTGATCCGTTATGCGTTAGGCGTTATGCGTTATAGGTTATGAGTTATAAGTTATGCGTAATGCGTTATGCGTTATGCGTTATGCGTTATGCGTTATGCGTTGTGCATTATGCGTTATGCGTTATGCGTTATGCGTTATGCGTTATGCCTTTTGCGTTATGCGTTATACGTTATGCGTTATGCGTTTTGCGTTATACGTTATGCGTTATGCGTTTTGCGTTATAGGTTATGCGATATGCGTTATGCGTTATGCGTTGTGCGTTGTGCGTTCTGCGTTATGGGTTATGGGTTGTGCGTTATGCTTTATGCGTTATGCATTTTGCGTTATGCGTTATGCGTTATTCGTTATGAGTTATAAGTTATGCGTAATGCGTTCTGCGTTATGCGTTATGCGTTATGCGTTATGCGTTATGCGTTGTGCATTATGTGTTATGCGCTATGCGTTATGGGTTATGGGTTATGCGTTATGCGTTATGCAGTTTGCGTTATGCGCCATGCGTTATGCGTTATGAGTTATAAGTTATGCGTTATGCGTTATGCGTTATGCGTTATGCGTTATGCGTTATGCCTTTTGCGTTATGCGTTATACGTTATGCGTTATGCGTTTTGCGTTATGAGTTATGCGTTATGCGTTTTGCGTTATATGTTATGCGTTATGCGTTATGCGTTATGCGTCATGCGTTATGCGTTATTCGTTATGCGTTATGCGTTATGAGTTATGCGTTATGCGTTATGCGTTATGCTTTATGCGTTATGCGTGATCCGTTATGCGTTAGGCGTTATGCGTTGTGCGTTGTGCGTCCTGCGTTATGGGTTATGGGTTATGCGTTATGCTTTATGCGTTATGCATTTTGCGTTCTGCGTTATGCGTTATTCGTTATGAGTTAAAAGTTATGCTTAATGTGTTATGCGTTATGCGTCATGCGTTATGCGTTATGCGTTATACGTTATGCGTTATGCGTTATGAGTTATGCGTTATGCGTTATGCGTTATGCGTAATGCGTTATGCGTTATGCGTTATGCGTTATGCGTTATGCGTTGTGCATTATGCGTTATGCGTTATGCATTATGCGTTATGCGTTATGCCTTTTGCGTTATGCGTTATACGTTATGCGTTATGCGTTTTGCGTTATGAGTCATGCGTTATGCGTTTTGCGTTATACGTTATGCGTTATGCGTTTTGCGTTATAGGTTATGCGATATGCGTTATGCGTTATGCGTTGTGCGTTGTGCGTTCTGCGTTATGGGTTATGGGTTATGCGTTATGCTTTATGCGTTATGCATTTTGCGTTATGCGTTATGCGTTATTCGTTATGAGTTATAAGTTATGCGTAATGCGTTCTGCGTTATGCGTTATGCGTTATGCGTTGTGCGTTGTGCATTATGTGTTATGCGCTATGCGTTATGGGTTATGGGTTATGCGTTGTGCGTTATGCAGTTTGCGTTATGCGCCATGCGTTATGCGTCATGAGTTATAAGTTATGCGTTATGCGTTATGCGTTATGCGTTATGCGTTATGCGTTATGCGTTATATGTTATGCGTTATGCGTTATGCGTTATGCGTCATGCGTTATGCGTTATTCGTTATGCGTTATGAGTTATGCGTTATGCGTTATGCGTTATGCGTTATGCGTTATGCGTTATGCGTTATGCTTTATTCGTTATGCGTGATCCGTTATGCGTTATGCGTTATTCGTTATGAGTTATAAGTTATGCGTAATGCGTTCTGCGTTATGCGTTATGCGTTATGCGTTGTGCGTTGTGCATTATGTGTTATGCGCTATGCGTTATGGGTTATGGGTTATGCGTTATGCGTTATGCAGTTTGCGTTATGCGCCATGCGTTATGCGTCATGAGTTATAAGTTATGCGTTATGCGTTATGCGTTATGCGTTATGCGTTATGCGTTATGCGTTATATGTTATGCGTTATGCGTTATGCGTTATGCGTCATGCGTTATTCGTTATGCGTTATGCGTTATGAGTTATGCGTTATGCGTTATGCGTTATGCGTTATGCGTTATGCGTTATGCGTTATGCTTTATTCGTTATGCGTGATCCGTTATGCGTTTGGCGTTATGCGTTATGTGTTATGAGGTATGAGTTATAAGTTATGCGTAATGCGTTATGCGTTATGCGTTATGCGTTATGCCTTTGCGTTATGCGTTATGCGTTTTGCGTTATGCGTTATGATTTATGCGTTATGCGTGATCCGTTATGCGTTAGGCGTTATGCGTTATGCGTTATGCGTTATGCGTTATGCGTTATGCGTTATATGTTATGCGTTATGCGTTATGCGTTATGCGTTATGCGTTATGCGTTATGCTTTATGCGTTATGCGTGATCCGTTATGCGTTATGCGTTATGCGTTATGCCTTTTGCGTTATGCGTTATGAGTTATAAGTTATGCGTTATGCGTTATGCTTTATGCGTTATGCGTTATGCGTTATGCGTTATGCGTTACGCCTTTTGCGTTATGCGTTATGCGTTATGAGTTTTGCGTTATACGTTATGCGGTATTCGTTATGCGTTGTGCATTATACGTTATGCGTTATGGGTTATGATTTTTGCGTTACGCGATATGCGTTATGCGTTTTACGTTATGCGTTATGCGTTATTCGTTATGAGTTATAAGTTATGCGTAATGCGTTATGCGTTATGCGTTATGCATTATGCGTTGTGCATTATGTGTTATGCGTTATGCGTTATGGGTTATGGGTTATGCGTTATGCGTTATGCGTTATGCGTTATGCGTTATGCGTTATGCGTTGTGCATTATGCGTTATGCGTTATGCATTATGCGTTATGCGTTATGCCTTTTGCGTTATGCGTTATGCCTTTTGCGTTATGCGTTATACGTTATGCGTTATGCGTTTTGCGTTATAGGTTATGCGATATGCGTTATGCGTTATGCATTGTGCGTTGTGCGTTCTGCGTTATGGGTTATGGGTTATGCGTTATGCTTTATGCGTTATGCATTTTGCGTTATGCGTTATGCGTTATTCGTTATGAGTTATAAGTTATGCGTAATGCGATCTGCGTTATGCGTTATGCGTTATGCGTTGTGCATTATGTGTTATGCGCTATGCGTTATGGGTTATGGGTTATGCGTTATGCGTTATGCAGTTTGCGTTATGCGCCATGCGTTATGCGTTATGAGTTATAAGTTATGCGTCATGCGTTATGCGTTATTCGTTATGCGTTATGCGTTATGAGTTATGCGTTATGCGTTATGCGTTATGCGTTATGCGTTATGCGTTGTGCGTTGTGCATTATGTGTTATGCGCTATGCGTTATGGGTTATGGGTTATGCGTTATGCGTTATGCAGTTTGCGTTATGCGCCATGCGTTATGCGTTATTCGTTATGCGTTATGCGTTATGAGTTATGCGTTATGCGTTATGCGTTATGCGTTATGCGTTATGCGTTATGCGTTATGCTTTATTCGTTATGCGTGATCCGTTATGCGTTTGGCGTTATGCGTTATGTGTTATGAGGTATGAGTTATAAGTTATGCGTAATGCGTTATGCGTTATGCGTTATGCGTTATGCCTTTGCGTTATGCGTTATGCGTTTTGCGTTATGCGTTATGATTTATGCGTTATGCGTGATCCGTTATGCGTTAGGCGTTATGCGTTATGCGTTATGCGTTATGCGTTATGCGTTATGCGTTATATGTTATGCGTTATGCGTTATGCGTTATGCGTTATGCGTTATGCGTTATGCTTTATTCGTTATGCGTGATCCGTTATGCGTTAGGCGTTATGCGTTATGCGTTATGCGTTATGCGTTATGCGTTATGCGTTATGCGTTATGCGTTATGCTTTATTCGTTATGCGTGATCCGTTATGCGTTTGGCGTTATGCGTTATGTGTTATGAGGTATGAGTTATAAGTTATGCGTAATGCGTTATGCGTTATGCGTTATGCGTTATGCCTTTGCGTTATGCGTTATGCGTTTTGCGTTATGCGTTATGATTTATGCGTTATGCGTGATCCGTTATGCGTTAGGCGTTATGCGTTATGCGTTATGCGTTATGCGTTATGCGTTATGCGTTATATGTTATGCGTTATGCGTTATGCGTTATTCGTTATGAGTTATAAGTTATGCGTAATGCGTTATGCGTTATGCGTTATGCATTATGCGTTGTGCATTATGTGTTATGCGTTATGCGTTATGGGTTATGGGTTATGCGTTATGCGTTATGCGTTATGCGTTATGCGTTATGCGTTATGCGTTATGCGTTATGCGTTGTGCATTATGCGTTATGCGTTATGCATTATGCGTTATGCGTTATGCCTTTTGCGTTATGCGTTATGCCTTTTGCGTTATGCGTTATACGTTATGCGTTATGCGTTTTGCGTTATAGGTTATGCGATATGCGTTATGCGTTATGCATTGTGCGTTGTGCGTTCTGCGTTATGGGTTAGGGGTTATGCGTTATGCTTTATGCGTTATGCATTTTGCGTTATGCGTTATGCGTTATTCGTTATGAGTTATAAGTTATGCGTAATGCGTTCTGCGTTATGCGTTATGCGTTATGCGTTGTGCATTATGTGTTATGCGCTATGCGTTATGGGTTATGGGTTATGCGTTATGCGTTATGCAGTTTGCGTTATGCGCCATGCGTTATGCGTTATGAGTTATAAGTTATGCGTCATGCGTTATGCGTTATTCGTTATACGTTATGCGTTATGAGTTATGCGTTATGCGTTATGCGTTATGCGTTATGCGTTATGCGTTATGCGTTATGCGTTATGCGTTATGCGTTGTGCATTATGCGTTATGCGTTATGCATTATGCGTTATGCGTTATGCCTTTTGCGTTATGCGTTATGCCTTTTGCGTTATGCGTTATACGTTATGCGTTATGCGTTTTGCGTTATAGGTTATGCGATATGCGTTATGCGTTATGCATTGTGCGTTGTGCGTTCTGCGTTATGGGTTATGGGTTATGCGTTATGCTTTATGCGTTATGCATTTTGCGTTATGCGTTATGCGTTATTCGTTATGAGTTATAAGTTATGCGTAATGCGATCTGCGTTATGCGTTATGCGTTATGCGTTGTGCATTATGTGTTATGCGCTATGCGTTATGGGTTATGGGTTATGCGTTATGCGTTATGCAGTTTGCGTTATGCGCCATGCGTTATGCGTTATGAGTTATAAGTTATGCGTCATGCGTTATGCGTTATTCGTTATGCGTTATGCGTTATGAGTTATGCGTTATGCGTTATGCGTTATGCGTTATGCGTTATGCGTTGTGCGTTGTGCATTATGTGTTATGCGCTATGCGTTATGGGTTATGGGTTATGCGTTATGCGTTATGCAGTTTGCGTTATGCGCCATGCGTTATGCGTCATGAGTTATAAGTTATGCGTTATGCGTTATGCGTTATGCGTTATGCGTTATGCGTTATATGTTATGCGTTATGCGTTATGCGTTATGCGTCATGCGTTATGCGTTATTCGTTATGCGTTATGAGTTATGCGTTATGCGTTATGCGTTATGCGTTATGCGTTATGCGTTATGCGTTATGCGTTATGCTTTATTCGTTATGCGTGATCCGTTATGCGTTATGCGTTATTCGTTATGAGTTATAAGTTATGCGTAATGCGTTCTGCGTTATGCGTTATGCGTTATGCGTTGTGCGTTGTGCATTATGTGTTATGCGCTATGCGTTATGGGTTATGGGTTATGCGTTATGCGTTATGCAGTTTGCGTTATGCGCATGCGTTATGCGTCATGAGTTATAAGTTATGCGTTATGCGTTATGCGTTATGCGTTATGCGTTATGCGTTATGCGTTATATGTTATGCGTTATGCGTTATGCGTTATGCGTCATGCGTTATGCGTTATTCGTTATGCGTTATGCGTTATGAGTTATGCGTTATGCGTTATGCGTTATGCGTTATGCGTTATGCGTTATGCGTTATGCGTTATGCTTTATTCGTTATGCGTGATCCGTTATGCGTTTGGCGTTATGCGTTATGTGTTATGAGGTATGAGTTATAAGTTATGCGTAATGCGTTATGCGTTATGCGTTATGCGTTATGCCTTTGCGTTATGCGTTATGCGTTTTGCGTTATGCGTTATGATTTATGCGTTATGCGTGATCCGTTATGCGTTAGGCGTTATGCGTTATGCGTTATGCGTTATGCGTTATGCGTTATGCGTTATATGTTATGCGTTATGCGTTATGCGTTATGCGTTATGCGTTATGCGTTATGCTTTATTCGTTATGCGTGATCCGTTATGCGTTAGGCGTTATGCGTTGTGCGTCCTGCGTTGTGGGTTATGGTTATGCGTTATGCTTTATGCGTTATGCATTTTGCGTTCTGTGTTATGCGTTATTCGTTATGAGTTAAAAGTTATGCTTAATGCGTTATGCGTTATGCATTATGCGTTGTGCATTATGTGTTATGCGCTATGCGTTATGGGTTATGGGTTATGCGTTATGCGTTAAGCAGTTTGCGTTATGCGCCATGCGTTATGCGTTATGAGTTATAAGTTATGCGTTATGCGTTATGCGTTATGCGTTATATGTTATGCGTTATGCGTTATGCGTTATGCGTTATGCGTTATGCGTTATGCTTTATGCGTTATGCGTGATCCGTTATGCGTTATGCGTTATGCGTTATACCTTTTGCGTTATGCGTTATGAGTTATAAGTTATGCGTTATGCGTTATGCTTTATGCGTTATGCGTTATGCGTTATGCGTTATGCGTTATGCCTTTTGCGTTATGCGTTATGCGTTATGAGTTTTGCGTTATACGTTATTCGGTATTCGTTATGCGTTGTGCATTATACGTTATGCGTTATGGGTTATGATTTTTGCGTTACGCGATATGCGTTATGCCTTTTACGTTATGCGTTATGCGTTATTCGTTATGAGTTATAAGTTATGCGGAATGCGTTATGCGTTATGCGTTATGCATTATGCGTTGTGCATTATGTGTTATGCGTTATGCGTTATGGGTTATGGGTTATGCGTTATGCGTTATGCGTTATGCGTTATGCGTTATGCGTTATGCGTTATGCGTTATGCGTTGTGCATTATGCGTTATGCGTTATGCATTATGCGTTGTGCATTATGTGTTATGCGCTATGCGTTATGGGTTATGGGTTATGCGTTATGCGTTAAGCAGTTTGCGTTATGCGCCATGCGTTATGCGTTATGAGTTATAAGTTATGCGTTATGCGTTATTCGGTATTCGTTATGCGTTGTGCATTATACGTTATGCGTTATGGGTTATGATTTTTGCGTTACGCGATATGCGTTATGCCTTTTACGTTATGCGTTATGCGTTATTCGTTATGAGTTATAAGTTATGCGTTATGCGTTATGCGTTATGCGTTATGCGTTGTGCATTATGCGTTATGCGTTATGCATTATGCGTTGTGCATTATGTGTTATGCGCTATGCGTTATGGGTTATGGGTTATGCGTTATGCGTTAAGCAGTTTGCGTTATGCGCCATGCGTTATGCGTTATGAGTTATAAGTTATGCGTTATGCGTTATGCGTTATGCGTTATATGTTATGCGTTATGCGTTATGCGTTATGCGTTATGCGTTATGCGTTATGCTTTATGCGTTATGCGTGATCCGTTATGCGTTATGCGTTATGCGTTAAGCAGTTTGCGTTATGCGCCATGCGTTATGCGTTATGAGTTATAAGTTATGCGTTATGCGTTATGCGTTATGCGTTATATGTTATGCGTTATGCGTTATGCGTTATGCGTTATGCCTTTTGCGTTATGCGTTATGCGTTATGAGTTTTGCGTTATACGTTATTCGGTATTCGTTATGCGTTGTGCATTATACGTTATGCGTTATGGGTTATGATTTTTGCGTTACGCGATATGCGTTATGCCTTTTACGTTATGCGTTATGCGTTATTCGTTATGAGTTATAAGTTATGCGTAATGCGTTATGCGTTATGCGTTATGCATTATGCGTTGTGCATTATGTGTTATGCGTTATGCGTTATGGGTTATGGGTTATGCGTTATGCGTTATGCGTTATGCGTTATGCGTTATGCGTTATGCGTTATGCGTTGTGCATTATGCGTTATGCGTTATGCATTATGCGTTATGCGTTATGCCTTTTGCGTTATGCGTTATGCCTTTTGCGTTATGCGTTATACGTTATGCGTTATGCGTTTTGCGTTATAGGTTATGCGATATGCGTTATGCGTTATGCATTGTGCGTTGTGCGTTCTGCGTTATGGGTTATGGGTTATGCGTTATGCTTTATGCGTTATGCATTTTGCGTTATGCGTTATGCGTTATTCGTTATGAGTTATAAGTTATGCGTAATGCGTTCTGCGTTATGCGTTATGCGTTATGCGTTGTGCATTATGTGTTATGCGCTATGCGTTATGGGTTATGGGTTATGCGTTATGCGTTATGCAGTTTGCGTTATGCGCCATGCGTTATGCGTTATGAGTTATAAGTTATGCGTCATGCGTTATGCGTTATTCGTTATACGTTATGCGTTATGAGTTATGCGTTATGCGTTATGCGTTATGCGTTATGCGTTATGCGTTATGCGTTATGCGTTATGCGTTATGCGTTGTGCATTATGCGTTATGCGTTATGCATTATGCGTTATGCGTTATGCCTTTTGCGTTATGCGTTATGCCTTTTGCGTTATGCGTTATACGTTATGCGTTATGCGTTTTGCGTTATAGGTTATGCGATATGCGTTATGCGTTATGCATTGTGCGTTGTGCGTTCTGCGTTATGGGTTATGGGTTATGCGTTATGCTTTATGCGTTATGCATTTTGCGTTATGCGTTATGCGTTATTCGTTATGAGTTATAAGTTATGCGTAATGCGATCTGCGTTATGCGTTATGCGTTATGCGTTGTGCATTATGTGTTATGCGCTATGCGTTATGGGTTATGGGTTATGCGTTATGCGTTATGCAGTTTGCGTTATGCGCCATGCGTTATGCGTTATGAGTTATAAGTTATGCGTCATGCGTTATGCGTTATTCGTTATGCGTTATGCGTTATGAGTTATGCGTTATGCGTTATGCGTTATGCTTTATGCGTTATGCGTTGTGCGTTGTGCATTATGTGTTATGCGCTATGCGTTATGGGTTATGGGTTATGCGTTATGCGTTATGCAGTTTGCGTTATGCGCCATGCGTTATGCGTCATGAGTTATGCGTTATGCGTTATGCGTTATGCGTTATGCGTTATGCGTTATGCGTTATATGTTATGCGTTATGCGTTATGCGTTATGCGTCATGCGTTATGCGTTATTCGTTATGCGTTATGAGTTATGCGTTATGCGTTATGCGTTATGCGTTATGCGTTATGCGTTATGCGTTATGCTTTATTCGTTATGCGTGATCCGTTATGCGTTATGCGTTATTCGTTATGAGTTATAAGTTATGCGTAATGCGTTCTGCGTTATGCGTTATGCGTTATGCGTTGTGCGTTGTGCATTATGTGTTATGCGCTATGCGTTATGGGTTATGGGTTATGCGTTATGCGTTATGCAGTTTGCGTTATGCGCATGCGTTATGCGTCATGAGTTATAAGTTATGCGTTATGCGTTATGCGTTATGCGTTATGCGTTATGCGTTATATGTTATGCGTTATGCGTTATGCGTTATGCGTCATGCGTTATGCGTTATTCGTTATGCGTTATGCGTTATGAGTTATGCGTTATGCGTTATGCGTTATGCGTTATGCGTTATGCGTTATGCGTTATGCTTTATTCGTTATGCGTGATCCGTTATGCGTTTGGCGTTATGCGTTATGTGTTATGAGGTATGAGTTATAAGTTATGCGTAATGCGTTATGCGTTATGCGTTATGCGTTATGCCTTTGCGTTATGCGTTATGCGTTTTGCGTTATGCGTTATGATTTATGCGTTATGCGTGATCCGTTATGCGTTAGGCGTTATGCGTTATGCGTTATGCGTTATGCGTTATGCGTTATGCGTTATATGTTATGCGTTATGCGTTATGCGTTATGCGTTATGCGTTATGCGTTATGCTTTATTCGTTATGCGTGATCCGTTATGCGTTAGGCGTTATGCGTTGTGCGTCCTGCGTTGTGGGTTATGGTTATGCGTTATGCTTTATGCGTTATGCATTTTGCGTTCTGTGTTATGCGTTATTCGTTATGAGTTAAAAGTTATGCTTAATGCGTTATGCGTTATGCATTATGCGTTGTGCATTATGTGTTATGCGCTATGCGTTATGGGTTATGGGTTATGCGTTATGCGTTAAGCAGTTTGCGTTATGCGCCATGCGTTATGCGTTATGAGTTATAAGTTATGCGTTATGCGTTATGCGTTATGCGTTATATGTTATGCGTTATGCGTTATGCGTTATGCGTTATGCGTTATGCTTTATGCGTTATGCGTGATCCGTTATGCGTTATGCGTTATGCGTTATGCCTTTTGCGTTATGCGTTATGAGTTATAAGTTATGCGTTATGCGTTATGCTTTATGCCTTATGCGTTATGCGTTATGCGTTATGCGTTATGCGTTATGCGTTATGAGTTTTGCGTTATACGTTATTCGGTATTCGTTATGCGTTGTGCATTATACGTTATGCGTTATGGGTTATGATTTTTGCGTTACGCGATATGCGTTATGCCTTTTACGTTATGCGTTATGCGTTATTCGTTATGAGTTATAAGTTATGCGGAATGCGTTATGCGTTATGCGTTATGCATTATGCGTTGTGCATTATGTGTTATGCGTTATGCGTTATGGGTTATGGGTTATGCGTTATGCGTTATGCGTTATGCGTTATGCGTTATGCGTTATGCGTTATGCGTTATGCGTTGTGCATTATGCGTTATGCGTTATGCATTATGCGTTATGCGTTATGCCTTTTGCGTTATGCGTTATGCCTTTTGCGTTATGCGTTATACGTTATGCGTTATGCGTTTTGCGTTATAGGTTATGCGATATGCGTTATGCGTTATGCATTGTGCGTTGTGCGTTCTGCGTTCTGCGTTATGGGTTATGGGTTATGGGTTATGCGTTATGCTTTATGCGTTATGCATTTTGCGTTATGCGTTATGCGTTATTCGTTATGAGTTATAAGTTATGCGTAATGCGTTCTGCGTTATGCGTTATGCGTTATGCGTTGTGCATTATGTGTTATGCGCTATGCGTTATGGGTTATGGGTTATGCGTTATGCGTTATGCAGTTTGCGTTATGCGCCATGCGTTATGCGTTATGAGTTATAAGTTATGCGTCATGCGTTATGCGTTATTCGTTATACGTTATGCGTTATGAGTTATGCGTTATGCGTTATGCGTTATGCGTTATGCGTTATGCGTTATGCGTTATGCGTTATGCTTTATTCGTTATGCGTGATCCGTTATGCGTTAGGCGTTATGCGTTGTGCGTTGTGCGTCCTGCGTTATGGGTTATGCGTTATGCTTTATGCGTTATGCATTTTGCGTTCTGCGTTATGCGTTATTCGTTATGAGTTAAAAGTTATGCTTAATGCGTTATGCGTTATGCGTTATGCATTATGCGTTGTGCATTATGTGTTATGCGCTATGCGTTATGGGTTATGGGTTATGCGTTATGCGTTATGCAGTTTGCGTTATGCGCCATGCGTTATGCGTTATGAGTTATAAGTTATGCGTTATGCGTTATGCGTTATGCGTTATGCGTTATGCTTTATATGTTATGCGTTATGCGTTATGCGTTATGCGTTATGCGTTATGCGTTATGCGTTATGCTTTATGCGTTATGCGTGATCCGTTATGCGTTAGGCGTTATCCGTTATGCGTTATGAGTTATGAGTTATAAGTTATGCGTAATGCGTAATGCGTTATGCGTTATGCGTTATGCGTTGTGCATTATACGTTATGCGTTGTGCGTTATGCGTTATGGGTTATGGGTTATGTGTTATGCGTTATGCGTTATGCGTTATGCGTTATGCGTTCTGCGTTATGGGTTATGAGTTATGCTTTATGCGTTATGCTTTATGCGTTATGCGTTATGCGTTATGCCTTATGCGTTATGCGTTATGCGTTATGCCTTTTGCGTTATGCGTTATGAGTTATAAGTTATGCGTTATGCGTTATGCTTTATGCGTTATGCGTTATGCGTTATGCGTTATGCGTTATGCCTTTTGCGTTATGCGTTATGCGTTATGAGTTTTGCGTTATACGTTATGCGGTATTCGTTATGCGTTGTGCATTATACGTTATGCGTTATGCGTTATGGGTTATGATTTTTGCGTTATGCGATATGCGTTATGCCTTTTACGTTATGCGTTATGCGTTATTCGTTATGAGTTATAAGTTATGCGTAATGCGTTATGCGTTATGCGTTATGCGTTCTGCGTTATGGGTTATGAGTTATGCTTTATGCGTTATGCTTAATGCGATATGCGTTATGCGTTATGCGTTATGCGTTTTGCGTTATAGGTTATGCGATATGCGTTATGCGTTATGCGTTATGCGTTATGTGTTATGAATTGTGCGTTGTGCGTTCTGCGTTATAGGTTATGCGATATGCGTTATGCGTTATGCGTTATGCGTTTTGCGTTATAGGTTATGCGATATGCGTTATGCGTTATACGTTATGCGTTATGCGTTTTGCGTTATAGGTTATGCGATATGCGTTATGCGTTATGCATTGTGCGTTGTGCGTTCTGCGTTATAGGTTATGCGATATGCGTTATGCGTTATGCGTTATGCGTTTTGCGTTATAGGTTATGCGATATGCGTTATGCGTTATGCGTTATGCGTTATGTGTTATGAATTGTGCGTTGTGCGTTCTGCGTTATGGGTTATGGGTTATGGTTTATGCGTTATGCTTTATGCGTTATGCTTTATGCGTAATGCTTTATGCGTTATGCGTTATGCGGTATGCGTTATGCGTTATGCGTTATGCCTTTTGCGTTATGCGTTATGCGTTATGAGTTTTGCGTTATACGTTATGCGGTATTCGTTATGCGTTATGCATTATGCGTTAACGTTATGCGTTATGCCTTTTGCGTTATGCGTTTTGCGTTATGCGTTATGCGTTATGCGTTATGCGTTATGTGTTATGAATTGTGCGTTGTGCGTTCTGCGTTATGGGTTATGGGTTATGCGTTATGCTTTATGCGTTATGCATCTTGCGTTATGCGTTATTAGTTATGAGTTATGCGTTATGCGTTATGCTTTATGCGTTATGCGTGATCCGTTATGCGTTAGGCGTTATGCGTTATGCGTTATGCGTTATGCGTTATGCGTTATGCGTTATGCGTTATGCGTTATTGGTTATGAATTATGCGTTATGCGATATGCGTTATGCCTTTTGCGTTATGCGTTATGCATTATGCGTTATGCGTTATGCGTTATGGGTTATGGGTTATGCATTATGCGTTATGCGTTATGCGTTATGCGTTATGCTTTTTGCGTTATGCGCCATGCGTTATGCGTTATGAGTTATGCGTTATGCGTTATGCGTTATGCGTTATGCGTTATGCGTTATGCGTTATGCGTTATGCGTTATGCGTTATGCGTTATGCGTTATGCGTTATGCGTTATGCGTTCTGCGTTATGGGTTATGAGTTATGCTTTATGCGTTATGCTTTATGCGTTATGCGTTATGCGTTATGCCTTATGCGTTATGCGTTATGCGTTATGCGTTATGCCTTTTGCGTTATGCGTTATGAGTTATTAGTTATGCGTTATGCGTTATGCTTTATGCGTTATGCGTTATGCGTTATGCGTTATGCGTTATGCCTTTTGCGTTATGCGTTATGCGTTATGAGTTTTGCGTTATACGTTATGCGGTATTCGTTATGCGTTGTGCATTATACGTTATGCGTTATGCGTTATGGGTTATGATTTTTGCGTTATGCGATATGCGTTATGCCTTTTACGTTATGCGTTATTCGTTATGAGTTATAAGTTATGCGTAATGCGTTATGCGTTATGCGTTATGCATTATGCGTTGTGCATTATGTGTTATGCGTTATGCGTTATGGGTTATGGGTTATGCGTTATGCGTTATGCATTTTGCGTTATGCGCCATGAGTTATGCGTTATGAGTTATAAGTTATGCGTTATGCGTTATGCGTTATGCCTTTTGCGTTATGCGTTATGAGTTATAAGTTATGCGTTATGCGTTATGCTTTATGCGTTATGCGTTATGCGTTATGCGTTATGCGTTATGCCTTTTGCGTTATGCGTTATGCGTTATGAGTTTTGCGTTATACGTTATGCGGTATTCGTTATGCGTTGTGCATTATACGTTATGCGTTATGCGTTATGGGTTATGATTTTTGCGTTATGCGATATGCGTTATGCCTTTTACGTTATGCGTTATGCGTTATTCGTTATGAGTTATAAGTTATGCGTAATGCGTTATGCGTTATGCGTTATGCATTATGCGTTGTGCATTATGTGTTATGCGTTATGCGTTATGGGTTATGGGTTATGCGTTATGCGTTATGCATTTTGCGTTATGCGCCATGCGTTATGCGTTATGCGTTATGCGTTAAGCGTTATGCGTTATGCGTTATGCGTTATGCGTTATGCGTTATATGTTATGCGTTATGCGTTCTGCGTTATGGGTTATGGGTTATGGTTTATGCGTTATGCTTTATGCGTTATGCTTTATGCGTTATGCTTTATGCGTTATGCGTTATGCGGTATGAATTATGCGTTATGCCTCTTGCGTTATGCGTTATGCGTTATGAGTTTTGCGTTATACGTTATGCGGTATTCGTTATGCGTTGTGCATTATACGTTATGCGTTATGGGTTATGATTTTTGCGTTATGCGATATGCGTTATGCCTTTTACGTTATGCGTTATGCGTTATTCGTTATGAGTTATAAGTTATGCGTAATGCGTTATGCGTTATGCGTTATGCATTATGCGTTGTGCATTATGTGTTATGCGTTATGCGTTATGCGTTATGGGTTATGCGTTATGCGTTATGCGTTATGCGTTATGCGTTATGCGTTATGCGTTATGCGTTATATGTTATGCGTTATGCGTTATGCGTTATGCGTCATGCGTTATGCGTTATGCGTTATACGTTATGCGTTATGCGTTATGAGTTATGCGTTATGCGCTATGCGTTATACGTGATCCGTTATGCGTTTGGCGTTATGCGTTATGTGTTATGAGTTATGAGTTATAAGTTATGCGTAATGCGTTATGCGTTATGCGTTATGCGTTATGCGTTATGCCTTTGCGTTATGCGTTTTGCGTTATGCGTTATGATTTATGCGTGATCCGTTATGCGTTAGGCGTTATGCGTTATGCGTTATAGGTTATGAGTTATAAGTTATGCGTAATGCGTTATGCGTTATGCGTTATGCGTTATGCGTTGTGCATTATGCGTTATGCGTTATGCGTTATGCGTTATGCGATATGCCTTTTGCGTTATGCGTTATACGTTATGCGTTATGCGTTTTGCGTTTTGCGTTATGAGTTAAGCGTTATGCGTTTTGCGTTATACGTTATGCGTTATGCGTTTTGCGTTATAGGTTATGCGATATGCGTTATGCGTTATGCGTTATGCGTTATGCGTTTTGCGTTATAGGTTATGCGATATGCGTTATGCGTTATGCGTTATGCGTTATGTGTTATGAATTGTGCGTTGTGCGTTCTGCGTTATGGGTTATGGGTTATGGTTTATGCGTTATGCTTTATGCGTTATGCTTTATGCGTAATGCTTTATGCGTTATGCGTTATGCGTTATGCGTTATGCGTTATGCGTTATGCGTTATGCGTTATGCTTTTTGCGTTATGCGTTATGCGTTATGAGTTTTGCGTTATACGTTATGCGGTATTCGTTATGCGTTATGCATTATGCGTTAACGTTATGCGTTATGCCTTTTGCGTTATGCGTTTTGCGTTATGCGTTATGCGTTATGCGTTATGCTTTATGCGTTATGCATTTTGCGTTATGCGTTATTAGTTATGAGTTATGCGTTATGCGTTATGCTTTATGCGTTATGCGTTAGGCGTTATGCGTTATGCGTTATGTTTTATGCGTTATGCGTTATGCGTTATGCGTTATGCGTTATGGGTTATGAATTATGCGTTATGCGATATGCGTTATGCCTTTTGCGTTATGCGTTATGCATTATGCGTTATGCGTTATGCGTTATGGGTTATGGGTTATGCATTATGCGTTATGCGTTATGCGTTATGCGTTATGCGTTATGCTTTTTGCGTTATGCGCCATGCGTTATGCGTTATGAGTTATGCGTTATGCGTTATGCGTTATGCGTTATGCGTTATGCGTTATGCGTTATGCGTTATGCGTTATGCGTTATGCGTTATGCGTTATGCGTTATGCGTTATGCGTTATGCGTTATGCGTTATGCGTTATGCGTTATGCGTTATGCGTTATGCGTTATGCGTTCTGCGTTATGGGTTATGCGTTATGCGTTATGCGTTATGCGTTATGCGTTATGCGTTATGCGTTATGCGTTATATGTTATGCGTTAGGCGTTATGCGTTATGCGTTATAGGTTATGAATTATAAGTTATGCGTAATGCGTTATGCGTTATGCGTTATGCGTTATGCGTTGTGCATTATGCGTTATGCGTTATGCATTATGCGTTATGCGTTATGCCTTTTGCGTTATGCGTTATACGTTATGCGTTATGCGTTTTGCGTTATGAGTTATGCGTTATGCGTTTTGCGTTATACGTTATGCGTTATGCGTTTTGCGTTATAGGTTATGCGATATGCGTTATGCGTTATGCGTTGTGCGTTGTGCGTTCTGCGTTATGGGTTATTGGTTATGCGTTATGCTTTATGCGGTATGCATTTTGCGTTATGCGTTATTCGTTATGAGTTATAAGTTATGCGTAATGTTTTCTGCGTTATGCGTTATGCGTTATGCGTTGTGCGTTATGCGTTATGCGTTATGCGTTATGCGTTATGCGTTATTCGTTATGCGTTATGCGTTATGAGTTATGCGTTATGCGTTATGCGTTATGCGTTATGCGTTTTGCGTTATGCTTTATGATTTATGCGTTATGCGTGATCCGTTATGCGTTAGGCGTTATGCGTTATGCGTTATAGGTTATGAGTTATAAGTTATGCGTAATGCGTTATGCGTTGTGCGTTATGCGTTATGCGTTATGCGTTGTGCATTATGCGTTATGCGTTATGCATTATGCGTTACGCGTTATGCCTTTTGCGTTATGCGTTATACGTTATGCGTTAGGCGTTATGCGTTATGCGTTATAGGTTATGAGTTATAAGTTATGCGTAATGCGTTATGCGTTGTGCGTTATGCGTTATGCGTTATGCGTTGTGCATTATGCGTTATGCGTTATGCATTATGCGTTACGCGTTATGCCTTTTGCGTTATGCGTTATACGTTATGCGTTATGCGTTTTGCGTTATGGGTTATGCGTTATGCTTTATGCGTTATGCATTTTGCGTTCTGCGTTATGCGTTATTCGTTATGAGTTAAAAGTTATGCTTAATGCGTTATGCGTTATGCGTTATGCATTATGCGTTGTGCATTATGTGTTATGCGCTATGCGTTATGGGTTATGGGTTATGCGTTATGCGTTATGCAGTTTGCGTTATGCGCCATGCGTTATGCGTTATGAGTTATAAGTTATGCGTTATGCGTTATGCGTTATGCGTTATGCGTTATGCGTTATATGTTATGCGTTATGCGTTATGCGTTATGCGTTATGCGTTATGCGTTATGCTGTATGCGTTATGCGTGATCCGTTATGCGTTATGCGTTATGGGTTATGATTTTTGCGTTATGCGATATGCGTTATGCCTTTTACGTTATGCGTTATGCGTTATTCGTTATGAGTTATAAGTTATGCGTAATGCGTTATGCGTTATGCGTTATGCATTATGCGTTGTGCATTATGTGTTATGCGTTATGCGTTATGGGTTAAGGGTTATGCGTTATGCGTTATGCATTTTGCGTTATGCGCCATGCGTTATGCGTTATGAGTTATAAGTTATGCTTAATGCGTTATGCGTTATGCGTTATGCATTATGCGTTGTGCATTATGTGTTATGCGCTATGCGTTATGGGTTATGGGTTATGCGTTATGCGTTATGCAGTTTGCGTTATGCGCCATGCGTTATGCGTTATGAGTTATAAGTTATGCGTTATGCGTTATGCGTTATGCGTTATGCGTTATATGTTATGCGTTATGCGTTATGCGTTATGCGTTATGCGTTATGCTTTATGCGTTATGCGTGATCCGTTATGCGTTAGGCGTTATGCGTTATGCGTTATGAGTTATGAGTTATAAGTTATGCGTAATGCGTAATGCGTTATGCGTTATGCGTTATGCGTTGTGCATTATACGTTATGCGTTGTGCGTTATGCGTTATGGGTTATGGGTTATGTGTTATTCGTTATGAGTTATAAGTTATGCGTAATGCGTTATGCGTTATGCGTTATGCATTATGCGTTGTGCATTATGTGTTATGCGTTATGCGTTATGGGTTATGGGTTATGCGTTATGCGTTATGCATTTTGCGTTATGCGCCATGCGTTATGCGTTATGAGTTATAAGTTATGCGTGATCCGTTATGCGTTAGGCGTTATGCGTTATGCGTTATGAGTTATGAGTTATAAGTTATGCGTAATGCGTAATGCGTTATGCGTTATGCGTTATGCGTTGTGCATTATACGTTATGCGTTGTGCGTTATGCGTTATGGGTTATGGGTTATGTGTTATTCGTTATGAGTTATAAGTTATGCGTAATGCGTTATGCGTTATGCGTTATGCATTATGCGTTGTGCATTATGTGTTATGCGTTATGCGTTATGGGTTATGGGTTATGCGTTATGCGTTATGCATTTTGCGTTATGCGCCATGCGTTATGCGTTATGAGTTATAAGTTATGCTTAATGCGTTATGCGTTATGCGTTATGCATTATGCGTTGTGCATTATGTGTTATGCGCTATGCGTTATGGGTTATGCGTTATGCGTTATGCGTTATGCGTTATGCCTTATGCGTTATGCGTTATGCGTTATGCCTTTTGCGTTATGCGTTATGAGTTATAAGTTATGCGTTATGCGTTATACTTTATGCGTTATGCGTTATGCGTTATGCGTTATGCGTTATGCCTTTTGCGTTATGCGTTATGCGTTATGAGTTTTGCGTTATACGTTATGCGGTATTCGTTATGCGTTGTGCATTATACGTTATGCGTTATGCGTTATGGGTTATGATTTTTGCGTTATGCGATATGCGTTATGCCTTTTACGTTATGCGTTATGCGTTATTCGTTATGAGTTATAAGTTATGCGTAATGCGTTATGCGTTATGCGTTATGCATTATGCGTTGTGCATTATGTGTTATGCGTTATGCGTTATGGGTTATGGATTATGCGTTATGCGTTATGCATTTTGCGTTATGCGCCATGCGTTATGCGTTATGAGTTATAAGTTATGCGTTATGCGTTATGCGTTATGCGTTATGCGTTATGCGTTATGCGTTATGCGTTATGCGTTATATGTTATGCGTTATGCGTTCTGCGTTATGGGTTATGGGTTATGGTTTATACGTTATGCTTTATGCGTTATGCTTTATGCGTTATGCTTTATGCGTTATGCGTTATGCGGTATGCGTTATGCGTAATGCCTCTTGCGTTATGCGTTATGCGTTATGAGTTTTGCGTTATACGTTATGCGGTATTCGTTATGCGTTGTGCATTATACGTTATGCGTTATGGGTTATGATTTTTGCGTTATGCGATATGCGTTATGCCTTTTACGTTATGCATTATGCGTTATTCGTTATGAGTTATAAGTTATGCGTAATGCGTTATGCGTTATGCGTTATGCGTTATGCATTATGCGTTGTGCATTATGTGTTATGCGTTATGCGTTATGCGTTATGGGTTATGCGTTATGCGTTATGCATTTTGCGTTATGCGCCATGCGTTATGCGTTATGAGTTATAAGTTATGCGTTATGCGTTATGCGTTATACGTTATGCGTTATGCGTTATGAGTTATGCGTTATGCGTTATGCGTTATGCGTTATGCGTGATCCGTTATGCGTTTGGCGTTATGCGTTATGTGTTATGAGTTATGAGTTATAAGTTATGCGTAATGCGTTATGCGTTATGCGTTATGCGTTATGCGTTATGCCTTTGCGTTATGCGTTTTGCGTTATGCGTTATGATTTCTGCGTTATGCGTTATGCGTTATGCGTTATGCGTTATGCGTTATGCGTTATGCGTTCTGCGTTATGGGTTATGGGTTATGCGTTATGCTTTATGCGTTATGCGTTATGCGTTATGCGTTCTGCGTTATGGGTTATCGTTTACGCGTTATGCTTTATGCGTTATGCTTTATGAGTTATTTCGTTATGCGTTATGCGTTATGCGTTATGCCTTTTGCGTTATGCGTTATGCGTTATGAGTTGTGCGTTATACGTTATGCGGTATTCGTTATGCGTTGTGCATTATGCGTTATGCGTTATGCGTTATGCGTTATGCGTTATGCGTTATGCGTTATGCGTTATGCGTTATGCGTTATGAGTTATAAGTTATGCGTTATGCGTTATGCGTTATGCCTTTTACGTTATGCGTTATGCGTTATTCGTTATGAGTTATAAGTTATGCGTAATGCGTTATGCGTTATGCGTTATGCATTATGCGTTGTGCATTATGTGTTATGCGTTATGCGTTATGGGTTATGGGTTATGCGTTATGCGTTATGCGTTATGCATTTTGCGTGATCCGTTATGCGATAGGCGTTATGCGTTATGCGTTATAGGTTATGAGTTATAAGTTATGCGTAATGCGTTATGCGTTGTGCGTTATGCGTTATGCGTTATGCGTTGTGCATTATGCGTTATGCGTTATGCATTATGCGTTACGCGTTATGCCTTTTGCGTTATGCGTTATACGTTATGCGTTATTCGTTATGAGTTATAAGTTATGAGTAATGTTTTCTGCGTTATGCGTTATGCGTTATGCGTTGTGCGTTATGCGTTATGCGTTATGCGTAATGCGTTATGCGTTATTCGTTATGCGTTATGCGTTATGAGTTATGCGTTATGCGTTATGCGTTATGCGTTATGCGTTATGCGTTATGCTTTATTCGTTATGCGTGATCCGTTATGCGTTAGGCGTTATGCGTTGTGCGTTGTGCGTGATCCGTTATGCGTTAGGCGTTATGCGTTATGCCTTTGCGTTATGCGTTATGCGTTTTGCGTTATGCGTTATGATTTATGCGTTATGCGTGATCCGTTATGCGATAGGCGTTATGCGTTATGCGTTATAGGTTATGAGTTATAAGTTATGCGTAATGCGTTATGCGTTGTGCGTTATGCGTTATGCGTTATGCGTTGTGCATTATGCGTTATGCGTTATGCATTATGCGTTACGCGTTATGCCTTTTGCGTTATGCGTTATGCGTTATGCGTTATGCGTTATGCGTTATGCGTTATGCGTTATGCTTTATGCGTTATGCATTTTGCGTTCTGCGTTATGCGTTATTCGTTATGAGTTAAAAGTTATGCTTAATGCGTTATGCGTTATGCGTTATGCATTATGCGTTGTGCATTATGTGTTATGCGCTATGCGTTATGGGTTATGGGTTATGCGTTATGCGTTATGCAGTTTGCGTTATGCGCCATGCGTTATGCGTTATGAGTTATAAGTTATGCGTTATGCGTTATGCGTTATGCGTTATGCGTTATATGTTATGCGTTATGCGTTATGCGTTATGCGTTATGCTTTATGCGTTATGCGTGATCCGTTATGCGTTAGGCGTTATGCGTTATGCGTTATGAGTTATGAGTTATAAGTTATGCGTAATGCGTAATGCGTTATGCGTTATGCGTTATGCGTTGTGCATTATACGTTATGCGTTATGCGTTATGCGTTATGGGTTATGGGTTATGTGTTATGCGTTATGCGTTATGCGTTATGCGTTATGCGTTCTGCGTTATGGGTTATGAGTTATGCGTTATGCGTTATGCGTTATGCGTTATGCGTTATGCGTTATGCCTTATGCGTTATGCGTTATGCGTTATGCCTTTTGCGTTATGCGTTATGAGTTATAAGTTATGCGTTATGCGTTATGCTTTATGCGTTATGCGTTATGCGTTATGCGTTATGCGTTATGCGTTATGCGTTATGCGTTATGCGTTATGGGTTATGCGTTATGCGTTATGCGTTATGCGTTATGCGTTGTGCATTATACGTTATGCGTTATGCGTTATGGGTTATGATTTTTGCGTTATGCGATATGCGTTATGCCTTTTACGTTATGCGTTATGCGTTATTCGTTATGAGTTATAAGTTATGCGTAATGCGTTATGCATTATGCGTTGTGCATTATGTGTTATGCGTTATGCGTTATGGGTTATGGGTTATGCGTTATGCGTTATGCATTTTGCGTTATGCGCCATGCGTTATGCGTTATGAGTTATAAGTTATGCGTTATGCGTTATGCGTTATGCGTTATGCGTTATGCGTTATGCGTTATGCGTTATATGTTATGCGTTATGCGTTCTGCGTTATGGGTTATGGGTTATGGTTTATACGTTATGCTTTATGCGTTATGCTTTATGCGTTATGATTTATGCGTTATGCGTTATGCGGTATGCGTTATGCGTTATGCCTCTTGCGTTATGCGTTATGCGTTATGAGTTTTGCGTTATACGTTATGCGGTATTCGTTATGCGTTGTGCATTATACGTTATGCGTTATGGGTTATGATTTTTGCGTTATGCGATATGCGTTATGCCTTTTACGTTATGCGTTATGCGTTATTCGTTATGAGTTATAAGTTATGCGTAATGCGTTATGCGTTATGCGTTATGCGTTATGCATTATGCGTTGTGCATTATGTGTTATGCGTTATGCGTTATGCGTTATGGGTTATGCGTTATGCGTTATGCATTTTGCGTTATGCGCCATGCGTTATGCGTTATGAGTTATAAGTTATGCGTTATGCGTTATGCGTTATACGTTATGCGTTATGCGTTATGAGTTATGCGTTATGCGTTATGCGTTATGCGTTATGCGTGATCCGTTATGCGTTTGGCGTTATGCGTTATGTGTTATGAGTTATGAGTTATAAGTTATGCGTAATGCGTTATGCGTTATGCGTTATGCGTTATGCGTTATGCGTTATGCCTTTGCGTTATGCGTTATGGGTTATGGTTTACGCGTTATGCTTTATGCGTTATGCTTTATGCGTTATGCGTTATGCGTTATGCGTTATGCTTTTTGCGTTATGCGTTATGCGTTATGAGTTGTGCGTTATACGTTATGCGGTATTCGTTATGCGTTGTGCATTATGCGTTATGCGTTATGCGTTATGGGTTATGAATTATGCGTTATGCGATATGCGTTATGCCTTTTGCTTTATGCGTTATGCATTATGCGTTATGCGTTATGGGTTATGGGTTATGCGTTATGCGTTATGCGTTATGCGTTATGCGTTATGCATTTTGCGTTATGTGTTATGCGTTATGCGTTATGCGTTATGCGTTATGAATTATGCGTTCTGCGTTCTGCGTTATGCGCTATGCGTTATGCGTTATGCGTGATCCGTTATGCGTTAGGCGGTATGCTATTTGCGGTATTCGTTATGCGTTGTGCATTATGCGTTATGCGTTATGCGTTATGCGTTGTGCGTTATACGTTTGCGTTATGCGTTGTGCGTAATGCGTTATGCGTTATGCGTTATGCGTTATGCGTTATGCGTTATGCGTTATGAGTTATGCGTTATGCGTTATGAGTTATGCGTTATGCAGTAGGCGTTATGCGTTATACGTGATCCGTTATGCGTTACGCGTTATACGTTATGCGTTATGCGTTATGCGTTATGCGTTATGCGATTTGCGGTATTCGTTATGCGTTGTGCGTTATGCATTATGCGTTATGCGTTATGCTTTATGCGTTATGCGTTATGCGTTATGCGTTATGCGTTACGCGTTATACGTTATGCGTTATGCGTTATGCGTTATGCGTTATGCGTTATGCGTTATGCGACATGCGTTATGCGTTATGCGTTATGAGTTATGCGTTATGCGTTATGCGTTATGCCTTATGCGTTAAGTTTATGCGTCATGCTTTATGCGTTATGCGTTATGTATTATGCGTTATGCCTTATGCGTTATGCGATATGCGTCATGCATCAAGCCTTATGCGTTATGCGTTATGCGTTATGCGTTATGAGTTTTGCGTTATACGTTATGCGGTATTCGTTATGCGTTGTGCATTATACGTTATGCGTTATGGGTTATGATTTTTGCGTTATGCGATATGCGTTATGCCTTTTACGTTATGCGTTATGCGTTATTCGTTATGAGTTATAAGTTATGCGTAATGCGTTATGCGTTATGCGTTATGCGTTATGCATTATGCGTTGTGCATTATGTGTTATGCGTTATGCGTTATGCGTTATGGGTTATGCGTTATGCGTTATGCATTTTGCGTTATGCGCCATGCGTTATGCGTTATGAGTTATAAGTTATGCGTTATGCGTTATGCGTTATACGTTATGCGTTATGCGTTATGAGTTATGCGTTATGCGTTATGCGTTATGCGTTATGCGTGATCCGTTATGCGTTTGGCGTTATGCGTTATGTGTTATGAGTTATGAGTTATAAGTTATGCGTAATGCGTTATGCGTTATGCGTTATGCGTTATGCGTTATGCGTTATGCCTTTGCGTTATGCGTTATGGGTTATGGTTTACGCGTTATGCTTTATGCGTTATGCTTTATGCGTTATGCGTTATGCGTTATGCGTTATGCTTTTTGCGTTATGCGTTATGCGTTATGAGTTGTGCGTTATACGTTATGCGGTATTCGTTATGCGTTGTGCATTATGCGTTATGCGTTATGCGTTATGGGTTATGAATTATGCGTTATGCGATATGCGTTATGCCTTTTGCTTTATGCGTTATGCATTATGCGTTATGCGTTATGGGTTATGGGTAATGCGTTATGCGTTATGCGTTATGCGTTATGCGTTATGCATTTTGCGTTATGTGTTATGCGTTATGCGTTATGCGTTATGCGTTATGAATTATGCGTTCTGCGTTCTGCGTTATGCGCTATGCGTTATGCGTTATGCGTGATCCGTTATGCGTTAGGCGGTATGCTATTTGCGGTATTCGTTATGCGTTGTGCATTATGCGTTATGCGTTATGCGTTATGCGTTGTGCGTTATACGTTTGCGTTATGCGTTGTGCGTAATGCGTTATGCGTTATGCGTTATGCGTTATGCGTTATGCGTTATGCGTTATGCGTTATGCGTTATGAGTTATGCGTTATGCGTTATGAGTTATGCGTTATGCAGTAGGCGTTATGCGTTATACGTGATCCGTTATGCGTTACGCGTTATACGTTATGCGTTATGCGTTATGCGTTATGCGTTATGCGATTTGCGGTATTCGTTATGCGTTGTGCGTTATGCATTATGCGTTATGCGTTATGCTTTATGCGTTATGCGTTATGCGTTATGCGTTATGCGTTATGCGTTATACGTTATGCGTTATGCGTTATGCGTTATGCGTTATGCGTTATGCGTTATGCGACATGCGTTATGCGTTATGCGTTATGAGTTATGCGTTATGCGTTATGCGTTATGCCTTATGCGTTAAGTTTATGCGTCATGCTTTATGCGTTATGCGTTATGTATTATGCGTTATGCCTTATGCGTTATGCGATATGCGTCATGCATCAAGCCTTATGCGTTATGCGTTATGCGTTATGCGTTATGCGTTATGCGTTGTGCGTAATGCGTTATGCGTTATGCGTTATGCGTTATGCGTTATGAGTTATGCGTTGTGCGTTATGCGTTATGAGTTATGAGTTATAAGTTATGCGTTACACGTTATGCGTTATGCGTTATGCGTTATGCGTTATCCGTTATGCGTTATGAGGTATTCGTTATGCGTTGTGCATTATGCGTCATGCGTTATGCGTTATGCGTTATGCGTTATGCGTTATGCGTTACGCGTTATACGTTATGCGTTATGCGTTATGCGTTATGCGTTATGCATTGTGCGTTATGCGTTATGCGTTATGCGTTATGCGTTGTGCGTTATACGTTTGCGTTATGCGTTATGCGTTATGCTTTCTGCGTTGTGCGTTATGCATTGTGCGTTATGCCTTGTACGTTATGCGTTATGCTTTATGCGTTATGCATTATACGTTATGCGTTATGCTTTATGCGTTATGCGTTATGCTTTATGCGTTATGCGTGATGCGGTATGCTTTATGTGTTATGCGTTATGCGTTATGCTTTTTGCGTTATGCGTTATG
Source organism: Lasioglossum morio (assembly GCA_916610235.2). Classification (NCBI taxonomy): domain Eukaryota; kingdom Metazoa; phylum Arthropoda; class Insecta; order Hymenoptera; family Halictidae; genus Lasioglossum; species Lasioglossum morio. The sequence goes on along the minus strand of CAKAJA020000151.1, from coordinate 1,061,185 downwards.
CGTTATGAGTTATGCGTTATCCGTTATGCGTTATGCGTTGTGCGTTTTACGTTTGCGTTATGCGATATGCTTTATGCGTTATGCCTTATGCGTTATGCGTTATGAGTTATGCGTTATACGGTATGCGTTATGCGTTATGCCTTATGCGTTATGCGTTATGCGTTATGCGTTATGCGTTATGAGTTATGCGTTATGCGTTATGCCTTATGCCTTATGGGTTTGCGTTATGCGTTATGCGATGTGCGTTATGCGTTATGCGTTCTGCGTTCTGCGTTCTGCGTTATACGTTATGCGTTATGCGTTATGCGTTATGCGATATGCGTTATGCGTTATGCGTTATGCGTTATGCGATATGATTTATGCGTTATGCGTTATGAGTTATGCGTTATGCGTTATGCGTTATGCGTTATGCGTTATGCGTTATGCGTTATGCGTTATGCGTTATGCGTTATGCGTTATGCGTTATGCGTTATGCGTTATGCGTTATGCGTTATGCGTTATGCGTTATGCGTTATGCGTTATGCTTTATGCGTTATGCATTATGCGTTATGCGTTATGCGTTATGCGTTATGCTTTATGCGTTATGCATTATGCATCTGGGTTATGGGTGATCCGTTATGGGTGATCCGTTATGCGTTAGGCGTTATGGGTTATGGGTTACGCGTTATGCGATTTGCGGTATTCGTTATGCGTTGTGCGTTATGCGTTATGCGTTATGCGTTATGCGTTATGCGTTATGCGTTATGCGTTATGCGTTGTGCGTTATACGTTTGCGTTATGCGTTATGCGTTATGCTTTCTGCGTTGTGCGTTATGCATTGTGCGTTATGCCTTGTACGTTATGCGTTATGCTTTATGCGTTATGCCTTATACGTTATGCGTTATGCGTTATGCGTTATGCGTTATGCATTATGCGTTGTGCATTATGTGTTATGCGTTATGCGTTATGGGTTATGGGTTATGCGTTATGCGTTATGCGTTGTGCATTATGCGTTATGCGTTATGCATTATGCGTTACGCGTTATGCCTTTTGCGTTATGCGTTATACGTTATGCGTTATTCGTTATGAGTTATAAGTTATGAGTAATGTTTTCTGCGTTATGCGTTATGCGTTATGCGTTGTGCGTTATGCGTTATGCGTTATGCGTTATGCGTTATGCGTTATTCGTTATGCGTTATGCGTTATGAGTTATGCGTTATGCGTTATGCGTTATGCGTTATGCGTTATGCGTTATGCTTTATTCGTTATGCGTGATCCGTTATGCGTTAGGCGTTATGCGTTGTGCGTTGTGCGTGATCCGTTATGCGTTAGGCGTTATGCGTTATGCCTTTGCGTTATGCGTTATGCGTTTTGCGTTATGCGTTATGATTTATGCGTTATGCGTGATCCGTTATGCGATAGGCGTTATGCGTTATGCGTTATAGGTTATGAGTTATAAGTTATGCGTAATGCGTTATGCGTTGTGCGTTATGCGTTATGCGTTATGCGTTGTGCATTATGCGTTATGCGTTATGCATTATGCGTTACGCGTTATGCCTTTTGCGTTATGCGTTATGCGTTATGCGTTATGCGTTATGCGTTATGCGTTATGCGTTATGCTTTATGCGTTATGCATTTTGCGTTCTGCGTTATGCGTTATTCGTTATGAGTTAAAAGTTATGCTTAATGCGTTATGCGTTATGCGTTATGCATTATGCGTTGTGCATTATGTGTTATGCGCTATGCGTTATGGGTTATGGGTTATGCGTTATGCGTTATGCAGTTTGCGTTATGCGCCATGCGTTATGCGTTATGAGTTATAAGTTATGCGTTATGCGTTATGCGTTATGCGTTATGCGTTATATGTTATGCGTTATGCGTTATGCGTTATGCGTTATGCTTTATGCGTTATGCGTGATCCGTTATGCGTTAGGCGTTATGCGTTATGCGTTATGAGTTATGAGTTATAAGTTATGCGTAATGCGTAATGCGTTATGCGTTATGCGTTATGCGTTGTGCATTATACGTTATGCGTTGTGCGTTATGCGTTATGGGTTATGGGTTATGTGTTATGCGTTATGCGTTATGCGTTATGCGTTATGCGTTCTGCGTTATGGGTTATGAGTTATGCTTTATGCGTTATGCTTTATGCGTTATGCGTTATGCGTTATGCCTTATGCGTTATGCGTTATGCGTTATGCCTTTTGCGTTATGCGTTATGAGTTATAAGTTATGCGTTATGCGTTATGCTTTATGCGTTATGCGTTATGCGTTATGCGTTATGCGTTATGCCTTTTGCGTTATGCGTTATGCGTTATGAGTTTTGCGTTATACGTTATGCGGTATTCGTTATGCGTTGTGCATTATACGTTATGCGTTATGCGTTATGGGTTATGATTTTTGCGTTATGCGATATGCGTTATGCCTTTTACGTTATGCGTTATGCGTTATTCGTTATGAGTTATAAGTTATGCGTAATGCGTTATGCATTATGCGTTGTGCATTATGTGTTATGCGTTATGCGTTATGGGTTATGGGTTATGCGTTATGCGTTATGCATTTTGCGTTATGCGCCATGCGTTATGCGTTATGAGTTATAAGTTATGCGTTATGCGTTATGCGTTATGCGTTATGCGTTATGCGTTATGCGTTATGCGTTATGCGTTATATGTTATGCGTTATGCGTTCTGCGTTATGGGTTATGGGTTATGGTTTATACGTTATGCTTTATGCGTTATGCTTTATGCGTTATGATTTATGCGTTATGCGTTATGCGGTATGCGTTATGCGTTATGCCTCTTGCGTTATGCGTTATGCGTTATGAGTTTTGCGTTATACGTTATGCGGTATTCGTTATGCGTTGTGCATTATACGTTATGCGTTATGGGTTATGATTTTTGCGTTATGCGTTATGCGTTATGCGTTATGCGTTATGCGTTATGCGTTATGCGTTATGCGTTATGCGTTATGCGTTATGCGTTATGCTTTATGCGTTATGCATTATGCGTTATGGGTTATGCGTTATGCGTTATGCTTTATGCGTTATGCATTATGCATCTGGGTTATGGGTGATCCGTTATGGGTGATCCGTTATGCGTTAGGCGTTATGGGTTATGCGTTATGCGTTATGCGTTATGCATTTTGCGTTATGTGTTATGCGTTATGCGTTATGCGTTATGCGTTATGAATTATGCGTTCTGCGTTCTGCGTTATGCGCTATGCGTTATGCGTTATGCGTGATCCGTTATGCGTTAGGCGGTATGCTATTTGCGGTATTCGTTATGCGTTGTGCATTATGCGTTATGCGTTATGCGTTATGCGTTGTGCGTTATACGTTTGCGTTATGCGTTGTGCGTAATGCGTTATGCGTTATGCGTTATGCGTTATGCGTTATGAGTTATGCGTTATGCGTTATGAGTTATGCGTTATGCAGTAGGCGTTATGCGTTATACGTTATGCGTTATGAGTTATGCGTTATGCGTTATGCGTTATGCGATTTGCGGTATTCGTTATGCGTTGTGCGTTATGCATTATGCGTTATGCGTTATGCTTTATGCGTTATGCGTTATGCGTTATGCGTTATGCGTTACGCGTTATACGTTATGCGTTATGCGTTATGCGTTATGCGTTATGCGTTATGCGTTATGCGATATGCGTTATGCGTTATGCGTTATGAGTTATGCGTTATGCGTTATGCGTTATGCCTTATGCGTTAAGTTTATGCGTCATGCTTTATGCGTTATGCGTTATGTATTATGCGTTATGCCTTATGCGTTATGCGATATGCGTCATGCATCAAGCCTTATGCGTTATGGGTTATGCGTTAACGTTATGCGTTATGCGTTATGCCTTATGCCTTATGCCTTATGCCTTATGCGATATGCGTCATGCATCAAGCCTTATGCGTTCTGGGTTATGCGTTAACGTTATGCGTTAAGCGTTATGCGTTATGCGTTATGAGTTATGCGTTATGCGTTATGCCTTATGCCTTATGGGTTTGCGTTATGCGTTATGCGATGTGCGTTATGCGTTATGCGTTATGCGTTCTGCGTTATACGTTATGCGTTATGCGTTATGCGTTATGCGATATGCGTTATGCGTTATGCGTTATGCGTTATGCGATATGATTTATGCGTTATGCGTTATGAGTTATGCGTTATGCGTTATGCGTTATGCGTTATGCGTTATGCGTTATGCGTTATGCGTTATGCGTTATGCGTTATGCTTTATGCGTTATGCATTATGCGTTATGCGTTATGCGTTATGCGTTATGCTTTATGCGTTATGCATTATGCGTTATGCGTTATGGGTGATCCGTTATGGGTGATCCGTTATGTGTTAGGCGTTATGGGTTATGGGTTACGCGTTATGCGATTTGCGGTATTCGTTATGCGTTGTGCGTTATGCGTTATGCGTTATGCGTTATGCGTTATGCGTTATGCGATTTGCGGTATTCGTTATGCGTTGTGCGTTATGCATTATGCGTTATGCGTTATGCTTTATGCGTTATGCGTTATGCGTTATGCGTTATGCGTTACGCGTTATACGTTATGCGTTATGCGTTATGCGTTATGCGTTATGCGTTATGCGTTATGCGATATGCGTTATGCGTTATGCGTTATGAGTTATGCGTTATGCGTTATGCGTTATGCCTTATGCGTTAAGTTTATGCGTCATGCTTTATGCGTTATGCGTTATGTATTATGCGTTATGCCTTATGCGTTATGCGATATGCGTCATGCATCAAGCCTTATGCGTTATGGGTTATGCGTTAACGTTATGCGTTATGCGTTATGCCTTATGCCTTATGCCTTATGCGTTATGCGATATGCGTCATGCATCAAGCCTTATGCGTTCTGGGTTATGCGTTAACGTTATGCGTTAAGCGTTATGCGTTATGCGTTATGAGTTATGCGTTATGCGTTATGCCTTATGCCTTATGGGTTTGCGTTATGCGTTATGCGATGTGCGTTATGCGTTATGCGTTATGCGTTCTGCGTTATACGTTATGCGTTATGCGTTATGCGTTATGCGATATGCGTTATGCGTTATGCGTTATGCGTTATGCGATATGATTTATGCGTTATGCGTTATGAGTTATGCGTTATGCGTTATGCGTTATGCGTTATGCGTTATGCGTTATGCGTTATGCGTTATGCGTTATGCGTTATGCATTATGCGTTATGCGTTATGCGTTATGCGTTATGCTTTATGCGTTATGCATTATGCGTTATGCGTTATGGGTGATCCGTTATGGGTGATCCGTTATGTGTTAGGCGTTATGGGTTATGGGTTACGCGTTATGCGATTTGCGGTATTCGTTATGCGTTGTGCGTTATGCGTTATGCGTTATGCGTTATGCGTTATGCGTTGTGCGTTATACGTTTGCGTTATGCGTTATGCGTTATGCTTTCTGCGTTGTGCGTTATGCATTGTGCGTTATGCCTTGTACGTTATGCGTTATGCTTTATGCGTTATGCATTATACGTTATGCGTTATGCTTTATGCGTTATGCGTTATGCTTTATGCGTTATGCGTGATGCGGTATGCTTTATGTGTTATGCGTTATGCGTTATGCTTTTTGCGTTATGCGTTATGCGTTATGAGTTATGCGTTATCCGTTATGCGTTATGCGTTGTGCGTTTTACGTTTGCGTTATGCGATATGCTTTATGCGTTATGCCTTATGCGTTATGCGTTATGAGTTATGCGTTATACGGTATGCGTTATGCGTTATGCCTTATGCGTTATGCGTTATGCGTTATGCGTTATGCGTTATGAGTTATGCGTTATGCGTTATGCCTTATGCCTTATGGGTTTGCGTTATGCGTTATGCGATGTGCGTTATGCGTTATGCGTTCTGCGTTATACGTTATGCGTTATGCGTTATGCGTTATGCGATATGCGTTATGCGTTATGCGTTATGCGTTATGCGTTATGCGATATGATTTATGCGTTATGCGTTATGAGTTATGCGTTATGCGTTATGCGTTATGCGTTATGCGTTATGCGTTATGCGTTATGCGTTATGCGTTATGCGTTATGCGTTATGCGTTATGCGTTATGCGTTATGCGTTATGCGTTATGCGTTATGCGTTATGCTTTATGCGTTATGCATTATGCGTTATGCGTTATGCGTTATGCGTTATGCGTTATGCTTTATGCGTTATGCATTATGCATCTGGGTTATGGGTGATCCGTTATGGGTGATCCGTTATGCGTTAGGCGTTATGGGTTATGGGTTACGCGTTATGCGATTTGCGGTATTCGTTATGCGTTGTGCGTTATGCGTTATGCGTTATGCGTTATGCGTTATGCGTTATGCGTTATGCGTTATGCGTTATGCGTTGTGCGTTATACGTTTGCGTTATGCTTTATGCGTTATGCTTTCTGCGTTGTGCGTTATGCATTGTGCGTTATGCCTTGTACGTTATGCGTTATGCTTTATGCGTTATGCCTTATACGTTATGCGTTATGCTTTATGCGTTATGCGTTATGTATTATGCGTTATGCCTTATGCGTTATGCGATATGCGTTATGCGTTATGCTTTATGCGTTATGCGTGATGCGGTATGCTTTATGCGTTATGCGTTATGCGTTATGCTTTTTGCGTTATGCGTTATGCGTTATGAGTTATGCGCTATCTGTTATGCGTTATGCGTTGTGCGTTTTACGTTTGCGTTATGCGATATGCTTTATGCGTTATGCCTTATGCGTTATGCGTTATGAGTTATGCGTTATACGGTATGCGTTATGCGTTATGCCTTATGCGTTATGCGTTATGCGTTATACGTTATGCGTTATGGGTTATGCGTTATGCGTTATGCGTTATGCGTTATGCGTTATGCGTAATGCATTTTGCGTTATGTGTTATGCGTTATGCGTTATGCGTTATGCGTTATGAATTATGCGTTCTGCGTTCTGCGTTATGCGCTATGCGTTATGCGTTATGCGTGATCCGTTATGCGTTAGGCGGTATGCTATGTGCGGTATTCGTTATGCGTTGTGCGTTATGCATTATGCGTTATGCGTTATGCTTTATGCGTTATGCGTTATGCGTTATGCGTTATGCGTTACGCGTTATACGTTATGCGTTATGCGTTATGCGTTATGCGTTATGCGTTATGCGTTATGCGATATGCGTTATGCGTTATGCGTTATGAGTTATGCGTTATGCGTTATGCGTTATGCCTTATGCGTTAAGTTTATGCGTCATGCTTTATGCGTTATGCGTTATGTATTATGCGTTATGCCTTATGCGTTATGCGATATGCGTCATGCATCAAGCCTTATGCGTTATGCGTTATGCGTTATGCGTTATGCGTTATGCGTTATGCGTTGTGCGTAATGCGTTATGCGTTATGCGTTATGCGTTATGCGTTATGAGTTATGCGTTGTGCGTTATGCGTTATGAGTTATGCGTTATGCGTTATGCGTTACGCGTTATACGTTATGCGTTATGCGTTATGCGTTATGCGTTATGCGTTATGCATTGTGCGTTATGCGTTATGCGTTATGCGTTATGCGTTATGCGTTGTGCGTTATACGTTTGCGTTATGCGTTATGCGTTATGCTTTCTGCGTTGTGCGTTATGCATTGTGCGTTATGCCTTGTACGTTATGCGTTATGCTTTATGCGTTATGCATTATACGTTATGCGTTATGCTTTATGCGTTATGCGTTATGCTTTATGCGTTATGCGTGATGCGGTATGCTTTATGTGTTATGCGTTATGCGTTATGCTTTTTGCGTTATGCGTTATGCGTTATGAGTTATGCGTTATCCGTTATGCGTTATGCGTTGTGCGTTTTACGTTTGCGTTATGCGATATGCTTTATGCGTTATGCCTTATGCGTTATGCGTTATGAGTTATGCGTTATACGGTATGCGTTATGCGTTATGCCTTATGCGTTATGCGTTATGCGTTATGCGTTATGCGTTATGAGTTATGCGTTATGCGTTATGCCTTATGCCTTATGGGTTTGCGTTATGCGTTATGCGATGTGCGTTATGCGTTATGCGTTCTGCGTTCTGCGTTCTGCGTTATACGTTATGCGTTATGCGTTATGCGTTATGCGATATGCGTTATGCGTTATGCGTTATGCGTTATGCGATATGATTTATGCGTTATGCGTTATGAGTTATGCGTTATGCGTTATGCGTTATGCATTATGCGTTATGCGTTATGCGTTATGCGTTATGCGTTATGCGTTATGCGTTATGCGTTATGCGTTATGCGTTATGCGTTATGCGTTATGCGTTATGCGTTATGCGTTATGCGTTATGCGTTATGCTTTATGCGTTATGCATTATGCGTTATGCGTTATGCGTTATGCGTTATGCTTTATGCGTTATGCATTATGCATCTGGGTTATGGGTGATCCGTTATGGGTGATCCGTTATGCGTTAGGCGTTATGGGTTATGGGTTACGCGTTATGCGATTTGCGGTATTCGTTATGCGTTGTGCGTTATGCGTTATGCGTTATGCGTTATGCGTTATGCGTTATGCGTTATGCGTTATGCGTTGTGCGTTATACGTTTGCGTTATGCGTTATGCGTTATGCTTTCTGCGTTGTGCGTTATGCATTGTGCGTTATGCCTTGTACGTTATGCGTTATGCTTTATGCGTTATGCCTTATACGTTATGCGTTATGCTTTATGCGTTATGCGTTATGTATTATGCGTTATGCCTTATGCGTTATGCGATATGCGTTATGCGTTATGCGTTATGCGTTATGCGTTATGCATTTTGCGTTATGTGTTATGCGTTATGCGTTATGCGTTATGCGTTATGAATTATGCGTTCTGCGTTCTGCGTTATGCGCTATGCGTTATGCGTTATGCGTGATCCGTTATGCGTTAGGCGGTATGCTATTTGCGGTATTCGTTATGCGTTGTGCATTATGCGTTATGCGTTATGCGTTATGCGTTGTGCGTTATACGTTTGCGTTATGCGTTGTGCGTAATGCGTTATGCGTTATGCGTTATGCGTTATGCGTTATGCGTTATGAGTTATGCGTTATGCAGTAGGCGTTATGCGTTATACGTGATCCGTTATGCGTTACGCGTTATACGTTATGCGTTATGCGTTATGCTTTATGCGTTATGCGATTTGCGGTATTCGTTATGCGTTGTGCGTTATGCATTATGCGTTATGCGTTATGCTTTATGCGTTATGCGTTATGCGTTATGCGTTATGAGTTACGCGTTATACGTTATGCGTTATGCGTTATGCGTTATGCGTTATGCGTTATGCGTTATGCGATATGCGTTATGCGTTATGCGTTATGAGTTATGCGTTATGCGTTATGCGTTATGCCTTATGCGTTAAGTTTATGCGTCATGCTTTATGCGTTATGCGTTATGTATTATGCGTTATGCCTTATGCGTTATGCGATATGCGTCATGCATCAAGCCTTATGCGTTATGGGTTATGCGTTAACGTTATGCGTTATGCGTTATGCCTTATGCCTTATGCCTTATGCGTTATGCGATATGCGTCATGCATCAAGCCTTATGCGTTCTGGGTTATGCGTTAACGTTATGCGTTAAGCGTTATGCGTTATGCGTTATGAGTTATGCGTTATGCGTTATGCCTTATGCCTTATGGGTTTGCGTTATGCGTTATGCGATGTGCGTTATGCGTTATGCGTTATGCGTTCTGCGTTATACGTTATGCGTTATGCGTTATGCGTTATGCGATATGCGTTATGCGTTATGCGTTATGCGTTATGCGATATGATTTATGCGTTATGCGTTATGAGTTATGCGTTATGCGTTATGCGTTATGCGTTATGCGTTATGCGTTATGCATTATGCGTTATGCGTTATGCCTTATGCGTTATGCGTTATGAGTTATGCGTTATACGGTATGCGTTATGCGTTATGCCTTATGCGTTATGCGTTATGCGTTATACGTTATGCGTTATGGGTTATGCGTTATGCGTTATGCGTTATGCGTTATGCATTTTGCGTTATGTGTTATGCGTTATGCGTTATGCGTTATGCGTTATGAATTATGCGTTCTGCGTTCTGCGTTATGCGCTATGCGTTATGCGATATGCGTGATCCGTTATGCGTTAGGCGGTATGCTATTTGCGGTATTCGTTATGCGTTGTGCATTATGCGTTATGCGTTATGCGTTATGCGTTGTGCGTTATACGTTTGCGTTATGCGTTGTGCGTAATGCGTTATGCGTTATGCGTTATGCGTTATGCGTTATGAGTTATGCGTTGTGCGTTATGCGTTATGAGTTATGAGTTATAAGTTATGCGTTACACGTTATGCGTTATGCGTTATCCGTTATGCGTTATGAGGTATTCGTTATGCGTTGTGCATTATGCGTCATGCGTTATGCGTTATGCGTTATGCGTTATGCGTTATGCGTTATGTGTTACGCGTTATACGTTATGCGTTATGCGTTATGCGTTATGCGTTATGCGTTATGCATTGTGCGTTATGCGTTTACGTTATGCGTTATGCGTTACGCGTTATACGTTATGCGTTATGCGTTATGCGTTATGCGATTTGCGGTATTCGTTATGCGTTGTGCGTTATGCATTATGCGTTATGCGTTATGCTTTATGCGTTATGCGTTATGCGTTATGCGTTATGCGTTACGCGTTATACGTTATGCGTTATGCGTTATGCGTTATGCGTTATGCGTTATGCGTTATGCGTTATGCGTTATGCGATATGCGTTATGCGTTATGCGTTATGAGTTATGCGTTATGCGTTATGCGTTATGCCTTATGCGTTAAGTTTATGCGTCATGCTTTATGCGTTATGCGTTATGTATTATGCGTTATGCCTTATGCGTTATGCGATATGCGTCATGCATCAAGCCTTATGCGTTATGGGTTATGCGTTAACGTTATGCGTTATGCGTTATGCCTTATGCCTTATGCCTTATGCGTTATGCGATATGCGTCATGCATCAAGCCTTATGCGTTCTGGGTTATGCGTTAACGTTATGCGTTAAGCGTTATGCGTTATGCGTTATGAGTTATGCGTTATGCGTTATGCCTTATGCCTTATGGGTTTGCGTTATGCGTTATGCGATGTGCGTTATGCGTTATGCGTTATGCGTTATGAATTATACGTTATGCGTTATGCGTTATGCGTTATGCGATATGCGTTATGCGTTATGCGTTATGCGTTATGCGATATGATTTATGCGTTATGCGTTATGAGTTATGCGTTATGCGTTATGCGTTATGCGTTATGCGTTATGCGTTATGCGTTATGCGTTATGCGTTATGCTTTATGCGTTATGCATTATGCGTTATGCGTTATGCGTTATGCGTTATGCTTTATGCGTTATGCATTATGCGTTATGCGTTATGGGTGATCCGTTATGGGTGATCCGTTATGTGTTAGGCGTTATGGGTTATGGGTTACGCGTTATGCGATTTGCGGTATTCGTTATGCGTTGTGCGTTATGCGTTATGCGTTATGCGTTATGCGTTATGCGTTATGCGTTATGCGTTGTGCGTTATACGTTTGCGTTATGCGTTATGCGTTATGCTTTCTGCGTTGTGCGTTATGCATTGTGCGTTATGCCTTGTACGTTATGCGTTATGCTTTATGCGTTATGCCTTATACGTTATGCGTTATGCTTTTTGCGTTATGCGTTATGCCTTATGCGTTATGCGATATGAATCATGCATCAAGCCTTATGCGTTATGGGTTATGCGTTAACGTTATGCGTTATGCGTTATGCCTTATGCCTTATGCCTTATGCCTTATGCGTTATGCGATATGCGTCATGCATCAAGCCTTATGCGTTCTGGGTTATGCGTTAACGTTATGCGTTAAGCGTTATGCGTTATGCGATATGCGTTATGCGTTATGCGTTATGCGTTATGCGATATGATTTATGCGTTATGCGTTATGAGTTATGCGTTATGCGTTATGCGTTATGCGTTATGCGTTATGCGTTATGCGTTATGCGTTATGCGTTATGCGTTATGCGTTATGCTTTATGCGTTATGCATTATGCGTTATGCGTTATGCGTTATGCGTTATGCTTTATGCGTTATGCATTATGCGTTATGCGTTATGGGTGATCCGTTATGGGTGATCCGTTATGTGTTAGGCGTTATGGGTTATGGGTTACGCGTTATGCGATTTGCGGTATTCGTTATGCGTTGTGCGTTATGCGTTATGCGTTATGCGTTATGCGTTATGCGTTATGCGTTATGCGTTGTGCGTTATACGTTTGCGTTATGCGTTATGCGTTATGCTTTCTGCGTTGTGCGTTATGCATTGTGCGTTATGCCTTGTACGTTATGCGTTATGCTTTATGCGTTATGCCTTATACGTTATGCGTTATGCTTTATGCGTTATGCGTTATGTATTATGCGTTATGCCTTATGCGTTATGCGATATGCGTTATGCGTTATGCTTTATGCGTTATGCGTGATGCGGTATGCTTTATGCGTTATGCGTTATGCGTTATGCTTTTTGCGTTATACGTTATGCGTTATGAGTTATGCGTTATCCGTTATGCGTTATGCGTTGTGCGTTTTACGTTTGCGTTATGCGATATGCGTTATGCGTTATGCCTTATGCGTTATGCGTTATGAGTTATGCGTTATACGGTATGCGTTATGCGTTATGCCTTATGCGTTATGCGTTATGCGTTATACGTTATGCGTTATGGGTTATGCGTTATGCGTTATGCGTTATGCGTTATGCGTTATGCGTTATGCATTTTGCGTTATGTGTTATGCGTTATGCGTTATGCGTTATGAGTTATGAATTATACGTTATGCGTTAAGCGTTGTGCGTTATGCTTTATGCGTTATGCGTGATCCGTTATGCGTTAGGCGTTATGCTTTTTGCGGTATTCGTTATGCGTTGTGCATTATGCGTTATGCGTTATGCGTTATGCGTTATGAATTATGCGTTCTGCGTTCTGCGTTATGCGCTATGCGTTATGCGTTATGCGTGATCCGTTATGCGTTAGGCGGTATGCTATTTGCGGTATTCGTTATGCGTTGTGCATTATGCGTTATGCGTTATGCGTTATGCGTTGTGCGTTATACGTTTGCGTTATGCGTTGTGCGTAATGCGTTATGCGTTATGCGTTATGCGTTATGCGTTATGAGTTATGCGTTGTGCGTTATGCGTTATGAGTTAAGAGTTATAAGTTATGCGTTACACGTTATGCGTTATGCGTTATGCGTTATGCGTTATGCGTTATCCGTTATGCGTTATGAGGTATTCGTTATGCGTTGTGCATTATGCGTCATGCGTTATGCGTTATGCGTTATGCGTTATGCGTTATGCGTTATGCGTTATGCGTTATGAGTTATGCGTTATGCAGTAGGCGTTATGCGTTATACGTGATCCGTTATGCGTTAGGCGATATGAGTTATGCGTTATGCGTTATGCGTTATGCGTTATGCGTTATGCGTTATGCGTTATGCGTTATGCGTTATGGGTTATGCGTTATGCGTTATGCGTTATGCGTTATGCGTTATGCGTTATGCGTTATGCGTTATGCGTTATGCGTTATGCGTTATGCGTTATGCGTTATGCGTTATGCGTTATGCGTTATGCGTTATGCGTTATGCGTTATGCGTTATGCGTTATGCGTTATGCGTTATGAGTTATGCGTTATGCGTTATGCGTTGTGCGTTATACGTTTGCGTTATGCGTTATGCTTTCTGCGTTGTGCGTTATGCATTGTGCGTTATGCCGTATACGTTATGCGTTATGCTTTATGCGTTATGCCTTATACGTTATGCGTTATGCTTTATGCGTTATGCGTTATGTATTATGCGTTATGCCTTATGCGTTATGCGATATGCGTTATGCGTTATGCTTTATGCGTTATGCGTTATGCGTTATGCGTTATGCGTTACGCGTTATACGTTATGCGTTATGCGTTATGCGTTATGCGTTACGCGTTATACGTTATGCGTTATGTGTTATGCGTTATGCGTTATGCGTTATGCGTTATGCGTTATGTGTTATGCGTTATGCGTTATGCGTTATGCGTTATGCGTTATGCGTTATGCGTTATGCGTTATGCGATATGCGTTATGCCTTATGCTTTATGCGTTATGCGTTATGCGTTATGCGTTATGCGTTATGCATTATGCGTTACGCGTTATACGTTATGCGTTATGCGTTATGCGTTATGCGTTATGCGTTATGCGTTATGCGTTATGCGTTATGCGTTATGCGTTATGCGTTATGCGTTATGCATTGTGCGTTATGCGTTTACGTTATGCGTTATGCGTTACGCGTTATACGTTATGCGTTATGCGTTATGCGTTATGCGATATGCGATTTGCGGTATTCGTTATGCGTTGTGCGTTATGCATTATGCGTTATGCGTTATGCTTTATGCGTTATGCGTTATGCGTTATGCGTTATGCGTTACGCGTTATACGTTATGCGTTATGCGTTATGCGTTATGCGTTATGCGTTATGCGTTATGCGTTATGCGTTATGCGTTATGCGATATGCGTTATGCGTTATGCGTTATGAGTTATGCGTTATGCGTTATGCCTTATGCGTTAAGTTTATGCGTCATGCTTTATGCGTTATGCGTTATGTATTATGCGTTATGCCTTATGCGTTATGCGATATGCGTCATGCATCAAGCCTTATGCGTTATGGGTTATGCGTTAACGTTATGCGTTATGCGTTATGCCTTATGCCTTATGCGTTATGCGATATGCGTCATGCATCAAGCCTTATGCGTTCTGGGTTATGCGTTAACGTTATGCGTTAAGCGTTATGCGTTATGCGTTATGCGTTATGCGTTATGCGATATGCGTTATGCGTTATGCGTTATGAGTTATGCGTTATGCGTTATGCGTTATGCCTTATGCGTTAAGTTTATGCGTCATGCTTTATGCGTTATGCGTTATGTAGTATGCGTTATGCCTTATGCGTTATGCGATATGCGTCATGCATCAAGCCTTATGCGTTATGGGTTATGCGTTAACGTTATGCGTTATGCGTTATGCCTTATGCCTTATGTGTTATGCGATATGCGTCATGCATCAAGCCTTATGGGTTTGCGTTATGCGTTATGCGTTATGCGATGTGCGTTATGCGTTATGCGTTATGCTTTTTGCGTTATGCGTTATGCGTTATGAGTTATGCGTTCTGCGTTCTGCGTTATGCGCTATGCGTTATGCGTTATGCGTGATCCGTTATGCGTTAGGCGGTATGCTATTTGCGGTATTCGTTATGCGTTGTGCATTATGCGTTATGCGTTATGCGTTATGCGTTGTGCGTTATACGTTTGCGTTATGCGTTGTGCGTAATGCGTTATGCGTTATGCGTTATGCGTTATGCGTTATGAGTTATGCGTTGTGCGTTATGCGATATGCTTTATGCGTTATGCCTTATGCGTTATGCGTTATGAGTTATGCGTTATACGGTATGCGTTATGCGTTATGCCTTATGCGTTATGCGTTATGCGTTATACGTTATGCGTTATGGGTTATGCGATATGCGATTTGCGGTATTCGTTATCCGTTGTGCGTTATGCATTATGCGTTATGCGTTATGCTTTATGCGTTATGCGTTATGCGTTATGCGTTATGCGATATGCGTTATGCGTTATGCGTTATGCGTTATGCGATATGCGATTTGCGGTATTCGTTATGCGTTGTGCGTTATGCATTATGCGTTATGCGTTATGCTTTATGCGTTATGCGTTATGCGTTATGCGTTATGCGTTACGCGTTATACGTTATGCGTTATGCGTTATGCGTTATGCGTTATGCGTTATGCGTTATGCGTTATGCGTTATGCGTTATGCGATATGCGTTATGCGTTATGCGTTATGAGTTATGCGTTATGCGTTATGCCTTATGCGTTAAGTTTATGCGTCATGCTTTATGCGTTATGCGTTATGTATTATGCGTTATGCCTTATGCGTTATGCGATATGCGTCATGCATCAAGCCTTATGCGTTATGGGTTATGCGTTAACGTTATGCGTTATGCGTTATGCCTTATGCCTTATGCGTTATGCGATATGCGTCATGCATCAAGCCTTATGCGTTCTGGGTTATGCGTTAACGTTATGCGTTAAGCGTTATGCGTCATGCGTTATGCGTTATGCGTTATGCGATATGCGTTATGCGTTATGCGTTATGAGTTATGCGTTATGCGTTATGCGTTATGCCTTATGCGTTAAGTTTATGCGTCATGCTTTATGCGTTATGCGTTATGTAGTATGCGTTATGCCTTATGCGTTATGCGATATGCGTCATGCATCAAGCCTTATGCGTTATGGGTTATGCGTTAACGTTATGCGTTATGCGTTATGCCTTATGCCTTATGTGTTATGCGATATGCGTCATGCATCAAGCCTTATGCGTTCTGGGTTATGCGTTAACGTTATGCGTTAAGCGTTATGCGTTATGCGTTATGCGTTATGAGTTATGCGTTATGCGTTATGCCTTATGCCTTATGGGTTTGCGTTATGCGTTATGCGTTATGCGATGTGCGTTATGCGTTATGCGTTATGCGTTATGCTTTTTGCGTTATGCGTTATGCGTTATGCGTTATGCTTTATGCGTTATGCGTTATGCGTTATGCGTTATGCGTTACGCGTTATACGTTATGCGTTATGCGTTATGCGTTATGCGTTATGCGTTATGCGTTATCCGTTATGCGTTATGAGGTATTCGTTATGCGTTGTGCATTATGCGTCATGCGTTATGCGTTATGCGTTATGCGTTATGCGTTATGCGTTATGCGTTACGCGTTATACGTTATGCGTTATGCGTTATGCGATATGCTTTATGCGTTATGCCTTATGCGTTATGCGTTATGAGTTATGCGTTATACGGTATGCGTTATGCGTTATGCCTTATGCGTTATGCGTTATGCGTTATACGTTATGCGTTATGGGTTATGCGTTATGCGTTATGCGTTATGCGTTATGCGTTATGCATTTTGCGTTATGTGTTATGCGTTATGCGTTATGCGTTATGCGTTATGAATTATGCGTTCTGCGTTCTGCGTTATGCGCTATGCGTTATGCGTTATGCGTGATACGTTATGCGTTAGGCGGTATGCTATTTGCGGTATTCGTTATGCGTTGTGCATTATGCGTTATGCGTTATGCGTTATGCGTTGTGCGTTATACGTTTGCGTTATGCGTTGTGCGTAATGCGTTATGCGTTATGCGTTATGCGTTATGCGTTATGAGTTATGCGTTGTGCGTTATGCGTTATGAGTTATGAGTTATAAGTTATGCGTTACACGTTATGCGTTATGCGTTATGCGTTATGCGTTATCCGTTATGCGTTATGAGGTATTCGTTATGCGTTGTGCATTATGCGTCATGCGTTATGCGTTATGCGTTATGCGTTATGCGTTATGCGTTATGCGTTACGCGTTATACGTTATGCGTTATGCGTTATGCGTTATGCGTTATGCGTTATGCGTTATGCATTGTGCGTTATGCGTTTACGTTATGCGTTATGCGTTACGCGTTATACGTTATGCGTTATGCGTTATGCGTTATGCGTTATGCGATTTGCGGTATTCGTCATGCATCAAGCCTTATGCGTTATGGGTTATGCGTTAACGTTATGCGTTATGCGTTATGCCTTATGCCTTATGCCTTATGCGTTATGCGATATGCGTCATGCATCAAGCCTTATGCGTTCTGGGTTATGCGTTAACGTTATGCGTTAAGCGTTATGCGTTATGCGTTATGAGTTATGCGTTATGCGTTATGCCTTATGCCTTATGGGTTTGCGTTATGCGTTATGCGATGTGCGTTATGCGTTATGCGTTATGCGTTCTGCGTTATACGTTATGCGTTATGCGTTATGCGTTATGCGATATGCGTTATGCGTTATGCGTTATGCGTTATGCGATATGATTTATGCGTTATGCGTTATGAGTTATGCGTTATGCGTTATGCGTTATGCGTTATGCGTTATGCGTTATGCGTTATGCGTTATGCGTTATGCGTTATGCTTTATGCGTTATGCATTATGCGTTATGCGTTATGCGTTATGCGTTATGCTTTATGCGTTATGCATTATGCGTTATGAGTTATGGGTGATCCGTTATGGGTGATCCGTTATGTGTTAGGCGTTATGGGTTATGTTTTACGCGTTATGCGATTTGCGGTATTCGTTATGCGTTGTGCGTTATGCGTTATGCGTTATGCGTTATGCGTTATGCGTTATGCGTTATGCGTTATGCGTTATGCGTTGTGCGTTATACGTTTGCGTTATGCGTTATGCGTTATGCTTTCTGCGTTGTGCGTTATGCATTGTGCGTTATGCCTTGTACGTTATGCGTTATGCTTTATGCGTTATGCCTTATACGTTATGCGTTATGCTTTATGCGTTATGCGTTATGTATTATGCGTTATGCCTTATGCGTTATGCGATATGCGTTATGCGTTATGCGTTATGCGTTATGAGTTATGCGTTATGCAGTAGGCGTTATGCGTTATACGTGATCCGTTATGCGTTAGGCGATATGAGTTATGCGTTATGCGTTATGCGTTATGCGTTATGCGTTATGCGTTATGGGTTATGCGTTATGCGTTATGCGTTATGCGTTATGCGTTATGCGTTATGCGTTATGCGTTATGCGTTATGCGTTATGCGTTATGCGTTATGCGTTATGCGTTATGCGTTATGCGTTATGCGTTATGAGTTATGCGTTATGCGTTATGCGTTGTGCGTTATACGTTTGCGTTATGCGTTATGCTTTCTGCGTTGTGCGTTATGCATTGTGCGTTATGCCGTATACGTTATGCGTTATGCTTTATGCGTTATGCCTTATACGTTATGCGTTATGCTTTATGCGTTATGCGTTATGTATTATGCGTTATGCCTTATGCGTTATGCGATATGCGTTATGCGTTATGCTTTATGCGTTATGCGTTATGCGTTATGCGTTATGCGTTACGCGTTATACGTTATGCGTTATGCGTTATGCGTTATGCGTTACGCGTTATACGTTATGCGTTATGTGTTATGCGTTATGCGTTATGCGTTATGCGTTATGCGTTATGCGTTATGCGTTATGTGTTATGCGTTATGCGTTATGCGTTATGCGTTATGCGTTATGCGATATGCGTTATGCCTTATGCTTTATGCGTTATGCGTTATGCGTTATGCGATATGCGTTATGCGTTATGCGTTATGCGTTATGAGTTATGCGTTATGCAGTAGGCGTTATGCGTTATACGTGATCCGTTATGCGTTAGGCGATATGAGTTATGCGTTATGCGTTATGCGTTATGCGTTATGCGTTATGCGTTATGCGTTATGGGTTATGCGTTATGCGTTATGCGTTATGCGTTATGCGTTATGCGTTATGCGTTATGCGTTATGCGTTATGCGTTATGCGTTATGCGTTATGCGTTATGCGTTATGCGTTATGCGTTATGCGTTATGCGTTATGCGTTATGAGTTATGCGTTATGCGTTATGCGTTGTGCGTTATACGTTTGCGTTATGCGTTATGCTTTCTGCGTTGTGCGTTATGCATTGTGCGTTATGCCGTATACGTTATGCGTTATGCTTTATGCGTTATGCCTTATACGTTATGCGTTATGCTTTATGCGTTATGCGTTATGTATTATGCGTTATGCCTTATGCGTTATGCGATATGCGTTATGCGTTATGCTTTATGCGTTATGCGTTATGCGTTATGCGTTATGCGTTACGCGTTATACGTTATGCGTTATGCGTTATGCGTTATGCGTTACGCGTTATACGTTATGCGTTATGTGTTATGCGTTATGCGTTATGCGTTATGCGTTATGCGTTATGCGTTATGCGTTATGTGTTATGCGTTATGCGTTATGCGTTATGCGTTATGCGTTATGCGATATGCGTTATGCCTTATGCTTTATGCGTTATGCGTTATGCGTTATGTGTTATGCATTATGCGTTACGCGTTATACGTTATGCGTTATGCGTTATGCGTTATGCGTTATGCGTTATGCGTTATGCGTTATGCGTTATGCATTGTGCGTTATGCGTTTACGTTATGCGTTATGCGTTACGCGTTATACGTTATGCGTTATGCGTTATGCGTTATGCGATATGCGATTTGCGGTATTCGTTATGCGTTATGCGTTATGCGTTATGCGTTATGCCTTATGCGTTATGTTTATGCGTCATGCTTTATGCGTTATGCGTTATGTATTATGCGTTATGCCTTATGCGTTATGCGATATGCGTCATGCATCAAGCCTTATGCGTTATGGGTTATGCGTTAACGTTATGCGTTATGCGTTATGCCTTATGCCTTATGCGTTATGCGATATGCGTCATGCATCAAGCCTTATGCGTTCTGGGTTATGCGTTAACGTTATGCGTTAAGCGTTATGCGTTATGCGTTATGCGTTATGCGTTATGCGATATGCGTTATGCGTTATGCGTTATGAGTTATGCGTTATGCGTTATGCGTTATGCCTTATGCGTTAAGTTTATGCGTCATGCTTTATGCGTTATGCGTTATGTATTATGCGTTATGCCTTATGCGTTATGCGATATGCGTCATGCATCAAGCCTTATGCGTTATGGGTTATGCGTTAACGTTATGCGTTATGCGTTATGCGTTATGCCTTATGCGTTAAGTTTATGCGTCATGCTTTATGCGTTATGCGTTATGTATTATGCGTTATGCCTTATGCGTTATGCGATATGCGTCATGCATCAAGCCTTATGCGTTATGGGTTATGCGTTAACGTTATGCGTTATGCGTTATGCCTTATGCCTTATGCGTTATGCGATATGCGTCATGCATCAAGCCTTATGTGTTCTGGGTTATGCGTTAACGTTATGCGTTAAGCGTTATGCGTTATGCGTTATGCGTTATGAGTTATGCGTTATGCGTTATGCCTTATGCCTTATGGGTTTGCGTTATGCGTTATGCGTTATGCGATGTGCGTTATGCGTTATGCGTTATGCGTTCTGCGTTATACGTTATGCGTTATGCGTTATGCGTTATGCGTTATGCGTTATGCGTTATGCGTTATGCGATATGCGTTATGCGTTATGCGTTATGAGTTATGCGTTATGCGTTATGCGTTATGCGTTATGCGTTATGCGTTATGCTTTATGCGTTATGCGTTATGCGTTATGCGTTATGCGTTATGCGTTATGCGTTATGCGTTATGCGTTATGCGTTATGCGTTATGCATTATGCGTTATGCGTTATGCGTTATGCGTTATGCTTTATGCGTTATGCAATATGCGTTATGCGTTATGGGTGATCCGTTGTGGGTGATCCGTTATGCGTTAGGCGTTATGGGTTATGGGTTACGCGTTATGCGATTTGCGGTATTCGTTATGCGTTGTGCGTTATGCGTTATGCGTTATGCGTTATGCCTTATGCCTTATGGGTTTGCGTCATGCGTTATGCGTTATGCGATGTGCGTTATGCGTTATGCGTTATGCGTTCTGCGTTATACGTTATGCGTTATGCGTTATGCGTTATGCGTTATGCGTTATGCGTTATGCGTTATGCGTTATGCGTTATGCGTTATGCGTTATGCGTTATGCGTTATGCGTTATGCGTTATGCGTTATGCGTTATGAGTTATGCGTTATGCGTTATGCGTTATGCGTTATGCGTTATGCGTTATGCGTTATGCGTTATGCGTTATGCGTTATGCTTTATGCGTTATGCATTATGCGTTATGCGTTATGCGTTATGCGTTATGCTTTATGCGTTATGCATTATGCGTTATGCGTTATGGGTGATCCGTTATGGGTGATCCGTTATGTGTTAGGCGTTATGGGTTATGTTTTACGCGTTATGCGATTTGCGGTATTCGTTATGCGTTGTGCGTTATGCGTTATGCGTTATGCGTTATGCGTTATGCGTTATGCGTTATGCGTTATGCGTTGTGCGTTATACGTTTGCGTTATGCGTTATGCGTTATGCTTTCTGCGTTGTGCGTTATGCATTGTGCGTTATGCCTTGTACGTTATGCGTTATGCTTTATGCGTTATGCCTTATACGTTATGCGTTATGCTTTATGCGTTATGCGTTATGTATTATGCGTTATGCCTTATGCGTTATGCGATATGCGTTATGCGTTATGCGTTATGCGTTATGAGTTATGCGTTATGCAGTAGGCGTTATGCGTTATACGTGATCCGTTATGCGTTAGGCGATATGAGTTATGCGTTATGCGTTATGCGTTATGCGTTATGCGTTATGCGTTATGGGTTATGCGTTATGCGTTATGCGTTATGCGTTATGCGTTATGCGTTATGCGTTATGCGTTATGCGTTATGCGTTATGCGTTATGCGTTATGCGTTATGCGTTATGCGTTATGAGTTATGCGTTATGCGTTATGCGTTGTGCGTTATACGTTTGCGTTATGCGTTATGCTTTCTGCGTTGTGCGTTATGCATTGTGCATTATGCCGTATACGTTATGCGTTATGCTTTATGCGTTATGCCTTATACGTTATGCGTTATGCTTTATGCGTTATGCGTTATGTATTATGCGTTATGCCTTATGCGTTATGCGATATGCGTTATGCGTTATGCTTTATGCGTTATGCGTTATGCGTTATGCGTTATGCGTTACGCGTTATACGTTATGCGTTATGCGTTATGCGTTATGCGTTACGCGTTATACGTTATGCGTTATGCGTTATGCGTTATGCGTTATGCGTTATGCGTTATGCGTTATGCGTTATGCGTTATGTGTTATGCGTTATGCGTTATGCGTTATGCGTTATGCGTTATGCGATATGCGTTATGCCTTATGCTTTATGCGTTATGCGTTATGCGTTATGTGTTATGCATTATGCGTTACGCGTTATACGTTATGCGTTATGCGTTATGCGTTATGCGTTATGCGTTATGCGTTATGCGTTATGCGTTATGCGTTATGCGTTATGCATTGTGCGTTATGCGTTTACGTTATGCGTTATGCGTTACGCGTTATACGTTATGCGTTATGCGTTATGCGTTATGCGATATGCGATTTGCGGTATTCGTTATGCGTTATGCGTTATGCGTTATGCGTTATGCCTTATGCGTTAAGTTTATGCGTCATGCTTTATGCGTTATGCGTTATGTATTATGCGTTATGCCTTATGCGTTATGCGATATGCGTCATGCATCAAGCCTTATGCGTTATGGGTTATGCGTTAACGTTATGCGTTATGCGTTATGCCTTATGCCTTATGCGTTATGCGATATGCGTCATGCATCAAGCCTTATGCGTTCTGGGTTATGCGTTAACGTTATGCGTTAAGCGTTATGCGTTATGCGTTATGCGTTATGCGTTATGCGATATGCGTTATGCGTTATGCGTTATGAGTTATGCGTTATGCGTTATGCGTTATGCCTTATGCGTTAAGTTTATGCGTCATGCTTTATGCGTTATGCGTTATGTATTATGCGTTATGCCTTATGCGTTATGCGATATGCGTCATGCATCAAGCCTTATGCGTTATGGGTTATGCGTTAACGTTATGCGTTATGCGTTATGCGTTATGCCTTATGCGTTAAGTTTATGCGTCATGCTTTATGCGTTATGCGTTATGTATTATGCGTTATGCCTTATGCGTTATGCGATATGCGTCATGCATCAAGCCTTATGCGTTATGGGTTATGCGTTAACGTTATGCGTTATGCGTTATGCCTTATGCCTTATGCGTTATGCGATATGCGTCATGCATCAAGCCTTATGCGTTCTGGGTTATGCGTTAACGTTATGCGTTAAGCGTTATGCGTTATGCGTTATGCGTTATGAGTTATGCGTTATGCGTTATGCCTTATGCCTTATGGGTTTGCGTTATGCGTTATGCGTTATGCGATGTGCGTTATGCGTTATGCGTTATGCGTTCTGCGTTATACGTTATGCGTTATGCGTTATGCGTTATGCGTTATGCGTTATGCGTTATGCGTTATGCGATATGCGTTATGCGTTATGCGTTATGAGTTATGCGTTATGCGTTATGCGTTATGCGTTATGCGTTATGCGTTATGCTTTATGCGTTATGCGTTATGCGTTATGCGTTATGCGTTATGCGTTATGCGTTATGCGTTATGCGTTATGCGTTATGCGTTATGCGTTATGCATTATGCGTTATGCGTTATGCGTTATGCGTTATGCTTTATGCGTTATGCAATATGCGTTATGCGTTATGGGTGATCCGTTGTGGGTGATCCGTTATGCGTTAGGCGTTATGGGTTATGGGTTACGCGTTATGCGATTTGCGGTATTCGTTATGCGTTGTGCGTTATGCGTTATGCGTTATGCGTTATGCCTTATGCCTTATGGGTTTGCGTCATGCGTTATGCGTTATGCGATGTGCGTTATGCGTTATGCGTTATGCGTTCTGCGTTATACGTTATGCGTTATGCGTTATGCGTTATGCGTTATGCGTTATGCGTTATGCGTTATGCGTTATGCGATATGCGATATGCGTTATGCGTTATGCGTTATGAGTTATGCGTTATGCGTTATGCGTTATGCGTTATGCGTTATGCGTTATGCGTTATGCGTTATGCGTTATGCGTTATGCGTTATGCGTTATGCGTTATGAGTTATGCGTTATGCGTTATGCGTTATGCGTTATGCGTTATGCGTTACGCGTTATACGTTATGCGTTATGTGTTATGCGTTATGCGTTATGCGTTATGCGTTATGCGTTATGCGTTATGCGTTATGTGTTATGCGTTATGCGTTATGCGTTATGCGTTATGCGTTATGCGTTATGCGTTATGCGATATGCGTTATGCCTTATGCTTTATGCGTTATGCGTTATGCGTTATGCGTTATGCGGTATTCGTTATGCGTTGTGCATTATGCGTTATGCGTTATGCGTTATGCGTTGTGCGTTATACGTTTGCGTTATGCGTTGTGTGTAATGCGTTATGCGTTATGCGCTATGGGTTATGAGTTATGCGTTGTGCGTTATGCGTTATGAGTTATGAGTTATAAGTTATGCGTTACACGTTATGCGTTATGCGTTATGCGTTATCCGTTATGCGTTATGCGGTATTCGTTATGCGTTGTGCATTATGCGTCATGCGTTATGCGTTATGCGTTATGCGTTATGCGTTATGCGTTATGCGTTATGAGTTATGCGTTATGCAGTAGGCGTTATGCGTTATACGTGATCCGTTATGCGTTAGGCGATATGCGTTATGCGTTATGCGTTATGCGTTATGCGTTATGCGTTATGCGTTATGGGTTATGCGTTATGCGTTATGCGTTATGCGTTATGCGTTATGCGTTATGCGTTATGAGTTATGCGTTATGCGTTATGCGTTATGCGTTATGCGTTATGCGTTATGCGTTATGCGTTATGCGTTATGCGTTATGCGTTATGCGTTATGCGTTATGCGTTATGCGTTATGCGTTATGCGTTATGCGTTATGCGTTATGCGTTATGCGTTATGCGTTATGCGTTATGCGTTATGCGTTATGCGTTATGCGTTATGCGTTATGCGTTATGCGTTATGAGTTATGCGTTATGCAGTAGGCGTTATGCGTTATACGTGATCCGTTATGCGTTGGGCGATATGCGTTATGCGTTATGCGTTATGCGTTATGCATTATGCGTTATGCGTTATGCGATATGCGTTATGCGTTATGCGTTATGCGTTATGCGTTATGCGTTATGTGTTATGCGTTATGCGTTATGCGTTATGCGTTATGCGTTATGCGTTATGCGTTATGCGTTATGAGTTATGCGTTATACGGTATGCGTTGCGCATAATGCGTTATGCGTTATGCGTGATGCGGTATGCTTTATGCGTTATGCTTTATGCGTTATGCGTTATGCGTTATGAGTTATGCGTTATCCGTTATGCGTTATGCGTTGTGCGTTTTACGTTTGCGTTATGCGTTATGCGTTATGCGTTATTTGTTATGCCTTATGCGTTATGCGTTATGCGTTATGCGTTATACGGTATGCGTTATGCGTTATGCGTTATGCGTTATGCGTTATGCGTTATGCGTTATGGGTTATGCGTTATGCGTTATGCGTTATGCGTTATGCGTTATGCGTTATGCGTTATGCGTTATGCGTTATGCGTTATGCGTTATGCGTTATGCGTTATGCGTTATGCGTTATGCGTTATGCGTTATGCGTTATGCGTTATGCGTTATGCGTTATGCGTTATGCGTTATGCGTTATGCGTTATGCGTTATGCGTTATGCGTTATGCGTTATGCGTTATGCGTTATGCGTTATGCGTTATGCGTTATGCGTTATGCGTTATGCGTTATGCGTTATGCGTTATGCGTTATGCGTTATGCGTTATGCGTTATGCGTTATGCGTTATGCGTTATGCGTTATGCGTTATGCGTTATGCGTTATGCGTTATGCGTTATGCGTTATGAGTTATGCGTTATGCAGTAGGCGTTATGCGTTATGCTTTATGCGTTATGCGTTATGCGTTATGACTTATGCGTTATGCGTTATGAGTTATGCGTTATACGGTATGCGTTATGCTTTATGCGTTATGCGTTATGCGTTATGCGTTATGCGTTATGCGTTATGCGTTATGCGTTATGCTTTATGCGTTATGCGTTATGCGTTATGCGTTATGCGTTATGGGTGATCCGTTATGGGTGATCCGTTATGCGTTAGGCGTTATGGGTTATGGGTTATGCGTTATGCGTTATGCGTTATGAGATATGCGTTATGCGTTATGCGTTATGCGTTATGCGTTATGCGTTATGCTTTATGCGTTATGCATTATACGTTATGCGTTATGCGTTATGCGTGATGCGTTATGCTCTATGCGTTATGCGTGATGCGTTATGCTTTATACGTTATGCGTTATGCGTTATGCGTTATGCGTTATGCGTTATGCGTTATGCGTTATGCTTTATGCGTTATGCCATATGCGTTATGCGTTATGCGTTATTCGTTATGCGTTATGCGTTATCCGTTATGCGTTATGCGTTATGCGTTATGGTTTATGCGTTATGCGTTATGCGTTATGCGTTATGCGATATGCGTTATGCGTTATGCGTTATGCTTTATGCGTTATGCCATATGCGTTATGCGTTATGCGTTATGCGTTATGCGTTATGCGATATGCGTTATGCGTTATGCGTCATGCGTTATGCGGTATGCGTTATGCGTTATGCGTTATGCGTTATGCGATATGCGTTATGCGTTATGCGTCATGCGTTATGCGGTATGCGTTATGCGTTATGCGTTATGCGTTATGCGTTATGCGTTATGCGTTATGCGTTATGCGTTATGCGTTATGCGTTATGCGCTATGCGTTATGCGTTATGCGTTATGCGTTATGCGTTATGCGTTATGAGTTATGCGTTATGCAGTAGGCGTTATGCGTTATACGTGATCCGTTATGCGTTGGGCGATATGCGTTATGCGTTATGCGTTATGCTTTATGCGTTATGCGTTATGCGTTATGAGTTATGCGTTATGCAGTAGGCGTTATGCGTTATACGTGATCCGTTATGCGTTAGGCGATATGCGTTATGCGTTATGCGTTATGCGTTATGCGTTATGCGTTATGCGTTATGCGTTATGGGATATGCGTTATGCGTTATGCGTTATGCGTTATGCGTTATGCGTTATGCGTTAGGCGTTATGCGTTATGCGTTATGCGTTATGCGTTATGCGTTATGCGTTATGCGTTATGCGTTATGCGTTATGCGTTATGCGTTATGCGTTATGCGTTATGCGTTATGCGTTATGCGCTATGCGTTATGCGTTATGCGTTATGCGTTATGCGTTATGCGTTATGAGTTATGCGTTATGCAGTAGGCGTTATGCGTTATACGTGATCCGTTATGCGTTGGGCGATATGCGTTATGCGTTATGCGTTATGCTTTATGCGTTATGCGTTATGCGTTATGAGTTATGCGTTATCCGTTATGCGTTATGCGTTGTGCGTTTTACGTTTGCGTTATGCGATATGCGTTATGCGTTATGCGTTATGAGTTATGCGTTATACGGTATGCGTTATGCGTTATGCGTTATGCGTTATGCGTTATGCGTTATGCGCTATGCGGTATGCGTTATGCGTTATGAATTATGAGTTATGCGTTATGCCTTATGCGTTATGCGTTATGCGTTATGCGTTATGCGTTATGCGTTATGCGTTATGCGTTATGCGTTATGCGTTATGCGTTATGCGTTATGCGTTATGCGTTATGCGTTATGCGTTATGCGTTATGCGTTATGCGTTATGCGTTATGAGTTATGCGTTATGCAGTAGGCGTTATGCGTTATACGTGATCCGTTATGCGTTGGGCGATATGCGTTATGCGTTATGCGTTGTGCGTTTTACGTTTGCGTTATGCGATATGCGTTATGCGTTATGCGTTATGCCTTATGCGTTATGCGTTATGAGTTATGCGTTATACGGTATGCGTTATGCGTTATGCGGTAACGGGTTATGCGTTATTCGTTATGCGTTATACGTTATGCGTTATGGGTTATGCGTTATGCGTTATGCGTTATGCGTTATTCGTTATGCGTTATGCATTTTGCGTTATGTGTTATGCGTTATGCGTTATGCGTTATGCGTTATGAGTTATGAGTTATACGTTATGCGTTAAGCGTTATGCGTTATGCTTTATGCGTTATGCGTTATGCGTTATGCGTTATGCGTTATGCCTCATGCGTTATGCGTTATGAGTTATGCGTTATGCAGTAGGCGTTATGCGTTATGCTTTATGCGTTATGCGTTATGCGTTATGCCTTATGCGTTATGCGTTATGAGTTATGCGTTATACGGTATGCGTTATGCGTTATGCGTTATGCGTTATGCGTTATGCGTTATGCGTTATGCGTTATGCGTTATGCGTTATGCGTTATGCGTTATGCGTTATGCTTTATGCTTTATGCGTTATGCGTTATGGGTGATCCGTTATGGGTGATCCGTTATGCGATAGGCGTTATGGGTTATGGGTTATGCGTTATGCGTTATGCGTTATGAGTTATGCGTTATGCGTTATGCGTTATGCGTTATGCGTTATGCTTTATGCGTTATGCATTATACGTTATGCGTTATGCGTTATGCGTGATGCGTTATGCTCTATGCGTTATGCGTGATGCGTTATGCTTTATACGTTATGCGTTATGCGTTATGCGTTATGCGTTATGCGTTATGCGTTATGCGTTATGCGTTATGCGTTATGCTTTATGCGTTATGCCATATGCGTTATGCGTTATGCGTTATTCGTTATGCGTTATGCGTTATCCGTTATGCGTTATGCGTTATGCGGTATGGTTTATGCGTTATGCGTTATGCGTTATGCGTTATGCGATATGCGTTATGCGTTATGCGTTATGCTTTATGCGTTATGCCATATGCGTTATGCGTTATGCGTTATGCGTTATGCGTTATGCGATATGCGTTATGCGTTATGCGTCATGCGTTATGCGGTATGCGTTATGCGTTATGCGTTATGCGTTATGCGATATGCGTTATGCGTTATGCGTTATGAGTTATGCGTTATACGGTATGCGTTATGCGTTATGCGTTATGCGTTATGCGTTATGAGTTATGCGTTATACGGTATGCGTTATGCGTTATGCGTTATGCGTTATGCGTTATGCGTTATGCGTTATGCGTTATGCGTTATGCGTTATGCGTTATGCGTTATGCGTTATGGGTTATGCGTTATGCGTTATGCGTTATGCGTTATGCGTTATGCGTTATGCGTTAGGCGTTATGCGTTATGCGTTATGCGTTATGCGTTATGCGTTATGCGTTATGCGTTATGCGTTATGCGTTATGCGTTATGCGTTATGCGTTATGCGTTATGCGCTATGCGTTATGCGTTATGCGTTATGCGTTATGCGTTATGCGTTATGAGTTATGCGTTATGCAGTAGGCGTTATGCGTTATACGTGATCCGTTATGCGTTGGGCGATATGCGTTATGCGTTATGCGTTATGCTTTATGCGTTATGCGTTATGCGTTATGAGTTATGCGTTATCCGTTATGCGTTATGCGTTGTGCGTTTTACGTTTGCGTTATGCGATATGCGTTATGCGTTATGCGTTATGAGTTATGCGTTATGCGTTATGCGTTATGCGTTATGCGTTATGCGTTATGCGTTATGCGTTATGCGTTATGCGTTATGCGTTATGCGTTATGCGTTATGCGTTATGAATTATGCGTTATGCGTTATGCCTTATGCGTTATGCGTTATGAGTTATGCGTTATACGGTATGCGTTATGCGTTATGCGTTATGCTTTATGCGTTATGCGTTATGCGTTATGCGTTATGCGTTATGCGTTATGCGTTATGCGTTATCCGTTATGCGTTATGCGGTATTCGTTATGCGTTGTACATTATGCGTCATGCGTTATGCGTTATGCGTTATGCGTTATGCGTTATGCGTTATGCGTTATGCGTTATGCGTTATGCGTTATGCGTTATGAGTTATGCGTTATGCAGTAGGCGTTATGCGTTATACGTGATCCGTTATGCGTTATGCGTTATGCGTTATGCGTTATGCGTTATGCGTTATGCGTTTTGCGTTATGGGTTATGCGTTATGCGTTATGCGTTATGCGTTATGCGTTATGCGTTATGCGTTATGCGTTATGCGTTATGCGTTGTGCGTTATGCGTTATGCGTTATGCGTTATGCGTTATGCGTTATGAGTTATGCGTTATGCAGTAGGCGTTATGCGTTATACGTGATCCGTTATGCGTTGGGCGATATGCGTTATGCGTTATGCGTTGTGCGTTTTAGGTTTGCGTTATGCGATATGCGTTATGCGTTATGCGTTATGCCTTATGCGTTATGCGTTATGAGTTATGCGTTATACGGTATGCGTTATGCGTTATGCGGTAACGGGTTATGCGTTATTCGTTATGCGTTATACGTTATGCGTTATGGGTTATGCGTTATGCGTTATGCGTTATGCGTTATGCATTTTGCGTTATGTGTTATGCGTTATGCGTTATGCGTTATGCGTTATGCGTTATGAGTGATGAGTTATACGTTATGCGTTAAGCGTTATGCGTTATGCTTTATGCGTTATGCGTGATCCGTTATGCGTTAGGCGTTATGCTTTTTGCGGTATTCGTTATGCGTTGTGCATTATGCGTTATGCGTTATGCGTTATGCGTTATGAATTATGCGTTCTGCGTTATGCGTTATGCGTTATGCGTTATGCCTTATGCGTTATGCGTTATGAGTTATGCGTTATACGGTATGCGTTATGCGTTATGCGTTATGCGTTATGCGTTATGCGTTATGCGTTATGCGTTATGCGTTATGCGTTATGCGTTATGCGTTATGCGTTATGCGTTATGCGTTATGCGTTATGCGTTATGCGTTATGCGTTATGCGTTATGCGTTATGCGTTATGCTTTATGCGTTATGCGTTATGCGTTATGCGTTATGCGTTATGCGTTATGCGTTATGCGTTATGCGTTATGGGTTATGCGTTATGCGTTATGCGTTATGCGTTATGCGTTATGCGTTATGCGTTATGCGTTATGCGTTATGCGTTATGCGTTATGCGTTATGCGTTATGCGTTATGCGTTATGCGTTATGCGTTATGCGTTATGCGTTATGCGTTATGCGTTATGCGTTATGCGTTATGCGTTATGCGTTATGCGTTATGCGTTATGCGTTATGCGTTATGCGTTATGCGTTATGCGTTATGAGTTATGCGTTATGCAGTAGGCGTTATGCGTTATGCGTGATCCGTTATGCGTTGGGCGATATGCGTTATGCGTTATGCGTTATGCTTTATGCGTTATGCGTTATGCGTTATGAGTTATGCGTTATCCGTTATGCGTTATGCGTTGTGCGTTTTACGTTTGCGTTATGCGATATGCGTTATGCGTTATGCGTTATGCCTTATGCGTTATGCGTTATGAGTTATGCGTTATACGGTATGCGTTATGCGTTATGCGGTAAGGGGTTATGCGTTATGCGTTATGCGTTATACGTTATGCGTTATGGGTTATGCGTTATGCGTTATGCGTTATGCGTTATGCGTTATGCGTTATGCATTTTGCGTTATGTGTTATGCGTTATGCGTTATGCGTTATGAGTTATGAGTTATACGTTATGCGTTAAGCGTTATGCGTTATGCTTTATGCGTTATGCGTGATCCGTTATGCGTTAGGCGTTATGCTTTTTGCGGTATTCGTTATGCGTTGTGCATTATGCGTTATGCGTTAAGCGTCATGCGTTATGAATTATGCGTTCTGCGTTATGCGTTATGCGTTATGCGTTATGCGTCATGCGTTATGCGTTATGAGTTATGCGTTATGCAGTAGGCGTTATGCGTTATGCTTTATGCGTTATGCGTTATGCGTTATGCGTTATGAGTTATGCGTTATACGGTATGCGTTATGCGTTATGCGTTATGCGTTATGCGTTATGCGTTATGCGTTATGCGTTATGCGTTATGCGTTATGCGTTATGCTTTATGCGTTATGCATTATACGTTATGCGTTATGCGTTATGCGTGATGCGTTATGCTTTATGCGTTATGCGTGATGCGTTATGCTTTATACGTTATGCGTTATGCGTATGCGTTATGCGTTATGCTTTATGCGTTATGCGTTATGCGTTATGAGTTATGCGTTATCCGTTATGCGTTATGCGTTGTGCGTTTTACGTTTGCGTTATGCGATATGCGTTATGCGTTATGCGTTATGCCTTATGCGTTATGCGTTATGAGTTATGCGTTATACGGTATGCGTTATGCGTTATGCGGTAAGGGGTTATGCGTTATGCGTTATGCGTTATACGTTATGCGTTATGGGTTATGCGTTATGCGTTATGCGTTATGCGTTATGCGTTATGCGTTATGCGTTATGCATTTTGCGTTATGTGTTATGCGTTATGCGTTATGCGTTATGAGTTATGAGTTATACGTTATGCGTTAAGCGTTATGCGTTATGCGTGATCCGTTATGCGTTATGCGTTATGCGGTAAGGGGTTATGCGTTATGCGTTATGCGTTATACGTTATGCGTTATGGGTTATGCGTTATGCGTTATGCGTTATGCGTTATGCGTTATGCGTTATGCATTTTGCGTTATGCGTTATGCGTTATGCGTTATGCGTCATGCGTTATGCGTTATGAGTTATGCGTTATGCAGTAGGCGTTATGCGTTATGCTTTATGCGTTATGCGTTATGCGTTATGCGTTATGAGTTATGCGTTATACGGTATGCGTTATGCGTTATGCGTTATGCGTTATGCGTTATGCGTTATGCGTTATGCTTTATGCGTTATGCATTATACGTTATGCGTTATGCGTTATGCGTGATGCGTTATGCTTTATGCGTTATGCGTGATGCGTTATGCTTTATACGTTATGCGTTATGCGTATGCGTTATGCGTTATGCGTTATGCGTTATGCGTTATGCTTTATGCGTTATGCCATATGCGTTATGCGTTATGCGTTATGCGATATGCGTTATGCGTTATGCGTTATGCGTTATGCGTTATGCGTTATGCGTTATGCGTTATGCGTTATGCGTTATGCGTTATGCGTTATGCGTTATGCGTTATGCGTTATGCGTTATGCGTTATGCGTTATGCGTTATGCGTTATGCGTTATGCGTTATGCGTTATGCGTATGCGTTATGCGTTATGTGTTATGCGTTATGCGTTATGCGTTATGCGTTATGAGTTATGAGTTATACGTTATGCCATATGCATTATGCGTTATGCGTTATGCGTTATGCGTTATGCATTATCCGTTATGCGTTATGCGTTATGCGTTATGGTTTATGCGTTATGCGTTATGCGTTATGCGTTATGCATAATGCGGTATACGTTATGTATTATGCGTTATGCGATATGCGTTAAGCGTTAAAAGTTATGCGTTATGCTTTATGCGTTATGCATTATGCGTTATGCGTTATGCGTGATCCGTTATTCGTTAGGCGTTATGCGATTTGTGGTATTCGTTATGCGTTGTGCATTATGCGTTATGCGTTATGCGTTATGCGTTATGCATTGTGCATTATGCGTTATGCGTTATGCGTTATGCGTTATGCGTTATGCGTTATGCGTTATGCGTTATGCAGTATGCGTTATGCGTTATGCGTGATCCGTTATGCGTTAGGCGTTATGAGTTTCCGGTATTCATTATGCGTTGTGCATTATGCGTTATGCATTTTGCGTTATGTGTTATGCGTTATGCGTTATGCGTTATGAGTTATGAGTTATACGTTATGCGTTAAGCGTTATGCGTTATGCTTTATGCGTTATGCGTGATCCGTTATGCGTTAGGCGTTATGCTTTTTGCGGTATTCGTTATGCGTTGTGCATTATGCGTTATGCGTTATGCGTTATGAATTATGCGTTCTGCGTTATGCGTTATGCGCTATGCGTTATGCGTTATGCGTTATGCGTTATGCGTTATGCGTTATGGGTTATGCGTTATGCGTTATGCGTTATGCGTTATGCGTTATGCGTTATGCGTTATGCGTTATGCGTTATGCGTTATGCGTTATGCGTTATGCGTTATGCGTTATGCGTTATGCGTTATGCGATATGCGTTATGCGTTATGCGTTATGCGTTATGCGTTATGCGTTATGCGTTATGCGTTATGCGCTATGCGTTATGCGTTATGCGTTATGCGTTATGCGTTATGCGTTATGAGTTATGCGTTATGCAGTAGGCGTTATGCGTTATACGTGATCCGTTATGCGTTGGGCGATATGCGTTATGCGTTATGCGTTATGCTTTATGCGTTATGCGTTATGCGTTATGAGTTATGCGTTATCCGTTATGCGTTATGCGTTGTGCGTTTTACGTTTGCGTTATGCGATATGCGTTATGCGTTATGCGTTATGAGTTATGCGTTATACGGTATGCGTTATGCGTTATGCGTTATGCGTTATGCGTTATGCGTTATGCGTTATGCGTTATGCGTTATGAATTATGCGTTATGCGTTATGCCTTATGCGTTATGCGTTATGAGTTATGCGTTATACGGTATGCGTTATGCGTTATGCGTTATGCGTTATGCTTTATGCGTTATGCGTTATGCGTTATGCGTTATGCGTTATGCGTTATGCGTTATGCGTTATCCGTTATGCGTTATGCGGTATTCGTTATGCGTTGTACATTATGCGTCATGCGTTATGCGTTATGCGTTATGCGTTATGCGTTATGCGTTATGCGTTATGCGTTATGCGTTATGAGTTATGCGTTATGCAGTAGGCGTTATGCGTTATACGTGATCCGTTATGCGTTAGGCGATATGCGTTATGCGTTATGCGTTATGCGTTATGCGTTATGCGTTATGCGTTATGCGTTATGCGTTTTGCGTTATGGGTTATGCGTTATGCGTTATGCGTTATGCGTTATGCGTTATGCGTTATGCGTTATGCGTTATGCGTTATGCGTTTTGCGTTATGGGTTATGCGTTATGCGTTATGCGTTATGCGTTATGCGTTATGCGTTATGCGTTATGCGTTATGCGTTATGCGTTATGCGTTATGCGTTATGCGTTATGCGTTATGCGTTATGCGTTATGCGTTATGCGTTATGCGTTATGAGTTATGCGTTATGCAGTAGGCGTTATGCGTTATACGTGATCCGTTATGCGTTGGGCGATATGCGTTATGCGTTATGCGTTGTGCGTTTTACGTTTGCGTTATGCGATATGCGTTATGCGTTATGCGTTATGCCTTATGCGTTATGCGTTATGAGTTATGCGTTATACGGTATGCGTTATGCGTTATGCGTTATGCCTTATGCGTTATGCGTTATGAGTTATAGGTTATACGGTATGCGTTATGCGTTATGCGGTAACGGGTTATGCGTTATTCGTTATGCGTTATACGTTATGCGTTATGGGTTATGCGTTATGCGTTATGCGTTATGCGTTATGCGTTATGCGTTATGCATTTTGCGTTATGTGTTATGCGTTATGCGTTATGCGTTATGCGTTATGAGTTATGAGTTATGAGTTATACGTTATGCGTTAAGCGTTATGCGTTATGCTTTATGCGTTATGCGTGATCCGTTATGCGTTAGGCGTTATGCTTTTTGCGGTATTCGTTATGCGTTGTGCATTATGCGTTATGCGTTATGCGTTATGCGTTATGAATTATGCGTTCTGCGTTATGCGTTATGCGTTATGCGTCATGCGTTATGCGTTATGAGTTATGCGTTATGCAGTAGGCGTTATGCGTTATGCTTTATGCGTTATGCGTTATGCGTTATGCCTTATGCGTTATGCGTTATGAGTTATGCGTTATGCAGTAGGCGTTATGCGTTATACGTGATCCGTTATGCGTTGGGCGATATGCGTTATACGTTATGCGTTATGCTTTATGCGTTATGCGTTATGCGTTATGAGTTATGCGTTATCCGTTATGCGTTATGCGTTGTGCGTTTTACGTTTGCGTTATGCGATATGCGTTATGCGTTATGCGTTATGAGTTATGCGTTATACGGTATGCGTTATGCGTTATGCGTTATGCGTTATGCGTTATGCGTTATGCGTTATGCGTTATGCGTTATGCGTTATGCGTTATGCGTTATGCGTTATGCGTTATGCGTTATGCGTTATGAATTATGCGTTATGCGTTATGCCTTATGCGGTATGCGTTATGAGTTATGCGTTATACGGTATGCGTTATGCGTTATGCGTTATGCGTTATGCTTTATGCGTTATGCGTTATGCGTTATGCGTTATGCGTTATGCGTTATGCGTTATGCGTTATGCGTTATCCGTTATGCGTTATGCGGTATTCGTTATGCGTTGTACATTATGCGTCATGCGTTATGCGTTATGCGTTATGCGTTATGCGTTATGCGTTATGCTTTATGCGTTATGCGTTATGCGTTATGCGTTATGCGTTATGCGTTATGCGTTATCCGTTATGCGTTATGCGGTATTCGTTATGCGTTGTACATTATGCGTCATGCGTTATGCGTTATGCGTTATGCGTTATGCGTTATGCGTTATGCGTTATGCGTTATGCGTTATGCGTTATGAGTTATGCGTTATGCAGTAGGCGTTATGCGTTATACGTGATCCGTTATGCGTTAGGCGATATGCGTTATGCGTTATGCGTTATGCGTTATGCGTTATGCGTTATGCGTTATGCGTTTTGCGTTATGGGTTATGCGTTATGCGTTATGCGTTATGCGTTATGCGTTATGCGTTATGCGTTATGCGTTATGCGTTATGCGTTATGCGTTATGCGTTATGCGTTATGCGTTATGCGTTATGCGTTATGCGTTATGCGTTATGCGTTATGCGTTATGAGTTATGCGTTATGCAGTAGGCGTTATGCGTTATACGTGATCCGTTATGCGTTGGGCGATATGCGTTATGCGTTATGCGTTGTGCGTTTTACGTTTGCGTTATGCGATATGCGTTATGCGTTATGCGTTATGCCTTATGCGTTATGCGTTATGAGTTATGCGTTATACGGTATGCGTTATGCGTTATGCGGTAACGGGTTATGCGTTATTCGTTATGCGTTATACGTTATGCGTTATGGGTTATGCGTTATGCGTTATGCGTTATGCGTTATGCGTTATGCGTTATGCGTTATGCGTTATGCATTTTGCGTTATGTGTTATGCGTTATGCGTTATGCGTTATGCGTTATGAGTTATGAGTTATACGTTATGCGTTAAGCGTTATGCGTTATGCTTTATGCGTTATGCGTGATCCGTTATGCGTTAGGCGTTATGCTTTTTGCGGTATTCCTTTTTGCGTTGTGCATTATGCGTTATGCGTTATGCGTTATGCGTTATGAATTATGCGTTCTGCGTTATGCGTTATGCGTTATGCGTTATGCGTCATGCGTTATGCGTTATGAGTTATGCGTTATGCAGTAGGCGTTATGCGTTATGCTTTATGCGTTATGCGTTATGCGTTATGCGTTATGCGTTATGCGTTATGCGTTATGCGTTATGCGTTATGCGTTATGCGTTATGCGTTATGCGTTATGCGTTATGCTTTATGCGTTATGCGTTATGCGTTATGCGTTATGCGTTATGCGTTATGCGTTATGCGTTATGCGTTATGGGTTATACGTTATGCGTTATGCGTTATGCGTTATGCGTTATGCGTTATGCGTTATGCGTTATGCGTTATGCGTTATGCGTTATGCGTTATGCGTTATGCGTTATGCGTTATGCGTTATGCGTTATGCGTTATGCGTTATGCGTTATGCGTTATGCGTTATGCGTTATGCGTTATGCGTTATGCGTTATGCGTTATGCGTTATGCGTTATGCGTTATGCGTTATGCGTTATGAGTTATGCGTTATGCAGTAGGCGTTATGGGTTATACGTGATCCGTTATGCGTTGGGCGATATGCGTTATGCGTTATGCGTTATGCTTTATGCGTTATGCGTTATGCGTTATGAGTTATGCGTTATCCGTTATGCGTTATGCGTTGTGCGTTTTACGTTTGCGTTATGCGATATGCGTTATGCGTTATGCGTTATGCCTTATGCGTTATGCGTTATGAGTTATGCGTTATACGGTATGCGTTATGCGTTATGCGGTAAGGGGTTATGCGTTATGCGTTATGCGTTATGCTTTATGCGTTATGCGTTATGCGTTATGAGTTATGCGTTATCCGTTATGCGTTATGCGTTATGCGTTATGCGTTTTGCGTTATGGGTTATGCGTTATGCGTTATGCGTTATGCGTTATGCGTTATGCGTTATGCGTTATGCGTTATGCGTTATGCGTTATGCGTTATGCGTTATGCGTTATGCGTTATGCGTTATGCGTTATGCGTTATGCGTTATGCGTTATGAGTTATGCGTTATGCAGTAGGCGTTATGCGTTATACGTGATCCGTTATGCGTTGGGCGATATGCGTTATGCGTTATGCGTTGTGCGTTTTACGTTTGCGTTATGCGATATGCGTTATGCGTTATGCGTTATGCCTTATGCGTTATGCGTTATGAGTTATGCGTTATACGGTATGCGTTATGCGTTATGCGGTAACGGGTTATGCGT
The DNA here is from genome assembly GCA_916610235.2 of Lasioglossum morio. Classification (NCBI taxonomy): domain Eukaryota; kingdom Metazoa; phylum Arthropoda; class Insecta; order Hymenoptera; family Halictidae; genus Lasioglossum; species Lasioglossum morio. The sequence goes on along the minus strand of CAKAJA020000151.1, from coordinate 1,022,285 downwards.
TATTCGTTATGCGTTATACGTTATGCGTTATGGGTTATGCGTTATGCGTTATGCGTTATGCGTTATGCGTTATGCGTTATGCGTTATGCGTTATGCGTTATGCATTTTGCGTTATGTGTTATGCGTTATGCGTTATGCGTTATGCGTTATGAGTTATGAGTTATACGTTATGCGTTAAGCGTTATGCGTTATGCTTTATGCGTTATGCGTGATCCGTTATGCGTTAGGCGTTATGCTTTTTGCGGTATTCGTTATGCGTTGTGCATTATGCGTTATGCGTTATGCGTTATGCGTTATGAATTATGCGTTCTGCGTTATGCGTTATGCGTTATGCGTTATGCGTCATGCGTTATGCGTTATGAGTTATGCGTTATGCAGTAGGCGTTATGCGTTATGCTTTATGCGTTATGCGTTATGCGTTATGCGTTATGCGTTATGCGTTATGCGTTATGCGTTATGCGTTATGCGTTATGCGTTATGCGTTATGCGTTATGCGTTATGCTTTATGCGTTATGCGTTATGCGTTATGCGTTATGCGTTATGCGTTATGCGTTATGCGTTATGCGTTATGGGTTATACGTTATGCGTTATGCGTTATGCGTTATGCGTTATGCGTTATGCGTTATGCGTTATGCGTTATGCGTTATGCGTTATGCGTTATGCGTTATGCGTTATGCGTTATGCGTTATGCGTTATGCGTTATGCGTTATGCGTTATGCGTTATGCGTTATGCGTTATGCGTTATGCGTTATGCGTTATGCGTTATGCGTTATGCGTTATGCGTTATGCGTTATGCGTTATGCGTTATGCGTTATGCGTTATGCGTTATGAGTTATGCGTTATGCAGTAGGCGTTATGCGTTATACGTGATCCGTTATGCGTTGGGCGATATGCGTTATGCGTTATGCGTTATGCTTTATGCGTTATGCGTTATGCGTTATGAGTTATGCGTTATCCGTTATGCGTTATGCGTTATGCGTTTTACGTTTGCGTTATGCGATATGCGTTATGCGTTATGCGTTATGCCTTATGCGTTATGCGTTATGAGTTATGCGTTATACGGTATGCGTTATGCGTTATGCGGTAAGGGGTTATGCGTTATGCGTTATGCGTTATACGTTATGCGTTATGGGTTATGCGTTATGCGTTATGCGTTATGCGTTATGCGTTATGCGTTATGCGTTATGCGTTATGCGTTATGTGTTATGCGTTATGCGTTATGCGTTATGCGTTATGCGTTATGAGTTATGAGTTATACGTTATGCGTTAAGCGTTATGCGTTATGCTTTATGCGTTATGCGTGATCCGTTATGCGTTAGGCGTTATGCTTTTTGCGGTATTCGTTATGCGTTGTGCATTATGCGTTATGCGTTATGCGTTATGCGTTATGAATTATGCGTTCTGCGTTATGCGTTATGCGTTATGCGTTATGCGTCATGCGTTATGCGTTATGAGTTATGCGTTATGCAGTAGGCGTTATGCGTTATGCTTTATGCGTTATGCGTTATGCGTTATGCGTTATGAGTTATGCGTTATACGGTATGCGTTATGCGTTATGCGTTATGCGTTATGCGTTATGCGTTATGCGTTATGCGTTATGCTTTATGCGTTATGCATTATACGTTATGCGTTATGCGTTATGCGTGATGCGTTATGCTTTATGCGTTATGCGTGATGCGTTATGCTTTATACGTTATGCGTTATGCGTATGCGTTATGCGTTATGCGTTATGCGTTATGCGTTATGCGTTATGCGTTATGCTTTATGCGTTATGCCATATGCGTTATGCGTTATGCGTTATGCGATATGCGTTATGCGTTATGCGTTATGCGTTATGCGTTATGCGTTATGCGTTATGCGTTATGCGTTATGCGTTATGCGTTATGCGTTATGCGTTATGCGTTATGCGTTATGCGTTATGCGTTATGAGTTATGCGTTATGCGTTATGCGTTATGCGTTATGCGTTATGCGTTATGCGTTATGCGTTATGCGTTATGCGTTATGCGTTATGCGTTATGCGTTATGCGTTATGCGTTATGCGTTATGCGTTATGCGTTATGCGTTATGCGTTATGCGTTATGCGTTATGAGTTATGAGTTATACGTTATGCCATATGCATTATGCGTTATGCGTTATGCGTTATGCGTTATTCGTTATGCGTTATGCGTTATGCGTTATGCGTTATGGTTTATGCGTTATGCGTTATGCGTTATGCGTTATGCATAATGCGGTATACGTTATGTATTATGCGTTATGCCATATGCGTTAAGCGTTAAAAGTTATGCGTTATGCTTTATGCGTTATGCATTATGCGTTATGCGTTATGCGTGATCCGTTATTCGTTAGGCGTTATGCGATTTGTGGTATTCGTTATGCGTTGTGCATTATGCGTTATGCGTTATGCGTTATGAGTTATGAGTTATGAGTTATACGTTATGCGTTAAGCGTTATGCGTTATGCTTTATGCGTTATGCGTGATCCGTTATGCGTTAGGCGTTATGCTTTTTGCGGTATTCGTTATCCGTTGTGCATTATGCGTTATGCGTTATGCGTTATGAATTATGCGTTCTGCGTTATGCGTTATGCGCTATGCGTTATGCGTTATGCGTGATCCGTTATGCGTTAGGCGTTATGCGATTTGCGGTATTCGTTATGCGTTATGCGTTGTGAGTTATGCGTTATGCATTATGCGTTATGCGTTATGAGTTATGCGTTATGCGTTATGCGTTATGCGTTATGCGTTATGCGTTATGCGTTATGCGTTATGCGTTATGCGTTATTCGTTATGGGTTATGCGTTATGCGTTATGCGTTATGCGTTATGCGTTATGCGTTATGCGTTATGCGTTATGCGTTATGCGTTATGCGTTATGCGTTATGCGTTATGCGTTATGCGTTATGCGTTATGCGTTATGCGTTATGCGTTATGCGTTATGCGTTATGCGTTATGCGTTATGCGTTATGCGTTATGCGTTATGCGTTATGCGTTATGCGTTATGCGTTATGCGTTATGCGTTATGCGTTATGCGTTATGCGTTATGCGTTATGCGTTATGCGTTATGCGTTATGCGTTATGCGTTATGCGTTATGCGTTATGCGTTATGCGTTATGCGTTATGCGTTATGCGTTATGCGTTATGCGTCATGCGTTATGCGTTATGAGTTATGCGTTATGCAGTAGGCGTTATGCGTTATGCTTTATGCGTTATGCGTTATGCGTTATGCCTTATGCGTTATGCGTTATGAGTTATGCGTTATACGGTATGCGTCATGCGTTATGCGTTATGCGTTATGCGTTATGCGTTATGCGTTATGCGTTATGCGTTATGCGTTATGCGTTATGCGTTATACGTGATCCGTTATGCGTTGGGCGATATGCGTTATGCGTTATGCGTTGTGCGTTTTACGTTTGCGTTATGCGATATGCGTTATGCGTTATGCGTTATGCCTTATGCGTTATGCGTTATGAGTTATGCGTTATACGGTATGCGTTATGCGTTATGCGGTAACGGGTTATGCGTTATTCGTTATGCGTTATACGTTATGCGTTATGGGTTATGCGTTATGCGTTATGCGTTATGCGTTATGCGTTATGCGTTATGCGTTATGCGTTATGCGTTATGCATTTTGCGTTATGTGTTATGCGTTATGCGTTATGCGTTATGCGTTATGAGTTATGAGTTATACGTTATGCGTTAAGCGTTATGCGTTATGCTTTATGCGTTATGCGTGATCCGTTATGCGTTAGGCGTTATGCTTTTTGCGGTATTCGTTATGCGTTGTGCATTATGCGTTATGCGTTATGCGTTATGCGTTATGAATTATGCGTTCTGCGTTATGCGTTATGCGTTATGCGTTATGCGTCATGCGTTATGCGTTATGAGTTATGCGTTATGCAGTAGGCGTTATGCGTTATGCTTTATGCGTTATGCGTTATGCGTTATGCGTTATGCGTTATGCGTTATGCGTTATGCGTTATGCGTTATGCGTTATGCGTTATGCGTTATGCGTTATGCGTTATGCGTTATGCGTTATGCGTTATGCGTTATGCGTTATGCGTTATGCGTTATGAGTTATGCGTTATGCAGTAGGCGTTATGCGTTATACGTGATCCGTTATGCGTTGGGCGATATGCGTTATGCGTTATGCGTTATGCTTTATGCGTTATGCGTTATGCGTTATGAGTTATGCGTTATCCGTTATGCGTTATGCGTTGTGCGTTTTACGTTTGCGTTATGCGATATGCGTTATGCGTTATGCGTTATGCCTTATGCGTTATGCGTTATGAGTTATGCGTTATACGGTATGCGTTATGCGTTATGCGGTAAGGGGTTATGCGTTATGCGTTATGCGTTATACGTTATGCGTTATGGGTTATGCGTTATGCGTTATGCGTTATGCGTTATGCGTTATGCGTTATGCGTTATGCATTTTGCGTTATGTGTTATGCGTTATGCGTTATGCGTTATGCGTTATGCGTTATGAGTTATGAGTTATACGTTATGCGTTAAGCGTTATGCGTTATGCTTTATGCGTTATGCGTGATCCGTTATGCGTTAGGCGTTATGCTTTTTGCGGTATTCGTTATGCGTTGTGCATTATGCGTTATGCGTTATGCGTTATGCGTTATGAATTATGCGTTCTGCGTTATGCGTTATGCGTTATGCGTTATGCGTCATGCGTTATGCGTTATGAGTTATGCGTTATGCAGTAGGCGTTATGCGTTATGCTTTATGCGTTATGCGTTATGCGTTATGCGTTATGAGTTATGCGTTATACGGTATGCGTTATGCGTTATGCGTTATGCGTTATGCGTTATGCGTTATGCGTTATGCGTTATGCTTTATGCGTTATGCATTATACGTTATGCGTTATGCGTTATGCGTGATGCGTTATGCTTTATGCGTTATGCGTGATGCGTTATGCGTTATACGTTATGCGTTATGCGTATGCGTTATGCGTTATGCGTTATGCGTTATGCGTTATGCGTTATGCGTTATGCTTTATGCGTTATGCCATATGCGTTATGCGTTATGCGTTATGCGATATGCGTTATGCGTTATGCGTTATGCGTTATGCGTTATGCGTTATGCGTTATGCGTTATGCGTTATGCGTTATGCGTTATGCGTTATGCGTTATGCGTTATGCGTTATGCGTTATGCGTTATGAGTTATGCGTTATGCGTTATGCGTTATGCGTTATGCGTTATGCGTTATGCGTTATGCGTTATGCGTTATGCGTTATGCGTTATGCGTTATGCGTTATGCGTTATGCGTTATGCGTTATGCGTTATGCGTTATGCGTTATGCGTTATGCGTTATGCGTTATGAGTTATGAGTTATACGTTATGCGATATGCATTATGCGTTATGCGTTATGCGTTATGAGTTATGCGTTATCCGTTATGCGTTATGCGTTATGCGTTATGCGTTATGCGTTATGCGTTATGCGTTATGCGTTATGCATAATGCGGTATACGTTATGTATTATGCGTTATGCCATATGCGTTAAGCGTTAAAAGTTATGCGTTATGCTTTATGCGTTATGCATTATGCGTTATGCGTTATGCGTGATCCGTTATTCGTTAGGCGTTATGCGATTTGTGGTATTCGTTATGCGTTGTGCATTATGCGTTATGCGTTATGCGTTATGAGTTATGAGTTATGAGTTATACGTTATGCGTTAAGCGTTATGCGTTATGCTTTATGCGTTATGCGTGATCCGTTATGCGTTAGGCGTTATGCTTTTTGCGGTATTCGTTATCCGTTGTGCATTATGCGTTATGCGTTATGCGTTATGAATTATGCGTTCTGCGTTATGCGTTATGCGCTATGCGTTATGCGTTATGCGTGATCCGTTATGCGTTAGGCGTTATGCGATTTGCGGTATTCGTTATGCGTTATGCGTTGTGAGTTATGCGTTATGCATTATGCGTTATGCGTTATGAGTTATGCGTTATGCGTTATGCGTTATGCGTTATGCGTTATGCGTTATGCGTTATGCGTTATGCGTTATGCGTTATTCGTTATGGGTTATGCGTTATGCGTTATGCGTTATGCGTTATGCGTTATGCGTTATGCGTTATGCGTTATGCGTTATGCGTTATGCGTTATGCGTTATGCGTTATGCGTTATGCGTTATGCGTTATGCGTTATGCGTTATGCGTTATGCGTTATGCGTTATGCGTTATGCGTTATGCGTTATGCGTTATGCGTTATGCGTTATGCGTTATGCGTTATGCGTTATGCGTTATGCGTTATGCGTTATGCGTTATGCGTTATGCGTTATGCGTTATGCGTTATGCGTTATGCGTTATGCGTTATGCGTTATGCGTTATGCGTTATGCGTTATGCGTTATGCGTTATGCGTTATGCGTTATGCGTTATGCGTCATGCGTTATGCGTTATGAGTTATGCGTTATGCAGTAGGCGTTATGCGTTATGCTTTATGCGTTATGCGTTATGCGTTATGCCTTATGCGTTATGCGTTATGAGTTATGCGTTATACGGTATGCGTCATGCGTTATGCGTTATGCGTTATGCGTTATGCGTTATGCGTTATGCGTTATGCGTTATGCGTTATGCGTTATGCGTTATGCGTTATACGTGATCCGTTATGCGTTGGGCGATATGCGTTATGCGTTATGCGTTGTGCGTTTTACGTTTGCGTTATGCGATATGCGTTATGCGTTATGCGTTATGCCTTATGCGTTATGCGTTATGAGTTATGCGTTATACGGTATGCGTTATGCGTTATGCGGTAACGGGTTATGCGTTATTCGTTATGCGTTATACGTTATGCGTTATGGGTTATGCGTTATGCGTTATGCGTTATGCGTTATGCGTTATGCGTTATGCGTTATGCGTTATGCGTTATGCATTTTGCGTTATGTGTTATGCGTTATGCGTTATGCGTTATGCGTTATGAGTTATGAGTTATACGTTATGCGTTAAGCGTTATGCGTTATGCTTTATGCGTTATGCGTGATCCGTTATGCGTTAGGCGTTATGCTTTTTGCGGTATTCGTTATGCGTTGTGCATTATGCGTTATGCGTTATGCGTTATGCGTTATGAATTATGCGTTCTGCGTTATGCGTCATGCGTTATGCGTTATGAGTTATGCGTTATGCAGTAGGCGTTATGCGTTATGCTTTATGCGTTATGCGTTATGCGTTATGCGTTATGCGTTATGCGTTATGCGTTATGCGTTATGCGTTATGCGTTATGCGTTATGCGTTATGCGTTATGCGTTATGCGTTATGCGTTATGCGTTATGCGTTATGCTTTATGCGTTATGCGTTATGCGTTATGCGTTATGCGTTATGCGTTATGCGTTATGCGTTATGGGTTATACGTTATGCGTTATGCGTTATGCGTTATGCGTTATGCGTTATGCGTTATGCGTTATGCGTTATGCGTTATGCGTTATGCGTTATGCGTTATGCGTTATGCGTTATGCGTTATGCGTTATGCGTTATGCGTTATGCGTTATGCGTTATGCGTTATGCGTTATGCGTTATGCGTTATGCGTTATGCGTTATGAGTTATGCGTTATGCAGTAGGCGTTATGCGTTATACGTGATCCGTTATGCGTTGGGCGATATGCGTTATGCGTTATGCGTTATGCTTTATGCGTTATGCGTTATGCGTTATGAGTTATGCGTTATCCGTTATGCGTTATGCGTTGTGCGTTTTACGTTTGCGTTATGCGATATGCGTTATGCGTTATGCGTTATGCGTTATGCGTTATGCGTTATGAGTTATGCGTTATACGGTATGCGTTATGCGTTATGCGGTAAGGGGTTATGCGTTATGCGTTATGCGTTATACGTTATGCGTTATGGGTTATGCGTTATGCGTTATGCGTTATGCGTTATGCGTTATGCGTTATGCGTTATGCATTTTGCGTTATGTATTATGCGTTATGCGTTATGCGTTATGCGTTATGCGTTATGAGTTATGAGTTATACGTTATGCGTTAAGCGTTATGCGTTATGCTTTATGCGTTATGCGTGATCCGTTATGCGTTAGGCGTTATGCTTTTTGCGGTATTCGTTATGCGTTGTGCATTATGCGTTATGCGTTATGCGTTATGCGTTATGAATTATGCGTTCTGCGTTATGCGTTATGCGTTATGCGTCATGCGTTATGCGTTATGAGTTATGCGTTATGCAGTAGGCGTTATGCGTTATGCTTTATGCGTTATGCGTTATGCGTTATGCGTTATGAGTTATGCGTTATACGGTATGCGTTATGCGTTATGCGTTATGCGTTATGCGTTATGCGTTATGCGTTATGCGTTATGCGTTATGCTTTATGCGTTATGCATTATACGTTATGCGTTATGCGTTATGCGTGATGCGTTATGCTTTATGCGTTAAGCGTGATGCGTTATGCTTTATACGTTATGCGTTATGCGTATGCGTTATGCGTTATGCGTTATGCGTTATGCGTTATGCGTTATGCGTTATGCTTTATGCGTTATGCCATATGCGTTATGCGTTATGCGTTATGCGATATGCGTTATGCGTTATGCGTTATGCGTTATGCGTTATGCGTTATGCGTTATGCGTTATGCGTTATGCGTTATGCGTTATGCGTTATGCGTTATGCGTTATGCGTTATGCGTTATGCGTTATGCGTTATGCGTTATGCGTTATGCGTTATGCGTTATGCGTTATGCGTTATGCGTTATGCGTTATGCGTATGCGTTATGCGTTATGCGTTATGCGTTATGCGTTATGCGTTATGCGTTATGCGTTATGAGTTATGAGTTATACGTTATGCCATATGCATTATGCGTTATGCGTTATGCGTTATGCGTTATGCATTATCCGTTATGCGTTATGCGTTATGCGTTATGGTTTATGCGTTATGCGTTATGCGTTATGCGTTATGCATAATGCGGTATACGTTATGTATTATGCGTTATGCCATATGCGTTAAGCGTTAAAAGTTATGCGTTATGCTTTATGCGTTATGCATTATGCGTTATGCGTTATGCGTGATCCGTTATTCGTTAGGCGTTATGCGATTTGTGGTATTCGTTATGCGTTGTGCATTATGCGTTATGCGTTATGCGTTATGCGTTATGCATTGTGCATTATGCGTTATGCGTTATGCGTTATGCGTTATGCGTTATGCAGTATGCGTTATGCGTTATGCGTGATCCGTTATGCGTTAGGCGTTATGAGTTTCCGGTATTCGTTATGCGTTGTGCATTATACGTTATGCATTTTGCGTTATGTGTTATGCGTTATGCGTTATGCGTTATGAGTTATGAGTTATGAGTTATACGTTATGCGTTAAGCGTTATGCGTTATGCTTTATGCGTTATGCGTGATCCGTTATGCGTTAGGCGTTATGCTTTTTGCGGTATTCGTTATCCGTTGTGCATTATGCGTTATGCGTTATGCGTTATGAATTATGCGTTCTGCGTTATGCGTTATGCGCTATGCGTTATGCGTTATGCGTGATCCGTTATGCGTTAGGCGTTATGCGATTTGCGGTATTCGTTATGCGTTATGCGTTGTGAGTTATGCGTTATGCATTATGCGTTATGCGTTATGAGTTATGCGTTATGCGTTATGCGTTATGCGTTATGCGTTATGCGTTATGCGTTATGCGTTATGCGTTATGCGTTATTCGTTATGGGTTATGCGTTATGCGTTATGCGTTATGCGTTATGCGTTATGCGTTATGCGTTATGCGTTATGCGTTATGCGTTATGCGTTATGCGTTATGCGTTATGCGTTATGCGTTATGCGTTATGCGTTATGCGTTATGCGTTATGCGTTATGCGTTATGCGTTATGCGTTATGCGTTATGCGTTATGCGTTATGCGTTATGCGTTATGCGTTATGCGTTATGCGTTATGCGTTATGCGTTATGCGTTATGCGTTATGCGTTATGCGTTATGCGTTATGCGTTATGCGTTATGCGTTATGCGTTATGCGTTATGCGTTATGCGTTATGCGTTATGCGTTATGCGTCATGCGTTATGCGTTATGAGTTATGCGTTATGCAGTAGGCGTTATGCGTTATGCTTTATGCGTTATGCGTTATGCGTTATGCCTTATGCGTTATGCGTTATGCGTTATGCGTTATGCGTTATGCGTTATGCGTTATGCGTTATGCGTTATGCGTTATGCTTTATGCGTTAAGCGTTATGCGTTAAGCGTTATGCGTTATGCTTTATGCGTTATGCGTGATCCGTTATGCGTTAGGCGTTATGCTTTTTGCGGTATTCGTTATGCGTTGTGCATTATGCGTTATGCGTTATGCGTTATGCGTTATGAATTATGCGTTCTGCGTTATGCGTTATGCGTTATGCGTTATGCGTCATGCGTTATGCGTTATGAGTTATGCGTTATGCAGTAGGCGTTATGCGTTATGCTTTATGCGTTATGCGTTATGCGTTATGCGTTATGAGTTATGCGTTATACGGTATGCGTTATGCGTTATGCGTTATGCGTTATGCGTTATGCGTTATGCGTTATGCGTTATGCGTTATGCTTTATGCGTTATGCATTATACGTTATGCGTTATGCGTTATGCGTGATGCGTTATGCTTTATGCGTTATGCGTGATGCGTTATGCTTTATACGTTATGCGTTATGCGTATGCGTTATGCGTTATGCGTTATGCGTTATGCGTTATGCGTTATGCGTTATGCTTTATGCGTTATGCCATATGCGTTATGCCATATGCGTTATGCGTTATGCGTTATGCGATATGCGTTATGCGTTATGCGTTATGCGTTATGCGTTATGCGTTATGCGTTATGCGTTATGCGTTATGCGTTATGCGTTATGCGTTATGCGTTATGCGTTATGCGTTATGCGTTATGCGTTATGCGTTATGCGTTATGCGTTATGCGTTATGCGTTATGCGTTATGCGTTATGCGTTATGCGTTATGCGTTATGCGTTATGCGTTATGCGTTATGCGTTATGAGTTATGAGTTATACGTTATGCCATATGCATTATGCGTTATGCGTTATGCGTTATGCGTTATGCATTATCCGTTATGCGTTATGCGTTATGCGTTATGGTTTATGCGTTATGCGTTATGCGTTATGCGTTATGCATAATGCGGTATACGTTATGTATTATGCGTTATGCCATATGCGTTAAGCGTTAAAAGTTATGCGTTATGCTTTATGCGTTATGCATTATGCGTTATGCGTTATGCGTTATGCGTTATGCGTCATGCGTTATGCGTTATGAGTTATGCGTTATGCAGTAGGCGTTATGCGTTATGCTTTATGCGTTATGCGTTATGCGTTATGCGTTATGAGTTATGCGTTATACGGTATGCGTTATGCGTTATGCGTTATGCGTTATGCGTTATGCGTTATGCGTTATGCGTTATGCTTTATGCGTTATGCATTATACGTTATGCGTTATGCGTTATGCGTTATGCGTTATGCGTTATGCGTTATGCGTTACGCGTTATGCGTTATGCGTTATGCGTTATGCGTTATGCGTTATGCGTCATGCGTTATGCGTTATGAGTTATGCGTTATGCAGTAGGCGTTATGCGTTATGCTTTATGCGTTATGCGTTATGCGTTATGCCTTCTGCGTTATGCGTTATGAGTTATGCGTTATACGGTATGCGTTATGCGTTATGCGTTATGCGTTATGCGTTATGCTTTATGCGTTATGCGTTATGCGTTATGGGTGATCCGTTATGGGTGATCCGTTATGCGTTACGCGTTATGGGTTATGGGTTATGCGTTATGCGTTATGCGTTATGAGTTATGCGTTATGCGTTATGCGTTATGCGTTATGCGTTATGCTTTATGCGTTATGCATTATACGTTATGCGTTATGCGTTATGCGTGATGCGTTATGCTTTATGCGTTATGCGTGATGCGTTATGCTTTATACGTTATGCGTTATGCGTTTTGCGTTATGCGTTATGCGTTATGCGTTATGCGTTATGCGTTATGCGTTATGCGTTATGCGTTATGCGTTATGCGTTATGCTTTATGCGTTATGCCATATGCGTTATGCGTTATGCGTTATGCGTTATGCGTTATGCGTTATCCGTTATGCGTTATGCGTTATGCGTTATGGTTTATGCGTTATGCGTTATGCGTTATGCGATATGCGTTATGCGTTATGCGTTATGCTTTATGCGTTATGCCATATGCGTTATGCGTTATGCGTTATGCGTTATGCGTTATGCGATATGCGTTATGCGTTATGCGTCATGCGTTATGCGTTATGAGTTATGCGTTATGCAGTAGGCGTTATGCGTTATGCTTTATGCGTTATGCGTTATGCGTTATGCCTTATGCTTATGCGTTATGAGTTCTGCGTTATGCGTTATGCGTTATGCGTTATGCGTTATGCGTTATGCGTTATGCGTTATGCGTTATGCGTTACGCGTTATGCGTTATGCGTTATGCGTTATGCGTTATGCGTTATGCGTTATGCGTTATGCGTTATGCGTTATGCGTTATGCGTTATGCGTTATGCGTTATGCGTTATGCGTTATGCGTTATGCGTTATGCGTTATGCGTTATGCGTTATGCGTTATGCGTTATGCGTTATGCGTTATGCGTTATGCGTTATCCGTTATGCGTTATGCGGTATTCGTTATACGTTGTGCATTATGCGTCATGCGTTATGCGTTATGCGTTATGCGTTATGCGTTATGCGTTATGCGTTATGCGTTATGCGTTATGCGTTATGCGTTATGCGTTATGAGTTATGCGTTATGCAGTAGGCGTTATGCGTTATACGTGATCCGTTATGCGTTAGGCGATATGCGTTATGCGTTATGCGTTATGCGTTATGCGGTATGCGTTATGCGTTATGCGTTATGCGTTATGCGTTATGCGTTATGCGTTATGCGTTATGCGTTATGCGTTATGCGTTATGCGTTATGCGTTATGCGTTATGCGTTATGCGTTATGCGTTATGCGTTATGCGTTATGCGTTATGCGTTATGCGTTATGCGTTATGCGTTATGCGTTATGCGTTATGCGTTATGCGTTATGCGTTATGCGTTATGCGTTATGCGTTATGCGTTATGCGTTATGCGTTATGCGTTATGCGTTATGAGTTATGCGTTATGCAGTAGGCGTTATGCGTTATACGTGATCCGTTATGCGTTGGGCGATATGCGTTATGCGTTATGCGTTATGCTTTATGCGTTATGCGTTATGCGTTATGAGTTATGCGTTATCCGTTATGCGTTATGCGTTGTGCGTTTTACGTTTGCGTTATGCGATATGCGTTATGCGTTATGCGTTTATGAGTTATGCGTTATACGGTATGCGTTATGCGTTATGCGTTATGCGTTATGCGTTATGCGTTATGCGTTATGCGTTATGCGTTATGCGTTATGCGTTATGCGTTATGAATTATGCGTTATGCGTTATGCCTTATGCGTTATGCGTTATGAGTTATGCGTTATACGATATGCGTTATGCGTTATGCGTTATGCGTTATGCTTTATGCGTTATGCGTTATGCGTTATGCGTTATGCGTTATGCGTTATGCGTTATGCGTTATGCGTTATGCGTTATGCGTTATCCGTTATGCGTTATGCGGTATTCGTTATGCGTTGTGCATTTTGCGTCATGCGTTATGCGTTATGCGTTATGCGTTATGCGTTATGCGTTATGCGTTATGAGTTATGCGTTATGCAGTAGGCGTTATGCGTTATACGTGATCCGTTATGCGTTAAGCGATATGCGTTATGCGTTATGCGTTATGCGTTATGCGTTATGCGTTATGCGTTATGCGTTATGCGTTATGGGTTATGCGTTATGCGTTATGCGTTATGCGTTATGCGTTATGCGTTATGCGTTATGCGTTATGCGTTATGCGTTATGCGTTATGCGTTATGCGTTATGCGTTATGCGTTATGCGTTATGCAGTAGGCGTTATGCGTTATACGTGATCCGTTATGCGTTGGGCGATATGCGTTATGCGTTATGCGTTATGCTTTATGCGTTATGCGTTATGCGTTATGAGTTATGCGTTATGCAGTAGGCGTTATGCGTTATACGTGATCCGTTATGCGTTAGGCGATATGCGTTATGCGTTATGCGTTATGCGTTATGCGGTATGCGTTATGCGTTATGCGTTATGCGTTATGCGTTATGCGTTATGCGTTATGCGTTATGCGTTATGCGTTATGCGTTATGCGTTATGCGTTATGCGTTATGCGTTATGCGTTATGCGTTATGCGTTATGCGTTATGCGTTATGCGTTATGCGTTATGCGTTATGCGTTATGCGTTATGCGTTATGCGTTATGCGTTATGCGTTATGCGTTATGCGTTATGCGTTATGCGTTATGCGTTATGCGTTATGCGTTATGCGTTATGCGTTATGCGTTATGCGTTATGCGTTATGCGTTATGCGTTATGAGTTATGCGTTATGCACTAGGCGTTATGCGTTATACGTGATCCGTTATGCGTTGGGCGATATGCGTTATGCGTTATGCTTTATGCGTTATGCGTTATGCGTTATGAGTTATGCGTTATCCGTTATGCGTTATGCGTTGTGCGTTTTACGTTTGCGTTATGCGATATGCGTTATGCGTTATGCGTTTATGAGTTATGCGTTATACGGTATGCGTTATGCGTTATGCGTTATGCGTTATGCGTTATGCGTTATGCGTTATGCGTTATGCGTTATGCGTTATGCGTTATGCGTTATGCGTTATGCGTTATGAATTATGCGTTATGCGTTATGCCTTATGCGTTATGCGTTATGAGTTATGCGTTATACGATATGCGTTATGCGTTATGCGTTATGCGTTATGCTTTATGCGTTATGCGTTATGCGTTATGCGTTATGCGTTGTGCGTTATGCGTTATGCGTTATGCGTTATGCGTTATGCGTTATGCGTTATCCGTTATGCGTTATGCGGTATTCGTTATGCGTTGTGCATTTTGCGTCATGCGTTATGCGTTATGCGTTATGCGTTATGCGTTATGCGTTATGCGTTATGAGTTATGCGTTATGCAGTAGGCGTTATGCGTTATACGTGATCCGTTATGCGTTAAGCGATATGCGTTATGCGTTATGCGTTATGCGTTATGCGTTATGCGTTATGCGTTATGCGTTATGCGTTATGGGTTATGCGTTATGCGTTATGCGTTATGCGTTATGCGTTATGCGTTATGCGTTATGCGTTATGCGTTATGCGTTATGCGTTATGCGTTATGCGTTATGCGTTATGCGTTATGCGTTATGCGTTATGAGTTATGCGTTATGCAGTAGGCGTTATGCGTTATACGTGATCCGTTATGCGTTGGGCGATATGCGTTATGCGTTATGCGTTATGCTTTATGCGTTATGCGTTATGCGTTATGAGTTATGCGTTATCCGTTATGCGTTATGCGTTGTGCGTTTTACGTTTGCGTTATGCGATATGCGTTATGCGTTATGCGTTATGCCTTATGCGTTATGCGTTATGAGTTATGCGTTATACGGTATGCGTTATGCGTTATGCGGTAAGGGGTTATGCGTTATGCGTTATGCGTTATACGTTATGCGTTATGGGTTATGCGTTATGCGTTATGCGTTATGCGTTATGCGTTATGCGTTATGCGTTATGCATTTTGCGTTATGTGTTATGCGTTATGCGTTATGCGTTATTAGTTATGAGTTATACGTTATGCGTTAAGCGTTATGCGTTATGCTTTATGCGTTATGCGTGATCCGTTATGCGTTAGGCGTTATGCTTTTTGCGGTATTCGTTATGTGTTGTGCATTATGCGTTATGCGTTATGCGTTATGCGTTATGCGTTATGCGTTATGCGTTATGAGTTATGCGTTATGCAGTAGGCGTTATGCGTTATACGTGATCCGTTATGCGTTAGGCGATATGCGTTATGCGTTATGCGTTATGCGTTATGCGGTATGCGTTATGCGTTATGCGTTATGCGTTATGCGTTATGCGTTATGCGTTATGCGTTATGCGTTATGCGTTATGCGTTATGCGTTATGCGTTATGCGTTATGCGTTATGCGTTATGCGTATGCGTTATGCGTTATGCGTTATGCGTTATGAGTTATGCGTTATGCAGTAGGCGTTATGCGTTATACGTGATCCGTTATGCGTTGGGCGATATGCGTTATGCGTTATGCGTTATGCTTTATGCGTTATGCGGTATGCGTTATGAGTTATGCGTTATCCGTTATGCGTTATGCGTTGTGCGTTTTACGTTTGCGTTATGCGATATGCGTTATGCGTTATGCGTTTATGAGTTATGCGTTATACGATATGCGTTATGCGTTATGCGTTATGCGTTATGCTTTATGCGTTATGCGTTATGCGTTATGCGTTATGCGTTATGCGTTATGCGTTATGCGTTATGCGTTATGCGTTATGCGTTATGCGTTATCCGTTATGCGTTATGCGGTATTCGTTATGCGTTGTGCATTTTGCGTCATGCGTTATGCGTTATGCGTTATGCGTTATGCGTTGTGCGTTATGAGTTATGCGTTATGCAGTAGGCGTTATGCGTTATACGTGATCCGTTATGCGTTAAGCGATATGCGTTATGCGTTATGCGTTATGCGTTATGCGTTATGCGTTATGCGTTATGCGTTATGCGTTATGGGTTATGCGTTATGCGTTATGCGTTATGCGTTATGCGTTATGCGTTATGCGTTATGCGTTATGCGTTATGCGTTATGCGTTATGCGTTATGCGTTATGCGTTATGAGTTATGCGTTATGCAGTAGGCGTTATGCGTTATACGTGATCCGTTATGCGTTGGGCGATATGCGTTATGCGTTATGCGTTATGCTTTATGCGTTATGCGTTATGCGTTATGAGTTATGCGTTATCCGTTATGCGTTATGCGTTGTGCGTTTTACGTTTGCGTTATGCGATATGCGTTATGCGTTATGCGTTATGCCTTATGCGTTATGCGTTATGAGTTATGCGTTATACGGTATGCGTTATGCGTTATGCGGTAAGGGGTTATGCGTTATGCGTTATGCGTTATACGTTATGCGTTATGGGTTATGCGTTATGCTTTATGCGTTATGCGTTATGCGTTATGCGTTATGCGTTATGCGTTATGCATTTTGCGTTATGTGTTATGCGTTATGCGTTATGCGTTATGAGTTATGAGTTATACGTTATGCGTTAAGCGTTATGCGTTATGCTTTATGCGTTATGCGTGATCCGTTATGCGTTAGGCGTTATGCGATTTGCGCTATTCGTTATGCGTTATGCGTTATGAGTTATGCGTTATGCATTATGCGTTATGCGTTATGAGTTATGCTTTATGCAGTAGGCGTGATGCGTTATACGTGATCCGTTATGCGTTAGGCGATATGCGTTATGCGTTATGCGTTATGCGTTATGCGTTATGTGTTATGCGTTATGCGTTATGCGTTATGCGTTATGCGTTATGCGTTATGCGTTATGCGTTATGTGTTATGCGTTATGCGTTATGCGTTATGCGTTATGCGTTATGCAGTATGCGTTATGCGTTATGCGTGATCCGTTATGCGTTAGGCGTTATGCGATTTGCGCTATTCGTTATGCGTTATGCGTTATGAGTTATGCGTTATGCATTATGCGTTATGCGTTATGAGTTATGCTTTATGCAGTAGGCGTGATGCGTTATACGTGATCCGTTATGCGTTAGGCGATATGCGTTATGCGTTATGCGTTGTGCATTATGCGTTATGCGTTATGCGTTATGCGTTATGCATTGTGCATTATGCGTTATGCGTTATGCGTTATGCGTTATGCGTTATGCAGTATGCGTTATGCGTTATGCGTGATCCGTTATGCGTTAGGCGTTATGCGATTTGCGCTATTCGTTATGCGTTATGCGTTATGAGTTATGCGTTATGCATTATGCGTTATGCGTTATGAGTTATGCTTTATGCAGTAGGCGTGATGCGTTATACGTGATCCGTTATGCGTTAGGCGATATGCGTTATGCGTTATGCGTTATGCGTTATGCGTTATGTGTTATGCGTTATGCGTTATGCGTTATGCGTTATGCGTTATGCGTTATGCGTTATGCGTTATGCGTTATGCGTTATGCGTTATGCGTTATGCGTTATGCGTTATGCGTTATGCGTTATGCGTTATGCTTTATGCGTTATGCATTATGCGTTATGCGTTATGGGTGATCCGTTATGGGTGATCCGTTATGCGTTAGGCGTTATGGGTTATGGGTTATGCGTTATGCGTTATGCGTTATGCGTTATGAGTTATGCGTTATGCGTTATGCGTTATGCGTTATGCGTTATGCGTTATGCGTTATGCTTTATGCGTTATGAGTTATGCGTTATGCGTTATGCGTTATGCGTTATGCGTTATGCGTTATGCGTTATGCTTTATGCGTTATGCATTATACGTTATGCGTTATGCGTTATGCGTGATGCGTTATGCGTTATGCGTTATGCTTTATGCGTTATGCCATATGCGTTATGCGTTATGCGTTATGCGTTATGCGTTATGCGTTATGCGTTATGCGTTATCCGCTATGCGTTATGCGTTATGCGTTATGGTTTATGCGTTATGCGTTATGCGTTATGCGTTATGCGATATGCGTTATGCGTTATGCGTTATGCGTTATGAGTTATGCGTTATGCGTTATGCGTTATGCGTTATGCGTTATGCGTTATGCGTTATGCGTTATGCGTTATGCGTTATGCGTTATGCGTTATGCGTTATGCGTTATGCGTTATGCGTTATGCGTTATGCGTTATGCGTTATGCGTTATGCGTTATGCGTTATGCGTTATGCGTTATGCGTTATGCGTTATGCGTTATTCGTTATGGGTTATGCGTTATGCGTTATGCGTTATGCGTTATGCGTTATGCGTTATGCGTTATGCGTTATTCGTTATGGGTTATGCGTTATGCGTTATGCGTTATGCGTTATGCATTTTGCGTTATGTGTTATGCGTTATGCGTTATGCGTTATGAGTTATGAGTTATACGTTATGCGTTAAGCGTTATGCGTTATGCTTTATGCGTTATGCGTGATCCGTTATGCGTTAGGCGTTATGCTTTTTGCGGTATTCGTTATGCGTTGTGCATTATGCGTTATGCGTTATGCGTTATGCGTTATGAATTATGCGTTCTGTTTTATGCGTTATGAGTTATGCGTTATGCGTTATGCGTTATGCAGTATGCGTTATGCGTTATGCGTGATCCGTTATGCGTTAGGCGTTATGCGATTTGCGCTATTCGTTATGCGTTATGCGTTATGAGTTATGCGTTATGCATTATGCGTTATGCGTTATGAGTTATGCTTTATGCAGTAGGCGTGATGCGTTATACGTGATCCGTTATGCGTTAGGCGATATGCGTTATGCGTTATGCGTTATGCGTTATGCGTTATGTGTTATGCGTTATGCGTTATGCGTTATGCGTTATGCGTTATGCGTTATGCGTTATGCGTTATGTGTTATGCGCTATGCGTTATGCGTTATGCGTTATGCGTTATGCAGTATGCGTTATGCGTTATGCGTGATCCGTTATGCGTTAGGCGTTATGCGATTTGCGCTATTCGTTATGCGTTATGCGTTATGAGTTATGCGTTATGCATTATGCGTTATGCGTTATGAGTTATGCTTTATGCAGTAGGCGTGATGCGTTATACGTGATCCGTTATGCGTTAGGCGATATGCGTTAGGCGTTATGCGTTGTGCATTATGCGTTATGCGTTATGCGTTATGCGTTATGCATTGTGCATTATGCGTTATGCGTTATGCGTTATGCGTTATGCGTTATGCAGTATGCGTTATGCGTTATGCGTGATCCGTTATGCGTTAGGCGTTATGCGATTTGCGCTATTCGTTATGCGTTATGCGTTATGAGTTATGCGTTATGCATTATGCGTTATGCGTTATGAGTTATGCTTTATGCAGTAGGCGTGATGCGTTATACGTGATCCGTTATGCGTTAGGCGATATGCGTTATGCGTTATGCGTTATGCGTTATGCGTTATGTGTTATGCGTTATGCGTTATGCGTTATGCGTTATGCGTTATGCGTTATGCGTTATGCGTTATGCGTTATGCGTTATGCGTTATGCGTTATGCGTTATGCGTTATGCGTTATGCGTTATGCGTTATGCGTTATGCGTTATGCGTTATGCTTTATGCGTTATGCATTATGCGTTATGCGTTATGGGTGATCCGTTATGGGTGATCCGTTATGCGTTAGGCGTTATGGGTTATGGGTTATGCGTTATGCGTTATGCGTTATGCGTTATGAGTTATGCGTTATGCGTTATGCGTTATGCGTTATGCGTTATGCGTTATGCGTTATGCTTTATGCGTTATGAGTTATGCGTTATGCGTTATGCGTTATGCGTTATGCGTTATGCGTTATGCGTTATGCTTTATGCGTTATGCATTATACGTTATGCGTTATGCGTTATGCGTGATGCGTTATGCGTTATGCGTTATGCTTTATGCGTTATGCCATATGCGTTATGCGTTATGCGTTATGCGTTATGCGTTATGCGTTATGCGTTATGCGTTATCCGCTATGCGTTACGCGTTATGCGTTATGGTTTATGCGTTATGCGTTATGCGTTATGCGTTATGCGATATGCGTTATGCGTTATGCGTTATGCGTTATGAGTTATGCGTTATGCGTTATGCGTTATGCGTTATGCGTTATGCGTTATGCGTTATGCGTTATGCGTTATGCGTTATGCGTTATGCGTTATGCGTTATGCGTTATGCGTTATGCGTTATGCGTTATGCGTTATGCGTTATGCGTTATGCGTTATGCGTTATGCGTTATGCGTTATGCGTTATGCGTTATGCGTTATTCGTTATGGGTTATGCGTTATGCGTTATGCGTTATGCGTTATGCGTTATGCGTTATGCGTTATGCGTTATGCGTTATGCGTTATGCGTTATGCGTTATGCGTTATGCGTTACGCGTTATGCGTTATGCGTTACGCGTTATGCGTTATGCGTTACGCGTTACGCGTTATGCGTTACGCGTTACGCGTTACGCGTTACGCGATATGCGTTATGCGTTATGCGTTATGCGTTATGCGATATGCGTTATGCGTTATGCGTTATGCGTTATGAGTTATGCGTTATGCGTTATGCGTTATGCGTTATGCGTTATGCGTTATGCGTTATGCGTTATGCGTTATGCGTTATGCGTTATGCGTTATGCGTTATGCGTTATGCGTTATGCGTTATGCGTTATGCGTTATGCGTTATGCGTTATGCGTTATGCGTTATGCGTTATGCGTTATGCGTTATGCGTTATGCGTTATGCGTTATGCGTTATTCGTTATGGGTTATGCGTTATGCGTTATGCGTTATGCGTTATGCGTTATGCGTTATGCGTTATGCGTTATGCGTTATGCGTTATGCGTTATGCGTTATGCGTTATGCGTTATGCGTTATGCGTTATGCGTTATGCGTTATGCGTTATGCGTTACGCGTTATGCGTTATGCGTTACGCGTTACGCGTTACGCGTTACGCGATATGCGTTATGCGTTATGCGTTATGCGTTATGCGTTATGCGTTATGCGTTATGCGTTATGCGTTATGCGTTATGCGTTATGCGTTATGCGTTATGCGTTATGCGTTATGCGTTATGCGTTATGCGTTATGCGTTATGCGTTATGCGTTATGCGTTATGCGTTATGCGTTATGCGTTATGCGTTATGCGTTATGCGTTATGCGTTATGCGTTATGCGTTATGCGTTATGCGTTATGCGTTATGCGTTATGCGTTATGCGTTATGCGTTATGCGTTATGAGTTATGCGTTATGCAGTAGGCGTTATGCGTTATACGTGATCCGTTATGCGTTGGGCGATATGCGTTATGCGTTATGCGTTACGCGTTATGCATTATGCGTTATGCGTTATGCGATATGCGTTATGCGTTATGCGTTATGCGTTATGCGTTATGCGTTATGCGTTATGCGTTATGCGTTATGCGTTATGCGTTATGCGTTATGCGTTATACGTTAAGAGTTATGCGTTATGCAGTTGGCGTTATGCGTTATACGTGAACCGTTATGCGTTGGGCGATATGCGTTATGCGTTATGCGTTATGCGTTATGCATTATGCGTTATGCGTTACGCGATATGCGTTATGCGTTATGCGTTATGCGTTATGCGTTATGCGTTATGCGTTATGCGTTATGCGTTATGCGTTATGCGTTATGCGTTATGCGTTATGCGTTATGCGTTATGCGTTATGCGTTATGCGTTATGCGTTATGCGTTATGCGTTATGCGTTATGCGTTATGAGTTATGCGTTATACGGTATGCGTTGCGCATAATGCGTTATGCGTTATGCGTGATGCGGTATGCTTTATGCGTTATGCGTTATGCGTTATGCTTTATGCGTTATGCGTTATGCGTTATGCGTTATGCGTTATGCGTTATGCGTTATGCGTTATGCGTTATGCGTTATGCGTTATGCGTTATGCGTTATGCGTTATGCATTATGCGTTATGCGTTATGCGTTATGCGGTATTCGTTATGCGTTGTGCATTATGCGTCATGCGTTATGGGTTATGCGTTATGCGTTATTACAATATGCGTTATGCGTTATGCGATATGCGTTATGCGTTATGCGTTATGCGTTATGCGTTATCCGATATGCGTTATGCGTTATGCGTTATGGGTTATGCGTTATGCGTTATGCGTTATGCGTTATGCGTTATGCGTTATGCGTTATGCGTTATGCGTTATGCGTTATGCGTTATGCGTTATGCGTTATGCGTTATGCTTTATGAGTTATGCGTTATGCGTTATGTGTTATGCGTTATGCGTTATGCGTTATGCGTTATGCGTTATGCGTTATGCGTTATGCATTATGCGTTATGCGTTATGAGTTATGCGTTATGCAGTAGGCGTTATGCGTTATACGTGATCCGTTATGCGTTAGGCGATATGCGTTATGCGTTATGCGTTATGCGTTATGCGTTATGCGTTATGCGTTATGCGTTATTCGTTATGGGTTATGCGTTATGCGTTATGCGTTATGCGTTATGCGTTATGCGTTATGAGTTATGCGTTATGCGTTATGCGTTATGCGTTATGCCTTATGCGTTATGCGTTATGCGTTATGCGTTATGCGTTATGCGTTATGCATTATGCGTTATGCGTTATGCGTTATGCGTTATGCGTTATGCGTTATGCGTTCTGCGTTATGCGTTATGCGTTATGCGTTATGCGTTACGCGTTACGCGATATGCGTTATGCGTTATGCGTTATGCGTTATGCGTTATGCGTTATGCGTTATGCGTTATGCGTTATGCGTTATGCGTTATGCGTTATGCGTTATGCGTTATGCGTTATGCGTTATGCGTTATGCGTTATGCGTTATGCGTTATGCGTTATGCGTTATGCGTTGGGCGATATGCGTTATGCGTTATGCGTTACGCGTTATGCATTATGCGTTATGCGTTATGCGATATGCGTTATGCGTTATGCGTTATGCGTTATGCGTTATGCGTTATGCGTTATGCGTTATGCGTTATGCGTTATGCGTTATGCGTTATGCGTTATGCGTTATACGTTAAGAGTTATGCGTTATGCAGTTGGCGTTATGCGTTATACGTGAACCGTTATGCGTTGGGCGATATGCGTTATGCGTTATGCGTTATGCGTTATGCATTATGCGTTATGCGTTACGCGATATGCGTTATGCGTTATGCGTTATGCGTTATGCGTTATGCGTTATGCGTTATGCGTTATGCGTTATGCGTTATGCGTTATGCGTTATGCGTTATGCGTTATGCGTTATGCGTTATGCGTTATGCGTTATGCGTTATGCGTTATGCGTTATGCGTTATGCGTTATGCGTTATGAGTTATGCGTTATACGGTATGCGTTGCGCATAATGCGTTATGCGTTATGCGTGATGCGGTATGCTTTATGCGTTATGCGTTATGCGTTATGCTTTATGCGTTATGCGTTATGCGTTATGCGTTATGCGTTATGCGTTATGCGTTATGCGTTATGCGTTATGCGTTATGCGTTATGCGTTATGCGTTATGCATTATGCGTTATGCGTTATGCGTTATGCGGTATTCGTTATGCGTTGTGCATTATGCGTCATGCGTTATGGGTTATGCGTTATGCGTTATTACAATATGCGTTATGCGTTATGCGATATGCGTTATGCGTTATGCGTTATGCGTTATGCGTTATCCGATATGCTTTATGCGTTATGCGTTATGGGTTATGCGTTATGCGTTATGCGTTATGCGTTATGCGTTATGCGTTATGCGTTATGCGTTATGCGTTATGCGTTATGCGTTATGCGTTATGCGTTATGCTTTATGAGTTATGCGTTATGCGTTATGTGTTATGCGTTATGCGTTATGCGTTATGCGTTATGCGTTATGCGTTATGCGTTATGCGTTATGCATTATGCGTTATGCGTTATGAGTTATGCGTTATGCAGTAGGCGTTATGCGTTATACGTGATCCGTTATGCGTTAGGCGATATGCGTTATGCGTTATGCGTTATGCGTTATGCGTTATGCGTTATGCGTTATGCGTTATGCGTTATTCGTTATGGGTTATGCGTTATGCGTTATGCGTTATGCGTTATGCGTTATGCGTTATGCGTTATGAGTTATGCGTTATGCGTTATGCGTTATGCGTTATGCCTTATGCGTTATGCGTTATGCGTTATGCGTTATGCGTTATGCGTTATGCGTTATGCGTTATGCGTTATGCGTTATGCGTTATGCGTTATGCGTTATGCGTTATGCGTTCTGCGTTATGCGTTATGCGTTATGCGTTATGCGTTATGCGTTATGCGTTATGCGTTATGCGTTATGCGTTATGCGTTATGAGTTATGCGTTATGCAGTAGGCGTTATGCGTTATACGTGATCCGTTATGCGTTGGGCGATATGCGTTATGAGTTATGCGTTATGCGTTATGCGTTATGCATTATGCGGTATGCGTTATGCGATATGCGTTATGCGTTATGCGTTATGCGTTATGCGTTATGCGTTATGCGTTATGCGTTATGCATTATGCGTTATGCGTTATGAGTTATGCGTTATGCAGTAGGCGTTATGCGTTATACGTGATCCGTTATGCGTTGGGCGATATGCGTTATGAGTTATGCGTTATGCGTTATGCGTTATGCATTATGCGGTATGCGTTAAGCGATATGCGTTATGCGTTATGCGTTATGCGTTATGCGTTATGCGTTATGCGTTATGCGTTATGCGGTATGCTTTATGCGTTATGCGTTATGCGTTATGCGTTATGCGTTATGCGTTATGCGTTATGCGTTATGCGTTATGCGTTATGCGTTATGCGTTATGCGTTATGCGTTATGCGTTATGCGTTATGCATTATGCGTTATGCGTTATGAGTTATGCGTTATGCAGTAGGCGTTATGCGTTATACGTGATCCGTTATGCGTTAGGCGATATGCGTTATGCGTTATGCGTTATGCGTTATGCGTTATGCGTTATGCGTTATGCGTTATGCGTTATTCGTTATGGGTTATGCGTTATGCGTTATGCGTTATGCGTTATGCGTTATGCGTTATGAGTTATGCGTTATGCGTTATGCGTTATGCGTTATGCGTTATGCGTTATGCGTTATGCCTTATGCGTTATGCGTTATGCGTTATGCGTTATGCGTTATGCGTTATGCGTTATGCGTTATGCGTTATGCGTTATGCGTTATGCGTTATGCGTTATGCGTTCTGCGTTATGCGTTATGCGTTATGCGTTATGCGTTATGCGTTATGCGTTATGCGTTATGCGTTATGCGTTATGCGTTATGAGTTATGCGTTATGCAGTAGGCGTTATGCGTTATACGTGATCCGTTATGCGTTGGGCGATATGCGTTATGAGTTATGCGTTATGCGTTATGCGTTATGCATTATGCGGTATGCGTTATGCGATATGCGTTATGCGTTATGCGTTATGCGTTATGCGTTATGCGTTATGCGTTATGCGTTATGCGGTATGCTTTATGCGTTATGCGTTATGCGTTATGCTTTATGCGTTATGCGTTATGCGTTATGCGTTATGAGTTATGCTTTATCCGTTATGCGTTATGCGTTGTGCGTTTTACGTTTGCGTTATGCGTTATGCGTTATGCGTTATGCGTTATGCGTTATGCGTTATGCGTTATGCGTTATGCGTTATGCGTTATGCGTTATGCGTTATGCGTTATGCTTTATGCGTTATGCATTATGCGTTATGCGTTATGGGTGATCCGTTATGGGTGATCCGTTATGCGTTAGGCGTTATGGGTTATGGGTTATGCGTTATGCGTTATGCGTTATGCGTTATGAGTTATGCGTTATGCGTTATGCGTTATGCGTTATGCGTTATGCGTTATGCGTTATGCTTTATGCGTTATGAGTTATGCGTTATGCGTTATGCGTTATGCGTTATGCGTTATGCGTTATGCGTTATGCTTTATGCGTTATGCATTATACGTTATGCGTTATGCGTTATGCGTGATGCGTTATGCGTTATGCGTTATGCTTTATGCGTTATGCCATATGCGTTATGCGTTATGCGTTATGCGTTATGCGTTATGCGTTATGCGTTATGCGTTATGCGTTATCCGCTATGCGTTATGCGTTATGCGTTATGGTTTATGCGTTATGCGTTATGCGTTATGCGTTATGCGATATGCGTTATGCGTTATGCGTTATGCGTTATGCGTTATGCGTTATGCGTTATGCGTTATGCGTTATGCGTTATGCGTTATGCGTTATGCGTTATGCGTTATGCGTTATGCGTTATGCGTTATGCGTTATGCGTTATGCGTTATGCGTTATGCGTTATGCGTTATGCGTTATGCGTTATGCGTTATGCGTTATGCGTTATGCGTTATGCGTTATGCGTTATGCGTTATTCGTTATGGGTTATGCGTTATGCGTTATGCGTTATGCGTTATGCGTTATGCGTTATGCGTTATGCGTTATGAGTTATGCGTTATGCAGTAGGCGTTATGCGTTATACGTGATCCGTTATGCGTTGGGCGATATGCGTTATGCGTTATGCGTTACGCGTTATGCATTATGCGTTATGCGTTATGCGATATGCGTTATGCGTTATGCGTTATGCGTTATGCGTTATGCGTTATGCGTTATGCGTTATGCGTTATGCGTTATGCGTTATGCGTTATGCGTTATGCGTTATGCGTTATACGTTATGAGTTATGCGTTATGCAGTTGGCGTTATGCGTTATACGTGAACCGTTATGCGTTGGGCGATATGCGTTATGCGTTATGCGTTATGCGTTATGCATTATGCGTTATGCGTTCCGCGATATGCGTTATGCGTTATGCGTTATGCGTTATGCGTTATGCGTTATGCGTTATGCGTTATGCGTTATGCGTTATGCGTTATGCGTTATGCGTTATGCGTTATGCGTTATGCGTTATGCGTTATGCGTTATGCGTTATGCGTTATGCGTTATGCGTTATGCGTTATGCGTTATGAGTTATGCGTTATACGGTATGCGTTGCGCATAATGCGTTATGCGTTATGCGTGATGCGGTATGCTTTATGCGTTATGCGTTATGCGTTATGCTTTATGCGTTATGCGTTATGCGTTATGCGTTATGCGTTATGCGTTATGCGTTATGCGTTATGCGTTATGCGTTATGCGTTATGCGTTATGCGTTATGCGTTATGCATTATGCGTTATGCGTTATGCGTTATGCGGTATTCGTTATGCGTTGTGCATTATGCGTCATGCGTTATGGGTTATGCGTTATGCGTTATTACAATATGCGTTATGCGTTATGCGATATGCGTTATGCGTTATGCGTTATGCGTTATGCGTTATGCGTTATCCGATATGCGTTATGCGTTATGCGTTATGCGTTATGCGTTATGCGTTATGCGTTATCCGATATGCGTTATGCGTTATGCGTTATGGGTTATGCCATATGCGTTATGCGTTATGCGTTATGCGTTATGCGTTATGCGTTATGCGTTATGCGTTATGCGTTATGCGTTATGCGTTATGCGTTATGCGTTATGCGTTATGCGTTATGCGTTATGCGGTATTCGTTATGCGTTGTGCATTATGCGTCATGCGTTATGGGTTATGCGTTATGCGTTATTACAATATGCGTTATGCGTTATGCGATATGCGTTATGCGTTATGCGTTATGCGTTATGCGTTATGCGTTATCCGATATGCGTTATGCGTTATGCGTTATGGGTTATGCGTTATGCGTTATGCGTTATGCGTTATGCGTTATGCGTTATGCGTTATGCGTTATGCGTTATGCGTTATGCGTTATGCGTTATGCGTTATGCGTTATGCGTTATGCTTTATGAGTTATGCGTTATGCGTTATGTGTTATGCGTTATGCGTTATGCGTTATGCGTTATGCGTTATGCGTTATGCGTTATGCGTTATGCATTATGCGTTATGCGTTATGAGTTATGCGTTATGCAGTAGGCGTTATGCGTTATACGTGATCCGTTATGCGTTAGGCGATATGCGTTATGCGTTATGCGTTATGCGTTATGCGTTATGCGTTATGCGTTATGCGTTATGCGTTATTCGTTATGGGTTATGCGTTATGCGTTATGCGTTATGCGTTATGCGTTATGCGTTATGCGTTATGAGTTATGCGTTATGCGTTATGCGTTATGCGTTATGCGTTATGCGTTATGCCTTATGCGTTATGCGTTATGCGTTATGCGTTATGCGTTATGCGTTATGCGTTATGCGTTATGCGTTATGAGTTATGCGTTATGCAGTAGGCGTTATGCGTTATACGTGATCCGTTATGCGTTGGGCGATATGCGTTATGCGTTATGCGTTACGCGTTATGCATTATGCGTTATGCGTTATGCGATATGCGTTATGCGTTATGCGTTATGCGTTATGCGTTATGCGTTATGCCTTATGCGTTATGCGTTATGCGTTATGCGTTATGCGTTATGCGTTATGCGTTATGCGTTATGCGTTATGCGTTATGCGTTATGCGTTATGCGTTATGCGTTATGCGTTATGCGTTATGCGTTATGCGTTATGCGTTATGCGTTATGCGTTATGCGTTATGCGTTATGCGTTATGCGTTATGCGTTATGCGTTATGCGTTATGCGTTATGCGTTATGCGTTATGCGTTATGCGTTATGCGTTATGCGTTATACGTTATGAGTTATGCGTTATGCAGTTGGCGTTATGCGTTATACGTGAACCGTTATGCGTTGGGCGATATGCGTTATGCGTTATGCGTTATGCGTTATGCATTATGCGTTATGCGTTACGCGATATGCGTTATGCGTTATGCGTTATGCGTTATGCGTTATGCGTTATGCGTTATGCGTTATGCGTTATGCGTTATGCGTTATGCGTTATGCGTTATGCGTTACGCGTTATGCATTATGCGTTATGCGTTATGCGATATGCGTTATGCGTTATGCGTTATGCGTTATGCGTTATGCGTTATGCGTTATGCGTTATGCGTTATGCGTTATACGTTATGAGTTATGCGTTATGCAGTTGGCGTTATGCGTTATACGTGAACCGTTATGCGTTGGGCGATATGCGTTATGCGTTATGCGTTATGCGTTATGCATTATGCGTTATGCGTTACGCGATATGCGTTATGCGTTATGCGTTATGCGTTATGCGTTATGCGTTATGCGTTATGCGTTATGCGTTATGCGTTATGCGTTATGCGTTATGCGTTATGCGTTATGCGTTATGCGTTATGCGTTATGCGTTATGCGTTATGCGTTATGCGTTATGAGTTATGCGTTATACGGTATGCGTTGCGCATAATGCGTTATGCGTTATGCGTGATGCGGTATGCTTTATGCTTTATGCGTTATGCGTTATGCTTTATGCGTTATGCGTTATGCGTTATGCGTTATGCGTTATGCGTTATGCGTTATGCGTTATGCGTTATGCGTTATGCGTTATGCGTTATGCGTTATGCGTTATGCATTATGCGTTATGCGTTATGCGTTATGCGGTATTCGTTATGCGTTGTGCATTATGCGTCATGCGTTATGGGTTATGCGTTATGCGTTATTACAATATGCGTTATGCGTTATGCGATATGCGTTATGCGTTATGCGTTATGCGTTATGCGTTATGCGTTATCCGATATGCGTTATGCGTTATGCGTTATGGGTTATGCGTTATGCGTTATGCGTTATGCGTTATGCGTTATGCGTTATGCGTTATGCGTTATGCGTTATGCGTTATGCGTTATGCGTTATGCGTTATGCTTTATGAGTTATGCGTTATGCGTTATGCGTTATGCGTTATGCGTTATGCGTTATGCGTTATGCGTTATGCGTTATGCGTTATGCATTATGCGTTATGCGTTATGAGTTATGCGTTATGCAGTAGGCGTTATGCGTTATACGTGATCCGTTATGCGTTATGCGTTATGAGTTATGCGTTATGCAGTAGGCGTTATGCGTTATACGTGATCCGTTATGCGTTGGGCGATATGCGTTATGAGTTATGCGTTATGCGTTATGCGTTATGCATTATGCGGTATGCGTTATGCGATATGCGTTATGCGTTATGCGTTATGCGTTATGCGTTATGCGTTATGCGTTATGCGTTATGCGTTATGCGTTATGAGTTATGCGTTATGCAGTAGGCGTTATGCGTTATACGTGATCCGTTATGCGTTGGGCGATATGCGTTATGAGTTATGCGTTATGCGTTATGCGTTATGCATTATGCGGTATGCGTTATGCGATATGCGTTATGCGTTATGCGTTATGCGTTATGCGTTATGCGTTATGCGTTATGCGTTATGCGTTATGCGTTATGCGGTATGCTTTATGCGTTATGCGTTATGCGTTATGCTTTATGCGTTATGCGTTATGCGTTATGAGTTATGCTTTATCCGTTATGCGTTATGCGTTGTGCGTTTTACGTTTGCGTTATGCGTTATGCGTTATGCGTTATGCGTTATGCGTTATGCGTTATGCGTTATGCGTTATGCGTTATGCGTTATGCGTTATGCGTTATGCGTTATGCGTTATGCGTTATGCGTTATGCATTATGCGTTATGCGTTATGCGTTATGCGTTATGAGTTATGCGTTATGCAGTAGGCGTTATGCGTTATACGTGATCCGTTATGCGTTGGGCGATATGCGTTATGAGTTATGCGTTATGCGTTATGCGTTATGCATTATGCGGTATGCGTTATGCGATATGCGTTATGCGTTATGCGTTATGCGTTATGGGTTATGCGTTATGCGTTATGCGTTATGCGTTATGCGTTATGCGTTATGCGTTATGCGTTATGCGTTATGCGTTATGCGTTATGCGTTATGCGTTATGCGTTATGCGTTATGCGTTATGCGTTATGCGTTATGCGTTATGCGTTATGCGTTATGCGTTATGAGGTATGCGTTATGCAGTAGGCGTTATGCGTTATACGTGATCCGTTATGCGTTGGGCGATATGCGTTATGCGTTATGCGTTACGCGTTATGCATTATGCGTTATTCGTTATGCGATATGCGTTATGCGTTATGCGTTATGCGTTATGCGTTATGCGTTATGCGTTATGCGTTATGCGTTATGCGTTATGCGTTATACGTTATGAGTTATGCGTTATGCAGTTGGCGTTATGCGTTATACGTGAACCGTTATGCGTTGGGCGATATGCGTTATGCGTTATGCGTTATGCGTTATGCATTATGCGTTATGCGTTACGCGATATGCGTTATGCGTTATGCGTTATGCGTTATGCGTTATGCGTTATGCGTTATGCGTTATGCGTTATGCGTTATGCGTTATGCGTTATGCGTTATGCGTTATGCGTTATGCGTTATGCGTTATGCGTTATGCGTTATGCGTTATGCGTTATGCGTTATGCGTTATGAGTTATGCGTTATACGGTATGCGTTGCGCATAATGCGTTATGCGTTATGCGTGATGCGGTATGCTTTATGCGTTATGCGTTATGCGTTATGCTTTATGCGTTATGCGTTATGCGTTATGCGTTATGCGTTATGCGTTATGCGTTATGCGTTATGCGTTATGCGTTATGCGTTATGCGTTATGCGTTATGCGTTATGCGTTATGCGTTATGCGTTATGCGTTATGCGTTATGCGTTATGCGTTATGCGTTATGCGTTATGCGTTATGCGTTATGCGTTATGCGTTATGCGTTATGCGTTATGCGTTATGCGTTATGCGTTATGCGTTATGCGTTCTGCGTTATGCGTTATGCGTTATGCGTTATGCGTTATGCGTTATGCGTTATGCGTTATGCGTTATGCGTTATGCGTTATGAGTTATGCGTTATGCAGTAGGCGTTATGCGTTATACGTGATCCGTTATGCGTTGGGCGATATGCGTTATGAGTTATGCGTTATGCGTTATGCGTTATGCATTATGCGGTATGCGTTATGCGATATGCGTTATGCGTTATGCGTTATGCGTTATGCGTTATGCGTTATGCGTTATGCGTTATGCGTTATGCGTTATGCGTTATGAGTTATGCGTTATGCAGTAGGCGTTATGCGTTATACGTGATCCGTTATGCGTTGGGCGATATGCGTTATGAGTTATGCGTTATGCGTTATGCGTTATGCATTATACGGTATGCGTTATGCGATATGCGTTATGCGTTATGCGTTATGCGTTATGCGTTATGCGTTATGCGTTATGCGTTATGCGTTATGCGGTATGCTTTATGCGTTATGCGTTATGCGTTATGCTTTATGCGTTATGCGTTATGCGTTATGAGTTATGCTTTATCCGTTATGCGTTATGCGTTGTGCGTTTTACGTTTGCGTTATGCGTTATGCGTTATGCGTTATGCGTTATGCGTTATGCGTTATGCGTTATGCGTTATGCGTTATGCGTTATGCGTTATGCGTTATGCGTTATGCGTTATGCGTTATGCGTTATGCGTTATGCGTTATGCGTTATGCGTTATGCGGTATGCTTTATGCGTTATGCGTTATGCGTTATGCTTTATGCGTTATGGGTTATGCGTTATGAGTTATGCTTTATCCGTTATGCGTTATGCGTTGTGCGTTTTACGTTTGCGTTATGCGTTATGCGTTATGCGTTATGCGTTATGCGTTATGCGTTATGCTTTATGCGTTATGCGTTATGCGTTATGCGTTATGCGTTATGCGTTATGCGTTATGCGTTATGCGTTATGCGTTATGCGTTATGCGTTATGCGTTATGCGTTATGCGTTATGCATTATGCGTTATGCGTTATGCGTTATGCGGTATTCGTTATGCGTTGTGCATTATGCGTCATGCGTTATGGGTTATGCGTTATGCGTTATTACAATATGCGTTATGCGTTATGCGATATGCGTTATGCGTTATGCGTTATGCGTTATGCGTTATGCGTTATGCGTTATCCGATATGCGTTATGCGTTATGCGTTATGGGTTATGCGTTATGCGTTATGCGTTATGCGTTATGCGTTATGCGTTATGCGTTATGCGTTATGCGTTATGCGTTATGCGTTATGCGTTATGCTTTATGCGTTATGCGTTATGCGTTATGCGTTATGCGTTATGCGTTATGCGTTATGCGTTATGCGTTATGCGTTATGCGTTATGCGTTATGCATTATGCGTTATGCGTTATGAGTTATGCGTTATGCAGTAGGCGTTATGCGTTATACGTGATCCGTTATGCGTTAGGCGATATGCGTTATGCGTTATGCGTTATGCGTTATGCGTTATGCGTTATGCGTTATGCGTTATGCGTTATGCGTTATGCGTTATGCGTTATGCGTTATGCGTTATGCGTTATGCGTTATGCGTTATGCGTTATGCGTTATGCGTTATGCGTTATGCGTTATGCGTTATGCGTTATGCGTTATGCGTTATGCGTTATGCGTTATGCGTTATGCGTTATGCGTTATGCGTTATGCGTTATGCGTTATGCGTTATGCGTTATGCGTTATGCGTTATGCGTTATGCGTTATGCGTTATGCGTTATGAGTTATGCGTTATGCAGTAGGCGTTATGCGTTATACGTGATCCGTTATGCGTTGGGCGATATGCGTTATGCGTTATGCGTTACGCGTTATGCATTATGCGTTATGCGTTATGCGATATGCGTTATGCGTTATGCGTTATGCGTTATGCGTTATGCGTTATGCGTTATGCGTTATGCGTTATGCGTTATGCGTTATGCGTTATGCGTTATGCGTTATGCGTTATACGTTATGAGTTATGCGTTATGCAGTTGGCGTTATGCGTTATACGTGAACCGTTATGCGTTGGGCGATATGCGTTATGCGTTATGCGTTATGCGTTATGCATTATGCGTTATGCGTTACGCGATATGCGTTATGCGTTATGCGTTATGCGTTATGCGTTATGCGTTATGCGTTATGCGTTATGCGTTATGCGTTATGCGTTATGCGTTATGCGTTATGCGTTATGCGTTATGCGTTATGCGTTATGCGTTATGCGTTATGCGTTATGCGTTATGCGTTATGAGTTATGCGTTATACGGTATGCGTTGCGCATAATGCGTTATGCGTTATGCGTGATGCGGTATGCTTTATGCGTTATGTGTTATGCGTTATGCTTTATGCGTTATGCGTTATGCGTTATGCGTTATGCGTTATGCGTTATGCGTTATGCGTTATGCGTTATGCCTTATGCGTTATGCGTTATGCGTTATGCGGTATTCGTTATGCGTTGTGCATTATGCGTCATGCGTTATGGGTTATGCGTTATGCGTTATTACAATATGCGTTATGCGTTATGCGATATGCGTTATGCGTTATGCGTTATGCGTTATGCGTTATGCGTTATGCGTTATGCGTTATGCGTTATGCGTTATGCGTTATGCGTTCTGCGTTATGCGTTATGCGTTATGCGTTATGCGTTATGCGTTATGCGTTATGCGTTATGCGTTATGCGTTATGAGTTATGCGTTATGCAGTAGGCGTTATGCGTTATACGTGATCCGTTATGCGTTGGGCGATATGCGTTATGAGTTATGCGTTATGCGTTATGCGTTATGCATTATGCGGTATGCGTTATGCGATATGCGTTATGCGTTATGCGTTATGCGTTATGCGTTATGCGTTATGCGTTATGCGTTATGCGTTATGCGTTATGCGTTATGCGTTATGCGTTATGAGTTATGCGTTATGCAGTAGGCGTTATGCGTTATACGTGATCCGTTATGCGTTGGGCGATATGCGTTATGAGTTATGCGTTATGCGTTATGCGTTATGCATTATGCGGTATGCGTTATGCGATATGCGTTCTGCGTTATGCGTTATGCGTTATGCGTTATGCGTTATGCGTTATGCGTTATGCGTTATGCGGTATGCTTTATGCGTTATGCGTTATGCGTTATGCTTTATGCGTTATGCGTTATGCGTTATGAGTTATGCTTTATCCGTTATGCGTTATGCGTTGTGCGTTTTACGTTTGCGTTATGCGTTATGCGTTATGCGTTATGCGTTATGCGTTATGCGTTATGCGTTATGCGTTATGCGTTATGCGTTATGCGTTATGCGTTATGCGTTATGCGTTATGCGTTATGCGTTATGCGTTATGCATTATGCGTTATGCGTTATGCGTTATGCGATATGAGTTATGCGATATGCAGTAGGCGTTATGCGTTATACGTGATCCGTTATGCGTTGGGCGATATGCGTTATGAGTTATGCGTTATGCGTTATGCGTTATGCATTATGCGGTATGCGTTATGCGATATGCGTTATGCGTTATGCGTTATGCGTTATGCGTTATGCGTTATGCGTTATGCGTTATGCGTTATGCGTTATGCGTTATGCGTTATGCGTTATGCGTTATGCGTTATGCGTTATGCGGTATGCTTTATGCGTTATGCGTTATGCGTTATGCTTTATGCGTTATGGGTTATGCGTTATGAGTTATGCTTTATCCGTTATGCGTTATGCGTTGTGCGTTTTACGTTTGCGTTATGCGTTATGCGTTATGCGTTATGCGTTATGCGTTATGCGTTATGCGTTATGCGTTATGCGTTATGCGTTATGCTTTATGTATTATGCGTTATGCCTTATGCGTTATGCGATATGCGTTATGCGTTATGCTTTATGCGTTATGCGTGATGCGGTATGCTTTATGCGTTATGCGTTATGCGTTATGCTTTTTGCGTTATGCGTTATGCGTTATGAGTTATGCGTTATCCGTTATGCGTTATGAGTTATGAGTTATAAGTTATGCGTTACACGTTATGCGTTATGCGTTATGCGTTATGCGTTATGCGTTATGCGTTATGCGTTATGCGTTATGCGTTATGCGTTATAATTTTGCGTTATGCGTTATGCGTTATGCGTTATGCGTTATGCGTTATGCGTTATGCGTTATGCGTTATGCGTTATGCGTTATGCGTTATACGTTATGCGTTATGCGTTATGCGTTATGCGTTATGCGTTATGCGTTATGCGTTATGCGTTAT
The DNA here is from genome assembly GCA_916610235.2 of Lasioglossum morio. Classification (NCBI taxonomy): domain Eukaryota; kingdom Metazoa; phylum Arthropoda; class Insecta; order Hymenoptera; family Halictidae; genus Lasioglossum; species Lasioglossum morio. Next base: position 985,904 of record CAKAJA020000151.1, on the reverse strand, counting down.
GCGTTATGCGTTATGCGTTATGCGTTATGCGTTATGCGTTATGCGTTATGCGTTATGCGTTATGCGTTATGCGTTATGCGTTATGCGTTATGCGTTATGCGTTATGCGTTATGCGTTATGCGTTATGCGTTATGCGTTATGCGTTATGCGTTATGCGTTATGCGTTATGCGTTATGCGTTATGCGTTATGCGTTCTGCGTTATGCGTTATGCGTTATGCGTTATGCGTTATGCGTTATGCGTTATGCGTTATGCGTTATGCGTTATGCGTTATGCGTTATGCGTTATGCGTTATGCGTTATGCGTTATGAGTTATGCGTAATGCAGTAGGCGTTATGCGTTATACGTGGTCCGTTATGCGTTGGGCGATATGCGTTATGAGTTATGCGTTATGCGTTATGCGTTATGCATTATGCGGTATGCGTTATGCGATATGCGTTATGCGTTATGCGTTATGCGTTATGCGTTATGCGTTATGCGTTATGCGTTATGCGTTATGCGTTATGCGTTATGCGGTATGCTTTATGCGTTATGCGTTATGCGTTATGCTTTATGCGTTATGCGTTATGCGTTATGAATTATGCTTTATCCGTTATGCGTTATGCGTTGTGCGTTTTACGTTTGCGTTATGCGTTATGCGTTATGCGTTATGCGTTATGCGTTATGCGTTATGCGTTATGCGTTGTGCGTTATGCGTTATGCGTTATGCGTTATGCGTTATGCGTTATGCGTTATGCGTTATGCGTTATGCGTTATGCGTTATGCGTTATGCGTTATGCGTTATAATTTTGCGTTATGCGTTATGCGTTATGCGTTATGCGTTATGCGTTATGCGTTATGCGTTATGCGTTATGCGTTATGCGTTATGCGTTATGCGTTATGCGTTATGCGTTATGCGTTATGAGTTATGCGTTATGCAGTAGGCGTTATGCGTTATACGTGATCCGTTATGCGTTGGGCGATATGCGTTATGAGTTATGCGTTATGCGTTATGCGTTATGCATTATGCGGTATGCGTTATGCGATATGCGTTATGCGTTATGCGTTATGCGTTATGCGTTATGCGTTATGCGTTATGCGGTATGCTTTATGCGTTATGCGTTATGCGTTATGCTTTATGCGTTATGCGTTATGCGTTATGAGTTATGCTTTATCCGTTATGCGTTATGCGTTGTGCGTTTTACGTTTGCGTTATGCGTTATGCGTTATGCGTTATGCGTTATGCGTTATGCGTTATGCGTTATGCGTTATGCGTTATGCGTTATGCGTTATGCGTTATGCGTTATGCGTTATGCGTTATGCGTTATGCGTTATGCGTTATGCGTTATGCGTTATGCGTTATGCGTTATGCATTATGCGTTATGCGTTATGCGTTATGCGTTATGCGTTATGAGTTATGCGTTATGCAGTAGGCGTTATGCGTTATACGTGATCCGTTATGCGTTGGGCGATATGCGTTATGAGTTATGCGTTATGCGTTATGCGTTATGCATTATGCGGTATGCGTTATGCGATATGCGTTATGCGTTTTGCGTTATGCGTTATGCGTTATGCGTTATGCGTTATGCGTTATGCGTTATGCGGTATGCTTTATGCGTTATGCGTTATGCTTTATGCGTTATGCGTTATGCGTTATGAGTTATGCTTTATCCGTTATGCGTTATGCGTTGTGCGTTTTACGTTTGCGTTATGCGTTATGCGTTATGCGTTATGCGTTATGCGTTATGCGTTATGCGTTATGCGTTATGCGTTATGCGTTATGCGTTATGCGTTATGCGTTATGCGTTATGCGTTATGCGTTATGCGTTATGCGTTATGCGTTATGCGTTATGCGTGATCCGTTATGCGTTAGGCGATATGCGTTATGCGTTAGGCGTTATGCGTTTTGCGGTATTCGTTATGCGTTGTGCATTATGCGTTATGCGTTATGCGATATGCGTTATGCGTTATGCGTTATGCGTTATGCGTTATGCGTTATGCGTTATGCGTTATGCGATATGCGTTATGCGTTATGCGTTATGCCTTATGCGTTATGCGTTATGCGTTATGCGTTATGCGATATGCGTTATGCGTTATGCGTTATGCGTTATGCGTTATGCGTTATGCGTTAGGCGTTATGCGTTTTGCGGTATTCGTTATGCGTTGTGCATTATGCGTTATGCGTTATGCGATATGCGTTATGCGTTATGCGTTATGCGTTATGCGTTATGCGTTATGCGTTATGCGTTATGCGATATGCGTTATGCGTTATGCGTTATGCCTTATGCGTTATGCGTTATGCGTTATACGTTATGTGTTATGCGTTATGCGTTATGCGTTAGGCGTTATGCGTTTTGCGGTATTCGTTATGCGTTGTGCATTATGCGTTATGCGTTATGCATTTTGCGTTATGCGTTGTGCGTTATGCGTTATGCGTTATGCGTTATGCGTTATGCGTTATGCGTTATGCGTTATGCGTTATGCGTTATGCGTTATGCGTTATGCGTTATGCGTTGTGCGTTATACGTTTGCGTTATGCGTTATGCGTTATGCTTTCTGCGTTGTGCGTTATACATTGTGCGTTATGCCTTGTACGTTATGCGTTATGCTTTATGCGTTATGCCTTATACGTTATGCGTTATGCTTTATGCGTTATGCGTTATGTATTATGCGTTATGCCTTATGCGTTATGCGATATGCGATATGCGTTATGCGTTATGCGTTATGCGTTATGCGGTATGCTTTATGCGTTATGCGTTATGCGTTATGCTTTTTGCGTTATGCGTTATGCGTTATGAGTTATGCGTTATCCGTTATGCGTTATGCGTTGTGCGTTTTACGTTTGCGTTATGCGTTGTGCGTTTTACGTTTGCGTTATGCGATATGCGTTATGCGTTATGCCTTATGCGTTATGCGTTATGAGTTATGCGTTATACGGTATGCGTTATGCGTTATGCCTTATGCGTTATGCGTTATACGTTATGCGTTATGGGTTATGCGTTATGCGTTATGCGTTATGCGTTATGCGTTATGCGTTATGCATTTTGCGTTATGTGTTATGCGTTATGCGTTATGCGTTATGAGTTATGAATTATACGTTATGCGTTAAGCGTTATGCGTTATGCTTTATGCGTTATGCGTGATCGGTTATGCGTTAGGCGTTATGCTTTTTGCGGTATTCGTTATGCGTTGTGCGTTATGCGTTATGCGTTATGCGTTATGAATTATGCGTTCTGCGTTATGCGTTATGCGCTATGCGTTATGCGTTATGCGTGATCCGTTATGCGTTAGGCGGTATGCTATTTGCGGTATTCGTTATGCGTTGTGCATTATGCGTTATGCGTTATGCGTTATGCGTTGTGCGTTATACGTTTGCGTTATGCGTTGTGCGTAATGCGTTATGCGTTATGCGTTATGCGTTATGCGTTATGAGTTATGCGTTATGCGTTGTGCGTTATGCGTTATGAGTTATGAGTTATAAGTTATGCGTTACACGTTATGCGTTATGCGTTATGCGTTATGCGTTATGCGTTATGCGTTATGCGTTATCCGTTATGCGTTATGAGGTATTCGTTATGCGTTGTGCATTATGCGTCATGCGTTATGCGTTATGCGTTATGCGTTATGAGTTATGCGTTATGCGTTATGCGTTATGCGTTATGCGTTATGCGTTATGCGCTATGCGTTATGCGTTATGCGTTATGAGTTATGCGTTGTGCGTTATGCGTTATGAGTTATGAGTTATAAGTTATGCGTTACACGTTATGCGTTATGCGTTATGCGTTATGCGTTATGCGTTATCCGTTATGCGTTATGAGGTATTCGTTATGCGTTGTGCATTATGCGTCATGCGTTATGCGTTATGGGTGATCCGTTGTGGGTGATCCGTTATGCGTTAGGCGTTATGGGTTATGGGTTACGCGTTATGCGATTTGCTGTATTCGTTATGCGTTGTGCGTTATGCGTTATGCGTTATGCGTTATGCGTTATGCGTTGTGCGTTATACGTTTGCGTTATGCGTTATACGGTATGCGTTATGCGTTATGCGTTATGCGTTATGCGTTATGCGTTATGCGTTATGCGTTATGCGTTATGGGTTATGCGTTATGCGTAATACGGTATGCGTTATGCGTTATGCGTTATGCGTTATGCGTTATGCGTTATGCGTTATGCGTTATGCGTTATGCGTTATGCGTTATGCGTTATGAATTATGCGTTATGCGTTATGCCTTATGCGTTATGCGTTATGAGTTATGCGTTATACGGTATGCGTTATGCGTTATGCGTTATGCCTTATGCTTTATGCGTTATGCGTTATGCGTTATGCGTTATGCGTTATGCGTTATGCGTTATGCGTTATGCGTTATGCGTTATGCGTTATGCGTTATGCGTTATGCGTTATGCGTTATGCGTTATGCGTTATGCGTTATGCGTTATGCGTTATGCGTTATGCGTTATGCGTTATGCGTTATGCGTTATGCGTTATGCGTTATGCGTTATGCGTTATGCGTTATGCGTTCTGCGTTATGCGTTATGCGTTATGCGTTATGCGTTATGCGTTATGCGTTATGCGTTATGCGTTATGCGTTATGCGTTATGCGTTATGAGTTATGCGTTATGCAGTAGGCGTTATGCGTTATACGTGATCCGTTATGCGTTGGGCGATATGCGTTATGAGTTATGCGTTATGCGTTATGCGTTATGCATTATGCGGTATGCGTTATGCGATATGCGTTATGCGTTATGCGTTATGCGTTATGCGTTATGCGTTATGCGTTATGCGTTATGCGTTATGCGTTATGCGTTATGCGTTATGAGTTATGCGTTATGCAGTAGGCGTTATGCGTTATACGTGATCCGTTATGCGTTGGGCGATATGCGTTATGAGTTATGCGTTATGCGTTATGCGTTATGCATTATACGGTATGCGTTATGCGATATGCGTTATGCGTTATGCGTTATGCGTTATGCGTTATGCGTTATGCGTTATGCGTTATGCGTTATGCGGTATGCTTTATGCGTTATGCGTTATGCGTTATGCTTTATGCGTTATGCGTTATGCGTTATGAGTTATGCTTTATCCGTTATGCGTTATGCGTTGTGCGTTTTACGTTTGCGTTATGCGTTATGCGTTATGCGTTATGCGTTATGCGTTATGCGTTATGCGTTATGCGTTATGCGTTATGCGTTATGCGTTATGCATTATGCGTTATGCGTTATGCGATATGCGTTATGAGTTATGCGTTATGCAGTAGGCGTTATGCGTTATACGTGATCCGTTATGCGTTGGGCGATATGCGTTATGAGTTATGCGTTATGCGTTATGCGTTATGCATTATGCGGTATGCGTTATGCGATATGCGTTATGCGTTATGCGTTATGCGTTATGCGTTATGCGTTATGCGTTATGCGTTATGCGTTATGCGTTATGCGTTATGCGTTATGCGGTATGCTTTATGCGTTATGCGTTATGCGTTATGCTTTATGCGTTATGGGTTATGCGTTATGAGTTATGCTTCATCCGTTATGCGTTATGCGTTGTGCGTTTTACGTTTGCGTTATGCGTTATGCGTTATGCGTTATGCGTTATGCGTTATGCGTTATGCGTTATGCGTTATGCGTTATGCGTTATGCGTTATGCTTTATGCGTTATGCGTTATGCGTTATGCGTTATGCGTTATGCGTTATGCGTTATGCGTTATGCGTTATGCGTTATGCGTTATGCGTTATGCGTTATGCGTTATGCGTTATGCATTATGCGTTATGCGTTATGCGTTATGCGGTATTCGTTATGCGTTGTGCATTATGCGTCATGCGTTATGGGTTATGCGTTATGCGTTATTACAATATGCGTTATGCGTTATGCGTTATGCGTTATGCGTTATGCGTTATGCGTTATGCGTTATGCGTTATGCGTTATCCGATATGCGTTATGCGTTATGCGTTATGGGTTATGCGTTATGCGTTATGCGTTATGCGTTATGCGTTATGCGTTATGCGTTATGCGTTATGCGTTATGCGTTATGCGTTATGCGTTATGCTTTATGCGTTATGCGTTATGCGTTATGCGTTATGCGTTATGCGTTATGCGTTATGCGTTATGCGTTATGCGTTATGCGTTATGCGTTATGCATTATGCGTTATGCGTTATGAGTTATGCGTTATGCAGTAGGCGTTATGCGTTATACGTGATCCGTTATGCGTTAGGCGATATGCGTTATGCGTTATGCGTTATGCGTTATGCGTTATGCGTTATGCGTTATGCGTTATGCGTTATGCGTTATGCGTTATGCGTTATGCGTTATGCGTTATGCGTTATGCGTTATGCGTTATGCGTTATGCGTTATGCGTTATGCGTTATGCGTTATGCGTTATGCGTTATGCGTTATGCGTTATGCGTTATGCGTTATGCGTTATGCGTTATGCGTTATGCGTTATGCGTTATGCGTTATGCGTTATGCGTTATGCGTTATGCGTTATGCGTTATGAGTTATGCGTTATGCAGTAGGCGTTATGCGTTATACGTGATCCGTTATGCGTTGGGCGATATGCGTTATGCGTTATGCGTTACGCGTTATGCATTATGCGTTATGCGTTATGCGATATGCGTTATGCGTTATGCGTTATGCGTTATGCGTTATGCGTTATGCGTTATGCGTTATGCGTTATGCGTTATGCGTTATGCGTTATGCGTTATGCGTTATACGTTATGAGTTATGCGTTATGCAGTTGGCGTTATGCGTTATACGTGAACCGTTATGCGTTGGGCGATATGCGTTATGCGTTATGCGTTATGCGTTATGCATTATGCGTTATGCGTTACGCGATATGCGTTATGCGTTATGCGTTATGCGTTATGCGTTATGCGTTATGCGTTATGCGTTATGCGTTATGCGTTATGCGTTATGCGTTATGCGTTATGCGTTATGCGTTATGCGTTATGCGTTATGCGTTATGCGTTATGCGTTATGCGTTATGCGTTATGAGTTATGCGTTATACGGTATGCGTTGCGCATAATGCGTTATGCGTTATGCGTGATGCGGTATGCTTTATGCGTTATGCGTTATGCGTTATGCTTTATGCGTTATGCGTTATGCGTTATGCGTTATGCGTTATGCGTTATGCGTTATGCGTTATGCGTTATGCGTTATGCCTTATGCGTTATGCGTTATGCGTTATGCGGTATTCGTTATGCGTTGTGCATTATGCGTCATGCGTTATGGGTTATGCGTTATGCGTTATTACAATATGCGTTATGCGTTATGCGATATGCGTTATGCGTTATGCGTTATGCGTTATGCGTTATGCGTTATGCGTTATGCGTTATGCGTTATGCGTTATGCGTTATGCGTTATGCGTTCTGCGTTATGCGTTATGCGTTATGCGTTATGCGTTATGCGTTATGCGTTATGCGTTATGCGTTATGCGTTATGAGTTATGCGTTATGCAGTAGGCGTTATGCGTTATACGTGATCCGTTATGCGTTGGGCGATATGCGTTATGAGTTATGCGTTATGCGTTATGCGTTATGCATTATGCGGTATGCGTTATGCGATATGCGTTATGCGTTATGCGTTATGCGTTATGCGTTATGCGTTATGCGTTATGCGTTATGCGTTATGCGTTATGCGTTATGCGTTATGCGTTATGAGTTATGCGTTATGCAGTAGGCGTTATGCGTTATACGTGATCCGTTATGCGTTGGGCGATATGCGTTATGAGTTATGCGTTATGCGTTATGCGTTATGCATTATGCGGTATGCGTTATGCGATATGCGTTCTGCGTTATGCGTTATGCGTTATGCGTTATGCGTTATGCGTTATGCGTTATGCGTTATGCGTTATGCTTTATGCGTTATGCGTTATGCGTTATGCTTTATGCGTTATGCGTTATGCGTTATGAGTTATGCTTTATCCGTTATGCGTTATGCGTTGTGCGTTTTACGTTTGCGTTATGCGTTATGCGTTATGCGTTATGCGTTATGCGTTATGCGTTATGCGTTATGCGTTATGCGTTATGCGTTATGCGTTATGCGTTATGCGTTATGCGTTATGCGTTATGCGTTATGCGTTATGCGTTATGCGTTATGCGTTATGCGATATGAGTTATGCGATATGCAGTAGGCGTTATGCGTTATACGTGATCCGTTATGCGTTGGGCGATATGCGTTATGAGTTATGCGTTATGCGTTATGCGTTATGCATTATGCGGTATGCGTTATGCGATATGCGTTATGCGTTATGCGTTATGCGTTATGCGTTATGCGTTATGCGTTATGCGTTATGCGTTATGCGTTATGCGTTATGCGTTATGCGTTATGCGTTATGCGGTATGCTTTATGCGTTATGCGTTATGCGTTATGCTTTATGCGTTATGGGTTATGCGTTATGAGTTATGCTTTATCCGTTATGCGTTATGCGTTGTGCGTTTTACGTTTGCGTTATGCGTTATGCGTTATGCGTTATGCGTTATGCGTTATGCGTTATGCGTTATGCGTTATGCGTTATGCTTTATGTATTATGCGTTATGCCTTATGCGTTATGCGATATGCGTTATGCGTTATGCTTTATGCGTTATGCGTGATGCGGTATGCTTTATGCGTTATGCGTTATGCGTTATGCTTTTTGCGTTATGCGTTATGCGTTATGAGTTATGCGTTATCCGTTATGCGTTATGAGTTATGAGTTATAAGTTATGCGTTACACGTTATGCGTTATGCGTTATGCGTTATGCGTTATGCGTTATGCGTTATGCGTTATGCGTTATGCGTTATGCGTTATAATTTTGCGTTATGCGTTATGCGTTATGCGTTATGCGTTATGCGTTATGCGTTATGCGTTATGCGTTATGCGTTATGCGTTATGCGTTATGCGTTATGCGTTATACGTTATGCGTTATGCGTTATGCGTTATGCGTTATGCGTTATGCGTTATGCGTTATGCGTTATGCGTTATGCGTTATGCGTTCTGCGTTATGCGTTATGCGTTATGCGTTATGCGTTATGCGTTATGCGTTATGCGTTATGCGTTATGCGTTATGCGTTATGCGTTATGCGTTATGCGTTATGCGTTATGAGTTATGCGTAATGCAGTAGGCGTTATGCGTTATACGTGGTCCGTTATGCGTTGGGCGATATGCGTTATGAGTTATGCGTTATGCGTTATGCGTTATGCATTATGCGGTATGCGTTATGCGATATGCGTTATGCGTTATGCGTTATGCGTTATGCGTTATGCGTTATGCGTTATGCGTTATGCGTTATGCGTTATGCGTTATGCGGTATGCTTTATGCGTTATGCGTTATGCGTTATGCTTTATGCGTTATGCGTTATGCGTTATGAATTATGCTTTATCCGTTATGCGTTATGCGTTGTGCGTTTTACGTTTGCGTTATGCGTTATGCGTTATGCGTTATGCGTTATGCGTTATGCGTTATGCGTTATGCGTTATGCGTTATGCGTTATGCGTTATGCGTTATGCGTTATGCGTTATGAGTTATGCGTTATGCAGTAGGCGTTATGCGTTATACGTGATCCGTTATGCGTTGGGCGATATGCGTTATGAGTTATGCGTTATGCGTTATGCGTTATGCGTTATGCGTTATGCGTTATGCGATATGCGTTATGCGTTATGCGTTATGCGTTATGCGTTATGCGTTATGCGTTATGCGGTATGCTTTATGCGTTATGCGTTATGCGTTATGCTTTATGCGTTATGCGTTATGCGTTATGAGTTATGCTTTATCCGTTATGCGTTATGCGTTGTGCGTTTTACGTTTGCGTTATGCGTTATGCGTTATGCGTTATGCGTTATGCGTTATGCGTTATGCGTTATGCGTTATGCGTTATGCGTTATGCGTTATGCGTTATGCGTTATGCGTTATGCGTTATGCGTTATGCGTTATGCGTTATGCATTATGCGTTATGCGTTATGCGTTATGCGTTATGCGTTATGAGTTATGCGTTATGCAGTAGGCGTTATGCGTTATACGTGATCCGTTATGCGTTGGGCGATATGCGTTATGAGTTATGCGTTATGCGTTATGCGTTATGCATTATGCGGTATGCGTTATGCGATATGCGTTATGCGTTTTGCGTTATGCGTTATGCGTTATGCGTTATGCGTTATGCGTTATGCGTTATGCGGTATGCTTTATGCGTTATGCGTTATGCTTTATGCGTTATGCGTTATGCGTTATGAGTTATGCTTTATCCGTTATGCGTTATGCGTTGTGCGTTTTACGTTTGCGTTATGCGTTATGCGTTATGCGTTATGCGTTATGCGTTATGCGTTATGCGTTATGCGTTATGCGTTATGCGTTATGCGTTATGCGTTATGCGTTATGCGTTATGCGTTATGCGTTATGCGTTATGCGTTATGCGTTATGCGTTATGCGTTATGCGTTATGCGTTATGCGTTATGCGTGATCCGTTATGCGTTAGGCGATATGCGTTATGCGTTAGGCGTTATGCGTTTTGCGGTATTCGTTATGCGTTGTGCATTATGCGTTATGCGTTATGCGATATGCGTTATGCGTTATGCGTTATGCGTTATGCGTTATGCGTTATGCGTTATGCGTTATGCGTTATGCGATATGCGTTATGCGTTATGCGTTATGCCTTATGCGTTATGCGTTATGCGTTATGCGTTATGCGATATGCGTTATGCGTTATGCGTTATGCGTTATGCGTTATGCGTTATGCGTTAGGCGTTATGCGTTTTGCGGTATTCGTTATGCGTTGTGTATTATGCGTTATGCGTTATGCGATATGCGTTATGCGTTATGCGTTATGCGTTATGCGTTATGCGTTATGCGTTATGCGTTATGCGATATGCGTTATGCGTTATGCGTTATGCCTTATGCGTTATGCGTTATGCGTTATACGTTATGTGTTATGCGTTATGCGTTATGCGTTAGGCGTTATGCGTTTTGCGGTATTCGTTATGCGTTGTGCATTATGCGTTATGCGTTATGCATTTTGCGTTATGCGTTGTGCGTTATGCGTTATGCGTTATGCGTTATGCGTTATGCGTTATGCGTTATGCGTTATGCGTTATGCGTTATGCGTTATGCGTTATGCGTTATGCGTTATGCGTTGTGCGTTATACGTTTGCGTTATGCGTTATGCGTTATGCTTTCTGCGTTGTGCGTTATACATTGTGCGTTATGCCTTGTACGTTATGCGTTATGCTTTATGCGTTATGCCTTATACGTTATGCGTTATGCTTTATGCGTTATGCGTTATGTATTATGCGTTATGCCTTATGCGTTATGCGATATGCGTTATGCGTTATGCTTTATGCGTTATGCGTGATGCGGTATGCTTTATGCGTTATGCGTTATGCGTTATGCTTTTTGCGTTATGCGTTATGCGTTATGAGTTATGCGTTATCCGTTATGCGTTATGCGTTGTGCGTTTTACGTTTGCGTTATGCGTTGTGCGTTTTACGTTTGCGTTATGCGATATGCGTTATGCGTTATGCCTTATGCGTTATGCGTTATGAGTTATGCGTTATACGGTATGCGTTATGCGTTATGCCTTATGCGTTATGCGTTATACGTTATGCGTTATGGGTTATGCGTTATGCGTTATGCGTTATGCGTTATGCGTTATGCGTTATGCATTTTGCGTTATGTGTTATGCGTTATGCGTTATGCGTTATGAGTTATGAATTATACGTTATGCGTTAAGCGTTATGCGTTATGCTTTATGCGTTATGCGTGATCGGTTATGCGTTAGGCGTTATGCTTTTTGCGGTATTCGTTATGCGTTGTGCATTATGCGTTATGCGTTATGCGTTATGCGTTATGCGTTATGCGTTATGCGTTATGCGTTATGCGTTATGCGTTATGCGTGATCCGTTATGCGTTAGGCGGTATGCTATTTGCGGTATTCGTTATGCGTTGTGCATTATGCGTTATGCGTTATGCGTTATGCGTTGTGCGTTATACGTTTGCGTTATGCGTTGTGCGTAATGCGTTATGCGTTATGCGTTATGCGTTATGCGTTATGAGTTATGCGTTATGCGTTGTGCGTTATGCGTTATGAGTTATGAGTTATAAGTTATGCGTTACACGTTATGCGTTATGCGTTATGCGTTATGCGTTATGCGTTATCCGTTATGCGTTATGAGGTATTCGTTATGCGTTGTGCATTATGCGTCATGCGTTATGCGTTATGCGTTATGCGTTATGAGTTATGCGTTATGCGTTATGCGTTATGCGTTATGCGTTATGCGTTATGCGTTATGCGTTATGCGTTATGCGTTATGAGTTATGCGTTGTGCGTTATGCGTTATGAGTTATGAGTTATAAGTTATGCGTTACACGTTATGCGTTATGCGTTATGCGTTATGCGTTATGCGTTATCCGTTATGCGTTATGAGGTATTCGTTATGCGTTGTGCATTATGCGTCATGCGTTATGCGTTATGGGTGATCCGTTGTGGGTGATCCGTTATGCGTTAGGCGTTATGGGTTATGGGTTACGCGTTATGCGATTTGCGGTATTCGTTATGCGTTGTGCGTTATGCGTTATGCGTTATGCGTTATGCGTTATGCGTTGTGCGTTATACGTTTGCGTTATGCGTTATACGGTATGCGTTATGCGTTATGCGTTATGCGTTATGCGTTATGCGTTATGCGTTATGCGTTATGCGTTATGGGTTATGCGTTATGCGTAATACGGTATGCGTTATGCGTTATGCGTTATGCGTTATGCGTTATGCGTTATGCGTTATGCGTTATGCGTTATGCGTTATGCGTTATGCGTTATGAATTATGCGTTATGCGTTATGCCTTATGCGTTATGCGTTATGAGTTATGCGTTATACGGTATGCGTTATGCGTTATGCGTTATGCCTTATGCTTTATGCGTTATGCGTTATGCGTTATGCGTTATGCGTTATGCGTTATGCGTTATGCGTTATGCGTTATCCGTTATGCGTTATGCGGTATTCGTTATGCGTTGTGCATTATGCGTCATGCGTTATGCGTTATGCGTTATGCGTTATGCGTTATGCGTTATGCGTTATGCGTTATGCGTTATGAGTTATGCGTTATGCAGTAGGCGTTATGCGTTATACGTGATCCGTTATGCGTTAGGCGATATGCGTTATGCGTTATGCGTTATGCGTTATGCGTTATGCGTTATGCGTTATGCGTTTTGCGTTATGGGTTATGCGTTATGCGTTATGCGTTATGCGTTATGCGTTATGCGTTATGCGTTATGCGTTATGCGTTATGCGTTATGCGTTATGCGTTATGCGTTATGAGTTATGCGTTATGCAGTAGGCGTTATGCGTTATACGTGATCCGTTATGCGTTGGGCGATATGCGTTATGCGTTATGCGTTATGCTTTATGCGTTATGCGTTATGCGTTATGAGTTATGCGTTATCCGTTATGCGTTATGCGTTGTGCGTTTTACGTTTGCGTTATGCGATATGCGTTATGCGTTATGCGTTATGCCTTATGCGTTATGCGTTATGAGTTATGCGTTATACGGTATGCGTTATGCGTTATGCGGTAACGGGTTATGCGTTATGCGTTATGCGTTATACGTTATGCGTTATGGGTTATGCGCTATGCGTTATGCGTTATGCGTTATGCGTTATGCATTTTGCGTTATGTGTTATGCGTTATGCGTTATGCGTTATGAGTTATGAGTTATACGTTATGCGTTAAGCGTTATGCGTTATGCTTTATGCGTTATGCGTGATCCGTTATGCGTTAGGCGTTATGCTTTTTGCGGTATTCGTTATGCGTTGTGCATTATGCGTTATGCGTTATGCGTTATGCGTTATGAATTATGCGTTCTGCGTTATGCGTTATGCGTTATGCGTCATGCGTTATGCGTTATGAGTTATGCGTTATGCAGTAGGCGTTATGCGTTATGCTTTATGCGTTATGCGTTATGCGTTATGCGTTATGCCTTATGCGTTATGCGTTATGAGTTATGCGTTATACGGTATGCGTTATGCGTTATGCGTTATGCGTTATGCGTTATGCGTTATGCGTTATGCGTTATGCGTTATGCGTTATGCGTTATGCGTTATGCGTTATACGGTATGCGTTATGCGTTATGCGTTATGCGTTATGCGTTATGCGTTATGCGTTATGCGTTATGCGTTATGCGTTATGCGTTATGCGTTATGCTATATGCGTTATGCGTTATGCGTTATGCGTTATGCGTTATGCGTTATGCGTTATGCGTTATGCGTTATGGGTTATGCGTTATGCGTTATGCGTTATGCGTTATGCGTTATGCGTTATGCGTTATGCGTTATGCGTTATGCGTTATGCGTTATGCGTTATGCGTTATGCGTTATGCGTTATGCGTTATGCGTTATGCGTTATGCGTTATGCGTTATGCGTTATGGGTTATGCGTTATGCGTTATGCGTTATGCGTTATGCGTTATGCGTTATGCGTTATGCGTTATGCGTTATGCGTTATGCGTTATGCGTTATGCGTTATGCGTTATGCGTTATGCGTTATGCGTTATGCTTTATGCGTTATGCCATATGCGTTATGAGTTATGCGTTATGCGATATGCGTTATGCGTTATGCGTTATGCGTTATGCGTTATGCGTTATGCGTTATGCGTTATGCGTTATGCGTTATGCGTTATGCGTTATGCGTTATGCGTTATGCGTTATGCGTTATGCGTTATGCGTTATGCGTTATGCGTTATGCGTTATGCGTTATGCGTTATGCGTTATGCGTTATGCGTTATGCGTTATGCGTTATGCGTTATGACTTATGAGTTATACGTTATGCCATATGCATTATGCGTTATGCGTTATGCGTTATGCGTTATGCGTTATGCGTTATGCGTTATGCGTTATGCGTTATGCGTTATGCGTTATGCGTTATGCGTTATGCGTTATACGGTATGCGTTATGCGTTATGCGTTATGCGTTATGCGTTATGCGTTATGCGTTATGCGTTATTCGTTATGGGTTATGCGTTATGCGTTATGCGTTATGCGTTATGCGTTATGCGTTATGCGTTATGCGTTATGCGTTATGCGTTATGCGTTATGCGTTATGCGTTATGCGTTATGCGTTATTCGTTATGGGTTATGCGTTATGCGTTATGCGTTATGCGTTATGCGTTATGCGTTATGCGTTATGCGTTATGCGTTATGCGTTATGCGTTATGCGTTATGCGTTATGCGTTATGCGTTATGCGTTATGCGTTATGCGTTATGCGTTATGCGTTATGCGTTATGCGATATGCGTTATGCGTTATGCGTTATGCGTTATGCGTTATGCGTTATGCGTTATGCGTTATGCGTTATGCGTTATGCGTTATGAGTTATGCGTTATGCAGTAGGCGTTATGCGTTATGCTTTATGCGTTATGCGTTATGCGTTATGCCTTATGCGTTATGCGTTATGAGTTATGCGTTATGCGTTATGCGTTATGAGTTATGCGTTATGCAGTAGGCGTTATGCGTTATACGTGATCCGTTATGCGTTAGGCGATATGCGTTATGCGTTATGCGTTATGCGTTATGCGTTATGCGTTATGCGTTATGCGTTATGCGTTATGCGTTATGCGTTATGCGTTATTCGTTATGGGTTATGCGTTATGCGTTATGCGTTATGCGTTATGCGTTATGCGTTATGCGTTATGCGTTATGCGTTATGCGTTATGCGTTATGCGTTATGAGTTATGCGTTATGCAGTAGGCGTTATGCGTTATGCTTTATGCGTTATGCGTTATGCGTTATGCCTTATGCGTTATGCGTTATGAGTTATGCGTTATACGGTATGCGTTATGCGTTATGCGTTATGCGTTATGCGTTATGCGTTATGCGTTATGCGTTATGCGTTATGCGTTATGCGTTATGCGTTATGCGTTATGCGTTATGCGTTATGCGTTATGCGTTATGCGTTATGCGTTATGCGTTATGCGTTATGCGTTATGCGTTATGCGTTATGCGTTATGCGTCATGCGTTATGCGTTAAGAGTTATGCGTTTTGCAGTAGGCGTTATGCGTTATGCTTTATGCGTTATGCGTTATGCGTTATGCCTTATGCGTTATGCGTTATGAGTTATGCGTTATACGGTATGCGTTATGCGTTATGCGTTATGCGTTATGCGTTATGCGTTATGCGTTATGCGTTATGCGTTATGCGTTATGCTTTATGCGTTATGCGTTATGCGTTATGCGTTATGCGTTATGCGTTATGCGTTATGCGTTATGCGTTATGGGTTATGCGT
The DNA here is from genome assembly GCA_916610235.2 of Lasioglossum morio. NCBI lineage: Eukaryota > Metazoa > Arthropoda > Insecta > Hymenoptera > Halictidae > Lasioglossum > Lasioglossum morio. The sequence goes on along the minus strand of CAKAJA020000151.1, from coordinate 969,694 downwards.
TATGCGTTATGCGTTATGCGTTATGCGTTATGCGTTATGCGTTATGCGTTATGCGTTATGCGTTATGCGTTATGCGTTATGCGTTATGCGTTATGCGTTATGCGTTATGCGTTATGCGTTATGCGTTATGCGTTATGCCTTATGCGTTATGCGTTATGAGTTATGCATTATACGGTATGCGTTATGCGTTATGCGGTAAGGGGTTATGCGTTATGCGTTATGCGTTATACGTTATGCGTTATGCGTTATGCGTTATGCGTTATGCGTTATGCGTTATGCGTTATGCGTTATGCATTTTGCGTTATGTGTTATGCGTTATGCGTTATGCGTTATGAGTTATGAGTTATACGTTATGCGTTAAGCGTTATGCGTTATGCTTTATGCGTTATGCGTGATCCGTTATGCGTTAGGCGTTATGCTTTTTGCGGTATTCGTTATGCGTTGTGCATTATGCGTTATGCGTTATGCGTTATGCGTTATGCGTTATGAATTATGCGTTCTGCGTTATGCGTTATGCGTTATGCGTTATGCGTTATGCGTCATGCGTTATGCGTTATGAGTTATGCGTTATGCAGTAGGCGTTATGCGTTATGCTTTATGCGTTATGCGTTATGCGTTATGCGTTATGAGTTATGCGTTATACGGTATGCGTTATGCGTTATGCGTTATGCGTTATGCGTTATGCGTTATGCGTTATGCGTTATGCTTTATGCGTTATGCATTATACGTTATGCGTTATGCGTTATGCGTGATGCGTTATGCTTTATGCGTTATGCGTGATGCGTTATGCTTTATACGTTATGCGTTATGCGTATGCGTTATGCGTTATGCGTTATGCGTTATGCGTTATGCGTTATGCTTTATGCGTTATGCCATATGCGTTATGCGTTATGCGTTATGCGATATGCGTTATGCGTTATGCGTTATGCGTTATGCGTTATGCGTTATGCGTTATGCGTTATGCGTTATGCGTTATGCGTTATGCGTTATGCGTTATGCGTTATGCGTTATGCGTTATGCGTTATGCGTTATGCGTTATGCGTTATGCGTTATGCGTTATGCGTTATGCGTTATGCGTTATGCGTTATGCGTTATGCGTTATGCGTTATGCGTTATGCGTTATGCGTTATGCGTTATGCGTTATGCGTTATGCGTTATGAGTTATGAGTTATACGTTATGCCATATGCATTATGCGTTATGCGTTATGCGTTATGCGTTATGCATTATCCGTTATGCGTTATGCGTTATGCGTTATGGTTTATGCGTTATGCGTTATGCGTTATGCGTTATGCATAATGCGGTATACGTTATGTATTATGCGTTATGCGATATGCGTTAAGCGTTAAAAGTTATGCGTTATGCTTTATGCGTTATGCATTATGCGTTATGCGTTATGCGTGATCCGTTATTCGTTAGGCGTTATGCGATTTGTGGTATTCGTTATGCGTTGTGCATTATGCGTTATGCGTTACGCGTTATGCGTTATGCATTGTGCATTATGCGTTATGCGTTATGCGTTATGCGTTATGCGTTATGCGTTATGCGTTATGCGTTATGCGTTATGCAGTATGCGTTATGCGTTATGCGTGATCCGTTATGCGTTAGGCGTTATGAGTTTCCGGTATTCGTTATGCGTTGTGCATTATGCGTTATGCATTTTGCGTTATGTGTTATGCGTTATGCGTTATGCGTTATGAGTTATGAGTTATACGTTATGCGTTAAGCGTTATGCGTTATGCTTTATGCGTTATGCGTGATCCGTTATGCGTTAGGCGTTATGCTTTTTGCGGTATTCGTTATGCGTTGTGCATTATGCGTTATGCGTTATGCGTTATGAATTATGCGTTCTGCGTTATGCGTTATGCGCTATACGTTATGCGTTATGCGTGATCCGTTATGCGTTAGGCGTTATGCGATTTGCGGTATTCGTTATGCGTTATGCGTTATGAGTTATGCGTTATGCATTATGCGTTATGCGTTATGAGTTATGCGTTATGCAGTAGGCGTTATGCGTTATGCGTTATGCGTTATGCGATATGCGTTATGCGTTATGCGTTATGCGTTATGCGTTATGCGTTATGCGTTATGCGTTATGCGTTATGCGTTATGAGTTATGCGTTATGCAGTAGGCGTTATGCGTTATACGTGATCCGTTATGCGTTGGGCCATATGCGTTATGCGTTATGCGTTATGCGTTATGCGTTATGCGTTATGCGTTATGCGTTATGCGTTATGCGTTATGCGTTATGCGTTATGCGTTATGCGTTATGCGTTATGCGTTATGAGTTATGCGTTATGCAGTAGGCGTTATGCGTTATACGTGATCCGTTATGCGTTGGGCCATATGCGTTATGCGTTATGCGTTATGCGTTATGCGTTATGCGTTATGCGTTATGCGTTATGCGTTATGCGTTATGCGTTATGAGTTATGCGTTATGCAGTAGGCGTTATGCGTTATGCGTTATGCTTTATGCGTTATGCATTATACGTTATGCGTTATGCGTTATGCGTGATGCGTTATGCTTTATGCGTTATGCGTGATGCGTTATGCTTTATACGTTATGCGTTATGCGTATGCGTTATGCGTTATGCGTTATGCGTTATGCGTTATGCGTTATGCGTTATGCGTTATGCTTTATGCGTTATGCCATATGCGTTATGCGTTATGCGTTATGCGATATGCGTTATGCGTTATGCGTTATGCGTTTTGCGTTATGCGTTATGCGTTATGCGTTATGCGTTATGCGTTAAGCGTTATGCGTTATGCGTTATGCGTTATGCGTTATGCGTTATGCGTTATGCGTTATGCGTTATGCGTTATGCGTTATGCGTTATGCGTTATGCGTTATGCGTTATGCGTTATGCGTTATGCGTTATGCGTTATGCGTTATGCGTTATGCGTTATGCGTTATGCGTTATGCGTTATGCGTTATGCGTTATGCGTTATGCGTTATGCGTTATGCGTTATGCGTTATGCGTTATGCGTTATGCGTTATGCGTTATGCGTTATGCGTTATGCGTTATGAGTTATGAGTTATACGTTATGCCATATGCATTATGCGTTATGCGTTATGCGTTATGCATTATCCGTTATGCGTTATGCGTTATGCGTTATGGTTTATGCGTTATGCGTTATGCGTTATGCGTTATGCATAATGCGGTATACGTTATGTATTATGCGTTAGGCGATATGCGTTAAGCGTTAAAAGTTATGCGTTATGCTTTATGCGTTATGCATTATGCGTTATGCGTTATGCGTGATCCGTTATTCGTTAGGCGTTATGCGATTTGTGGTATTCGTTATGCGTTGTGCATTATGCGTTATGCGTTATGCGTTATGCGTTATGCATTGTGCATTATGCGCTATGCGTTATGCGTTATGCGTTATGCGTTATGCGTTATGCAGTATGCGTTATGCGTTATGCGTGATCCGTTATGCGTTAGGCGTTATGAGTTTCCGGTATTCGTTATGCGTTGTGCATTATGCGTTATGCATTTTGCGTTATGTGTTATGCGTTATGCGTTATGCGTTATGAGTTATGAGTTATACGTTATGCGTTAAGCGTTATGCGTTATGCTTTATGCGTTATGCGTGATCCGTTATGCGTTAGGCGTTATGCTTTTTGCGGTATTCGTTATGCGATGTGCATTATGCGTTATGCGTTATGCGTTATGAATTATGCGTTCTGCGTTATGCGTTATGCGTTATGCGTTATGCGTTATGCGTTATGCGTTATTCGTTATGGGTTATGCGTTATGCGTTATGCGTTATGCGTTATGCGTTATGCGTTATGCGTTATGCGTTATGCGTTATGCGTTATGCGTTATGCGTTATGCGTTATGCGTTATGAGTTATGCGTTATGCAGTAGGCGTTATGCGTTATACGTGATCCGTTATGCGTTGGGCGATATGCGTTATGCGTTATGCATTATGCGTTATGCATTATGCGTTATGCGTTATGCGATATGCGTTATGCGTTATGCGTTATACGTTATGCGTTATGCGTTATGCGTTATGCGTTATGCGTTATGCGTTATGCGTTATGCGTTATGAGTTATGCGTTATACGGTATGCGTTGCGCATAATGCGTTATGCGTTATGTGTGATGCGGTATGCTTTATGCGTTATGCGTTATGCGTTATGCTTTATGCGTTATGCGTTATGCGTTATGCGTTATGCGTTATGCCTTATGCGTTATGCGTTATGAGTTATGCGTTATACGGTATGCGTTATGCGTTATGCGTTATGCGTTATGCGTTATGCGTTATGCGTTATGCGTTATGCGTTATGCGTTATGCGTTATGCATTATGCGTTATGCGTTATGCGTTATGCGTTATGCGTTATGCTTTATGCGTTATGCGTTATGCGTTATGGGTGATCCGTTATGGGTGATCCGTTATGCGTTCGGCGTTATGGGTTATGGGTTATGCGTTATGCGTTATGCGTTATGAGTTATGCGTTATGCGTTATGCGTTATGCGTTATGCGTTATGCTTTATGCGTTATGCATTATACGTTATGCGTTAAGCGTTATGCGTGATGCGTTATGCTTTATGCGTTATGCGTGATGCGTTATGCTTTATACGTTATGCGTTATGCGTTATGCGTTATGCGTTATGCGTTATGCGTTATGCGTTATGCGTTATGCGTTATGCTTTATGCGTATGCCATATGCGTTATGCGTTATGCGTTATGCGTTATGCGTTATGCGTTATGCGTTATCCGTTATGCGTTATGCGTTATGCGTTATGGTTTATGCGTTATGCGTTATGCGTTATGCGTTATGCGATATGCGTTATGCGTTATGCGTTATGCTTTATGCGTTATGCCATATGCGTTATGCGTTATGCGTTATGCGTTATGCGTTATGCGTTTTGCGATATGCGTTATGCGTTATGCGTCATGCGTTATGCGTTATGAGTTATGCGTTATGCAGTAGGCGTTATGCGTTATGCTTTATGCGTTATGCGTTATGCGTTATGCCTTATGCTTATGCGTTATGAGTTATGCGTTATGCGTTATGCGTTATGCGTTATGCGTTATCCGTTATGCGTTATGCGTTATGCGTTATGGTTTATGCGTTATGCGTTATGCGTTATGCGATATGCGTTATGCGTTATGCGTTATGCGATATGCGTTATGCGTTATGCGTCATGCGTTATGCGTTATGAGTTATGCGTTATGCAGTAGGCGTTATGCGTTATGCTTTATGCGTTATGCGTTATGCGTTATGCCTTATGCTTATGCGTTATGAGTTATGCGTTATACGGTATGCGTTATGCGTTATGCGTTATGCGTTATGCGTTATGCGTTATGCGTTACGCGTTATGCGTTATGCGTTATGCGTTATGCGTTATGCGTTATGCGTTATGCGTTATGCGTTATGCGTTATGAGTTATGCGTTATGCAGTAGGCGTTATGCGTTATACGTGATCCGTTATGCGTTAGGCGATATGCGTTATGCGTTATGCGTTATGCGTTATGCGTTATGCGGTATGCGTTATGCGTTATGCGTTATGCGTTATGCGTTATGCGTTATGAGTTATGCGTTATGCAGTAGGCGTTATGCGTTATACGTGATCCGTTATGCGTTGGGCGATATGCGTTATGCGTTATGCGTTATGCTTTATGCGTTATGCGTTATGCGTTATGCGTTATGAGTTATGCGTTATCCGTTATGCGTTATGCGTTGTGCGTTTTACGTTTGCGTTATGCGATATGCGTTATGCGTTATGCGTTATGAGTTATGCGTTATGCGTTATGTGTTATGCGTTATGCGTTATGCGTTATGCGTTATGCGTTATGCGTTATGCGTTATGCGTTATGCTTATGCGTTATGAGTTATGCGTTATGCGTTATGCGTTATGCGTTATCCGTTATGCGTTATGCGTTATGCGTTATGGTTTATGCGTTATGCGTTATGCGTTATGCGTTATGCGTTATGCGTTATGCGATATGCGTTATGCGTTATGCGTTATGCGATATGCGTTATGAGTTTCCGGTATTCGTTATGCGTTGTGCATTATGCGTTATGCATTTTGCGTTATGTGTTATGCGTTATGCGTTATGCGTTATGAGTTATGAGTTATGAGTTATACGTTATGCGTTAAGCGTTATGCGTTATGCTTTATGCGTTATGCGTGATCCGTTATGCGTTAGGCGTTATGCTTTTTGCGGTATTCGTTATGCGTTGTGCATTATGCGTTATGCGTTATGCGTTATGCTTTATGCGTTATGCGTTATGCGTTATGAGTTATGCTTTATCCGTTATGCGTTATGCGTTGTGCGTTTTACGTTTGCGTTATGCGTTATGCGTTATGCGTTATGCGTTATGCGTTATGCGTTATGCGTTATGCGTTATGCGTTATGCGTTATGCGTTATGCGTTATGCGTTATGCGTTATGCGTTATGCGTTATGCGTTATGCGTTATGCGTTATGCGTTATGCGTGATCCGTTATGCGTTAGGCGATATGCGTTATGCGTTATGCGTTATGCGTTATGCGTTATGCGTTATGCGTTATGCCTTATGCGTTATGCGTTATGAGTTATGCGTTATACGGTATGCGTTATGCGTTATGCGTTATGCGTTATGCGTTATGCGTTATGCGTTATGCGTTATGCGTTATGCGGTATGCGTTATGCGTTATGCTTTATGCGTTATGCCATATGCGTTATGCGTTATGCGTTATGCGTTATGCGTTATGCGTTATGCGGTATGCGTTATGCGTTATGCTTTATGCGTTATGCCATATGCGTTATGCGTTATGCGTTATGCGTTATGCGTTATGCGTTATCCGTTATGCGTTATGCGTTATGCGTTTTGGTTTATGCGTTATGCGTTATGCGTTATGCGTTATGCGTTATGCGATATGCGTTATGCGTTATGCGTTATGCTTTATGCGTTATGCCATATGCGTTATGCGTTATGCGTTATGCGTTATGCGTTATGCGTTATGCGATATGCGTTATGCGTTATGCGTCATGCGTTATGCGTTATGAGTTATGCGTTATGCGTTATGCGTTATGCGTTATGCGTTATCCGTTATGCGTTATGCGTTATGCGTTATGGTTTATGCGTTATGCGTTATGCGTTATCCGTTATGCGTTATGCGTTATGCGTTATGGTTTATGCGTTATGCGTTATGCGTTATGCGTTATGCGATATGCGTTATGCGTTATGCGTTATGCGATATGCGTTATGCGTTATGCGTCATGCGTTATGCGTTATGAGTTATGCGTTATGCAGTAGGCGTTATGCGTTATGCTTTATGCGTTATGCGTTATGCGTTATGCCTTATGCTTATGCGTTATGAGTTATGCGTTATACGGTATGCGTTATGCGTTATGCGTTATGCGTTATGCGTTATGCGTTATGCGTTATGCGTTACGCGTTATGCGTTATGCGTTATGCGTTATGCGTTATGCGTTATGCGTTATGCGTTATGCGTTATGCGTTATGCGTTATGCGTTATGAGTTATGCGTTATGCAGTAGGCGTTATGCGTTATACGTGATCCGTTATGCGTTGGGCGATATGCGTTATGCGTTATGCATTATGCGTTATGCATTATGCGTTATGCGTTATGCGATATGCGTTATGCGTTATGCGTTATACGTTATGCGTTATGCGTTATGCGTTATGCGTTATGCGTTATGCGTTATGCGTTATGAGTTATGCGTTATACGGTATGCGTTGCGCATAATGCGTTATGCGTTATGTGTGATGCGGTATGCTTTATGCGTTATGCGTTATGCGTTATGCTTTATGCGTTATGCGTTATGCGTTATGCGTTATGCGTTATGCCTTATGCGTTATGCGTTATGAGTTATGCGTTATACGTTATGCGTTATGCGTTATGCGTTATGCGTTATGCGTTATGCGTTATGCGTTATGCGTTATGCGTTATGCGTTATGCGTTATGCGTTATGCATTATGCGTTATGCGTTATGCGTTATGCGTTATGCGTTATGCTTTATGCGTTATGCGTTATGCGTTATGGGTGATCCGTTATGGGTGATCCGTTATGCGTTCGGCGTTATGGGTTATGGGTTATGCGTTATGCGTTATGCGTTATGAGTTATGCGTTATGCGTTATGCGTTATGCGTTATGCGTTATGCGTTATGCGTTATGCATTATACGTTATGCGTTAAGCGTTATGCGTGATGCGTTATGCTTTATGCGTTATGCGTGATGCGTTATGCTTTATACGTTATGCGTTATGCGTTATGCGTTATGCGTTATGCGTTATGCGTTATGCGTTATGCGTTATGCGTTATGCGTTATGCGTTATGCGTTATGCGTTATGCGTTATGCTTTATGCGTATGCCATATGCGTTATGCGTTATGCGTTATGCGTTATGCGTTATGCGTTATGCGTTATCCGTTATGCGTTATGCGTTATGCGTTATGGTTTATGCGTTATGCGTTATGCGTTATGCGTTATGCGATATGCGTTATGCGTTATGCGTTATGCTTTATGCGTTATGCCATATGCGTTATGCGTTATGCGTTATGCGTTATGCGTTATGCGTTATGCGTTATGCGATATGCGTTATGCGTTATGCGTCATGCGTTATGCGTTATGAGTTATGCGTTATGCAGTAGGCGTTATGCGTTATGCTTTATGCGTTATGCGTTATGCGTTATGCGTTATGCCTTATGCTTATGCGTTATGAGTTATGCGTTATGCGTTATGCGTTATGCGTTATGCGTTATCCGTTATGCGTTATGCGTTATGCGTTATGGTTTATGCGTTATGCGTTATGCGTTATGCGATATGCGTTATGCGTTATGCGTTATGCGATATGCGTTATGCGTTATGCGTCATGCGTTATGCGTTATGAGTTATGCGTTATGCAGTAGGCGTTATGCGTTATGCTTTATGCGTTATGCGTTATGCGTTATGCCTTATGCTTATGCGTTATGAGTTATGCGTTATACGGTATGCGTTATGCGTTATGCGTTATGCGTTATGCGTTATGCGTTATGCGTTATGCGTTATGAGTTATGCGTTATGCGTTATGCGTTATGCGTTATGCGTTATGCGTTATGCGTTATGCGTTACGCGTTATGCGTTATGCGTTATGCGTTATGCGTTATGCGTTATGCGTTATGCGTTATGCGTTATGCGTTATGCGTTATGCGTTATGAGTTATGCGTTATGCAGTAGGCGTTATGCGTTATACGTGATCCGTTATGCGTTGGGCGATATGCGTTATGCGTTATGCATTATGCGTTATGCATTATGCGTTATGCGTTATGCGATATGCGTTATGCGTTATGCGTTATACGTTATGCGTTATGCGTTATGCGTTATGCGTTATGCGTTATGCGTTATGCGTTATGAGTTATGCGTTATACGGTATGCGTTGCGCATAATGCGTTATGCGTTATGTGTGATGCGGTATGCTTTATGCGTTATGCGTTATGCGTTATGCTTTATGCGTTATGCGTTATGCGTTATGCGTTATGCGTTATGCCTTATGCGTTATGCGTTATGAGTTATGCGTTATACGGTATGCGTTATGCGTTATGCGTTATGCGTTATGCGTTATGCGTTATGCGTTATGCGTTATGCGTTATGCGTTATGCGTTATGCGTTATGCATTATGCGTTATGCGTTATGCGTTATGCGTTATGCGTTATGCTTTATGCGTTATGCGTTATGCGTTATGGGTGATCCGTTATGGGTGATCCGTTATGCGTTCGGCGTTATGGGTTATGGGTTATGCGTTATGCGTTATGAGTTATGCGTTATGCGTTATGCGTTATGCGTTATGCGTTATGCTTTATGCGTTATGCATTATACGTTATGCGTTAAGCGTTATGCGTGATGCGTTATGCTTTATGCGTTATGCGTGATGCGTTATGCTTTATACGTTATGCGTTATGCGTTATGCGTTATGCGTTATGCGTTATGCGTTATGCGTTATGCGTTATGCGTTATGCGTTATGCGTTATGCGTTATGCGTTATGCTTTATGCGTATGCCATATGCGTTATGCGTTATGCGTTATGCGTTATGCGTTATGCGTTATGCGTTATCCGTTATGCGTTATGCGTTATGCGTTATGGTTTATGCGTTATGCGTTATGCGTTATGCGTTATGCGATATGCGTTATGCGTTATGCGTTATGCTTTATGCGTTATGCCATATGCGTTATGCGTTATGCGTTATGCGTTATGCGTTATGCGTTATGCGTTATGCGATATGCGTTATGCGTTATGCGTCATGCGTTATGCGTTATGAGTTATGCGTTATGCAGTAGGCGTTATGCGTTATGCTTTATGCGTTATGCGTTATGCGTTATGCCTTATGCTTATGCGTTATGAGTTATGCGTTATGCGTTATGCGTTATGCGTTATGCGTTATCCGTTATGCGTTATGCGTTATGCGTTATGGTTTATGCGTTATGCGTTATGCGTTATGCGATATGCGTTATGCGTTATGCGTTATGCGATATGCGTTATGCGTTATGCGTCATGCGTTATGCGTTATGAGTTATGCGTTATGCAGTAGGCGTTATGCGTTATGCTTTATGCGTTATGCGTTATGCGTTATGCCTTATGCTTATGCGTTATGAGTTATGCGTTATACGGTATGCGTTATGCGTTATGCGTTATGCGTTATGCGTTATGCGTTACGCGTTATGCGTTATGCGTTATGCGTTATGCGTTATGCGTTATGAGTTATGCGTTATGCAGTAGGCGTTATGAGTTATACGTGATCCGTTATGCGTTAGGCGATATGCGTTATGCGTTATGCGTTATGCGTTATGCGTTATGCGGTATGCGTTATGCGTTATGCGTTATGCGTTATGCGTTATGCGTTATGAGTTATGCGTTATGCAGTAGGCGTTATGCGTTATACGTGATCCGTTATGCGTTGGGCGATATGCGTTATGCGTTATGCGTTATGCTTTATGCGTTATGCGTTATGCGTTATGCGTTATGAGTTATGCGTTATCCGTTATGCGTTATGCGTTGTGCGTTTTACGTTTGCGTTATGCGATATGCGTTATGCGTTATGCGTTATGAGTTATGCGTTATGCGTTATGTGTTATGCGTTATGCGTTATGCGTTATGCGTTATGCGTTATGCGTTATGCGTTATGCGTTATGCTTATGCGTTATGAGTTATGCGTTATGCGTTATGCGTTATGCGTTATGCGTTATGCGTTATGCGTTATGCGATATGCGTTATGCGTTATGCGTTATGCGATATGCGTTATGAGTTTCCGGTATTCGTTATGCGTTGTGCATTATGCGTTATGCATTTTGCGTTATGTGTTATGCGTTATGCGTTATGCGTTATGAGTTATGAGTTATGAGTTATACGTTATGCGTTAAGCGTTATGCGTTATGCTTTATGCGTTATGCGTGATCCGTTATGCGTTAGGCGTTATGCTTTTTGCGGTATTCGTTATGCGTTGTGCATTATGCGTTATGCGTTATGCGTTATGCTTTATGCGTTATGCGTTATGCGTTATGAGTTATGCTTTATCCGTTATGCGTTATGCGTTGTGCGTTTTACGTTTGCGTTATGCGTTATGCGTTATGCGTTATGCGTTATGCGTTATGCGTTATGCGTTATGCGTTATGCGTTATGCGTTATGCGTTATGCGTTATGCGTTATGCGTTATGCGTGATCCGTTATGCGTTAGGCGATATGCGTTATGCGTTATGCGTTATGCGTTATGCGTTATGCGTTATGCGTTATGCCTTATGCGTTATGCGTTATGAGTTATGCGTTATACGGTATGCGTTATGCGTTATGCGTTATGCGTTATGCGTTATGCGTTATGCGTTATGCGTTATGCGTTATGCGGTATGCGTTATGCGTTATGCTTTATGCGTTATGCCATATGCGTTATGCGTTATGCGTTATGCGTTATGCGTTATGCGTTATCCGTTATGCGTTATGCGTTATGCGTTTTGGTTTATGCGTTATGCGTTATGCGTTATGCGTTATGCGATATGCGTTATGCGTTATGCGTTATGCTTTATGCGTTATGCGATATGCGTTATGCGTTATGCGTTATGCGTTATGCGTTATGCGTTATGCGATATGCGTTATGCGTTATGCGTCATGCGTTATGCGTTATGAGTTATGCGTTATGCAGTAGGCGTTATGCGTTATGCTTTATGCGTTATGCGTTATGCGTTATGCCTTATGCTTATGCGTTATGAGTTATGCGTTATGCGTTATGCGTTATGCGTTATGCGTTATCCGTTATGCGTTATGCGTTATGCGTTATGGTTTATGCGTTATGCGTTATGCGTTATCCGTTATGCGTTATGCGTTATGCGTTATGGTTTATGCGTTATGCGTTATGCGTTATGCGTTATGCGATATGCGTTATGCGTTATGCGTTATGCGATATGCGTTATGCGTTATGCGTCATGCGTTATGCGTTATGAGTTATGCGTTATGCAGTAGGCGTTATGCGTTATGCTTTATGCGTTATGCGTTATGCGTTATGCCTTATGCTTATGCGTTATGAGTTATGCGTTATACGGTATGCGTTATGCGTTATGCGTTATGCGTTATGCGTTATGCGTTATGCGTTACGCGTTATGCGTTATGCGTTATGCGTTATGCGTTATGCGTTATGCGTTATGCGTTATGCGTTATGCGTTATGCGTTATGAGTTATGCGTTATGCAGTAGGCGTTATGCGTTATACGTGATCCGTTATGCGTTAGGCGATATGCGTTATGCGTTATGCGTTATGCGTTATGCGGTATGCGTTATGCGTTATGCGTTATGCGTTATGCGTTATGCGTTATGCGTTATGCGTTATGCGTTATGCGTTATGCGTTATGCGTTATGCGTTATGCGTTATGCGTTATGCGTTATGCGTTATGCGTTATGCGTTATGCGTTATGCGTTATGCGTTATGCGTTATGCGTTATGCGTTATGCGTTATGCGTTATGCGTTATGAGTTATGCGTTATGCAGTAGGCGTTATGCGTTATACGTGATCCGTTATGCGTTGGGCGATATGCGTTATGCGTTATGCGTTATGCTTTATGCGTTATGCGTTATGCGTTATGCGTTATGCGTTATGAGTTATGCGTTATCCGTTATGCGTTATGCGTTGTGCGTTTTACGTTTGCGTTATGCGATATGCGTTATGCGTTATGCGTTATGAGTTATGCGTTATGCGTTATGTGTTATGCGTTATGCGTTATGCGTTATGCGTTATGCGTTATGCGTTATGCGTTATGCGTTATGCGTTATGCGTTATGCGTTATGCGTTATGCGTTATGCGTTATGCGTTATGCGTTATGCCTTATGCTTATGCGTTATGAGTTATGCGTTATGCGTTATGCGTTATGCGTTATCCGTTATGCGTTATGCGTTATGGTTTATGCGTTATGCGTTATGCGTTATGCGTTATGCGATATGCGTTATGCGTTATGCGTTATGCGATATGCGTTATGAGTTTCCGGTATTCGTTATGCGTTGTGCATTATGCGTTATGCATTTTGCGTTATGTGTTATGCGTTATGCGTTATGCGTTATGAGTTATGAGTTATGAGTTATACGTTATGCGTTAAGCGTTATGCGTTATGCTTTATGCGTTATGCGTGATCCGTTATGCGTTAGGCGTTATGCTTTTTGCGGTATTCGTTATGCGTTGTGCATTATGCGTTATGCGTTATGCGTTATGAATTATGCGTTCTGCGTTATGCGTTATGCGTTATGCGTTATGCGTTATGCGTTATTCGTTATGGGTTATGCGTTATGCGTAATGCGTTATGCGTTATGCGTTATGCGTTATGCGTTATGCGTTATGCGTTATGCGTTATGCGTTATGCGTTATGCGTTATGCGTTATGCGTTATGAGTTATGCGTTATGCGTTATGCGTTATGCGTTATGCGTTATGCGTTATGCGTTATGCGTTATGCGTTATGCGTTATGCTTTATGCGTTATGCGTGATCCGTTATGCGTTAGGCGTTATGCTTTTTGCGGTATTCGTTATGCGTTGTGCATTATGCGTTATGCGTTATGCGTTATGAATTATGCGTTCTGCGTTATGCGTTATGCGTTATGCGTTATGCGTTATGCGTTATTCGTTATGGGTTATGCGTTATGCGTTATGCGTTATGCGTTATGCGTTATGCGTTATGCGTTATGCGTTATGCGTTATGCGTTATGCGTTATGAGTTATGCGTTATCCGTTATGCGTTATGCGTTGTGCGTTTTACGTTTGCGTTATGCGATATGCGTTATGCGTTATGCGTTATGAGTTATGCGTTATGCGTTATGCGTTATGAGATATGCGTTATCCGTTATGCGTTATGCGTTGTGCGTTTTACGTTTGCGTTATGCGATATGCGTTATGCGTTATGCGTTATGAGTTATGCGTTATGCGTTATGCGTTATGCGTTATGCGTTATGCGTTATGCGTTATGCGTTATGCGTTATGCGTTATGCGTTATGCGTTATGCGTTATGCGTTATGCGTTATGCGTTATGCGTTATCCGTTATGCGTTATGCGTTATGCGTTATGGTTTATGCGTTATGCGTTATGCGTTATGCGTTATGCGATATGCGTTATGCGTTATGCGTTATGCGATATGCGTTATGAGTTTCCGGTATTCGTTATGCGTTGTGCATTATGCGTTATGCATTTTGCGTAATGTGTTATGCGTTATGCGTTATGCGTTATGAGTTATGAGTTATACGTTATGCGTTAAGCGTTATGCGTTATGCTTTATGCGTTATGCGTGATCCGTTATGCGTTAGGCGTTATGCTTTTTGCGGTATTCGTTATGCGTTATGCGTTATGCGTTATGCGTTATGAGTTATGCGTTATGCAGTAGGCGTTATGCGTTATACGTGATCCGTTATGCGTTGGGCGATATGCGTTATGCGTTATGCGTTATGCTTTATGCGTTATGCGTTATGCGTTATGAGTTATGCGTTATCCGTTATGCGTTATGCGTTGTGCGTTTTACGTTTGCGTTATGCGATATGCGTTATGCGTTATGCGTTATGAGTTATGCGTTATGCGTTATGCGTTATGCGTTATGCGTTATGCGTTATGCGTTATGCGTTATGCGTTATGCGTTATGCGTTATGCGTTATGCGTTATGCGTTATGCGTTATGCGTTATGCGTTATGCGTTATGCGTTATGCGTTATGCGTTATGCGTTATGCGTTATGCGTTATGCGATATGCGTTATGCGTTATGGGTTATGCTTTATGCGTTATGCCATATGCGTTATGCGTTATGCGTTATGCGTTATGCGTTATGCGATATGCGTTATGCGTTATGCGTCATGCGTTATGCGTTATGAGTTATGCGTTATGCAGTAGGCGTTATGCGTTATGCTTTATGCGTTATGCGTTATGCGTTATGCCTTATGCTTATGCGTTATGAGTTATGCGTTATGCGTTATGCGTTATGCGTTATGCGTTATCCGTTATGCGTTATGCGTTATGCGTTATGGTTTATGCGTTATGCGTTATGCGTTATGCGTTATGCGATATGCGTTATGCGTTATGCGTTATGCGATATGCGTTATGCGTTATGCGTTATGCGTTATGCGTTATGCGTTATGCGTTATGCAGTAGGCGTTATGCGTTATGCTTTATGCGTTATGCGTTATGCGTTATGCCTTATGCTTATGCGTTATGAGTTATGCGTTATACGGTATGCGTTATGCGTTATGCGTTATGCGTTATGCGTTATGCGTTATGCGTTACGCGTTATGCGTTATGCGTTATGCGTTATGCGTTATGCGTTATGCGTTATGCGTTATGCGTTATCCGTTATGCGTTATGCGGTATTCGTTATGCGTTATGCGTTATGCGGTATGCGTTATGCATTATGCGTTATGCGTTATGCGTTATGCGTTATGCGTTATGCGTTATGCGTTATGCGTTATGCGTTATGCGTTATGCGTTATGCGTTATGCGTTATGCGTTATGCGTTATGCGTTATGCGTTATGCGTTATGCGTTATGCGTTATGCGTTATGCGTTATGCGTTATGCGTTATGCGTTATGCGTTATGCTTTATGCGTTATGCGTGATCCGTTATGCGTTAGGCGTTATGCTTTTTGCGGTATTCGTTATGCGTTGTGCATTATGCGTTATGCGTTATGCGTTATGCGTTATGCGTTATGCGTTATGCGTTATGAGTTATGCGTTATCCGTTATGCGTTATGCGTTGTGCGTTTTACGTTTGCGTTATGCGATATGCGTTATGCGTTATGCGTTATGAGTTATGCGTTATGCGTTATGCGTTATGAGATATGCGTTATCCGTTATGCGTTATGCGTTGTGCGTTTTACGTTTGCGTTATGCGATATGCGTTATGCGTTATGCGTTATGAGTTATGCGTTATGCGTTATGCGTTATGCGTTATGCGTTATGCGTTATGCGTTATGCGTTATGCGTTATGCGTTATGCGTTATGCGTTATGCGTTATGCGTTATGCGTTATGCGTTATGCGTTATGCGTTATGCGTTATGCGTTATGCGTTATCCGTTATGCGTTATGCGTTATGCGTTATGGTTTATGCGTTATGCGTTATGCGTTATGCGTTATGCGATATGCGTTATGCGTTATGCGTTATGCGATATGCGTTATGAGTTTCCGGTATTCGTTATGCGTTGTGCATTATGCGTTATGCATTTTGCGTAATGTGTTATGCGTTATGCGTTATGCGTTATGAGTTATGAGTTATACGTTATGCGTTAAGCGTTATGCGTTATGCTTTATGCGTTATGCGTGATCCGTTATGCGTTAGGCGTTATGCTTTTTGCGGTATTCGTTATGCGTTATGCGTTATGCGTTATGCGTTATGAGTTATGCGTTATGCAGTAGGCGTTATGCGTTATACGTGATCCGTTATGCGTTGGGCGATATGCGTTATGCGTTATGCGTTATGCTTTATGCGTTATGCGTTATGCGTTATGAGTTATGCGTTATCCGTTATGCGTTATGCGTTGTGCGTTTTACGTTTGCGTTATGCGATATGCGTTATGCGTTATGCGTTATGAGTTATGCGTTATGAGTTATGCGTTATGCGTTATGCGTTATGCGTTATGCGTTATGCGTTATGCGTTATGCGTTATGCGTTATGCGTTATGCGTTATGCGTTATGCGTTATGCGTTATGCGTTATGCGTTATGCGTTATGCGTTATGCGTTATGCGTTATGCGTTATGCGTTATGCGATATGCGTTATGCGTTATGGGTTATGCTTTATGCGTTATGCCATATGCGTTATGCGTTATGCGTTATGCGTTATGCGTTATGCGATATGCGTTATGCGTTATGCGTCATGCGTTATGCGTTATGAGTTATGCGTTATGCAGTAGGCGTTATGCGTTATGCTTTATGCGTTATGCGTTATGCATTATGCCTTATGCTTATGCGTTATGAGTTATGCGTTATGCGTTATGCGTTATGCGTTATGCGTTATCCGTTATGCGTTATGCGTTATGCGTTATGGTTTATGCGTTATGCGTTATGCGTTATGCGTTATGCGATATGCGTTATGCGTTATGCGTTATGCGATATGCGTTATGCGTTATGCGTCATGCGTTATGCGTTATGAGTTATGCGTTATGCAGTAGGCGTTATGCGTTATGCTTTATGCGTTATGCGTTATGCGTTATGCCTTATGCTTATGCGTTATGAGTTATGCGTTATACGGTATGCGTTATGCGTTATGCGTTATGCGTTATGCGTTATGCGTTATGCGTTACGCGTTATGCGTTATGCGTTATGCGTTATGCGTTATGCGTTATGCGTTATGCGTTATGCGTTATGCGTTATGCGTTATGCGTTATGCGTTATGCGTTATGCGTTATGCGTTATGCGTTATGCGTTATGCGTTATGCGTTATGCGTTATCCGTTATGCGTTATGCGATATTCGTTATGCGTTATGCGTTATGCGGTATGCGTTATGCGTTATGCGTTATGCGTTATGCGTTATGCGTTATGCGTTATGCGTTATGCGTTATGCGTTATGCGTTATGCGTTATGCGTCATGCGTTATGCGTTATGCGTTATGCGTTATGCGTTATGCGTTATGCGTTATGCGTTATGCGTTATGCGTTATGCGTTCTGCGTTATGCGTTATGCGTTATGCGTTATGCGTTATGCGTTATGCGTTATGCCTTATGCTTATGCGTTATGAGTTATGCGTTATGCGTTATGCGTTATGCGTTATCCGTTATGCGTTATGCGTTATGCGTTATGGTTTATGCGTTATGCGTTATGCGTTATGCGTTATGCGATATGCGTTATGCGTTATGCGTTATGCAATATGCGTTATGAGTTTCCGGTATTCGTTATGCGTTGTGCATTATGCGTTATGCATTTTGCGTTATGTGTAATGCGTTATGCGTTATGCGTTATGAGTTATGAGTTATACGTTATGCGTTAAGCGTTATGCGTTATGCTTTATGCGTTATGCGTGATCCGTTATGCGTTAGGCGTTATGCTTTTTGCGGTATTCGTTATGCGTTGTGCATTATGCGTTATGCGTTATGCGTTATGAATTATGCGTTCTGCGTTATGCGTTATGCGTTATGCGTTATGCGTTATGCGTTATTCGTTATGGGTTATGCGTTATGCGTTATGCGTTATGCGTTATGCGTTATGCGTTATGCGTTATGCGTTATGCGTTATGCGTTATGCGTTATGCGTTATGCGTTATGCGTTATGCGTTATGCGTTATGCGTTATGCGTTATGCGTTATGCGTTATGCGTTATGCGTTATGCGTTATGCGTTATGCGTTATGCGTTATGCGTTATGCGTTATGCGTTATGCGTTATGCGTTATGCGTTATTCGTTATGGGTTATGCGTTATGCGTTATGCGTTATGCGTTATGCGTTATGCGTTATGCGTTATGCGTTATGCGTTATGCGTTATGCGTTATGCGTTATGCGTTATGCGTTATGCGTTATGCGTTATGCGTTATGCGTTATGCGTTATGCGTTATGCGTTATGCGTTATGCGTTATGCGTTATGCGTTATGCGTTATGCGTTATGCGTTATGCGTTATGCGTTATGCGTTATGCGTTATGAGTTATGCGTTATGCAGTAGGCGTTATGCGTTATACGTGATCCGTTATGCGTTGGGCGATATGCGTTATGCGTTATGCGTTATGCTTTATGCGTTATGCGTTATGCGTTATGAGTTATGCGTTATCCGTTATGCGTTATGCGTTGTGCGTTTTACGTTTGCGTTATGCGATATGCGTTATGCGTTATGCGTTATGAGTTATGCGTTATGCGTTATGCGTTATGCGTTATGCGTTATGCGTTATGCGTTATGCGTTATGCGTTATGCGTTATGCGTTATGCGTTATGCGTTATGCGTTATGCGTTATGCGTTATGCGTTATGCGTTATGCGTTATGCCTTATGCTTATGCGTTATGAGTTATGCGTTATGCGTTATGCGTTATGCGTTATCCGTTATGCGTTATGCGTTATGCGTTATGGTTTATGCGTTATGCGTTATGCGTTATGCGTTATGCGTTATGCTTTATGCGTTATGCGTTATGCGTTATGCGTTATGCGTTATGCGTTATGCGTTATGCGTTATGCCTTATGCGTTATGCGTTATGAGTTATGCGTTATACGGTATGCGTTATGCGTTATGCGTTATGCGTTATGCGTTATGCGTTATGCGTTATGCGTTATGCTTTATGCGTTATGCGTGATCCGTTATGCGTTAGGCGTTATGCTTTTTGCGGTATTCGTTATGCGTTGTGCATTATGCGTTATGCGTTATGCGTTATGAATTATGCGTTCTGCGTTATGCGTTATGCGTTATGCGTTATGCGTTATGCGTTATTCGTTATGGGTTATGCGTTATGCGTTATGCGTTATGCGTTATGCGTTATGCGTTATGCGTTATGCGTTATGCGTTATGCGTTATGCGTTATGAGTTATGCGTTATCCGTTATGCGTTATGCGTTGTGCGTTTTACGTTTGCGTTATGCGATATGCGTTATCCGTTATGCGTTATGAGTTATGCGTTATGCGTTATGCGTTATGAGATATGCGTTATCCGTTATGCGTTATGCGTTGTGCGTTTTACGTTTGCGTTATGCGATATGCGTTATGCGTTATGCGTTATGAGTTATGCGTTATGCGTTATGCGTTATGCGTTATGCGTTATGCGTTATGCGTTATGCGTTATGCGTTATGCGTTATGCGTTATGCGTTATGCGTTATGCGTTATGCGTTATGCGTTATGCGTTATGCGTTATGCGTTATGCGTTATCCGTTATGCGTTATGCGTTATGCGTTATGGTTTATGCGTTATGCGTTATGCGTTATGCGTTATGCGATATGCGTTATGCGTTATGCGTTATGCGATATGCGTTATGAGTTTCCGGTATTCGTTATGCGTTGTGCATTATGCGTTATGCATTTTGCGTAATGTGTTATGCGTTATGCGTTATGCGTTATGCGTTATGAGTTATGAGTTATACGTTATGCGTTAAGCGTTATGCGTTATGCTTTATGCGTTATGCGTGATCCGTTATGCGTTAGGCGTTATGCTTTTTGCGGTATTCGTTATGCGTTATGCGTTATGCGTTATGCGTTATGAGTTATGCGTTATGCAGTAGGCGTTATGCGTTATACGTGATCCGTTATGCGTTGGGCGATATGCGTTATGCGTTATGCGTTATGCTTTATGCGTTATGCGTTATGCGTTATGAGTTATGCGTTATCCGTTATGCGTTATGCGTTGTGCGTTTTACGTTTGCGTTATGCGATATGCGTTATGCGTTATGCGTTATGAGTTATGCGTTATGCGTTATGCGTTATGCGTTATGCGTTATGCGTTATGCGTTATGCGTTATGCGTTATGCGTTATGCGTTATGCGTTATGCGTTATGCGTTATGCGTTATGCGTTATGCGTTATGCGTTATGCGTTATGCGTTATGCGTTATGCGTTATGAGTTATGCGTTATGCAGTAGGCGTTATGCGTTATACGTGATCCGTTATGCGTTGGGCCATATGCGTTATGCGTTATGCGTTATGCGTTATGCATTATGCGTTATGCGTTATGCGATATGCGTTATGCGTTATGCGTTATGCGTTATGCGTTATGCGTTATGCGGTATGCGTTATGCGTTATGCGTTATGCGTTATGCGTTATGCGTTATGCGTTATGCGTTATGCGTTATGCGTTATGCGTTATGAGTTATGCGTTATGCAGTAGGCGTTATGCGTTATACGTGATCCGTTATGCGTTGGGCGATATGCGTTATGCGTTATGCGTTATGCGTTATGCTTTATGCGTTATGCGTTATGCGTTATGAGTTATGCGTTATCCGTTATGCGTTATGCGTTGTGCGTTTTACGTTTGCGTTATGCGATATGCGTTATGCGTTATGCGTTATGAGTTATGCGTTATGCGTTATGCGTTATGCGTTATGCGTTATGCGTTATGCGTTATGCGTTATGCGTTATGCGTTATGCGTTATGCGTTATGCGTTATGCGTTATGCGTTATGCGTGATCCGTTATGCGTTAGGCGATATGCGTTATGCGTTATGCGTTATGCGTTATGCGTTATGCGTTATGCGTTATGCGTTATGCGTTATGCGTTATGCCTTATGCGTTATGCGTTATGAGTTATGCGTTATACGGTATGCGTTATGCGTTATGCGTTATGCGTTATGCGTTATGCGTTATGCGTTATGCGTTATGCGTTATGCGTTATGCGTTATGCGTTATGCGTTATGCGTTATGCGTTATGCGTTATGCGTTATGCGTTATGGTTTATGCGTTATGCGTTATGCGTTATGCGTTATGCGATATGCGTTATGCGTTATGGGTTATGCTTTATGCGTTATGCCATATGCGTTATGCGTTATGCGTTATGCGTTATGCGTTATGAGTTATGCGTTATGCGTTATGCGTCATGCGTTATGCGTTATGAGTTATGCGTTATGCAGTAGGCGTTATGCGTTATGCTTTATGCGTTATGCGTTATGCGTTATGCCTTATGCTTATGCGTTATGAGTTATGCGTTATGCGTTATGCGTTATGCGTTATGCGTTATCCGTTATGCGTTATGCGTTATGCGTTATGGTTTATGCGTTATGCGTTATGCGTTATGCGTTATGCGATATGCGTTATGCGTTATGCGTTATGCGATATGCGTTATGCGTTATGCGTCATGCGTTATGCGTTATGAGTTATGCGTTATGCAGTAGGCGTTATGCGTTATGCTTTATGCGTTATGCGTTATGCGTTATGCCTTATGCTTATGCGTTATGAGTTATGCGTTATACGGTATGCGTTATGCGTTATGCGTTATGCGTTATGCGTTATGCGTTACGCGTTACGCGTTATGCGTTATGCGTTATGCGTTATGCGTTATGCGTTATGCGTTATGCGTTATGCGTTATGCGTTATGCGTTATGCGTTATGCGTTATGCGTTATGCGTTATGCGTTATGCGTTATGCGTTATGCGTTATCCGTTATGCGTTATGCGGTATTCGTTATGCGTTATGCGTTATGCGGTATGCGTTATGCGTTATGCGTTATGCGTTATGCGTTATGCGTTATGCGTTATGCGTTATGCGTTATGCGTTATGCGTTATGCGTTATGCGTTATGCGTTATGCGTTATGCGTTATGCGTTATGCGTTATGCGTTATGCGTTATGCGTTATGCGTTATGCGTTATGCGTTATGCGTTATGCGTTATGCGTTATGCGTTATGCGTTATGCGTTATGCGTTATGCCTTATGCTTATGCGTTATGAGTTATGCGTTATGCGTTATGCGTTATGCGTTATCCGTTATGCGTTATGCGTTATGCGTTATGGTTTATGCGTTATGCGTTATGCGTTATGCGTTATGCGATATGCGTTATGCGTTATGCGTTATGCGATATGCGTTATGAGTTTCCGGTATTCGTTATGCGTTGTGCATTATGCGTTATGCATTTTGCGTTATGTGTAATGCGTTATGCGTTATGCGTTATGAGTTATGAGTTATACGTTATGCGTTAAGCGTTATGCGTTATGCTTTATGCGTTATGCGTGATCCGTTATGCGTTAGGCGTTATGCTTTTTGCGGTATTCGTTATGCGTTGTGCATTATGCGTTATGCGTTATGCGTTATGTATTATGCGTTCTGCGTTATGCGTTATGCGTTATGCGTTATGCATTATGCGTTATTCGTTATGGGTTATGCGTTATGCGTTATGCGTTATGCGTTATGCGTTATGCGTTATGCGTTATGCGTTATGCGTTATGCGTTATGCGTTATGCGTTATGCGTTATGCGTTATGCGTTATGCGTTATGCGTTATGCGTTATGCGTTATGCGTTATGCGTTATGCGTTATGCGTTATGCGTTATGCGTTATGCGTTATGCGTTATGCGTTATGAGTTATGCGTTATGCAGTAGGCGTTATGCGTTATACGTGATCCGTTATGCGTTGGGCGATATGCGTTATGCGTTATGCGTTATGCTTTATGCGTTATGCGTTATGCGTTATGAGTTATGCGTTATCCGTTATGCGTTATGCGTTATGCGTTATGCTTTATGCGTTATGCGTTATGCGTTATGCGTTATGCGTTATGCGTTATGCGTTATGCGTTATGCGTTATGCCTTATGCGTTATGCGTTATGAGTTATGCGTTATACGGTATGCGTTATGCGTTATGCGTTATGCGTTATGCGTTATGCGTTATGCGTTATGCGTTATGCGTTATGCGTTATGCGTTATGCGTTATGCGTTATGCGTTATGCGTTATGCTTTATGCGTTATGCCATATGCGTTATGCGTTATGCGTTATGCGTTATGCGTTATGCGATATGCGTTATGCGTTATGCGTCATGCGTTATGCGTTATGCCTTATGCTTATGCGTTATGAGTTATGCGTTATGCGTTATGCGTTATGCGTTATGCGTTATGCGTTATGCGTTATGCGTTATGCGTTATGCGTTATGCGTTATGCGTTATGCGTTATGCGTTATGCGTTATGCCTTATGCTTATGCGTTATGAGTTATGCGTTATGCGTTATGCGTTATGCGTTATCCGTTATGCGTTATGCGTTATGGTTTATGCGTTATGCGTTATGCGTTATGCGTTATGCGTTATGCTTTATGCGTTATGCGTTATGCGTTATGCGTTATGCGTTATGCGTTATGCGTTATGCGTTATGCGTTATGCCTTATGCGTTATGCGTTATGAGTTATGCGTTATACGGTATGCGTTATGCGTTATGCGTTATGCGTTATGCGTTATGCGTTATGCGTTATGCGTTATGCGTTATGCGTTATGCGTTATGCGTTATGCGTTATGCTTTATGCGTTATGCCATATGCGTTATGCGTTATGCGTTATGCGTTATGCGTTATGCGATATGCGTTATGCGTTATGCGTCATGCGTTATGCGTTATGCCTTATGCTTATGCGTTATGAGTTATGCGTTATACGGTATGCGTTATGCGTTAAGCCTTATGCGTTATGCGTTATGCGTTATGCGTTACGCGTTATGCGTTATGCGTTATGCGTTATGCGTTATGCGTTATGCGTTATGCGTTATGCGTTATGCGTTATGCGTTATGCGTTATGCGTTATCCGTTATGCGTTATGCGGTATTCGTTATGCGTTATGCGTTATGCGGTATGCGTTATGCGTTATGCGTTATGCGTTATGCGTTATGCGTTATGCGTTATGCGTTATGCGTTATGCGTTATGCGTTATGCGTTATGCGTTATGCGTTATGCGTTATGCGTTATGCGTTATGCGTTATGCGTTATGCGTTATGCGTTATGCGTTATGCGTTATGCGTTATGCGTTATGCGTTTTACGTTTGCGTTATGCGATATGCGTTATGCGTTATGCGTTATGAGTTATGCGTTATGCGTTATGCGTTATGCGTTATGCGTTATGCGTTATGCGTTATGCGTTATGCGTTATGCGTTATGCGTTATGCGTTATGCGTTATGCGTTATGCGTTATGCGTTATGCGTTATGCGTTATGCGTTATGCGTTATGCGTTATGCGTTATGCGTTATGCGTTATGCGTTATGCGTTATGCGTTATGCGTTATGCGTTATGCGTTATGCGTTATGCGTTATGCGTTATGCGTTATGCGTTATGCGTTATGCGTTATGCGTTATGCGTTATGCGTTATGCGTTATGCGTTATGCGTTATGAGTTATGCGTTATGCAGTAGGCGTTATGCGTTATACGTGATCCGTTGTGCGTTGGGCCATATGCGTTATGCGTTATGCGTTATGCGTTATGCATTATGCGTTATGCGTTATGCGATATGCGTTATGCGTTATGCGTTATGCGTTATGCGTTATGCGTTATGCGTTATGCGTTATGCGTTATGCGTTATGCGTTATGCGTTATGCGTTATGCGTTATGCGTTATGCGTTATGAGTTATGCGTTATGCAGTAGGCGTTATGCGTTATACGTGATCCGTTATGCGTTGGGCGATATGCGTTATGCGTTATGCATTATGCGTTATGCGTTATGCGATATGCGTTATGCGTTATGCGTTATACGTTATGCGTTATGCGTTATGCGTTATGCGTTATGCGTTATGCGTTATGCGTTATGCGTTATGCGTTATGCGTTATGAGTTATGCGTTATACGGTATGCGTTGGGCATAACGCGTTATGCGTTATGCGTGATGCGGTATGCTTTATGCGTTATGCGTTATGCGTTATGCTTTATGCGTTATGCGTTATGCGTTATGCGTTATGCGTTATGCGTTATGCGTTATGCGTTATGCGTTATGCGTTATGCGTTATGCGTTATGCGTTATGAGTTATGCGTTATGCAGTAGGCGTTATGCGTTATACGTGATCCGTTATGCGTTGGGCGATATGCGTTATGAGTTATGCATTATGCGTTATGCATTATGCGTTATGCGTTATGCGATATGCGTTATGCGTTATGCGTTATGCGTTATGCGTTATGCGTTATGCGTTATGCGTTATGCGTTATGCGTTATGCTTTTTGCGGTATTCGTTATGCGTTGTGCATTATGCGTTATGCGTTATGCGTTATGAATTATGCGTTCTGCGTTATGCGGTATGCGTTATGCGTTATGCGTTATGCGTTATTCGTTATGGGTTATGCGTTATGCGTTATGCGTTATGCGTTATGCGTTATGCGTTATGCGTTATGCGTTATGCGTTATGCGTTATGCGTTATGCGTTATGCGTTATGCGTTATGCGTTATGCGTTATGCGTTATGCGTTATGCGTTATGCGTTATGCGTTATGCGTTATGCGTTATGCGTTATGCGTTATGCGTTATGCGTTATGCGTTATGCGTTATGCGTTATGCGTTATGCGTTATGCGTTATGCGTTATGCGTTATGCGTTATGAGTTATGCGTTATGCAGTAGGCGTTATGCGTTATACGTGATCCGTTATGCGTTGGGCCATATGCGTTATGCGTTATGCGTTATGCGTTATGCATTATGCGTTATGCGTTATGCGATATGCGTTATGCGTTATGCGTTATGCGTTATGCGTTATGCGTTATGCGTTATGCGTTATGCGTTATGCGTTATGCGTTATGCGTTATGCGTTATGCGTTATGCGTTATGCGTTATGCGTTATGCGTTATGAGTTATGCGTTATGCAGTAGGCGTTATGCGTTATACGTGATCCGTTATGCGTTGGGCGATATGCGTTATGCGTTATGCATTATGCGTTATGCGTTATGCGATATGCGTTATGCGTTATGCGTTATACGTTATGCGTTATGCGTTATGCGTTATGCGTTATGCGTTATGCGTTATGCGTTATGCGTTATGCGTTATGAGTTATGCGTTATACGGTATGCGTTGGGCATAATGCGTTATGCGTTATGCGTGATGCGGTATGCTTTATGCGTTATGCGTTATGCGTTATGCTTTATGCGTTATGCGTTATGCGTTATGCGTTATGCGTTATGCGTTATGCGTTATGCGTTATGCGTTATGCGTTATGCGTTATGCGTTATGCGTTATGCGTTATGAGTTATGCGTTATGCAGTAGGCGTTATGCGTTATACGTGATCCGTTATGCGTTGGGCGATATGCGTTATGAGTTATGCATTATGCGTTATGCATTATGCGTTATGCGTTATGCGATATGCGTTATGCGTTATGCGTTATGCGTTATGCGTTATGCGTTATGCGTTATGCGTTATGCGTTATGCGTTATGCGTTATGCGTTATGCGTTATGCGTTATGCGTTATGCGTTATGCGTTATGCGTTATGCGTGATCCGTTATGCGTTAGGCGATATGCGTTATGCGTTATGCGTTATGCGTTATGCGTTATGCGTTATGCGTTATGCGTTATGCGTTATGCGTTATGCCTTATGCGTTATGCGTTATGAGTTATGCGTTATACGGTATGCGTTATGCGTTATGCGTTATGCGTTATGCGTTATGCGTTATGCGTTATGGGTGATCCGTTATGGGTGATCCGTAATGCGTTATGCGTTATGGGTTATGGGTTATGCGTTATGCGTTATGCGTTATGAGTTATGCGTTATGCGTTATGCGTTATGCGTTATGCGTTATGCTTTATGCGTTATGCATTATACGTTATGCGTTATGCGTTATGCGTGATGCGTTATGCTTTATGCGTTATGCGTGATGCGTTATGCTTTATACGTTATGCGTTATGCGTTATGCGTTATGCGTTATGCGTTATGCGTTATGCGTTATGCGTTATGCGTTATGCTTTATGCGTTATGCCATATGCGTTATGCGTTATGCGTTATGCGTTATGCGTTATGCGTTATGCGTTATCCGTTATGCGTTATGCGTTATGCGTTATGGTTTATGCGTTATGCGTTATGCGTTATGCGTTATGCGATATGCGTTATGCGTTATGCGTTATGCTTTATGCGTTATGCCATATGCGTTATGCGTTATGCGTTATGCGTTATGCGTTATGCGTTATGCGTTATGCGTTATGCGTTATGCGTTATGCGTTATGGGTGATCCGTTATGGGTGATCCGTTATGCGTTAGGCGTTATGGGTTATGGGTTATGCGTTATGCGTTATGCTTTATGCGTTATGCGTGATCCGTTATGCGTTAGGCGTTATGCTTTTTGCGGTATTCGTTATGCGTTGTGCATTATGCGTTATGCGTTATGCGTTATGAATTCTGCGTTCTGCGTTATGCGTTATGCGTTATGCGTTATTCGTTATGGGTTATGCGTTATGCGTTATGCGTTATGCGTTATGCGTTATGCGTTATGCGTTATGCGTTATGCGTTATGCGTTATGCGTTATGCGTTATGCGTTATGCGTTATGCGTTATGCGTTATGCGTTATGCGTTATGCGTTATGCGTTATGCGTTATGCGTTATGCGTTATGCGTTATGCGTTATGCGTTATGCGTTATGCGTTATGCGTTATGCGTTATGCGTTATGAGTTATGCGTTATGCAGTAGGCGTTATGCGTTATACGTGATCCGTTATGCGTTGGGCCATATGCGTTATGCGTTATGCGTTATGCGTTATGCATTATGCGTTATGCGTTATGCGATATGCGTTATGCGTTATGCGTTATGCGTTATGCGTTATGCGTTATGCGTTATGCGTTATGCGTTATGCGTTATGCGTTATGCGTTATGCGTTATGCGTTATGAGTTATGCGTTATGCAGTAGGCGTTATGCGTTATACGTGATCCGTTATGCGTTGGGCGATATGCGTTATGCGTTATGCATTATGCGTTATGCATTATGCGTTATGCGTTATGCGATATGCGTTATGCGTTATGCGTTATACGTTATGCGTTATGCGTTATGCGTTATGCGTTATGCGTTATGCGTTATGCGTTATGCGTTATGCGTTATGAGTTATGCGTTATACGGTATGCGTTGGGCATAATGCGTTATGCGTTATGCGTGATGCGGTATGCTTTATGCGTTATGCGTTATGCGTTATGCTTTATGCGTTATGCGTTATGCGTTATGAGTTATGCTTTATCCGTTATGCGTTATGCGTTGTGCGTTTTACGTTTGCGTTATGCGTTATGCGTTATGCGTTATGCGTTATGCGTTATGCGTTATGCGTTATGCGTTATGCGTTATGCGTTATGCGTTATGCGTTATGCGTTATGCGTTATGCGTTATGCGTGATCCGTTATGCGTTAGGCGATATGCGTTATGCGTTATGCGTTATGCGTTATGCGTTATGCGTTATGCGTTATGCGTTATGCGTTATGCCTTATGCGTTATGCGTTATGAGTTATGCGTTATGAGTTATGCGTTATGCGTTATGCGTTATGCGTTATGCGTTATGCGTTATGCGTTATGCATTATGCGTTATGCGTTATGCGTTATGCGTTATGCGTTATGCGTTATGCGTTATGCGTTATGCGTTATGCTTTATGCGTTATGCGTTATGCGTTATGGGTGATCCGTTATGGGTGATCCGTTATGCGTTAGGCGTTATGGGTTATGGGTTATGCGTTATGCGTTATGCGTTATGAGTTATGCGTTATGCGTTATGCGTTATGCGTTATGCGTTATGCTTTATGCGTTATGCATTATACGTTATGCGTTATGCGTTATGCGTGATGCGTTATGCTTTATGCGTTATGCGTGATGCGTTATGCTTTATACGTTATGCGTTATGCGTTATGCGTTATGCGTTATGCGTTATGCGTTATGCGTTATGCGTTATGCGTGATGCGTTATGCTTTATACGTTATGCGTTATGCGTTATGCGTTATGCGTTATGCGTTATGCGTTATGCGTTATGCGTTATGCGTTATGCGTTATGCGTTATGCGTTATGCGTTATGCGTTATGCGTTATGCTTTATGCTTTATGCCATATGCGTTATGCGTTATGCGTTATGCGTTATGCGTTATGCGTTATCCGTTATGCGTTATGCGTTATGGTTTATGCGTTA
This sequence comes from Lasioglossum morio, assembly GCA_916610235.2. Lineage (NCBI taxonomy): Eukaryota > Metazoa > Arthropoda > Insecta > Hymenoptera > Halictidae > Lasioglossum > Lasioglossum morio. Next base: position 939,788 of record CAKAJA020000151.1, on the reverse strand, counting down.
TGCGTTATGCGTTATGCGTTATGCGTTATGCGTTATGCGTTATGCGTTATGCGTTATGCGTTATGCGTTATGCGTTATGCGTTATGCGTTATGCGTTATGCGTTATGCGTTATGCGTTATGCGTTATGCGTTATGCGTTATGCGTTATGCGTTATCCGCTATGCGTTATGCGGTATTCGTTATGCGTTGTGCATTATGCGTCATGCGTTATGCGTTATGCGTTATGCGTTATGCGTTATGCGTTATGCGTTATGCGTTATGAGTTATGCGTTATGCAGTAGGCGTTATGCGTTATACGTGATCCGTTATGCGTTAGGCGATATGCGTTATGCGTTATGCGTTATGCGTTATGCGTTATGCGTTATGCGTTATGCGTTATGCGTTATGCGTTATGCGTTATGCGTTATGCGTTATGCGTTATGCGTTATGCGTTATGAGTTATGCGTTATGCAGTAGGCGTTATGCGTTATACGTGATCCGTTATGCGTTGGGCGATATGCGTTATGCGTTATGCATTATGCGTTATGCATTATGCGTTATGCGTTATGCGATATGCGTTATGCGTTATGCGTTATACGTTATGCGTTATGCGTTATGCGTTATGCGTTATGCGTTATGCGTTATGCGTTATGCGTTATGCGTTATGAGTTATGCGTTATGAATTATGCGTTATGCCTTATGCGTTATGCGTGATGCGGTATGCTTTATGCGTTATGCGTTATGCGTTATGCTTTATGCGTTATGCGTTATGCGTTATGAGTTATGCTTTATCCGTTATGCGTTATGCGTTGTGCGTTATGCGTTATGCGTTATCCGTTATGCGTTATGCGTTATGCGTTATGGTTTATGCGTTATGCGTTATGCGTTATGCGTTATGCGTTATGCGTTATGCGTTATGCGTTATGCGATATGCGTTATGCGTTATGCGTTATACGTTATGCGTTATGCGTTATGCGTTATGCGTTATGCGTTATGCGTTATGCGTTATGCGTTATGAGTTATGCGTTATGCAGTAGGCGTTATGCGTTATACGTGATCCGTTATGCGTTGGGCGATATGCGTTATGCGTTATGCATTATGCGTTATGCATTATGCGTTATGCGTTATGCGATATGCGTTATGCGTTATGCGTTATACGTTATGCGTTATGCGTTATGCGTTATGCGTTATGCGTTATGCGTTATGCGTTATGCGTTATGAGTTATGCGTTATGAATTATGCGTTATGCCTTATGCGTTATGCGTGATGCGGTATGCTTTATGCGTTATGCGTTATGCGTTATGCTTTATGCGTTATGCGTTATGCGTTATGAGTTATGCTTTATCCGTTATGCGTTATGCGTTGTGCGTTATGCGTTATGCGTTATCCGTTATGCGTTATGCGTTATGCGTTATGGTTTATGCGTTATGCGTTATGCGTTATGCGTTATGCGTTATGCGTTATGCGTTATGCGTTATGCGTTATGCGTTATGCGTTATGCGTTATGCGTTATGCGTCATGCGTTATGCTTTATGCGTTATGAATTATGCGTTATGCGTTATGCGTTATGCGTTATGCGTTATGCGTGATGCGTTATGCTTTATACGTTATGCGTTATGCGTTATGCGTTATGCGTTATGCGTTATGCGTTATGCGTTATGCGTTATGCGTTATGCGTTATGCGTTATGCGTTATGCGTTATGCGTTATGCGTTATGCTTTATGCTTTATGCCATATGCGTTATGCGTTATGCGTTATGCGTTATGCGTTATGCGTTATGCGTTATCCGTTATGCGTTATGCGTTATGCGTTATGGTTTATGCGTTATGCGTTATGCGTTATGCGTTATGCGTTATGCGTTATGCGTTATGCGTTATGCGTTATGCGTTATGCGTTATGCGTTATGCGTTATGCGTTATGCGTTATGCGTTATGCGTTATGCGTTATGCGTTATGCGTTATCCGCTATGCGTTATGCGGTATTCGTTATGCGTTGTGCATTATGCGTCATGCGTTATGCGTTATGCGTTATGCGTTATGCGTTATGCGTTATGCGTTATGCGTTATGCGTTATGAGTTATGCGTTATGCAGTAGGCGTTATGCGTTATACGTGATCCGTTATGCGTTAGGCGATATGCGTTATGCGTTATGCGTTATGCGTTATGCGTTATGCGTTATGCGTTATGCGTTATGCGTTATGCGTTATGCGTTATGCGTTATGCGTTATGCGTTATGCGTTATGAGTTATGCGTTATGCAGTAGGCGTTATGCGTTATACGTGATCCGTTATGCGTTGGGCGATATGCGTTATGCGTTATGCATTATGCGTTATGCATTATGCGTTATGCGTTATGCGATATGCGTTATGCGTTATGCGTTATACGTTATGCGTTATGCGTTATGCGTTATGCGTTATGCGTTATGCGTTATGCGTTATGCGTTATGCGTTATGCGTTATGAGTTATGCGTTATGAATTATGCGTTATGCCTTATGCGTTATGCGTGATGCGGTATGCTTTATGCGTTATGCGTTATGCGTTATGCTTTATGCGTTATGCGTTATGCGTTATGAGTTATGCTTTATCCGTTATGCGTTATGCGTTGTGCGTTATGCGTTATGCGTTATCCGTTATGCGTTATGCGTTATGCGTTATGGTTTATGCGTTATGCGTTATGCGTTATGCGTTATGCGTTATGCGTTATGCGTTATGCGTTATGCGTTATGCGATATGCGTTATGCGTTATGCGTTATACGTTATGCGTTATGCGTTATGCGTTATGCGTTATGCGTTATGCGTTATGCGTTATGCGTTATGCGTTATGAGTTATGCGTTATGCAGTAGGCGTTATGCGTTATACGTGATCCGTTCTGCGTTGGGCGATATGCGTTATGCGTTATGCATTATGCGTTATGCATTATGCGTTATGCGTTATGCGATATGCGTTATGCGTTATGCGTTATACGTTATGCGTTATGCGTTATGCGTTATGCGTTATGCGTTATGCGTTATGCGTTATGCGTTATGAGTTATGCGTTATGAATTATGCGTTATGCCTTATGCGTTATGCGTGATGCGGTATGCTTTATGCGTTATGCGTTATGCGTTATGCTTTATGCGTTATGCGTTATGCGTTATGAGTTATGCTTTATCCGTTATGCGTTATGCGTTGTGCGTTATGCGTTATGCGTTATCCGTTATGCGTTATGCGTTATGCGTTATGGTTTATGCGTTATGCGTTATGCGTTATGCGTTATGCGTTATGCGTTATGCGTTATGCGTTATGCGTTATGCGTTATGCGTTATGCGTTATGCGTTATGCGTCATGCGTTATGCGTTATGCGTTATGAATTATGCGTTATGCGTTATGCGTTATGCGTTATGCGTTATGCGTTATGCGTTATGCGTTATGCGTTATGCGTTATGCGTTATGCTTTATGCTTTATGCCATATGCGTTATGCGTTATGCGTTATGCGTTATGCGTTATGCGTTATCCGTTATGCGTTATGCGTTATGCGTTATGGTTTATGCGTTATGCGTTATGCGTTATGCGTTATGCGTTATGCGCTATGCGTTATGCGTTATGCGTTATGCGTTATGCGTTATGCGTTATGCGTTATGCGTTATGCGTTATGCGTTATGCGTTATGCGTTATGCGTTATGCGTTATGCGTTATCCGCTATGCGTTATGCGGTATTCGTTATGCGTTGTGCATTATGCGTCATGCGTTATGCGTTATGCGTTATGCGTTATGCGTTATGCGTTATGCGTTATGCGTTATGAGTTATGCGTTATGCAGTAGGCGTTATGCGTTATACGTGATCCGTTATGCGTTAGGCGATATGCGTTATGCGTTATGCGTTATGCGTTATGCGTTATGCGTTATGCGTTATGCGTTATGCGTTATGCGTTATGCGTTATGCGTTATGCGTTATGCGTTATGCGTTATGCGTTATGCGTTATGCGTTATGAGTTATGCGTTATGCAGTAGGCGTTATGCGTTATACGTCATCCGTTATGCGTTGGGCGATATGCGTTATGCGTTATGCATTATGCGTTATGCATTATGCGTTATGCGTTATGCGATATGCGTTATGCGTTATGCGTTATACGTTATGCGTTATGCGTTATGCGTTATGCGTTATGCGTTATGCGTTATGCGTTATGCGTTATGAGTTATGCGTTATGAATTATGCGTTATGCCTTATGCGTTATGCGTGATGCGGTATGCTTTATGCGTTATGCGTTATGCGTTATGCTTTATGCGTTATGCGTTATGCGTTATGAGTTATGCTTTATCCGTTATGCGTTATGCGTTGTGCGTTATGCGTTATGCGTTATCCGTTATGCGTTATGCGTTATGCGTTATGGTTTATGCGTTATGCGTTATGCGTTATGCGTTATGCGTTATGCGTTATGCGTTATGCGTTATGCGTTATGCGTTATGCGTTATGCGTTATGCGTCATGCGTTATGCGTTATGCGTTATGAATTATGCGTTATGCGTTATGCGTTATGCGTTATGCCTTATGCTTATGCGTTATGAGTTATGCGTTATGCGTTATGCCTTATGCGTTATGCGTTATGAGTTATGCGTTATACGGTATGCGTTATGCGTTATGCGTTATGCGTTATGCGTTATGCGTTATGCGTTATGCGTTATGCGTTATGCGTTATGCGTTATGCGTTATGCGTTATGCGTTATGAGTTATGCGTTATGCAGTAGGCGTTATGCGTTATACGTGATCCGTTATGCGTTGGGCGATATGCGTTATGCGTTATGCATTATGCGTTATGCATTATGCGTTATGCGTTATGCGATATGCGTTATGCGTTATGCGTTATACGTTATGCGTTATGCGTTATGCGTTATGCGTTATGCGTTATGCGTTATGCGTTATGAGTTATGCGTTATGAATTATGCGTTATGCCTTATGCGTTATGCGTGATGCGGTATGCTTTATGCGTTATGCGTTATGCGTTATGCTTTATGCGTTATGCGTTATGCGTTATGAGTTATGCTTTATCCGTTATGCGTTATGCGTTGTGCGTTATGCGTTATGCGTTATCCGTTATGCGTTATGCGTTATGCGTTATGGTTTATGCGTTATGCGTTATGCGTTATGCGTTATGCGTTATGCGTTATGCGTTATGCGTTATGCGTTATGCGATATGCGTTATGCGTTATGCGTTATACGTTATGCGTTATGCGTTATGCGTTATGCGTTATGCGTTATGCGTTATGCGTTATGCGTTATGCGTTATGAGTTATGCGTTATGCAGTAGGCGTTATGCGTTATACGTGATCCGTTCTGCGTTGGGCGATATGCGTTATGCGTTATGCATTATGCGTTATGCATTATGCGTTATGCGTTATGCGATATGCGTTATGCGTTATGCGTTATACGTTATGCGTTATGCGTTATGCGTTATGCGTTATGCGTTATGCGTTATGCGTTATGCGTTATGAGTTATGCGTTATGAATTATGCGTTATGCCTTATGCGTTATGCGTGATGCGGTATGCTTTATGCGTTATGCGTTATGCGTTATGCTTTATGCGTTATGCGTTATGCGTTATGAGTTATGCTTTATCCGTTATGCGTTATGCGTTGTGCGTTATGCGTTATGCGTTATCCGTTATGCGTTATGCGTTATGCGTTATGGTTTATGCGTTATGCGTTATGCGTTATGCGTTATGCGTTATGCGTTATGCGTTATGCGTTATGCGTTATGCGTTATGCGTTATGCGTTATGCGTTATGCGTCATGCGTTATGCGTTATGCGTTATGAATTATGCGTTATGCGTTATGCGTTATGCGTTATGCGTTATGCGTTATGCGTTATGCGTTATGCGTTATGCGTTATGCGTTATGCTTTATGCTTTATGCCATATGCGTTATGCGTTATGCGTTATGCGTTATGCGTTATGCGTTATCCGTTATGCGTTATGCGTTATGCGTTATGGTTTATGCGTTATGCGTTATGCGTTATGCGTTATGCGTTATGCGCTATGCGTTATGCGTTATGCGTTATGCGTTATGCGTTATGCGTTATGCGTTATGCGTTATGCGTTATGCGTTATGCGTTATGCGTTATGCGTTATGCGTTATGCGTTATCCGCTATGCGTTATGCGGTATTCGTTATGCGTTGTGCATTATGCGTCATGCGTTATGCGTTATGCGTTATGCGTTATGCGTTATGCGTTATGCGTTATGCGTTATGAGTTATGCGTTATGCAGTAGGCGTTATGCGTTATACGTGATCCGTTATGCGTTAGGCGATATGCGTTATGCGTTATGCGTTATGCGTTATGCGTTATGCGTTATGCGTTATGCGTTATGCGTTATGCGTTATGCGTTATGCGTTATGCGTTATGCGTTATGCGTTATGCGTTATGCGTTATGCGTTATGAGTTATGCGTTATGCAGTAGGCGTTATGCGTTATACGTCATCCGTTATGCGTTGGGCGATATGCGTTATGCGTTATGCATTATGCGTTATGCATTATGCGTTATGCGTTATGCGATATGCGTTATGCGTTATGCGTTATACGTTATGCGTTATGCGTTATGCGTTATGCGTTATGCGTTATGCGTTATGCGTTATGCGTTATGAGTTATGCGTTATGAATTATGCGTTATGCCTTATGCGTTATGCGTGATGCGGTATGCTTTATGCGTTATGCGTTATGCGTTATGCTTTATGCGTTATGCGTTATGCGTTATGAGTTATGCTTTATCCGTTATGCGTTATGCGTTGTGCGTTATGCGTTATGCGTTATCCGTTATGCGTTATGCGTTATGCGTTATGGTTTATGCGTTATGCGTTATGCGTTATGCGTTATGCGTTATGCGTTATGCGTTATGCGTTATGCGTTATGCGTTATGCGTTATGCGTTATGCGTCATGCGTTATGCGTTATGCGTTATGAATTATGCGTTATGCGTTATGCGTTATGCGTTATGCCTTATGCTTATGCGTTATGAGTTATGCGTTATGCGTTATGCCTTATGCGTTATGCGTTATGAGTTATGCGTTATACGGTATGCGTTATGCGTTATGCGTTATGCGTTATGCGTTATGCGTTATGCGTTATGCGTTATGCGTTATGCGTTATGCGTTATGCTTTATGCGTTATGCGTTATGCGTTATGGGTGATCCGTTATGGGTGATCCGTTATGCGTTAGGCGTTATGGGTTATGGGTTATGCGTTATGCGTTATGCGTTATGAGTTATGCGTTATGCGTTATGCGTTATGCGTTATGCGTTATGCTTTATGCGTTATGCATTATACGTTATGCGTTATGCGTTATGCGTGATGCGTTATGCTTTATGCGTTATGCGTGATGCGTTATGCTTTATACGTTATGCGTTATGCGTTATGCGTTATGCGTTATGCGTTATGCGTTATGCGTTATGCGTTATGCGTTATGCGTTATGCGTTATGCGTTATGCGTTATGCTTTATTCGTTATGCCATATGCGTTATGCGTTATGCGTTATGCGTTATGCGTTATGCGTTATGCGTTATCCGTTATGCGTTATGCGTTATGCGTTATGGTTTATGCGTTATGCGTTATGCGTTATGCGTTATGCGATATGCGTTATGCGTTATGCGTTATGCTTTATGCGTTATGCCATATGCGTTATGCGTTATGCGTTATGCGTTATGCGTTATGCGTTATGCGATATGCGTTATGCGTTATGCGTCATGCGTTATGCGTTATGAGTTATGCGTTATGCAGTAGGCGTTATGCGTTATGCTTTATGCGTTATGCGTTATGCGTAATGCCTTATGCTTATGCGTTATGAGTTATGCGTTATGCGTTATGCGTTATGCGTTATGCGTTATCCGTTATGCGTTATGCGTTATGCGTTATGGTTTATGCGTTATGCGTTATGCGTTATGCGTTATGCGATATGCGTTATGCGTTATGCGTTATGCGATATGCGTTATGCGTTATGCGTCATGCGTTATGCGTTATGAGTTATGCGTTATGCAGTAGGCGTTATGCGTTATGCTTTATGCGTTATGCGTTATGCGTTATGCCTTATGCTTATGCGTTATGAGTTATGCGTTATACGGTATGCGTTATGCGTTATGCGTTATGCGTTATGCGTTATGCGTTATGCGTTATGCGTTATGCGTTATGCGTTACGCGTTATGCGTTATGCGTTATGCGTTATGCGTTATGCGTTATGCGTTATGCGTTATGCGTTATGCGTTATGCGTTATGCGTTATGCGTTATGCGTTATGCGTTATGCGTTATCCGTTATGCGTTATGCGGTATTCGTTATGCGTTGTGCATTATGCGTCATGCGTTATGCGTTATGCGTTATGCGTTATGCGTTATGCGTTATGCGTTATGCGTTATGCGTTATGAGTTATGCGTTATGCAGTGGGCGTTATGCGTTATACGTGATCCGTTATGCGTTAGGCGATATGCGTTATGCGTTATGCGTTATGCGTTATGCGTTATGCGTTATGCGTTATGCGTTATGCGTTATGCGTTATGAATTATGCGTTATCCGTTATGCGTTATGCGTTGTGCGTTTTACGTTTGCGTTATGCGATATGCGTTATGCGTTATGCGTTATGAGTTATGCGTTATGCGTTATGCGTTATGCGTTATGCGTTATGCGTTATGCGTTATGCGTTATGCGTTATGCGTTATGCGTTATGCGTTATGCGTTATGCGTTATGCGTTATGCGTTATGAGTTATGCGTTATGCAGTAGGCGTTATGCGTTATACGTGATCCGTTATGCGTTGGGCGATATGCGTTATGCGTTATGCGTTATGCTTTATGCGTTATGCGTTATGCGTTATGAGTTATGCGTTATCCGTTATGCGTTATGCGTTGTGCGTTTTACGTTTGCGTTATGCGATATGCGTTATGCGTTATGCGTTATGAGTTATGCGTTATGCGTTATGCGTTATGCGTTATGCGTTATGCGTTATGCGTTATGCGTTATGCGTTATGCGTTATGCGTTATGCGTTATGAATTATGCGTTATGCGTTATGCCTTATGCGTTATGCGTTATGCGTTATGCGTTATGCGTTATGCGTTATGCGTTATGCGTTATGAATTATGCGTTATGCGTTATGCGTTATGCGTTATGCCTTATGCTTATGCGGTATGAGTTATGCGTTATGCGTTATGCGTTATGCGTTATGCGTTATGCGTTGTGCGTTATGCGTTATGCGTTATGAGTTATGCGTTATGCAGTAGGCGTTATGCGTTGGGCGATATGCGTTATGCGTTATGCGTTATGCTTTATGCGTTATGCGTTATGCGTTATGAGTTATGCGTTATCCGTTATGCGTTATGCGTTGTGCGTTTTACGTTTGCGTTATGCGATATGCGTTATGCGTTATGCGTTACGCCTTATGCGTTATGCGTTATGAGTTATGCGTTATACGGTATGCGTTATGCGTTATGCGTTATGCGTTATGCGTTATGCGTTATGCGTTATGCGTTATGCGTTATGCGTTATGCGTTATGCGTTATGCGTTATGCGTTATGCTTTATGCGTTATGCATTATACGTTATGCGTTATGCGTTATGCGTGATGCGTTATGCTTTATGCGTTATGCGTGATGCGTTATGCTTTATACGTTATGCGTTATGCGTTATGCGTTATGCGTTATGCGTTATGCGTTATGCGTTATGCTTTATGCGTTATGCCATATGCGTTATGCGTTATGCGTTATGCGATATGCGTTATGCGTTATGCGTTATGAGTTATGCGTTATGCGTTATGCGTTATGCGTTATGCGTTATGCGTTATGCGTTATGCGTTATGCGTTATGCGTTATGGGTTATGCGTTATGCGTTATGCGTTATGCGTTATGCGTTATGCGTTATGCGTTATGCGTTATGCGTTATGCGTTATGCGTTATGCGTTATGCGTTATGCGTTATGCGTTATGAGTTATGAGTTATACGTTATGCCATATGCATTATGCGTTATGCGTTATGCGTTATGCGTTATGCATTATCCGTTATGCGTTATGCGTTATGCGTTATGGTTTATGCGTTATGCGTTATGCGTTATGCGTTATGCATAATGCGGTATACGTTATGTATTATGCGTTATGCGATATGCGTTAAGCGTTAAAAGTTATTCGTTATGCTTTATGCGTTATGCATTATGCGTTATGCGTTATGCGTGATCCGTTATTCGTTAGGCGTTATGCGATTTGTGGTATTCGTTATGCGTTGTGCATTATGCGTTATGCGTTATGCGTTATGCGTTATGCATTGTGCATTATGCGTTATGCGTTATGCGTTATGCGTTATGCGTTATGCAGTATGCGTTATGCGTTATGCGTGATCCGTTATGCGTTAGGCGTTATGCGATTTGCGGTATTCGTTATGCGTTATGCGTTATGAGTTATGCGTTATGCATTATGCGTTATGCGTTATGAGTTATGCTTTATGCAGTAGGCGTTATGGGTTATACGTGATCCGTTATGCGTTAGGCGATATGCGTTATGCGTTATGCGTTATGCGTTATGCGTTATGCGTTATGCGTTATGCGTTATGCGTTGTGCGTTATGCGTTATGCGTTATGCGTTATGCGTTATGCGTTATGCGTTATGCGTTATGCGTTATGCAGTAGGCGTTATGCGTTATACGTGATCCGTTATGCGTTGGGCGATATGCTTTATGCGTTATGCGTTATGCGTTATGCATTATGCGTTATGCGTTATGCGATATGTGTTATGCGTTATGCGTTATGCGTTATGCGTTATGCGTTATGCGTTATGCGTTATGCGTTATGCGTTATGCGTTATGCGTTATGCGTTATGCGTTATGCGTTATGCGTTATGCGTTATGCGTTATGCGTTATGCGTTATGCGTTATGCGTGATCCGTTATGCGTTAGGCGATATGCGTTATGCGTTATGCGTTATGCGTTATGCGTTATGCGTTATGCGTTATGCGTTATGCGTTATGCGTTATGCGTTATGCGTTATGCGTTATGCGTTATGCGTTATGCGTTATGCGTTATGCGTTATGCGTTATGCGTTATGCGTTATGCGTTATGCGTTATGCGTTATGCGTTATGCGTTATGCGTTATGCGTTATGCGTTATGCGTTATGCGTTATGCGTTATGCGTTATGCGTTATGCGTTATGCGTTATGCGTTATGCGTTATGCGTTATGCGTTATGCGTTATGCGTTATGCGTTATGAGTTATGCGTTATGCAGTAGGCGTTATGCGTTATACGTGATCCGTTATGCGTTAGGCGATATGCGTTATGCGTTATGCGTTATGCTTTATGCTTTATGCGTTATGCGTTATGCGTTATGCGTTATGCGTTATGCGTTATGAGTTATGCGTTATGCAGTAGGCGTTATGCGTTATACGTGATCCGTTATGCGTTGGGCGATATGCGCTATGCGTTATGCGTTATGCGTTATACGTTATGCGTTATGCGTTATGAGTTATGCGTTATACGGTATGCGTTGCGCAAAATGCGTTATGCGTTATGCGTGATGCGGTATGCTTTATGCGTTATGCGTTATGCGTTATGCTTTATGCGTTATGCGTTATGCGTTATGAGTTATGAGTTATGCGTTATACGGTATGCGTTGCGCAAAATGCGTTATGCGTTATGCGTGATGCGGTATGCTTTATGCGTTATGCGTTATGCGTTATGCTTTATGCGTTATGCGTTATGAGTTATGCTTTATCCGTTATGCGTTATGCGTTGTGCGTTTTACGTTTGCGTTATGCGTTATGCGTTATGCGTTATGCCTTATACGTTATGCGTTATGCGTTATGCGTTATGCGTTATGCGTTATGCGTTATGCGTTATGCGTTATGCGTTATGCGTTATGCGTTATGCGTTATGCGTTATGAGTTATGCGTTATGCAGTAGGCGTTATGCGTTATACGTGATCCGTTATGCGTTAGGCGATATGCGTTATGCGTTATGCGTTATGCTTTATGCTTTATGCGTTATGCGTTATGCGTTATGCGTTATGCGTTATGAGTTATGCGTTATGTAGTAGGCGTTATGCGTTATACGTGATCCGTTATGCGTTGGGCGATATGCGTTATGCGTTATGCGTTATGCGTTATGCGTTATGCGTTATGCGTTATGCGTTATGCGTTATGCGTTATGCGTTATGCGTCATGCGTTATGCGTTATGAGTTATGCGTTATGCAGTAGGCGTTATGCGTTATGCTTTATGCGTTATGCGTTATGCGTTATGCGTTATGCGTTATGCGTTATGAGTTATGCGTTATACGGTATGCGTTATGCGTTATGCGTTATGCGTTATGCGTTATGCGTTATGCGTTATGCGTTATGCGTTATGCGTTATGCGTTATGCGTTATGCGTTATGCGTTGTGCGTTATGCGTTATGCGTTATGCGTTATGCGTTATGCGTTATGCGTTATGCGTTATGCGTTATGCGTTATGCGTTATGCGTTATGCGTTATGCGTTATGCGTTATACGTTATGAGTTATGCGTTATGCAGTAGGCGTTATGCGTTATACGTGAACCGTTATGCGTTGGGCGATATGCGTTATGCGTTATGCGTTATGCGTTATGCATTATGCGTTATGCGTTACGCGATATGCGTTATGCGTTATGCGTTATGCGTTATGCGTTATGCGTTATGCGTTATGCGTTATGCGTTATGCGTTATGCGTTATGCGTTATGCGTTATGCGTTATGCGTTATGCGTTATGCGTTATGCGTTATGCGTTATGCGTTATGCGTTATGCGTTATGAGTTATGCGTTATACGGTATGCGTTGCGCATAAAGCGTTATGCGTTATGCGTGATGCGGTATGCTTTATGCGTTATGCGTTATGCGTTATGCTTTATGCGTTATGCGTTATGCGTTATGAGTTATGCGTTATGCGTTATGCGTTATGCGTTATGCGTTATGCGTTATGCGTTATGCGTTATGCGTTATGCGTTATGCGTTATGCGTTATGAGTTATGCGTTATGCAGTAGGCGTTATGCGTTATACGTGATCCGTTATGCGTTGGGCGATATGCGTTATGAGTTATGCGTTATGCGTTATGCGTTATGCATTATGCGGTATGCGTTATGCGATATGCGTTATGCGTTATGCGTTATGCGTTATGCGTTATGCGTTATGCGTTATGCGTTATGCGGTATGCTTTATGCGTTATGCGTTATGCGTTATGCGTTATGCATTATGCGTTATGCGTTACGCGATATGCGTTATGCGTTATGCGTTATGCGTTATGCGTTATGCGTTATGCGTTATGCGTTATGCGTTATGCGTTATGCGTTATGCGTTATGCGTTATGCGTTATGCGTTATGCGTTATGCGTTATGCGTTATGCGTTATGCGTTATGCGTTATGCGTTATGCGTTATGCGTTATGCGTTATACGTTATGAGTTATGCGTTATGCAGTAGGCGTTATGCGTTATACGTGAACCGTTATGCGTTGGGCGATATGCGTTATGCGTTATGCGTTATGCGTTATGCATTATGCGTTATGCGTTGCGCGATATGCGTTAAGCGTTATGCGTTATGCGTTATGCGTTATGCGTTATGCGTTATGCGTTATGCGTTATGCGTTATGCGTTATGCGTTATGCGTTATGCGTTATGCGTTATGCGTTATGCGTTATGCGTTATGCGTTATGCGTTATGCGTTATGCGTTATGAGTTATGCGTTATACGGTATGCGTTGCGCAAAATGCGTTATGCGTTATGCGTGATGCGGTATGCTTTATGCGTTATGCGTTATGCGTTATGCTTTATGCGTTATGCGTTATGCGTTATGAGTTATGCTTTATCCGTTATGCGTTATGCGTTGTGCGTTTTACGTTTGCGTTATGCGTTATGCGTTATGCGTTATGCCTTATACGTTATGCGTTATGCGTTATGCGTTATGCGTTATGCGTTATGCGTTATGCGTTATGCGTTATGCGTTATGCGTTATGCGTTATGAGTTATGCGTTATGCAGTAGGCGTTATGCGTTATACGTGATCCGTTATGCGTTAGGCGATATGCGTTATGCGTTATGCGTTATGCTTTATGCTTTATGCGTTATGCGTTATGCGTTATGCGTTATGCGTTATGAGTTATGCGTTATGTAGTAGGCGTTATGCGTTATACGTGATCCGTTATGCGTTGGGCGATATGCGTTATGCGTTATGCGTTATGCGTTATGCGTTATGCGTTATGCGTTATGCGTTATGCGTTATGCGTTATGCGTTATGCGTTATGCGTTATGCGTTATGCGTTATGCGTCATGCGTTATGCGTTATGAGTTATGCGTTATGCAGTAGGCGTTATGCGTTATGCTTTATGCGTTATGCGTTATGCGTTATGCCTTATGCGTTATGCGTTATGCGTTATGCGTTATGCGTTATGCGTTATGCGTTATGCGTTATGCGTTATGCGTTATGCGTTGTGCGTTATGCGTTATGCGTTATGCGTTATGCGTTATGCGTTATGCGTTATGCGTTATGCGTTATGCGTTATGCGTTATGCGTTATGCGTTATGCGTTATGCATTATGCGTTATGCGTTATGCGTTATGCGTTATGCGTTATGCGTTATGCGTTATGCGTTATGCGTTATGCGTTATGCGTTATGCGTCATGCGTTATGCGTTATGAGTTATGCGTTATGCAGTAGGCGTTATGCGTTATGCTTTATGCGTAATGCGTTATGCGTTATGCCTTATGCGTTATGCGTTATGAGTTATGCGTTATACGGTATGCGTTATGCGTTATGCGTTATGCGTTATGCGTTATGCGTTATGCGTTATGCGTTATGCGTTATGCGTTATGCGTTATGCGTTATGCGTTATGCGTTATGCGTTATGCGTTATGCGTTATGCGTTATGCGTTATGCGTTGTGCGTTATGCGTTATGCGTTATGCGTTATGCGTTATGCGTTATGCGTTATGCGTTATGCGTTATGCGTTATGCGTTATGCGTTATGCGTTATGCGTTATGCGTTATGCGTTATGCGTTATGCGTTATGCGTTATGCGTTATGCGTTATGCGTTATGCGTTATGCGTTATGAGTTATGCGTTATGCAGTAGGCGTTATGCGTTATACGTGATCCGTTATGCGTTGGGCGATATGCGTTATGCGTTATGCGTTATGCGTTATGCGTTATGCGTTATGCATTATGCGTTATGCGTTATGCGACATGCGTTATGCGTTATGCGTTATGCGTTATGCGTTATGCGTTATGCGTTATGCGTTATGCGTTATGCGTTATGCGTTATGCGTTATGCGTTATGCGTCATGCGTTATGCGTTATGAGTTATGCGTTATACAGTAGGCGTTATGCGTTATGCGTTATGCGTTATGAGTTATGCGTTATACGGTATGCGTTGCGCATAATGCGTTATGCGTTATGCGTGATGCGGTATGCTTTATGCGTTATGCGTTATGCGTTATGCTTTATGCGTTATGCGTTATGCGTTATGCGGTATTCGTTATGCGTTGTGCATTATGCGTCATGCGTTATGGGTTATGCGTTATGCGTTATTACAATATGCGTTATGCGTTATGCGTTATGCGATATGCGTTATGCGTTATGCGTTATGCGTTATGCGTTATGCGTTATCCGATATGCGTTATGCGTTATGCGTTATGGGTTATGCGTTATGCGTTATGCGTTATGCGTTATGCGTTATGCGTTATGCGTTATGCGTTATGCGTTATGCGTTATGCGTTATGCGTTATGCGTTATGCGTTATGCGTTATGCGTTATGCGTTATGCGTTATGCGTTATGCGTTATGCGTTATGCATTATGCGTTATGCGTTATGAGTTATGCGTTATGCAGTAGGCGTTATGCGTAATACGTGATCCGTTATGCGTTAGGCGATATGCGTTATGCGTTATGCGTTATGCGTTATGCGTTATGCGTTATGCGTTATGCGTTATGCGTTATGCGTTATGCGTTATGCGTTATGCGTTATGCGTTATTCGTTATGGGTTATGCGTTATGCGTTATGCGTTATGCGTTATGCGTTATGCGTTATGCGTTATGCGTTATGCGTTATGCGTTGTGCGTTATGCGTTATGCGTTATGCGTTATGAGTTATGCTTTATCCGTTATGCGTTATGCGTTGTGCGTTTTACGTTTGCGTTATGCGTTATGCGTTATGCGTTATGCGTTATGCGTTATGCGTTATGCGTTATGCGTTATGCGTTATGCGTTATGCGTTATGCGTTATGCGTTATGCGTTATGCGTTATGCGTTATGCGTGATCCGTTATGCGTTAGGCGATATGCGTTATGCGTTATGCGTTATGCGTTATGCGTTATGCGTTATGCGTTATGCGTTATGCGTTATGCGTTATGCGTTATGCGTTATGCGTTATGCGTTATGCGTTATACGTTATGAGTTATGCGTTATGCAGTAGGCGTTATGCGTTATACGTGAACCGTTATGCGTTGGGCGATATGCGTTATGCGTTATGCGTTATGCGTTATGCATTATGCGTTATGCGTTACGCGATATGCGTTATGCGTTATGCGTTATGCGTTATGCGTTATGCGTTATGCGTTATGCGTTATGCGTTATGCGTTATGCGTTATGCGTTATGCGTTATGCGTTATGCGTTATGCGTTATGCGTTATGCGTTATGCGTTATGCGTTATGCGTTATGAGTTATACGGTATGCGTTGCGCATAATGCGTTATGCGTTATGCGTGATGCGGTATGCTTTATGCGTTATGCGTTATGCGTTATGCTTAATGCGTTATGCGTTATGCGTTATGCGTTACGCGATATGCGTTATGCGTTATGCGTTATGCGTTATGCGTTATGCGTTATGCGTTATGCGTTATGCGTTATGCGATATGCGTTATGCGTTATGAGTTATGCTTTATGCTTTATGCGTTATGCGTTATGCGTTATGCGTTATGCGTTATGCGTTATGCGTTATGAGTTATGCGTTATGCAGTAGGCGTTATGCGTTATACGTGATCCGTTATGCGTTGGGCGATATGCGTTATGCGTTATGCGTTATGCGTTATGCATTATGCGTTATGCGTTATGCGATATGCGTTATGCGTTATGCGTTATGCGTTATGCTTTATGCGTTATGCGTTATGCGTTATGAGTTATGCTTTATCCGTTATGCGTTATGCGTTGTGCGTTTTACGTTTGCGTTATGCGTTATGCGTTATGCCTTATACGTTATGCGTTATGCGTTATGCGTTATGCGTTATGCATTATGCGTTATGCGTTATGCGATATGCGTTATGCGTTATGCGTTATGCGTTATGCGTTATGCGTTATGCGTTATGCGTTATGCGTTATGCGTTATGCGTTATGCGTTATGCGTTATGCGTTATGCGTTATGCGTTATGAGTTATGCGTTATACGGTATGCGTTGCGCATAAAGCGTTATGCGTTATGCGTGATGCGGTATGCTTTATGCGTTATGCGTGATGCGGTATGCTTTATGCGTTATGCGTTATGCGTTATGCTTTATGCGTTATGCGTTATGCGTTATGAGTTATGCGTTATCCGTTATGCGTTATGCGTTGTGCGTTTTACGTTTGCGTTATACGTTATGCGTTATGCGTTATGCGTTATGCGTTATGCGTTATGCGTTATGCGTTATGCGTTATGCGTTATGCGTTATGCGTTATGAGTTATGCGTTATGCAGTAGGCGTTATGCGTTATACGTGATCCGTTATGCGTTGGGCGATATGCGTTATGCGTTATGCGTTATTCGTTATGGGTTATGCGTTATGCGTTATGCGTTATGCGTTATGCGTTATGCGTTATGCGTTATGCGTTATGCGTTATGCGTTATGCGTTATGCGTTATGCGTTATGCGTTATGCGTTGTGCGTTATGCGTTATGCGTTATGCGTTATGCGTTATGCGTTATGCGTTATGCGTTATGCGTTATGCGTTATGCGTTATGCGTTATGCGTTATGCGTTATGCGTTATGCGTTATGCGTTATGCGTTATGCGTTATGCGTTATGAGTTATGCGTTATGCAGTAGGCGTTATGCGTTATACGTGATCCGTTATGCGTTGGGCGATATGCGTTATGCGTTATGCGTTATGCGTTATGCGTTATGCATTATGCGTTATGCGTTATGCGATATGCGTTATGCGTTATGCGTTATGCGTTATGCGTTATGCGTTATGCGTTATGCGTTATGCGTTATGCGTTATGCGTTATGCGTTATGCGTTATGCGTTATGCGTTATGCGTTATGCGTTATGCGTCATGCGTTATGCGTTATGAGTTATGCGTTATGCAGTAGGCGTTATGCGTTATGCGTTATGCGTTATGAGTTATGCGTTACACGGTATGCGTTGCGCATAATGCGTTATGCGTTATGCGTGATGCGGTATGCTTTATGCGTTATGCGTTATGCGTTATGCTTTATGCGTTATGCGTTATGCGTTATGCGGTATTCGTTATGCGTTGTGCATTATGCGTCATGCGTTATGGGTTATGCGTTATGCGTTATTACAATATGCGTTATGCGTTATGCGTTATGCGATATGCGTTATGCGTTATGCGTTATGCGTTATGCGTTATCCGATATGCGTTATGCGTTATGCGTTATGGGTTATGCGTTATGCGTTATGCGTTATGCGTTATTCGTTATGCGTTATGCGTTATGCGTTATGCGTTATGCGTTATGCGTTATGCGTTATGCGTTATGCGTTATGCGTTATGCGTTATGCGTTATGCGTTATGCGTTATGCGTTATGCGTTATGCGTTATGCGTTATGCGTTATGCGTTATGCATTATGCGTTATGCGTTATGAGTTATGCGTTATGCAGTAGGCGTTATGCGTTATACGTGATCCGTTATGCGTTAGGCGATATGCGTTATGCGTTATGCGTTATGCGTTATGCGTTATGCGTTATGCGTTATGCGTTATGCGTTATGCGTTATGCGTTATTCGTTATGGATTATGCGTTATGCGTTATGCGTTATGCGTTATTCGTTATGCGTTATGCGTTATGCGTTATGCGTTATGCGTTATGCGTTATGCGTTATGCGTTATGCGTTATGCGTTATGCGTTATGCGTTATGCGTTATGCGTCATGCGTTATGCGTTATGCGTTATGAGTTATGCGTTATGCAGTAGGCGTTATGCGTTATGCGATATGCGTTATGCGTTATGCGTTATGCGTTATGCGTTATGCGTTATGCGTTATGCGTTATGCGTTATGCGTTATGCGTTATGCGTTATGCGTTATGCGTCATGCGTTATGCGTTATGCGTTATGCGTTATGCGTTATGCGTTATGCGTTATGCGTTATGCGTTATGCGTTATGCGTTATGCGTTAGGCGTTATGCGTTATGCGTTATGCGTTATGAGTTATGCGTTATGCAGTAGGCGTTATGCGTTATACGTGATCCGTTATGCGTTGGGCGATATGCGTTATGCGTTATGCGTTATGCGTTATGCGTTATGCATTATGCGTTATGCGTTATGCGATATGCGT
The DNA here is from genome assembly GCA_916610235.2 of Lasioglossum morio. Lineage (NCBI taxonomy): Eukaryota > Metazoa > Arthropoda > Insecta > Hymenoptera > Halictidae > Lasioglossum > Lasioglossum morio. The sequence goes on along the minus strand of CAKAJA020000151.1, from coordinate 920,341 downwards.
TATGCGTTATGCGTTATGCGTTATGCGTTATGCGTTATGCGTTATGCGTTATGCGTTATGCGTTATGCGTTATGCGTTATGCGTTATGCGTTATGCGTCATGCGTTATGCGTTATGAGTTATGCGTTATGCAGTAGGCGTTATGCGTTATGCGTTATGCGTTATGAGTTATGCGTTACACGGTATGCGTTGCGCATAATGCGTTATGCGTTATGCGTGATGCGGAATGCTTTATGCGTTATGCGTTATGCGTTATGCTTTATGCGTTATGCGTTATGCGTTATGCGGTATTCGTTATGCGTTGTGCATTATGCGTCATGCGTTATGGGTTATGCGTTATGCATTATTACAATATGCGTTATGCGTTATGCGTTATGCGATATGCGTTATGCGTTATGCGTTATGCGTTATGCGTTATGCGTTATCCGATATGCGTTATGCGTTATGAGTTATGCTTTATCCGTTATGCGTTATGCGTTGTGCGTTTTACGTTATGCGTTATGCGTTATGCGGTATGCTTTATGCGTTATGCGTTATGCAGTAGGCGTTATGCGTTATACGTGATCCGTTATGCGTTAGGCGATATGCGTTATGCGTTATGCGTTATGCTTTATGCTTTATGCGTTATGCGTTATGCGTTATGCGTTATGCGTTATGAGTTATGCGTTATGTAGTAGGCGTTATGCGTTATACGTGATCCGTTATGCGTTGGGCGATATGCGTTATGCGTTATGCGTTATGCGTTATGCGTTATGCGTTATGCGTTATGCGTTATGCGTTATGCGTTATGCGTTATGCGTTATGCGTCATGCGTTATGCGTTATGAGTTATGCGTTATGCAGTAGGCGTTATGCGTTATGCTTTATGCGTTATGCGTTATGCGTTATGCGTTATGCGTTATGCGTTATGAGTTATGCGTTATACGGTATGCGTTATGCGTTATGCGTTATGCGTTATGCGTTATGCGTTATGCGTTATGCGTTATGCGTTATGCGTTATGCGTTATGCGTTATGCGTTGTGCGTTATGCGTTGTGCGTTATGCGTTATGCGTTATGCGTTATGCGTTATGCGTTATGCGTTATGCGTTATGCGTTATGCGTTATGCGTTATGCGTTATGCGTTATGCGTTATGCGTTATGCGTTATGCGTTATGCGTTATGCGTTATGCGTTATGCGTTATGCGTTATGCGTTATGCGTTATGCGTTATGCGTTATGCGTTATGCGTTATGCGTTATGCGTTATGCGTTATGCGTTATGAGTTATGCGTTATACGGTATGCGTTGCGCATAAAGCGTTATGCGTTATGCGTGATGCGGTATGCTTTATGCGTTATGCGTTATGCGTTATGCTTTATGCGTTATGCGTTATGCGTTATGAGTTATGCGTTATGCGTTATGCGTTATGCGTTATGCGTTATGCGTTATGCGTTATGCGTTATGCGTTATGCGTTATGCGTTATGCGTTATGAGTTATGCGTTATGCAGTAGGCGTTATGCGTTATACGTGATCCGTTATGCGTTGGGCGATATGCGTTATGAGTTATGCGTTATGCGTTATGCGTTATGCATTATGCGGTATGCGTTATGCGATATGCGTTATGCGTTATGCGTTATGCGTTATGCGTTATGCGTTATGCGTTATGCGTTATGCGGTATGCTTTATGCCTTATGCGTTATGCGTTATGCGTTATGCATTATGCGTTATGCGTTACGCGATATGCGTTATGCGTTATGCGTTATGCGTTATGCGTTATGCGTTATGCGTTATGCGTTATGCGTTATGCGTTATGCGTTATGCGTTATGCGTTATGCGTTATGCGTTATGCGTTATGCGTTATGCGTTATGCGTTATGCGTTATGCGTTATGCGTTATGCGTTATGCGTTATACGTTATGAGTTATGCGTTATGCAGTAGGCGTTATGCGTTATACGTGAACCGTTATGCGTTGGGCGATATGCGTTATGCGTTATGCGTTATGCGTTATGCGTTATGCGTTATGCGTTATGAGTTATGCGTTATGTAGTAGGCGTTATGCGTTATACGTGATCCGTTATGCGTTGGGCGATATGCGTTATGCGTTATGCGTTATGCGTTATGCGTTATGCGTTATGCGTTATGCGTTATGCGTTATGCGTTATGCGTTATGCGTTATGCGTTATGCGTTATGCGTTATGCGTTATGCGTCATGCGTTATGCGTTATGAGTTATGCGTTATGCAGTAGGCGTTATGCGTTATGCTTTATGCGTTATGCGTTATGCGTTATGCCTTATGCGTTATGCGTTATGAGTTATGCGTTATACGGTATGCGTTATGCGTTATGCGTTATGCGTTATGCGTTATGCGTTATGCGTTATGCGTTATGCGTTATGCGTTATGCGTTATGCGTTATGCGTTATGCGTTGTGCGTTATGCGTTATGCGTTATGCGTTATGCGTTATGCGTTATGCGTTATGCGTTATGCGTTATGCGTTATGCGTTATGCGTTATGCGTTATGCATTATGCGTTATGCGTTATGCGTTATGCGTTATGCGTTATGCGTTATGCGTTATGCGTTATGCGTTATGCGTTATGCGTCATGCGTTATGCGTTATGAGTTATGCGTTATGCAGTAGGCGTTATGCGTTATGCTTTATGCGTAATGCGTTATGCGTTATGCCTTATGCGTTATGCGTTATGAGTTATGCGTTATACGGTATGCGTTATGCGTTATGCGTTATGCGTTATGCGTTATGCGTTATGCGTTATGCGTTATGCGTTATGCGTTATGCGTTATGCGTTATGCGTTATGCGTTATGCGTTATGCGTTATGCGTTATGCGTTATGCGTTGTGCGTTATGCGTTATGCGTTATGCGTTATGCGTTATGCGTTATGCGTTATGCGTTATGCGTTATGCGTTATGCGTTATGCGTTATGCGTTATGCGTTATGCGTTATGCGTTATGCGTTATGCGTTATGCGTTATGCGTTATGCGTTGTGCGTTATGCGTTATGCGTTATGCGTTATGCGTTATGCGTTATGCGTTATGCGTTATGCGTTATGCGTTATGCGTTATGCAGTAGGCGTTATGCGTTATGCTTTATGCGTTATGCGTTATGCGTTATGCCTTATGCGTTATGCGTTATGAGTTATGCGTTATACGGTATGCGTTATGCGTTATGCGTTATGCGTTATGCGTTATGCGTTATGCGTTATGCGTTATGCGTTATGCGTTATGCGTTATGCGTTATGCGTTATGCTTTATGCGTTATGCGTTATGCGTTATGCGGTATTCGTTATGCGTTGTGCATTATGCGTCATGCGTTATGGGTTATGCGTTATGCGTTATTACAATATGCGTTATGCGTTATGCGTTATGCGATATGCGTTATGCGTTATGCGTTATGCGTTATGCGTTATGCGTTATCCGATATGCGTTATGCGTTATGCGTTATGGGTTATGCGTTATGCGTTATGCGTTATGCGTTATGCGTTATGCGTTATGCGTTATGCGTTATGCGTTATGCGTTATGCGTTATGCGTTATGCGTTATGCGTTATGCGTTATGCGTTATGCGTTATGCGTTATGCGTTATGCGTTATGCGTTATGCGTTATGCGTTATGCGTTATGCGTTATGCGTTATGCGTTATGCGTTATGCGTTATGCGTTATGCGTTATGCGTTATGCGTTATGCGTTATGCATTATGCGTTATGCGTTATGAGTTATGCGTTATGCAGTAGGCGTTATGCGTTATACGTGATCCGTTATGCGTTAGGCGATATGCGTTATGCGTTATGCGTTATGCGTTATGCGTTATGCGTTATGCGTTATGCGTTATGCGTTATGCGTTATGCGTTATTCGTTATGGGTTATGCGTTATGCGTTATGCGTTATGCGTTATGCGTTATGCGTTATGCGTTATGCGTTATGCGTTATGCGTTATGCGTTGTGCGTTATGGGTTATGCGTTATGCGTTATGAGTTATGCTTTATCCGTTATGCGTTATGCGTTGTGCGTTTTACGTTTGCGTTATGCGTTATGCGTTATGCGTTATGCGTTATGCGTTATGCGTTATGCGTTATGCGTTATGCGTTATGCGTTATGCGTTATGCGTTATGCGTTATGCGTTATGCGTTATGCGTTATGCGTGATCCGTTATGCGTTAGGCGATATGCGTTATGCGTTATGCGTTATGCGTTATGCGTTATGCGTTATGCGTTATGCGTTATGCGTTATGCGTTATGCGTTATGCGTTATGCGTTATGCGTTATACGTTATGAGTTATGCGTTATGCAGTAGGCGTTATGCGTTATACGTGAACCGTTATGCGTTGGGCGATATGCGTTATGCGTTATGCGTTATGCGTTATGCATTATGCGTTATGCGTTACGCGATATGCGTTATGCGTTATGCGTTATGCGTTATGCGTTATGCGTTATGCGTTATGCGTTATGCGTTATGCGTTATGCGTTATGCGTTATGCGTTATGCGTTATGCGTTATGCGTTATGCGTTATGCGTTATGCATTATGCGTTATGCGTTATGAGTTATACGGTATGCGTTGCGCATAATGCGTTATGCGTTATGCGTGATGCGGTATGCTTTATGCGTTATGCGTTATGCGTTATGCTTTATGCGTTATGCGTTATGCGTTATGCGTTACGCGATATGCGTTATGCGTTATGCGTTATGCGTTATGCGTTATGCGTTATGCGTTATGCGTTATGCGTTATGCGATATGCGTTATGCGTTATGAGTTATGCTTTATGCTTTATGCGTTATGCGTTATGCGTTATGCGTTATGCGTTATGCGTTATGCGTTATGAGTTATGCGTTATGCAGTAGGCGTTATGCGTTATACGTGATCCGTTATGCGTTGGGCGATATGCGTTATGCGTTATGCGTTATGCGTTATGCGTTATGCATTATGCGTTATGCGTTATGCGATATGCGTTATGCGTTATGCGTTATGCGTTATGCTTTATGCGTTATGCGTTATGCGTTATGAGTTATGCTTTATCCGTTATGCGTTATGCGTTGTGCGTTTTACGTTTGCGTTATGCGTTATGCGTTATGCCTTATACGTTATGCGTTATGCGTTATGCGTTATGCGTTATGCATTATGCGTTATGCGTTATGCGATATGCGTTATGCGTTATGCGTTATGCGTTATGCGTTATGCGTTATGCGTTATGCGTTATGCGTTATGCGTTATGCGTTATGCGTTATGCGTTATGCGTTATGCGTTATGCGTTATGAGTTATGCGTTATACGGTATGCGTTGCGCATAAAGCGTTATGCGTTATGCGTGATGCGGTATGCTTTATGCGTTATGCGTGATGCGGTATGCTTTATGCGTTATGCGTTATGCGTTATGCTTTATGCGTTATGCGTTATGCGTTATGAGTTATGCGTTATCCGTTATGCGTTATGCGTTGTGCGTTTTACGTTTGCGTTATACGTTATGCGTTATGCGTTATGCGTTATGCGTTATGCGTTATGCGTTATGCGTTATGCGTTATGCGTTATGCGTTATGAGTTATGCGTTATGCAGTAGGCGTTATGCGTTATACGTGATCCGTTATGCGTTGGGCGATATGCGTTATGCGTTATGCGTTATTCGTTATGGGTTATGCGTTATGCGTTATGCGTTATGCGTTATGCGTTATGCGTTATGCGTTATGCGTTATGCGTTATGCGTTATGCGTTATGCGTTATGCGTTGTGCGTTATGCGTTATGCGTTATGCGTTATGCGTTATGCGTTATGCGTTATGCGTTATGCGTTATGCGTTATGCGTTATGCGTTATGCGTTATGCGTTATGCGTTATGCGTTATGCGTTATGCGTTATGCGTTATGCGTTATGCGTTATGCGTTATGCGTTATGCGTTATGCGTTATGCGTTATGCGTTATGCGTTATGCGTTATGAGTTATGCGTTATGCAGTAGGCGTTATGCGTTATACGTGATCCGTTATGCGTTGGGCGATATGCGTTATGCGTTATGCGTTATGCGTTATGCGTTATGCATTATGCGTTATGCGTTATGCGATATGCGTTATGCGTTATGCGTTATGCGTTATGCGTTATGCGTTATGCATTATGCGTTATGCGTTATGCGATATGCGTTATGCGTTATGCGTTATGCGTTATGCGTTATGCGTTATGCGTTATGCGTTATGCGTTATGCGTTATGCGTTATGCGTTATGCGTTATGCGTTATGCGTTATGCGTTATGCGTTATGCGTTATGCGTTATGCGTTATGCGTTATGCGTTATGCGTTATGCGTTATGCGTTATGCGTTATGCGTTATGCGTTATGCGTTATGCGTTATGCATTATGCGTTATGCGTTATGAGTTATGCGTTATGCAGTAGGCGTTATGCGTTATACGTGATCCGTTATGCATTAGGCGATATGCGTTATGCGTTATGCGTTATGCGTTATGCGTTACGCGTTATGCGTTATGCGTTATGCGTTATGCGTTATGCGTTATGCGTTATGCGTTATGCGTTATGCGTTATGCGTTATGTGTTATGCGTTATGCGTTATGCGTTATGCGTTATGCGTTATGCGTTATGCGTTATGCGTTATGCGTTATGCGTTATGCGTTATGCGTTATGCGTTATGCGTTATGCTTTATGCGTTATGCGTTATGCGTTATGCCTTATGCGTTATGCGTTATGAGTTATGCGTTATACGGTATGCGTTATGCGTTATGCGTTATGCGTTATGCGTTATGCGTTATGCGTTATGCGTTATGCGTTATGCGTTATGCATTAGGCGATATGCTTTATGCGTTATGCGTTATGCGTTATGCGTTATGCGTTATGCGTTATTCGTTATGGGTTATGCGTTATGCGTTATGCGTTATGCGTTATGCGTTATGCGTTATGCGTTATGCGTTATGCGTTATGCGTTATGCGTTATGCGTTATGCGTTATGCGTTATGCGTTATGCGTTATGCGTTATGCGTTATGCGTTATGCGTTATGCGTTATGCGTTATGCTTTATGCGTTATGCGTTATGCGTTATGCCTTATGCGTTATGCGTTATGAGTTATGCGTTATACGGTATGCGTTATGCGTTATGCGTTATGCGTTATGCGTTATGCGTTATGCGTTATGCGTTATGCGTTATGCGTTATGCGTTATGCGTTATGCGTTATGCATTATGCGTTATGCGTTATGAGTTATGCGTTATGCAGTAGGCGTTATGCGTTATACGTGATCCGTTATGCATTAGGCGATATGCGTTATGCGTTATGCGTTATGCGTTATGCGTTACGCGTTATGCGTTATGCGTTATGCGTTATGCGTTATGCGTTATGCGTTATGCGTTATGCGTTATGCGTTATTCGTTATGGGTTATGCGTTATGCGTTATGCGTTATGCGTTATGCGTTATGCGTTATGCGTTATGCGTTATGCGTTATGCGTTATGCGTTATGCGTTATGCGTTATGCGTTATGCGTTATGCGTTATGCGTTATGCGTTATGCGTTATGCGTTATGCGTTATGCGTTATGCGTTATGCGTTATGCGTTATGCGTTATGCGTTATGCATTATGCGTTATGCGTTATGAGTTATGCGTTATGCAGTAGGCGTTATGCGTTATACGTGATCCGTTATGCATTAGGCGATATGCGTTATGCGTTATGCGTTATGCGTTATGCGTTACGCGTTATGCGTTATGCGTTATGCGTTATGCGTTATGCGTTATGCGTTATTCGTTATGGGTTATGCGTTATGCGTTATGCGTTATGCGTTATGCGTTATGCGTTATGCGTTATGCGTTATGCGTTATGCGTTATGCGTTATGCGTTATGCGTTATGCGTTATGCGTTATGCGTTATGCGTTATGCGTTATGCGTTATGCGTTATGCGTTATGCGTTATGCGTTATGCGTTATGCGTTATGCGTTAAGCTTTATGCGTTATGCGTTATGCGTTATGCCTTATGCGTTATGCGTTATGAGTTATGCGTTATACGGTATGCGTTATGCGTTATGCGTTATGCGTTATGCGTTATGCGTTATGCGTTATGCGTTATGCGTTATGCGTTATGCGTTATGCGTTATGCGTTATGCGTTATGCGTTATGAGTTATGCGTTATACGGTATGCGTTATGCGTTATGCGTTATGCGTTATGCGTTATGCGTTATGCGTTATGCGTTATGCGTTATGCGTTATGCGTTATGCGTTATGCGTTATGCGTTATGCGTTATGCGTTATGCGTTATGCGTTATGCGTTATGCGTTATGCGTTATGCGTTATGCGTTATGCGTTATGCGTTATGCGTTATGCGTTATGCGTTATGCATTATGCGTTATGCGTTATGAGTTATGCGTTATGCAGTAGGCGTTATGCGTTATACGTGATCCGTTATGCATTAGGCGATATGCGTTATGCGTTATGCGTTATGCGTTATGCGTTACGCGTTATGCGTTATGCGTTATGCGTTATGCGTTATGCGTTATGCGTTACGCGTTATTCGTTATGGGTTATGCGTTATGCGTTATGCGTTATGCGTTATGCGTTATGCGTTATGCGTTATGCGTTATGCGTTATGCGTTATGCGTTATGCGTTATGCGTTATGCGTTATGCGTTATGCGTTATGCGTTATGCGTTATGCGTTATGCGTTATGCGTTATGCGTTATGCGTTATGCGTTATGCGTTATGCGTTATGCGTTATGCTTTATGCGTTATGCGTTATGCGTTATGCCTTATGCGTTATGCGTTATGAGTTATGCGTTATACGGTATGCGTTATGCGTTATGCGTTATGCGTTATGCGTTATGCGTTATGCGTTATGCGTTATGCGTTATGCGTTATGCATTATGCGTTATGCGTTATGAGTTATGCGTTATGCAGTAGGCGTTATGCGTTATACGTGATCCGTTATGCATTAGGCGATATGCGTTATGCGTTATGCGTTATGCGTTATGCGTTACGCGTTATGCGTTATGCGTTATGCGTTATGCGTTATGCGTTATGCGTTATGCGTTATTCGTTATGGGTTATGCGTTATGCGTTATGCGTTATGAGTTATGCGTTATGCGTTATGCTTTATGCGTTATGCGTTATGCGTTATGAGTTATGCGTTATGCGTTATGCGTTATGCGTTATGCGTTATGCGTTATGCGTTATGCGTTATGCGTTATGCGTTATGCGTTATGCGTTATGCGTTATGCGTTATGCGTCATGCGTTATGCGTTATGCGTTATGCGTTATGCGTTATGCGTTATGCGTTATGCGTTATGCGTTATGCGTTATGCGTTATGCGTTATGAGTTATGCGTTATGCAGTAGGCGTTATGCGTTATACGTGATCCGTTATGCGTTGGGCGATATGCGTTATGAGTTATGCGTTATGCGTTATGCGTTATGCGTTATGCGGTATGCGTTATGCGATATGCGTTATGCGTTATGCGTTATGCGTTATGCGTTATGCGTTATGCGTTATGCGTTATGCGTTATGCGTTATGCGTTATGCGGTATGCTTTATGCGTTATGCGTTATGCGTTATGCTTTATGCGTTATGCGTTATGCGTTATGAGTTATGCTTTATCCGTTATGCGTTATGCGTTGTGCGTTTTACGTTTGCGTTATGCGTTATGCGTTATGCGTTATGCGTTATGCGTTATGCGTTATGCGTTATGCGTTATGCGTTATGCGTTATGCGTTATGCGTTATGCGTTATGCGTTATGCGTTATGCGTTATGCGTTATGCGTTATGCGTTATGCGTTATGCGTTATGCGTTATGCGTTATGCGTTATGCGTTATGCGTTATGCGTTATGCGTTATGCGTTATGCGTTATGCGTTATGCGTTATGCGTTATGCGTTATGCGTTATGCGTTATGCGTTATGCGTTATGCGTTATGCGTTATGCGTGATCCGTTATGCGTTAGGCGATATGCGTTATGCGTTATGCGTTATGCGTTATGCGTTATGCGTTATGCGTTATGCGTTATGCGTTATGCGTTATGCGTTATGCGTTATGCGTTATGCGTTATGCGTTATGCTTTATGCGTTATGCGTTATGCGTTATGCCTTATGCGTTATGCGTTATGAGTTATGCGTTATACGGTATGCGTTATGCGTTATGCGTTATGCGTTATGCGTTATGCGTTATGCGTTATGCGTTATGCGTTATGCGTTATGCATTATGCGTTATGCGTTATGAGTTATGCGTTATGCAGTAGGCGTTATGCGTTATACGTGATCCGTTATGCATTAGGCGATATGCGTTATGCGTTATGCGTTATGCGTTATGCGTTACGCGTTATGCGTTATGCGTTATGCGTTATGCGTTATGCGTTATGCGTTATGCGTTATTCGTTATGGGTTATGCGTTATGCGTTATGCGTTATGCGTTATGAGTTATGCGTTATGCGTTATGCTTTATGCGTTATGCGTTATGCGTTATGAGTTATGCGTTATGCGTTATGCGTTATGCGTTATGCGTTATGCGTTATGCGTTATGCGTTATGCGTTATGCGTTATGCGTTATGCGTTATGCGTTATGCGTTATGCGTTATGCGTCATGCGTTATGCGTTATGCGTTATGCGTTATGCGTTATGCGTTATGCGTTATGCGTTATGCGTTATGCGTTATGCGTTATGCGTTATGAGTTATGCGTTATGCAGTAGGCGTTATGCGTTATACGTGATCCGTTATGCGTTGGGCGATATGCGTTATGAGTTATGCGTTATGCGTTATGCGTTATGCATTATGCGGTATGCGTTATGCGATATGCGTTATGCGTTATGCGTTATGCGTTATGCGTTATGCGTTATGCGTTATGCGTTATGCGTTATGCGTTATGCGTTATGCGGTATGCTTTATGCGTTATGCGTTATGCGTTATGCTTTATGCGTTATGCGTTATGCGTTATGAGTTATGCTTTATCCGTTATGCGTTATGCGTTGTGCGTTTTACGTTTGCGTTATGCGTTATGCGTTATGCGTTATGCGTTATGCGTTATGCGTTATGCGTTATGCGTTATGCGTTATGCGTTATGCGTTATGCGTTATGCGTTATGCGTTATGCGTTATGCGTTATGCGTTATGCGTTATGCGTTATGCGTTATGCGTTATGCGTTATGCGTTATGCGTTATGCGTTATGCGTGATCCGTTATGCGTTAGGCGATATGCGTTATGCGTTATGCGTTATGCGTTATGCGTTATGCGTTATGCGTTATGCGTTATGCGTTATGCGTTATGCGTTATGCGTTATACGTTATGAGTTATGCGTTATGCAGTAGGCGTTATGCGTTATACGTGAACCGTTATGCGTTGGGCGATATGCGTTATGCGTTATGCGTTATGCGTTATGCATTATGCGTTATGCATTACGCGATATGCGTTATGCGTTATGCGTTATGCGTAATGCGTTATGCGTTATGCGTTATGCGTTATGCGTTATGCGTTATGCGTTATGCGTTATGCGTTATGCGTTATGCGTTATGCGTTATGCGTTATGAGTTATGCGTTATACGGTATGCGTTGCGCATAATGCGTTATGCGTTATGCGTGATGCGGTATGCTTTATGCGTTATGCGTTATGCGTTATGCTTTATGCGTTATGCGTTATGCGTTATGCGTTATGCGTTATGCGTTATGCGTTATGCGTTATGCGTTATGCGTTATGCGTTATGCGTTATGCGTTATGCGTTATGCGTTATGCGTTATGCGTTATGCGTTATGCGTTATGCGTTATGCGTTATGCGTTATGCGTTATGCGTTATGCGTTATGCGTTATGCGTTATGCGTTATGCGTTATGCGTTATGCGTTATGCGTTATGCGTTATTCGTTATGGGTTATGCGTTATGCGTTATGCGTTATGCGTTATGCGTTATGCGTTATGCGTTATGCGTTATGCGTTATGCGTGTTGCGTTATGCGTTATGCGTAATGCGTTATGCGTTATGCGTTATGCGTTATGCGTTATGCGTTATGCGTTATGCGTTATGCGTTATGCGTTATGCGTTATGCGTTATGCGTTATGCGTTATGCGTTATGCGTTATGCGTTATGCGTTATGCGTTATGCGTTATGCGTCATGCGTTATGCGTTATGAGTTATGCGTTATGCAGTAGGCGTTATGCGTTATGCTTTATGCGTTATGCGTTATGCGTTATGCCTTATGCGTTATGCGTTATGAGTTATGCGTTATACGGTATGCGTTATGCGTTATGCGTTATGCGTTATGCTTTATGCGTTATGCGTTATGCGTTATGAGTTATGCGTTATCCGTTATGCGTTATGCGTTGTGCGTTTTACGTTTGCGTTATACGTTATGCGTTATGCGTTATGCGTTATGCGTTATGCGTTATGCGTTATGCGTTATGCGTTATGCGTTATGCGTTATGCGTTATGCGTTATGCGTTATGCGTTATGCGTTATGCGTTATGCGTTATGCGTTATGCGTTATGCGTTATGCGTTATGCGTTATGCGTTATGCGTTATGCGTTATGCGTTATGCGTTATGCGTTATGCGTTATGCGTTATGCGTTATGCGTTATGCGTTATGCGTCATGCGTTATGCGTTATGAGTTATGCATTATGCAGTAGGCGTTATGCGTTATGCTTTATGCGTTATGCGTTATGCGTTATGCCTTATGCGTTATGCGTTATGAGTTATGCGTTATACGGTATGCGTTATGCGTTATGCGTTATGCGTTATGCGTTATGCGTTATGCGTTATGCGTTATGCGTTATGCGTTATGCGTTATGCGTTATGCGTTATGCGTTATGCGTTATGAGTTGTGCGTTATGCGTTATGCGTTATGCGTTATGCGTTATGCGTTATGCGTTATGCGTTATGCGTTATGCGTTATGCGTTATGCGTTATGCGTTATGCGTTATGCGTTATGCGTTATGCGTTATGCGTTATGCGTTATGCGTTATGCGTTATGCGTTATGCGTTATGCGTTATGCGTTATGCGTTATGCGTTATGCGTTATGCGTTATGCGTTATGCGTTATGCGTTATGAGTTATGCGTTATGCAGTAGGCGTTATGCGTCATACGTGATCCGTTATGCGTTGGGCGATATGCGTTATTCGTTATGCGTTATGCGTTATGCGTTATGCGTTATGCATTATGCGTTATGCGTTATGCGATATGCGTTATGCGTTATGCGTTATGCGTTATGCGTTATGCGTTATGCGTTATGCGTTATGCGTTATGCGTTATGCGTTATGCGTTATGCGTTATGCGTTATGCGTCATGCGTTATGCGTTATGCGTTATGCGTTATGCGTTATGCGTTATGCGTTATGCGTTATGAATTATGCGTTATGCATAATGCGTTATGCGTTGTTCGTTATGCGTTATGCGTTGTGCGTTATACGTTTGCGTTATGCGTTATGCGTTATGCTTTCTGCGTTGTGCGTTATGCATTGTGCGTTATGCAATATACGTTATGCGTTATGCTTTATGCGTTATGCCTTATACGTTATGCGTTATGCGTTATGCGTTATGCGTTATGCTTTATGCGTTATGCGTTATGCGTTGTGCGTTATGCGTTATGCGTTATGCGTTATGCGTTATGCGTTATGCTTTATGCGTTATGCGTTATGCGTTATGCGTTATGCGTTACGCGTTATACGTTATGCGTTATGCGATATTCGTTATGCGTTATGCGTTATGCTTTATGCGTTATACGGTATGCGTTGCGCATACTGCGTTATGCGTTATGCGTGATGCGGTATGCTTTATGCGTTATGCGTTATGCGTTATGCTTTATGCGTTATACGGTATGCGTTGCGCATACTGCGTTATGCGTTATGCTTGATGCGGTATGCTTTATGCGTTATGCGTTATGCGTTATGCTTTATGCGTTATGCGTTATGCGTTATGAGTTATGCGTTATCCGTTATGCGTTGTGCGTTATGCGTTATGCGTTGTGCGTTTTACGTTTGCGTTATGCGTTATGCGTTAAACGTTATGCATTATGCGTTATGCGTTATGCGTTATGCGTTATGCGTTATGCGTTATGCGCTATGCGTCATGCGTGATCCGTTATGCGGTAGGCGTTACGCGTTTTGCGGTATTCGTTATGCGTTGTGCATTATGCGTTATGCGTTATGCGTTATGCGTTATGCTTTATGCGTTATGCGTTATGAGTTACGCGTTATACGGTATGCGTTATGCGTTATGCGTTATGCGTTATGCGTTATGCGTTAGGCGTTATGCGTTTTGCGGTATTCGTTATGCGTTGTGCATTATGCGTTATGCGTTATGCGATATGCGTTAAGCGTTATGCGTTATGCGTTATGCGTTAAGCGTTATGCGTTATGCGTTATGCGTTATGCGTTATGCGTTATGCGTTATGCGTTATGGGTTATGAGTTATGCGTTATATGGTATTCGTTGCGCATAATGCGTTATGCGGTATGCTTTATGCGTTATGCGTTATGCGTTATGCTTTATGCGTTATGCGTTATGCGTTATGAGTTATGCGTTATTCGTTATGCGTTATGCGTTATGCGTTATGCGTTGTGCATTTTACGTTTGCGTTATGCGTTATGCGTTATGCGTTTTGCGTTATGAGTTATGCGTTATACGGTATGCGTTGCGCATAATGCGTTATGCATTATGCGTGATGCGGTATGCTTTATGCGTTATGCGTTATGCGTTATGCTTTATGCGTTATGCGTTATGCGTTATGAGTTATGCGTTATGAGTTATGCGTTATTCGTTATGCGTTATGCGTTATGCGTTATGCGTTATGCGTTGTGCATTTTACGTTTGCGTTATGCGTTATGCGTTAAACATTATGCATTATGCGTTATGCGTTATGCGTTATGCGTTATGCGTTATGCGTTATGCGTTATGCGTTATGCGTTATGCGTTATGCGTTATGCGTTATGCGTTATGCGTGATCCGTTATGCGTTATGCGTTATGCTTTATGCGTTATGGGTTATGAGTTATGCGTTATACGGTATGCGTTATGCGTTATGCGTTATGCGTTATGCGTTATGCGTTATGCGTTATGAGTTAGGCGTTATGCGTTTTGCGGTATTCGTTATGCGTTGTGCATTATGCGTTATGCGTTATGCGATATGCGTTATGCGTTATGCGTTATGCGTTATGCGTTATGCGTTATGCGTTATGCGTTATGCGTTATGCGTTATGCGTTATGCATTGTGCGTTATGCCTTATACGTTATGCGTTATGCTTTATGCGTTATGCCTTATACGTTATGCGTTATGCTTTAGGCGTTATGCCTTATACGTTATGCGTTATGCGTTATGCGTTATGCGTTATGCTTTATGCGTTATGCGTTATGCGTTATGCGTTATGCGTTATGCGTTATGCGTTATGCGTTATGCTTTATGCGTTATGCGTTATGCGTTATGCGTTATGCGTTATGCGTTATGCGTTATGCGTTATGCGTTATGCGTTATGCGTTATGCGTTATGCGTGATCCGTTATGCGTTATGCGTTATGCGTTATGCTTTATGCGTTATGGGTTATGAGTTATGCGTTATACGGTATGCGTTATGCGTTATGCGTTATGCGTTATGCGTTATGCGTTATGAGTTAGGCGTTATGCGTTTTGCGGTATTCGTTATGCGTTGTGCATTATGCGTTATGCGTTATGCGATATGCGTTATGCGTTATGCGTTATGCGTTATGCGTTATGCGTTATGCGTTATGCGTTCAGCATTGTGCGTTATGCCTTATACGTTATGCGTTATGCTTTATGCGTTATGCCTTATACGTTATGCGTTATGCTTTATGCGTTATGCCTTATACGTTATGCGTTATGCGTTATGCGTTATGCGTTATGCGTTATGCTTTATGCGTTATGCGTTATGCGTTATGCGTTATGCGATATTCGTTATGCGTTATGCGTTATGCTTTATGCGTTATACGGTATGCGTTGCGCATACTGCGTTATGCGTTATGCGTGATGCGGTATGCTTTATGCGTTATGCGTTATGCGTTATGCTTTATGCGTTATGCGTTATGCGTTATGAGTTATGCGTTATCCGTTATGCGTTGTGCGTTATGCGTTATGCGTTGTGCGTTTTACGTTTGCGTTATGCGTTATGCGTTAAACGTTATGCATTATGCGTTATGCGTTATGCGTTATGCGTTATGCGTTATGCGCTATGCGTCATGCGTGATCCGTTATGCGGTAGGCGTTACGCGTTTCGCGGTATTCGTCATGCGTTGTGCATTATGCGTTATGCGTTATGCGTTATGCGTTATGCTTTATGCGTTATGCGTTATGAGTTACGCGTTATACGGTATGCGTTATGCGTTATGCGTTATGCGTTAGGCGTTATGCGTTTTGCGGTATTCGTTATGCGTTGTGCATTATGCGTTATGCGTTATGCGATATGCGTTAAGCGTTATGCGTTATGCGTTATGCGTTATGCGTTATGCGTTATGGGTTATGAGTTATGCGTTATATGGTATTCGTTGCGCATAATGCGTTATGCGTGATGCGGTATGCTTTATGCGTTATGCGTTATGCGTTATGCTTTATGCGTTATGCGTTATGCGTTATGAGTTATGCGTTATTCGTTATGCGTTATGCGTTATGCGTTGTGCATTTTACGTTTGCGTTATGCGTTATGCGTTATGCGTTTTGCGTTATGAGTTATGCGTTATACGGTATGCGTTGCGCATAATGCGTGATGCGGTATGCTTTATGCGTTATGCGTTATGCGTTATGCTTTATGCGTTATGCGTTATGCGTTATGAGTTATGCGTTATGAGTTATGCGTTATTCGTTATGCGTTATGCGTTATGCGTTATGCGTTATGCTTTATGCGTTATGCGTTATGCGTTGTGCGTTATGCGTTATGCGTTATGCGTTATGCGTTATGCGTTATGCTTTATGCGTTATGCGTTATGCGTTATGCGTTATGCGTTACGCGTTATACGTTATGCGTTATGCGATATTCGTTATGCGTTATGCGTTATGCTTTATGCGTTATACGGTATGCGTTGCGCATACTGCGTTATGCGTTATGCGTGATGCGGTATGCTTTATGCGTTATGCGTTATGCGTTATGCTTTATGCGTTATACGGTATGCGTTGCGCATACTGCGTTATGCGTTATGCGTGATGCGGTATGCTTTATGCGTTATGCGTTATGCGTTATGCTTTATGCGTTATGCGTTATGCGTTATGAGTTATGCGTTATCCGTTATGCGTTGTGCGTTATGCGTTATGCGTTGTGCGTTTTACGTTTGCGTTATGCGTTATGCGTTAAACGTTATGCATTATGCGTTATGCGTTATGCGTTATGCGTTATGCGTTATGCGCTATGCGTCATGCGTGATCCGTTATGCGGTAGGCGTTACGCGTTTTGCGGTATTCGTTATGCGTTGTGCATTATGCGTTATGCGTTATGCGTTATGCGTTATGCTTTATGCGTTATGCGTTATGAGTTACGCGTTATACGGTATGCGTTATGCGTTATGCGTTATGCGTTATGCGTTAGGCGTTATGCGTTTTGCGGTATTCGTTATGCGTTGTGCATTATGCGTTATGCGTTATGCGATATGCGTTAAGCGTTATGCGTTATGCGTTATGCGTTAAGCGTTATGCGTTATGCGTTATGCGTTATGCGTTATGCGTTATGCGTTATGCGTTATGGGTTATGAGTTATGCGTTATATGGTATTCGTTGCGCATAATGCGTTATGCGGTATGCTTTATGCGTTATGCGTTATGCTTTATGCGTTATGCGTTATGCGTTATGAGTTATGCGTTATTCGTTATGCGTTATGCGTTATGCGTTATGCGTTGTGCATTTTACGTTTGCGTTATGCGTTATGCGTTATGCGTTTTGCGTTATGAGTTATGCGTTATACGGTATGCGTTGCGCATAATGCGTTATGCATTATGCGTGATGCGGTATGCTTTATGCGTTATGCGTTATGCGTTATGCTTTATGCGTTATGCGTTATGCGTTATGAGTTATGCGTTATGAGTTATGCGTTATTCGTTATGCGTTATGCGTTATGCGTTATGCGTTATGCGTTGTGCATTTTACGTTTGCGTTATGCGTTATGCGTTAAACATTATGCATTATGCGTTATGCGTTATGCGTTATGCGTTATGCGTTATGCGTTATGCGTTATGCGTTATGCGTTATGCGTTATGCGTGATCCGTTATGCGTTATGCGTTATGCTTTATGCGTTATGGGTTATGAGTTATGCGTTATACGGTATGCGTTATGCGTTATGCGTTATGCGTTATGCGTTATGCGTTATGAGTTAGGCGTTATGCGTTTTGCGGTATTCGTTATGCGTTGTGCATTATGCGTTATGCGTTATGCGATATGCGTTATGCGTTATGCGTTATGCGTTATGCGTTATGCGTTATGCGTTATGCGTTATGCGTTATGCGTTATGCCTTATACGTTATGCGTTATGCTTTATGCGTTATGCCTTATACGTTAAGCGTTATGCTTTAGGCGTTATGCCTTATACGTTATGCGTTATGCGTTATGCGTTATGCGTTATGCTTTATGCGTTATGCGTTATGCGTTATGCGTTATGCGTTATGCGTTATGCGTTATGCGTTATGCTTTATGCGTTATGCGTTATGAGTTAGGCGTTATGCGTTTTGCGGTATTCGTTATGCGTTGTGCATTATGCGTTATGCGTTATGCGATATGCGTTATGCGTTATGCGTTATGCGTTATGCGTTATGCGTTATGCGTTATGCGTTATGCGTTATGCGTTATGCGTTCAGCATTGTGCGTTATGCCTTATACGTTATGCGTTATGCTTTATGCGTTATGCCTTATACGTTATGCGTTATGCTTTATGCGTTATGCCTTATACGTTATGCGTTATGCGTTATGCGTTATGCGTTATGCTTTATGCGTTATGCGTTATGCGTTATGCGTTATGCGATATTCGTTATGCGTTATGCGTTATGCTTTATGCGTTATACGGTATGCGTTGCGCATACTGCGTTATGCGTTATGCGTGATGCGGTATGCTTTATGCGTTATGCGTTATGCGTTATGCTTTATGCGTTATGCGTTATGCGTTATGAGTTATGCGTTATCCGTTATGCGTTGTGCGTTATGCGTTATGCGTTGTGCGTTTTACGTTTGCGTTATGCGTTATGCGTTAAACGTTATGCATTATGCGTTATGCGTTATGCGTTATGCGTTATGCGTTATGCGTTATGCGCTATGCGTCATGCGTGATCCGTTATGCGGTAGGCGTTACGCGTTTCGCGGTATTCGTCATGCGTTGTGCATTATGCGTTATGCGTTATGCGTTATGCTTTATGCGTTATGCGTTATGAGTTACGCGTTATACGGTATGCGTTATGCGTTATGCGTTATGCGTTATGCGTTATGCGTTATGCGTTATGCGTTATGCGTTATGCGTTATGCGTTCAGCATTGTGCGTTATGCCTTATACGTTATGCGTTATGCTTTATGCGTTATGCCTTATACGTTATGCGTTATGCTTTATGCGTTATGCCTTATACGTTATGCGTTATGCGTTATGCGTTATGCGTTATGCTTTATGCGTTATGCGTTATGCGTTATGCGTTATGCGTGATCCGTTATGCGTTATGCGTTATGCTTTATGCGTTATGGGTTATGAGTTATGCGTTATACGGTATGCGTTATGCGTTATGCGTTATGCGTTATGCGTTATGCGTTATGAGTTAGGCGTTATGCGTTTTGCGGTATTCGTTATGCGTTGTGCATTATGCGTTATGCGTTATGCGATATGCGTTATGCGTTATGCGTTATGCGTTATGCGTTATGCGTTATGCGTTATGCGTTATGCGTTATGCGTTATGCATTGTGCGTTATGCCTTATACGTTATGCGTTATGCTTTATGCGTTATGCCTTATACGTTATGCGTTATGCTTTAGGCGTTATGCCTTATACGTTATGCGTTATGCGTTATGCGTTATGCGTTATGCTTTATGCGTTATGCGTTATGCGTTCTGCGTTATGCGTTATGCGTTATGCGTTATGCGTTATGCTTTATGCGTTATGCGTTATGCGTTATGCGTTATGCGTTATGCGTTATGCGTTATGCGTTATGCGTTATGCGTTATGCGTTATGCGTTATGCGTGATCCGTTATGCGTTATGCGTTATGCGTTATGCTTTATGCGTTATGGGTTATGAGTTATGCGTTATACGGTATGCGTTATGCGTTATGCGTTATGCGTTATGCGTTATGCGTTATGAGTTAGGCGTTATGCGTTTTGCGGTATTCGTTATGCGTTGTGCATTATGCGTTATGCGTTATGCGATATGCGTTATGCGTTATGCGTTATGCGTTATGCGTTATGCGTTATGCGTTATGCGTTATGCGTTATGCGTTATGCGTTCAGCATTGTGCGTTATGCCTTATACGTTATGCGTTATGCTTTATGCGTTATGCCTTATACGTTATGCGTTATGCT
Organism: Lasioglossum morio; assembly: GCA_916610235.2. Classification (NCBI taxonomy): domain Eukaryota; kingdom Metazoa; phylum Arthropoda; class Insecta; order Hymenoptera; family Halictidae; genus Lasioglossum; species Lasioglossum morio. The sequence goes on along the minus strand of CAKAJA020000151.1, from coordinate 899,937 downwards.
TTATGCGTTATGCCTTATACGTTATGCGTTATGCGTTATGCGTTATGCGTTATGCGTTATGCTTTATGCGTTATGCGTTATGCGTTATGCGTTATGCGATATTCGTTATGCGTTATGCGTTATGCTTTATGCGTTATACGGTATGCGTTGCGCATACTGCGTTATGCGTTATGCGTGATGCGGTATGCTTTATGCGTTATGCGTTATGCGTTATGCTTTATGCGTTATGCGTTATGCGTTATGAGTTATGCGTTATCCGTTATGCGTTGTGCGTTATGCGTTATGCGTTGTGCGTTTTACGTTTGCGTTATGCGTTATGCGTTAAACGTTATGCATTATGCGTTATGCGTTATGCGTTATGCGTTATGCGTTATGCGCTATGCGTCATGCGTGATCCGTTATGCGGTAGGCGTTACGCGTTTCGCGGTATTCGTCATGCGTTGTGCATTATGCGTTATGCGTTATGCGTTATGCGTTATGCTTTATGCGTTATGCGTTATGAGTTACGCGTTATACGGTATGCGTTATGCGTTATGCGTTATGCGTTAGGCGTTAGGCGTTATGCGTTTTGCGGTATTCGTTATGCGTTGTGCATTATGCGTTATGCGTTATGCGATATGCGTTAAGCGTTATGCGTTATGCGTTATGCGTTATGCGTTATGCGTTATGGGTTATGAGTTATGCGTTATATGGTATTCGTTGCGCATAATGCGTTATGCGTGATGCGGTATGCTTTATGCGTTATGCGTTATGCGTTATGCTTTATGCGTTATGCGTTATGCGTTATGAGTTATGCGTTATTCGTTATGCGTTATGCGTTATGCGTTGTGCATTTTACGTTTGCGTTATGCGTTATGCGTTATGCGTTTTGCGTTATGAGTTACGCGTTATACGGTATGCGTTATGCGTTATGCGTTATGCGTTAGGCGTTAGGCGTTATGCGTTTTGCGGTACTCGTTATGCGTTGTGCATTATGCGGTATGCGTTATGCGATATGCGTTAAGCGTTATGCGTTATGCGTTATGCGTTATGCGTTATGCGTTATGGGTTATGAGTTATGCGTTATACGGTATGCGTTGCGCATAATGCGTGATGCGGTATGCTTTATGCGTTATGCGTTATGCGTTATGCTTTATGCGTTATGCGTTATGCGTTATGAGTTATGCGTTATGAGTTATGCGTTATTCGTTATGCGTTATGCGTTATGCGTTATGCGTTATGCTTTATGCGTTATGCGTTATGCGTTGTGCGTTATGCGTTATGCGTTATGCGTTATGCGTTATGCGTTATGCTTTATGCGTTATGCGTTATGCGTTATGCGTTATGCGTTACGCGTTATACGTTATGCGTTATGCGATATTCGTTATGCGTTATGCGTTATGCTTTATGCGTTATACGGTATGCGTTGCGCATACTGCGTTATGCGTTATGCGTGATGCGGTATGCTTTATGCGTTATGCGTTATGCGTTATGCTTTATGCGTTATACGGTATGCGTTGCGCATACTGCGTTATGCGTTATGCGTGATGCGGTATGCTTTATGCGTTATGCGTTATGCGTTATGCTTTATGCGTTATGCGTTATGCGTTATGAGTTATGCGTTATCCGTTATGCGTTGTGCGTTATGCGTTATGCGTTGTGCGTTTTACGTTTGCGTTATGCGTTATGCGTTAAACGTTATGCATTATGCGTTATGCGTTATGCGTTATGCGTTATGCGTTATGCGCTATGCGTCATGCGTGATCCGTTATGCGGTAGGCGTTACGCGTTTTGCGGTATTCGTTATGCGTTGTGCATTATGCGTTATGCGTTATGCGTTATGCGTTATGCTTTATGCGTTATGCGTTATGAGTTACGCGTTATACGGTATGCGTTATGCGTTATGCGTTATGCGTTATGCGTTAGGCGTTATGCGTTTTGCGGTATTCGTTATGCGTTGTGCATTATGCGTTATGCGTTATGCGATATGCGTTAAGCGTTATGCGTTATGCGTTATGCGTTAAGCGTTATGCGTTATGCGTTATGCGTTATGCGTTATGCGTTATGCGTTATGCGTTATGCGTTATGGGTTATGAGTTATGCGTTATATGGTATTCGTTGCGCATAATGCGTTATGCGGTATGCTTTATGCGTTATGCGTTATGCGTTATGCTTTATGCGTTATGCGTTATGCGTTATGAGTTATGCGTTATTCGTTATGCGTTATGCGTTATGCGTTATGCGTTGTGCATTTTACGTTTGCGTTATGCGTTATGCGTTATGCGTTTTGCGTTATGAGTTATGCGTTATACGGTATGCGTTGCGCATAATGCGTTATGCATTATGCGTGATGCGGTATGCTTTATGCGTTATGCGTTATGCGTTATGCTTTATGCGTTATGCGTTATGCGTTATGAGTTATGCGTTATGAGTTATGCGTTATTCGTTATGCGTTATGCGTTATGCGTTATGCGTTGTGCATTTTACGTTTGCGTTATGCGTTATGCGTTAAACATTATGCATTATGCGTTATGCGTTATGCGTTATGCGTTATGCGTTATGCGTTATGCGTTATGCGTTATGCGTTATGCGTTATGCGTTATGCGTGATCCGTTATGCGTTATGCGTTATGCTTTATGCGTTATGGGTTATGAGTTATGCGTTATACGGTATGCGTTATGCGTTATGCGTTATGCGTTATGCGTTATGCGTTATGAGTTAGGCGTTATGCGTTTTGCGGTATTCGTTATGCGTTGTGCATTATGCGTTATGCGTTATGCGATATGCGTTATGCGTTATGCGTTATGCGTTATGCGTTATGCGTTATGCGTTATGCGTTATGCGTTATGCGTTATGCGTTATGCATTGTGCGTTATGCCTTATACGTTATGCGTTATGCTTTATGCGTTATGCCTTATACGTTAAGCGTTATGCTTTAGGCGTTATGCCTTATACGTTATGCGTTATGCGTTATGCGTTATGCGTTATGCTTTATGCGTTATGCGTTATGCGTTATGCGTTATGCGTTATGCGTTATGCGTTATGCGTTATGCGTTATGCTTTATGCGTTATGCGTTATGCGTTATGCGTTATGCGTTATGCGTTATGCGTTATGCGTTATGCGTTATGCGTTATGCGTTATGCGTTATGCGTGATCCGTTATGCGTTATGCGTTATGCGTTATGCTTTATGCGTTATGGGTTATGAGTTATGCGTTATACGGTATGCGTTATGCGTTATGCGTTATGCGTTATGCGTTATGCGTTATGAGTTAGGCGTTATGCGTTTTGCGGTATTCGTTATGCGTTGTGCATTATGCGTTATGCGTTATGCGATATGCGTTATGCGTTATGCGTTATGCGTTATGCGTTATGCGTTATGCGTTATGCGTTATGCGTTATGCGTTCAGCATTGTGCGTTATGCCTTATACGTTATGCGTTATGCTTTATGCGTTATGCCTTATACGTTATGCGTTATGCTTTATGCGTTATGCCTTATACGTTATGCGTTATGCGTTATGCGTTATGCGTTATGCTTTATGCGTTATGCGTTATGCGTTATGCGTTATGCGTTATGCGATATTCGTTATGCGTTATGCGTTATGCTTTATGCGTTATACGGTATGCGTTGCGCATACTGCGTTATGCGTTATGCGTGATGCGGTATGCTTTATGCGTTATGCGTTATGCGTTATGCTTTATGCGTTATGCGTTATGCGTTATGCGTTAAACGTTATGCATTATGCGTTATGCGTTATGCGTTATGCGTTATGCGTTATGCGCTATGCGTCATGCGTGATCCGTTATGCGGTAGGCGTTACGCGTTTCGCGGTATTCGTCATGCGTTGTGCATTATGCGTTATGCGTTAGGCGTTATGCGTTTTGCGGTATTCGTTATGCGTTGTGCATTATGCGTTATGCGTTATGCGTTATGCGTTATGCGTTATGCTTTATGCGTTATGTGTTATGGGTGATCCGTTATGCGTTAGGCGTTATGCGTTTTGCGGTATTCGTTATGCGTTATGCGTTATGCGTTCTGCGTTATGCGTTATGTGTTATGCGTTATGCGTTATACGTTTGCGTTTTGCTGTATTCGTTATGCGTTGTGCCTTATGCGTTATGCGTTATGCGTTATGCGTTATGCATTATGCGTTATGCGTTATGCGATATGCGTTATGCGTTATGCGTAATGCGTTATGCGTTATGCGTTATGCGTTATGCGTTATGCGTTATGCGTTATGCGTTATGCGTTGGGCGATATGCGTTATGCGTTATGCGTTATGCGTTGTGCATTTTACGTTTGCGTTATGCGTTATGCGTTAAACGTTATGCATTATGCATTATGCGTTATGCGTTATGCGTTATGCGTTATGCGTTAGGCGTTATGCGTTTTGCGGTATTCGTTATGCGTTATGCGTTATGCGTTCTGCGTTATGCGTTATGTGTTATGCGTTATGCGTTATGCGTTATGCGTTATGCGTTATGCGTTATGCGTTATGCGTTATGCGTTATGCGTTATGCGTTATGCGTTATGCGTTATGCGTTTTGCGTTATGCGTTATGCATTATGCGTTATGCGTTATGGGTGATCCGTTATGGGTGATCAGTTATGCGTTAGGCGTTATGCGTTTTGCGGTATTCGACCATGTCACACAACATTCCAGGGGACTGTAGTTCGGCTAATAATTACAACAATGTCACTTCGCAGGCGCGTCTCCAACTGCAAAGTAAGAAAGCTATGTGAGTAACAAAAGTTGATCTGAACCCGAACCTGTTGCACTAGTCACGGGACCGGAACGGGTAAACAAGCGTAGCCAAGCGTAACATAGCGTGACGTAGCGTGAAGTGGCGTGCTCAAGCGTGAATGTGGCTCAGAGTATATAATCCCGAAAATGGGGCAGTTAATCATTCGAGATCCTGAGTCTACAGCAGCAGCATGGAGTTCTTCCGGTCTTTCCTGCGTGTGCTAGGGCTGCTGGACGACGACAAGGTGGATTTCATTTCTGATCTCCCCCCGGAGGTATCCCACATAATTCTACGCAAGTTGGATCACAAGTCTCTGCGTTGCGCTGTTCAAGTTTCACGAAAATGGTTATACGTCTGTAAGGCTGACAAGAGCCTAAGACAAACCGCGATGCACCATAAGCAACGTGAAATGCGTATATTGAAAGAACGTTTTTCAGGAGAAGCTGTGTGTGACCCGACCACGATACCACACAGGCATCTACCAATTCCTGCACTGGTGAGAAGATGTGTTCCTTTCGTCCCAACCAAACATGGAGAGGCTCGAAAAATCCCTCGAAATGCAATGCACAGTCTAGGGAAGGTGAGTTCAGTAACTTCCAGGCGTAGTAAATGTATTAGAATGTAAAGTATTAGCAAATTATATCTTGACGTGCTCCTTTGAGTGAATCGACTGGTTATTGTTAGGATGATGTAGCCAAGGTAAATACATACATTCCATCGATTGTGTTCGAGATTGGCGCGCTCGGGCGCCATACTGCCGAATAGATCGCCGCGTGGCTCTGGTGCCGTACCGCCAAACAGCCATGGATAAACGCCTGTCATCGAGGCTCGCGCGGGCGCGATCCCGCAATCATGATTGGCTGGTTCCATTCTCGATCCTGATGGAAGGTTCTCGAACGCGAAACCGGAATCACCGGCGCGTGACGAACTTCCAGAAGGATCGAGATAATAAAAGGAACAGAGAAAACCGTTCTCGTGTGACTCTCTGTCTATCACTAGAGCAGCTGATTTGCGTCAAACTTCCATCGAACTCTTTCGTACTTTATTTCACGTGGTCATTATACAATTTTGTACAACGCTTGTTTGTGAATAAGTTTGTGAACAAAAGTGACAAAATACATTCTTATTTATTGTAAATCCACATATTCACTCAATTTCAGTTTTCCTTCACTCTTCATTCAAATTCGTCCGTTACAGTCTCTCACTCAATCATTCCTCAATTCCTTTCTCTACCTTTTCTCAATCATCCCTCAAGCATTCTTCAATTTCGTCATTCACGCCTTTACAGATTGACCACTAGGAATTAAGCCTTATTTTAATGTTCACCCATACAATTGGACATATGTCGAATTGAAGAGTGTTCATTATTCAACTACTGCGTCGCAAAAGCGATACGGATCAGTTTTATTCGGCGTAAAGATCGGCAGGTTAGTTATGACATACTTCCCCCGTCCAATTCTTGTATTATAAACTTGGAGCAGTAATTTAACGAGTCACAATCCTCGTGTAGATTTTATACAAAGTGAATTAATTACGAATGTCGCGGCATTCCATCCAAATAAAATATAATTGGGGTCGTCTGTAATCAATGTTAAAGCATAACAATGTATGTTGCCGCAAAAAAATATCCATTTTCTATTCTCTCCTATTATATTGTTGGGTATCAAGACGTTTTAATCGCTGTAACTGGAAAAAATAACATGGTCTGTGGTTATATATGCGTATGTACGGCAAATAAACGCAACAATCGATTTGCTGATGTATATCCTCAACACAATCTCAACGTGATAATAAGAGAACCCTACGTTAGTTTTTAATGATGAATTCTGTATTTCATTATTGCGTACCTTCACCTGCGATCATATTATACTTCAAACAAGTAGTGATTTAATCGCGAATAAATCAATAATTCCATGTCACACAACATTCCAGGGGACTGTAGTTGCGGCTAATAATTACAACAATGTCACTTCGCAGGCGCGTCTCCAACTGCAAATTAAGAAAGCAATGTGAGTAACAAAAGTTGATCTGAACCCGAACCGGATGCACGAGTCACTGGACCGGAACGGGTAAACAAGCGTAGACAAGCGTAACATAGCGTGACGTAGCGTGAAGTGGCGTGCTCAAGCGTGAATGTGGCTCAGAGTATATAATCCCGATAATGGGGCAGTTAATCATTCGAGATCCTGAGTCTACAGCAGCAGCATGGAGTTCTTCCGGTCTTTCCTGCGTGTGCTAGGGCTGCTGGATGACGACAAGGTGGATTTCATTTCTGATCTCCCCCCGGAGGTATCCCACCTAATTCTACGCAAGTTGGATCCCAAGTCTCTGCTTTGCGCTGTTCAAGTTTCACGAAAGTGGTTATACGTCTGTAAGGCTGACAAGAGCCTAAGACAAATCGCGATGCACCATAAGCAACGTGAAATGCGTATATTGAAAGAACGTTTTTCAGGAGAAGCTGTGTGTGACCCGACCACGATAACACACAGGCATCTACCAATTCCTGCACTGGTGAGAAGATGTGTTCCTTTCGTCCCAACCAAACATGGAGAGGTTCGAAAAATCCCTCGAAATGCAATGCACAGTCTAGGGAAGGTGAGTTCAGTAACTTCCAGGCGTAGTAAATGTATTAGAATGTAAAGTATTAGCAAATTATATCTTGACGTGCTCCTTTGAGTGAATCGACTGGTTATTGTTAGGATGATGTAGCCAAGGTAAATACATACATTCCATCGATTGACCACTAGGAATTAAGTCTTATTTTAATGTTCCCCTATACAATTGGACATATGTCGAATTGAAGAGTGTTCATTATTCAACTACTGCGTCGCAAAAGCGATACGGATCAGTTTTATTCGGCGTAAAGATCGGCAGGTTAGTTATGACATACTTTCTCCGTCCAATTCTTGTATTATAAACTTGGTGCAGTAATTTAACGAGTCACAATCCTCGTGTAGATTTTATACAAAGTGAATTAATTACGAATGTCGCGGCATTCCATCCAAATAAAATATAATTGGGGTCGTCTGTAATCAATGTTAAAGCATAACAATGTATGTTGCCGCAAAAAAATATCCATTTTCTATTCTCTCCTATTATATTGTTGGGTATCAAGACGTTATAATCGCTGTAACTGGAAAGAAAATAACATGGTCTGTGGTTATATATGCGTATGTACGGCAAATAAACGCAACAATCGATTTGCTGATGTATATCCTCAACACAATCTCAACGTGATAATAAGAGAACCCTACGTTAGTTTTTAAGGATGAATTCTGTATTTCATTATTGCGTACCTTCCCCTGCGATCATATTATACTTCAAACAAGTAGTGATTTAATCGCGAATAAATCAATAATTCCATGTCACACAACATTCCAGGGGACTGTAGTTGCGGCTAATAATTACAACAATGTCACTTCGCAGGCGCGTCTCCAACTGCAAATTAAGAAAGCAATGTGAGTAACAAAAGTTGATCTGAACCCGAACCGGATGCACGAGTCACTGGACCGGAACGGGTAAACAAGCGTAGCCAAGCGTAACATAGCGTGACGTAGCGTGAAGTGGCGTGCTCAAGCGTGAATGTGGCTCAGAGTATATAATCCCGAAAATGGGGCAGTTAATCATTCGAGATCCTGAGTCTACAGCAGCAGCATGGAGTTCTTCCGGTCTTTCCTGCGTGTGCTAGGGCTGCTGGATGACGACAAGGTGGATTTCATTTCTGATCTCCCCCCGGAGGTATCCCACCTAATTCTACGCAAGTTGGATCCCAAGTCTCTGCTTTGCGCTGTTCAAGTTTCACGAAAGTGGTTATACGTCTGTAAGGCTGACAAGAGCCTAAGACAAACCGCGATGCACCATAAGCAACGTGAAATGCGTATATTGAAAGAACGTTTTTCAGGAGAAGCTGTGTGTGACCCGACCACGATAACACACAGGCATCTACCAATTCCTGCACTGGTGAGAAGATGTGTTCCTTTCGTCCCAACCAAACATGGAGAGGCTCGAAAAATCCCTCGAAATGCAATGCACAGTCTAGGGAAGGTGAGTTCAGTAACTTCCAGGCGTAGTAAATGTATTAGAATGTAAAGTATTAGCAAATTATATCTTGACGTGCTCCTTTGAGTGAATCGACTGGTTATTGTTAGGATGATGTAGCCAAGGTAAATACATACATTCCATCGATTGACCACTAGGAATTAAGTCTTATTTTAATGTTCCCCTATACAATTGGACATATGTCGAATTGAAGAGTGTTCATTATTCAACTACTGCGTCGCAAAAGCGATACGGATCAGTTTTATTCGGCGTAAAGATCGGCAGGTTAGTTATGACATACTTTCTCCGTCCAATTCTTGTATTATAAACTTGGAGCAGTAATTTAACGAGTCACAATCCTCGTGTAGATTTTATACAAAGTGAATTAATTACGAATGTCGCGGCATTCCATCCAAATAAAATATAATTGGGGTCGTCTGTAATCAATGTTAAAGCATAACAATGTATGTTGCCGCAAAAAAATATCCATTTTCTATTCTCTCCTATTATATTGTTGGGTATCAAGACGTTATAATCGCTGTAACTGGAAAGAAAATAACATGGTCTGTGGTTATATATGCGTATGTACGGCAAATAAACGCAACAATCGATTTGCTGATGTATATCCTCAACACAATCTCAACGTGATAATAAGAGAACCCTACGTTAGTTTTTAAGGATGAATTCTGTATTTCATTATTGCGTACCTTCCCCTGCGATCATATTATACTTCAAACAAGTAGTGATTTAATCGCGAATAAATCAATAATTCCATGTCACACAACATTCCAGGGGACTGTAGTTGCGGCTAATAATTACAACAATGTCACTTCGCAGGCGCGTCTCCAACTGCAAATTAAGAAAGCAATGTGAGTAACAAAAGTTGATCTGAACCCGAACCGGATGCACGAGTCACTGGACCGGAACGGGTAAACAAGCGTAGCCAAGCGTAACATAGCGTGACGTAGCGTGAAGTGGCGTGCTCAAGCGTGAATGTGGCTCAGAGTATATAATCCCGAAAATGGGGCAGTTAATCATTCGAGATCCTGAGTCTACAGCAGCAGCATGGAGTTCTTCCGGTCTTTCCTGCGTGTGCTAGGGCTGCTGGATGACGACAAGGTGGATTTCATTTCTGATCTCCCCCCGGAGGTATCCCACCTAATTCTACGCAAGTTGGATCCCAAGTCTCTGCTTTGCGCTGTTCAAGTTTCACGAAAGTGGTTATACGTCTGTAAGGCTGACAAGAGCCTAAGACAAACCGCGATGCACCATAAGCAACGTGAAATGCGTATATTGAAAGAACGTTTTTCAGGAGAAGCTGTGTGTGACCCGACCACGATAACACACAGGCATCTACCAATTCCTGCACTGGTGAGAAGATGTGTTCCTTTCGTCCCAACCAAACATGGAGAGGCTCGAAAAATCCCTCGAAATGCAATGCACACTCTAGGGAAGGTGAGTTCAGTAACTTCCAGGCGTAGTAAATGTATTAGAATGTAAAGTATTAGCAAATTATATCTTGACGTGCTCCTTTGAGTGAATCGACTGGTTATTGTTAGGATGATGTAGCCAAGGTAAATACATACATTCCATTGATTGACCACTAGGAATTAAGTCTTATTTTAATGTTCCCCTATACAATTGGACATATGTCGAATTGAAGAGTGTTCATTATTCAACTACTGCGTCGCAAAAGCGATACGGATCAGTTTTATTCGGCGTAAAGATCGGCAGGTTAGTTATGACATACTTTCTCCGTCCAATTCTTGCATTATAAACTTGGAGCAGTAATTTAACGAGTCACAATCCTCGTGTAGATTTTATACAAAGTGAATTAATTACGAATGTCGCGGCATTCCATCCAAATAAAATATAATTGGGGTCGTCTGTAATCAATGTTAAAGCATAACAATGTATGTTGCCGCAAAAAAATATCCATTTTCTATTCTCTCCTATTATATTGTTAGGTATCAAGACGTTTTAATCGCTGTAACTGGAAAGAAAATAACATGGTCTGTGGTTATATATGCGTATGTACGGCAAATAAACGCAACAATCGATTTGCTGATGTATATCCTCAACACAATCTCAACGTGATAATAAGAGAACCCTACGTTAGTTTTTAAGGATGAATTCTGTATTTCATTATTGCGTACCTTCCCCTGCGATCATATTATACTTCAAACAAGTAGTGATTTAATCGCGAATAAATCAATAATTCCATGTCACACAACATTCCAGGGGACTGTAGTTGCGGCTAATAATTACAACAATGTCACTTCGCAGGCGCGTCTCCAACTGCAAATTAAGAAAGCAATGTGAGTAACAAAAGTTGATCTGAACCCGAACCGGATGCACGAGTCACTGGACCGGAACGGGTAAACAAGCGTAGCCAAGCGTAACATAGCGTGACGAAGCGTGAAGTGGCGTGCTCAAGCGTGAATGTGGCTCAGAGTATATAATCCCGATAATGGGGCAGTTAATCATTCGAGATCCTGAGTCTACAGCAGCAGCATGGAGTTCTTCCGGTCTTTCCTGCGTGTGCTAGGGCTGCTGGATGACGACAAGGTGGATTTCATTTCTGATCTCCCCCCGGAGGTATCCCACCTAATTCTACGCAAGTTGGATCCCAAGTCTCTGCTTTGCGCTGTTCAAGTTTCACGAAAGTGGTTATACGTCTGTAAGGCTGACAAGAGCCTAAGACAAATCGCGATGCACCATAAGCAACGTGAAATGCGTATATTGAAAGAACGTTTTTCAGGAGAAGCTGTGTGTGACCCGACCACGATAACACACAGGCATCTACCAATTCCTGCACTGGTGAGAAGATGTGTTCCTTTCGTCCCAACCAAACATGGAGAGGCTCGAAAAATCCCTCGAAATGCAATGTACACTCTAGGGAAGGTGAGTTCAGTAACTTCCAGGCGTAGTAAATGTATTAGAATGTAAAGTATTAGCAAATTATATCTTGACGTGCTCCTTTGAGTGAATCGACTGGTTATTGTTAGGATGATGTAGCCAAGGTAAATACATACATTCCATCGATTGACCACTAGGAATTAAGTCTTATTTTAATGTTCCCCTATACAATTGGACATATGTCGAATTGAAGAGTGTTCATTATTCAACTACTGCGTCGCAAAAGCGATACGGATCAGTTTTATTCGGCGTAAAGATCGGCAGGTTAGTTATGACATACTTTCTCCGTCCAATTCTTGTATTATAAACTTGGAGCAGTAATTTAACGAGTCACAATCCTCGTGTAGATTTTATACAAAGTGAATTAATTACGAATGTCGCGGCATTCCATCCAAATAAAATATAATTGGGGTCGTCTGTAATCAATGTTAAAGCATAACAATGTATGTTGCCGCAAAAAAATATCCATTTTCTATTCTCTCCTATTATATTGTTAGGTATCAAGACGTTTTAATCGCTGTAACTGGAAAGAAAATAACATGGTCTGTGGTTATATATGCGTATGTACGGCAAATAAACGCAACAATCGATTTGCTGATGTATATCCTCAACACAATCTCAACGTGATAATAAGAGAACCCTACGTTAGTTTTTAAGGATGAATTCTGTATTTCATTATTGCGTAACTTCCTCTGCGATCATATTATACTTCAAACAAGTAGTGATTTAATCGCGAATAAATCAATAATTCCATGTCACACAACATTCCAGGGGACTGTAATTGCGGCTAATAATTACAACAATGTCACTTCGCAGGCGCGTCTCCAACTGCAAATTAAGAAAGCAATGTGAGTAACAAAAGTTGATCTGAACCCGATCCGGATGCACGAGTTACTGGACCGGAACGGGTAAACAAGCGTAGCCAAACGTAACATAGCGTGACGAAGCGTGAAGTGGCGTGCTCAAGCGTGAATGTGGGTCAGAGTATATAATCCCGATAATGGGGCAGTTAATCATTCGAGATCCTGAGTCTACAGCAGCAGCATTGAGTTCTTCCGGTCTTTCCTGCGTGTGCTAGGGCTGCTGGATGACGACAAGGTGGATTTCATTTCTGATCTCCCCCCGGAGGTATCCCACCTAATTCTACGCAAGTTGGATCCCAAGTCTCTGCTTTGCGCTGTTCAAGTTTCACGAAAGTGGTTATACGTCTGTAAGGCTGACAAGAGCCTAAGACAAATCGCGATGCACCATAAGCAACGTGAAATGCGTATATTGAAAGAACGTTTTTCAGGAGAAGCTGTGTGTGACCCGACCACGATAACACACAGGCATCTACCAATTCCTGCACTGGTGAGAAGATGTGTTCCTTTCGTCCCAACCAAACATGGAGAGGCTCGAAAAATCCCTCGAAATGCAATGCACACTCTAGGGAAGGTGAGTTCAGTAACTTCCAGGCGTAGTAAATGTATTAGAATGTAAAGTATTAGCAAATTATATCTTGACGTGCTCCTTTGAGTGAATCGACTGGTTATTGTTAGGATGATGTAGCCAAGGTAAATACATACATTCCATTGATTGACCACTAGGAATTAAGTCTTATTTTAATGTTCCCCTATACAATTGGACATATGTCGAATTGAAGAGTGTTCATTATTCAACTACTGCGTCGCAAAAGCGATACGGATCAGTTTTATTCGGTGTAAAGATCGGCAGGTTAGTTATGACATACTTTCTCCGTCCAATTCTTGTATTATAAACTTGGAGCAGTAATTTAACGAGTCACAATCCTCGTGTAGATTTTATACAAAGTGAATTAATTACGAATGTCGCGGCATTCCATCCAAATAAAATATAATTGGGGTCGTCTGTAATCAATGTTAAAGCATAACAATGTATGTTGCCGCAAAAAAATATCCATTTTCTATTCTCTCCTATTATATTGTTAGGTATCAAGACGTTTTAATCGCTGTAACTGGAAAGAAAATAACATGGTCTGTGGTTATATATGCGTATGTACGGCAAATAAACGCAACAATCGATTTGCTGATGTATATCCTCAACACAATCTCAACGTGATAATAAGAGAACCCTACGTTAGTTTTTAAGGATGAATTCTGTATTTCATTATTGCGTAACTTCCTCTGCGATCATATTATACTTCAAACAAGTAGTGATTTAATCGCGAATAAATCAATAATTCCATGTCACACAACATTCCAGGGGACTGTAATTGCGGCTAATAATTACAACAATGTCACTTCGCAGGCGCGTCTCCAACTGCAAATTAAGAAAGCAATGTGAGTAACAAAAGTTGATCTGAACCCGATCCGGATGCACGAGTTACTGGACCGGAACGGGTAAACAAGCCTAGCCAAACGTAACATAGCGTGACGAAGCGTGAAGTGGCGTGCTCAAGCGTGAATGTGGGTCAGAGTATATAATCCCGATAATGGGGCAGTTAATCATTCGAGATCCTGAGTCTACAGCAGCAGCATTGAGTTCTTCCGGTCTTTCCTGCGTGTGCTAGGGCTGCTGGATGACGACAAGGTGGATTTCATTTCTGATCTCCCCCCGGAGGTATCCCACCTAATTCTACGCAAGTTGGATCCCAAGTCTCTGCTTTGCGCTGTTCAAGTTTCACGAAAGTGGTTATACGTCTGTAAGGCTGACAAGAGCCTAAGACAAATCGCGATGCACCATAAGCAACGTGAAATGCGTATATTGAAAGAACGTTTTTCAGGAGAAGCTGTGTGTGACCCGACCACGATAACACACAGGCATCTACCAATTCCTGCACTGGTGAGAAGATGTGTTCCTTTCGTCCCAACCAAACATGGAGAGGCTCGAAAAATCCCTCGAAATGCAATGTACACTCTAGGGAAGGTGAGTTCAGTAACTTCCAGGCGTAGTAAATGTATTAGAATGTAAAGTATTAGCAAATTATATCTTGACGTGCTCCTTTGAGTGAATCGACTGGTTATTGTTAGGATGATGTAGCCAAGGTAAATACATACATTCCATCGATTGACCACTAGGAATTAAGTCTTATTTTAATGTTCCCCTATACAATTGAACATATGTCGAATTGAAGAGTGTTCATTATTCAACTACTGCGTCGCAAAAGCGATACGGATCAGTTTTATTCGGCGTAAAGATCGGCAGGTTAGTTATGACATACTTTCTCCGTCCAATTCTTGTATTATAAACTTGGAGCAGTAATTTAACGAGTCACAATCCTCGTGTAGATTTTATACAAAGTGAATTAATTACGAATGTCGCGGCATTCCATCCAAATAAAATATAATTGGGGTCGTCTGTAATCAATGTTAAAGCATAACAATGTATGTTGCCGCAAAAAAATATCCATTTTCTATTCTCTCCTATTATATTGTTAGGTATCAAGACGTTTTAATCGCTGTAACTGGAAAGAAAATAACATGGTCTGTGGTTATATATGCGTATGTACGGCAAATAAACGCAACAATCGATTTGCTGATGTATATCCTCAACACAATCTCAACGTGATAATAAGAGAACCCTACGTTAGTTTTTAAGGATGAATTCTGTATTTCATTATTGCGTACCTTCCTCTGCGATCATATTATACTTCAAACAAGTAGTGATTTAATCGCGAATAAATCAATAATTCCATGTCACACAACATTCCAGGGGACTGTAATTGCGGCTAATAATTACAACAATGTCACTTCGCAGGCGCGTCTCCAACTGCAAATTAAGAAAGCAATGTGAGTAACAAAAGTTGATCTGAACCCGATCCGGATGCACGAGTTACTGGACCGGAACGGGTAAACAAGCGTAGCCAAACGTAACATAGCGTGACGAAGCGTGAAGTGGCGTGCTCAAGCGTGAATGTGGGTCAGAGTATATAATCCCGATAATGGGGCAGTTAATCATTCGAGATCCTGAGTCTACAGCAGCAGCATGGAGTTCTTCCGGTCTTTCCTGCGTGTGCTAGGGCTGCTGGATGACGACAAGGTGGATTTCATTTCTGATCTCCCCCCGGAGGTATCCCACCTAATTCTACGCAAGTTGGATCCCAAGTCTCTGCTTTGCGCTGTTCAAGTTTCACGAAAGTGGTTATACGTCTATAAGGCTGACAAGAGCCTAAGACAAATCGCGATGCACCATAAGCAACGTGAAATGCGTATATTGAAAGAACGTTTTTCAGGAGAAGCTGTGTGTGACCCGACCACGATAACACACAGGCATCTACCAATTCCTGCACTGGTGAGAAGATGTGTTCCTTTCGTCCCAACCAAACATGGAGAGGTTCGAAAAATCCCTCGAAATGCAATGCACAGTCTAGGGAAGGTGAGTTCAGTAACTTCCAGGCGTAGTAAATGTATTAGAATGTAAAGTATTAGCAAATTATATCTTGACGTGCTCCTTTGAGTGAATCGACTGGTTATTGTTAGGATGATGTAGCCAAGGTAAATACATACATTCCATCGATTGACCACTAGGAATTAAGTCTTATTTTAATGTTCCCCTATACAATTGGACATATGTCGAATTGAAGAGTGTTCATTATTCAACTACTGCGTCGCAAAAGCGATACGGATCAGTTTTATTCGGCGTAAAGATCGGCAGGTTAGTTATGACATACTTTCTCCGTCCAATTCTTGTATTATAAACTTGGAGCAGTAATTTAACGAGTCACAATCCTCGTGTAGATTTTATACAAAGTGAATTAATTACGAATGTCGCGGCATTCCATCCAAATAAAATATAATTGGGGTCGTCTGTAATCAATGTTAAAGCATAACAATGTATGTTGCCGCAAAAAAATATCCATTTTCTATTCTCTCCTATTATATTGTTGGGTATCAAGACGTTTTAATCGCTGTAACTGGAAAGAAAATAACATGGTCTGTGGTTATATATGCGTATGTACGGCAAATAAACGCAACAATCGATTTGCTGATGTATATCCTCAACACAATCTCAACGTGATAATAAGAGAACCCTACGTTAGTTTTTAATGATGAATTCTGTATTTCATTATTGCGTACCTTCACCTGCGATCATATTATACTTCAAACAAGTAGTGATTTAATCGCGAATAAATCAATAATTCCATGTCACACAACATTCCAGGGGACTGTAGTTGCGGCTAATAATTACAACAATGTCACTTCGCAGGCGCGTCTCCAACTGCAAATTAAGAAAGCAATGTGAGTAACAAAAGTTGATCTGAACCCGAACCGGATGCACGAGTCACTGGACCGGAACGGGTAAACAAGCGTAGCCAAACGTAACATAGCGTGACGAAGCGTGAAGTGGCGTGCTCAAGCGTGAATGTGGGTCAGAGTATATAATCCCGATAATGGGGCAGTTAATCATTCGAGATCCTGAGTCTACAGCAGCAGCATTGAGTTCTTCCGGTCTTTCCTGCGTGTGCTAGGGCTGCTGGATGACGACAAGGTGGATTTCATTTCTGATCTCCCCCCGGAGGTATCCCACCTAATTCTACGCAAGTTGGATCCCAAGTCTCTGCTTTGCGCTGTTCAAGTTTCACGAAAGTGGTTATACGTCTGTAAGGCTGACAAGAGCCTAAGACAAATCGCGATGCACCATAAGCAACGTGAAATGCGTATATTGAAAGAACGTTTTTCAGGAGAAGCTGTGTGTGACCCGACCACGATAACACACAGGCATCTACCAATTCCTGCACTGGTGAGAAGATGTGTTCCTTTCGTCCCAACCAAACATGGAGAGGCTCGAAAAATCCCTCGAAATGCAATGTACACTCTAGGGAAGGTGAGTTCAGTAACTTCCAGGCGTAGTAAATGTATTAGAATGTAAAGTATTAGCAAATTATATCTAGACGTGCTCCTTTGAGTGAATCGACTGGTTATTGTTAGGATGATGTAGCCAAGGTAAATACATACATTCCATCGATTGACCACTAGGAATTAAGTCTTATTTTAATGTTCCCCTATACAATTGGACATATGTCGAATTGAAGAGTGTTCATTATTCAACTACTGCGTCGCAAAAGCGATACGGATCAGTTTTATTCGGCGTAAAGATCGGCAGGTTAGTTATGACATACTTTCTCCGTCCAATTCTTGTATTATAAACTTGGAGCAGTAATTTAACGAGTCACAATCCTCGTGTAGATTTTATACAAAGTGAATTAATTACGAATGTCGCGGCATTCCATCCAAATAAAATATAATTGGGGTCGTCTGTAATCAATGTTAAAGCATAACAATGTATGTTGCCGCAAAAAAATATCCATTTTCTATTCTCTCCTATTATATTGTTGGGTATCAAGACGTTATAATCGCTGTAACTGGAAAGAAAATAACATGGTCTGTGGTTATATATGCGTATGTACGGCAAATAAACGCAACAATCGATTTGCTGATGTATATCCTCAACACAATCTCAACGTGATAATAAGAGAACCCTACGTTAGTTTTTAAGGATGAATTCTGTATTTCATTATTGCGTACCTTCCCCTGCGATCATATTATACTTCAAACAAGTAGTGATTTAATCGCGAATAAATCAATAATTCCATGTCACACAACATTCCAGGGGACTGTAGTTGCGGCTAATAATTACAACAATGTCACTTCGCAGGCGCGTCTCCAACTGCAAATTAAGAAAGCAATGTGAGTAACAAAAGTTGATCTGAACCCGAACCGGATGCACGAGTCACTGGACCGGAACGGGTAAACAAGCGTAGCCAAGCGTAACATAGCGTGACGTAGCGTGAAGTGGCGTGCTCAAGCGTGAATGTGGCTCAGAGTATATAATCCCGAAATGGGGCAGTTAATCATTCGAGATCCTGAGTCTACAGCAGCAGCATGGAGTTCTTCCGGTCTTTCCTGCGTGTGCTAGGGCTGCTGGATGACGACAAGGTGGATTTCATTTCTGATCTCCCCCCGGAGGTATCCCACCTAATTCTACGCAAGTTGGATCCCAAGTCTCTGCTTTGCGCTGTTCAAGTTTCACGAAAGTGGTTATACGTCTGTAAGGCTGACAAGAGCCTAAGACAAATCGCGATGCACCATAAGCAACGTGAAATGCGTATATTGAAAGAACGTTTTTCAGGAGAAGCTGTGTGTGACCCGATTATAACGTATAACGTATAACGTATAACGTATAACGTATAACGTATAACGTATAACGTATAACGTATAACGTATAACGTATAACGTATAACGTATAACGTATAACGTATAACGTATAACGTATAACGTATAACGTATAACGTAACGTAACGTATAACGTATAACGTATAACGTATAACGTATAACGTATAACGTATAACGTATAACGTATAACGTATAACGTATAACGTATAACGTATAACGTATAACGTATAACGTATAACGTATAACGTATAACGTATAACGTATAACGTATAACGTATAACGTATAACGTATAACGTATAACGTATAACGTATAACGTATAACGTATAACGTATAACGTTTAAACGTATAACGTATAACGTATAACGTATAACGTATAACGTATAACGTATAACGTATAACGTATAACGTATAACGTATAACGTATAACGTATAACGTATAACGTATAACGTATAACGTATAACGTATAACGTATAACGTATAACGTATAACGTATAACGTATAACGTATAACGTATAACGTATAACGTATAACGTATAACGTATAACGTATAACGTATAACGTATAACGTATAACGTATAACGTATAACGTATAACGTATAACGTATAACGTATAACGTATAACGTATAACGTATAACGTATAACGTATAACGTATAACGTATAACGTATAACGTATAACGTATAACGTATAACGTATAACGTATAACGTATAACGTATAACGTATAACGTATAACGTATAACGTATAACGTATAACGTATAACGTATAAC
Source organism: Lasioglossum morio (assembly GCA_916610235.2). Taxonomy (NCBI): domain Eukaryota; kingdom Metazoa; phylum Arthropoda; class Insecta; order Hymenoptera; family Halictidae; genus Lasioglossum; species Lasioglossum morio. The sequence goes on along the minus strand of CAKAJA020000151.1, from coordinate 880,354 downwards.
GTATAACGTATAACGTATAACGTATAACGTATAACGTATAACGTATAACGTATAACGTATAACGTATAACGTATAACGTATAACGTATAACGTATAACGTATAACGTATAACGTATAACGTATAACGTATAACGTATAACGTATAACGTATAACGTATAACGTATAACGTATAACGTATAACGTATAACGTATAACGTATAACGTATAACGTATAACGTATAACGTATAACGTATAACGTATAACGTATAACGTATAACGTATAACGTATAACGTATAACGTATAACGTATAACGTATAACGTATAACGTATAACGTATAACGTATAACGTATAACGTATAACGTATAACGTATAACGTATAACGTATAACGTATAACGTATAACGTATAACGTATAACGTATAACGTATAACGTATAACGTATAACGTATAACGTATAACGTACAACGTATAACGTATAACGTATAACGTATAACGTATAACGTATAACGTACAACGTATAACGTATAGACGTATAACGTATAACGTATAACGTATAACGTATAACGTATAACGTATAACGTATAACGTATAACGTATAACGTATAACGTATAACGTATAACGTATAACGTATAACGTATAACGTATAACGTATAACGTATAACGTATAACGTATAACGTATAACGTATAACGTATAACGTATAACGTATAACGTATAACGTATAACGTATAACGTATAACGTATAACGTATAACGTATAACGTATAACGTATAACGTATAACGTATAACGTATAACGTATAACGTATAACGTATAACGTATAACGTATAACGTATAACGTATAACGTATAACGTATAACGTATAACGTATAACGTATAACGTATAACGTATAACGTATAACGTATAACGTATAACGTATAACGTATAACGTATAACGTATAACGTATAACGTATAACGTATAACGTATAACGTATAACGTATAACGTATAACGTATAACGTATAACGTATAACGTATAACGTATAACGTATAACGTATAACGTATAACGTATAACGTATAACGTATAACGTATAACGTATAACGTATAACGTATAACGTATAACGTATACGTATAACGTATAACGTATAACGTATAACGTATAACGTATAACGTATAACGTATAACGTATAACGTATAACGTATAACGTATAACGTATAACGTATAACGTATAACGTATAACGTATAACGTATAACGTATAACGTATAACGTATAACGTATAACGTATAACGTATAACGTATAACGTATAACGTATAACGTATAACGTATAACGTATAACGTATAACGTATAACGTATAACGTATAACGTATAACGTATAACGTATAACGTATAACGTATAACGTATAACGTATAACGTATAACGTATAACGTATAACGTATAACGTATAACGTATAACGTATAACGTATAACGTATAACGTATAACGTATAACGTATAACGTATAACGTATAACGTATAACGTATAACGTATAACGTATAACGTATAACGTATAACGTATAACGTATAACGTATAACGTATAACGTATAACGTATAACGTATAACGTATAACGTATAACGTATAACGTATAACGTATAACGTATAACGTATAACGTATAACGTATAACGTATAACGTATAACGTATAACGTATAACGTATAACGTATAACGTATAACGTATAACGTATAACGTTTAAACGTATAACGTATAACGTATAACGTATAACGTATAACGTATAACGTATAACGTATAACGTATAACGTATAACGTATAACGTATAACGTATAACGTATAACGTATAACGTATAACGTATAACGTATAACGTATAACGTATAACGTATACGTATAACGTATAACGTATAACGTATAACGTATAACGTATAACGTATAACGTATAACGTATAACGTATAACGTATAACGTATAACGTATAACGTATAACGTATAACGTATAACGTATAACGTATAACGTATAACGTATAACGTATAACGTATAACGTATAACGTATAACGTATAACGTATAACGTATAACGTATAACGTATAACGTATAACGTATAACGTATAACGTATAACGTATAACGTATAACGTATAACGTATAACGTATAACGTATAACGTATAACGTATAACGTATAACGTATAACGTATAACGTATAACGTATAACGTATAACGTATAACGTATAACGTATAACGTATAACGTATAACGTATAACGTATAACGTATAACGTATAACGTATAACGTATAACGTATAAAGTATAACGTGTAACGTCTAACGTATAACGTATAACGTATAACGTATAACGTATAACGTACAACGTATAACGTATAACGTATAACGTACACCGTCAAAGTATAACGTATAACGTATAATGTTAAACGTATAACCTATAACGTACAACGTATAACGTTTAGACGTATAACGTATAACGTATAACGTATAACGTATAACGTATAACGTATAACGTATAACGTATAACGTATAACGTATAACGTATAACGTATAAAGTATAACGTGTAACGTCTAACGTATAACGTATAACGTATAACGTATAACGTATAACGTACAACGTATAACGTATAACGTATAACGTACAACGTACAAAGTATAACGTATAACGTATAATGTTAAACGTATAACCTATAACGTACAACGTATAACGTTTAGACGTATAACGTATAACGTATAACGTATAACGTATAACGTATAACGTATAACGTATAACGTATAACGTATAACGTATAACGTATAACGTATAACGTATAACGTATAACGTATAACGTATAACGTATAACGTATAACGTATAACGTATAACGTATAACGTATAACGTATAACGTATAACGTATAACGTATAACGTATAACGTATAACGTATAACGTATAACGTATAACGTATAACGTATAACGTATAACGTATAACGTATAACGTATAACGTATAACGTATAACGTATAACGTATAACGTATAACGTATAACGTATAACGTATAACGTATAACGTATAACGTATAACGTATAACGTATAACGTATAACGTATAACGTATAACGTATAACGTATAACGTATAACGTATAACGTATAACGTATAACGTATAACGTATAACGTATAACGTATAACGTATAACGTATAACGTATAACGTATAACGTATAACGTATAACGTATAACGTATAACGTATAACGTATAACGTATAACGTATAACGTATAACGTATAACGTATAACGTATAACGTATAACGTATAACGTATAACGTATAACGTATAACGTATAACGTATAACGTATAACGTATAACGTATAACGTATAACGTATAACGTATAACGTATAACGTATAACGTATAACGTATAACGTATAACGTATAACGTATAACGTATAACGTATAACGTATAACGTATAACGTATAACGTATAACGTATAACGTATAACGTATAACGTATAACGTATAACGTATAACGTAAAACGTATAACGTATATCGTATAACGTATAACGTATACTGTTAAACGTATAACGTATAACGTATAACGTATAACGTATAACGTATAACGTATATCGTATAACGTATAACGTATAACGTATAACGTATAACATATAACGTATAATGTTAAACATATAACGTATTTACTTATAACGTATAACGTATAACGTGTAACGTTTAACGTATAACGTATAATGTATAATGTATAACGTTAAACGTATAACGTATAACGTACAACGTATAACGTATAACGTTAAACATATAACGTATAACGTATAACGTATAACGTATAACGTATAACGTATAACGTATAACGTATAACGTATAACGTATAACGTATAACGTATAACGTATAACGTATAACGTATAACGTATAACGTATAACGTATAACGTATAACGTACAACGTACAACGTATAACGTATAACGTATAACGTATAACGTATAACGTATAACGTATAACGTATAACGTATAACGTATAACGTATAACGTATAACGTATAACGTATAACGTATAACGTATAACGTATAACGTATAACGTATAACGTATAACGTATAACGTATAACGTATAACGTATAACGTATAACGTATAACGTATAACGTTAAACATATAACGTATTTACTTATAACGTATAACGTATACTGTAAAACGTATAACGTATAACGTATAACGTATAACGTATAACGTATAACGTATAACGTATAACGTATAACGTATAACGTATAACGTATAACGTATAACGTATAACGTATAACGTATAACGTATAACGTATAACGTATAACGTATAACGTATAACGTATAACGTATAACGTATAACGTATAACGTATAACGTATAACGTATAACGTATAACGTATAACGTATAACGTATAACGTATAACGTATAACGTATAACGTATAACGTATAACGTATAACGTATAACGTATAACGTATAACGTATAACGTATAACGTATAACGTATAACGTATAACGTATAACGTATAACGTATAACGTATAACGTATAACGTATAACGTATAACGTATAACGTATAACGTATAACGTATAACGTATAACGTATAACGTATAACGTATAACGTATAACGTATAACGTATAACGTATAACGTATAACGTATAACGTATAACGTATAACGTATAACGTATAACGTATAAGCGTATAACGTATAACGTATAACGTATAACGTATAACGTATAACGTATAACGTATAACGTATAACGTATAACGTATAACGTATAACGTATAACGTATAACGTATAACGTTTAAACGTATAACGTATAACGTATAACGTATAACGTATAACGTATAACGTATAACGTATAACGTATAACGTATAACGTATAACGTATAACGTATAACGTATAACGTATAACGTATAACGTATAACGTAACGTATAACGTATAACGTATAACGTATAACGTATAACGTATAACGTATAACGTATAACGTATAACGTATAACGTATAACGTATAACGTATAACGTATAACGTATAACGTATAACGTATAACGTATAACGTATAACGTATAACGTATAACGTATAACGTATAACGTATAACGTATAACGTATAACGTATAACGTATAACGTATAACGTATAACGTATAACGTATAACGTATAACGTATAACGTATAACGTATAACGTATAACGTATAACGTATAACGTATAACGTATAACGTATAACGTATAACGTATAACGTATAACGTATAACGTATAACGTATAACGTATAACGTATAACGTATAACGTATAACGTATAACGTATAACGTATAACGTATAACGTATAACGTATAACGTATAACGTATAACGTATAACGTATAACGTATAACGTATAACGTATAACGTATAACGTATAACGTATAACGTATAACGTATAACGTATAACGTATAACGTATAACGTATAACGTATAACGTATAACGTATAAAGTATAACGTGTAACGTCTAACGTATAACGTATAACGTATAACGTATAACGTATAACGTACAACGTATAACGTATAACGTATAACGTACACCGTCAAAGTATAACGTATAACGTATAATGTTAAACGTATAACCTATAACGTACAACGTATAACGTTTAGACGTATAACGTATAACGTATAACGTATAACGTATAACGTATAACGTATAACGTATAACGTATAACGTATAACGTATAACGTATAACGTATAACGTATAACGTATAAAGTATAACGTGTAACGTCTAACGTATAACGTATAACGTATAACGTATAACGTATAACGTACAACGTATAACGTATAACGTATAACGTACAACGTACAAAGTATAACGTATAACCTATAACGTACAACGTATAACGTTTAGACGTATAACGTATAACGTTTAGACGTATAACGTATAACGTATAACGTATAACGTATAACGTATAACGTATAACGTATAACGTATAACGTATAACGTATAACGTATAACGTATAACGTATAACGTATAACGTATAACGTATAACGTATAACGTATAACGTATAACGTATAACGTATAACGTATAACGTATAACGTATAACGTATAACGTATAACGTATAACGTATAACGTATAACGTATAACGTATAACGTATAACGTATAACGTATAACGTATAACGTATAACGTATAACGTATAACGTATAACGTATAACGTATAACGTATAACGTATAACGTATAACGTATAACGTATAACGTATAACGTATAACGTATAACGTATAACGTATAACGTATAACGTATAACGTATAACGTATAACGTATAACGTATAACGTATAACGTATAACGTATAACGTATAACGTATAACGTATAACGTATAACGTATAACGTATAACGTATAACGTATAACGTATAACGTATAACGTATAACGTATAACGTATAACGTATAATGTATAACGTATAACGTACATCGTGTAACGTATAACGTATAATGTATAACGTATAACGTATAACGTATAACGTATAACGTATAACGTATAACGTATAACGTATAACGTATAACGTATAACGTATAACGTATAACGTATAACGTATAACGTATAACGTATAACGTATAACGTATAACGTATAACGTATAACGTATAACGTATAACGTATAACGTATAACGTATAACGTATAACGTATAACGTATAACGTATAACGTATAACGTATAACGTATAACGTATAACGTATAACGTATAACGTATAACGTATAACGTATAACGTATAACGTATAACGTATAACGTATAACGTATAACGTATAACGTATAACGTATAACGTATAACGTAAAACGTATAACGTATATCGTATAACGTATAACGTATACTGTTAAACGTATAACGTATAACGTATAACGTATAACGTATAACGTATAACGTATATCGTATAACGTATAACGTATAACGTATAACGTATAACATATAACGTATAACGTTAAACATATAACGTATTTACTTATAACGTATAACGTATAACGTGTAACGTTTAACGTATAACGTATAATGTATAATGTATAACGTTAAACGTATAACGTATAACGTACAACGTATAACGTATAACGTTAAACATATAACGTATAACGTATAACGTATAACGTATAACGTATAACGTATAACGTATAACGTATAACGTATAACGTATAACGTATAACGTATAACGTATAACGTATAACGTATAACGTATAACGTATAACGTACAACGTACAACGTATAACGTATAACGTATAACGTATAACGTATAACGTATAACGTATAACGTATAACGTATAACGTATAACGTATAACGTATAACGTATAACGTATAACGTATAACGTATAACGTATAACGTATAACGTATAACGTATAACGTATAACGTATAACGTATAACGTATAACGTTAAACATATAACGTATTTACTTATAACGTATAACGTATACTGTAAAACGTATAACGTATAACGTATAACGTATAACGTATAACGTATAACGTATAACGTATAACGTATAACGTATAACGTATAACGTATATCGTATAACGTATAACGTATAACGTATAACGTATAACGTATAACGTATAACGTATAACGTATAACGTATAACGTATAACTTATAACGTATAACGTATAACGTATAACGTACAACGTATAACGTATAACGTATAACGTATAACGTATAACGTATAACGTATAACGTATAACGTATAACGTATAACGTTAAACATATAACGTATTTACTTATAACGTATAACGTATACTGTTAAACGTATAACGTATAACGTATAACGTATAACGTATAACGTATAACGTATAACGTATATCGTATAACGTATAACGTATAACGTATAACGTATAACGTATAACGTATAACGTATAACGTATAACGTATAACGTATAACGTATAACGTATATCGTATAACGTATAACGTATAATGTATAACGTATAACGTATAACGTATAACGCATAACGTATAACGTATAATGTTAAACGTATAACCTATAACGTACAACGTATAACGTTTAGACGTATAACGTATAATCTATAATGTATAACGATAAACGTATAACGTATAACGTATAACGTATATCGTATAACGTATAACGTTTAATGTATAACGTATAACGTATAACGTATAACGCATAACGTATAACGTATAATGTTAAACGTATAACCTATAACGTACAACGTATAACGTTTAGACGTATAACGTATAATCTATAATGTATAACGATAAACGTATAACGTTTAACGTATAATGTATAATGTATAATGTATAACGTTAAACGTATAACGTATAACGTACAACGTATAACGTATAACGTTAAACATATAACGTATAACGTATAACGTATAACGTATAACGTATAACGTATAACGTATAACGTATAACGTATAACGTATAACGTATAACGTATAACGTATAACGTATAACGTATAACGTATAACGTATAACGTATAACGTATAACGTATAACGTATAACGTATAACGTATAACGTATAACGTATAACGTACAACGTATAACGTATAACGTACAACGTATAACGTATAACGTATAACGTATAACGTATAACGTATAACGTACAACGTATAACGTATAACGTATAACGTATAACGTATAACGTATAACGTATAATGTTAAACGTATAACGTATAACGTATAACGCATAACGTATAACGTATAACGTATAACGTACAACGTATAACGTATAACGTATAACGTATAACGTATAACTTTTAACGTTAAACATATAACGTATAACGTATAACGTATAACGTATAACGTATAACGTATAACGTATAACGTATAACGTATAACGTATAACGTATAACGTATAACGTATAACGTATAACGTATAACGTATAACGTATAACGTATAACGTATAACGTATAACGTATAACGTATAACGTATAACGTATAACGTATAACGTATAACGTATAACGTATAACGTATAACGTATAACGTATAACGTATAATGTATAACGTATAACGTACATCGTGTAACGTATAACGTATAATGTATAACGTATAACGTATAACGTATAACGTATAACGTATAACGTATAACGTATAACGTATAACGTATAACGTATAACGTATAACGTATAACGTATAACGTATAACATATAACGTATAACGTATAACGTATAACGTATAACGTATAACGTATAACGTATAACGTATAACGTATAACGTATAACGTATAACGTATAACGTATTACGTATAACGTATAACGTATAACGTATAACGTATAACGTATAACGTATAACGTATAACGTATAACGTATAACGTATAACGTATAACGTATAACGTATAACGTATAACGTATAACGTATAACGTATAACGTATAACGTATAACGTATAACGTATAACGTATAACGTATAACGTATAACGTATAACGTATAACGTATAACGTATAACGTATAACGTATAACGTATAACGTATAACGTATAACGTATAACGTATAACGTATAACGTATAACGTATAACGTATAACGTATAACGTATAACGTATAACGTATAACGTATAACGTATAACGTATAACGTATAACGTATAACGTATAACGTATAACGTATAACGTATAACGTATAACGTATAACGTATAACGTATAACGTATAACGTATAACGTATAACGTATAACGTATAACGTATAACGTATAACGTATAACGTATAACGTATAACGTATAACGTATAACGTATAACGTATAACGTATAACGTATAACGTATAACGTATAACGTATAACGGATAACGTATAACGTACAACGTAGAACGTAGAACGTATAACGTATAACGTATAACGTATAACGTATAACGTATAACGTATAACGTATAACGTATAACGTATAACGTATAACGTATAACGTATAACGTATAACGTATAACGTATAACGTATAACGTATAACGTATAACGTATAACGTATAACGTATAACGTATAACGTATAACGTATAACGTATAACGTATAACGTATAACGTATAACGTATAACGTATAACGTATAACGTATAACGTATAACGTATAACGTATAACGTATAACGTATAACGTATAACGTATAACGTATAACGTATAACGTATAACGTATAACGTATAACGTATAACGTATAACGTATAACGTATAACGTATAACGTATAACGTATAACGTATAACGTAAAACGTATAACGTATATCGTATAACGTATAACGTATACTGTTAAACGTATAACGTATAACGTATAACGTATAACGTATAACGTATAACGTATATCGTATAACGTATAACGTATAACGTATAACGTATAACATATAACGTATAACGTTAAACATATAACGTATTTACTTATAACGTATAACGTATAACGTGTAACGTTTAACGTATAACGTATAATGTATAATGTATAACGTTAAACGTATAACGTATAACGTACAACGTATAACGTATAACGTTAAACATATAACGTATAACGTATAACGTATAACGTATAACGTATAACGTATAACGTATAACGTATAACGTATAACGTATAACGTATAACGTATAACGTATAACGTATAACGTATAACGTATAACGTATAACGTATAACGTATAACGTATAACGTACAACGTACAACGTATAACGTATAACGTATAACGTATAACGTATAACGTATAACGTATAACGTATAACGTATAACGTATAACGTATAACGTATAACGTATAACGTATAACGTATAACGTATAACGTATAACGTATAACGTATAACGTATAACGTATAACGTATAACGTTAAACATATAACGTATTTACTTATAACGTATAACGTATACTGTAAAACGTATAACGTATAACGTATAACGTATAACGTATAACGTATAACGTATAACGTATAACGTATAACGTATAACGTATATCGTATAACGTATAACGTATAACGTATAACGTATAACGTATAACGTATAACGTATAACGTATAACGTATAACGTATAACGTATAACTTATAACGTATAACGTATAACGTATAACGTACAACGTATAACGTATAACGTATAACGTATAACGTATAACGTATAACGTATAACGTATAACGTATAACGTATAACGTTAAACATATAACGTATAACGTATAACGTATAACGTATAACGTATAACGTATAACGTATAACGTATAACGTATAACGTATAACGTATAACGTATAACGTTAAACATATAACGTATTTACTTATAACGTATAACGTATACTGTAAAACGTATAACGTATAACGTATAACGTATAACGTATAACGTATAACGTATAACGTATAACGTATAACGTATAACGTATATCGTATAACGTATAACGTATAACGTATAACGTATAACGTATAACGTATAACGTATAACGTATAACGTATAACGTATAACTTATAACGTATAACGTATAACGTATAACGTACAACGTATAACGTATAACGTATAACGTATAACGTATAACGTATAACGTATAACGTATAACGTATAACGTATAACGTATAACGTATAACGTATAACGTATAACGTATAAACGTATAACGTATAACGTATAACGTATAACGTATAACGTATAACGTATAACGTATAACGTATAACGTATAACGTATAACGTATAACGTATAACGTATAACGTATAACGTATAACGTATAACGTATAACGTATAACGTATAACGTATAACGTATAACGTATAACGTATAACGTATAACGTATAACGTATAACGTATAACGTATAACGTATAACGTATAACGTATAACGTATAACGTATAACGTATAACGTATAACGTATAACGTATAACGTATAACGTATAACGTATAACGTACAACGTAGAACGTAGAACGTATAACGTATAACGTATAACGTATAACGTATAACGTATAACGTATAACGTATAACGTATAACGTATAACGTATAACGTATAACGTATAACGTATAACGTATAACGTATAACGTATAACGTATAACGTATAACGTATAACGTATAACGTATAACGTATAACGTATAACGTATAACGTATAACGTATAACGTATAACGTATAACGTATAACGTATAACGTATAACGTATAACGTATAACGTATAACGTATAACGTATAACGTATAACGTATAACGTATAACGTATAACGTATAACGTATAACGTATAACGTATAACGTATAACGTATAACGTATAACGTATAACGTATAACGTATAACGTATAACGTATAACGTATAACGTATAACGTATAACGTATAACGTATAACGTATAACGTATAACGTATAACGTATAACGTATAACGTATAACGTATAACGTATAACGTATAACGTATAACGTATAACGTATAACGTATAACGTATAACGTATAACGTATAACGTATAACGTATAACGTATAACGTATAACGTATAACGTATAACGTATAACGTATAACGTATAACGTATAACGTATAACGTATAACGTATAACGTATAACGTATAACGTATAACGTATAACGTATAACGTATAACGTATAACGTATAACGTATAACGTATAACGTATAACGTATAACGTATAACGTATAACGTATAACGTATAACGTATAACGTATAACGTATAACGTATAACGTATAACGTATAACGTATAACGTATAACGTATAACGTAAAACGTATAACGTATATCGTATAACGTATAACGTATACTGTTAAACGTATAACGTATAACGTATAACGTATAACGTATAACGTATAACGTATATCGTATAACGTATAACGTATAACGTATAACGTATAACATATAACGTATAACGTTAAACATATAACGTATTTACTTATAACGTATAACGTATAACGTGTAACGTTTAACGTATAACGTATAATGTATAATGTATAACGTTAAACGTATAACGTATAACGTACAACGTATAACGTATAACGTTAAACATATAACGTATAACGTATAACGTATAACGTATAACGTATAACGTATAACGTATAACGTATAACGTATAACGTATAACGTATAACGTATAACGTATAACGTATAACGTATAACGTATAACGTATAACGTATAACGTATAACGTACAACGTACAACGTATAACGTATAACGTATAACGTATAACGTATAACGTATAACGTATAACGTATAACGTATAACGTATAACGTATAACGTATAACGTATAACGTATAACGTATAACGTATAACGTATAACGTATAACGTATAACGTATAACGTATAACGTATAACGTTAAACATATAACGTATTTACTTATAACGTATAACGTATACTGTAAAACGTATAACGTATAACGTATAACGTATAACGTATAACGTATAACGTATAACGTATAACGTATAACGTATAACGTATATCGTATAACGTATAACGTATAACGTATAACGTATAACGTATAACGTATAACGTATAACGTATAACGTATAACGTATAACTTATAACGTATAACGTATAACGTATAACGTACAACGTATAACGTATAACGTATAACGTATAACGTATAACGTATAACGTATAACGTATAACGTATAACGTATAACGTTAAACATATAACGTATTTACTTATAACGTATAACGTATACTGTTAAACGTATAACGTATAACGTATAACGTATAACGTATAACGTATAACGTATAACGTATATCGTATAACGTATAACGTATAACGTATAACGTATAACGTATAACGTATAACGTATAACGTATAACGTATAACGTATAACGTATAACGTATATCGTATAACGTATAACGTATAATGTATAACGTATAACGTATAACGTATAACGCATAACGTATAACGTATAATGTTAAACGTATAACCTATAACGTACAACGTATAACGTTTAGACGTATAACGTATAATCTATAATGTATAACGATAAACGTATAACGTATAACGTATAACGTATATCGTATAACGTATAACGTTTAATGTATAACGTATAACGTATAACGTATAACGCATAACGTATAACGTATAATGTTAAACGTATAACCTATAACGTACAACGTATAACGTTTAGACGTATAACGTATAATCTATAATGTATAACGATAAACGTATAACGTTTAACGTATAATGTATAATGTATAATGTATAACGTTAAACGTATAACGTATAACGTACAACGTATAACGTATAACGTTAAACATATAACGTATAACGTATAACGTATAACGTATAACGTATAACGTATAACGTATAACGTATAACGTATAACGTATAACGTATAACGTATAACGTATAACGTATAACGTATAACGTATAACGTATAACGTATAACGTATAACGTATAACGTATAACGTATAACGTATAACGTATAACGTATAACGTATAACGTATAACGTATAACGTATAACGTATAACGTATAACGTATAACGTACAACGTATAACGTATAACGTATAACGTATAACGTATAACGTATAACGTATAATGTTAAACGTATAACGTATAACGTATAACGCATAACGTATAACGTATAACGTATAACGTACAACGTATAACGTATAACGTATAACGTATAACGTATAACTTTTAACGTTAAACATATAACGTATAACGTATAACGTATAACGTATAACGTATAACGTATAACGTATAACGTATAACGTATAACGTATAACGTATAACGTATAACGTATAACGTATAACGTATAACGTATAACGTATAACGTATAACGTATAACGTATAACGTATAACGTATAACGTATAACGTATAACGTATAACGTATAACGTATAACGTATAACGTATAACGTATAACGTATAATGTATAACGTATAACGTACATCGTGTAACGTATAACGTATAATGTATAACGTATAACGTATAACGTATAACGTATAACGTATAACGTATAACGTATAACGTATAACGTATAACGTATAACGTATAACGTATAACGTATAACGTATAACGTATAACGTATAACGTATAACGTATAACGTATAACGTATAACGTATAACGTATAACGTATAACGTATTACGTATAACGTATAACGTATAACGTATAACGTATAACGTATAACGTATAACGTATAACGTATAACGTATAACGTATAACGTATAACGTATAACGTATAACGTATAACGTATAACGTATAACGTATAACGTATAACGTATAACGTATAACGTATAACGTATAACGTATAACGTATAACGTATAACGTATAACGTATAACGTATAACGTATAACGTATAACGTATAACGTATAACGTATAACGTATAACGTATAACGTATAACGTATAACGTATAACGTATAACGTATAACGTATAACGTATAACGTATAACGTATAACGTATAACGTATAACGTATAACGTATAACGTATAACGTATAACGTATAACGTATAACGTATAACGTATAACGTATAACGTATAACGTATAACGTATAACGTATAACGTATAACGTATAACGTATAACGTATAACGTATAACGTATAACGTATAACGTATAACGTATAACGTATAACGTATAACGTATAACGTATAACGTATAACGTATAACGTATAACGTATAACGTATAACGGATAACGTATAACGTAGAACGTAGAACGTAGAACGTATAACGTATAACGTATAACGTATAACGTATAACGTATAACGTATAACGTATAACGTATAACGTATAACGTATAACGTATAACGTATAACGTATAACGTATAACGTATAACGTATAACGTATAACGTATAACGTATAACGTATAACGTATAACGTATAACGTATAACGTATAACGTATAACGTATAACGTATAACGTATAACGTATAACGTATAACGTATAACGTATAACGTATAACGTATAACGTATAACGTATAACGTATAACGTATAACGTATAACGTATAACGTATAACGTATAACGTATAACGTATAACGTATAACGTATAACGTATAACGTATAACGTATAACGTATAACGTATAACGTATAACGTATAACGTATAACGTATAACGTATAACGTATAACGTATAACGTATAACGTATAACGTATAACGTATAACGTATAACGTATAATGTATAACGTATAACGTACATCGTGTAACGTATAACGTATAATGTATAACGTATAACGTATAACGTATAACGTATAACGTATAACGTATAACGTATAACGTATAACGTATAACGTATAACGTATAACGTATAACGTATAACGTATAACGTATAACGTATAACGTATAACGTATAACGTATAACGTATAACGTATAACGTATAACGTATAACGTATAACGTATTACGTATAACGTATAACGTATAACGTATAACGTATAACGTATAACGTATAACGTATAACGTATAACGTATAACGTATAACGTATAACGTATAACGTATAACGTATAACGTATAACGTATAACGTATAACGTATAACGTATAACGTATAACGTATAACGTATAACGTATAACGTATAACGTATAACGTATAACGTATAACGTATAACGTATAACGTATAACGTATAACGTATAACGTATAACGTATAACGTATAACGTATAACGTATAACGTATAACGTATAACGTATAACGTATAACGTATAACGTATAACGTATAACGTATAACGTATAACGTATAACGTATAACGTATAACGTATAACGTATAACGTATAACGTATAACGTATAACGTATAACGTATAACGTATAACGTATAACGTATAACGTATAACGTATAACGTATAACGTATAACGTATAACGTATAACGTATAACGTATAACGTATAACGTATAACGTATAACGTATAACGTATAACGTATAACGTATAACGTATAACGTATAACGTATAACGTATAACGTATAACGTATAACGTATAACGTATAACGTATAACGTATAACGTATAACGTATAACGTATAACGTATAACGTATAACGTATAACGTATAACGTATAACGTATAACGTATAACGTATAACGTATAACGTATAACGTATAACGTATAACGTATAACGTATAACGTATAACGTATAACGTATAACGTATAACGTATAACGTATAACGTATAACGTATAACGTATAACGTATAACGTATAACGTATAACGTATAACGTATAACGTATAACGTATAACGTATAACGTATAACGTATAACGTATAACGTATAACGTATAACGTATAACGTATAACGTATAACGTAAAACGTATAACGTATATCGTATAACGTATAACGTATACTGTTAAACGTATAACGTATAACGTATAACGTATAACGTATAACGTATAACGTATAACGTATAACGTATA
This sequence comes from Lasioglossum morio, assembly GCA_916610235.2. Lineage (NCBI taxonomy): Eukaryota > Metazoa > Arthropoda > Insecta > Hymenoptera > Halictidae > Lasioglossum > Lasioglossum morio. Next base: position 863,201 of record CAKAJA020000151.1, on the reverse strand, counting down.
TCGTATAACGTATAACGTATAACGTATAACGTATAACATATAACGTATAACGTTAAACATATAACGTATTTACTTATAACGTATAACGTATAACGTGTAACGTTTAACGTATAACGTATAATGTATAATGTATAACGTTAAACGTATAACGTATAACGTACAACGTATAACGTATAACGTTAAACATATAACGTATAACGTATAACGTATAACGTATAACGTATAACGTATAACGTATAACGTATAACGTATAACGTATAACGTATAACGTATAACGTATAACGTATAACGTATAACGTATAACGTATAACGTACAACGTACAACGTATAACGTATAACGTATAACGTATAACGTATAACGTATAACGTATAACGTATAACGTATAACGTATAACGTATAACGTATAACGTATAACGTATAACGTATAACGTATAACGTATAACGTATAACGTATAACGTATAACGTATAACGTATAACGTATAACGTATAACGTTAAACATATAACGTATTTACTTATAACGTATAACGTATACTGTAAAACGTATAACGTATAACGTATAACGTATAACGTATAACGTATAACGTATAACGTATAACGTATATCGTATAACGTATAACGTATAACGTATAACGTATAACGTATAACGTATAACGTATAACGTATAACGTATAACGTATAACGTATAACGTATAACTTATAACGTATAACGTATAACGTATAACGTACAACGTATAACGTATAACGTATAACGTATAACGTATAACGTATAACGTATAACGTATAACGTATAACGTATAACGTTAAACATATAACGTATTTACTTATAACGTATAACGTATACTGTTAAACGTATAACGTATAACGTATAACGTATAACGTATAACGTATAACGTATAACGTATATCGTATAACGTATAACGTATAACGTATAACGTATAACGTATAACGTATAACGTATAACGTATAACGTATAACGTATAACGTATATCGTATAACGTATAACGTATAATGTATAACGTATAACGTATAACGTATAACGCATAACGTATAACGTATAATGTTAAACGTACAACCTATAACGTACAACGTATAACGTTTAGACGTATAACGTATAATCTATAATGTATAACGATAAACGTATAACGTATAACGTATAACGTATATCGTATAACGTATAACGTTTAATGTATAACGTATAACGTATAACGTATAACGCATAACGTATAACGTATAATGTTAAACGTATAACCTATAACGTACAACGTATAACGTTTAGACGTATAACGTATAATCTATAATGTATAACGATAAACGTATAACGTTTAACGTATAATGTATAATGTATAATGTATAACGTTAAACGTATAACGTATAACGTACAACGTATAACGTATAACGTTAAACATATAACGTATAACGTATAACGTATAACGTATAACGTATAACGTATAACGTATAACGTATAACGTATAACGTATAACGTATAACGTATAACGTATAACGTATAACGTATAACGTATAACGTATAACGTATAACGTATAACGTATAACGTATAACGTATAACGTATAACGTATAACGTATAACGTATAACGTACAACGTATAACGTATAACGTATAACGTATAACGTATAACGTATAACGTATAATGTTAAACGTATAACGTATAACGTATAACGCATAACGTATAACGTATAACGTATAACGTACAACGTATAACGTATAACGTATAACGTATAACGTATAACTTTTAACGTTAAACATATAACGTATAACGTATAACGTATAACGTATAACGTATAACGTATAACGTATAACGTATAACGTATAACGTATAACGTATAACGTATAACGTATAACGTATAACGTATAACGTATAACGTATAACGTATAACGTATAACGTATAACGTATAACGTATAACGTATAACGTATAACGTATAACGTATAACGTATAACGTATAACGTATAACGTATAACGTATAACGTATAACGTATAACGTATAACGTATAACGTATAACGTATAACGTATAACGTATAACGTATAACGTACAACGTATAACGTATAACGTATAACGTATAACGTATAACGTATAACGTATAATGTTAAACGTATAACGTATAACGTATAACGCATAACGTATAACGTATAACGTATAACGTACAACGTATAACGTATAACGTATAACGTATAACGTATAACTTTTAACGTTAAACATATAACGTATAACGTATAACGTATAACGTATAACGTATAACGTATAACGTATAACGTATAACGTATAACGTATAACGTATAACGTATAACGTATAACGTATAACGTATAACGTATAACGTATAACGTATAACGTATAACGTATAACGTATAACGTATAACGTATAACGTATAACGTATAACGTATAACGTATAACGTATAACGTATAACGTATAACGTATAACGTATAACGTATAACGTATAACGTATAACGTATAACGTATAACGTATAACGTATAACGTATAACGTATAACGTATAACGTATAACGTATAACGTATAACGTATAACGTATAATGTATAACGTATAACGTACATCGTGTAACGTATAACGTATAATGTATAACGTATAACGTATAACGTATAACGTATAACGTATAACGTATAACGTATAACGTATAACGTATAACGTATAACGTATAACGTATAACGTATAACGTATAACGTATAACGTATAACGTATAACGTATAACGTATAACGTATAACGTATAACGTATAACGTATTACGTATAACGTATAACGTATAACGTATAACGTATAACGTATAACGTATAACGTATAACGTATAACGTATAACGTATAACGTATAACGTATAACGTATAACGTATAACGTATAACGTATAACGTATAACGTATAACGTATAACGTATAACGTATAACGTATAACGTATAACGTATAACGTATAACGTATAACGTATAACGTATAACGTGTAACGTATAACGTATAACGTATAACGTATAACGTATAACGTATAACGTATAACGTATAACGTATAACGTATAACGTATAACGTATAACGTATAACGTATAACGTATAACGTATAACGTATAACGTATAACGTATAACGTATAACGTATAACGTATAACGTATAACGTATAACGTATAACGTATAACGTATAACGTATAACGTATAACGTATAACGTATAACGTATAACGTATAACGTATAACGTATAACGTATAACGTATAACGTATAACGTATAACGTATAACGTATAACGTATAACGTATAACGTATAACGTATAACGTATAACGTATAACGTATAACGTATAACGTATAACGTATAACGTATAACGTATAACGTATAACGTATAACGTATAACGTATAACGTATAACGTATAACGTATAACGTATAACGTATAACGGATAACGTATAACGTACAACGTAGAACGTAGAACGTATAACGTATAACGTATAACGTATAACGTATAACGTATAACGTATAACGTATAACGTATAACGTATAACGTATAACGTATAACGTATAACGTATAAAGTATAACGTATAACGTATAACGTAGAACGTATAACGTACAACGTACAACGTATAACGTACAACGTACAACGTACAACGTACAACGTATAACGTATAACGTATAACGTATAACTTTTAACGTTAAACATATAACGTATAACGTATAACGTATAACGTATAACGTATAACTTATAACGTATAACGTATAACGTATAACGTAGAACGTATAACGTAGAACGTATAACGTATAACGTATAACGTATAACGTATAACATATAACGTATAACGTTAAACATATAACGTATTTACTTATAACGTATAACGTATGACGTGTAACGTTTAACGTATAATGTATAATGTATAATGTATAACGTTAAACGTATAACGTATAACGTACAACGTATAACGTATAACGTTAAACATATAACGTATAACGTATAACGTATAACGTATAACGTATAAAGTATAACGTATAACGTATAACGTATAACGTATAACGTATAACGTATAACGTATAACGTATAACGTATAACGTATAACGTATAACGTATAACGTATAACGTATAACGTATAACGTATAACGTATAACGTATAACGTACAACGTATAACGTATAACGTATAACGTATAACGTATAACGTATAACGTATAATGTTAAACGTATAACGTATAACGTATAATGTATAACGTATAACGTACATCGTGTAACGTATAACGTATAATGTATAACGTATAACGTATAACGTATAACGTATAACGTATAACGTATAGCGTATAACGTATAACGTATAACGTATAACGTATAACGTATAACGTATAACGTATAACGTATAACGTATAACGTATAACGTACAACGTATAACGTACAACGTATAACGTATAACGTATAACGTATAACGTATAATGTTAAACGTATAATGTTAAACGTATAACGTATAACGTATAACGTATAACGTATAACGTATAACGTATAACGTATAACGTATAACGTATAACGTATAACGTATAACGTATAACGTATAACGTATAACGTATAACGTATAACGTATAACGTATAACGTATAACGTATAACGTATAACGTATAACGTATAACGTATAACGTATAACGTATAACGTATAACGTATAACGTATAACGTATAACGTATAACGTATAACGTATAACGTATAACGTATAACGTATAACGTATAACGTATAACGTATAACGTATAACGTATAACGTATAACGTATAACGTATAACGTATAACGTATAACGTATAACGTATAACGTATAACGTATAACGTATAACGTATAACGTATAACGTATAACGTATAACGTATAACGTATAACGTATAACGTATAACGTATAACGTATAACGTATAACGTATAACGTATAACGTATAACGTATAACGTATAACGTATAACGTATAACGTATAACGTATAACGTATAACGTATAACGTATAACGTATAACGTATAACGTATAACGTATAACGTATAACGCATAACGCATAACGCATAACGCATAACCATAACGCATAACGCATAACCCATAACGCATAACGCATAACGCATAACGTGTAACGCATAACGCATAACGCACACCGTATAACGCATAACGCATAACGCATAACGCATAACGCATAACGCATGAAGCATAACCCATAACGCATATCGCATAACGCATAACGTATAACGCACAACGCATAACGCATAACGCATAACGTATAACGCATAACGCATAACGCATACCGTATAACGCATAACGCATAACGCATAACGCATTACGCATAAAGCATAACGCATAACGCATAACGCATGAAGCATAACCCATAACGCATATCGCATAACGCATAACGTATAACGCATAAAGCATAACGCATAACGCATAATCCCTAACGCATAACGCATAGCGCATACCGTATAACGCATAACGCATAACGCATAACGCATAACGCATAACGCATAACGCATAACGCATAACGCATGAAGCATAACCCATAACGCATATCGCATAACGCATAACGTATAACGCATAACTCATAACGCATAACGCATAACGCATAACGCATAAGGCATAACGCATAAAGCATAACGTGTAACTCATAACGCATAACGCATAAAGCATAACGCATAACGCATAACGCATAACGCATAACGCATACCGTATATGGCATAACGCATAACGCATAACGCGTAACGCAATACGCATAAAGCATAACGCATAACGCATAACGCATAACGCATAACCATAACGCATAACGCATAACCCCATAACGCATAACGCATAACGCATAACGTATAACGCATAACGCATAACGCATACCGTATAACGCATAACGCATAACCATAACGCATAACGCATAACCCATAACGCATAACGCATAACGCATAACGCATACCGTATATGGCATAACGCATAACGCATAACGCATAACGCATAACCATAACGCATAACGCATAACCCATAACGCATAACACATAACGCATAACGTATAACGCATAACGCATAACGCATATCGCATAACCCATAACGCATAAGACTTGATGCATGACGCATATCGCATATCGCATAACGCATAAGGCTTGATGCATGACGCTTATCGCATAACGCATAAGGCATAACGCATAATACATAACGCATAACGCATAACGCATAACGCATAACGTATAACGCATAACGTATACCGTATAACGCATAATGCATAACGCATAACGCAAACGTATAACGCACAACGCATAACGCATAACGCATAACGCATAACGCATAACGCATAACGCATAACGCATAACGCAAACCATAAGGCATAAGGCATAACGCATAACGCATAACGCATAACGCATAACGCATGTCAGATCACGCATAACGCATAATGCATAACGCATAAAGCATAACGCATAACGCATAACGTATAACGCATAACGTATACCGTATAACGCATAATGCATAGCGCATAACGCAAACGTATAACGCGCAACGCATAACGCATAACGCATAACGCATAACGCATAACGCATAACGCATAACGCATAACGCATAACGCATAACGCATAACGCATAACGCATAACGCATAACCATAACGCATAACGCATAACCCATAACGCATAACGCATAACGCATAACGTGTAACGCATAACGCATAACGCACACCGTATAACGCATAACGCATAACGCATAACGCATAACGCATAACGCATGAAGCATAACCCATAACGCATATCGCATAATGCCTAACGTATAACGCACAACGCATAACGCATAACGCATAACGCATAACGCATAACGCATAACGCATAACGCATAACGCATAACGCATAACGTATAACGCATAACGTATAACGCATAACGCATAACGCATAACGCATACCGTATAACGCATAACGCATACCGTATAACGCATAACGCATAACGCATAACGCATAATGCATAACGCATAAAGCATAACGCATAACGCATAACGCATAACGTATAACGCATAACGTATACCGTATAACGCATAATGCATAGCGCATAACGCAAACGTATAACGCACAACGCATAACGCATAACGCATAACGCATAACGCATAACGCATAACGCATAACGCATAACGCATAACCATAACGCATAACGCATAACCCATAACGCATAACGCATAACGCATAACGTGTAACGCATAACGCATAACGCACACCGTATAACGCATAACGCATAACGCATAACGCATAACGCATAACGCATGAAGCATAACCCATAACGCATATCGCATAACGCATAACGTATAACGCACAACGCATAACGCATAACGCATAACGCATAACGCATAACGCATACCGTATAACGCATAACGCATAACGCATAACGCATTACGCATAAAGCATAACGCATAACGCATAACGCATGAAGCATAACCCATAACGCATATCGCATAACGCATAACGTATAACGCATAAAGCATAACGCATAACGCATAATCCCTAACGCATAACGCATAGCGCATACCGTATAACGCATAACGCATAACGCATAACGCATAACGCATAACGCATAACGCATAACGCATAACGCATGAAGCATAACCCATAACGCATATCGCATAACGCATAACGTATAACGCATAACTCATAACGCATAACGCATAACGCATAACGCATAACGCATAAGGCATAACGCATAAAGCATAACGTGTAACTCATAACGCATAACGCATAAAGCATAACGCATAACGCATAACGCATAACGCATAACGCATAACGCATACCGTATATGGCATAACGCATAACGCATAACGCGTAACGCAATACGCATAAAGCATAACGCATAACGCATAACGCATAACGCATAACCATAACGCATAACGCATAACCCATAACGCATAACGCATAACGCATAACGTATAACGCATAACGCATAACGCATACCGTATAACGCATAACGCATAACCATAACGCATAACGCATAACCCATAACGCATAACGCATAACGCATAACGCATAACGCACTACGCATAACGCATAACGCATAACGCATAACGCATAACGCATAACGCATACCGTATAACGCATAACGCATAACGCATAACGCATAACGCATAACGCATAACGCATAACGCATAACCCATAACGCATAACGCATAAAGCAAAACGCATAACGCATAACGTATAACGCATAACGCATAGCGCATACCGTATAACGCATAACGCATAACGCATAACGCATAACGCATAACGCATAACGCATGAAGCATAACCCATAACGCATATCGCATAACGCATAACGTATAACGCATAACTCATAACGCATAACGCATAACGCATAACGCATAACGCATAAGGCATAACGCATAACCATAACGCATAACCCATAACGCATATCGCATAACTCATAACGTATAACGCATAAAGCATAACGCATAACGCATAACCCCTAACGCAATAACGCATAACGCATTAAGCATAACGTGTAACTCATAACGCATAACGCATAACCCATAACGCATAACGCATAACGCATAACGTATAACGCATAACGCATACCGTATAACGCATAACGCATAACGCATAACGCATAACGCATAACGCATAACGCATAACGCATAACGCATAACGCATACCGTATAACGCATAACGCATAACGCATAACGCATAACGCATAACGCATAACGCATAACGCATAACCCATAACGCATAACGCATAAAGCAAAACGCATAACGCATAACGCATAACGCATAACGCATAACGCATAACGCATAACGCATAACGCATAACGCATAACGCATAACGCATAATGCATAACGCATATCGCATAACGCATAACGCAAAACGCATAACGTTAACGCATAACCCATAACGCATAAGGCTTGATGCATGACGCATATCGCATATCGCATAACGCATAAGGCTTGATGCATGACGCTTATCGCATAACGCATAAGGCATAACGCATAATACATAACGTATAACGCATTATGCATAACGCATAACGCATAACGCATAACGCAAACCATAAGGCATAAAGCATAACGCATAACGCATAACGCATAACGCATAACGCATAACGCATGTCAGATCACGCATAACGCATAATGCATAACGCATAAAGCATAACGCATAACGCATAACGCATAACGTATAACGCATAACGTATACCGTATAACGCATAATGCATAACGCATAACGCAAACGTATAACGCACAACGCATAACGCATAACGCATAACGCATAACGCATAACGCAAACCATAAGGCATAAGGCATAACGCATAACGCATAACGCATAATGCATAATGCATAACGCATAAAGCATAACGCATAACGCATAACGTATAACGTATAACGTATAACGTATAACGTATAACGTATAACGTATAACGTATAACGTATAACGTATAACGTATAACGTATAACGTATAACGTATAACGTATAACGTATAACGTATAACGTATAACGTATAACGTATAACGTATAACGTATAACGTATAACGTATAACGTATAACGTATAACGTATAACGTATAACGTATAACGTATAACGTATAACGTATAACGTATAACGTATAACGTATAACGTATAACGTATAACGTATAACGTATAACGTATAACGTATAACGTATAACGTATAACGTATAACGTATAACGTATAACGTATAACGTATAACGTATAACGTATAACGTATAACGTATAACGTATAACGTATAACGTATAACGTATAACGTATAACGTATAACGTATAACGTATAACGTATAACGTATAACGTATAACGTATAACGTATAACGTATAACGTATAACGTATAACGTATAACGTATAACGTATAACGTATAACGTATAACGTATAACGTATAACTTATAACGTATAACGTATAACGTATAACGTATAACGTATAACGTATAACGTATAACGTATAACGTATAACGTATAACGTATAACGTATAACGTATAACGTATAACGTATAACGTATAACGTATAACGTATAACGTATAACGTATAACGTATAACGTATAACGTATAACGTATAACGTATAACGTATAACGTATAACGTATAACGTATAACGTATAACGTATAACGTATAACGTATAACGTATAACGTATAACGTATAACGTATAACGTATAACGTATAACGTATAACGTATAACGTATAACGTATAACGTATAACGTATAACGTATAACGTATAACGTATAACGTATAACGTATAACGTATAACGTATAACGTATAACGTATAACGTATAACGTATAACGTATAACGTATAACGTATAACGTATAACGTATAACGTATAACGTATAACGTATAACGTATAACGTATAACGTATAACGTATAACGTATAACGTATAACGTATAACGTATAACGTATAACGTATAACGTATAACGTAGAACGTATAACGTATAACGTATAACGTATAACGTATAACGTATAACGTATAACGTATAACGTATAACGTATAACGTATAACGTATAATGTATAACGTATAACGTATAAAGTATAACGTGTAACGTCTAACGTATAACGTATAACGTATAACGTATAACGTATAACGTATAACGTACAACGTATAACGTATAACGTATAACGTACACCGTCAAAGTATAACGTATAACGTATAATGTTAAGCGTATAACCTATAACGTACAACGTATAACGTTTAGACGTATAACGTATAACGTATAACGTATAACGTATAACGTATAACGTATAACGTATAACGTATAACGTATAACGTATAACGTATAACGTATAACGTATAACGTATAAAGTATAACGTGTAACGTCTAACGTATAACGTATAACGTATAACGTATAACGTATAACGTACAACGTATAACGTATAACGTATAACGTACAACGTACAAAGTATAACGTATAACGTATAATGTTAAACGTATAACCTATAACGTACAACGTATAACGTTTAGACGTATAACGTATAACGTATAACGTATAACGTATAACGTATAACGTATAACGTATAACGTATAACGTATAACGTATAACGTATAACGTATAACGTATAACGTATAACGTATAACGTATAACGTATAACGTATAACGTATAACGTATAACGTATAACGTATAACGTATAACGTATAACGTATAACGTATAACGTATAACGTATAACGTATAACGTATAACGTATAACGTATAACGTATAACGTATAACGTATAACGTATAACGTATAACGTATAACGTATAACGTATAACGTTTAAAGTATAACGTATAACGTATAACGTATAACGTATAACGTATAACGTATAACGTATACCGTATAACGTATAACGTATAACGTATAACGTATAACGTATAACGTATAACGTATAACGTATAACGTATAACGTATAACGTATAACGTATAACGTATAACGTATAACGTATAACGTATAACGTATAACGTATAACGTATAACGTATAACGTATAACGTATAACGTATAACGTATAACGTATAACGTATAACGTATAACGTATAACGTATAACGTATAACGTATAACGTATAACGTATAACGTATAACGTATAACGTATAACGTATAACGTATAACGTATAACGTATAACGTATAACGTATAACGTATAACGTATAACGTATAACGTATAACGTATAACGTATAACGTATAACGTATAACGTATAACGTATAACGTATAACGTATAACGTATAACGTATAACGTATAACGTATAACGTATAACGTATAACGTATAACGTATAACGTATAACGTATAACGTATAACGTATAACGTATAACGTATAACGTATAACGTAAAACGTATAACGTATAACGTATAACGTATAACGTATACTGTTAAACGTATAACGTATAACGTATAACGTATAACGTATAACGTATAACGTATAACGTATATCGTATAACGTATAACGTATAACGTATAACGTATAACATATAACGTATAACGTTAAACATATAACGTATTTACTTATAACGTATAACGTATAACGTGTAACGTTTAACGTATAACGTATAATGTATAATGTATAACGTTAAACGTATAACGTATAACGTACAACGTATAACGTATAACGTTAAACATATAACGTATAACGTATAACGTATAACGTATAACGTATAACGTATAACGTATAACGTATAACGTATAACGTATAACGTATAACGTATAACGTATAACGTATAACGTATAACGTATAACGTATAACGTATAACGTATAACGTATAACGTATAACGTATAACGTATAACGTACAACGTACAACGTATAACGTATAACGTATAACGTATAACGTATAACGTATAACGTATAACGTATAACGTATAACGTATAACGTATAACGTATAACGTATAACGTATAACGTATAACGTATAACGTATAACGTATAACGTATAACGTATAACGTATAACGTATAACGTATAACGTATAACGTTAAACATATAACGTATTTACTTATAACGTATAACGTATACTGTAAAACGTATAACGTATAACGTATAACGTATAACGTATAACGTATAACGTATAACGTATAACGTATATCGTATAACGTATAACGTATAACGTATAACGTATAACGTATAACGTATAACGTATAACGTACAACGTATAACGTATAACGTATAACGTATAACGTATAACGTATAACGTATAACGTATAACGTATAACGTATAACGTTAAACATATAACGTATTTACTTATAACGTATAACGTATACTGTTAAACGTATAACGTATAACGTATAACGTATAACGTATAACGTATAACGTATAACGTATATCGTATAACGTATAACGTATAACGTATAACGTATAACGTATAACGTATAACGTATAACGTATAACGTATAACGTATAACGTATATCGTATAACGTATAACGTATAATGTATAACGTATAACGTATAACGTGTAACGCATAACGTATAACGTATAATGTTAAACGTACAACCTATAACGTACAACGTATAACGTTTAGACGTATAACGTATAATCTATAATGTATAACGATAAACGTATAACGTATAACGTATAACGTATATCGTATAACGTATAACGTTTAATGTATAACGTATAACGTATAACGTATAATGCATAACGTATAACGTATAATGTTAAACGTATAACCTATAACGTACAACGTATAACGTTTAGACGTATAACGTATAATCTATAATGTATAACGATAAACGTATAACGTTTAACGTATAATGTATAATGTATAATGTATAACGTTAAACGTATAACGTATAACGTACAACGTATAACGTATAACGTTAAACATATAACGTATAACGTATAACGTATAACGTATAACGTATAACGTATAACGTATAACGTATAACGTATAACGTATAACGTATAACGTATAACGTATAACGTATAACGTATAACGTATAACGTATAACGTATAACGTATAACGTATAACGTATAACGTATAACGTATAACGTATAACGTATAACGTATAACGTATAACGTATAACGTATAACGTATAACGTATAACGTATAACGTATAACGTATAACGTATAACGTATAACGTATAACGTATAACGTATAACGTATAACGTATAACGTATAACGTATAACGTATAACGTATAACGTATAACGTATAACGTATAACGTATAACGTATAACGTATAACGTATAACGTATAACGTATAACGTATAACGTATAACGTATAACGTATAACGTATAACGTATAACGTATAACGTATAACGTATAACGTATAACGTATAACGTATAACGTATAACGTATAACGTATAACGTATAACGTATAACGTATAACGTATAACGTATAACGTATAACGTATAACGTAAAACGTATAACGTATATCGTATAACGTATAACGTATACTGTTAAACGTATAACGTATAACGTATAACGTATAACGTATAACGTATAACGTATAACGTATATCGTATAACGTATAACGTATAACGTATAACGTATAACATATAACGTATAACGTTAAACATATAACGTATTTACTTATAACGTATAACGTATAACGTGTAACGTTTAACGTATAACGTATAATGTATAATGTATAACGTTAAACGTATAACGTATAACGTACAACGTATAACGTATAACGTTAAACATATAACGTATAACGTATAACGTATAACGTATAACGTATAACGTATAACGTATAACGTATAACGTATAACGTATAACGTATAACGTATAACGTATAACGTATAACGTATAACGTATAACGTATAACGTATAACGTATAACGTATAACGTACAACGTACAACGTATAACGTACAACGTACAACGTACAACGTATAACGTATAACGTATAACGTATAACGTATAACGTATAACGTATAACGTATAACGTATAACGTATAACGTATAACGTATAACGTATAACGTATAACGTATAACGTATAACGTATAACGTATAACGTATAACGTATAACGTATAACGTATAACGTATAACGTATAACGTATAACGTATAACGTATAACGTATAACGTTAAACATATAACGTATTTACTTATAACGTATAACGTATACTGTAAAACGTATAACGTATAACGTATAACGTATAACGTATAACGTATAACGTATAACGTATAACGTATATCGTATAACGTATAACGTATAACGTATAACGTATAACGTATAACGTATAACGTATAACGTATAACGTATAACTTATAACGTATAACGTATAACGTATAACGTATAACGTATAACGTATAACGTATAACGTATAACGTATAACGTATAACGTATAACGTATAACGTATAACGTATAACGTTAAACATATAACGTATTTACTTATAACGTATAACGTATACTGTTAAACGTATAACGTATAACGTATAACGTATAACGTATAACGTATAACGTATAACGTATATCGTATAACGTATAACGTATAACGTATAACGTATAACGTATAACGTATAACGTATAACGTATAACGTATAACGTATAACGTATAACGTATATCGTATAACGTATAACGTATAATGTATAACGTATAACGTATAACGTATAACGCATAACGTATAACGTATAATGTTAAACGTATAACCTATAACGTACAACGTATAACGTTTAGACGTATAACGTATAATCTATAATGTATAACGATAAACGTATAACGTATAACGTATAACGTATATCGTATAACGTATAACGTTTAATGTATAACGTATAACGTATAACGTATAATGCATAACGTATAACGTATAATGTTAAACGTATAACCTATAACGTACAACGTATAACGTTTAGACGTATAACGTATAATCTATAATGTATAACGATAAACGTATAACGTTTAACCAATAATGTATAATGTATAATGTATAACGTTAAACGTATAACGTATAACGTATAACGTATAACGTATAACGTATAACGTATAACGTATAACGTATAACGTATAACGTATAACGTATAACGTATAACGTATAACGTATAACGTATAACGTATAACGTATAACGTATAACGTATAACGTATAACGTATAACGTATAACGTATAACGTATAACGTATAACGTATAACGTATAACGTATAACGTATAACGTATAACGTACAACGTATAACGTATAACGTATAACGTATAACGTATAACGTATAACGTATAACGTATAACGTATAACGTATAACGTATAACGTATAACGTAGAACGTATAACGTACAACGTACAACGTATAACGTACAACGTACAACGTACAACGTATAACGTATAACGTATAATGTATAACTTTTAACGTTAAACATATAACGTATAACGTATAACGTATAACGTATAACGTATAACGTATAACGTATAACGTATAACGTATAACGTATAACGTAGAACGTATAACGTAGAACGTATAACGTATAACGTATAACGTATAACGTATAACATATAACGTATAACGTATAACGTATAACGTATAACGTATAACGTATAACGTATAACGTATAACGTATAACGTATAACGTATAACGTATAACGTATAACGTATAACGTATAACGTATAACGTATAACGTATAACGTATAACGTATAACGTATAACGTACAACGTATAACGTATAACGTATAACTTATAACGTATAACGTATAACGTATAACGTACAACGTATAACGTATAACGTATAACGTATAACGTATAACGTATAACGTATAACGTATAACGTATAACGTATAACGTTAAACATATAACGTATTTACTTATAACGTATAACGTATACTGTTAAACGTATAACGTATAACGTATAACGTATAACGTATAACGTATAACGTATAACGTATAACGTATAACGTATATCGTATAACGTATAACGTATAACGTATAACGTATAACGTATAACGTATAACGTATAACGTATAACGTATAACGTATAACGTATAACGTATATCGTATAACGTATAACGTATAATGTATAACGTATAACGTATAACGTATAACGCATAACGTATAACGTATAATGTTAAACGTACAACCTATAACGTACAACGTATAACGTTTAGACGTATAACGTATAATCTATAATGTATAACGATAAACGTATAACGTATAACGTATAACGTATATCGTATAACGTATAACGTTTAATGTATAACGTATAACGTATAACGTATAATGCATAACGTATAACGTATAATGTTAAACGTATAACCTATAACGTACAACGTATAACGTTTAGACGTATAACGTATAATCTATAATGTATAACGATAAACGTATAACGTTTAACCAATAATGTATAATGTATAATGTATAACGTTAAACGTATAACGTATAACGTATAACGTATAACGTATAACGTATAACGTATAACGTATAACGTATAACGTATAACGTATAACGTATAACGTATAACGTATAACGTATAACGTATAACGTATAACGTATAACGTATAACGTATAACGTATAACGTATAACGTATAACGTATAACGTATAACGTATAACGTATAACGTATAACGTATAACGTATAACGTATAACGTATAACGTATAACGTAAAACGTATAACGTATATCGTATAACGTATAACGTATACTGTTAAACGTATAACGTATAACGTATAACGTATAACGTATAACGTATAACGTATAACGTATATCGTATAACGTATAACGTATAACGTATAACGTATAACATATAACGTATAACGTTAAACATATAACGTATTTACTTATAACGTATAACGTATAACGTGTAACGTTTAACGTATAACGTATAATGTATAATGTATAACGTTAAACGTATAACGTATAACGTACAACGTATAACGTATAACGTTAAACATATAACGTATAACGTATAACGTATAACGTATAACGTATAACGTATAACGTATAACGTATAACGTATAACGTATAACGTATAACGTATAACGTATAACGTATAACGTATAACGTATAACGTATAACGTATAACGTATAACGTATAACGTACAACGTACAACGTATAACGTACAACGTACAACGTACAACGTATAACGTATAACGTATAACGTATAACGTATAACGTATAACGTATAACGTATAACGTATAACGTATAACGTATAACGTATAACGTATAACGTATAACGTATAACGTATAACGTATAACGTATAACGTATAACGTATAACGTATAACGTATAACGTATAACGTATAACGTATAACGTATAACGTATAACGTATAACGTTAAACATATAACGTATTTACTTATAACGTATAACGTATACTGTAAAACGTATAACGTATAACGTATAACGTATAACGTATAACGTATAACGTATAACGTATAACGTATATCGTATAACGTATAACGTATAACGTATAACGTATAACGTATAACGTATAACGTATAACGTATAACGTATAACTTATAACGTATAACGTATAACGTATAACGTACAACGTATAACGTATAACGTATAACGTATAACGTATAACGTATAACGTATAACGTATAACGTATAACGTATAACGTTAAACATATAACGTATTTACTTATAACGTATAACGTATACTGTTAAACGTATAACGTATAACGTATAACGTATAACGTATAACGTATAACGTATAACGTATATCGTATAACGTATAACGTATAACGTATAACGTATAACGTATAACGTATAACGTATAACGTATAACGTATAACGTATAACGTATAACGTATATCGTATAACGTATAACGTATAATGTATAACGTATAACGTATAACGTATAACGCATAACGTATAACGTATAATGTTAAACGTACAACCTATAACGTACAACGTATAACGTTTAGACGTATAACGTATAATCTATAATGTATAACGATAAACGTATAACGTATAACGTATAACGTATATCGTATAACGTATAACGTTTAATGTATAACGTATAACGTATAACGTATAATGCATAACGTATAACGTATAATGTTAAACGTATAACCTATAACGTACAACGTATAACGTTTAGACGTATAACGTATAATCTATAATGTATAACGATAAACGTATAACGTTTAACCAATAATGTATAATGTATAATGTATAACGTTAAACGTATAACGTATAACGTATAACGTATAACGTATAACGTATAACGTATAACGTATAACGTATAACGTATAACGTATAACGTATAACGTATAACGTATAACGTATAACGTATAACGTATAACGTATAACGTATAACGTATAACGTATAACGTATAACGTATAACGTATAACGTATAACGTATAACGTATAACGTATAACGTATAACGTACAACGTATAACGTATAACGTATAACGTATAACGTATAACGTATAACGTATAACGTATAACGTATAACGTATAACGTATAACGTAGAACGTATAACGTACAACGTACAACGTATAACGTACAACGTACAACGTACAACGTATAACGTATAACGTATAATGTATAACTTTTAACGTTAAACATATAACGTATAACGTATAACGTATAACGTATAACGTATAACGTAGAACGTATAACGTAGAACGTATAACGTATAACGTATAACGTATAACGTATAACATATAACGTATAACGTATAACGTATAACGTATAACGTATAACGTATAACGTATAACGTATAACGTATAACGTATAACGTATAACGTATAACGTATAACGTATAACGTATAACGTATAACGTATAACGTATAACGTATAACGTATAACGTATAACGTACAACGTATAACGTATAACGTATAACTTATAACGTATAACGTATAACGTATAACGTACAACGTATAACGTATAACGTATAACGTATAACGTATAACGTATAACGTATAACGTATAACGTATAACGTATAACGTTAAACATATAACGTATTTACTTATAACGTATAACGTATACTGTTAAACGTATAACGTATAACGTATAACGTATAACGTATAACGTATAACGTATAACGTATAACGTATAACGTATATCGTATAACGTATAACGTATAACGTATAACGTATAACGTATAACGTATAACGTATAACGTATAACGTATAACGTATAACGTATAACGTATATCGTATAACGTATAACGTATAATGTATAACGTATAACGTATAACGTATAACGCATAACGTATAACGTATAATGTTAAACGTACAACCTATAACGTACAACGTATAACGTTTAGACGTATAACGTATAATCTATAATGTATAACGATAAACGTATAACGTATAACGTATAACGTATATCGTATAACGTATAACGTTTAATGTATAACGTATAACGTATAACGTATAATGCATAACGTATAACGTATAATGTTAAACGTATAACCTATAACGTACAACGTATAACGTTTAGACGTATAACGTATAATCTATAATGTATAACGATAAACGTATAACGTTTAACCAATAATGTATAATGTATAATGTATAACGTTAAACGTATAACGTATAACGTATAACGTATAACGTATAACGTATAACGTATAACGTATAACGTATAACGTATAACGTATAACGTATAACGTATAACGTATAACGTATAACGTATAACGTATAACGTATAACGTATAACGTATAACGTATAACGTATAACGTATAACGTATAACGTATAACGTATAACGTATAACGTATAACGTATAACTTATAACGTATAACGTACAACGTATAACGTATAACGTATAACGTATAACGTATAACGTATAACGTATAACGTATAACGTATAACGTATAACGTATAACGTATAACGTAGAACGTATAACGTACAACGTACAACGTATAACGTACAACGTACAACGTACAACGTACAACGTATAACGTATAACGTATAACGTATAACTTTTAACGTTAAACATATAACGTATAACGTATAACGTATAACGTATAACGTATAACGTATAACGTATAACGTATAACGTATAACGTATAACGTAGAACGTATAACGTAGAACGTATAACGTATAACGTATAACGTATAACGTATAACATATAACGTATAACGTATAACGTATAACGTATAACGTATAACGTATAACGTATAACGTATAACGTATAACGTATAACGTATAACGTATAACGTATAACGTATAACGTATAACGTATAACGTATAACGTATAACGTATAACGTATAACGTATAACGTACAACGTATAACGTATAACGTATAACGTATAACGTATAACGTATAACGTATAACGTATAACGTATAACGTATAACGTATAACGTATAACGTAGAACGTATAACGTACAACGTACAACGTATAACGTACAACGTACAACGTACAACGTACAACGTATAACGTATAACGTATAACGTATAACTTTTAACGTTAAACATATAACGTATAACGTATAACGTATAACGTATAACGTATAACGTATAACGTATAACGTATAACGTATAACGTATAACGTAGAACGTATAACGTAGAACGTATAACGTATAACGTATAACGTATAACGTATAACATATAACGTATAACGTTAAACATATAACGTATTTACTTATAACGTATAACGTATGACGTGTAACGTTTAACGTATAATGTATAATGTATAATGTATAACGTTAAACGTATAACGTATAACGTACAACGTATAACGTATAACGTTAAACATATAACGTATAACGTATAACGTATAACGTATAACGTATAACGTATAACGTATAACGTATAACGTATAACGTATAACGTATAACGTATAACGTATAACGTATAACGTATAACGTATAACGTATAACGTATAACGTATAACGTATAACGTATAACGTATAACGTATAACGTATAACGTATAACGTACAACGTATAACGTATAACGTATAACGTATAACGTATAACGTATAACGTATAATGTTAAACGTATAACGTATAACGTATAACGCATAACGTATAACGTATAACGTATAACGTACAACGTATAACGTATAACGTATAACGTATAACGTATAACTTTTAACGTTAAACATATAACGTATAACGTATAACGTATAACGTATAACGTATAACGTATAACGTATAACGTATATAGTATAACGTATAACGTATAACGTATAACGTATAACGTATAACGTATAACGTATAACGTATAACGTATAACGTATAACGTATAACGTATAACGTATAACGTATAACGTATAACGTATAACGTATAACGTATAACGTATAACGTATAACGTATAACGTATAACGTATAACGTATAACGTATAACGTATAACGTATAACGTATAACGTATAACGTATAACGTATAACGTATAACGTATAACGTATAACGTATAACGTATAACGTATAACGTATAACGTATAACGTATAACGTATAATGTATAACGTATAACGTACATCGTGTAACGTATAACGTATAATGTATAACGTATAACGTATAACGTATAACGTATAACGTATAACGTATAGCGTATAACGTATAACGTATAACGTATAACGTATAACGTATAACGTATAACGTATAACGTATAACGTATAACGTATAACGTATAACGTATAACGTATAACGTATAACGTATAACGTATAACGTATAACGTATAACGTATAACGTATAACGTATAACGTATAACGTATAACGTATAACGTATAACGTATAACGTATAACGTATAACGTATAACGTATAACGTATAACGTATAACGTATAACGTATAACGTATAACGTATAACGTATAACGTATAACGTATAACGTATAACGTATAACGTATAACGTATAACGTATAACGTATAACGTATAACGTATAACGTATAACGTATAACGTATAACGTATAACGTATAACGTATAACGTATAACGTATAACGTATAACGTATAACGTATAACGTATAACGTATAACGTATAACGTATAACGTATAACGTATAACGCATAACGCATAACGCATAACGCATAACGCATAACGCGTAACGCAATACGCATAAAGCATAACGCATAACGCATAACGCATAACGCATAACCATAACGCATAACGCATAACCCCATAACGCATAACGCATAACGCATAACGTATAACGCATAACGCATAACGCATACCGTATAACGCATAACGCATAACCATAACGCATAACGCATAACCCATAACGCATAACGCATAACGCATAACGCATAACGCATACCGTATATGGCATAACGCATAACGCATAACGCATAACGCATAACCATAACGCATAACGCATAACCCATAACGCATAACGCATAACGCATAACGTATAACGCATAACGCATAACGCATATCGCATAACCCATAACGCATAAGACTTGATGCATGACGCATATCGCATATCGCATAACGCATAAGGCTTGATGCATGACGCTTATCGCATAACGCATAAGGCATAACGCATAATACATAACGCATAACGCATAACGCATAACGCATAACGTATAACGCATAACGTATACCGTATAACGCATAATGCATAACGCATAACGCAAACGTATAACGCACAACGCATAACGCATAACGCATAACGCATAACGCATAACGCATAACGCAAACCATAAGGCATAAGGCATAACGCATAACGCATAACGCATAACGCATAACGCATGTCAGATCACGCATACCGCATAATGCATAACGCATAAAGCATAACGCATAACGCATAACGCATAACGTATAACGCATAACGTATACCGTATAACGCATAATGCATAGCGCATAACGCAAACGTATAACGCACAACGCATAACGCATAACGCATAACGCATAACGCATAACGCATAACGCATAACGCTTAACGCATAACGCATAACGCATAACGCATAACGCATAACCATAACGCATAACGCATAACCCATAACGCATAACGCATAACGCATAACGTGTAACGCATAACGCCTAACGCACACCGTATAACGCATAACGCATAACGCATAACGCATAACGCATAACGCATGAAGCATAACGCATAAAGCATAACGCATAACGCATAACGCATAACGTATAACGCATAACGTATACCGTATAACGCATAATGCATAGCGCATAACGCAAACGTATAACGCACAACGCATAACGCATAATGCATAACGCATAAAGCATAACGCATAACGCATAACGCATAACGTATAACGCATAACGTATACCGTATAACGCATAATGCATAGCGCATAACGCAAACGTATAACGCACAACGCATAACGCATAACGCATAACGCATAACGCATAACGCATAACGCATAACGCATAACCATAACGCATAACGCATAA
The DNA here is from genome assembly GCA_916610235.2 of Lasioglossum morio. Lineage (NCBI taxonomy): Eukaryota > Metazoa > Arthropoda > Insecta > Hymenoptera > Halictidae > Lasioglossum > Lasioglossum morio. The sequence continues at coordinate 839,588 of CAKAJA020000151.1, read as the reverse complement.
CCCATAACGCATAACGCATAACGCATAACGTGTAACGCATAACGCATAACGCACACCGTATAACGCATAACGCATAACGCATAACGCATAACGCATAACGCATGAAGCATAACCCATAACGCATATCGCATAACGCATAACGTATAACGCACAACGCATAACGCATAACGCATAACGCATAACGCATAACGCATACCGTATAACGCATAACGCATAACGCATAACGCATTACGCATAAAGCATAACGCATAACGCATAACGCATGAAGCATAACCCATAACGCATATCGCATAACGCATAACGTATAACGCATAAAGCATAACGCATAACGCATAATCCCTAACGCATAACGCATAGCGCATACCGTATAACGCATAACGCATAACGCATAACGCATAACGCATAACGCATAACGCATAACGCATAACGCATGAAGCATAACCCATAACGCATATCGCATAACGCATAACGTATAACGCATAACTCATAACGCATAACGCATAACGCATAACGCATAAGGCATAACGCATAAAGCATAACGTGTAACTCATAACGCATAACGCATAAAGCATAACGCATAACGCATAACGCATAACGCATAACGCATACCGTATATGGCATAACGCATAACGCATAACGCGTAACGCAATACGCATAAAGCATAACGCATAACGCATAACGCATAACGCATAACCATAACGCATAACGCATAACCCATAACGCATAACGCATAACGCATAACGTATAACGCATAACGCATAACGCATACCGTATAACGCATAACGCATAACCATAACGCATAACGCATAACCCATAACGCATAACGCATAACGCATAACGCATAACGCACTACGCATAACGCATAACGCATAACGCATAACGCATAACGCATAACGCATAACGCATAACCATAACGCATAACGCATAACCCATAACGCATAACACATAACGCATAACGTATAACGCATAACGCATAGCGCATACCGTATAACGCATAACGCATAACGCATAACGCATAACGCATAACGCATAACGCATGAAGCATAACCCATAACGCATATCGCATAACGCATAACGTATAACGCATAACTCATAACGCATAACGCATAACGCATAACGCATAACGCATAAGGCATAACGCATAACCATAACGCATAACCCATAACGCATATCGCATAACTCATAACGTGTAACGCATAAAGCATAACGCATAACGCATAACCCCTAACGCAATAACGCATAACGCATAAAGCATAACGTGTAACTCATAACGCATAACGCATAACCCATAACGCATAACGCATAACGCATAACGTATAACGCATAACGCATACCGTATAACGCATAACGCATAACGCATAACGCATAACGCATAACGCATAACGCATAACGCATAACGCATAACGCATACCGTATAACGCATAACGCATAACGCATAACGCATAACGCATAACGCATAACGCATAACGCATAACCCATAACGCATAACGCATAAAGCTAAACGCATAACGCATAACGCATAACGCATAACGCATAACGCATAACGCATAACGCATAACGCATAACGCATAACGCATAACGCATAACGCATAATGCATAACGCATATCGCATAACGCATAACGCAAAACGCATAACGTTAACGCATAACCCATAACGCATAAGGCTTGATGCATGACGCATATCGCATATCGCATAACGCATAAGGCTTGATGCATGACGCTTATCGCATAACGCATAAGGCATAACGCATAATACATAACGTATAACGCATTATGCATAACGCATAACGCATAACGCATAACGCAAACCATAAGGCATAAAGCATAACGCATAACGCATAACGCATAACGCATGTCAGATCACGCATAACGCATAATGCATAACGCATAAAGCATAACGCATAACGCATAACGCATAACGTATAACGCATAACGTATACCGTATAACGCATAATGCATAACGCATAACGCAAACGTATAACGCACAACGCATAACGCATAACGCATAACGCATAACGCATAACGCAAACCATAAGGCATAAGGCATAACGCATAACGCATAACGCATAATGCATAATGCATAACGCATAAAGCATAACGCATAACGCATAACGCATAACGTATAACGCATAACGTATACCGTATAACGCATAATGCATAACGCATAACGCAAACGTGTAACGCACAACGCATAACGCATAACGCATAACGCATAACGCATAACGCATAACGCATAACGCATAACGCATAACGCATAACGCATAACGCATAACGCATAACGCATAACGCATAACGCAAACGTATAACGCACAACGCATAACGCATAACGCATAACGCATAACGCATAACGCATAACGCATAACGCATTAGGCATAACGCATAACGTATAACGCATAACGCATAACGCATAACGCATAACGCATAACCCATAACGCATGAAGCATAACCCATAACGCATATCGCATAACGCATAACGTATAACGCATAAAGCATACCGTATAACGCATAACGCATAACGCATAACGCATAACGCATAACGCATAAAGCATAACGCATAACGCATAACGCATGAAGCATAACCCATAACGCATATCGCATAACGCATAACGTATAACGCATAAAGCATAACGCATAACGCATAACCCCTAACGCAATAACGTATATCGCATAAAGCATAACGTGTAACTCATAACGCAAAACGCATAACCATAACGCATAACGCATAACCCATAACGCATAACGCATAACTCATAACGTATAACGCATAACGCATACCGTATAACGCATAACGCATAACGCATAACGCATAACGCATAACGCATACCGTATAACGCATAACGCATAACGCATAACGCATAACGCATAACGCATAACGCATAAAGCATAACGCATAACGCATAACGCATGAAGCATAACCCATAACCCATAACACATAACGCATAACGCATAACGTATAACGCATAACGCATACCGTATAACGCATAACGCATAACGCATAACGCATGAAGCATAACCCATAACGCATATCGCATAACGCATAACGTATAACGCATAAAGCATAACGCATAACGCATAACCCCTAACGCAATAACGCATAACGCATAAAGCATAACGTGTAACTCATAACGCATAACGCATAACCCATAACGCATAACGCATAACGCATAACGTATAACGCATAACGCATAACGCATACCGTATAACGCATAACGCATAACGCATAACGCATAACGCATAACGCATAACGCATAACGCATAACGCATAACGCATAACGCATAACGCATAACGCATAACGCATAACGCATAACGCATAACGCATACCGTATAACGCATAACGCATAACGCATAACGCATAACGCATAAAGCATAACGCATAACGCATAACGCATAACGCATAACGCATAACCCATAACGCATAACGCATAAAGCAAAACGCATAACGCATAACGCATAACGCATAACGCATAACGCATAACGCATAACGCATAACGCAAAACGCATAACGTTAACGCATAACCCATAACGCATAAGGCTTGATGCATGACGCATATCGCATATCGCATAAAGCATAAGGCTTGATGCATGACGCTTATCGCATAACGCATAAGGCATAACGCATAATACATAACGTATAACGCATTATGCATAACGCATAACGCATAACGCATAACGCAAACCATAAGGCATAAAGCATAACGCATAACGCATAACGCATAACGTATACCGTATAACGCATAACGCATAATGCATAACGCATAAAGCATAACGCATAACGCATAACGCATAACGTATAACGCATAACGTATACCGTATAACGCATAATGCATAACGCATAACGCAAACGTATAACGCACAACGCATAACGCATAACGCATAACGCATAACGCATAACGCATAACGCATAACGCATAACGCATAACGCATAACGCAAACCATAAGGCATAAGGCATAACGCATAACGCGTAACGCATGTCAGATCACGCATAACGCATAATGCATAACGCATAAAGCATAACGCATAACGCATAACGCATAACGTATAACGCATAACGTATACCGTATAACGCATAATGCATAGCGCATAACGCAAACGTATAACACACAACGCATAACGCATAACGCATAACGCATAACGCATTACGCATAACGCATAACGCATAACGCATAACGCATAACGCATAACGCATAACGCATAACGCATAACGCATAACGCAAAACGTATAACGCATAACGCATACCGTATAACGCATAACGCATAACGCATAACGCATAACGCATATCGCATAACGCATAACCCATAACGCATAACGCATAAAGCAAAACGCATAACGCATAACGCATAACGCATAACGCATAACGCATAACGCATAACGCATAACGCATAACGCATAACGCATAACGCATAACGCATAACGCATAACGCATAACGCATAACGCATAACGTATAACGCATAACGCATAACGCATAACGCATAACGCATAACGCATAACTCATAACGCATAACGCATAACCATAACGCATAACGCATAACGCATAACCCATAACGCATAACGCATAACGCATAACGTATAACGCATAACGCATAACGCATACCGTATAACGCATAACGCATAACGCATAACGCATAACGCATAACGCATGAAGCATAACCCATAACGCATATCGCATAACGCATAACGTATAACGCACAACGCATAACGCATAACGCATAACGCATAACGCATAACGCATAACGCATAACGCATAACGCATAACGCATAACGCATAACGCATAACGTATAACGCATAACGTATAACTCATAACGCATAACGCATAACGCATAACGCATACCGTATAACGCATAACGCATAACGCATAACGCATTACGCATAAAGCATAACGCATAACGCATAACGCATAACGCATAACGCATAACGCATAACGCATAACGCACAACGCATAACGCATAACGCATTAGGCATAACGCATAACGTATAACGCATAACGCATAACGCATAACGCATAACGCATAACCCATAACGCATGAAGCATAACCCATAACGCATATCGCATAACGCATAACGTATAACGCATAAAGCATACCGTATAACGCATAACGCATAACGCATAACGCATAACGCATAACGCATAACGCATAACGCATAACGCATAACGCATAACGCATAACGCATAACGCATAACGTATAACGTATACCGTATAACGCATAACGCATAACGCATAACGCATTACGCATAAAGCATAACGCATAACGCATAACGCATGAAGCATAACCCATAACGCATATCGCATAACGCATAACGTATAACGCATAAAGCATAACGCATGACGCATAACCCCTAACGCAATAACGCATAACGCATAAAGCATAACGTGTAACTCATAACGCATAACGCATAACCCATAACGCATAACGCATAACGCATAACGCATAACGTATAACGCATAACGCATAACGCATACCGTATAACGCATAACGCATAACGCATAACGCATAACGCATAACGCATAACGCATAACGCATAACGCATAACGCATAACGCATAACGCATAACGCATAACGCATAACGCATACCGTATAACGCATAACGCATAACGCATAACGCATAATGCATAACGCATAAAGCATAACGCATAACGCATAACGCATAACGTATAACGCATAACGTATACCGTATAACGCATAATGCATAACGCATAACGCAAACGTATAACGCACAACGCATAACGCATAACGCATAACGCATAACGCATAACGCATAACGCATAACGCATAACGCATAACGCATAACGCAAACCATAAGGCATAAGGCATAACGCATAACGCGTAACGCATGTCAGATCACGCATAACGCATAATGCATAACGCATAAAGCATAACGCATAACGCATAACGCATAACGTATAACGCATAACGTATACCGTATAACGCATAATGCATAACGCATAACGCAAACGTATAACACACAACGCATAACGCATAACGCATAACGCATAACGCATAACGCATAACGCATAACGCATAACGCATAACGCATAACGCAAAACGTATAACGCATAACGCATACCGTATAACGCATAACGCATAACGCATAACGCATAACGCATATCGCATAACGCATAACCCATAACGCATAACGCATAAAGCAAAACGCATAACGCATAACGCATAACGCATAACGCATAACGCATAACGCATAACGCATAACGCATAACGCATAACGCATAACGCATAACGCATAACGCATAACGCATAACGTATAACGCATAACGCATAACGCATAACGCATAACGCATAACGCATAACTCATAACGCATAACGCATAACCATAACGCATAACGCATAACGCATAACCCATAACGCATAACGCATAACGCATAACGTATAACGCATAACGCATAACGCATACCGTATAACGCATAACGCATAACGCATAACGCATAACGCATAACGCATGAAGCATAACCCATAACGCATATCGCATAACGCATAACGTATAACGCACAACGCATAACGCATAACGCATAACGCATAACGCATAACGCATAACGCATAACGCATAACGCATAACGCATAACGCATAACGCATAACGCATAACGTATAACGCATAACGTATAACTCATAACGCATAACGCATAACGCATAACGCATACCGTATAACGCATAACGCATAACGCATAACGCATTACGCATAAAGCATAACGCATAACGCATAACGCATAACGCATAACGCATAACGCATAACGCATAACGCACAACGCATAACGCATAACGCATTAGGCATAACGCATAACGTATAACGCATAACGCATAACGCATAACGCATAACGCATAACCCATAACGCATGAAGCATAACCCATAACGCATATCGCATAACGCATAACGTATAACGCATAAAGCATACCGTATAACGCATAACGCATAACGCATAACGCATAACGCATAACGCATAACGCATAACGCATAACGCATAACGCATAACGCATAACGCATAACGCATAACGTATAACGTATACCGTATAACGCACAACGCATAACGCATAACGCATTACGCATAAAGCATAACGCATAACGCATAACGCATGAAGCATAACCCATAACGCATATCGCATAACGCATAACGTATAACGCATAAAGCATAACGCATGACGCATAACCCCTAACGCAATAACGCATAACGCATAAAGCATAACGTGTAACTCATAACGCATAACGCATAACCCATAACGCATAACGCATAACGCATAACGCATAACGTATAACGCATAACGCATAACGCATACCGTATAACGCATAACGCATAACGCATAACGCATAACGCATAACGCATAACGCATAACGCATAACGCATAACGCATAACGCATAACGCATAACGCATAACGCATACCGTATAACGCATAACGCATAACGCATAACGCATAATGCATAACGCATAAAGCATAACGCATAACGCATAACGCATAACGTATAACGCATAACGTATACCGTATAACGCATAATGCATAACGCATAACGCAAACGTATAACGCACAACGCATAACGCATAACGCATAACGCATAACGCATAACGCATAACGCATAACGCATAACGCATAACGCATAACGCAAACCATAAGGCATAAGGCATAACGCATAACGCGTAACGCATGTCAGATCACGCATAACGCATAATGCATAACGCATAAAGCATAACGCATAACGCATAACGCATAACGTATAACGCATAACGTATACCGTATAACGCATAATGCATAACGCATAACGCAAACGTATAACACACAACGCATAACGCATAACGCATAACGCATAACGCATAACGCATAACGCATAACGCATAACGCATAACGCATAACGCAAAACGTATAACGCATAACGCATACCGTATAACGCATAACGCATAACGCATAACGCATAACGCATATCGCATAACGCATAACCCATAACGCATAACGCATAAAGCAAAACGCATAACGCATAACGCATAACGCATAACGCATAACGCATAACGCATAACGCATAACGCATAACGCATAACGCATAACGCATAACGCATAACGCATAACGCATAACGTATAACGCATAACGCATAACGCATAACGCATAACGCATAACGCATAACTCATAACGCATAACGCATAACCATAACGCATAACGCATAACGCATAACCCATAACGCATAACGCATAACGCATAACGTATAACGCATAACGCATAACGCATAACGCATAACGCATAACGCATAACGCATAACGCATAACGCATAACGCATGAAGCATAACCCATAACGCATATCGCATAACGCATAACGTATAACGCACAACGCATAACGCATAACGCATAACGCATAACGCATAACGCATAACGCATAACGCATAACGCATAACGCATAACGCATAACGCATAACGCATAACGTATAACGCATAACGTATAACTCATAACGCATAACGCATAACGCATAACGCATACCGTATAACGCATAACGCATAACGCATAACGCATTACGCATAAAGCATAACGCATAACGCATAACGCATAACGCATAACGCATAACGCATAACGCATAACGCACAACGCATAACGCATAACGCATTAGGCATAACGCATAACGTATAACGCATAACGCATAACGCATAACGCATAACGCATAACGCATAACGCATAACCCATAACGCATGAAGCATAACCCATAACGCATATCGCATAACGCATAACGTATAACGCATAAAGCATACCGTATAACGCATAACGCATAACGCATAACGCATAACGCATAACGCATAACGCATAAAGCATAACGCATAACGCATAACGCATAACGCATGAAGCATAACCCATAACGCATATCGCATAACGCATAACGTATAACGCATAAAGCATAACGCATAACGCATAACCCCTAACGCAATAACGTATATCGCATAAAGCATAACGTGTAACTCATAACGCAAAACGCATAACCATAACGCATAATACGCATAACCCATAACGCATAACGCATAACGCATAACGCATAACGCATAACGCATACCGTATAACGCATAACGCATAACGCATAACGCATAACGCATAACGCATAACCCCTAACGCAATAACGTATATCGCATAAAGCATAACGTGTAACTCATAACGCAAAACGCATAACCATAACGCATAATACGCATAACCCATAACGCATAACGCATAACGCATAACGTATAACGCATAACGCATACCGTATAACGCATAACGCATAACGCATAACGCATAACGCATAACGCATACCGTATAACGCATAACGCATAACGCATAACGCATAACGCATAACGCATAACGCATAAAGCATAACGCATAACGCATAACGCATGAAGCATAACCCATAACCCATAACACATAACGCATAACGCATAACGTATAACGCATAACGCATACCGTATAACGCATAACGCATAACGCATAACGCATAACGCATAACGCATAACGCTTAACGTATAACGCATGAAGCATAACCCATAACCCATAACACATAACGCATAACGCATAACGTATAACGCATAACGCATACCGTATAACGCATAACGCATAACGCATAACGCATAACGCATAACGCATAACGCATAACGCTTAACGTATACCGTATAACGCATAACGCATAACGCATAACGCATTACGCATAAAGCATAACGCATAACGCATAACGCATGAAGCATAATCCATAACGCATATCGCATAACGCATAACGTATAACGCATAAAGCATAACGCATAACGCATAACCCCTAACGCAATAACGCATAACGCATAAAGCATAACGTGTAACTCATAACGCATAACGCATAACCCATAACGCATAACGCATAACGCATAACGCATAACGTATAACGCATAACGCATAACGCATACCGTATAACGCATAACGCATAACGCATAACGCATAACGCATAACGCATAACGCATAACGCATAACGCATAACGCATAACGCATAACGCATAACGCATAACGCATACCGTATAACGCATAACGCATAACGCATAACGCATAACGCATAACGCATAAAGCATAACGCATAACGCATAACGCATAACGCATAACCCATAACGCATAACGCATAAAGCAAAACGCATAACGCATAACGCATAACGCATAACGCATAACGCATAACGCAAAACGCATAACGTTAACGCATAACCCATAACGCATAAGGCTTGATGCATGACGCATATCGCATATCGCATAACGCATAAGGCTTGATGCATGACGCTTATCGCATAACGCATAAGGCATAACGCATAATACATAACGTATAACGCATTATGCATAACGCATAACGCATAACGCATAACGCTAACCATAAGCCATAAAGCATAACGCATAACGCATAACGCATAACGTATACCGTATAACGCATAACGCATAATGCATAACGCATAAAGCATAACGCATAACGCATAACGCATAACGCATAACGTATAACGCATAACGTATACCGTATAACGCATAATGCATAACGCATAACGCATGTCAGATCACGCATAACGCATAATGCATAACGCATAAAGCATAACGCATAACGCATAACGCATAACGTATAACGCATAACGTATACCGTATAACGCATAATGCATAGCGCATAACGCAAACGTATAACGCACAACGCATAACGCATAACGCATAACGCATAACGCATAACGCATAACGCATAACGCATAACGCATAACGCATAACGCATAACGCATAACGCATAACGCATAACGCATAACGCATAACGCATAACGCATAACGCATAACGCATAACGCAAAACGTATAACGCATAACGCATACCGTATAACGCATAACGCATAACGCATAACGCATAACGCATATCGCATAACGCATAACCCATAACGCATAACGCATAAAGCAAAACGCATAACGCATAACGCATAACGCATAACGCATAACGCATAACGCATAACGCATAACGCATAACGCATAACGCATAACGCATAACGCATAACGCATAACGCATAACGCATAACGCATAACGCATAACGTATAACGCATAACGCATAACGCATAACGCATAACGCATAACGCATAACTCATAACGCATAAGGCATAACCATAACGCATAACGCATAACGCATAACCCATAACGCATAACGCATAACGCATAACGCATAACATATAACGCATAACGCATAACGCATACCGTATAACGCATAACGCATAACGCATAACGCATAACGCATAACGCATAACGCATAACGCATAACGCATAACGCATAACGCATAACGCATAACGTATAACGCATAACGTATAACTCATAACGCATAACGCATAACGCATAACGCATACCGTATAACGCATAACGCATAACGCATAACGCATTACGCATAAAGCATAACGCATAACGCATAACGCATAACGCATAACGCATAACGCATAACGCATAACGCACAACGCATAACGCATAACGCATTAGGCATAACGCATAACGTATAACGCATAACGCATAACGCATAACGCATAACGCATAACGCATAACCCATAACGCATGAAGCATAACCCATAACGCATATCGCATAACGCATAACGTATAACGCATAAAGCATACCGTATAACGCATAACGCATAACGCATAACGCATAACGCATAACGCATAAAGCATAACGCATAACGCATAACGCATAACGCATAACGCATAACTCATAACGCATAAGGCATAACCATAACGCATAACGCATAACGCATAACCCATAACGCATGAAGCATAACCCATAACGCATATCGCATAACGCATAACGTATAACGCACAACGCATAACGCATAACGCATAACGCATAACGCATAACGCATAACGCATAACGCATAACGCATAACGCATAACGCATAACGCATAACGCATAACGTATAACGCATAACGTATAACTCATAACGCATAACGCATAACGCATAACGCATACCGTATAACGCATAACGCATAACGCATAACGCATTACGCATAAAGCATAACGCATAACGCATAACGCATAACGCATAACGCATAACGCATAACGCACAACGCATAACGCATAACGCATTAGGCATAACGCATAACGTATAACGCATAACGCATAACGCATAACGCATAACGCATAACGCATAACCCATAACGCATGAAGCATAACCCATAACGCATATCGCATAACGCATAACGTATAACGCATAAAGCATACCGTATAACGCATAACGCATAACGCATAACGCATAACGCATAACGCATAAAGCATAACGCATAACGCATAACGCATGAAGCATAACCCATAACGCATATCGCATAACGCATAACGTATAACGCATAAAGCATAACGCATAACGCATAACCCCTAACGCAATAACGTATATCGCATAAAGCATAACGTGTAACTCATAACGCAAAACGCATAACCATAACGCATAATACGCATAACCCATAACGCATAACGCATAACGCATAACGTATAACGCATAACGCATACCGTATAACGCATAACGCATAACGCATAACGCATAACGCATAACCCCTAACGCAATAACGTATATCGCATAAAGCATAACGTGTAACTCATAACGCAAAACGCATAACCATAACGCATAATACGCATAACCCATAACGCATAACGCATAACGCATAACGTATAACGCATAACGCATACCGTATAACGCATAACGCATAACGCATAACGCATAACGCATAACGCATACCGTATAACGCATAACGCATAACGCATAACGCATAACGCATAACGCATAACGCATAAAGCATAACGCATAACGCATAACGCATGAAGCATAACCCATAACCCATAACACATAACGCATAACGCATAACGTATAACGCATAACGCATACCGTATAACGCATAACGCATAACGCATAACGCATAACGCATAACGCATAACGCATAACGCATAACGCTTAACGTATAACGCATGAAGCATAACCCATAACCCATAACACATAACGCATAACGCATAACGTATAACGCATAACGCATACCGTATAACGCATAACGCATAACGCATAACGCATAACGCATAACGCATAACGCATAACGCTTAACGTATACCGTATAACGCTTAACGCATAACGCATAACGCATTACGCATAAAGCATAACGCATAACGCATAACGCATGAAGCATAATCCATAACGCATATCGCATAACGCATAACGTATAACGCATAAAGCATAACGCATAACGCATAACCCCTAACGCAATAACGCATAACGCATAAAGCATAACGTGTAACTCATAACGCATAACGCATAACCCATAACGCATAACGCATAACGCATAACGCATAACGTATAACGCATAACGCATAACGCATACCGTATAACGCATAACGCATAACGCATAACGCATAACGCATAACGCATAACGCATAACGCATAACGCATAACGCATAACGCATAACGCATAACGCATAACGCATAACGCATACCGTATAACGCATAACGCATAACGCATAACGCATAACGCATAACGCATAAAGCATAACGCATAACGCATAACGCATAACGCATAACCCATAACGCATAACGCATAAAGCAAAACGCATAACGCATAACGCATAACGCATAACGCATAACGCATAACGCAAAACGCATAACGTTAACGCATAACCCATAACGCATAAGGCTTGATGCATGACGCATATCGCATATCGCATAACGCATAAGGCTTGATGCATGACGCTTATCGCATAACGCATAAGGCATAACGCATAATACATAACGTATAACGCATTATGCATAACGCATAACGCATAACGCATAACGCTAACCATAAGCCATAAAGCATAACGCATAACGCATAACGCATAACGCATACCGTATAACGCATAACGCATAATGCATAACGCATAAAGCATAACGCATAACGCATAACGCATAACGCATAACGTATAACGCATAACGTATACCGTATAACGCATAATGCATAACGCATAACGCATGTCAGATCACGCATAACGCATAATGCATAACGCATAAAGCATAACGCATAACGCATAACGCATAACGTATAACGCATAACGTATACCGTATAACGCATAATGCATAGCGCATAACGCAAACGTATAACGCACAACGCATAACGCATAACGCATAACGCATAACGCATAACGCATAACGCATAACGCATAACGCATAACGCATAACGCATAACGCATAACGCATAACGCATAACGCATAACGCATAACGCAAAACGTATAACGCATAACGCATACCGTATAACGCATAACGCATAACGCATAACGCATAACGCATATCGCATAACGCATAACCCATAACGCATAACGCATAAAGCAAAACGCATAACGCATAACGCATAACGCATAACGCATAACGCATAACGCATAACGCATAACGCATAACGCATAACGCATAACGCATAACGCATAACGCATAACGCATAACGCATAACGCATAACGCATAACGTATAACGCATAACGCATAACGCATAACGCATAACGCATAACGCATAACTCATAACGCATAAGGCATAACCATAACGCATAACGCATAACGCATAACCCATAACGCATAACGCATAACGCATAACGCATAACGCATAACGCATAACGCATAACGCATACCGTATAACGCATAACGCATAACGCATAACGCATAACGCATGAAGCATAACCCATAACGCATATCGCATAACGCATAACGTATAACGCACAACGCATAACGCATAACGCATAACGCATAACGCATAACGCATAACGCATAACGCATAACGCATAACGCATAACGCATAACGCATAACGTATAACGCATAACGTATAACTCATAACGCATAACGCATAACGCATACCGTATAACACATAACGCATAACGCATTACGGATAAAGCATAACGCATAACGCATAACGCATAACGCATGAAGCATAACCCATAACGCATATCGCATAACGCATAACGTATAACGCATAAAGCATAACGCATAACGCATAACCCCTAACGCAATAACGCATAACGCAAAAAGCATAACGTGTAACTCATAACGCATAACGCATAAAGCATAACGCATAACGCATAACGCATAACGCATAACGCATACCGTATAACGCATAACGCATAACGCATAACGCGTAACGCAATACGCATAAAGCATAATGCATAACGCATAACGCATAACCATAACGCATAACGCATAACCCATAACGCATAACGCATAACGCATAACGTATAACGCATAACGCATACCGTACAACGCATAACGCATAACGCATAACGCATAACGCATAACGCATAACGCATAACGCATAACCCATAACGCATAACGCATAACGCATAACGCATAACATATAACGCATAACGCATAACGCATACCGTATAACGCATAACGCATAACGCATAACGCATAACGCATGAAGCATAACCCATAACGCATATCGCATAACGCATAACGTATAACGCACAACGCATAACGCATAACGCATAACGCATAACGCATAACGCATAACGCATAACGCATAACGCATAACGCATAACGCATAACGCATAACGCATAACGTATAACGCATAACGTATAACTCATAACGCATAACGCATAACGCATACCGTATAACACATAACGCATAACGCATTACGGATAAAGCATAACGCATAACGCATAACGCATAACGCATGAAGCATAACCCATAACGCATATCGCATAACGCATAACGTATAACGCATAAAGCATAACGCATAACGCATAACCCCTAACGCAATAACGCATAACGCAAAAAGCATAACGTGTAACTCATAACGCATAACGCATAAAGCATAACGCATAACGCATAACGCATAACGCATAACGCATACCGTATAACGCATAACGCATAACGCATAACGCGTAACGCAATACGCATAAAGCATAATGCATAACGCATAACGCATAACCATAACGCATAACGCATAACCCATAACGCATAACGCATAACGCATAACGTATAACGCATAACGCATACCGTACAACGCATAACGCATAACGCATAACGCATAACGCATAACGCATAACGCATAACGCATAACGCATAACGTATAACGCATAACGCATACCGTATAACGCATAACGCATAACGCATAACGCATAACGCATAACGCATAACGCATAACGCATAACGCATAACGCATACCGTATAACGCATAACGCATAACGCATAACGCATAACGCATAACGCATAACGCATAACGCATAAAGCATAACGCATAACGCATATCGCATAACGCATAACCCATAACGCATAACGCATAAAGCAAAACGCATAACGCATAACGCATAACGCATAACGCATAACGCATAACGCATAACGCATAACGCATAACGCAAAACGCATAACGTTAACGCATAACCCATAACGCATAAGGCTTGATGCATGACGCATATCGCATATCGCATAACGCATAAGGCTTGATGCATGACGCTTATCGCATAACGCATAAGGCATAACGCATAATACATAACGTATAACGCATTATGCATAACGCATAACGCATAACGCATAACGCAAACCATAAGGCATAAAGCATAACGCATAACGCATAACGCATAACGCATGTCAGATCACGCATAACGCATAATGCATAACGCATAAAGCATAACGCATAACGCATAACGCATAACGTATAACGCATAACGTATACCGTATATCGCATAATGCATAACGCATAACGCAAACGTATAACGCACAACGCATAACGCATAACGCATAACGCATAACGCATAACGCATAACGCATAACGCATAACGCAAACCATAAGGCATAATTCATAACGCATAACGCATAACGCATAAAGCATGTCAGATCACGCATAACGCATAATGCATAACGCATAACGCATAACGTATAACGCATAACGTATACCGTATAACGCATAATGCATAACGCATAACGCAAACGTATAACGCACAACGCATAACGCATAACGCATAACGCATAACGCATAACGCATAACGCATAACGCATAACGCATAACGCATAACGCATAACGCATAACGCATAACGCAAACCGTATAACGCATAACGCATACCGTATAACGCATAACGCATAACGCATAACGCATAACGCATAACGTATAACGCATAACGCATAACGCAAACCATAAGGCATAAAGCATAACGCATAACGCATAACGCATAACGCATGTCAGATCACGCATAACGCATAATGCATAACGCATAAAGCATAACGCATAACGCATAACGCATAACGTATAACGCATAACGTATACCGTATAACGCATAATGCATAACGCATAACGCAAACGTATAACGCACAACGCATAACGCATAACGCATAACGCATAAGGCATAACGCATAACGCATAACGCATCACGCATAACGCATAACGCATAACGCAAACCATAAGGCATAAGGTATAACGCATAACGCATAACGCATAAAGCATGTCAGATCACGCATAACGCATAATGCATAACGCATAAAGCATAACGCATAACGCATAACGCATAACGTATAACGCATAACGTATACCGTATAACGCATAATGCATAACGCATAACGCAAACGTATAACGCACAACGCATAACGCATAACGCATAACGCATAACGCATAACGCATAACGCATAACGCATAACGCATAACGCATAACGCATAACGCATAACGCAAAACGTATAACGCATAACGCATACCGTATAACGCATAACGCATAAGGCATAAAGCATAACGCATAACGCATAACGCATAACGCATGTCAGATCACGCATAACGCATAACGCATAACGCATAACGCATAACGCATAACCATAACGCATAACGCATAAAGCATAACGCATAACGCATAACGCATGAAGCATAACCCATAACGCATATCGCATAACGCATAACGTATAACGCATAAAGCATAACGCATAACGCATAACCCCTAACGCAATAACGCATAACGCATAAAGCATAACGTGTAACTCATAACGCATAACGCATAAAGCATAACGCATAACGCATAACGCATAACGCATAACGCATACCGTATAACGCATAACGCATAACGCATAACGCATAACGCATTACGCATAAAGCATAACGCATAACACATAACGCATGAAGCATAACCCATAACGCATATCGCATAACGCATAACGTATAACGCATAAAGCATAACGCATAACGCATAACCCTGTAGCGGACATGGTGCGTGGGAAAGACGATCTTTCCAGACGTGGAAATTTCGCCTTTCCCAAGTGCACACTCTGGGCGGTCGAGTCGAAGGTCGGGTCATTAAAGTGACGATTGCCAGAACCTCGGCTCGACCGTTGTCAAGTCCTTGGAGTGACGATTTACAGCACTCTGTATCGGGGGAGGTAAAACTTCTCCAGGCTTCGAGAAATGGAGATTTTCCTTCCCCCGCCTTGACTGTTTTTGGGACGTCACCAATGTGCCCCTTAGAAAGGTTTTCTACCAGTGGGCAGAAGGATTTTGACGCTCATGGAGAACGTTTCGTTCTCGAGCCTTTTTGTTTGACTCGCGATATCTTGGCCCTTGCTTGGGACAGTTTAGTATCGTTGTCATTCCAGCCTTCGTTGTTATTGTGTTTTGTTATATACCTTTCTGTTATCTGTTTCGTTTTATTATTGTTTTAATAAATTGTTATTTGTTGTCTGTTAAATCGTGAACCACAGAAACAATCCTTATTCACGCAACCTCCCAAAACTGGTGACCCCGACGTGATCCGCGTGTAAAAATAGGACTTGTGTGAGAGGATATTTGCGCGCGTGTGTGAAAATGGCTACTGCGAATCAGAAGACGTCAGAGGCTGGTACAACGTATATCGCCAACTCAACGTTGAAGATGCCTGCATTTTGGCCCGAGAAACCAGCATTATGGTTTAAACACATCGAAGCGTTGTTCGTGGTCGGAAAAATTACGACAGATGACGCGAAATACAACCTCGTGATAGCGCAACTTGATTCGCGTCACATCGAGGAAGTGGAGGACATTTTGATGAAACCACCGGATCAGAATAAGTACGAGACTCTAAAAGCAGAGTTAATTAAGTGCCTCACTGATTCCGATACGTTGCGAATTCGGAAATTGTTAGAAGTCGCAGAGATGGGTGACCGCACGCCAACGCAGTTTCGACGTCACATGCGACAGCTTGCTGGCCCTTCGGTGAGTGAGGAGTTTCTCACAGAGATGTGGCGGAACCGTCTTCCGGTGAAGACTCAACAAATTTTGGCGGCCACTACGATTCAGGAAGGCGTGACGTTGTCCGAGATTGCTGATCGGATTCACGAAATACCGGAAAATCGGGTGAAAATCGCGGAGGTGCAAAAATCACCCGCGTGTGGTCCGTCGGAGATCGAGTCTTTGCGCGAGGAATTGCGACAGATGCGTCTACAATTGAATGCAGTGCTGCGCGAACCTCGTGCACGTCAACGGAGTTCTCGTCCGAATTCTCGTACCTCGTCGCGTAGCTCCAGCTTCAACGATAAGGACGGCCATCGGAGACGACGTTCGCCAACAGAGAGCCCGCTATGTTGGTATCATCGCGTATGGGGAGAAAAGGCCGCGAGGTGCAAGGGTCAGTGCTCGTGGGTTCAGGGAAACGGAGAGAACCGTCGTCCGTAAATGCGGCAGCTTTCGACGGTCGCTATCCTGGTCGCATTTTCGTTACCGATAAAAAGACTAAGGTGAAATTCCTTGTGGATACGGGTGCGGACGTTTGTGTGTTTCCGCGATCGCGCATCGGTGGTCAGTTACCAAAAGGTGATACCGAACTTTTCGCGGCAAATGGTACTCGTATTACTACGTATGGCACAACGACGGTGCATTTAAATTTATCGTTGCGACGTGATTTCGTATGGTGTTTCATCGTGGCTGATGTGGATGGTCCGATAATCGGAATGGACCTACTGTCGCATTATAACTTACTCGTGGATGCGCGCAATAGACGTTTAATCGATGCGACGACAAAGTTATTTGCGATTGGTCATTTAGCCGGTAGTGACCTTCCATCAGTAAAGACAATTATTGGTGACACAGTGTATCACAGACTTTTGGCGGAGTTTCCTGCATTAACCCGACCGGTGGTGTTCCGAAGGGAAGAGGTCAAGCACAATGTTGTGCACCACATCCTGACGACACCGGGACCACCAGTCTACAACAAACCTCGTCGGCTTGCTCCTGATCGGTTAAAGGTGGCTAAGGCGGAAATCGACTTAATGCTTCGGCAGGGAATTATCCGTCCCTCCAAGAGCCCATGGGCCGCACCGCTGCACCTGGTACCCAAGAAGGATGGCCGGACTCGTTTGTGCGGAGACTACCGCCCACTCAATGCTCGGACCGTACCCGACAGGTACACTCCACCTCATATCGAGGATTTCGCGCATGGGTTACATGGTAAGAAAATATTTTCTAAGATCGACCTGGTCCGCGCGTATAATCAGATACCTGTTGCGATCGCGGATATTGAAAAGACGGCTATAACGACTCCCTTTGGGTTATTCGAATTTTTATTCACACCTTTCGGCTTACGGAATGCTGCGCAGACGTGCCAGCGTTTCGTCGATCAAATAACTCGTGGGTTGGATTTTGTATATGCCTATATAGATGATTTCTTCATTGCATCAGAGAATGAAAGGGAACATTGTGAGCATTTGCGGACGGTGTTCGAACGGTTGAATAAATACGGCGTCGTTATAAACCCGTCAAAATGCGTTTTTGGGGTAAATGAAATAGAATTTCTCGGGTATGTTGTAAATAGCGAGGGGGTAAAACCTTTACCTGAGCGGGTCGACGCGATCAGGGAATTTCCTAAACCCATGGCAATAAAGGTGCTACGTAGATTTTTGGGCATGGTAAATTTTTACCGCCGCTTTATTGTCAATGCAGCTAGCCTAATGAAACCTTTGCACGATTTGCTTAAAGGGTGTAAAAAAGGAAATTCACCTGTAATTTGGAATGAGACTGCGGAGGAGGCCTTCGTGAAAGTAAAAGAGAGCCTGGCAAATGCCGTTATGTTGGCGCATCCCGCGCCTGGTGCACCTATAAGTATTGTTGTTGACGCTTCCGATTACGCGGTCGGAGCAGCGTTACAACAACTTATAGGCGAGGATTGGCAGCCGTTGGCACTTTTCACAAGGGCCCTTTCTGTTGCGCAATGCAAATACAGCGCGTATGATCGTGAGCTGTTAGCTATATACTTGGCGATAAAACGTTTTCGACATCTGGTGGAGGGGCGGAATTTTGTGATTTTCACTGATCACAAACCTTTAACGTTCGCTTTCAAACAGAGGTTGGATAAGTGCTCGCCTCGCCAATTTCGGCATTTAGACTATATTAGCCAGTTCACGACGGACATCAGACACGTTAAGGGTTCCGATAACACTGTGGCTGATGCATTGTCGCGAGTCGAAACGATAGCCGTAGCTCCCGATCATGCCGCGTTGGCACAGGCGCAGGAAAACGATGCCGAACTGAGGGGTATCCTGGAATCGAACTCTTCTGCCCTTTGTTTAAAGAAGACGTTTTTCCCCGGTTTCAATGTTAGTTTGTACTGTGACTCTACTGACGAAACGATGAGACCCTTTGTTCCTATACCATTACGACGGGCAGTTTTTAATTCGTTGCACGGACTCTCTCACCCTGGGGTTCGGGCAACACAAAAATTAATTACTCAACGTTTTGTTTGGCCATCAATAAATAAAGATTGTCGAGACTGGGCACGGCATTGCATTCCATGCCAGCGATCGAAAGTCACTCGACATGTCGCAGCCCCCGTCGGCAACTTTGACAACTCTGCAGGTAGATTCGAGCACGTGCATATCGATATTGTAGGACCGTTGCCGATGTCGCAAGGTTTTAGGTACTGTCTCACGTGTATTGACCGGTTCTCCCGTTGGCCAGAAGCAATCCCTATCGTGGAAATTAAAGCAGAATCTGTCGCGAAAGCCTTTGTCAATACGTGGATTGCTCGTTTCGGCGTACCTTTGAAAGTAACTACGGATCAAGGACGTCAATTCGAATCTCGATTATTTAACGAACTTTCGCGTATGATCGGTGCATCTCATCTTCGTACGACCTCTTATCATCCGCAAGCAAATGGGATGGTCGAGAGATTACACCGACAAATGAAAGCAGCGATTAAGTGCCATGAGACGGATAATTGGGTTGATGTATTACCAATTGTCCTACTTGGTATTCGCACAGCCCTGAAGGAGGATTTGAAAGCCTCTTCGGCGGAAATCGTTTTTGGTACCGGCATTCGCCTTCCGGGTGAACTTTTTGTCACGAGCGGGATAGATTCGCAAATCGATTTTACGAATCGGCTTCGGCAACACTTCCGGAAGTTAAGGCCATCGCCAGCCTCGCGCCATGGTACGCGTAAAACATTTGTGTTCAAGGAGCTTTCTACGTCACCGTACGTATTTTTACGGCACGATGCGGTCAAAACTCCGTTACATCCGCCGTATGATGGGCCATTTCGGGTAGTGGAGCACGGAGACAAAACGTTTGTCATTGTCGTCAATGGAAAGGAAGTCAGGGTCTCTATAGACAGGTTGAAACCGGCTTTTGTTTTAAATGAAGACTTGAATGAAACCCCTACACAAACCTTAGACTGTACATTGACTGACGATACTGTTGTGACACACAGTAATACAGGCTCGACGGTAACACCACGTATTACAGACGCGACTACAGCACGGAACAATGAGGACACCCCGACTTTACGACGGTCAGGTAGAAGGGTTCGATTGCCCGATCGCTTTCAGGCCGGTGGTCGGTAGTTTTTTTCTAATGGTGTGCGTATTCGTGTACAATACATTTTGTTGGTACATACAGTAAGGTTAAGATGTGTATATAGTAGTATTAATCCACATTTTTTTTTTTGTATTGTTATCTATTTTTTTTTTTTTTTCTTCTTTAAAAAGCTTTGTATATAGTAAATTTAGTTCGCTTCACGTATGTTCCTTGCGTAAGCGCGTGTGGTTTAGTCTAAGTATCTTGTATGTATCATTTATATTTTTCTTATCTTTATACCGAGTGTAGATTTACATTGCGTATCATAGGTAAATTAGCTAAGTGTGTACATACGACTACGAGAGAACTAGTGTATTGTAAGGCGCTTTAGTTATATATATATATGTATGCAGTTAATTAGTTAGTTTTTTTTTCTCTTTAACGTTTCAAACTGGCGTTTTCTCACTGGTAAGGGGGTACTGTAGCGGACATGGTGCGTGGGAAAGACGATCTTTCCAGACGTGGAAATTTCGCCTTTCCCAAGTGCACACTCTGGGCGGTCGAGTCGAAGGTCGGGTCATTAAAGTGACGATTGCCAGAACCTCGGCTCGACCGTTGTCAAGTCCTTGGAGTGACGATTTACAGCACTCTGTATCGGGGGAGGTAAAACTTCTCCAGGCTTCGAGAAATGGAGATTTTCCTTCCCCCGCCTTGACTGTTTTTGGGACGTCACCAATGTGCCCCTTAGAAAGGTTTTCTACCAGTGGGCAGAAGGATTTTGACGCTCATGGAGAACGTTTCGTTCTCGAGCCTTTTTGTTTGACTCGCGATATCTTGGCCCTTGCTTGGGACAGTTTAGTATCGTTGTCATTCCAGCCTTCGTTGTTATTGTGTTTTGTTATATACCTTTCTGTTATCTGTTTCGTTTTATTATTGTTTTAATAAATTGTTATTTGTTGTCTGTTAAATCGTGAACCACAGAAACAATCCTTATTCACGCAACCTCCTAAAACCCCTAACGCAATAACGCATAACGCATAAAGCATAACGTGTAACTCATAACGCATAACGCATAAAGCATAACGCATAACGCATAACGCATAACGCATAACGCATACCGTATAACGCATAACGCATAACGCAAAACGCATAACGTTAACGCATAACCCATAACGCATAAGGCTTGATGCATGACGCATATCGCATATCGCATAACGCATAAGGCTTGATGCATGACGCTTATCGCATAACGCATAAGGCATAACGCATAATACATAACGTATAACGCATTATGCATAACGCATAACGCATAACGCATAACGCAAACCATAAGGCATAAAGCATAACGCATAACGCATAACGCATAACGCATGTCAGATCACGCATAACGCATAATGCATAACGCATAAAGCATAACGCATAACGCATAGCGCATAACGTATAACGCATAACGTATACCGTATAACGCATAATGCATAACGCATAACGCAAACGTATAACGCACAACGCATAACGCATAACGCATAACGCATAACGCATAACGCATAACGCATAACGCATAACGCATAACGCATAACGCATAACGCATAACGCATAACGCATAACGCATAACGCAAACCATAAGGCATAAGGCATAACGCATAACGCATAACGCATAAAGCATGTCAGATCACGCATAACGCATAATGCATAACGCATAAAGCATAACGCATAACGCATAACGCATAACGTATAACGCATAACGCATAACGCATAACGCATAACGCATAACGCATACCGTATAACGCATACCGTATAACGCATAACGCATAACGCATAACGCATAAAGCATAACGCATAACGCATAACGCATAACGCATAACCCATAACGCATAACGCATAAAGCAAAACGCATAACGCATAACGCATAACGCATAACGCATAACGCATAACGCATAACGTATAACGCATAACGTATACCGTATAACGCATAATGCATAACGCATAACGCAAACGTATAACGCACAACGCATAACGCATAACGCATAACGCATAACGCATAACGCATAACGCATAACGCATAAAGCATAACGCATAACGCATAACGCATAACGCATAACCCATAACGCATAACGCATAAAGCAAAACGCATAACGCATAACGCATAACGCATAACGCATAACGCATAACGCATAACGTATAACGCATAACGTATACCGTATAACGCATAATGCATAACGCATAACGCAAACGTATAACGCACAACGCATAACGCATAACGCATAACGCATAACGCATAACGCATAACGCATAACGCATAACGCGTAACGCATAACGCATAACGCATAACGCATAACGCATGAAGCATAACGCATAACGCATAACGCATAACGCATAACGCATAACGCATAAAGCATAACGCATAACGCATAACGCATAACGCATAACCCATAACGCATAACGCATAAAGCAAAACGCATAACGCATAACGCATAACGCATAACGCATAACGCATAACGCAAAACGCATAACGTTAACGCATAACCCATAACGCATAAGGCTTGATGCATGACGCATATCGCATATCGCATAACGCATAAGGCTTGATGCATGACGCTTATCGCATAACGCATAAGGCATAACGCATAATACATAACGTATAACGCATTACGCATAACGCATAACGCATAACGCATAACGCTAACCATAAGCCATAAAGCATAACGCATAACGCATAACGCATAACGTATACCGTATAACGCATAACGCATAATGCATAACGCATAAAGCATAACGCATAACGCATAACGCATAACGCATAACGTATAACGCATAACGTATACCGTATAACGCATAATGCATAACGCATAACGCATGTCAGATCACGCATAACGCATAATGCATAACGCATAAAGCATAACGCATAACGCATAACGCATAACGTATAACGCATAACGTATACCGTATAACGCATAATGCATAGCGCATAACGCAAACGTATAACGCACAACGCATAACGCATAACGCATAACGCATAACGCATAACGCATAACGCATAACGCATAACGCATAACGCATAACGCATAACGCATAACGCATAACGCATAACGCATAACGCATAACGCATAACGCATAACGCAAAACGTATAACGCATAACGCATACCGTATAACGCATAACGCATAACGCATAACGCATAACGCATATCGCATAACGCATAACCCATAACGCATAACGCATAAAGCAAAACGCATAACGCATAACGCATAACGCATAACGCATAACGCATAACGCATAACGCATAACGCATAACGCATAACGCATAACGCATAACGCATAACGCATAACGCATAACGCATAACGCATAACGCATAACGCATAACGCATAACGTATAACGCATAACGCATAACGCATAACGCATAACGCATAACGCATAACTCATAACGCATAAGGCATAACCATAACGCATAACGCATAACGCATAACCCATAACGCATAACGCATAACGCATAACGCATAACATATAACGCATAACGCATAACGCATACCGTATAACGCATAACGCATAACGCATAACGCATAACGCATAACGCATAACGCATAACGCATAACGCATAACGCATAACGCATAACGCATAACGTATAACGCATAACGTATAACTCATAACGCATAACGCATAACGCATAACGCATACCGTATAACGCATAACGCATAACGCATAACGCATTACGCATAAAGCATAACGCATAACGCATAACGCATAACGCATAACGCATAACGCATAACGCATAACGCACAACGCATAACGCATAACGCATTAGGCATAACGCATAACGTATAACGCATAACGCATAACGCATAACGCATAACGCATAACGCATAACCCATAACGCATGAAGCATAACCCATAACGCATATCGCATAACGCATAACGTATAACGCATAAAGCATACCGTATAACGCATAACGCATAACGCATAACGCATAACGCATAACGCATAAAGCATAACGCATAACGCATAACGCATAACGCATAACTCATAACGCATAAGGCATAACCATAACGCATAACGCATAACGCATAACCCATAACGCATGAAGCATAACCCATAACGCATATCGCATAACGCATAACGTATAACGCACAACGCATAACGCATAACGCATAACGCATAACGCATAACGCATAACGCATAACGCATAACGCATAACGCATAACGCATAACGCATAACGTATAACGCATAACGTATAACTCATAACGCATAACGCATAACGCATAACGCATACCGTATAACGCATAACGCATAACGCATAACGCATTACGCATAAAGCATAACGCATAACGCATAACGCATAACGCATAACGCATAACGCATAACGCATAACGCACAACGCATAACGCATAACGCATTAGGCATAACGCATAACGTATAACGCATAACGCATAACGCATAACGCATAACGCATAACGCATAACCCATAACGCATGAAGCATAACCCATAACGCATATCGCATAACGCATAACGTATAACGCATAAAGCATACCGTATAACGCATAACGCATAACGCATAACGCATAACGCATAACGCATAAAGCATAACGCATAACGCATAACGCATAACGCATGAAGCATAACCCATAACGCATATCGCATAACGCATAACGTATAACGCATAAAGCATAACGCATAACGCATAACCCCTAACGCAATAACGTATATCGCATAAAGCATAACGTGTAACTCATAACGCAAAACGCATAACCATAACGCATAATACGCATAACCCATAACGCATAACGCATAACGCATAACGTATAACGCATAACGCATACCGTATAACGCATAACGCATAACGCATAACGCATAACGCATAACGCATAACCCCTAACGCAATAACGTATATCGCATAAAGCATAACGTGTAACTCATAACGCAAAACGCATAACCATAACGCATAATACGCATAACCCATAACGCATAACGCATAACGCATAACGTATAACGCATAACGCATACCGTATAACGCATAACGCATAACGCATAACGCATAACGCATAACGCATAACGCATACCGTATAACGCATAACGCATAACGCATAACGCATAACGCATAACGCATAACGCATAAAGCATAACGCATAACGCATAACGCATGAAGCATAACCCATAACCCATAACACATAACGCATAACGCATAACGTATAACGCATAACGCATACCGTATAACGCATAACGCATAACGCATAACGCATAACGCATAACGCATAACGCTTAACGTATAACGCATGAAGCATAACCCATAACCCATAACACATAACGCATAACGCATAACGTATAACGCATAACGCATACCGTATAACGCATAACGCATAACGCATAACGCATAACGCATAACGCATAACGCATAACGCTTAACGTATACCGTATAACGCTTAACGCATAACGCATAACGCATTACGCATAAAGCATAACGCATAACGCATAACGCATGAAGCATAATCCATAACGCATATCGCATAACGCATAACGTATAACGCATAAAGCATAACGCATAACGCATAACCCCTAACGCAATAACGCATAACGCATAAAGCATAACGTGTAACTCATAACGCATAACGCATAACCCATAACGCATAACGCATAACGCATAACGCATAACGTATAACGCATAACGCATAACGCATACCGTATAACGCATAACGCATAACGCATAACGCATAACGCATAACGCATAACGCATAACGCATAACGCATAACGCATAACGCATAACGCATAACGCATAACGCATAACGCATAACGCATAACGCATACCGTATAACGCATAACGCATAACGCATAACGCATAACGCATAACGCATAAAGCATAACGCATAACGCATAACGCATAACGCATAACCCATAACGCATAACGCATAAAGCAAAACGCATAACGCATAACGCATAACGCATAACGCATAACGCATAACGCAAAACGCATAACGTTAACGCATAACCCATAACGCATAAGGCTTGATGCATGACGCATATCGCATATCGCATAACGCATAAGGCTTGATGCATGACGCTTATCGCATAACGCATAAGGCATAACGCATAATACATAACGTATAACGCATTATGCATAACGCATAACGCATAACGCATAACGCTAACCATAAGCCATAAAGCATAACGCATAACGCATAACGCATAACGTATACCGTATAACGCATAACGCATAATGCATAACGCATAAAGCATAACGCATAACGCATAACGCATAACGCATAACGTATAACGCATAACGTATACCGTATAACGCATAATGCATAACGCATAACGCATGTCAGATCACGCATAACGCATAATGCATAACGCATAAAGCATAACGCATAACGCATAACGCATAACGTATAACGCATAATGTATACCGTATAACGCATAATGCATAGCGCATAACGCAAACGTATAACGCACAACGCATAACGCATAACGCATAACGCATAACGCATAACGCATAACGCATAACGCATAACGCATAACGCATAACGCATAACGCATAACGCATAACGCATAACGCATAACGCATAACGCATAACGCAAAACGTATAACGCATAACGCATACCGTATAACGCATAACGCATAACGCATAACGCATAACGCATATCGCATAACGCATAACCCATAACGCATAACGCATAAAGCAAAACGCATAACGCATAACGCATAACGCATAACGCATAACGCATAACGCATAACGCATAACGCATAACGCATAACGCATAACGCATAACGCATAACGCATAACGCATAACGCATAACGCATAACGCATAACGCATAACGTATAACGCATAACGCATAACGCATAACGCATAACGCATAACTCATAACGCATAAGGCATAACCATAACGCATAACGCATAACGCATAACCCATAACGCATAACGCATAACGCATAACGCATAACATATAACGCATAACGCATAACGCATACCGTATAACGCATAACGCATAACGCATAACGCATAACGCATGAAGCATAACCCATAACGCATATCGCATAACGCATAACGTATAACGCACAACGCATAACGCATAACGCATAACGCATAACGCATAACGCATAACGCATAACGCATAACGCATAACGCATAACGCATAACGCATAACGTATAACGCATAACGTATAACTCATAACGCATAACGCATAACGCATACCGTATAACACATAACGCATAACGCATTACGGATAAAGCATAACGCATAACGCATAACGCATAACGCATGAAGCATAACCCATAACGCATATCGCATAACGCATAACGAATAACGCATAAAGCATAACGCATAACGCATAACCCCTAACGCAATAACGCATAACGCAAAAAGCATAACGTGTAACTCATAACGCATAACGCATAAAGCATAACGCATAACGCATAACGCATAACGCATAACGCATACCGTATAACGCATAACGCATAACGCATAACGCGTAACGCAATACGCATAAAGCATAATGCATAACGCATAACGCATAACCATAACGCATAACGCATAACCCATAACGCATAACGCATAACGCATAACATGTAACGCATAACGCATACCGTACAACGCATAACGCATAACGCATAACGCATAACGCATAACGCATAACGCATAACGCATAACGCATAACGTATAACGCATAACGCATACCGTATAACGCATAACGCATAACGCATAACGCATAACGCATAACGCATAACGCATAACGCATAACGCATAACGCATACCGTATAACGCATAACGCATAACGCATAACGCATAACGCATAACGCATAACGCATAACGCATAAAGCATAACGCATAACGCATATCGCATAACGCATAACCCATAACGCATAACGCATAAAGCAAAACGCATAACGCATAACGCATAACGCATAACGCATAACGCATAACGCATAACGCATAACGCATAACGCAAAACGCATAACGTTAACGCATAACCCATAACGCATAAGGCTTGATGCATGACGCATATCGCATATCGCATAACGCATAAGGCTTGATGCATGACGCTTATCGCATAACGCATAAGGCATAACGCATAATACATAACGTATAACGCATTATGCATAACGCATAACGCATAACGCATAACGCAAACCATAAGGCATAAAGCATAACGCATAACGCATAACGCATAACGCATGTCAGATCACGCATAACGCATAATGCATAACGCATAAAGCATAACGCATAACGCATAACGCATAACGTATAACGCATAACGTATACCGTATATCGCATAATGCATAACGCATAACGCAAACGTATAACGCACAACGCATAACGCATAACGCATAACGCATAACGCATAACGCATAACGCATAACGCAAACCATAAGGCATAATTCATAACGCATAACGCATAACGCATAAAGCATGTCAGATCACGCATAACGCATAATGCATAACGCATAACGCATAACGTATAACGCATAACGTATACCGTATAACGCATAATGCATAACGCATAACGCAAACGTATAACGCACAACGCATAACGCATAACGCATAACGCATAACGCATAACGCATAACGCATAACGCATAACGCATAACGCATAACGCATAACGCAAAACGTATAACGCATAACGCATACCGTATAACGCATAACGCATAACGCATAACGCATAACGCATAACGTATAACGCATAACGCATAACGCAAACCATAAGGCATAAAGCATAACGCATAACGCATAACGCATAACGCATGTCAGATCACGCATAACGCATAATGCATAACGCATAAAGCATAACGCATAACGCATAACGCATAACGTATAACGCATAACGTATACCGTATAACGCATAATGCATAACGCATAACGCAAACGTATAACGCACAACGCATAACGCATAACGCATAACGCATAAGGCATAACGCATAACGCATAACGCATAACGCATAACGCATAACGCATAACGCAAACCATAAGGCATAAGGTATAACGCATAACGCATAACGCATAAAGCATGTCAGATCACGCATAACGCATAATGCATAACGCATAAAGCATAACGCATAACGCATAACGCATAACGTATAACGCATAACGTATACCGTATAACGCATAATGCATAACGCATAACGCAAACGTATAACGCACAACGCATAACGCATAACGCATAACGCATAACGCATAACGCATAACGCATAACGCATAACGCATAACGCATAACGCATAACGCATAACGCATAACGCAAAACGTATAACGCATAACGCATACCGTATAACGCATAACGCATAAGGCATAAAGCATAACGCATAACGCATAACGCATAACGCATGTCAGATCACGCATAACGCATAACGCATAACGCATAACGCATAACGCATAACCATAACGCATAACGCATAAAGCATAACGCATAACGCATAACGCATGAAGCATAACCCATAACCCATAACGCATAACGCATAACGCATAACGCATAACGCATAACGCATAACGCATAACGCATACCGTATAACGCATAACGCATAACGCATAACGCATAACGCATTACGCATAAAGCATAACGCATAACACATAACGCATGAAGCATAACCCATAACGCATATCGCATAACGCATAACGTATAACGCATAAAGCATAACGCATAACGCATAACCCCTAACGCAATAACGCATAACGCATAAAGCATAACGTGTAACTCATAACGCATAACGCATAAAGCATAACGCATAACGCATAACGCATAACGCATAACGCATACCGTATAACGCATAACGCATAACGCAAAACGCATAACGTTAACGCATAACCCATAACGCATAAGGCTTGATGCATGACGCATATCGCATATCGCATAACGCATAAGGCTTGATGCATGACGCTTATCGCATAACGCATAAGGCATAACGCATAATACATAACGTATAACGCATTATGCATAACGCATAACGCATAACGCATAACGCAAACCATAAGGCATAAAGCATAACGCATAACGCATAACGCATGTCAGATCACGCATAACGCATAATGCATAACGCATAAAGCATAACGCATAACGCATAGCGCATAACGTATAACGCATAACGTATACCGTATAACGCATAATGCATAACGCATAACGCAAACGTATAACGCACAACGCATAACGCATAACGCATAACGCATAACGCATAACGCATAACGCATAACGCATAACGCATAACGCATAACGCATAACGCATAACGCATAACGCATAACGCATAACGCAAACCATAAGGCATAAGGCATAACGCATAACGCATAACGCATAAAGCATGTCAGATCACGCATAACGCATAATGCATAACGCATAAAGCATAACGCATAACGCATAACGCATAACGTATAACGCATAACGCATAACGCATAACGCATAACGCATAACGCATACCGTATAACGCATACCGTATAACGCATAACGCATAACGCATAACGCATAAAGCATAACGCATAACGCATAACGCATAACGCATAACCCATAACGCATAACGCATAAAGCAAAACGCATAACGCATAACGCATAACGCATAACGCATAACGCATAACGCATAACGTATAACGCATAACGTATACCGTATAACGCATAATGCATAACGCATAACGCAAACGTATAACGCACAACGCATAACGCATAACGCATAACGCATAACGCATAACGCATAACGCATAACGCATAACGCGTAACGCATAACGCATAACGCATAACGCATAACGCATAACGCATAACGCATAACGCATAACGCATAACGCATAACGCATAACGCATAACGCATGAAGCATAACCCATAACGCATATCGCATAACGCATAACGTATAACGCATAAAGCATAACGCATAACCCCTAACGCAATAACGTATATCGCATAAAGCATAACGTGTAACTCATAACGCAAAACGCATAACCATAACGCATAACGCATAACCCATAACGCATAACGCATAACGCATAACGTATAACGCATAACGCATACCGTATAACGCATAACGCATAACGCATAACGCATAACGCATAACGCATACCGTATAACGCATAACGCATAACGCATAACGCATAACGCATAACGCATAACGCATAACGCATAAGGCATAACGCATAAAGCATAACGTGTAACTCATAACGCATAACGCATAACGCATAACGCATAACGCATAACGCATACCGTATATGGCATAACGCATAACGCATAACGCGTAACGCAATACGCATAAAGCATAACGCATAACGCATAACGCATAACGCATAACCATAACGCATAACGCATAACCCATAACGCATAACGCATAACGCATAACGTATAACGCATAACGCATAACGCATACCGTATAACTCATAACGCATAACCATAACGCATAACGCATAACCCATAACGCATAACGCATAACGCATAACGCACTACGCATAACGCATAACGCATAACGCATAACGCATAACGCATAACGCATAACGCATAACCATAACGCATAACGCATAACCCATAACGCATAACACATAACGCATAACGTATAACGCATAACGCATAGCGCATACCGTATAACGCATAACGCATAACGCATAACGCATAACGCATAACGCATGAAGCATAACCCATAACGCATATCGCATAACACATAACGTATAACGCATAACTCATAACGCATAACGCATAACGCATAACGCATAAGGCATAACGCATAACCATAACGCATAACCCATAACGCATATCGCATAACTCATAACGTATAACGCATAAAGCATAACGCATAACGCATAACCCCTAACGCAATAACGCATAACGCATAAAGCATAACGTGTAACTCATAACGCATAACGCATAACCCATAACGCATAACGCATAACGCATAACGTATAACGCATAACGCATACCGTATAACGCATAACGCATAACGCATAACGCATAACGCATAACGCATAACGCATAACGCATAACGCATAACGCATAACGCATAACGCATAACGCATACCGTATAACGCATAACGCATAACGCATAACGCATAACGCATAACGCATAAAGCATAACGCATAACGCATAACGCATAACGCATAACGCATAACGCATAACGCATAACGCATAAAGCATAACGCATAACGCATAACGCATAACGCATAACCCATAACGCATAACGCATAAAGCAAAACGCATAACGCATAACGCATAACGCATAACGCATAACGCATAACGCATAACGCATAACGCATAACGCATAACGCATAACGCATAATGCATAACGCATAACGCATAACGCATAACGCAAAACGCATAACGTTAACGCATAACCCATAACGCATAAGGCATGATGCATGACGCATATCGCATATCGCATAACGCATAAGGCTTGATGCATGACGCTTATCGCATAACGCATAAGGCATAACGCATAATACATAACGTATAACGCATTATGCATAACGCATAACGCATAACGCATAACGCAAACCATAAGGCATAAAGCATAACGCATAACGAATAACGCATAACGCATGTCAGATCACGCATAACGCATAATGCATAACGCATAAAGCATAACGCATAACGCATAACGCATAACGTATAACGCATAACGTATACCGTATAACGCATAATGCATAACGCATAACGCAAACGTATAACGCACAACGCATAACGCATAACGCATAACGCTTAACGCATAACGCATAACGCATAACGCAAACCATAAGGCATAAGGCATAACGCATAACGCATAACGCATAACGCATAATGCATAACGCATAAAGCATAACGCATAACGCATAACGCATAACGTATAACGCATAACGTATACCGTATAACGCATAATGCATAACGCATAACGCAAACGTGTAACGCACAACGCATAACGCATAACGCATAACGCATAACGCATAACGCATAACGCATAACGCATAACGCATAACGCATAACGCATAACGCATAACGCATAACGCATAACGCATAACGCATAACGCATAACGCATAACGCATAACGCATAACGCATAACGCATAACGCATAACGCATAACGCATAACGCATAACGCATAACGCATAACGCATAACGCATAACGCATAACGCATAATGCATAACGCATAAAGCATAACGCATAACGCATAACCCATAACGTATAACGCATAACGTATACCGTATAACGCATAATGCATAACGCATAACGCAAACGTGTAACGCACAACGCATAACACATAACGCATAACGCATAACGCATAACGCATAACGCATAACGCATAACGCATAACGCATAACGCATAACGCATAACGCATAACGCATAACGCATAACGCATAACGCATAACGCATAACGCATAACGCATAACGCATAACGTATAACGCATAACGTATACCGTATAACGCATAATGCATAACGCATAACGCATAACGCATAACGCATAACGCATAACGCATAACGCATAACGCATAACGCATAACGCATAACGCATAACGCATAACGCATAACGCATAACGCATAACGCATAACGCATAACGCATAACGCATAACGCATAACGCATAACGCATAACGCATAACGCATAACGCATAACGCATAACGCATTAGGCATAACGCATAACGTATAACGCATAACGCATAACGCATAACGCATAACGCATAACGCATAACCCATAACGCATAACGCATAACGCATGAAGCATAACCCATAACGCATATCGCATAACGCATAACGTATAACGCATAAAGCATACCGTATAACGCATAACGCATAACGCATAACGCATAACGCATAACGCATAAAGCATAACGCATAACGCATAACGCATGAAGCATAACCCATAACGCATATCGCATAACGCATAACGTATAACGCATAAAGCATAACGCATAACGCATTACCCCTAACGCAATAACGTATATCGCATAAAGCATAACGTGTAACTCATAACGCAAAACGCATAACCATAACGCATAACGCATAACCCATAACGCATAACGCATAACGCATAACGTATAACGCATAACGCATACCGTATAACGCATAACGCATAACGCATAACGCATAACGCATAACGCATAACGCATACCGTATAACGCATAACGCATAACGCATAACGCATAACGCATAACGCATAACGCATAACGCATAACGCATAACGCATAACGTATACCGTATAACGCATAACGCATAACGCATAACGCATTACGCATAAAGCATAACGCATAACGCATAACGCATGAAGCATAACCCATAACGCATATCGCATAACGCATAACGTATAACGCATAAAGCATAACGCATAACGCATAACCCCTAACGCAATAACGCATAACGCATAAAGCATAACGTGTAACTCATAACGCATAACGCATAACCCATAACGCATAACGCATAACGCATAACGCATAACGCATAAAGCATAACGCATAACGCATAACGCATAACGTATAACGCATAACGTATACCGTATAACGCATAATGCATAACGCATAACGCAAACGTATAACGCACAACGCATAACGCATAACGCATAACGCATAACGCATAACGCATAACGCATAACGCAAACCATAAGGCATAAGGCATAACGCATAACGCGTAACGCATGTCAGATCACGCATAACGCATAATGCATAACGCATAAAGCATAACGCATAACGCATAACGCATTACGTATAACGCATAACGTATACCGTATAACGCATAACGCATAACGCATAACGCATAACGCAAAACGTATAACGCATAACGCATACCGTATAACGCATAACGCATAACGCATAACGCATAACGCATAACGCATATCGCATAACGCATATCCCATAACGCATAACGCATAAAGCAAAACGCATAACGCATAACGCATAACGCATAACGCATAACGCATAACGCATAACGCATAACGCATAACGCATAACGCATAACGCATAACGCATAACGCATAACGCATAACGTATAACGCATAACGCATAACGCATAACGCATAACGCATAACGCATAACTCATAACACATAACGCATAACCATAACGCATAACGCATAACGCATAACCCATAACGCATAACGCATAACGCATAACGTATAACGCATAACGCATAACGCATACCGTATAACGCATAACGCATAACGCATAACGCATAACGTATAACGCATAACGTATACCGTATAACGCATAATGCATAACGCATAACGCATAACGCATAACGCATAACGCATAACGCATAACGCATAACGCATAACGCATAACGCATAACGCATAACGCATAACGCATAACGCATAACGCATAACGCATAACGCATAACGCATAACGCATTAGGCATAACGCATAACGTATAACGCATAACGCATAACGCATAACGCATAACGCATAACGCATAACCCATAACGCATAACGCATAACGCATGAAGCATAACCCATAACGCATGAAGCATAACACATAACGCATATCGCATAACGCATAACGTATAACGCATAAAGCATAACGCATAACGCATTACCCCTAACGCAATAACGTATATCGCATAAAGCATAACGTGTAACTCATAACGCAAAACGCATAACCATAACGCATAACGCATAACCCATAACGCATAACGCATAACGCATAACGTATAACGCATAACGCATACCGTATAACGCATAACGCATAACGCATAACGCATAACGCATAATGCATACCGTATAACGCATAACGCATAACGCATAACGCATAACGCATAACGCATAAAGCATAACGCATAACGCATAACGCATAACGCATAACGCATAACGCATAACGCATAACGCATAAAGCATAACGCATAACGCATAACGCATAACGCATAACCCATAACGCATAACGCATAAAGCAAAACGCATAACGCATAACGCATAACGCATAACGCATAACGCATAACGCATAACGCATAACGCATAACGCATAACGCATAACGCATAACGCATAATGCATAACGCATAACGCATAACGCATAACGCAAAACGCATAACGTTAACGCATAACCCATAACGCATAAGGCATGATGCATGACGCATATCGCATATCGCATAACGCATAAGGCTTGATGCATGACGCTTATCGCATAACGCATAAGGCATAACGCATAATACATAACGTATAACGCATTATGCATAACGCATAACGCATAACGCATAACGCAAACCATAAGGCATAAAGCATAACGCATAACGAATAACGCATAACGCATGTCAGATCACGCATAACGCATAATGCATAACGCATAAAGCATAACGCATAACGCATAACGCATAACGTATAACGCATAACGTATACCGTATAACGCATAATGCATAACGCATAACGCAAACGTATAACGCACAACGCATAACGCATAACGCATAACGCTTAACGCATAACGCATAACGCATAACGCAAACCATAAGGCATAAGGCATAACGCATAACGCATAACGCATAACGCATAATGCATAACGCATAAAGCATAACGCATAACGCATAACGCATAACGTATAACGCATAACGTATACCGTATAACGCATAATGCATAACGCATAACGCAAACGTGTAACGCACAACGCATAACGCATAACGCATAACGCATAACGCATAACGCATAACGCATAACGCATAACGCATAACGCATAACGCATAACGCATAACGCATAACGCATAACGCATAACGCATAACGCATAACGCATAACGCATAACGCATAACGCATAACGCATAACGCATAACGCATAACGCATAACGCATAACGCATAACGCATAACGCATAACGCATAACGCATAACGCATAACGCATAACGCATAACGCATAACGCATAATGCATAACGCATAAAGCATAACGCATAACGCATAACCCATAACGTATAACGCATAACGTATACCGTATAACGCATAATGCATAACGCATAACGCAAACGTGTAACGCACAACGCATAACACATAACGCATAACGCATAACGCATAACGCATAACGCATAACGCATAACGCATAACGCATAACGCATAACGCATAACGCATAACGCATAACGCATAACGCATAACGCATAACGCATAACGCATAACGCATAACGCATAACGCATAACGCATAACGTATAACGCATAACGTATACCGTATAACGCATAATGCATAACGCATAACGCATAACGCATAACGCATAACGCATAACGCATAACGCATAACGCATAACGCATAACGCATAACGCATAACGCATAACGCATAACGCATAACGCATAACGCATAACGCATAACGCATAACGCATAACGCATAACGCATAACGCATAACGCATAACGCATAACGCATAACGCATAACGCATAACGCATTAGGCATAACGCATAACGTATAACGCATAACGCATAACGCATAACGCATAACGCATAACGCATAACCCATAACGCATAACGCATAACGCATGAAGCATAACCCATAACGCATATCGCATAACGCATAACGTATAACGCATAAAGCATACCGTATAACGCATAACGCATAACGCATAACGCATAACGCATAACGCATAACGCATAACGCATAACGCATAACGCATGAAGCATAACCCATAACGCATATCGCATAACGCATAACGTATAACGCATAAAGCATAACGCATAACGCATTACCCCTAACGCAATAACGTATATCGCATAAAGCATAACGTGTAACTCATAACGCAAAACGCATAACCATAACGCATAACGCATAACCCATAACGCATAACGCATAACGCATAACGTATAACGCATAACGCATACCGTATAACGCATAACGCATAACGCATAACGCATAACGCATAACGCATAACGCATACCGTATAACGCATAACGCATAACGCATAACGCATAACGCATAACGCATAACGCATAACGCATAACGCATAACGCATAACGTATACCGTATAACGCATAACGCATAACGCATAACGCATTACGCATAAAGCATAACGCATAACGCATAACGCATGAAGCATAACCCATAACGCATATCGCATAACGCATAACGTATAACGCATAAAGCATAACGCATAACGCATAACCCCTAACGCAATAACGCATAACGCATAAAGCATAACGTGTAACTCATAACGCATAACGCATAACCCATAACGCATAACGCATAACGCATAACGCATAACGCATAAAGCATAACGCATAACGCATAACGCATAACGTATAACGCATAACGTATACCGTATAACGCATAATGCATAACGCATAACGCAAACGTATAACGCACAACGCATAACGCATAACGCATAACGCATAACGCATAACGCATAACGCATAACGCAAACCATAAGGCATAAGGCATAACGCATAACGCGTAACGCATGTCAGATCACGCATAACGCATAATGCATAACGCATAAAGCATAACGCATAACGCATAACGCATAACGTATAACGCATAACGTATACCGTATAACGCATAACGCATAACGCATAACGCATAACGCAAAACGTATAACGCATAACGCATACCGTATAACGCAAAACGCATAACGCATAACGCATAACGCATAACGCATATCGCATAACGCATATCCCATAACGCATAACGCATAAAGCAAAACGCATAACGCATAACGCATAACGCATAACGCATAACGCATAACGCATAACGCATAACGCATAACGCATAACGCATAACGCATAACGCATAACGCATAACGCATAACGTATAACGCATAACGCATAACGCATAACGCATAACGCATAACGCATAACTCATAACACATAACGCATAACCATAACGCATAACGCATAACGCATAACCCATAACGCATAACGCATAACGCATAACGTATAACGCATAACGCATAACGCATACCGTATAACGCATAACGCATAACGCATAACGCATAACGTATAACGCATAACGTATACCGTATAACGCATAATGCATAACGCATAACGCATAACGCATAACGCATAACGCATAACGCATAACGCATAACGCATAACGCATAACGCATAACGCATAACGCATAACGCATAACGCATAACGCATAACGCATAACGCATAACGCATAACGCATTAGGCATAACGCATAACGTATAACGCATAACGCATAACGCATAACGCATAACGCATAACGCATAACCCATAACGCATAACGCATAACGCATGAAGCATAACCCATAACGCATGAAGCATAACACATAACGCATATCGCATAACGCATAACGTATAACGCATAAAGCATAACGCATAACGCATTACCCCTAACGCAATAACGTATATCGCATAAAGCATAACGTGTAACTCATAACGCAAAACGCATAACCATAACGCATAACGCATAACCCATAACGCATAACGCATAACGCATAACGTATAACGCATAACGCATACCGTATAACGCATAACGCATAACGCATAACGCATAACGCATAACGCATACCGTATAACGCATAACGCATAACGCATAACGCATAACGCATAACGCATAACGCATAACGCATAACGCATAACGCATAACGCATAACGCATAACGTATACCGTATAACGCATAACGCATAACGCATAACGCATTACGCATAAAGCATAACGCATAACGCATAACGCATGAAGCATAACCCATAACGCATATCGCATAACGCATAACGTATAACGCATAAAGCATAACGCATAACGCATAACCCCTAACGCAATAACGCATAACGCATAAAGCATAACGTGTAACTCATAACGCATAACGCATAACCCATAACGCATAACGCATAACGCATAACGCATAACGCATAACGCATAAAGCATAACGTATAACGCAAACGTATAACGCACAACGCATAACGCATAACGCATAACGCATAACGCATAACGCATAACGCATAACGCATAACGCATAACGCATAACGCATAACGCATAACGCATAACGCATAACGCATAACGCATAACGCATAACGCATAACGCATAACGCAAACCATAAGGCATAAGGCATAACGCATAACGCGTAACGCATAACGCATAACGCAAAACGTATAACGCATAACGCATACCGTATAACGCATAACGCATAACGCATAACGCATAACGCATAACGCATATCGCATAACGCATATCCCATAACGCATAACGCATAAAGCAAAACGCATAACGCATAACGCATAACGCATAACGCATAACGCATAACGCATAACGCATAACGCATAACGCATAACGCATAACGCATAACGCATAACGCATAACGCATAACGCATAACGCATAACGTATAACGCATAACGCATAACGCATAACGCATAACGCATAACGCATAACTCATAACACATAACGCATAACCATAACGCATAACGCATAACGCATAACCCATAACGCATA
Source organism: Lasioglossum morio (assembly GCA_916610235.2). NCBI lineage: Eukaryota > Metazoa > Arthropoda > Insecta > Hymenoptera > Halictidae > Lasioglossum > Lasioglossum morio. The sequence goes on along the minus strand of CAKAJA020000151.1, from coordinate 796,643 downwards.
ACGCATAACGCATAACGTATAACGCATAACGCATAACGCATACCGTATAACGCATAACGCATAACGCATAACGCATAACGCATAACGCATAACGCATAACGCATAACGTATAACGCATAACGCATAACGCATAACGCATAACGCATAACGCATAACGCATAACGCATAACGCATAACGCATAACGCATAACGCATAACGCATAACGCATAACGCATAACGCATAACGCAAAACGTATAACGCATAACGCATACCGTATAACGCATAACGCATAACGCATAACGCATAACGCATAACGCATATCGCATAACGCATATCCCATAACGCATAACGCATAAAGCAAAACGCATAACGCATAACGCATAACGCATAACGCATAACGCATAACGCATAACGCATAACGCATAACGCATAACGCATAACGCATAACGCATAACGCATAACGCATAACGCATAACGCATAACGTATAACGCATAACGCATAACGCATAACGCATAACGCATAACGCATAACTCATAACACATAACGCATAACCATAACGCATAACGCATAACGCATAACCCATAACGCATAACGCATAACGCATAACGTATAACGCATAACGCATAACGCATACCGTATAACGCATAACGCATAACGCATAACGCATAACGCATAACGCATGAAGCATAACCCATAACGCATATCGCATAACGCATAACGTATAACGCACAACGCATAACGCATAACGCATAACGCATAACGCATAACGCATAACGCATAACGCATAACGCATAACGCATAACGCATAACGCATAACGCATAACGCATAACGTATAACGCATAACGTATAACTCATAACGCATAACGCATAACGCATAACGCATACCGTATAACGCATAACGCATAACGCATAACGCATTACGCATAAAGCATAACGCATAACGCATAACGCATGAAGCATAACCCATAACGCATATCGCATAACGCATAACGTATAACGCATAAAGCATAACGCATAACGCATAACCCCTAACGCAATAACGCATAACGCATAAAGCATAACGTGTAACTCATAACGCATAACGCATAAAGCATAACGCATAACGCATAACGCATAACGCATAACGCATAACGCATAACGCATAACGCATAACGCATAACGCATAACGCATAACGCATAACGCATAACGCATAACGCATAACGCATAACGCATAAAGCATAACGCATAACGCATAACGCATAACGCATGAAGCATAACCCATAACGCATATCGCATAACGCATAACGTATAACGCATAAAGCATAACGCATAACGCATTACCCCTAACGCAATAACGTATATCGCATAAAGCATAACGTGTAACTCATAACGCAAAACGCATAACCATAACGCATAACGCATAACCCATAACGCATAACGCATAACGCATAACGTACAACGCATAACGCATACCGTATAACGCATAACGCATAACGCATAACGCATAACGCATAACGCATACCGTATAACGCATAACGCATAACGCATAACGCATAACGCATAACGCATAACGCATAACGCATAACGCATAACGCATAACGTATACCGTATAACGCATAACGCATAACGCATAACGCATTACGCATAAAGCATAACGCATAACGCATAACGCATGAAGCATAACCCATAACGCATATCGCATAACGCATAACGTATAACGCATAAAGCATAACGCATAACGCATAACCCCTAACGCAATAACGCATAACGCATAAAGCATAACGTGTAACTCATAACGCATAACGCATAACCCATAACGCATAACGCATAACGCATAACGCATAACGCATAAAGCATAACGCATAACGCATAACGCATAACGTATAACGCATAACGTATACCGTATAACGCATAATGCATAACGCATAACGCAAACGTATAACGCACAACGCATAACGCATAACGCATAACGCATAACGCATAACGCATAACGCATAACGCATAACGCAAACCATAAGGCATAAGGCATAACGCATAACGCGTAACGCATGTCAGATCACGCATAACGCATAATGCATAACGCATAAAGCATAACGCATAACGCATAACGCATTACGTATAACGCATAACGTATACCGTATAACGCATAATGCATAGCGCATAACGCAAACGTATAACGCACAACGCATAACGCATAACGCATAACGCATAACGCATAACGCATAACGCATAACGCATAACGCATAACGCATAACGCATAACGCATAACGCATAACGCATAACGCATAACGCATAACGCATAACGCATAACGCATAACGCATAACGCATAACGCATAACGCAAAACGTATAACGCATAACGCATACCGTATAACGCATAACGCATAACGCATAACGCATAACGCATAACGCATATCGCATAACGCATATCCCATAACGCATAACGCATAAAGCAAAACGCATAACGCATAACGCATAACGCATAACGCATAACGCATAACGCATAACGCATAACGCATAACGCATAACGCATAACGCATAACGCATAACGTATAACGCATAACGCATAACGCATAACGCATAACGCATAACGCATAACTCATAACACATAACGCATAACCATAACGCATAACGCATAACGCATAACCCATAACGCATAACGCATAACGCATAACGTATAACGCATAACGCATAACGCATACCGTATAACGCATAACGCATAACGCATAACGCATAACGCATAACGCATGAAGCATAACCCATAACGCATATCGCATAACGCATAACGTATAACGCACAACGCATAACGCATAACGCATAACGCATAACGCAATAACGCATAAAGCATAACGTGTAACTCATAACGCATAACGCATAAAGCATAACGCATAACGCATAACGCATAACGCATACCGTATAACGCATAACGCATAACGCATAACGCGTAACGCAATACGCATAAAGCATAATGCATAACGCATAACGCATAACCATAACGCATAACGCATAACCCATAACGCATAACGCATAACGCATAACGCATAACGCATACCGTATAACGCATAACGCATAACGCATAACGCATAACGCATAACGCATAACGCATAAAGCATAACGCATAACGCATATCGCATAACGCATAACCCATAACGCATAACGCATAAAGCAAAACGCATAACGCATAACGCATAACGCATAACGCATAACGCATAACGCATAACGCATAACGCATAACGCATAACGCATAACGCATAACGCATAACGCATAACGCATAACGCATAACGCATAACGCATAAGGCTTGATGCATGACGCTTATCGCATAACGCATAAGGCATAACGCATAATACATAACGTATAACGCATTATGCATAACGCATAACGCATAACGCATAACGCAAACCATAAGGCATAAAGCATAACGCATAACGCATAACGCATAACGCATGTCAGATCACGCATAACGCATAATGCATAACGCATAAAGCATAACGCATAACGCATAACGCATAACGTATAACGCATAACGTATACCGTATAACGCATAATGCATAACGCATAACGCAAACGTATAACGCACAACGCATAACGCATAACGCATAACGCATAACGCATAACGCATAACGCATAACGCAAACCATAAGGCATAAGGCATAACGCATAACGCATAACGCATAAAGCATGTCAGATCACGCATAACGCATAATGCATAACGCATAAAGCATAACGCATAACGCATAACGCATAACGTATAACGCATAACGCATAACGCATAACGCATAACGCATAACGCATAACGCATACCGTTTAACGCATACCGTATAACGCATAACGCATAACTCATAACGCATAAAGCATAACGCATAACGCATAACGCATAACGCATAACCCATTACGCATAACGCATAAAGCAAAACGCACAACGCATAACGCATAACGCATAACGCATAACGCATAACGCATAACGCATAACGCATAACGCATAACGCATAACGCATAACGCATAACGCATAACGCATAACGTATAACGCATAACGTATAACTCATAACGCATAACGCATAACGCATAACGCATACCGTATAACGCATAACGCATAACGCATAACGCATTACGCATAAAGCATAACGCATAACGCATGAAGCATAACCCATAACGCATATCGCATAACGCATAACGTATAACGCATAAAGCATAACGCATAACGCATAACCCCTAACGCAATAACGCATAACGCATAAAGCATAACGTGTAACTCATAACGCATAACGCATAAAGCATAACGCATAACGCATAACGCATAACGCATACCGTATAACGCATAACGCATAACGCATAACGCGTAACGCAATACGCATAAAGCATAATGCATAACGCATAACGCATAACCATAACGCATAACGCATAAGGCTTGATGCATGACGCTTATCGCATAACGCATAAGGCATAACGCATAATACATAACGTATAACGCATTATGCATAACGCATAACGCATAACGCATAACGCAAACCATAAGGCATAAAGCATAACGCATAACGCATAACGCATAACGCATGTCAGATCACGCATAACGCATAATGCATAACGCATAAAGCATAACGCATAACGCATAACGCATAACGTATAACGCATAACGTATACCGTATAACGCATAATGCATAACGCATAACGCAAACGTATAACGCACAACGCATAACGCATAACGCATAACGCATAACGCATAACGCATAACGCATAACGCAAACCATAAGGCATAAGGCATAACGCATAACGCATAACGCATAAAGCATGTCAGATCACGCATAACGCATAATGCATAACGCATAAAGCATAACGCATAACGCATAACGCATAACGTATAACGCATAACGCATAACGCATAACGCATAACGCATAACGCATAACGCATACCGTTTAACGCATACCGTATAACGCATAACGCATAACTCATAACGCATAAAGCATAACGCATAACGCATAACGCATAACGCATAACCCATTACGCATAACGCATAAAGCAAAACGCACAACGCATAACGCATAACGCATAACGCATAACGCATAACGCATAACGCATAACGCATAACGCATAACGCATAACGCATAACGCATAACGCATAACGCATAACGTATAACGCATAACGTATAACTCATAACGCATAACGCATAACGCATAACGCATACCGTATAACGCATAACGCATAACGCATAACGCATTACGCATAAAGCATAACGCATAACGCATGAAGCATAACCCATAACGCATATCGCATAACGCATAACGTATAACGCATAAAGCATAACGCATAACGCATAACCCCTAACGCAATAACGCATAACGCATAAAGCATAACGTGTAACTCATAACGCATAACGCATAAAGCATAACGCATAACGCATAACGCATAACGCATACCGTATAACGCATAACGCATAACGCATAACGCGTAACGCAATACGCATAAAGCATAATGCATAACGCATAACGCATAACCATAACGCATAACGCATAACCCATAACGCATAACGCATAACGCATAACGTATAACGCATAACGCATACCGTACAACGCATAACGCATAACGCATAACGCATAACGCATAACGCATAACGCATAACGCATAACGCATAACGCATAACGCATAACGTATAACGCATAACGCATACCGTATAACGCATAACGCATAACGCATAACGCATAACGCATAACGCATAACGCATAACGCATAACGCATAACGCATACCGTATAACGCATAACGCATAACGCATAACGCATAACGCATAACGCATAAAGCATAACGCATAACGCATATCGCATAACGCATAACCCATAACGCATAACGCATAAAGCAAAACGCATAACGCATAACGCATAACGCATAACGCATAACGCATAACGCATAACGCATAACGCATAACGCATAACGCATAACGCATAACGCATAACGCATAACGCAAAACGCATAACCCATAACGCATAAGGCTTGATGCATGACGCATATCGCATATCGCATAACGCATAAGGCTTGATGCATGACGCTTATCGCATAACGCATAAGGCATAACGCATAATACATAACGTATAACGCATTATGCATAACGCATAACGCATAACGCATAACGCATAACGCAAACCATAAGGCATAAAGCATAACGCATAACGCATAACGCATAACGCATAACGCATGTCAGATCACGCATAACGCATAATGCATAACGCATAAAGCATAACGCACAACGCATAACGCATAACGTATAACGCATAACGTATACCGTATAACGCATAATGCATAACGCATAACGCAAACGTATAACGCACAACGCATAACGCATAACGCATAACGCATAACGCATAACGCATAACGCATAACGCAAAACATAAGGCATAAAGCATAACGCATAACGCATAACGCATAAAGCATGTCAGATCACGCATAACGCATAATGCATAACGCATAAAGCATAACGCATAACGCATAACGCATAACGTATAACGCATAACGCATAACGCATAACGCATAACGCATAACGCATACCGTATAACGCATACCGTATAACGCATAACGCATAACGCATAACGCATAAAGCATAACGCATAACGCATAACGCATAACGCATAACGCATAACCCATAACGCATAACGCATAAAGCAAAACGCATAACGCATAACGCATAACGCATAACGCATAACGCATAACGCATAACGCATAACGCATAACGCATAACGCATAACGCATAACGCATAACGCAAAACGCATAACCCATAACGCATAAGGCTTGATGCATGACGCATATCGCATATCGCATAACGCATAAGGCTTGATGCATGACGCTTATCGCATAACGCATAAGGCATAACGCATAATACATAACGTATAACGCATTATGCATAACGCATAACGCATAACGCATAACGCAAACCATAAGGCATAAAGCATAACGCATAACGCATAACGCATGTCAGATCACGCATAACTCATAATGCATAACGCATAAAGCATAACGCATGACGCATAACGCATAACGTATAACGCATAACGTATACCGTATAACGCATAATGCATAACGCATAACGCAAACGTATAACGCACAACGCATAACGCATAACGCATAACGCATAACGCATAACGCATAATACATAACGTATAACGCATTATGCATAACGCATAACGCATAACGCATAACGCAAACCATAAGGCATAAAGCATAACGCATAACGCATAACGCATGTCAGATCACGCATAACGCATAATGCATAACGCATAAAGCATAACGCATAACGCATAACGCATAACGTATAACGCATAACGTATACCGTATAACGCATAATGCATAACGCATAACGCAAACGTGTAACGCACATCGCATAACGCATAACGCATAACGCATAACGCATAACGCATAACGCATAACGCATAACGCATAACGCATAACGCATAACGTATAACGCATAAAGCATAACGCATAACGCATAACCCCTAACGCAATAACGCATAACGCATAAAGCATAACGTGTAACTCATAACGCATAACGCATAAAGCATAACGCATAACGCATAACGCATAACGCATACCGTATAACGCATAACGCATAACGCATAACGCGTAACGCAATACGCATAAAGCATAATGCATAACGCATAACGCATAACCATAACGCATAACGCATAACCCATAACGCATAACGCATAACGCATAACGTATAACGCATAACGCATACCGTACAACGCATAACGCATAACGCATAACGCATAACGCATAACGCATAACGCATAACGCATAACGCATAACGCATAACGCATAACGTATAACGCATAACGCATACCGTATAACGCATAACGCATAACGCATAACGCATAACGCATAACGCATAACGCATAACGCATAACGCATACCGTATAACGCATAACGCATAACGCATAACGCATAACGCATAACGCATAACGCATAACGCATAACGCATAACGCATAACGCAAAACGCATAACCCATAACGCATAAGGCTTGATGCATGACGCATATCGCATATCGCATAACGCATAAGGCTTGATGCATGACGCTTATCGCATAACGCATAAGGCATAACGCATAATACATAACGTATAACGCATTATGCATAACGCATAACGCATAACGCATAACGCATAACGCATAACGCATAACGCAAACCATAAGGCATAAAGCATAACGCATAACGCATAACGCATAACGCATAACGCATGTCAGATCACGCATAACGCATAATGCATAACGCATAAAGCATAACGCACAACGCATAACGCATAACGTATAACGCATAACGTATACCGTATAACGCATAATGCATAACGCATAACGCAAACGTATAACGCACAACGCATAACGCATAACGCATAACGCATAACGCATAACGCATAACGCATAACGCATAACGCAAAACATAAGGCATAAAGCATAACGCATAACGCATAACGCATAAAGCATGTCAGATCACGCATAACGCATAATGCATAACGCATAAAGCATAACGCATAACGCATAACGCATAACGTATAACGCATAACGCATAACGCATAACGCATAACGCATAACGCATACCGTATAACGCATACCGTATAACGCATAACGCATAACGCATAACGCATAAAGCATAACGCATAACGCATAACGCATAACGCATAACGCATAACGCATAACCCATAACGCATAACGCATAAAGCAAAACGCATAACGCATAACGCATAACGCATAACGCATAACGCATAACGCATAACGCATAACGCATAACGCATAACGCATAACGCATAACGCAAAACGCATAACCCATAACGCATAAGGCTTGATGCATGACGCATATCGCATATCGCATAACGCATAAGGCTTGATGCATGACGCTTATCGCATAACGCATAAGGCATAACGCATAATACATAACGTATAACGCATTATGCATAACGCATAACGCATAACGCATAACGCAAACCATAAGGCATAAAGCATAACGCATAACGCATAACGCATGTCAGATCACGCATAACTCATAATGCATAACGCATAAAGCATAACGCATGACGCATAACGCATAACGTATAACGCATAACGTATACCGTATAACGCATAATGCATAACGCATAACGCAAACGTATAACGCACAACGCATAACGCATAACGCATAACGCATAACGCATAACGCATAAAGCATGTCAGATCACGCATAACGCATAATGCATAACGCATAAAGCATAACGCATAACGCATAACGCATAACGTATAACGCATAACGCATAACGCATAACGCATAACGCATAACGCATACCGTATAACGCATACCGTATAACGCATAACGCATAACGCATAACGCATAAAGCATAACGCATAACGCATAACGCATAACGCATAACGCATAACGCATAACCCATAACGCATAACGCATAAAGCAAAACGCATAACGCATAACGCATAACGCATAACGCATAACGCATAACGCATAACGCATAACGCATAACGCATAACGCATAACGCATAACGCAAAACGCATAACCCATAACGCATAAGGCTTGATGCATGACGCATATCGCATATCGCATAACGCATAAGGCTTGATGCATGACGCTTATCGCATAACGCATAAGGCATAACGCATAATACATAACGTATAACGCATTATGCATAACGCATAACGCATAACGCATAACGCAAACCATAAGGCATAAAGCATAACGCATAACGCATAACGCATGTCAGATCACGCATAACTCATAATGCATAACGCATAAAGCATAACGCATGACGCATAACGCATAACGTATAACGCATAACGTATACCGTATAACGCATAATGCATAACGCATAACGCAAACGTATAACGCACAACGCATAACGCATAACGCATAACGCATAACGCATAACGCATAATACATAACGTATAACGCATTATGCATAACGCATAACGCATAACGCATAACGCAAACCATAAGGCATAAAGCATAACGCATAACGCATAACGCATGTCAGATCACGCATAACGCATAATGCATAACGCATAAAGCATAACGCATAACGCATAACGCATAACGTATAACCCATAACGTATACCGTATAACGCATAATGCATAACGCATAACGCAAACGTGTAACGCACATCGCATAACGCATAACGCATAACGCATAACGCATAACGCATAACGCATAACGCATAACGCATAACGCATAACGCATAACGCATAACGCATAACGCATAACGCATAACGCATAACGCATAACGCATAACGCATAACGCATAACGCATAACGCATAACGCATAACGCATAACGCATAACGCATAACGCATAACGCATAACGCATAAAGCATAACGCATAACGCATAACGCATAACGCATAACGCATAACGCAAACGTATAACGCACAACGCATAACGCACAACGCATAACGCATAACGCATAACGCATAACGCATAACGCATAACGCATAATACATAACGTATAACGCATTATGCATAACGCATAACGCATAACGCATAACGCAAACCATAAGGCATAAAGCATAACGCATAACGCATAACGCATAACGCATGTCAGATCACGCATAACGCATAATGCATAACGCATAAAGCATAACGCATAACGCATAACGCATAACGTATAACGCATAACGTATACCGTATAACGCATAATGCATAACGCATAACGCAAACGTGTAACGCACATCGCATAACGCATAACGCATAACGCATAACGCATAACGCATAACGCATAACGCATAACGCATAACGCATAACGCATAACGCATAACGCATAACGCATAACGCATAACGCATAACGCATAACGCATAACGCATAACGCAAACCATAAGGCATAAGGCATAACGCATAACGCATAACGCATAACGCATGTCAGATCACGCATAACGCATAATGCATAACGCATAAAGCATAACGCATAACGCATAACGCAAAACGTATAACGCATAACGCATACCGTATAACGCATAATGCATAACGCATAACGCAAACGTGTAACGCACAACGCATAACGCATAACGCATAACGCATAACGCATAACGCATAACGCATAACGCATTAGGCATAACGCATAACGCATAACGCATATCGCATAACGCATAACGCATAACGCATAACCATAACGCATAACGCATAACGCATAACGTATAACGCATAACGCATACCGTACAACGCATAACGCATAACGCATAACGCATAACGCATAACGCATAACGCATAACGCATAACGTATAACGCATAACGCATACCGTATAACGCATAACGCATAACGCATAACGCATAACGCATAACGCATAACGCATAACGCATAACGCATACCGTATAACGCATAACGTATAACGCATAAAGCATAACGCATAACGCATAACCCCTAACCCAATAACGCATAACGCATAAAGCATAACGTGTAACTCATAACGCATATCGCATAACCCATAACGCATAACGCATAACGCATAACGTATAACGCATAACGCATACCGTATAACGCATAACGCATAACGCATAACGCATAACGCATCACGCATAACTCATAACGCATAACGCATAACCATAACGCATAACGCATAACCCATAACGCATAACGCATAACGCATAACGTATAACGCATAACGCATAACGCATACCGTATAACGCATAACGCATAACGCATAACGCATGAAGCATAACCCATAACGCATATCGCATAACGCATAACGTATAACGCACAACGCATAACGCATAACGCATAACGCATAACGCATAACGCATAACGCATAACGCATAACGCATAACGCATAACGCATAACGCATAACGCATAACGCATAACGTATAACGCATAACGTATAACGCATAACGCATATCGCATAACGCATAACGCATACCGTATAACGCATAACGCATAACGCATAACGCATTACGCATAAAGCATAACGCATAACGCATAACGCATGAAGCATAACCCATAACGCATATCGCATAACGCATAACGTATAACGCATAAAGCATAACGCATAACGCATAACCCCTAACGCAATAACGCATAACGCATAAAGCATAACGTGTAACTCATAACGCATAACGCATAAAGCATAACGCATAACGCATAACGCATAACGCATACCGTATAACGCATAACGCATAACGCGTAACGCAATACGCATAAAGCATAATGCATAACGCATAACGCATAACCATAACGCATAACGCATAACGCATAACGTATAACGCATAACGCATACCGTACAACGCATAACGCATAACGCATAACGCATAACGCATAACGCATAACGCATAACGTATAACGCATAACGCATACCGTATAACGCATAACGCATAACGCATAACGCATAACGCATAACGCATAACGCATTACGCATAACGCATACCGTATAACGTATAACGCATAACGCATAACGCATAACGCATAACGCATAACGCATAAAGCATAACGCAAACCATAAGGCATAAAGCATAACGCATAACGCATAACGCATAACGCATGTCAGATCACGCATAACGCATAATGCATAACGCATAAAGCATAACGCATAACGCATAACGCATAACGTATAACGCATAACGTATACCGTATAACGCATAATGCATAACGCATAACGCAAACGTATAACGCACAACGCATAACGCATAACGCATAACGCATAACGCATAACGCATAACGCATAACGCATAACGCATAACGCAAACCATAAGGCATAAGGCATAACGCATAACGCATAAAGCATGTCAGATCACGCATAACGAATAATGCATAACGCATAAAGCATAACGCATAACGCATAACGCATAACGTATAACGCATAACGCATAACGCATAACGCATAACGCATAACGCATAACGCATAACGCATAACGCATAACGCAAAACGCATAACCCATAACGCATAAGGCTTGATGCATGACGCATATCGCATATCGCATAACGCATAACGCATAACGCATAACGTATAACGCATAACGCATACCGTATAACGCATAACGCATAACGCATAACGCATAAAGCATAACGCATAACGCATAACGCATAATGCATAACGCATAACACATAACGCATAACGCATAACGCATAACGCATAACGCATAACGCATAACGCATAACGCATAACGCATAACGCATAACGCATAACGTATAACTCATAACGCATAACGCATACCGCGTAACGCATAACGCATAACGCATAACGCATAACGCAAACGTATAACGCACAACGCATAACGCACAACGCATAACGCATAACGCATAACGCATAACGCATAACGCATAATACATAACGTATAACGCATTATGCATAACGCATAACGCATAACGCATAACGCAAACCATAAGGCATAAAGCATAACGCATAACGCATAACGCATAACGCATGTCAGATCACGCATAACGCATAATGCATAACGCATAAAGCATAACGCATAACGCATAACGCATAACGTATAACGCATAACGTATACCGTATAACGCATAATGCATATCGCATAACGCAAACGTGTAACGCACAACGCATAACGCATAACGCATAACGCATATCGCATAACGCATAACGCATAACGCATAACGCATAACGCATAACGCATAACGCATAACGCATAACGCATAACGCATAACGCATAACGCATAACGCATAACGCATAGCGCATAACGCATAACGCATAACGCATAACGCTTAACGCATAACGCAAAACGCATAACTTTAACGCATAACCCATAACGCATAAGGCTTGATGCATGACGCATATCGCATATCGCATAACGCATAAGGCTTGATGCATGACGCTTATCGCATAACGCATAACCCATAACGCATAACGCATAACGCATAACGTATAACGCATAACGCATACCGTATAACGCACAACGCATAACGCATAACGCATAAAGCATAACGCATAACGCATAACGCATAATGCATAACGCATAACACATAACGCATAACGCATAACGCATAACGCATAACGCATAACGCATAACGCATAACGCATAACGCATAACGCATAACGCATAACGTATAACTCATAACGCATAACGCATACCGCGTAACGCATAACGCATAATGCATAACGCATTACGCATAACGCATAACGCATAACGCATAACGCATAAGGCTTGATGCATGACGCTTATCGCATAACGCATAATGCATAACGCACAACGCACAACGCATAACGCATAACGCATAACGCATAACGCATAACGCATAACGCATAACGCATAACGCATAACGCATAACGCATAACGCATAACGCATAACGTATAACTCATAACGCATAACGCATACCGCGTAACGCATAACGCATAACGCATAACGCATAACGCATAACTTTAACGCATAACGCATAACGCATAACGCATAACGCAAAACGCATAACTTTAACGCATAACCCATAACGCATAAGGCTTGATGCATGACCCATATCGCATATCGCATAACGCATAAGGCTTGATGCATGACGCTTATCGCATAACGAATAATGCATAACGCACAACGCACAACGCATAACGCATAACGCATAACGCATAACGCATAACGCATAACGCATAACGCATAACGCATAACGCATAACGCATAACGCATAACGCATAACGCATAACGCATAACGCATAACGCATAACGCATAACCATAACGCATAACGCATAACCCATAAGGCATAACGCATAACGCATAACGCATAACTTTAACGCATAACGCATAACGCATAACGCATAACGCATAACGCATAACGCATAACGCATAACGCATAACGCATAACGCATAACGCATAACGCATAACGCATAACGCATACCGCGTAACGCATAACGCATAACGCATAACGCATAACGCATAACGCATAACGCATAAAGCATAACGCATAACGCATAACGCAAACGTATAACGCACAACGCATAACGCATAACGCATAACGCATAACGCATAACGCATAACGCATAACGTATAACGCATAACGCATAACGCATAACGCATAACGCATAACGCATAACGCATAACGCATAACGCATAACGCATAACGTATAACGCATAACGCATACCGTGTAACGCACAACGCATAACGCATAACGCATAACGCATAACGCATAACGCATAACGCATAACGCATAACGCATAACGCATAACGCATAACGCATAACGCATAACGTATAACGCATAACGTATACCGTATAACGCATAATGCATATCGCATAACGCAAACGTGTAACGCACAACGCATAACGCATAACGCATAACGCATATCGCATAACGCATAACGCATAACGCATAACGCATAACGCATAACGCATAACGCATAACGCATAACGCATAACGCATAACGCATAACGCATAACGCATAGCGCATAACGCATAACGCATAACGCATAACGCTTAACGCATAACGCAAAACGCATAACTTTAACGCATAACCCATAACGCATAAGGCTTGATGCATGACGCATATCGCATATCGCATAACGCATAAGGCTTGATGCATGACGCTTATCGCATAACGCATAACCCATAACGCATAACGCATAACGCATAACGTATAACGCATAACGCATACCGTATAACGCATAACGCATAACGCATAACGCATAAAGCATAACGCATAACGCATAACGCATAATGCATAACGCATAACACATAACGCATAACGCATAACGCATAACGCATAACGCATAACGCATAACGCATAACGCATAACGCATAACGCATAACGCATAACGTATAACTCATAACGCATAACGCATACCGCGTAACGCATAACGCATAATGCATAACGCATTACGCATAACGCATAACGAATAACGCATAACGCATAAGGCTTGATGCATGACGCTTATCGCATAACGCATAAGGCATAACGCACAACGCATAACGCATAACGCATAACGCATAACGCATAACGCATAACGCATAACGCATAACGCATAACGCATAACGCATAACGCATAACGCATAACGCATAACGTATAACTCATAACGCATAACGCATACCGCGTAACGCATAACGCATAACGCATAACGCATAACGCATAACTTTAACGCATAACGCATAACGCATAACGCATAACGCAAAACGCATAACTTTAACGCATAACCCATAACGCATAAGGCTTGATGCATGACCCATATCGCATATCGCATAACGCATAAGGCTTGATGCATGACGCTTATCGCATAACGCATAATGCATAACGCACAACGCACAACGCATAACGCATAACGCATAACGCATAACGCATAACGCATAACGCATAACGCATAACGCATAACGCATAACGCATAACGCATAACGCATAACGCATAACGCATAACGCATAACCATAACGCATAACGCATAACCCATAAGGCATAACGCATAACGCATAACGCATAACTTTAACGCATAACTTTAACGCATAACGCATAACGCATAACGCATAACGCATAACGCATAACGCATAACGCATAACGCATAACGCATAACGCATAACGCATAACGCATAACGCATACCGCGTAACGCATAACGCATAACGCATAACGCATAACGCATAACGCATAACGCATAAAGCATAACGCATAACGCATAACGCAAACGTATAACGCACAACGCATAACGCATAACGCATAACGCATAACGCATAACGCATAACGCATAACGCATAACGTATAACGCATAACGCATAACGCATAACGCATAACGCATAACGCATAACGCATAACGCATAACGCATAACGCATAACGCATAACGCATAACGCATAACGCATAACCATAACGCATAACGCATAACCCATAAGGCATAACGCATAACGCATAACGTATAACGCATAACGCATACCGTATAACGCATAACGCATAACGCATAACGCATAACGCATAACGCATAACGCATACCGTATAACGCATAACGCATAATGCATAACGCATAAAGCATAAATCATAACGCATAACGCATAACGCATGTCAGATCACGCATAACGCATAACGCATAACGCATAACGCATAACGCATAACGCATAACGCATAACGTATAACGCATAACGCATAACGCAAACTTATAACGCATAACGCATAACGCATAACGCATAACGCATAACGCATAACGCATAACGCATAACGCATAACGTATAACGCATAACGCATACCGTGTAACGCACAACGCATAACGCATAACGCATAACGCATAACGCATAACGCATATCGCATAACGCATAACGCATAACGCATAACGCATAACGCATAACGCATAACGCATAACGCATAACGCATAACGCATAACGCATAACGCATAACGCATAACGCATAACGCATAACGCATAACGCATAACGCATAACGCATAACGTATAACTCATAACGCATAACGCATAACGCATAAAGCATAACGCATAACGCATAACTTATAACTCATTACTCATAACGAATAACGCATAACGCATAACGCATAACGCATAACGCATATCGCATAACGCATAACGCATAATGCATAACGCATAAAGCGTAACGCATAAAGCATAAATCATAACGCATAACGCATAACGCATAACGCATAACGCATAACGCATAACGCATACCGTATAACGCATAACGCATAACGCATAACGCATAACGCATAAAGCATAACGTGTAACTCATAACGCATAACGCATAAAGCATAACGCATAACGCATAACGCATAACGCATAACGCATATCGCATAACGCATAACGCATAACGTATAACGCATGACGCATACCGTATAACGCATAACGCATAACGCAAACGTATAACGCATAACGCATAACGCTTAACGCATAACGGATCACGCATAACGCATAACTCATAACGCATAACGCATAACGTATAACTCATAACGCATAACGCATAACGCATAAAGCATAACGCATAACGCATAACTTATAACTCATTACTCATAACGAATAACGCATAACGCATAACGCATAACGCATAACGCATAACGCATAACGCATAACGCATATCGCATAACGCATAACGCATAACGTATAACGCATGACGCATACCGTATAACGCATAACGCATAACGCAAACGTATAACGCATAACGCATAACGCATAACGCATAACGCATAACGCATATCGCATAACGCAAACGTATAACGCATAACGCATAACGCTTAACGCATAACGGATCACGCATAACGCATAACTCATAACGCATAACGCATAACGTATAACTCATAACGCATAACGCATAACGCATAAAGCATAACGCATAACGCATAACTTATAACTCATTACTCATAACGAATAACGCATAACGCATAACGCATAACGCATAACGCATAACTTTAACGCATAACCCATAACGCATAAGGCTTGATGCATGACGCATATCGCATATCGCATAACGCATAAGGCTTGATGCATGACGCTTATCGCATAACGCATAACCCATAACGCATAACGCATAACGCATAACGTATAACGCATAACGCATACCGTATAACGCATAACGCATAACGCATAACGCATAAAGCATAACGCATAACGCATAACGCATAATGCATAACGCATAACACATAACGCATAACGCATAACGCATAACGCATAACGCATAACGCATAACGCATAACGCATAACGCATAACGCATAACGTATAACTCATAACGCATAACGCATACCGCGTAACGCATAACGCATAATGCATAACGCATTACGCATAACGCATAACGCATAACGCATAACGCATAAGGCTTGATGCATGACGCTTATCGCATAACGCATAATGCATAACGCACAACGCACAACGCATAACGCATAACGCATAACGCATAACGCATAACGCATAACGCATAACGCATAACGCATAACGCATAACGCATAACGCATAACGCATAACGTATAACTCATAACGCATAACGCATACCGCGTAACGCATAACGCATAACGCATAACGCATAACGCATAACTTTAACGCATAACGCATAACGCATAACGCATAACGCAAAACGCATAACTTTAACGCATAACCCATAACGCATAAGGCTTGATGCATGACCCATATCGCATATCGCATAACGCATAAGGCTTGATGCATGACGCTTATCGCATAACGCATAATGCATAACGCACAACGCACAACGCATAACGCATAACGCATAACGCATAACGCATAACGCATAACGCATAACGCATAACGCATAACGCATAACGCATAACGCATAACGCATAACGCATAACGCATAACGCATAACCATAACGCATAACGCATAACCCATAAGGCATAACGCATAACGCATAACGCATAACTTTAACGCATAACTTTAACGCATAACGCATAACGCATAACGCATAACGCATAACGCATAACGCATAACGCATAACGCATAACGCATAACGCATAACGCATAACGCATAACGCATACCGCGTAACGCATAACGCATAACGCATAACGCATAACGCATAACGCATAACGCATAAAGCATAACGCATAACGCATAACGCAAACGTATAACGCACAACGCATAACGCATAACGCATAACGCATAACGCATAACGCATAACGCATAACGCATAACGTATAACGCATAACGCATAACGCATAACGCATAACGCATAACGCATAACGCATAACGCATAACGCATAACGCATAACGCATAACGCATAACCATAACGCATAACGCATAACCCATAAGGCATAACGCATAACGCATAACGTATAACGCATAACGCATACCGTATAACGCATAACGCATAACGCATAACGCATAACGCATAACGCATAACGCATACCGTATAACGCATAACGCATAATGCATAACGCATAAAGCATAAATCATAACGCATAACGCATAACGCATGTCAGATCACGCATAACGCATAACGCATAACGCATAACGCATAACGCATAACGCATAACGTATAACGCATAACGCATAACGCAAACTTATAACGCATAACGCATAACGCATAACGCATAACGCATAACGCATAACGCATAACGCATAACGCATAACGTATAACGCATAACGCATACCGTGTAACGCACAACGCATAACGCATAACGCATAACGCATAACGCATAACGCATAACGCATAACGCATAACGCATAACGCATAACGCATAACGCATAACGCATAACGCATAACGCATAACGCATAACGCATAACGCATAACGCATAACGCATAACGCATAACGCATAACGCATAACGCATAACGCATAACGCATAACGCATAACGTATAACTCATAACGCATAACGCATAACGCATAAAGCATAACGCATAACGCATAACTTATAACTCATTACTCATAACGAATAACGCATAACGCATAACGCATAACGCATAACGCATATCGCATAACGCATAACGCATAATGCATAACGCATAAAGCGTAACGCATAAAGCATAAATCATAACGCATAACGCATAACGCATAACGCATAACGCATAACGCATAACGCATACCGTATAACGCATAACGCATAACGCATAACGCATAACGCATAAAGCATAACGTGTAACTAATAACGCATAACGCATAAAGCATAACGCATAACGCATAACGCATAACGCATATCGCATAACGCATAACGCATAACGTATAACGCATGACGCATACCGTATAACGCATAACGCATAACGCAAACGTATAACGCATAACGCATAACGCTTAACGCATAACGGATCACGCATAACGCATAACTCATAACGCATAACGCATAACGTATAACTCATAACGCATAACGCATAACGCATAAAGCATAACGCATAACGCATAACTTATAACTCATTACTCATAACGAATAACGCATAACGCATAACGCATAACGCATAACGCATAACGCATAACGCATAACGCATATCGCATAACGCATAACGCATAACGTATAACGCATGACGCATACCGTATAACGCATAACGCATAACGCAAACGTATAACGCATAACGCATAACGCATAACGCATAACGCATAACGCATATCGCATAACGCATAACGCATAAAGCGTAACGCATAAAGCATAAATCATAACGCATAACGCATAACGCATAACGCATAACGCATAACGCATAACGCATACCGTATAACGCATAACGCATAACGCATAACGCATAACGCATAACGCATAACGCATAACGCATAACCCCTAACGCAATAACGCATAACGCATAAAGCATAACGTGTAACTCATAACGCATAACGCATAAAGCATAACGCATAATGCATAACGCATAACGCATAACGCAAAACGCAAAACGCATAACGTTAACGCATAACTCATAACGCATAACGCATAAAACATAACGCATAACGCATAACGCATAACGCAAACTTATAACGCATAACGCATAGCGCATAACGCATAACGCATAACGCATAACGCTTAACGCATAACGCATAACGCATAACGCATAACGCATAACGCATAACGCATAACGCAAAACGCAAAACGCATAACGTTAACGCATAACTCATAACGCATAACGCATAACGCATAACGCATAACGCATAACGCATAAAGCATAACGTGTAACTCATAACGCATAACGCATAAAGCATAACGCATAACGCATAATGCATAACGCATATCGCATAACGCATAACGCATAACGTATAACGCATGACGCATACCGTATAACGCATAACGCATAACGCATAACGCATAACGCATAACGCATAACGCATAACGCATAACGCATAACGCATAACGCATAACGTATAACTCATAACGCATAACGCATAAAACATAACGCATAACGCATAACGCATAACGCAAACTTATAACGCATAACGCATAGCGCATAACGCATAACGCATAACGCATAACGCTTAACGCATAACGCATAACGCATAACGCATAACGCATAACGCATAACGCATAACGCATAACGCAAAACGCAAAACGCATAACGTTAACGCATAACTCATAACGCATAACGCATAAAACATAACGCATAACGCATAACGCATAACGCAAACTTATAACGCATAACGCATAGCGCATAACGCATAACGCATAACGCATAACGCTTAACGCATAACGCATAACGCATAACGCATAACGCATAACGCATAACGCATAACGCATAAAGCATAACGTGTAACTCATAACGCATAACGCATAAAGCATAACGCATAACGCATAATGCATAACGCATATCGCATAACGCATAACGCATAACGTATAACGCATGACGCATACCGTATAACGCATAACGCATAACGCATAACGCATAACGCATAACGCATAACGCATAACGCATAACGCATAACGCATAACGCATAACGTATAACTCATAACGCATAACGCATAAAGCATAACGCATAACGCATAACGCATAACGCATAACGCATAACGCATAACGCATAACGCATAACGCATAACGCATAACTTTAACGCATAACGCATAACGCATAACGCATAACGCATAACTTTAACGCATAACCCATAACGCATAAGGCTTGATGCATGACGCATATCGCATATCGCATAACGCATAAGGCTTGATGCATGACGCTTATCGCATAACGCATAACCCATAACGCATAACGCATAACGCATAACGTATAACGCATAACGCATACCGTATAACGCATAACGCATAACGCATAACGCATAAAGCATAACGCATAACGCATAACGCATAATGCATAACGCATAACACATAACGCATAACGCATAACGCATAACGCATAACGCATAACGCATAACGCATAACGCATAACGCATAACGCATAACGCATAACGCATAACGTATAACTCATAACGCATAACGCATACCGCGTAACGCATAACGCATAACGCATAACGCATAACGCATAACGCATAACGCATAACGCATAACGCATAACCATAACGCATAACGCATAACCCATAAGGCATAACGCATAACGCATAACGTATAACGCATAACGCATACCGTATAACGCATAACGCATAACGCATAACGCATAACGCATAACGCATAACGCATAACGCATAACGCATAACGCATATGGTATAACGCATAACGCATAACGCATAACGCATTACGCATAAAGCATAACGCATAACGCATAACGCATAACGCATGACGCATAACGTATAACGCATGACGCATAACGCATGACGCATAACGCATAACGCCTTAACGCATAACGCATAACGCATAACGCATACCGTATAACGCATAACGCATAAAGCATAAAGCATAACGCATAACGCATGAAGCATAACCCATAACGCATAACGCATAGCGCATAACGCATAACGCATAACGCATAACGCATAACGCATAACGCATAACGCATAACGCATTACGCATTACGCATAAAGCATAACGCATAACGCATAACGCATAACGCATGACGCATAACGTATAACGCATGACGCATAACGCATGACGCATAACGCATAACGCCTTAACGCATAACGCATAACGCATAACGCATACCGTATAACGCATAACGCATAAAGCATAAAGCATAACGCATAACGCATGAAGCATAACCCATAACGCATAACGCATAGCGCATAACGCATAACGCATAACGCATAACGCATAACGCATAACGCATAACGCATAACGCATAACCCATAACGCTTAACGCATAACGGATCACGCATAACGCATAACTCATAACTCATAAGGAGTAACGCATAACGCATAAAGCATAACGCATAACGCATAACGCATAACGCATAACGTATAACTCATAACGCATAACGCATAAAGCATAACGCATAACGCATAACGCATAACGCATAACGCATAACGCATAACGTATAACTCATAACGCATAACGCATAAAGCATAACGCATAACGCATAACGCATAATGCATAACGCATAACGCATAACGCATAACGCATAACGCATAACGCATAACGCATAACGCATAACGCATAACTTTAACGCATAACGCATAACGCATAACGCATAGCGCATAACGCATAACGCAAAACGCATAACTTTAACGCATAACCCATAACGCATAAGGCTTGATGCATGACGCATATCGCATATCGCATAACGCATAAGGCTTGATGCATGACGCTTATCGCATAACGCATAAGGCATAACGCACAACGCATAACGCATAACGCATAACGCATAACGCATAACGCATAACGCATAACGCATAACGCATAACGCATAACGCATAACGCATAACGTATAACGCATAACGCATAACGCATAACGCATAACGCATAGCGCATAACGCATAACGCAAAACGCATAACTTTAACGCATAACCCATAACGCATAAGGCTTGATGCATGACGCATATCGCATATCGCATAACGCATAAGGCTTGATGCATGACGCTTATCGCATAACGCATAAGGCATAACGCACAACGCATAACGCATAACGCATAACGCATAACGCATGACGCTTATCGCATAACGCATAACCCATAACGCATAACGCATAACGCATAACGTATAACGCATAACGCATACCGTATAACGCATAACGCATAACGCATAACGCATAACGCATAAAGCATAACGCATAACGCATAACGCATAATGCATAACGCATAACACATAACGCATAACGCATAACGCATAACGCATAACGCATAACGCATAACGCATAACGCATAACGCATAACGCATAACGCATAACGCATAACGCATAACGCATAACGCATAACGTATAACTCATAACGCATAACGCATACCGCGTAACGCATAACGCATAACGCAAAACGCATAACTTTAACGCATAACCCATAACGCATAAGGCTTGATGCATGACGCATATCGCATATCGCATAACGCATAAGGCTTGATGCATGACGCTTATCGCATAACGCATAACCCATAACGCATAACGCATAACGCATAACGTATAACGCATAAATCATACCGTATAACGCATAACGCATAACGCATAACGCATAAAGCATAACGCATAACGCATAACGCATAATGCATAACGCATAACACATAACGCATAACGTATAACGCATAACGCATAACGCATAACGCATAACGCATAACGCATAACGCATAACGCATAACGCATAACGCATAACGCATAACGCATAACGCATAACGCATAACGTATAACTCATAACGCATAACGCATACCGCGTAACGCATAACGCATAACGCATAACGCATTACGCATAACGCATAACGCATAAAGCATAACGCATAACGCATAACGCAAACGTATAACGCACAACGCATAACGCATAACGCATAACGCATAACGCATAACGCATAACGCATAACGCATAACGTATAACGCATAACGCATAACGCATAACGCATAACGCATAACGCATAACGCATAACGCATAACCATAACGCATAACGCATAACCCATAAGGCATAACGCATAACGCATAACGTATAACGCATAACGCATACCGTATAACGCATAACGCATAACGCATAACGTATAACGCATAACGCATAACGCATAACGCATAACGCATAACGCATAACGCATAACGCATAACGCATAACGCATAACGCATAACGCATAACCATAACGCATAACGCATAACCCATAAGGCATAACGCATAACGCATAACGTATAACGCATAACGCATACCGTATAACGCATAACGCATAACGCATAACGCATACCGTATAACGCATAACGCATAAAGCATAAAGCATAACGCATAACGCATGAAGCATAACCCATAACGCATAACGCATAGCGCATATCGCATAACGCATAACGCATAACGCATAACGCATAACGCATAACCCATAACGCTTAACGCATAACGGATCACGCATAACGCATAACTCATAACTCATAAGGAGTAACGCATAACGCATAAAGCATAACGCATAACGCATAACGCATAACGCATAACGCATAACGCATAACGCATAACACATAACGCATAACGCATAACGCACAACGCATAACGCATAACGTATAACTCATAACTCATAAGGAGTAACGCATAACGCATAAAGCATAACGCATAACGCATAACGCATAACGCATAACGCATAACGCATAACGCATAACACATAACGCATAACGCATAACGCATAACGCATAACGCATAACGTATAACTCATAACGCATAACGCATAAAGCATAACGCATAACGCATAACGCATAACGCATAACGCATAACGCATAACGTATAACTCATAACGCATAACGCATAAAGCATAACGCATAACGCATAACGCATAATGCATAACGCATAACGCATAACGCATAACGCATAACGCATAACGCATAACGCATAACGCATAACGCATAAAGCATAACTTTAACGCATAACGCATAACGCATAACGCATAGCGCATAACGCATAACGCAAAACGCATAACTTTAACGCATAACCCATAACGCATAAGGCTTGATGCATGACGCATATCGCATATCGCATAACGTATAACGCATAACGCATACCGTATAACGCATAACGCATAACGCATAACGCATAACGCATAACGCATACCGTATAACGCATAACGCATAACGCATAACGCATTACGCATAAAGCATAACGCATAACGCATAACGCATAACGCATAACGCATAACGTATAACGCATGACGCATAACGCATAACGCCTTAACGCATAACGCATAACGCATAACGCATAACGCATAACGCATAACGCAAAACGTATAACGCATAACGCATACCGTATAACGCATAACGCATAACGCATGACGCATAACGTATAACGCATGACGCATAACGCATGACGCATAACGCATAACGCCTTAACGCATAACGCATAACGCATAACGCATACCGTATAACGCATAACGCATAAAGCATAAAGCATAACGCATAACGCATGAAGCATAACCCATAACGCATAACGCCTAGCGCATAACGCATAACGCATAACGCATAACGCATAACGCATAACGCATAACGCATAACGCATAACCCATAACGCTTAACGCATAACGGATCACGCATAACGCATAACTCATAACTCATAAGGAGTAACGCATAACGCATAAAGCATAACGCATAACGCATAACGCATAACGCATAACGCATAACGCATAACGCATAACACATAACGCATAACGCATAACGCATAACGCATAACGCATAACGTATAACTCATAACGCATAACGCATAAAGCATAACGCATAACGCATAACGCATAACGCATAACGCATAACGCATAACGTATAACTCATAACGCATAACGCATAAAGCATAACGCATAACGCATAACGCATAATGCATAACGCATAACGCATAACGCATAACGCATAACGCATAACGCATAACGCATAACGCATAACGCATAACTTTAACGCATAACGCATAACGCATAACGCATAGCGCATAACGCATAACGCAAAACGCATAACTTTAACGCATAACCCATAACGCATAAGGCTTGATGCATGACGCATATCGCATATCGCATAACGCATAAGGCTTGATGCATGACGCTTATCGCATAACGCATAAGGCATAACGCACAACGCATAACGCATAACGCATAACGCATAACGCATAACGCATAACGCATAACGCATAACGCATAACGCATAACGCATAACGTATAACGCATAACGCATAACGCATAACGCATAACGCATAACGCATAACGCATAACGCATAACGCATAACGCATAACCATAACGCATAACGCATAACCCATAACGCATAAGGCTTGATGCATGACGCATATCGCATATCGCATAACGCATAAGGCTTGATGCATGACGCTTATCGCATAACGCATAACCCATAACGCATAACGCATAACGCATAACGTATAACGCATAACGCATACCGTATAACGCATAACGCATAACGCATAACGCATAACGCATAAAGCATAACGCATAACGCATAACGCATAATGCATAACGCATAACACATAACGCATAACGCATAACGCATAACGCATAACGCATAACGCATAACGCATAACGCATAACGCATAACGCATAACGCATAACGCATAACGTATAACTCATAACGCATAACGCATACCGCGTAACGCATAACGCATAACGCAAAACGCATAACTTTAACGCATAACCCATAACGCATAAGGCTTGATGCATGACGCATATCGCATATCGCATAACGCATAAGGCTTGATGCATGACGCTTATCGCATAACGCATAACCCATAACGCATAACGCATAACGCATAACGTATAACGCATAAATCATACCGTATAACGCATAACGCATAACGCATAACGCATAACGCATAAAGCATAACGCATAACGCATAACGCATAATGCATAACGCATAACACATAACGCATAACGCATAACGCATAACGCATAACGCATAGCGCATAACGCATAACGCATAACGCATAACGCATAACGCATAACGCATAACGTATAACTCATAACGCATAACGCATACCGCGTAACGCATAACGCATAACGCATAACGCATTACGCATAACGCATAACGCATAAAGCATAACGCATAACGCATAACGCAAACGTATAACGCACAACGCATAACGCATAACGCATAACGCATAACGCATAACGCATAACGCATAACGCATAACGTATAACGCATAACGCATAACGCATAACGCATAACGCATAACGCATAACGCATAACGCATAACCATAACGCATAACGCATAACCCATAAGGCATAACGCATAACGCATAACGTATAACGCATAACGCATACCGTATAACGCATAACGCATAACGCATAACGTATAACGCATAACGCATAACGCATAACGCATAACGCATAACGCATAACGCATAACGCATAACGCATAACGCATAACCATAACGCATAACGCATAACCCATAAGGCATAACGCATAACGCATAACGTATAACGCATAACGCATACCGTATAACGCATAACGCATAACGCATAACGCATACCGTATAACGCATAACGCATAAAGCATAAAGCATAACGCATAACGCATGAAGCATAACCCATAACGCATAACGCATAGCGCATATCGCATAACGCATAACGCATAACGCATAACGCATAACGCATAACGCATAACGCATAACCCATAACGCTTAACGCATAACGGATCACGCATAACGCATAACTCATAACTCATAAGGAGTAACGCATAACGCATAAAGCATAACGCATAACGCATAACGCATAACGCATAACGCATAACGCATAACGCATAACGCATAACGCATAACGCATAACGCATAACGCATAACGCATAACGTATAACTCATAACTCATAAGGAGTAACGCATAACGCATAAAGCATAACGCATAACGCATAACGCATAACGCATAACGCATAACGCATAACGCATAACACATAACGCATAACGCATAACGCATAACGCATAACGCATAACGTATAACTCATAACGCATAACGCATAAAGCATAACGCATAACGCATAACGCATAACGCATAACGCATAACGCATAACGTATAACTCATAACGCATAACGCATAAAGCATAACGCATAACGCATAACGCATAATGCATAACGCATAACGCATAACGCATAACGCATAACGCATAACGCATAACGCATAACGCATAACGCATAACGCATAAAGCATAACTTTAACGCACAACGCATAACGCATAACGCATAGCGCATAACGCATAACGCAAAACGCATAACTTTAACGCATAACCCATAACGCATAAGGCTTGATGCATGACGCATATCGCATATCGCATAACGTATAACGCATAACGCATACCGTATAACGCATAACGCATAACGCATAACGCATAACGCATAACGCATACCGTATAACGCATAACGCATAACGCATAACGCATTACGCATAAAGCATAACGCATAACGCATAACGCATAACGCATAACGCATAACGTATAACGCATGACGCATAACGCATAACGCCTTAACGCATAACGCATAACGCATAACGCATAACGCATAACGCATAACGCAAAACGTATAACGCATAACGCATACCGTATAACGCATAACGCATAAAGCATAAAGCATAACGCATAACGCATGAAGCATAACCCATAACGCATAACGCATAGCGCATAACGCATAACGCATAACGCATAACGCATAACGCATAACGCATAACGCTTAACGCATAACGGATCACGCATAACGCATAACTCATAACTCATAAGGAGAAACGCATAACGCATAAAGCATAACGCATAACGCATAATGCATAACGCATAATGCATAAAGCATAACGCATAACGCATAACTTATAACTCATTACTCATAACGAATAACGCATAACGCATAACGCATAACGCATAACGCATTACGCATAAAGCATAACGCATAACGCATAACGCATAACGCATAACGCATAACGTATAACGCATAACGCATAACGCCTTAACGCATAACGCATAACGCATAACGCATAACGCATAACGCATAACGCAAAACGTATAACGCATAACGCATACCGTATAACGCATAACGCATAAAGCATAAAGCATAACGCATAACGCATGAAGCATAACCCATAACGCATAACGCATAGCGCATAACGCATAACGCATAACGCATAACGCATAACGCATAACGCATAACGCATAACGCATAACGCATAACGCATTACGCATAACGCATAACGCATAACGCATAAACCATAACGCATAACGCATAACGCATAACGCATAACGCAAACGTATAACGCAAACCATAAGGCATAAGGCATAACGCATAACGCATGTCAGATCACGCATAACGCATAATGCATAACGCATAAAGCATAACGCATAACGCATAACGCATAACGCATAACGCATAATGCATAACGTATAACGCATAACGTATACCGTATAACGCATAATGCATAACGCATAACGCAACCGTATAACGCACAACGCATAACGCATAACGCATAACGCATAACGCATAACGTATAACGCATAACGTATACCGTATAACGCATAACGCATAACGCATAACGCATAACGCATAACGCATGTCAGATCACGCATAACGCATAATGCATAACGCATAAAGCGTAACGCATAACGCATAACGCATAACGCATAACGCATAACGCATAACGCATAACGCATAACGCATAACGCATAACGCATAACGCATAACGCATAACGCATAACGTATACCGTATAACGCATAATGCATAACGTATAACGCAACCGTATAACGCACAACGCATAACCCATAACGCATAACGCATAAAGCAAAACGCATAACGCATAACGCATAACGCATAACGCATAACGCATAACGCATAACGCATAACGCATAACGCATAACGCATAACGCATAACGCATAACGCATAACGCATAACGCATAACGCATAACGCATAACGCATAACGCATAACGCATAACGCATAACGCATAACGCATAACGCATAACGCATAACGCATAACGCATAACGCATAACGCATAACGCATAACGCATAACGCATAACGCATAACGCATAACGCATAACGCATAACGCATAACGCATAACGCATAACGCATAACGCATAACGCTTAACGCATAACGGATCACGCATAACGCAAATCGCATAACGTTAACGCATAACCCATAACGCATAAGGCTTGATGCATGACGCATATCGCATATCGCATAACGCATAACGCATACTGCATAACGCATAAAGCGTAACGCATAAATCATAAATCATAACGCATAACGCATAACGCATAACGCATAACGCATAACGCATAACGCATAACGCATAACGCATAACGCATAACGCATAACGCATAACGCATAACGCATAACGCATAACGCATAACGCATAACGCATAACGCATAACGCATAACGCATAACGCATAACGCATAACGCATAACGCATAACGCATAACGCATAACGCATAACGCATAACGCTTAACGCATAACGGATCACGCATAACGCATAACTCATAACTCATAAGGAGTAACGCATAACGCATAAAGCATAAAGCATAACGCATAACGCATAACGCATGAAGCATAACCCATAACGCATATCGCATAACGCATAACGTATAACGCATAAAGCATAAAGCATAACGCATAACGCATAACCCCTAACGCAATAACGCATAACGCATAAAGCATAACGTGTAACTCATAACGCATAACGCATAAAGCATAACGCATAACGCATAACGCATAACGCATAACGCATAACGCATATCGCATAACGCATAACGCATAACGTATAACGCATGACGCATACCGTATAACGCATAACGCATAACGCAAACGTATAACGCACAACGCATAACGCATAACGCATAACGCATAACATATAACGCATAACGCATAACGCATAACGCATAACGCATAACGCAGAAAGCATAACGCATAACGCAAAACGCATAACGCTTAACGCATAACGCATAACGCATAACGCATAACTCATAACGCATAACGCATAACGCATAACGCATAACGCATAACGCATAACGCATGTCAGATCACGCATAACGCATAATGCATAACGCATAAAGCATAACGCATAACGCATAACGCATAACGTATAACGGATAACGTATACCGTATAACGCATAATGCAGAACGCATAACGCAAACGTATAACGCACAACGCATAACGCATAACGCATAACGCATAACGCATAACGCATAACGCATAACGCATAACGCATAACGCATAACGCATAACGCATAACGCATAACGCATAACGCATAACGCATAACGCAAACCATAAGGCATAAGGCATAACGCATAACGCATAACGCATAACGCATGTCAGATCACGCATAACGCATAATGCATAACGCATAAAGCATAACGCATAACGCATAACGCATAACGTATAACTCATAACGTATACCGTATAACGCATAATGCATAACGCATAACGCATAACGCATAACGCAAAACGTATAACGCATAACGCATACCGTATAACGCATAACGCATAACGCATAACGCATAACGCATTACGTATAACGCATAACGCATACCGTATAACGCATAACGCATAACGCATAACGCATAACGCATAACGCATAACGCATAACGCATAACGCATAACGCATAACGCATAACGTATAACGCATAACGCATACCGTGTAACGCACAACGCATAACGCATAACGCGTAACGCATAACGCATAACGCATAACGCATAACGCATAACGCATAACGCATAACGCATAACGCATAACGCATAACGCATAACGCATAACGCATAACGTATAACTCATAACGCATAACGCATAAAGCATAACGCATAACGCATAACTTATAACTCATTACTCATAACGAATAACGCATAACGCATAACGCATAACGCATATCGCATAACGCATAACGCATAATGCATAACGCATAAAGCGTAACGCATAAAGCATAAATCATAACGCATAACGCATAACGCATAACGCATAACGCTTACCGTATAACGCATAACGCATAACGCATAACGCATAACTCATAACGCATAACGCATAAAGCATAACGCATAACGCATAACTTATAACTCATTACTCATAACGAATAACGCATAACGCATAACGCATAACGCATAACGCATATCGCAAAACGCATAACGCATAATGCATAACGCATAAAGCGTAACGCATAAAGCATAAATCATAACGCATAACGCATAACGCATAACGCATAACGCATAATGCATAACGCATAACGCAAACGTATAGCGCACAACGCATAACGCATAACGCATAACGCATAACGCATAACGCATAACGCATGACGCATAACGCAGAACGCATAACGCATAACGCATAACGCATAACGCATAACGCATAACGCAAAACGTATAACGTATAACGCATACCGTATAACGCATAACGCATAACGTTAACGCATAACCCATAACGCATAAGGCTTGATGCATGACGCATATCGCATATCGCATAACGCATAAGGCTTGATGCATGACGCATATCGCATAACGCATAAGGCATAACGCATAATACATAACGTATAACGCATTATGCATAACGCATAACGCATAACGCATAACGCAAACCATAAGGCATAAAGCATAACGCATAACGCATAACGCATAACGCATGTCAGATCACGCATAACGCATAATGCATAACGCATAAAGCATAACGCATAACGCATAACGCATAACGCTTACCGTATAACGCATAACGCATAACGCATAACGCATAACTCATAACGCATAACGCATAAAGCATAACGCATAACGCATAACTTATAACTCATTACTCATAACGAATAACGCATAACGCATAACGCATAACGCATAACGCATAACGCATATCGCATAACGCATAACGCATAATGCATAACGCATAAAGCGTAACGCATAAAGCATAAATCATAACGCATAACGCATAACGCATAACGCATAATGCATAACGCATAACGCAAACGTATAGCGCACAACGCATAACGCATAACGCATAACGCATAACGCATAACGCATAACGCATTACGCATAACCCATAAGGCATAACGCAAGCGTATAACGCACAACGCATAACGTATAACGCATAACGCATAACGCATAACGCATTACGCATAACTTATAACTCATAACGCATAACGCATAACGCATAACGCAAAATGCATAACGCATAAAGCATAACGCATAACCCATAACCCATAACGCAGAACGCACAACGCACAACGCATAACGCATAACGAATATCGCATAACGCAAAACGCATAACGCATAACCCATAACTCATAACGAATAACGCATAACGCATAACGCATAACGCATAACGCATAACGCATAACGCATAACGCATAACGCATAACGCATAACGCATAACGCATAACGCATAACGCATAACGCATGACGCATAACGCATAACGCATAACGCATTACGCATAACTTATAACTCATAACGAATAACGCATAACACATAACGCAAAATGCATAAAGCATAAAGCATAACGCATAACCCATAACCCATAACGCAGAACGCACAACGCACAACGCATAACGCATAACGCATAACGCATAACGCATAACGCATAACGCATAACGCATAACGCATAACGCAAAACGCATAACGGATAACGCAAAAGGCATAACGCATAACGTTAACGCATAACGCATAACGCATAACGCATAACGCATAACGCATAAAGCATAACGCAAAAGGCATAACGCATATCGCATAACGCATAATTCATAACCCATAACGCATAACGCATAACGCATAATGCACAACGCATAACGAATACCGCATAACGTATAACGCAAAACTCATAACGCATAACGCATAACGCAAAAGGCATAACGCATAACGCATAACGCATAACGCATAACGCATAAAGCATAACGCATAAAGCATAACGCATAAACCATAACCCATAACGCAAAACGCATAACGCATAACGCATAACGCATTACGTATAACTCATAACGCATAACGCATAAAGCAAAACGCATCACGCATAACGCATAACGCATATCGCATAACCTATAACGCAAAACGCATAACGCATAACGTATAACGCAAAACGCATGACGCATAACTCATAACGCAAAAGGCATAACCCATAACGCATAACGCATAACGCATAACGCATAAAGCATAACGCATAACGCCTAACGCATAACGCAAACGTATAACACATAACGCATAACGCATAACGCATAACGCGTAAAGCATTACGCTTAACGCATAACGCCTATCGCATAACGCATAAAACATAACCCATAACGCATAACGCATAATGCACAACGCATGACGCATAACGCATAACGCATAACGCATAACGCATAACTTATAACTCATAACGCATAACGCATGACGCATAACGCAAAATGCATAACGCATAACGCATAACCCATAACCCATAACGCATAACGCATAACACATAATGCACAACGCATAATGCATAACGCATAACGCATAACGCATTACGCCTAACTTATAACTCATAACGAATAACGCATAACACATAACGCAAAATGCATAACGCATAAAGCATAACGCATAACCCATAACCCATAACGCAGAACGCACAACGCACAACGCCTAACGCATAACGCATAACGCATAACGCATAACGCATAAAGCATAACTCATAACCCATAACGCAAAAGGCATAACGCATAACGCATAACGCATAACGCATAACGCATAAAGCATAACGCATAAAGCATAACGCATAAACCATAACACATAACGCAAAACGCATAACGCATAACGCATAACGCATTACGTATAACTCATAACGCATAACGCATAAAGCAAAACGCATCACGCATAACGCATAACGCATATCGCATAACCTATAACGCAAAACGCATAACGCATAACGTATAACGCAAAACGCATGACGCATAACTCATAACGCAAAAGGCATAACCCATAACGCATAACGCATAACGCATAACGCATAAAGCATAACGCATAACGCCTAACGCATAACGCAAACGTATAACACATAACGCATAACGCATAACGCGTAAAGCATTACGCTTAACGCATAACGCCTATCGCATAACGCATAAAACATAACCCATAACGCATAACGCATAATGCACAACGCATAACGCATAACGCATAACGCATAACTTATAACGCAAAACTCATGACGCATAACGCAAAAGACATAACGCATAACGCATAACGCATAACGCATAACGCATAAAGCATAAAGCATAACGCATAACGCATAAAGCATAACGCATAAAGCATAACGCAATAACGCATAACGCATTACGCATAACCCATAAGGCATAACGCAAGCGTATAACGCACAACGCATAACGTATAACGCATAACGCATAACGCATAACGCATTACGCATAACTTATAACTCATAACGCATAACGCATAACGCATAACGCAAAATGCATAACGCATAAAGCATAACGCATAACGCATAACGCATAAAGCATAAAGCATAACGCATAACGCATAAAGCATAACTCATAACCCATAACGCAGAACGCATAACGAATACCGCATAACGTATAACGCAAAACTCATGACGCATAACGCATAAAGCATAAAGCATAACGCATAAAGCATAACGCATAACGCATAACGCATAACCCATAACTCATAACGAATAACGCATAACGCATAACGCATAACGCATAACGCATAACGCATAACGCATAACGCATAACGCATAACGCATAACGCATAACGCATAACGCATAACGCATAACGCATAACGCATAACGTATAACGCATGACGCATAACGCATAACGCCTTAACGCATAACGCATAACGCATAACGCATAACGCATAACGCATAACGCAAAACGTATAACGCATAACGCATACCGTATAACGCATAACGCATAAAGCATAAAGCATAACGCATAACGCATGAAGCATAACCCATAACGCATAACGCATAGCGCATAACGCATAACGCATAACGCATAACGCATAACGCATAACGCATAACGCTTAACGCATAACGGATCACGCATAACGCATAACTCATAACTCATAAGGAGAAACGCATAACGCATAAAGCATAACGCATAACGCATAATGCATAACGCATAATGCATAAAGCATAACGCATAACGCATAACTTATAACTCATTACTCATAACGAATAACGCATAACGCATAACGCATAACGCATAACGCATAACGCATTACGCATAAAGCATAACGCATAACGCATAACGCATAACGCATAACGCATAACGTATAACGCATAACGCATAACGCCTTAACGCATAACGCATAACGCATAACGCATAACGCATAACGCATAACGCAAAACGTATAACGCATAACGCATACCGTATAACGCATAACGCATAAAGCATAAAGCATAACGCATAACGCATGAAGCATAACCCATAACGCATAACGCATAGCGCATAACGCATAACGCATAACGCATAACGCATAACGCATAACGCATAACGCATAACGCATAACGCATTACGCATAACGCATAACGCATAACGCATAAACCATAACGCATAACGCATAACGCATAACGCATAACGCAAACGTATAACGCAAACCATAAGGCATAAGGCATAACGCATAACGCATGTCAGATCACGCATAACGCATAATGCATAACGCATAAAGCATAACGCATAACGCATAACGCATAACGCATAACGCATAATGCATAACGTATAACGCATAACGTATACCGTATAACGCATAATGCATAACGCATAACGCAACCGTATAACGCACAACGCATAACGCATAACGCATAACGCATAACGCATAACGTATAACGCATAACGTATACCGTATAACGCATAACGCATAACGCATAACGCATAACGCATAACGCATGTCAGATCACGCATAACGCATAATGCATAACGCATAAAGCGTAACGCATAACGCATAACGCATAACGCATAACGCATAATGCATAACGCATAACGCATAACGCATAACGCATAACGCATAACGCATAACGCATAACGCATAACGTATACCGTATAACGCATAATGCATAACGTATAACGCAAACGTATAACGCACAACGCATAACGCATAACGCATAACGCATAAAGCAAAACGCATAACGCATAACGCATAACGCATAACGCATAACGCATAACGCATAACGCATAACGCATAACGCATAACGCATAACGCATAACGCATAACGCATAACGCATAACGCATAACGCATAACGCATAACGCATAACGCATAACGCATAACGCATAACGCATAACGCATAACGCATAACGCATAACGCATAACGCATAACGCATAACGCATAACGCATAACGCATAACGCATAACGCATAACGCATAACGCATAACGCATAACGCTTAACGCATAACGGATCACGCATAACGCAAATCGCATAACGTTAACGCATAACCCATAACGCATAAGGCTTGATGCATGACGCATATCGCATATCGCATAACGCATAACGCATACTGCATAACGCATAAAGCGTAACGCATAAATCATAAATCATAACGCATAACGCATAACGCATAACGCATAACGCATAACGCATAACGCATAACGCATAACGCATAACGCATAACGCATAACGCATAACGCATAACGCATAACGCATAACGCATAACGCATAACGCATAACGCATAACGCATAACGCATAACGCATAACGCATAACGCATAACGCATAACGCATAACGCATAACGCATAACGCATAACGCTTAACGCATAACGGATCACGCATAACGCATAACTCATAACTCATAAGGAGTAACGCATAACGCATAAAGCATAAAGCATAACGCATAACGCATAACGCATGAAGCATAACCCATAACGCATATCGCATAACGCATAACGTATAACGCATAAAGCATAAAGCATAACGCATAACGCATAACCCCTAACGCAATAACGCATAACGCATAAAGCATAACGTGTAACTCATAACGCATAACGCATAAAGCATAACGCATAACGCATAACGCATAACGCATAACGCATAACGCATATCGCATAACGCATAACGCATAACGTATAACGCATGACGCATACCGTATAACGCATAACGCATAACGCAAACGTATAACGCACAACGCATAACGCATAACGCATAACGCATAACACATAACGCATAACGCATAACGCATAACGCATAACGCAAACCATAAGGCATAAGGCATAACGCATAACGCATAACGCATAACGCATGTCAGATCACGCATAACGCATAATGCATAACGCATAAAGCATAACGCATAACGCATAACGCATAACGTATAACTCATAACGTATACCGTATAACGCATAATGCATAACGCATAACGCATAACGCATAACGCAAAACGTATAACGCATAACGCATACCGTATAACGCATAACGCATAACGCATAACGCATAACGCATAACGTATAACGCATAACGCATACCGTATAACGCATAACGCATAACGCATAACGCATAACGCATAACGCATAACGCATAACGCATAACGCTTAACGCATAACGCATAACGCATAACGCATAACTCATAACGCATAACGCATAACGCATAACGCATAACGCATAACGCATAACGCATAACGCATAACGCATGTCAGATCACGCATAACGCATAATGCATAACGCATAAAGCATAACGCATAACGCATAACGCATAACGTATACCGTATAACGCATAATGCAGAACGCATAACGCAAACGTATAACGCACAACGCATAACGCATAACGCATAACGCATAACGCATAACGCATAACGCATAACGCATAACGCATAACGCATAACGCATAACGCATAACGCATAACGCATAACGCAAACCATAAGGCATAAGGCATAACGCATAACGCATAACGCATAACGCATGTCAGATCACGCATAACGCATAATGCATAACGCATAAAGCATAACGCATAACGCATAACGTATAACGTATAACGCATAACGTATACCGTATAACGCATAATGCATAACGCATAACGCATAACGCATAACGCAAAACGTATAACGCATAACGCATACCGTATAACGCATAACGCATAACGCATAACGCATAACGCATTACGTATAACGCATAACGCATACCGTATAACGCATAACGCATAACGCATAACGCATAACGCATAACGCATAACGCATAACGCATAACGCATAACGCATAACGCATAACGTATAACGCATAACGCATACCGTGTAACGCACAACGCATAACGCATAACGCGTAACGCATAACGCATAACGCATAACGCATAACGCATAACGCATAACGCATAACGCATAACGCATAACGCATAACGCATAACGCATAACGCATAACGTATAACTCATAACGCATAACGCATAAAGCATAACGCATAACGCATAACTTATAACTCATTACTCATAACGAATAACGCATAACGCATAACGCATAACGCATATCGCATAACGCATAACGCATAATGCATAACGCATAAAGCGTAACGCATAAAGCATAAATCATAACGCATAACGCATAACGCATAACGCATAACGCTTACCGTATAACGCATAACGCATAACGCATAACGCATAACTCATAACGCATAACGCATAAAGCATAACGCATAACGCATAACTTATAACTCATTACTCATAACGAATAACGCATAACGCATAACGCATAACGCATAACGCATATCGCAAAACGCATAACGCATAATGCATAACGCATAAAGCGTAACGCATAAAGCATAAATCATAACGCATAACGCATAACGCATAACGCATAATGCATAACGCATAACGCAAACGTATAGCGCACAACGCATAACGCATAACGCATAACGCATAACGCATAACGCATAACGCATGACGCATAACGCAGAACGCATAACGCATAACGCATAACGCATAACGCATAACGCATAACGCATAACGCAAAACGTATAACGTATAACGCATACCGTATAACGCATAACGCATAACGTTAACGCATAACCCATAACGCATAAGGCTTGATGCATGACGCATATCGCATATCGCATAACGCATAAGGCTTGATGCATGACGCATATCGCATAACGCATAAGGCATAACGCATAATACATAACGTATAACGCATTATGCATAACGCATAACGCATAACGCATAACGCAAACCATAAGGCATAAAGCATAACGCATAACGCATAACGCATAACGCATGTCAGATCACGCATAACGCATAATGCATAACGCATAAAGCATAACGCATAACGCATAACGCATAACGCTTACCGTATAACGCATAACGCATAACGCATAACGCATAACTCATAACGCATAACGCAATAAAGCATAACGCATAACGCATAACTTATAACTCATTACTCATAACGAATAACGCATAACGCATAACGCATAACGCATAACGCATAACGCATATCGCATAACGCATAACGCATAATGCATAACGCATAAAGCGTAACGCATAAAGCATAAATCATAACGCATAACGCATAACGCATAACGCATAATGCATAACGCATAACGCAAACGTATAGCGCACAACGCATAACGCATAACGCATAACGCATAACGCATAACGCATAACGCATAACGCATTACGCATAACCCATAAGGCATAACGCAAGCGTATAACGCACAACGCATAACGTATAACGCATAACGCATAACGCATAACGCATTACGCATAACTTATAACTCATAACGCATAACGCATAACGCATAACGCAAAATGCATAACGCATAAAGCATAACGCATAACCCATAACCCATAACGCAGAACGCACAACGCACAACGCATAACGCATAACGAATATCGCATAACGCAAAACGCATAACGCATAACCCATAACTCATAACGAATAACGCATAACGCATAACGCATAACGCATAACGCATAACGCATAACGCATAACGCATAACGCATAACGCATAACGCATAACGCATAACGCATAACGCATAACGCATAACGCATGACGCATAACGCATAACGCATAACGCATTACGCATAACTTATAACTCATAACGAATAACGCATAACACATAACGCAAAATGCATAACGCATAAAGCATAACGCATAACCCATAACCCATAACGCAGAACGCACAACGCACAACGCATAACGCATAACGCATAACGCATAACGCATAACGCATAACGCATAACGCATAACGCATAACGCAAAACGCATAACGGATAACGCAAAAGGCATAACGCATAACGTTAACGCATAACGCATAACGCATAACGCATAACGCATAACGCATAAAGCATAACGCAAAAGGCATAACGCATATCGCATAACGCATAATTCATAACCCATAACGCATAACGCATAACGCATAATGCACAACGCATAACGAATACCGCATAACGTATAACGCAAAACTCATAACGCATAACGCATAACGCAAAAGGCATAACGCATAACGCATAACGCATAACGCATAACGCATAACGCATAACGCATAACGCATAACGCATAAACCATAACCCATAACGCAAAACGCATAACGCATAACGCATAACGCATTACGTATAACTCATAACGCATAACGCATAAAGCAAAACGCATCACGCATAACGCATAACGCATATCGCATAACCTATAACGCAAAACGCATAACGCATAACGTATAACGCAAAACGCATGACGCATAACTCATAACGCAAAAGGCATAACCCATAACGCATAACGCATAACGCATAACGCATAACGCATAACGCATAACGCATAACGCATAACGCATAACGTATAACGCATAACGCATAACGCATAACGCATAACGCGTAAAGCATTACGCTTAACGCATAACGCCTATCGCATAACGCATAAAACATAACCCATAACGCATAACGCATAATGCACAACGCATAACGCATAACGCATAACGCATAACGCATAACGCATAACTTATAACTCATAACGCATAACGCATGACGCATAACGCAAAATGCATAACGCATAACGCATAACCCATAACCCATAACGCATAACGCATAACACATAATGCACAACGCATAATGCATAACGCATAACGCATAACGCATTACGCCTAACTTATAACTCATAACGAATAACGCATAACACATAACGCAAAATGCATAACGCATAAAGCATAACGCATAACCCATAACCCATAACGCAGAACGCACAACGCACAACGCCTAACGCATAACGCATAACGCATAACGCATAACGCATAACGCATAACTCATAACCCATAACGCAAAAGGCATAACGCATAACGCATAACGCATAACGCATAACGCATAAAGCATAACGCATAAAGCATAACGCATAAACCATAACACATAACGCAAAACGCATAACGCATAACGCATAACGCATTACGTATAACTCATAACGCATAACGCATAAAGCACAACGCATCACGCATAACGCATAACGCATATCGCATAACCTATAACGCAAAACGCATAACGCATAACGTATAACGCAAAACGCATGACGCATAACTCATAACGCAAAAGGCATAACCCATAACGCATAACGCATAACGCATAACGCATAAAGCATAACGCATAACGCCTAACGCATAACGCAAACGTATAACACATAACGCATAACGCATAACGCGTAAAGCATTACGCTTAACGCATAACGCCTATCGCATAACGCATAAAACATAACCCATAACGCATAACGCATAATGCACAACGCATAACGCATAACGCATAACGCATAACTTATAACGCAAAACTCATGACGCATAACGCAAAAGACATAACGCATAACGCATAACGCATAACGCATAACGCATAAAGCATAAAGCATAACGCATAACGCATAAAGCATAACGCATAAAGCATAACGCAATAACGCATAACGCATTACGCATAACCCATAAGGCATAACGCAAGCGTATAACGCACAACGCATAACGTATAACGCATAACGCATAACGCATAACGCATTACGCATAACTTATAACTCATAACGCATAACGCATAACGCATAACGCAAAATGCATAACGCATAAAGCATAACGCATAACGCATAACGCATAAAGCATAAAGCATAACGCATAACGCATAAAGCATAACTCATAACCCATAACGCAGAACGCATAACGAATACCGCATAACGTATAACGCAAAACTCATGACGCATAACGCATAAAGCATAAAGCATAACGCATAAAGCATAACGCATAACGCATAACGCATAACCCATAACTCATAACGAATAACGCATAACGCATAACGCATAACGCATAACGCATAACGCATAACGCATAACGCATAACGCATAACGCATAACGCATAACGCATGACGCATAACGCATAATGCATAACGCATAACTTATAACTCATAACGCATAACGCATGGCGCATAACACAAAATGCATAACGCATATCGCATAACTCATAACCCATAACGCATAACGCATAACACATAATGCACAACGCATAATGCATAACGCATAACGCATAACGCATTACGCATAACTTATAACTCATAACGAATAACGCATAACACATAACGCAAAATGCATAACGCATAAAGCATAACGCATAACCCATAACCCATAACGCAGAACGCACAACGCACAACGCATAACGCATAACGCATAACGCATAACGCATAACGCA
The DNA here is from genome assembly GCA_916610235.2 of Lasioglossum morio. Classification (NCBI taxonomy): domain Eukaryota; kingdom Metazoa; phylum Arthropoda; class Insecta; order Hymenoptera; family Halictidae; genus Lasioglossum; species Lasioglossum morio. Next base: position 751,880 of record CAKAJA020000151.1, on the reverse strand, counting down.
TAACGCATAACGCATAACGCAAAACGCATAACGGATAACGCAAAAGGCATAACGCATAACGTTAACGCATAACGCATAACGCATAACGCAAAACTCATAACGCATAACGCATAACGCAAAAGGCATAACGCATAACGCATAACGCATAACGCATAACGCATAACGCATAAAGCATAACGCATAAAGCATAACGCATAAACCATAACCCATAACGCAAAACGCATAACGCATAACCCATAACGCATTACGTATAACTCATAACGCACAACGCATAAAGCAAAACGCATCACGCATAACGCATAACGCATAACGCATAACGCATAAAGCATAACGCATATCGCATAACGCATAACGCATAACGCATTACGTATAACTCATAACGCATAACGCATAAAGCAAAACGCATCACGCATAACGCATAACGCATATCGCATAACCTATAACGCAAAACGCATAACGCATAACGTATAACGCAAAACGCATGACGCATAACTCATAACGCAAAAGGCATAACCCATAACGCATAACGCATAACGCATAACGCATAAAGCATAAAGCATAACGCATAACGCCTAACGCATAACGCAAACGTATAACACATAACGCATAACGCATAACGCATAACGCGTAAAGCATTACGCTTAACGCATAACGCCTATCGCATAACGCATAAAACATAACCCATAACGCATAACGCATAATGCACAACGCATAACGCATAACGCATAACGCATAACGCAAAACGCATAACGCAATAACGCATACCGCATAAAGCATAAAGCATAACGCATAAAGCATAACGCATAAAGCATAACTCATAACCCATAACGCAGAACGCATAACGCATAACGCATAACGCATAACGCATAACGCATAACGCATAACTCATAACCCATAACCCATAACGCATAACGCACAACGAATAACGCATAATGCACTACGCATAACGCATAACGCATAACGCATAACGCATTACGCATAACGCATAACGCATAAAGCATAACGCATAACCCATAACCCATAACGCAGAACGCACAACGCACAACGCATAACGCATAACGCATAACGCATATCGCATAACGCAAAACGCATAACGCATAACGCAAAATGCATAACGCATAACGTTAACGCATAACGCATAACGCAAAAGGCATAACGCATATCGCATAACGCATAAATCATAACCCATAACGCATAACGCATAACGCATAATGCACAACGCATAACGAATACCGCATAACGTATAACGCAAAACTCATGACGCATAACGCAAAAGGCATAACGCATAACGCATAACGCATAACGCATAACGCATAAAGCATAAAGCATAACGCATAAAGCATAACGCATAAAGCATAACTCATAACCCATAACGCAGAACGCATAACGCATAACGCATAACGCATAACGCATAACGCATAACCCATAACCCATAACGCATAACGCACAACGCATAACGCATAATGCACTACGCATAACGCATAACGCATAACGCATAACGCATTACGCATAACTTATAACTCATAACGCATAACATATAACTCATAACGCATAACGCATGACGCATAACGCATAACGCATAACGCATAACGCATAACGCATAACTTATAACTCATAACGCATAACGCATGACGCATAACGCAAAATGCATAACGCATAACGCATAACCCATAACCCATAACGCATAACGCATAACACATAATGCACAACGCATAATGCATAACTCATAACGCATAACGCATTACGCCTAACTTATAACTCATAACGAATAACGCATAACACATAACGCAAAATGCATAACGCATAAAGCATAACGCATAACCCATAACCCATAACGCAGAACGCACAACGCACAACGCCTAACGCATAACGCATAACGCATAACGCATAACGCATAAAGCATAACTCATAACCCATAACGCAAAAGGCATAACGCATAACGCATAACGCATAACGCATAACGCATAAAGCATAACGCATAAAGCATAACGCATAAACCATAACCCATAACGCATAACGCATAACGCATAACGCATTACGTATAACTCATAACGCATAACGCATAAAGCAAAACGCATCACGCATAACGCATAACGCATATCGCATAACCTATAACGCAAAACGCATAACGCATAACGTATAACGCAAAACGCATGACGCATAACTCATAACGCAAAAGGCATAACCCATAACGCATAACGCATAACGCATAACGCATAAAGCATAACGCATAACGCCTAACGCATAACGCAAACGTATAACACATAACGCATAACGCATAACGCGTAAAGCATTACGCTTAACGCATAACGCCTATCGCATAACGCATAAAACATAACCCATAACGCATAACGCATAATGCACAACGCATAACGCATAACGCATAACGCATAACTTATAACGCAAAACTCATGACGCATAACGCAAAAGACATAACGCATAACGCATAACGCATAACGCATAACGCATAAAGCATAAAGCATAACGCATAACGCATAAAGCATAACGCATAAAGCATAACGCAATAACGCATAACGCATAACGTTAACGCATAACCCATAACGCATAAGGCTTGATACATGACGCATATCGCATAACGCATAAGGCATAACGCATAATACATAACGTATAACGCAATATTCATAACGCATAACGCATAATGCATAAGGCATAACGCATAACGCATTACGCATAACCCATAAGGCATAACGCAAGCGTATAACGCACAACGCATAACGTATAACGCATAACGCATAACGCATAAGGCATAACGCATAACGCATTACGCATAACCCATAAGGCATAACGCAAGCGTATAACGCACAACGCATAACGTATAACGCATAACGCATAACGCATAACGCATTACGCATAACTTATAACTCATAACGCATAACGCATAACGCATAACGCAAAATGCATAACGCATAAAGCATAACGCATAACGCATAACGCATAAAGCATAAAGCATAACGCATAACGCATAAAGCATAACTCATAACCCATAACGCAGAACGCATAACGAATACCGCATAACGTATAACGCAAAACTCATGACGCATAACGCATAAAGCATAAAGCATAACGCATAAAGCATAACGCATAACGCATAACGCATAACGCATAACCCATAACTCATAACGAATAACGCATAACGCATAACGCATAACGCATAACGCATAACGCATAACGCATAACGCATAACGCATAACGCATAACGCATAACGCATTACGCATAACGCATGACGCATAACGCATAATGCATAACGCATAACTTATAACTCATAACGCATAACGCATGGCGCATAACACAAAATGCATAACGCATAACGCATAACTCATAACCCATAACGCATAACGCATAACACATAATGCACAACGCATAATGCATAACGCATAACGCATAACGCATTACGCATAACTTATAACTCATAACGAATAACGCATAACACATAACGCAAAATGCATAACGCATAAAGCATAACGCATAACCCATAACCCATAACGCAGAACGCACAACGCACAACGCATAACGCATAACGCATAACGCATAACGCATAACGCATAACGCATAACGCATAACGCATAACGCATAACGCAAAACGCATAACGGATAACGCAAAAGGCATAACGCATAACGTTAACGCATAACGCATAACGCATAACGCATAACGCATAACGCATAACGCAAAAGGCATAACGCATATCGCATAACGCATAATTCATAACCCATAACGCATAACGCATAACGCATAATGCACAACGCATAACGAATACCGCATAACGTATAACGCAAAACTCATAACGCATAACGCATAACGCAAAAGGCATAACGCATAACGCATAACGCATAACGCATAACGCATAACGCATAAAGCATAACGCATAAAGCATAACGCATAAACCATAACCCATAACGCAAAACGCATAACGCATAACGCATAACGCATTACGTATAACTCATAACGCATAACGCATAAAGCAAAACGCATCACGCATAACGCATAACGCATAACGCATAACGCATAAAGCATAACGCATATCGCATAACGCATAATTCATAACCCATAACGCATAACGCATAACGCATAATGCACAACGCATAACGAATACCGCATAACGTATAACGCAAAACTCATAACGCATAACGCATAACGCAAAAGGCATAACGCATAACGCATAACGCATAACGCATAACGCATAACGCATAACGCATAAAGCATAACGCATAAAGCATAACGCATAACCCATAACCCATAACGCATAACGCATAACACATAATGCACAACGCATAATGCATAACGCATAACGCATAACGCATTACGCATAACTTATAACTCATAACGAATAACGCATAACACATAACGCAAAATGCATAACGCATAAAGCATAACGCATAACCCATAACCCATAACGCAGAACGCACAACGCACAACGCATAACGCATAACGCATAACGCATAACGCATAACGCATAACGCATAACGCATAACGCATAACGCATAACGCATAACGCATAACGCATAACGCAAAACGCATAACGGATAACGCAAAAGGCATAACGCATAACGTTAACGCATAACGCATAACGCATAACGCATAACGCATAACGCATAACGCATAACGCAAAAGGCATAACGCATATCGCATAACGCATAATTCATAACCCATAACGCATAACGCATAACGCATAATGCACAACGCATAACGAATACCGCATAACGTATAACGCAAAACTCATAACGCATAACGCATAACGCAAAAGGCATAACGCATAACGCATAACGCATAACGCATAACGCATAACGCATAACGCATAAAGCATAACGCATAAAGCATAACGCATAAACCATAACCCATAACGCAAAACGCATAACGCATAACGCATAACGCATTACGTATAACTCATAACGCATAACGCATAAAGCAAAACGCATCACGCATAACGCATAACGCATATCGCATAACCTATAACGCAAAACGCATAACGCATAACGTATAACGCAAAACGCATGACGCATAACTCATAACGCAAAAGGCATAACCCATAACGCATAACGCATAACGCATAACGCATAACGCATAAAGCATAACGCATAACGCCTAACGCATAACGCAAACGTATAACACATAACGCATAACGCATAACGCGTAAAGCATTACGCTTAACGTATAACGCCTATCGCATAACGCATAAAACATAACCCAAACCGCATAACGCATAATGCACAACGCATAACGCATAACGCATAACGCATAACTTATAACGCAAAACTCATGACGCATAACGCAAAAGACATAACGCATAACGCATAACGCATAACGCATAACGCATAAAGCATAAAGCATAACGCATAACGCATAAAGCATAACGCATAAAGCATAACTCATAACCCATAACGCAGAACGCATAACGCAATAACGCATAACGCATAACGTTAACGCATAACCCATAACGCATAAGGCTTGATACATGACGCATATCGCATAACGCATAAGGCATAACGCATAATACATAACGTATAACGCAATATTCATAACGCATAACGCATAATGCATAAGGCATAACGCATAACGCATTACGCATAACCCATAAGGCATAACGCAAGCGTATAACGCACAACGCATAACGCATAACGCATATCGCATAACGCAAAACGCATAACGCATAACGCATAACGCATAACGCATAAAGCATAAAGCATAACGCATAACGCATAAAGCATAACTCATAACCCATAACGCAGAACGCATAACGAATACCGCATAACGTATAACGCAAAACTCATGACGCATAACGCATAAAGCATAAAGCATAACGCATAAAGCATAACGCATAACGCATAACGCATAACCCATAACTCATAACGAATAACGCATAACGCATAACGCATAACGCATAACGCATAACGCATAACGCATAACGCATAACGCATAACGCATAACGCATAACGCATGACGCATAACGCATAACGCATAACGCATAACTTATAACTCATAACGCATAACGCATGGCGCATAACACAAAATGCATAACGCATAACGCATAACCCATAACCCATAACGCATAACGCATACCACATAATGCACAACGCATAATGCATAACGCATAACGCATAACGCATTACGCATAACTTATAACTCATAACGAATAACGCATAACACATAACGCAAAATGCATAACGCATAAAGCATAACGCATAACCCATAACCCATAACCCATAACCCAGAACGCACAACGCACAACGCATAACGCATAACGCATAACGCATAACGCATAACGCATAACGCATAACGCATAACGCATAACGCATAACGCAAAACGCATAACGGATAACGCAAAAGGCATAACGCATAACGTTAACGCATAACGCATAACGCATAACGCATAACGCATAACGCATAACGCATAACGCATAACGCATAACGCAAAAGGCATAACGCATATCGCATAACGCATAATTCATAACCCATAACGCATAACGCATAACGCATAATGCACAACGCATAACGAATACCGCATAACGTATAACGCAAAACTCATAACGCATAACGCATAACGCAAAAGGCATAACGCATAACGCATAACGCATAACGCATAACGCATAACGCATAAAGCATAACGCATAAAGCATAACGCATAAACCATAACCCATAACGCAAAACGCATAACGCATAACGCATAACGCATTACGTATAACTCATAACGCATAACGCATAAAGCAAAACGCATCACGCATAACGCATAACGGATATCGCACAACCTATAACGCAAAACGCATAACGCATAACGTATAACGCAAAACGCATGACGCATAACTCATAACGCAAAAGGCATAACCCATAACGCATAACGCATAACGCATAACGCATAAAGCATAACGCATAACGCCTAACGCATAACGCAAACGTATAACACATAACGCATAACGCATAACGCGTAAAGCATTACGCTTAACGCATAACGCCTATCGCATAACGCATAAAACATAACCCATAACGCATAACGCAAAACGCATAACGCATAACGCATAACGCATAACGCATAACGCATAACGCATAACGCATAACGCATAATGCACTACGCATAACGCCTAACGCATAACGCAAACGTATAACACATAACGCATAACGCATAACGCCTATCGCATAACGCATAAAACATAACCCATAACGCATAACGCATAATGCACAACGCATAACGCATAATGCACAACGCCTAACGCATAACGCACAACGCCTAACGCATAACGCAAACGTATAACACATAACGCATAACGCATAACGCGTAAAGCATAACGCCTAACGCATAACGCCTATCACATAACGCATAAAACATAACCCATACCGCATAACGCATAATGCACAACGCATAACGAATTCCGCATAACGTATAACGCAAAACTCATGACGCATAACGCAAAAGGCATAACGCATAACGCATAACGCATAACGCATAACGCATAACGCATAACGCATAAAGCATAAAGCATAACGCATAAAGCATAACGCATAACGCATAACGCATAACCCATAACTCATAACGAATAACGCATAACGCATAACGCATAACGCATAACGCATAACGCATAACGCATAACGCATAACGCATAACGCATAACGCATAACGCATAACGCATAACGCAAAACGCATAACGCAATAACGCATAACGCATAACGTTAACGCATAACCCATAACGCATAACGCATAACTTATAACTCATAACGCATAACGCATGGCGCATAACGCAAAATGCATAACGCATAATCCATAACCCATAACGCATAACGCATAACACATAATTCACAACGCATAATGCATAACGCATAACGCATAACGCATTACGCATAACTTATAACTCATAACGAATACCGCATAACGCATAACGCAACATGCATAACGCACAACGCATAACGAATACCGCATAACGTATAACGCAAAACGCATAACGCATAACGCATAACGCATATAGCGAAACGTATAACGCCTAACGCATAACGCAAACGTATAACACATAACGAATAACGCATAAAGCATAACGCATAACGCATAACGCATAACGCATAACGCATAACGCATAACGCATAACTTATAACTCATAACGCATAACGCATGGCGCATAACACATAACTTATAACTCATAACGCATAACGCATGGCGCATAACACATAACTTATAACTCATGACGCATAACGCATGGCGCATAACGCAAAAGCATAACGCATAACGCATAACGCATAACGCATAACGCATAACGCATAACGCATAACGCATAACGCATAACGCATAACCCATAACCCATAACGCAGAACGCACAACGCACAACGCATAACGCATAACGCATATCGCATAACGCAAAACGTATAACGCAAAACTCATAACGCATAACGCAAAAGGCATAACGCATAACGCATAACGCATAACGCATAACGCATAACGCAAAACGCATAACGCATAACGCATAAAGCATAAAGCATAACGCATAAAGCATAACGCATAAAGCATAACTCATAACCCATAACGCAGAACGCATAACGCATAACGCATAACGCATAACGCATAACGCATAACGCATAAAACATAACCCATAACCCATAACGCATAACGCACAACGCATAACGCATAATGCACTACGCATAACGCATAACGCATAACGCATAACGCATAACGCATAACGCATAACGCATAACGCATAAAGCATAACGCATAACGCCTAACGCATAACGCAAACGTATAACACATAACGCATAACGCATAACGCCTATCGCATAACGCATAAAACATAACCCATAACGCATAACGCATAATGCACAACGCATAACGCATAATGCACAACGCCTAACGCATAACGCATAACGCCTAACGCATAACGCAAACGTATAACACATAACGCATAACGCATAACGCGTAACGCATAAAGCATAACGCATAACGCATAACGCATAACCCATAACTCATAACGAATAACGCATAACGCATAACGCATAACGCATAACGCATAACGCATAACGCATAACGCATAACGCATAACGCATAACGCATAACGCATAACGCATAACGCATAACGCAAAATGCATAACGCACAACGCATAACGAATAACGCATAACGTATAACGCAAAACGCATAACGCATAACGCATAACGCATATAGCGTAACGCATAACGCCTAACGCATAACGCAAACGTATAACACATAACGCATAACGCAAACGTATAACACATAACGCATAACGCATAACGCCTATCGCATAACGCATAAAACATAACCCATAACGCATAACGCATAATGCACAACGCATAACGCATAATGCACAACGCCTAACGCATAACGCATAACGCCTAACGCATAACGCAAACGTATAACACATAACGCATAACGCATAACGCATGGCGCATAACGCAAAATGCATAACGCATGACGCATAACCCATAACCCATAACGCATAAAGCATAACACATAATTCACAACGCATAATGCATAACGCATAACGCATAACGCATTACGCATAACTTATAACTCATAACGAATAACGCATAACGCATAACGCAAAATGCATAACGCACAACGCATAACGAATAACGCATAACGTATAACGCAAAACGCATAACGCATAACGCATAACGCATATAGCGTAACGCATAACGCCTAACGCATAACGCAAACGTATAACACATAACGCATAACGCATAACACATAACCAATAACCCATAACGAATAACGCACAACGCATAACGCATAATGCAAAACGCCTAACGCATAACGCATAACGCATAACGCATAACTTATAACTCATAACTCATAACGAATAACGCATAAAGCATAACGCATAACGCATAACGCATAACGCATAACGCATAACGCATAACGCATAACGCATAACGCATAACGCATAACTTATAACTCATAACGCATAACGCATGGCGCATAACACATAACTTATTACTCATAACGCATGACGCATGGCGCATAACGCAAAAGCATAACGCATAACGCATAACGCATAACGCATTACGTATAACTCATAACGCATAACGCATAAAGCATAACGCATAACGTTAACGCATAACGCATAACGCATAACGCATAACGCATAACGCAAAAGGCATATCGCATATCGCATAACGCATAATTCATAACCCATAACGCATAACGCATAACGCATAATGAACAACGCATAACGAATACCGCATAACGTATAACGCAATATTCATAACGCATAACGCATAATGCATAAGGCGTAACGCATAACGCATTACGCATAACCCATAAGGCATAACGCAAGCGTATAACGCACAACGCAAAACGCATAACGCATAACGCATAACGCATAACGCATAACGCATAACGCATAACGCATAACTTATAACTCATAACGCATAACGCATAACGCATAACGCAAAATGCATAACGCATAAAGCATAACGCATAACCCATAACCCATAACGCAGAACGCACAACGCACAACGCATAACGCATAACGCATATCGCATAACGCAAAACGCATAACGCATAACGCAAAAGGCATAACGCATAACGTTAACGCATAACGCATAACGCATAACGCATAATGCATAAAGCATAACGCATAAAGCATAACGCATAAAGCATAACTCATAACCCATAACGCAGAACGCATAACGCATAACTTATAACTCATAACGCATAACGCATAACGCATAACGCAAAATGCATAACGCATAAAGCATAACGCATAACCCATAACCCATAACGCAGAACGCACAACGCACAACGCATAACGCATAACGCATATCGCATAACGCAAAACGCATAACGCATAACGCAAAAGGCATAACGCATAAAGCATAACGCATAACGCATAACGCATAACCCATAACTCATAACGAATAACGCATAACGCATAACGCATAACGCATAACGCATAACGCATAACGCATAACGCATAACGCATAACGCATAACGCATAACGCATAAGCGCATAACGCATAACGCAAAACGCATAACGCAATAACGCATAACGCATAACGTTAACGCATAACCCATAACGCATAACGCATAACTTATAACTCATAACGCATAACGCATGGCGCATAACGCAAAATGCATAACGCATAACCCATAACCCATAACGCATAACGCATAACACATAATTCACAACGCATAATGCATAACGCATAACGCATAACGCATTACGCATAACTTATAACTCATAACGAATACCGCATAACGCATAACGCAACATGCATAACGCACAACGCATAACGAATACCGCATAACGTATAACGCAAAACGCATAACGCATAACGCATAACGCATAACGCATATAGCGTAACGTATAACGCCTAACGCATAACGCAAACGTATAACACATAACGAATAACGCATAAAGCATAACGCATAACGCATAACGCATAACGCATAACGCATAACGCATAACTTATAACTCATAACGCATAACGCATGGCGCATAACACATAACTTATAACTCATAACGCATAACGCATGGCGCATAACACATAACTTATAACTCATGACGCATAACGCATGGCGCATAACGCAAAAGCATAACGCATAACGCATAACGCATAACGCATAACGCATAACGCATAACGCATAACGCATAACGCATAACCCATAACCCATAACGCAGAACGCACAACGCACAACGCATAACGCATAACGCATATCGCATAACGCAAAACGTATAACGCAAAACTCATAACGCATAACGCAAAAGGCATAACGCATAACGCATAACGCATAACGCATAACGCAAAACGCATAACGCATAACGCATAAAGCATAAAGCATAACGCATAAAGCATAACGCATAAAGCATAACTCATAACCCATAACGCAGAACGCATAACGCATAACGCATAACGCATAACGCATAACGCATAAAACATAACCCATAACCCATAACGCATAACGCACAACGCATAACGCATAATTCACTACGCATAACGCATAACGCATAACGCATAACGCATAACGCATAACGCATAACGCATAAAGCATAACGCATAACGCCTAACGCATAACGCAAACGTATAACACATAACGCATAACGCATAACGCCTATCGCATAACGCATAAAACATAACCCATAACGCATAACGCATAATGCACAACGCATAATGCATAATGCACAACGCCTAACGCATAACGCATAACGCCTAACGCATAACGCAAACGTATAACACATAACGCATAACGCATAACGCGTAACGCATAAAGCATAACGCATAACGCATAACGCATAACCCATAACTCATAACGAATAACGCATAACGCATAACGCATAACGCATAACGCATAACGCATAACGCATAACGCATAACGCATAACGCATAACGCATAACGCATAACTCATAACGCATAACGCATGGCGCATAACGCAAAATGCATAACGCATGACGCATAACCCATAACCCATAACGCATAAAGCATAACACATAATTCACAACGCATAATGCATAACGCATAACGCATAACGCATAACGCATAACGCAAAATGCATAACGCACAACGCATAACGAATAACGCATAACGTATAACGCAAAACGCATAACGCATAACGCATAACGCATATAGCGTAACGCATAACGCCTAACGCATAACGCAAACGTATAACACATAACGCATAACGCATAACACATAACCAATAACCCATAACGCATAACGCACAACGCATAACGCATAATGCACAACGCCTAACGCATAACGCATAACGCATAACGCATAACTTATAACTCATAACTCATAACGAATAACGCATAAAGCATAACGCATAACGCATAACGCATAACGCATAACGCATAACGCATAACGCATAACGCATAACGCATAACGCATAACTTATAACTCATAACGCATAACGCATGGCGCATAACACATAACTTATAACTCATAACGCATAACGCATGGCGCATAACGCAAAAGCATAACGCATAACGCATAACGCATAACGCATTACGTATAACTCATAACGCATAACGCATAAAGCATAACGCATAACGTTAACGCATAACGCATAACGCATAACGCATAACGCATAACGCAAAAGGCATATCGCATATCGCATAACGCATAATTCATAACCCATAACGCATAACGCATAACGCATAATGAACAACGCATAACGAATACCGCATAACGTATAACGCAATATTCATAACGCATAACGCATAATGCATAAGGCGTAACGCATAACGCATTACGCATAACCCATAAGGCATAACGCAAGCGTATAACGCACAACGCATAACGCATAACGCATAACGCATAACGCATAACGCATAACGCATAACGCATAACGCATAACGCATAACGCATAACGCATAACGCATAACGCATAACGCATAACGCATAACTTATAACTCATAACGCATAACGCATAACGCATAACGCAAAATGCATAACGCATAAAGCATAACGCATAACCCATAAACCATAACGCAGAACGCACAACGCACAACGCATAACGCATAACGCATATCGCATAACGCAAAACGCATAACGCATAACGCAAAAGGCATAACGCATAACGTTAACGCATAACGCATAACGCATAAAGCATAAAGCATAACGCATAAAGCATAACGCATAAAGCATAACTCATAACCCATAACGCAGAACGCATAACGCATAACGCATAACGCATAACGCATAACGCATAACGCATAACGCATAACGCATAACGCATAACGCATAACGCAAAACGCATAACGGATAACGCAAAAGGCATAACGCATAACGTTAACGCATAACGCACAACGCATAACGCATAACGCATAACGCATAACGCATAACGCAAAAGGCATAACGCATATCGCATAACGCATAATTCATAACCCATAACGCATAACGCATAACGCAAAAGGCATAACGCACAACGTTAACGAATAACGCATAACGCATAACGCATAACGCATAACGCATAACGCAAAAGGCATAACGCATATCGCATAACGCATAATTCATAACCCATAACGCATAACGCATAACGCATAACGCATAATGCACAATGCATAACGAATACCGCATAACGTATAACGCAAAACTCATAACGCATAACGCATAACGCAAAAGGCATAACGCATAACGCATAACGCATAACGCATAACGCATAAAGCATAACGCATAAAGCATAACGCATAACGCATAACGCATAACGCATAACGCAAAACGCATAACGCAATAACGCATAACGCATAACGTTAACGCATAACCCATAACGCATAAGGCTTGATACATGACGCATATCGCATAACGCGTAAGGCATAACGCATAATACATAACGTATAACGCAATATTCATAACGCATAACGCATAATGCATAAGGCATAACGCATAACGCATTACGCATAACCCATAAGGCATAACGCAAGCGTATAACGCACAACGCATAACGCATAACGCATAACGCATAACGCATAACGCATAACGCATAACGCATTACGCATAACTTATAACTCATAACGCATAACGCATAACGCATAACGCATAACGCATAACGCATAATTCATAACCCATAACGCATAACGCATAACGCATAATGCACAATGCATAACGAATACCGCATAACGTATAACGCAAAACTCATAACGCATAACGCATAACGCATTACTCATAACTTTTAACTCATAACGAATAACGCATAACACATAACGCAAAAAGCATAACGCATAAAGCATAACGCATAACCCATAACCCATAACGCAGAACGCACAACGCACAACGCATAACGCATAACGCATAAAGCATAAAGCATAACGCATAAAGCATAACGCATAAAGCATAACTCATAACCCATAACGCATAACGCATAACGCATAACGCATAACGCATAACGCATAACGCATAACGCATAACGCATAACGCATAACGCATAACGCAAAACGCATAACGGATAACGCAAAAGGCATAACGCATAACGTTAACGCATAACGCATAACGCATAACGCATAACGCATAACGCATAACGCAAAAGGCATGTCGCATATCGCATAACGCATAATTCATAACCCATAACGCATAACGCATAACGCATAATGCACAACGCATAACGAATACCGCATAACGTATAACGCAATATTCATAACGCATAACGCATAATGCATAAGGCATAACGCATAACGCATTACGCATAACCCATAAGGCATAACGCAAGCGTATAACGCACAACGCATAACGCATAACGCATAACGCATAACGCATAACGCATAACGCAAAAGGCATAACGCATAAAGCATAATGCACAACGCATAATGCATAACGCATAACGCATAACGCATTACGCATAACTTATAACTCATAACGAATAACGCATAACACATAACGCAAAATGCATAACGCATAAAGCATAACGCATAACCCATAACCCATAACCCAGAACGCACAACGCACAACGCATAACGCATAACGCATAACGCATAACGCAAAAGGCATATCGCATATCGCATAACGCATAATTCATAACCCATAACGCATAACGCATAACGCATAATGCACAACGCATAACGAATACCGCATAACGTATAACGCAATATTCATAACGCATAACGCATAATGCATAAGGCATAACGCATAACGCATTACGCATAACCCATAAGGCATAACGCAAGCGTATAACGCACAACGCATAACGCTTAACGCATAACGCATAACGCATAACGCATTACGCATAACTTATAACTCATAACGCATAACGCATAACGCAAAATGCATAACGCATAAAGCATAACGCATAACCCATAACCCATAACGCAGAACGCACAACGCACAACGCATAACGCATAACGCATATCGCATAACGCAAAACGCATAACGCATAACGCAAAAGGCATAACGCATAACGTTAACGCATAACGCATAACGCATAAAGCATAAAGCATAACGCATAAAGCATAACGCATAAAGCATAACTCATAACCCATAACGCAGAACGCATAACGCATAACGCATAACGCATAACGCATAACGCATAACGCATAACGCATAACGCATAACGCATAACGCATAACGCATAACGCATAACGCATAACTTATAACTCATAACTCATAACGAATAACGCATAAAGCATAACGCATAACGCATAACGCATAACGCATAACGCATAACGCATAACGCATAACGCATAACGCATAACTTATAACTCATAACGCATAACGCATGGCGCATAACACATAACTTATTACTCATAACGCATGACGCATGGCGCATAACGCAAAAGCATAACGCATAACGCATAACGCATAACGCATTACGTATAACTCATAACGCATAACGCATAAAGCATAACGCATAACGTTAACGCATAACGCATAACGCATAACGCATAACGCATAACGCATAACGCAAAAGGCATATCGCATATCGCATAACGCATAATTCATAACCCATAACGCATAACGCATAACGCATAATGAACAACGCATAACGAATACCGCATAACGTATAACGCAATATTCATAACGCATAACGCATAATGCATAAGGCGTAACGCATAACGCATTACGCATAACCCATAAGGCATAACGCAAGCGTATAACGCACAACGCAAAACGCATAACGCATAACGCATAACGCATAACGCATAACGCATAACGCATAACTTATAACTCATAACGCATAACGCATAACGCATAACGCAAAATGCATAACGCATAAAGCATAACGCATAACCCATAACCCATAACGCAGAACGCACAACGCACAACGCATAACGCATAACGCATATCGCATAACGCAAAACGCATAACGCATAACGCAAAAGGCATAACGCATAACGTTAACGCATAACGCATAACGCATAACGCATAATGCATAAAGCATAACGCATAAAGCATAACGCATAAAGCATAACTCATAACCCATAACGCAGAACGCATAACGCATAACTTATAACTCATAACGCATAACGCATAACGCATAACGCAAAATGCATAACGCATAAAGCATAACGCATAACCCATAACCCATAACGCAGAACGCACAACGCACAACGCATAACGCATAACGCATATCGCATAACGCAAAACGCATAACGCATAACGCAAAAGGCATAACGCATAAAGCATAACGCATAACGCATAACGCATAACCCATAACTCATAACGAATAACGCATAACGCAAAACGCATAACGCATAACGCATAACGCATAACGCATAACGCATAACGCATAACGCATAACGCATAACGCATAAGCGCATAACGCATAACGCAAAACGCATAACGCAATAACGCATAACGCATAACGTTAACGCATAACCCATAACGCATAACGCATAACTTATAACTCATAACGCATAACGCATGGCGCATAACGCAAAATGCATAACGCATAACCCATAACCCATAACGCATAACGCATAACACATAATTCACAACGCATAATGCATAACGCATAACGCATAACGCATTACGCATAACTTATAACTCATAACGAATACCGCATAACGCATAACGCAACATGGATAACGCACAACGCATAACGAATACCGCATAACGTATAACGCAAAACGCATAACGCATAACGCATAACGCATATAGCGTAACGTATAACGCCTAACGCATAACGCAAACGTATAACACATAACGAATAACGCATAAAGCATAACGCATAACGCATAACGCATAACGCATAACGCATAACGCATAACTTATAACTCATAACGCATAACGCATGGCGCATAACACATAACTTATAACTCATAACGCATAACGCATGGCGCATAACACATAACTTATAACTCATGACGCATAACGCATGGCGCATAACGCAAAAGCATAACGCATAACGCATAACGCATAACGCATAACGCATAACGCATAACGCATAACGCATAACGCATAACCCATAACCCATAACGCAGAACGCACAACGCACAACGCATAACGCATAACGCATATCGCATAACGCAAAACGTATAACGCAAAACTCATAACGCATAACGCAAAAGCCATAACGCATAACGCATAACGCATAACGCATAACGCAAAACGCATAACGCATAACGCATAAAGCATAAAGCATAACGCATAAAGCATAACGCATAAAGCATAACTCATAACCCATAACGCAGAACGCATAACGCATAACGCATAACGCATAACGCATAACGCATAAAACATAACCCATAACCCATAACGCATAACGCACAACGCATAACGCATAATGCACTACGCATAACGCATAACGCATAACGCATAACGCATAACGCATAACGCATAACGCATAACGCATAAAGCATAACGCATAACGCCTAACGCATAACGCAAACGTATAACACATAACGCATAACGCATAACGCCTATCGCATAACGCATAAAACATAACCCATAACGCATAACGCATAATGCACAACGCATAATGCATAATGCACAACGCCTAACGCATAACGCATAACGCCTAACGCATAACGCAAACGTATAACACATAACGCATAACGCATAACGCGTAACGCATAAAGCATAACGCATAACGCATAACGCATAACCCATAACTCATAACGAATAACGCATAACGCATAACGCATAACGCATAACGCATAACGCATAACGCATAACGCATAACGCATAACGCATAACGCATAACGCATAACTCATAACGCATAACGCATGGCGCATAACGCAAAATGCATAACGCATGACGCATAACCCATAACCCATAACGCATAAAGCATAACACATAATTCACAACGCATAATGCATAACGCATAACGCATAACGCATAACGCATAACGCAAAATGCATAACGCACAACGCATAACGAATAACGCATAACGTATAACGCAAAACGCATAACGCATAACGCATAACGCATATAGCGTAACGCATAACGCCTAACGCATAACGCAAACGTATAACACATAACGCATAACGCATAACACATAACCAATAACCCATAACGCATAACGCACAACGCATAACGCATAATGCACAACGCCTAACGCATAACCCATAACGCATAACGCATAACTTATAACTCATAACTCATAACGAATAACGCATAAAGCATAACGCATAACGCATAACGCATAACGCATAACGCATAACGCATAACGCATAACGCATAACGCATAACTTATAACTCATAACGCATAACGCATGGCGCATAACACATAACTTATAACTCATAACGCTTAACGCATGGCGCATAACGCAAAAGCATAACGCATAACGCATAACGCATAACGCATTACGTATAACTCATAACGCATAACGCATAAAGCATAACGCATAACGTTAACGCATAACGCATAACGCATAACGCATAACGCATAACGCAAAAGGCATATCGCATATCGCATAACGCATAATTCATAACCCATAACGCATAACGCATAACGCATAATGAACAACGCATAACGAATACCGCATAACGTATAACGCAATATTCATAACGCATAACGCATAATGCATAAGGCGTAACGCATAACGCATTACGCATAACCCATAAGGCATAACGCAAGCGTATAACGCACAACGCATAACGCATAACGCATAACGCATAACGCATAACGCATAACGCATAACGCATAACGCATAACGCATAACGCATAACGCATAACGCATAACGCATAACTTATAACTCATAACGCATAACGCATAACGCATAACGCAAAATGCATAACGCATAAAGCATAACGCATAACCCATAAACCATAACGCAGAACGCACAACGCACAACGCATAACGCATAACGCATATCGCATAACGCAAAACGCATAACGCATAACGCAAAAGGCATAACGCATAACGTTAACGCATAACGCATAACGCATAAAGCATAAAGCATAACGCATAAAGCATAACGCATAAAGCATAACTCATAACCCATAACGCAGAACGCATAACGCATAACGCATAACGCATAACGCATAACGCATAACGCATAACGCATAACGCATAACGCATAACGCATAACGCAAAACGCATAACGGATAACGCAAAAGGCATAACGCATAACGTTAACGCATAACGCATAACGCATAACGCATAACGCATAACGCATAACGCATAACGCATAACGCAAAAGGCATAACGCATATCGCATAACGCATAATTCATAACCCATAACGCATAACGCATAACGCAAAAGGCATAACGCACAACGTTAACGAATAACGCATAACGCATAACGCATAACGCATAACGCAAAAGGCATAACGCATATCGCATAACGCATAATTCATAACCCATAACGCATAACGCATAACGCATAACGCATAATGCACAATGCATAACGAATACCGCATAACGTATAACGCAAAACTCATAACGCATAACGCATAACGCAAAAGGCATAACGCATAACGCATAACGCATAACGCATAAAGCATAACGCATAAAGCATAACGCATAACGCATAACGCATAACGCAAAACGCATAACGCAATAACGCATAACGCATAACGTTAACGCATAACCCATAACGCATAAGGCTTGATACATGACGCATATCGCATAACGCGTAAGGCATAACGCATAATACATAACGTATAACGCAATATTCATAACGCATAACGCATAATGCATAAGGCATAACGCATAACGCATTACGCATAACCCATAAGGCATAACGCAAGCGTATAACGCACAACGCATAACGCATAACGCATAACGCATAACGCATAACGCATAACGCATTACGCATAACTTATAACTCATAACGCATAACGCATAACGCATAACGCATAACGCATAATTCATAACCCATAACGCATAACGCATAACGCATAATGCACAATGCATAACGAATACCGCATAACGTATAACGCAAAACTCATAACGCATAACGCATAACGCATTACTCATAACTTATAACTCATAACGAATAACGCATAACACATAACGCAAAAAGCATAACGCATAAAGCATAACGCATAACCCATAACCCATAACGCAGAACGCACAACGCACAACGCATAACGCATAACGCATAACGCATAAAGCATAAAGCATAACGCATAAAGCATAACGCATAAAGCATAACTCATAACCCATAACGCATAACGCATAACGCATAACGCATAACGCATAACGCATAACGCATAACGCATAACGCATAACGCATAACGCATAACGCATAACGCATAACGCAAAACGCATAACGGATAACGCAAAAGGCATAACGCATAACGTTAACGCATAACGCATAACGCATAACGCATAACGCATAACGCATAACGCAAAAGGCATGTCGCATATCGCATAACGCATAATTCATAACCCATAACGCATAACGCATAACGCATAATGCACAACGCATAACGAATACCGCATAACGTATAACGCAATATTCATAACGCATAACGCATAATGCATAAGGCATAACGCATAACGCATTACGCATAACCCATAAGGCATAACGCAAGCGTATAACGCACAACGCATAACGCATAACGCATAACGCATAACGCATAACGCATAACGCAAAAGGCATAACGCATAAAGCATAACGCATAACCCATAACCCATAACGCAGAACGCACAACGCACAACGCATAACGCATAACGCATAACGCATAAAGCATAAAGCATAAAGCATAACGCATAAAGCATAACGCATAAAGCATAACTCATAACCCATAACCCATAACCCATAACGCATAACGCATAACACATAATGCACAACGCATAATGCATAACGCATAACGCATAACGCATTACGCATAACTTATAACTCATAACGAATAACGCATAACACATAACGCAAAATGCATAACGCATAAAGCATAACGCATAACCCATAACCCATAACCCAGAACGCACAACGCACAACGCATAACGCATAACGCATAACGCATAACGCATAACGCATAACGCATAACGCAAAAGGCATATCGCATATCGCATAATGCATAATTCATAACCCATAACGCATAACGCATAACGCATAATGCACAACGCATAACGAATACCGCATAACGTATAACGCAATATTCATAACGCATAACGCATAATGCATAAGGCATAACGCATAACGCATTACGCATAACCCATAAGGCATAACGCAAGCGTATAACGCACAACGCATAACGCTTAACGCATAACGCATAACGCATAACGCATTACGCATAACTTATAACTCATAACGCATAACGCATAACGCAAAATGCATAACGCATAAAGCATAACGCATAACCCATAACCCATAACGCAGAACGCACAACGCACAACGCATAACGCATAACGCATATCGCATAACGCAAAACGCATAACGCATAACGCAAAAGGCATAACGCATAACGTTAACGCATAACGCATAACGCATAAAGCATAAAGCATAACGCATAAAGCATAACGCATAAAGCATAACTCATAACCCATAACGCAGAACGCATAACGCATAACGCATAACGCATAACGCATAACGCATAACGCATAACGCATAACGCATAACGCATAACGCATAACGCATAACGCAAAACGCATAACGGATGACGCAAAAGGCATAACGCATAACGTTAACGCATAACGCATAACGCATAACGCATAACGCATAACGCATAACGCATAACGCAAAAGGCATAACGCATATCGCATAACGCATAATTCATAACCCATAACGCATAACGCATAACGCAAAAGGCATAACGCACAATGTTAACGAATAACGCATAACGCATAACGCATAACGCATAACGCATAACGCATAACGCAAAAGGCATAACGAATATCGCATAACGCATAATTCATAACCCATAACGCATAACGCATAACGCATAATGCACAATGCATAACGAATACCGCATAACGTATAACGCAAAACTCATAACGCATAACGCAAAAGGCATAACGCATAACGCATAACGCATAACGCATAACGCATAAAGCATAACGCATAAAGCATAACGCATAACGCATAACGCATAACGCAAAACGCATAACGCAATAACGCATAACGCATAACGTTAACGCATAACCCATAACGCATAAGGCTTGATACATGACGCATATCGCATAACGCGTAAGGCATAACGCATAATACATAACGTATAACGCAATATTCATAACGCATAACGCATAATGCATAAGGCATAACGCATAACGCATTACGCATAACCCATAAGGCATAACGCAAGCGTATAACGCACAACGCATAACGCATAACGCATAACGCATAACGCATAACGCATAACGCACAACGCATTACGCATAACTTATAACTCATAACGCATAACGCATAACGCATAACGCATAACGCATAACGCATAACGCATAATTCATAACCCATAACGCATAACGCATAACGCATAATGCACAATGCATAACGAATACCGCATAACGTATAACGCAAAACTCATAACGCATAACGCATAACGCAAAAGGCATAACGCATATCGCATAACGCATAACGCATAACGCATAAAGCATGACGCATATCGCATAACGCATAAGGCATAACGCATAATACATAACGTATAACGCAATATTCATAACGCATAACGCATAATGCATAAGGCATAACGCATAACGCATTACGCATAACCCAAAAGGCATAACGCAAGCGTATAACGCACAACGCATAACGCATAACGCATAACGCATAACGCATAACGCATTACGCATAACTTATAACTCATAACGCATAACGCATAACGCATAACGCAAATTGCATAACGCATAAAGCATAACGCATAACCCATAACCCATAACGCAGAACGCACAACGCACAACGCATAACGCATAACGCATAACGCATATCGCATAACGCAAAACGCATAACGCATAACGCATAACGCAAAAGGCATAACGCATAACGTTAACGCATAACGCATAACGCATAACGCAAAAGGCATAACGCATATCGCATAACGCATAAATCATAACCCATAACGCATAACGCATAACGCATAACGCATAATGCACAACGCATAACGAATACCGCATAACGTATAACGCAAAACTCATGACGCATAACGCAAAAGGCATAACGCATAACGCATAACGCATAACGCATAACGCATAACGCATAACGCATAACGCATAACGCATAACGCAAAAGGCATAACGCATATCGCATAACGCATAATTCATAACCCATAACGCATAACGCATAACGCAAAAGGCATAACGCACAACGTTAACGAATAACGCATAACGCATAACGCATAACGCATAACGCAAAAGGCATAACGCATATCGCATAACGCATAATTCATAACCCATAACGCATAACGCATAACGCATAACGCATAATGCACAATGCATAACGAATACCGCATAACGTATAACGCAAAACTCATAACGCATAACGCATAACGCAAAAGGCATAACGCATAACGCATAACGCATAACGCATAACGCATAAAGCATAACGCATAAAGCATAACGCATAACGCATAACGCATAACGCAAAACGCATAACGCAATAACGCATAACGCATAACGTTAACGCATAACCCATAACGCATAAGGCTTGATACATGACGCATATCGCATAACGCGTAAGGCATAACGCATAATACATAACGTATAACGCAATATTCATAACGCATAACGCATAATGCATAAGGCATAACGCATAACGCATTACGCATAACCCATAAGGCATAACGCAAGCGTATAACGCACAACGCATAACGCATAACGCATAACGCATAACGCATAACGCATAACGCATTACGCATAACTTATAACTCATAACGCATAACGCATAACGCATAACGCATAACGCATAATTCATAACCCATAACGCATAACGCATAACGCATAATGCACAACGCATAACGAATACCGCATAACGTATAACGCAAAACTCATAACGCATAACGCATAACGCATTACTCATAACTTATAACTCATAACGAATAACGCATAACACATAACGCAAAAAGCATAACGCATAAAGCATAACGCATAACCCATAACCCATAACGCAGAACGCACAACGCACAACGCATAACGCATAACGCATAACGCATAAAGCATAAAGCATAACGCATAAAGCATAACGCATAAAGCATAACTCATAACCCATAACGCATAACGCATAACGCATAACGCATAACGCATAACGCATAACGCATAACGCATAACACATAACGCATAACGCATAACGCATAACGCAAAACGCATAACGGATAACGCAAAAGGCATAACGCATAACGTTAACGCATAACGCATAACGCATAACGCATAACGCATAACGCATAACGCAAAAGGCATGTCGCATATCGCATAACGCATAATTCATAACCCATAACGCATAACGCATAACGCATAATGCACAACGCATAACGAATACCGCATAACGTATAACGCAATATTCATAACGCATAACGCATAATGCATAAGGCATAACGCATAACGCATTACGCATAACCCATAAGGCATAACGCAAGCGTATAACGCACAACGCATAACGCATAACGCATAACGCATAACGCATAACGCATAACGCAAAAGGCATAACGCATAAAGCATAACGCATAACCCATAACCCATAACGCAGAACGCACAACGCACAACGCATAACGCATAACGCATAACGCATAAAGCATAAAGCATAACGCATAAAGCATAACGCATAAAGCATAACTCATAACCCATAACCCATAACCCATAACGCATAACGCATAACACATAATGCACAACGCATAATGCATAACGCATAACGCATAACGCATTACGCATAACTTATAACTCATAACGAATAACGCATAACACATAACGCAAAATGCATAACGCATAAAGCATAACGCATAACCCATAACCCATAACCCAGAACGCACAACGCACAACGCATAACGCATAACGCATAACGCATAACGCATAACGCATAACGCAAAAGGCATATCGCATATCGCATAACGCATAATTCATAACCCATAACGCATAACGCATAACGCATAATGCACAACGCATAACGAATACCGCATAACGTATAACGCAATATTCATAACGCATAACGCATAATGCATAAGGCATAACGCATAACGCATTACGCATAACCCATAAGGCATAACGCAAGCGTATAACGCACAACGCATAACGCTTAACGCATAACGCATAACGCATAACGCATTACGCATAACTTATAACTCATAACGCATAACGCATAACGCAAAATGCATAACGCATAAAGCATAACGCATAACCCATAACCCATAACGCAGAACGCACAACGCACAACGCATAACGCATAACGCATATCGCATAACGCAAAACGCATAACGCATAACGCAAAAGGCATAACGCATAACGTTAACGGATAACGCATAACGCATAAAGCATAAAGCATAACGCATAAAGCATAACGCATAAAGCATAACTCATAACCCATAACGCAGAACGCATAACGCATAACGCATAACGCATAACGCATAACGCATAACGCATAACGCATAACGCATAACGCATAACGCATAACGCATAACGCAAAACGCATAACGGATGACGCAAAAGGCATAACGCATAACGTTAACGCATAACGCATAACGCATAACGCATAACGCATAACGCATAACGCATAACGCAAAAGGCATAACGCATATCGCATAACGCATAATTCATAACCCATAACGCATAACGCATAACGCAAAAGGCATAACGCACAATGTTAACGAATAACGCATAACGCATAACGCATAACGCATAACGCATAACGCATAACGCAAAAGGCATAACGAATATCGCATAACGCATAATTCATAACCCATAACGCATAACGCATAACGCATAATGCACAATGCATAACGAATACCGCATAACGTATAACGCAAAACTCATAACGCATAACGCAAAAGGCATAACGCATAACGCATAACGCATAACGCATAACGCATAAAGCATAACGCATAAAGCATAACGCATAACGCATAACGCATAACGCAAAACGCATAACGCAATAACGCATAACGCATAACGTTAACGCATAACCCATAACGCATAAGGCTTGATACATGACGCATATCGCATAACGCGTAAGGCATAACGCATAATACATAACGTATAACGCAATATTCATAACGCATAACGCATAATGCATAAGGCATAACGCATAACGCATTACGCATAACCCATAAGGCATAACGCAAGCGTATAACGCACAACGCATAACGCATAACGCATAACGCATAACGCATAACGCATAACGCACAACGCATTACGCATAACTTATAACTCATAACGCATAACGCATAACGCATAACGCATAACGCATAACGCATAATTCATAACCCATAACGCATAACGCATAACGCATAATGCACAATGCATAACGAATACCGCATAACGTATAACGCAAAACTCATAACGCATAACGCATAACGCAAAAGGCATAACGCATATCGCATAACGCATAACGCATAACGCATAAAGCATGACGCATATCGCATAACGCATAAGGCATAACGCATAATACATAACGTATAACGCAATATTCATAACGCATAACGCATAATGCATAAGGCATAACGCATAACGCATTACGCATAACCCAAAAGGCATAACGCAAGCGTATAACGCACAACGCATAACGCATAACGCATAACGCATAACGCATAACGCATTACGCATAACTTATAACTCATAACGCATAACGCATAACGCATAACGCAAATTGCATAACGCATAAAGCATAACGCATAACCCATAACCCATAACGCAGAACGCACAACGCACAACGCATAACGCATAACGCATAACGCATATCGCATAACGCAAAACGCATAACGCATAACGCATAACGCAAAAGGCATAACGCATAACGTTAACGCATAACGCATAACGCATAACGCAAAAGGCATAACGCATATCGCATAACGCATAAATCATAACCCATAACGCATAACGCATAACGCATAACGCATAATGCACAACGCATAACGAATACCGCATAACGTATAACGCAAAACTCATGACGCATAACGCAAAAGGCATAACGCATAACGCATAACGCATAACGCATAACGCATAACGCATAAAGCATAAAGCATAACGCATAAAGCATAACGCATAAAGCATAACTCATAACCCATAACGCAGAACGCATAACGCATAACGCATAACGCATAACGCATAACGCATAACGCATTACGCATAACTTATAACTCATAACGCATAACGCATAACGCAAAATGCATAACGCATAAAGCATAACGCATAACCCATAACCCATAACGCAGAACGCACAACGCACAACGCATAACGCATAACGCATAACGCATAACGCATAAAGCATAAAGCATAACGCATAAAGCATAACTCATAACCCATAACGCAGAACGCATAACGCATAACGCATAACGCATAACGCATAACGCATAACGCATAACGCATAACGCAAAACGCATAACGGATAACGTTAACGCATAACGCATAACGTTAACGCATAACGCATAACGCATAACGCATAACGCATAACGCATAACGCATAACGCATAACGCATAACGCATAACGCAAAAGGCATAACGCATAACGCATAACGCATAACGCATAACGCATAACGCATAACGGATAACGCATAACGCATAACGTATAACGCATAACGCATAACGCATAACGCATAACTTATAACTCATAACGCATAACGCATGGCGCATAACGCCAAATGCATAACGCATAACGCATAACATATAACGCATAACGCATAACGCATGACGCATAACGCATAACGCATAACGCATAACTTTTAACTCATAACGCATAACGCATGGCGCATAACGCAAAATGCATAACGCATAACGCATAACCCATAACCCATAACGCATAACGCATAACACATAATGCACAACGCATAATGCATAACGCATAACGCATAACGCATTACGCATTACTTATAACTCATAACGAATAACGCATAACACATAACGCAAAATGCATAACGCATAAAGCATAACGCATAACCCATAACCCATAACGCAGAACGCACAACGCACAACGCATAACGCATAACGCATAACGCATAACGCATAACGCATAACGCATAACGCATAACGCATAACGCATAACGCAAAACGCATAACGGATAACGCAAAAGGCATAACGCATAACGTTAACGCATAACGCATAACGCATAACCCATAACGCATAACGCATAACGCATAATGCACAACGCATAACGAATACCGCATAACGTATAACGCAATATTCATAACGCATAACGCATAATGCATAAGGCATAACGCATAACGCATTACGCATAACCCATAAGGCATAACGCAAGCGTATAACGCACAACGCATAACGCATAACGCATAACGCATAACGCATTACGCATAACTTATAACTCATAACGCATAACGCATAACGCATAACGCAAAATGCATAACGCATAAAGCATAACGCATAACCCATAACCCATAACGGAGAACGCACAACGCACAACGCATAACGCATAACGCATATCGCATAACGCAAAAGGCATAACGCATAACGCAAAAGGCATAACGCATAACGTTAACGCATAACGCATAACGCATAACGCATAAAGCATAAAGCATAACGCATAAAGCATAACACATAAAGCATAACTCATAACCCATAACGCAGAACGCATAACGCATAACGCATAACGCATAACGCATAACGCATAACGCATAACGCAAAACGCATAACGGATAACGCAAAAGGCATAACGCATAACGTTAACGCATAACGCATAACGCATAACGCATAACGCATAACGCATAACGCAAAAGGCATAACGCATATCGCATAACGCATAATTCATAACCCATAACGCATAACGCATAACGCAAAAGGCATAACGCACAACGTTAACGAATAACGCATAACGCATAACGCATAACGCATAACGCATAACGCAAAAGGCATAACGCATATCGCATAACGCATAATTCATAACCCATAACGCATAACGCATAACGCATAATGCACAATGCATAACGAATACCGCATAACGTATAACGCAAAACTCATAACGCATAACGCATAACGCAAAAGGCATAACGCATAACGCATAACGCATAACGCATAACGCATAAAGCATAACGCATAAAGCATAACGCATAACGCATAACGCATAACGCAAAACGCATAACGCAATAACGCATAACGCATAACGTTAACGCATAACCCATAACGCATAAGGCTTGATACATGACGCATATCGCATAACGCGTAAGGCATAACGCATAATACATAACGTATAACGCAATATTCATAACGCATAACGCATAATGCATCAGGCATAACGCATAACGCATAACGCATAACGCATAACGCATAACGCAAAAGGCATAACGCATATCGCATAACGCATAATTCATAACCCATAACGCATAACGCATAACGCAAAAGGCATAACGCACAACGTTAACGAATAACGCATAACGCATAACGCATAACGCATAACGCATAACGCAAAAGGCATAACGCATATCGCATAACGCATAATTCATAACCCATAACGCATAACGCATAACGCATAATGCACAATGCATAACGAATACCGCATAACGTATAACGCAAAACTCATAACGCATAACGCATAACGCAAAAGGCGTAACGCATAACGCATAACGCATAACGCATAACGCATAACGCATAAAGCATAACGCATAAAGCATAACGCATAACGCATAACGCATAACGCAAAACGCATAACGCAATAACGCATAACGCATAACGTTAACGCATAACCCATAACGCATAAGGCTTGATACATGACGCATATCGCATAACGCGTAAGGCATAACGCATAATACATAACGTATAACGCAATATTCATAACGCATAACGCATAACCCATAAGGCATAACGCAAGCGTATAACGCACAACGCATAACGCATAACGCATAACGCATAACGCATAACGCATTACGCATAACTTATAACTCATAACGCATAACGCATAACGCATAACGCATAACGCATAACGCATAACGCATATCGCATAACGCATAACGCATAACGCGTAACGCATAACGCATAACTCATAACGCATAACGCATAACGCATAACGCATAACGCATAACGCATAACGCATAACGCAAAAGGCATAACGCATATCGCATAACGCATAATTCATAACCCATAACGCATAACGCATAACGCATAATGCACAATGCATAACGAATACCGCATAACGTATAACGCAAAACTCATAACGCATAACGCATAACGCAAAAGGCATAACGCATATCGCATAACGCATAACACATAACGCATTACGCATAACTTATAACTCATAACGCATAACATATAACGCATAACGCATAACGCATGACGCATAACGCATAACGCATAACGCATAACGCATAACGCATAACGCATAACTTATAACTCATAACGCATAACGCATGGCGCATAACGCAAAATGCATAACGCATAACGCATAACCCATAACCCATAACGCATAACGCATAACACATAATGCACAACGCATAATGCATAACGCATAACGCATAACGCATTACGCATAACTTATAACTCATAACGAATAACGCATAACACATAACGCAAAATGCATAACGCATAAAGCATAACGCATAAACCATAACCCATAACGCAGAACGCACAACGCACAACGCATAACGCATAACGCATAACCCATAACGCATAACGCATAACGCATAACGCATAACGCATAACGCATAACGCATAACGCATAACGCATAACGCAAAACGCATAACGGATAACGCAAAAGGCATAACGCATAACGTTAACGCATAACGCATAACGCATAACGCAGAACGCATAACGCATAACGCATAACGCATAACGCAAAAGGCATATCGCATATCGCATAACGCATAATTCATAACCCATAACGCATAACGCATAACGCATAATGCACAACGCATAACGAATACCGCATAACGTATAACGCAATATTCATAACGCATAACGCATAATGCATAAGGCATAACGCATAACGC
The DNA here is from genome assembly GCA_916610235.2 of Lasioglossum morio. Classification (NCBI taxonomy): domain Eukaryota; kingdom Metazoa; phylum Arthropoda; class Insecta; order Hymenoptera; family Halictidae; genus Lasioglossum; species Lasioglossum morio. The sequence continues at coordinate 720,039 of CAKAJA020000151.1, read as the reverse complement.
ATTACGCATAACCCATAACGCACAACGCATAACGCATAATGCACTACGCATAACGCATAACGCATTACGCATAACTTATAACTCATAACGCATAACATATAACGCATAACGCATAACGCATGACGCATAACGCATAACGCATAACGCATAACGCATAACTTATAACTCATAACGCATAACGCATGGATCATAACGCAAAATGCATAACGCATAACGCATAACCCATAACCCATAACGCATAACGCATAACACATAATGCACAACGCATAATGCATAACGCATAACGCATAACGCATTACGCATAACTTATAACTCATAACGAATAACGCATAACACATAACGCAAAATGCATAACGCATAAAGCATAACGCATAACCCATAACCCATAACGCAGAACGCACAACGCACAACGCATAACGCATAACGCATAACGCATAACGCATAACGCATAACGCATAACGCATAACGCAAAACGCATAACGGATAACGCAAAAGGCATAACGCATAACGTTAACGCATAACGCATAACGCATAACGCATAACGCATAACGCAAAAGGCATATCGCATATCGCATAACGCATAATTCATAACCCATAACGCATAACGCATAACGCATAATGCACAACGCATAACGTATAACGCAATATTCATAACGCATAACGCATAATGCATAAGGCATAACGCATAACGCATAACGCATAACACATAATGCACAACGCATAATGCATAACGCATAACGCATAACGCATTACGCATAACTTATAACTCATAACGAATAACGCATAACACATAACGCAAAATGCATAACGCATAAAGCATAACGCATAACCCATAACCCATAACGCAGAACGCACAACGCACAACGCATAACGCATAACGCATAACGCATAACGCATAACGCATAAAGCATAACGCATAACGCATAACGCATAACGCAAAACGCATAACGCAATAACGCATAACGCATAACGTTAACGCATAACCCATAACGCATAAGGCTTGATACATGACGCATATCGCATAACGCGTAAGGCATAACGCATAATACATAACGTATAACGCAATATTCATAACGCATAACGCATAACCCATAAGGCATAACGCAAGCGTATAACGCACAACGCATAACGCATAACGCATAACGCATAACGCAAAAGGCATAACGCATATCGCATAACGCATAACGCATAACGCATTACGCATAACTTATAACTCATAACGCATAACATATAACGCATAACGCATAACGCATGACGCATAACGCATAACGCATAACGCATAACGCATAACGCATAACTTATAACTCATAACGCATAACGCATGGCGCATAACGCAAAATGCATAACGCATAACGCATAACCCATAACCCATAACGCATAACGCATAACACATAATGCACAACGCATAATGCATAACGCATAACGCATAACGCATTACGCATAACTTATAACTCATAACGAATAACGCATAACACATAACGCAAAATGCATAACGCATAAAGCATAACGCATAAACCATAACCCATAACGCAGAACGCACAACGCACAACGCATAACGCATAACGCATAACCCATAACGCATAACGCATAACGCATAACGCATAACGCATAACGCATAACGCATAACGCATAACGCATAACGCAAAACGCATAACGGATAACGCAAAAGGCATAACGCATAACGTTAACGCATAACGCATAACGCATAACGCATAACGCATAACGCATAACGCATAACGCATAACGCATAACGCAAAAGGCATATCGCATATCGCATAACGCATAATTCATAACCCATAACGCATAACGCATAACGCATAATGCACAACGCATAACGAATACCGCATAACGTATAACGCAATATTCATAACGCATAACGCATAATGCATAAGGCATAACGCATAACGCATTACGCATAACCCATAACGCACAACGCATAACGCATAATGCACTACGCATAACTCATAACGAATAACGCATAACACATAACGCAAAATGCATAACGCATAAAGCATAACGCATAACCCATAACCCATAACCCATAACGCAGAACGCACAACGCACAACGCATAACGCATAACGCATAACGCATAACGCATAACGCATAACGCATAACGCATAACGCATAACGCAAAACGCATAACGGATAACGCAAAAGGCATAACGCATAACGTTAACGCATAACGCATAACGCATAACGCATAACGCATAACGCATAACGCAAAAGGCATATCGCATATCGCATAACGCATAATTCATAACCCATAACGCATAACGCATAACGCATAATGCACAACGCATAACGAATACCGCATAACGTATAACGCAATATTCATAACGCATAACGCATAGTGCATAAGGCATAACGCATAACGCATTACGCATAACCCATAAGGCATAACGCAAGCGTATAACGCACAACGCATAACGCATAACGCATAACGCATAACGCATAACGCATTACGCATAACTTATAACGCATAACGCATAACGCATAACGCAAAACGCATAACGGATAACGCAAAAGGCATAACGCATAACGTTAACGCATAACGAATAACGCATAACACATTACGCAAAATGCATAACGCATAAAGCATAACGCATAAACCATAACCCATAACGCAGAACGCACAACGCACAACGCATAACGCATAACGCATAACCCATAACGCATAACGCATAACGCATAACGCATAACGCATAACGCATAACGCATAACGCATAACGCAAAACGCATAACGGATAACGCAAAAGGCATAACGCATAACGTTAACGCATAACGCATAACGCATAACGCATAACGCATAACGCATAACGCATAACGCATAACGCATAATGCATAAGGCATAACGCATAACGCATTACGCATAACCCATAACGCACAACGCATAACGCATAATGCACTACGCATAACGCATAACGCATAACGCATAACGCATAACGCATAACGCATAACGCATAACGCATAACGCATTACGCATAACTTATAACTCATAACGCATAACATATAACGCATAACGCATAACGCATGACGCATAACGCATAACGCATAACGCATAACGCATAACTTATAACTCATAACGCATAACGCATGGCGCATAACGCAAAATGCATAACGCATAACGCATAACCCATAACCCATAACGCATAACGCATAACACATAATGCACAACGCATAATGCATAACGCATAACGCATAACGCATTACGCATAACTTATAACTCATAACGAATAACGCATAACACATAACGCAAAATGCATAACGCATAAAGCATAACGCATAACCCATAACCCATAACGCAGAACGCACAACGCACAACGCATAACGCATAACGCATAACGCATAACGCATAACGCATAACGCATAACGCATAACGCAAAACGCATAACGGATAACGCAAAAGGCATAACGCATAACGTTAACGCATAACGCATAACGCATAACGCATAACGCATAACGCAAAAGGCATATCGCATATCGCATAACGCATAATTCATAACCCATAACGCATAACGCATAACGCATAATGCACAACGCATAACGAATACCGCATAACGTATAACGCAATATTCATAACGCATAACGCATAATGCATAAGGCATAACGCATAACGCATTACGCATAACCCATAAGGCATAACGCAAGCGTATAACGCACAACGCATAACGCATAACGCATAACGCATAACGCATAACGCATTACGCATAACTTATAACGCATAACGCATAACGCATAACGCAAAACGCATAACGGATAACGCAAAAGGCATAACGCATAACGTTAACGCATAACGAATAACGCATAACACATAACGCAAAATGCATAACGCATAAAGCATAACGCATAAACCATAACCCATAACGCAGAACGCACAACGCATAACGCATAACCCATAACCCATAACGCATAACGCATAACACATAATGCACAACGCATAATGCATAACGCATAACGCATAACGCATTACGCATAACTTATAACTCATAACGAATAACGCATAACACATAACGCAAAATGCATAACGCATAAAGCATAACGCATAAACCATAACCCATAACGCATTACGCATAACTTATAACTCATAACGAATAACGCATAACACATAACGCAAAATGCATAACGCATAAAGCATAACGCATAACGTTAACGCATAACGCATAACGCATAACGCATAACGCATAACGCATAACGCATAACGCATAACGCAAAAGGCATATCGCATATCGCATAACGCATAATTCATAACCCATAACGCATAACGCATAATGCACAACGCATAACGAATACCGCATAACGTATAACGCAATATTCATAACGCATAACGCATAATGCATAAGGCATAACGCATAACGCATTACGCATAACCCATAACGCACAACGCATAACGCATAATGCACTACGCATAACGCATAACGCATAACGCATAACGCATAACGCATTACGCATAACGCATAACGCATAACGCATAACGCATAACGCATTACGCATAACTTATAACGCATAACGCATAACGCATAACGCAAAACGCATAACGGATAACGCAAAAGGCATAACGCATAACGTTAACGCATAACGAATAACGCATAACACATTACGCAAAATGCATAACGCATAAGGCATAACGCATAAACCATAACCCATAACGCAGAACGCACAACGCACAACGCATAACGCATAACGCATAACCCATAACGCATAACGCATAACGCATAACGCATAACGCATAACGCATAACGCATAACGCATAACGCAAAACGCATAACGGATAACGCAAAAGGCATAACGCATAACGTTAACGCATAACGCATAACGCATAACGCATAACGCATAACGCATAACGCATAACGCATAACGCATAATGCATAAGGCATAACGCATAACGCATTACGCATAACCCATAACGCACAACGCATAACGCATAATGCACTACGCATAACGCATAACGCATAACGCATAACGCATAACGCATTACGCATAACGCATAACGCATAACGCATTACGCATAACTTATAACTCATAACGCATAACATATAACGCATAACGCATAACGCATGACGCATAACGCATAACGCATAACGCATAACGCATAACTTATAACTCATAACGCATAACGCATGGCGCATAACGCAAAATGCATAACGCATAACGCATAACCCATAACCCATAACGCATAACGCATAACACATAATGCACAACGCATAATGCATAACGCATAACGCATAACGCATTACGCATAACTTATAACTCATAACGAATAACGCATAACACATAACGCAAAATGCATAACGCATAAAGCATAACGCATAACCCATAACCCATAACGCAGAACGCACAACGCACAACGCATAACGCATAACGCATAACGCATAACGCATAACGCATAACGCATAACGCATAACGCATAACGCAAAACGCATAACGGATAACGCAAAAGGCATAACGCATAACGTTAACGCATAACGCATAACGCATAACGCATAACGCATAACGCAAAAGGCATATCGCATATCGCATAACGCATAATTCATAACCCATAACGCATAACGCATAACGCATAATGCACAACGCATAACGAATACCGCATAACGTATAACGCAATATTCATAACGCATAACGCATAATGCATAAGGCATAACGCATAACGCATTACGCATAACCCATAAGGCATAACGCAAGCGTATAACGCACAACGCATAACGCATAACGCATAACGCATAACGCATAACGCATTACGCATAACTTATAACGCATAACGCATAACGCATAACGCAAAACGCATAACGGATAACGCAAAAGGCATAACGCATAACGTTAACGCATAACGAATAACGCATAACACATAACGCAAAATGCATAACGCATAAAGCATAACGCATAAACCATAACCCATAACGCAGAACGCACAACGCATAACGCATAACCCATAACCCATAACGCATAACGCATAACACATAATGCACAACGCATAATGCATAACGCATAACGCATAACGCATTACGCATAACTTATAACTCATAACGAATAACGCATAACACATAACGCAAAATGCATAACGCATAAAGCATAACGCATAAACCATAACCCATAACGCAGAACGCACAACGCACAACGCATAACGCATAACGCATAACGCATAACGCATAACGCATAACGCATAACGCATAACGCATAACGCATAACGCATAACGCATAACGCATAACGCAAAACGCATAACGGATAACGCAAAAGGCATAACGCATAACGTTAACGCATAACGCATAACGCATAACGCATAACGCATAACGCATAACGCATAACGCATAACGCAAAAGGCATATCGCATATCGCATAACGCATAATTCATAACCCATAACGCATAACGCATAACGCATAATGCACAACGCATAACGAATACCGCATAACGTATAACGCAATATTCATAACGCATAACGCATAATGCATAAGGCATAACGCATAACGCATTACGCATAACCCATAACGCACAACGCATAACGCATAATGCACTACGCATAACGCATAACGCATAACGCATAACGCATAACGCATTACGCATAACGCATAACGCATAACGCATTACGCATAACGCATAACGCAAAACGCATAACGGATAACGCAAAAGGCATAACGCATAACGTTAACGCATAACGCATAACGCATAACGCATAACGCATAACGCAAAAGGCATATCGCATATCGCATAACGCATAATTCATAACCCATAACGCATAACGCATAACGCATAATGCACAACGCATAACGAATACCGCATAACGTATAACGCAATATTCATAACGCATAACGCATAATGCATAAGGCATAACGCATAACGCATTACGCATAACCCATAAGGCATAACGCAAGCGTATAACGCACAACGCATAACGCATAACGCATAACGCATAACGCATAACGCATTACGCATAACTTATAACGCATAACGCATAACGCATAACGCAAAACGCATAACGGATAACGCAAAAGGCATAACGCATAACGTTAACGCATAACGAATAACGCATAACACATAACGCAAAATGCATAACGCATAAAGCATAACGCATAAACCATAACCCATAACGCAGAACGCACAACGCATAACGCATAACCCATAACCCATAACGCATAACGCATAACACATAATGCACAACGCATAATGCATAACGCATAACTAATAACGCATTACGCATAACCTATAACTCATAACGAATAACGCATAACACATAACGCAAAATGCATAACGCATAAAGCATAACGCATAAACCATAACCCATAACGCAGAACGCACAACGCACAACGCATAACGCATAACGCATAACGCATAACGCATAACGCATAACGCATAACGCATAACGCATAACGCATAACGCATAACGCATAACGCAAAACGCATAACGGATAACGCAAAAGGCATAACGCATAACGTTAACGCATAACGCATAACGCATAACGCATAACGCATAACGCATAACGCATAACGCATAACGCAAAAGGCATATCGCATATCGCATAACGCATAATTCATAACCCATAACGCATAACGCATAACGCATAATGCACAACGCATAACGAATACCGCATAACGTATAACGCAATATTCATAACGCATAACGCATAATGCATAAGGCATAACGCATAACGCATTACGCATAACCCATAACGCACAACGCATAACGCATAATGCACTACGCATAACGCATAACGCATAACGCATAACGCATAACGCATTACGCATAACGCATAACGCATAACGCATTACGCATAACTTATAACTCATAACGCATAACATATAACGCATAACGCATAACGCATGACGCATAACGCATAACGCATAACGCATAACGCATAACTTATAACTCATAACGCATAACGCATGGCGCATAACGCAAAATGCATAACGCATAACGCATAACCCATAACCCATAACGCATAACGCATAACACATAACGCAAAATGCATAACGCATAAAGCATAACGCATAACCCATAACCCATAACGCAGAACGCACAACGCACAACGCATAACGCATAACGCATAACGCATAACGCATAACGCATAACGCATAACGCAAAACGCATAACGGATAACGCAAAAGGCATAACGCATAACGTTAACGCATAACGCATAACGCATAACGCATAACGCATAACGCAAAAGGCATATCGCATATCGCATAACGCATAATTCATAACCCATAACGCATAACGCATAACGCATAATGCACAACGCATAACGAATACCGCATAACGTATAACGCAATATTCATAACGCATAACGCATAATGCATAAGGCATAACGCATAACGCATTACGCATAACCCATAAGGCATAACGCAAGCGTATAACGCACAACGCATAACGCATAACGCATAACGCATAACGCATAACGCATTACGCATAACTTATAACTCATAACGCATAACGCATAACGCATAACGCAAAATGCATAACGCATAAAGCATAACGCATAACCCATAACCCATAACGCAGAACGCACAACGCACAACGCATAACGCATAACGCATATCGCATAACGCAAAACGCATAACGCATAACGCAAAAGGCATAACGCATAACGTTAACGCATAACGCATAACGCATAACGCATAAAGCATAAAGCATAACGCATAAAGCATAACGCATAAAGCATAACTCATAACCCATAACGCAGAACGCATAACGCATAACGCATAACGCATAACGCATAACGCATAACGCATAACGCATAACGCATAACGCATAACGCAAAACGCATAACGGATAACGCAAAAGGCATAACGCATAACGTTAACGCATAACGCATAACGCATAACGCATAACGCATAACGCATAACGCATAACGCAAAAGGCACAACGCATATCGCATAACGCATAATTAATAACCCATAACGCAAAAGGCATAACGCACAACGTTAACGAATAACGCATAACGCATAACGCATAACGCATAACGCATAACGCAAAAGGCATAACGCATATCGCAAACGCATAATTCATAACCCATAACGCATAACGCATAACGCATAATGCACAACGCATAACGAATACCGCATAACGTATAACGCAAAACTCATAACGCATAACGCAAAAGGCATAACGCATAACGCATAACGCATAACACATAACCCATAACCCATAACGCATAACGCACAACGCAAAAGGCATACCGCATATCGCATAACGCATAAATCATAACCCATAACGCATAACGCATAACGCATAATGCACAACGCATAACGAAGACCGCATAACGAAGACCGCATAACGTATAACGCAAAAGGCATACCGCATAAAGCATAACGCATAAGGCATAACGCATAACGCATTAAGCATAACTTTTAACTCATAACGAATAACGCATAACGCAGAACGCAAAATGCATAACGCATAATGCATAACGCATAACCCATAACCCATAACGCAGAACGCACAACGCACAACGCATAACGCCTAACGCATAACGGATCACGCATAACGCATAAAGCATAACGCATAACGCAAAACTCATAACGCATAACGCAAAAGGCATAACGCACAACGTTAACGAATAACGCATAACGCATAACGCATAACGCATAACGCATAACGCAAAAGGCATAACGCATATCGCATAACGCATAATTCATAACCCATAACGCATAACGCATAACGCATAATGCACAACGCATAACGAATACCGCATAACGTATAACGCAAAACTCATAACGCATAACGCAAAAGGCATAACGCATAACGCATAACGCATAACACATAACCCATAACCCATAACGCATAACGCACAACGCATAACGCATAATGCACAACGCATAACGCATAACGCATAACGCATTACGCATATCGCATAACGCAAAACGCATAACGCATAACGCAAAAGGCATAACGCATAACGTTAACGCATAACGCATAACGCATAACGCAAAAGGCATAACGCATATCGCATAACGCATAAATCATAACCCATAACGCATAACGCATAACGCATAATGCACAACGCATAACGAATACCGCATAACGTATAACGCAAAACTCATAACGCATAACGCAAAAGGCATAACGCATAACGCATAACGCATAAGGCATAACGCATAACGCATAAAGCATAAAGCATAACGCATAAAGCATAACGCATAATGCATAGCTCATAACCCGTAACGCAGAACGCATAACGCATAACGCATAACGCATAACGCATAACGCATAACGCATAACACATAACCCATAACCCATAACGCATAACGCACAACGCATAACGCATAATGCACAACGCATAACGCATAACGCAAAAGGCATATCGCATATCGCATAACGCATAATTCATAACCCATAACGCATAACGCATAACGCATAATGCACAACGCATAACGAATACCGCATAACGTATAACGCAATATTCATAACGCATAACGCATAATGCATAAGGCATAACGCATAACGCATTACGCATAACCAAAACGCACAACGCATAACGCATAATGCACTACGCATAACGCATAACGCATAACGCATAACGCATAACGCATTACGCATAACGCATAACGCATAACGCATTACGCATAACTTATAACTCATAACGCATAACATATAACGCATAACGCATAACGCATGACGCATAACGCATAACGCATAACGCATAACGCATAACTTATAACTCATAACGCATAACGCATGGCGCATAACGCAAAATGCATAACGCATAACGCATAACCCATAACCCATAACGCATAACGCATAACACATAATGCACAACGCATAATGCATAACGCATAACGCATAACGCATTACGCATAACTTATAACTCATAACGAGTAACGCATAACACATAACGCAAAATGCATAACGCATAAAGCATAACGCATAACCCATAACCCATAACGCAGAACGCACAACGCACAACGCATAACGCATAATGCATAACGCATAACGCATAACGCATAACGCATAACGCAAAACGCATAACGGATAACGCAAAAGGCATAACGCATAACGTTAACGCATAACGCATAACGCATAACGCATAACGCATAACGCAAAAGGCATATCGCATATCGCATAACGCATAATTCATAACCCATAACGCATAACGCATAACGCATAATGCACAACGCATAACGAATACCGCATAACGTATAACGCAATATTCATAACGCATAACGCATAATGCATAAGGCATAACGCATAACGCATTACGCATAACCCATAAGGCATAACGCAAGCGTATAACGCACAACGCATAACGCATAACGCATAACGCATAACGCATAAAGCATAAAGCATAACGCATAACGCAAAACGCATAACGGATAACGCATAAGGCATAACGCATAACGCATTACGCATAACCCATAAGGCATAACGCAAGCGTATAACGCACAACGCATAACGCATAACGCATAACGCATAACGCATAACGCATTACGCATAACTTATAACTCATAACGCATAACGCATAACGCATAACGCAAAATGCATAACGCATAAAGCATAACGCATAACCCATAACCCATAACGCAGAACGCACAACGCACAACGCATAACGCATAACGCATAACGCATATCGCATAACGCAAAACGCATAACGCATAACGCAAAAGGCATAACGCATAACGTTAACGCATAACGCATAACGCATAACGCATAAAGCATAAAGCATAACGCATAAAGCATAACGCATAAAGCATAACTCATAACCCATAACGCAGAACGCATAACGCATAACGCATAACGCATAACGCATAACGCATAACGCATAACGCATAACGCATAACGCATAACGCATAACGCAAAACGCATAACGGATAACGCAAAAGGCATAACGCATAACGTTAACGCATAACGCATAACGCATAACGCATAACGCATAACGCATAACGCAAAAGGCACAACGCATATCGCATAACGCATAATTAATAACCCATAACGCAAAAGGCATAACGCACAACGTTAACGAATAACGCATAACGCATAACGCATAACGCATAACGCATAACGCAAAAGGCATAACGCATATCGCATAACGCATAATTCATAACCCATAACGCATAACGCATAACGCATAATGCACAACGCATAACGAATACCGCATAACGTATAACGCAAAACTCATAACGCATAACGCAAAAGGCATAACGCATAACGCATAACGCATAACACATAACCCATAACCCATAACGCATAACGCACAACGCATAACGCATAATGCACAACGCATAACGCATAACGCATAACGCATTACGCATAACTTATAACTTATAACTCATAACGCATAACGCATAACGCCTAACGCATAACGGATCACGCATAACGCATAAAGCATAACGCATAACGCATAACGCATAACGCATAACGCATAACGCATAACGCATAACGCATAACGCATAACGCATAACGCATAACGCATAACTCATAACGCATAACGCATAACCCATAACGCAGAACGCACAACGCACAACGCATAACGCATAACGCATAACGCATATCGCATAACGCAAAACGCATAACGCATAACGCAAAAGGCATAACGCATAACGTTAACGCATAACGCATAACGCATAACGCATAAAGCATAAAGCATAACGCATAACGCAAAACGCATAACGGATAACGCATAAGGCATAACGCATAACGCATTACGCATAACCCATAAGGCATAACGCAAGCGTATAACGCACAACGCATAACGCATAACGCATAACGCATAACGCATAACGCATTACGCATAACTTATAACTCATAACGCATAACGCATAACTCATAACGCAAAATGCATAACGCATAAAGCATAACGCATAACCCATAACCCATAACGCAGAACGCACAACGCACAACGCATAACGCATAACGCATAACGCATATCGCATAACGCAAAACGCATAACGCATAACGCAAAAGGCATAACGCATAACGTTAACGCATAACGCATAACGCATAACGCATAAAGCATAAAGCATAACGCATAAAGCATAACGCATAAAGCATAACTCATAACCCATAACGCAGAACGCATAACGCATAACGCATAACGCATAACGCATAACGCATAACGCATAACGCATAACGCATAACGCATAACGCAAAACGCATAACGGATAACGCAAAAGGCATAACGCATAACGTTAACGCATAACGCATAACGCATAACGCATAACGCATAACGCATAACGCATAACGCAAAAGGCACAACGCATATCGCATAACGCATAATTAATAACCCATAACGCAAAAGGCATAACGCACAACGTTAACGAATAACGCATAACGCATAACGCATAACGCATAACGCATAACGCAAAAGGCATAACGCATATCGCATAACGCATAATTCATAACCCATAACGCATAACGCATAACGCATAATGCACAACGCATAACGAATACCGCATAACGTATAACGCAAAACTCATAACGCATAACGCAAAAGGCATAACGCATAACGCATAACGCATAACACATAACCCATAACCCATAACGCATAACGCACAACGCATAACGCATAATGCACAACGCATAACGCATAACGCATAACGCATTACGCATAACTTATAACTTATAACTCATAACGCATAACGCATAACGCCTAACGCATAACGGATCACGCATAACGCATAAAGCATAACGCATAACGCATAACGCATAACGCATAACGCATAACGCATAACGCATAACGCATAACGCATAACGCATAACGCATAACGCATAACTCATAACGCATAACGCATAACGAATAACCCATAACCCATAACGCAGAACGCACAACGCACAACGCATAACGGATAACGCATATCGCATAACGCAAAACGCATAACGCATAACGCAAAAGGCATAACGCATAACGTTAACGCATAACGCATAACGCATAACGCAAAAGGCATACCGCGATTCGCATAACGCATAAATCATAACCCATAACGCATAACGCATAACGCATAATGCACAACGCATAACGAAGACCGCATAACGAAGACCGCATAACGTATAACGCAAAACTCATAACGTATAACGCAAAAGGCATACCGCATAAAGCATAACGCATAAGGCATAACGCATAACGCATTAAGCATAACTTTTAACTCATAACGAATAACGCATAACGCAGAACGCAAAATGCATAACGCATAATGCATAACGCATAACCCATAACCCATAACGCAGAACGCACAACGCACAACGCATAACGCCTAACGCATAACGGATCACGCATAACGCATAAAGCATAACGCATAACGCATAACGCATATCGCATAACGCAAAACGCATAACGCATAACGCAAAAGGCATAACGCATAACGTTAACGCATAACGCATAACGCATAACGCAAAAGGCATAACGCATATCGCATAACGCATAAATCATAACACATAACGCATAACGCATAACGCATAATGCACAACGCATAACGAATACCGCATAACGTATAACGCAAAACTCATAACGCATAACGCAAAAGGCATAACGCATAACGCATAACGCATAAGGCATAACGCATAACGCATAACGCAAAAGGCATAACGCACAACGTTAACGAATAACGCATAACGCATAACGCATAACGCATAACGCATAACGCATAACGCATAACGCATAACGCAAAAGGCATAACGCATATCGCATAACGCATAATTCATAACCCATAACGCATAACGCATAACGCATAATGCACAACGCATAACGAATACCGCATAACGTATAACGCAAAACTCATAACGCATAACGCAAAAGGCATAACGCATAACGCATAACGCATAACACATAACCCATAACCCATAACGCATAACGCACAACGCATAACGCATAATGCACAACGCATAACGCATAACGCATAACGCATTACGCATAACTTATAACTTATAACTCATAACGCATAACGCATAACGCCTAACGCATAACGGATCACGCATAACGCATAAAGCATAACGCATAACGCATAACGCATAACGCATAACGCATAACGCATAACGCATAACTCATAACGCATAACGCATAACGAATAACCCATAACCCATAACGCAGAACGCACAACGCACAACGCATAACGCATAACGCATATCGCATAACGCAAAACGCATAACGCATAACGCAAAAGGCATAACGCATAACGTTAACGCATAACGCATAACGCATAACGCAAAAGGCATAACGCATATCGCATAACGCATAAATCATAACCCATAACGCATAACGCATAACGCATAATGCACAACGCATAACGAATACCGCATAACGTATAACGCAAAACTCATAACGCATAACGCAAAAGGCATAACGCATAACGCATAACGCATAAGGCATAACGCATAACGCATAAAGCATAAAGCATAACGCATAAAGCATAACGCATAATGCATAGCTCATAACCCGTAACGCAGAACGCATAACGCATAACGCATAACGCATAACGCATAACGCATAACGCATAACGCATAACGCATAACTCATAACGCATAACGCATAACGAATAACCCATAACCCATAACGCAGAACGCACAACGCACAACGCATAACGGATAACGCATATCGCATAACGCAAAACGCATAACGCATAACGCAAAAGGCATAACGCATAACGTTAACGCATAACGCATAACGCATAACGCAAAAGGCATACCGCGATTCGCATAACGCATAAATCATAACCCATAACGCATAACGCATAACGCATAATGCACAACGCATAACGAAGACCGCATAACGAAGACCGCATAACGTATAACGCAAAACTCATAACGTATAACGCAAAAGGCATACCGCATAACGCATAACGCATAAGGCATAACGCATAACGCATTAAGCATAACTTTTAACTCATAACGAATAACGCATAACGCAGAACGCAAAATGCATAACGCATAATGCATAACGCATAACCCATAACCCATAACGCAGAACGCACAACGCACAACGCATAACGCCTAACGCATAACGGATCACGCATAACGCATAAAGCATAACGCATAACGCATAACGCATATCGCATAACGCAAAACGCATAACGCATAACGCAAAAGGCATAACGCATAACGTTAACGCATAACGCATAACGCATAACGCAAAAGGCATAACGCATATCGCATAACGCATAAATCATAACACATAACGCATAACGCATAACGCATAATGCACAACGCATAACGAATACCGCATAACGTATAACGCAAAACTCATAACGCATAACGCAAAAGGCATAACGCATAACGCATAACGCATAAGGCATAACGCATAACGCATAACGCAAAAGGCATAACGCACAACGTTAACGAATAACGCATAACGCATAACGCATAACGCATAACGCATAACGCATAACGCAAAAGGCATAACGCATATCGCATAACGCATAATTCATAACCCATAACGCATAACGCATAACGCATAATGCACAACGCATAACGAATACCGCATAACGTATAACGCAAAACTCATAACGCATAACGCAAAAGGCATAACGCATAACGCATAACGCATAACACATAACCCATAACCCATAACGCATAACGCACAACGCATAACGCATAATGCACAACGCATAACGCATAACGCATAACGCATTACGCATAACTTATAACTTATAACTCATAACGCATAACGCATAACGCCTAACGCATAACGGATCACGCATAACGCATAAAGCATAACGCATAACGCATAACGCATAACGCATAACGCATAACGCATAACGCATAACTCATAACGCATAACGCATAACGAATAACCCATAACCCATAACGCAGAACGCACAACGCACAACGCATAACGCATAACGCATATCGCATAACGCAAAACGCATAACGCATAACGCAAAAGGCATAACGCATAACGTTAACGCATAACGCATAACGCATAACGCAAAAGGCATAACGCATATCGCATAACGCATAAATCATAACCCATAACGCATAACGCATAACGCATAATGCACAACGCATAACGAATACCGCATAACGTATAACGCAAAACTCATAACGCATAACGCATAACGCATAACGCATAACGCATAACGCATAAGGCATAACGCATAACGCATAAAGCATAAAGCATAACGCATAAAGCATAACGCATAATGCATAGCTCATAACCCGTAACGCAGAACGCATAACGCATAACGCATAACGCATAACGCATAACGCATAACGCATAACACATAACCCATAACCCATAACGCATAACGCACAACGCATAACGCATAATGCACAACGCATAACGCATAACGCATAACGCATTACGCATAACTTATAACTCATAACTCATAACGCATTACGCATAACGCCTAACGCATAACGGATCAGGCATAACGCATAAAAGCATAACGCATAACGCATAACGCAAAAGGCATACCGCATATCGCATAACGCATAAATCATAACCCATAACGCATAACGCATAACGCATAATGCACAACGCATAACGAAGACCGCATAACGAAGACCGCATAACGTATAACGCAAAACTCATAACGTATAACGCAAAAGGCATACCGCATGTTTGAGATCGGAACGCGAATCTGGGATTTGTTAATGAGTGACGAAAGAAGGCACTGGAGTACACGAATAACTGTAGTTCACACACACATTAAATGTAATTGTAATTATAAACAAATAAAGGCTTTGTACAAAATACGCGTTCGCTAGAATTGGACAACGATTAGTGACTCTACGAAATGGATCGATACCCAAACGAAATGATAGCGGTGTTGTGGTTACGCAACGAATGATCGTCGTCTCGAGTCCGAAAAACACCTGTTCCGCGAGTGCTAGGTGGGGGGCACCGAGACGGCGATGTCCGACGCGAGGCGAGAAGACGGTTCGGTGGATCGGCTGTTTGACGTGTCGCCGGAACATTTCTCCCCCCCTTGCCGTGACGCAGTTTAGGCAATAAACACGGGCCCTCGGTTATGACGCGGATTGTTGTGATTCGATTGGCAGTCGACACAATTTGACGATCGGCCGTTTGAGTGTTGTAGTAGCGGTCCGGACAGTGACGACGCGAGTCACATCGTCTTTTCCGGGATGGATTTCGGTCACGCGGGCGAGAGGCCATTTAGCCGGAGGCGACCGTTCGTCTCGTACAAGGACAAGCTCGCCTACGCGGAATGGTTCCGATTTCGTCTGCCATTTCGTCGTGGCATGGAATTGCTGCAGGTATTCTCGTGACCAACGCGACCAGAAGTGGTCAAGGATTTGGCGCAGCATCTGCCATCGCGACAACCTGGAGCGAGGAGTGTCTGTGAGGTCCGGTTCCGGAAGAACATTTAGTGCGTCGCCTATAAGGAAGTGGCCCGGGGTTAGCGCGGACAGATCGGAGGGGTCGTCGGAAAGCGGACAGATCGGTCGCGAGTTTAGTGCTGCTTCGATTTGTGCAAACAGTGTCGCGTATTCTTCGAACGTGAGTGGGGATTCTCCGATTACGCGGCGCATGTGAAATTTTGTGGATTTAACTGCGGCTTCCCATTTTCCTCCGAAGTGAGGGGCGGAGGGCGGGTTGAATCTCCACTGTGTCCCGAGGTTCGCGAGACTGTTTGCGATCGCTTGAGACTCCTGTGAGGCGCGTTTGAACATACGACGCAGTTCGGCGTCCGCACCGACGAAATTCGTGCCACAGTCGCTCGACAATGTACTGCAAATGCCGCGACGACCCGTGAACCGTTTATAGGCCGCTATAAACGCGTCTGCCGTGTAGTCTGAGGCGAACTCGAGGTGCACCGCTCCGGTGGCCATGCACACGAACACAGCGAGGTAACCTTTAAAGATCTTGGCTCCGCGGCCACGCGTTGTTTTCCAATGAAACGGGCCAGCGTAATCCACACCGGAGTTCACGAATGCACGCGCTGGAGTGATGCGTCTCGGCGGGAGCTGTCCCATCACTTGCGTACACTGACTAGCTCTGTGGCGAGCGCACGTTACGCATCGCTTAATAAATGAACGTACTGGCTGTCGGCCGCCGACAATCCAGTACGATTGCCTCACTGTCGACAGTGTGAGCTGTGGGCCCGCGTGTAAGTTTCGCCAGTGCGCTTGGGCGATTACGAGCGAGGTGAGTGTGGAGGATCGCGGCAAGATGATGGGATGTTTCTGGTCCGCATCGAGGAGGGAGTGCTGCAGGCGCCCTCCCACACGTAAGATGCCGTACGCGTCCGCGAAAGGCATCAACTTGACGAGTGGACTCGACTTTGGTAGCGCGACGCCGCCTTTCATGGCCTGAATTTCAGGTGAGAAATGTTTCGCCTGGGTTTGGCAGATCCAGAATCGACGAGCCTGTTCTAGTTCGATGGTCGTGACAGGCTCAGCCGGGCCGCGATCCGCTCTCTTCACCTTCATTCGGCGCACAGCTCGGAGACACAGCGAAGTAATGCGTAGTAGTCGCGTGAGGGACGAGTACCGGTCGATTAACGTCCACGAAGGTATCGACGCTGCGTGTAACACGGACGTTTTTTCGGGCCGTTGTTCGATGTCGATGCGGGGGTCTGGAGATAATGTCTCCGTGGGCCAGGCGGGAGAGAACTCTTGTAGCCACTCAGGGCCCCGCCACCAGATGGAATTGAGCAACGACTGCGGGGAGACGCCGCGGGACGCTAGGTCAGCCGGATTGCAGGTCCCCGGGACATGGTGCCAGTACGCTTGCGGGGCGATTTGGTGTATATCCGCGACGCGGTTCCGAACGAAATCTTTCCATCTGGAGGGGTGGCTGCGGATCCACGCGAGGGCCACGGCCGAGTCCGTCCACAGGTGCGTTGGTATTTGCTCGAGGTCTAGCGCGGTGCGAATGTGAGCGATTTGTTTTGCGAGGAGATGCGCGGCCGATAGCTCGAGACGCGGGATGGTCATCGGTTTGATGGGTGCGACCCTGGACTTCGCGGAGAGTAGAGTTACGCGGAACGTATCGTCGTCGTTTCGGACCCGCATGTAGATTGCGACGCCCATCGCGCGCGTGGATGCATCGGCGAATCCGTGGAGTTCGACGCCGCGGTCGGGATCGAGTTGCCCGACCCATCGAGTCAGAGTTAGCCGGCGAATTTCTGCCAAGTCACTGCAGAATCGCTCCCAGCGACGAGAGAACTCAGCCGGGAGAGCCTCGTCCCATCCCGTTTTCTGCGTCCATAACTCCTGCATAAGCATTTTTCCTTGCACGGTGACGGGCGCGAGCCATCCCAACGGGTCGAATAGCTGGGAGATTGTTGACAGCACTCCGCGCTTGGAACTGCTAGCGGTCGGGGGTGCCTGGAAGGAGAACGCGAATGTGTCGGAATCGGTGTTCCACGCGAGACCGAGGGCGCGATGAGGGGCATCGACGGACAATGCTCTCTCGTTTAACGACTCCGAACGTCGTTCTTCAACGGGGATCAATTCATCGTAATTGGCGACCCATTTTTTCAGCTTGAATCCCCCGGCTTCCAATAGACGCTGAAGTTGACGAATTTTCTCCTGGGCCGTCGGTAGGGTGTTCGCGCCCGAAAGTATGTCGTCAACGTATGTCTCCTGTAAAAGAATATCCCGAGCTAGCGGAAACTTGCTGCCTTCGTCGCTGGCTAACTGGTGCATGCACCTGATCGCGAGGAACGGGGCGCATGCGAGGCCGTAGGTGACGGTGGTGAGCGCGTATTCCTGCACCGGTGACGATACATCGGGACGCCAGACGATTCTCTGGAAAGTCTGGTCGTTTTCATGAACGCGGATTTGGCGGTACATTTTCTCCACGTCTGCGGAGAACGCGAAACGGACTCTGCGCCATCGGAGTATAATGTCTGCCAAGTCCGTCTGCAATTTCGGACCGATGTGCAGACATTCGTTAAGGGACGCGCCGGACGTTGTGCGGTGTGACCCGTTAAATACGACGCGGATTTTTGCTGATTCGCCTGTCCCGCGAAGGACTCCGTGGTGCGGTAGAACGTAGGACGCGGTTGTCGTTCGATTCTCGGAGTCGGTTACCTTGCGCATGTGACCGAGGCGCTCGTACTCGGTGAGGAACTCTATGTATTTATCGCGGAAGTGTGGACGTGATGCGAGGTTGATTTCGCTGCGTCGGAGGATTTGAAGCGCCGACGTTCGCGAATCCCCGAGCTCGCCAGTGCTTTTCGCGAATGGTAGGCGCACAATGTATCGTCCGGTATCGTCGCGGGAATGAGTTTGACAAAAATGTGCCTCACATTGACGCTCGGAGTGAGTGCGGGTCGAGTCGGGTTGGGTGTTCGGCTCCTCCTGGACCCAAAATTTCTGGACGAGCTCGTAGAGTTCCCGGTCGATGCCGCACTGGAAACTGGAGACCCCATTGGACGCCTTGTGAGTGCCAACGTATGATGCTGGACCGGAGATGACCCATCCCAACGTGGTGAGCTGGGCGACTGGAGAGTCGTCGTCACCTCGTCTGATGTCGGGTCGAATGATGCGGCTGTAGATGTCAACACCGATCACCATGTCGATCGGCTGAGGGTCGAGGTAATGCGGGTCGGCCAAGTTCAACCCTTGAATGTGTCCCCAACTTGCGTGAGGATTGGTAACGGCTGGTGCATAGTGAGTCAGCTCGGGTAAAATGAATGCTTTAACTTCGCAGGTGTACGTCTGAGTGAGCGAAGATATAACAAACGTGGAGACGCCCCGGGTGGTCACATTATGACCCGCCCCGATTCCGTAGATCGGCATGCGTGCATGCTGCCGAGGAAGACGCAACCGTTGGCAGATGGACTCCTTGATGAATGAGACCTCGGATCCCTGGTCGAGCAGAACACGGGCACGGATGCTGTCTCCGTTCGTGGACAGTACGTTCACAAGTGCAGTGGCCAAGATCATCGGACGACGCAAGGGCATCGAGGGCGAGACGGGAACGACATGGTGAGCAGACACCGAGGGAGTCTCGACTGTGGCTTCGGATTCCGATGGTGATGAGGGCGCGGAGGAGACACTGGAAGTATCGTGTAACGACGTGTGGTGTCGAGAAGTGCATTTCACGCACCTTTTATCACTGCGGCAGGCCTTGCGTTGGTGGTTCCCCAAGCAGTTGTAGCAGCGTCGATGTTGAGTTACCAGCTGCTTGCGTTGCTCCGGCGTCATCGCGAGGTATTGAGCGCAGTTTCCGAGGTAGTGGTAAGCAGTGCATCCTAGAATGCAGTGGTTCTGCGCCGCAACGGTAGCATGTGATTGAGCGCCGGGCGCTCGAGGTTTTGCTGTGTGTGTGGCAGGTCTCGCACTCTCGACCTTGGCCAGCGCTCGAATGCGGTGCTCGAGGAATGCGTCCAATACGGAGAACTCTGGGTATTCGGTGTTGTCCGCAAGCTGCAGTTCCCACGCCTTGAGGGTTTCCGGGTCCAGTCGTTGAGTGACCCAGAAAATGATGAATGGCCCCCAATGCTGCACTTGGCACTTCAAGACGGCAAGCGCGTCCAGCACTTGCTTCACCGTACCGCGGATCCGTTTGAGTTCCGTCGCGGATTCCGACGTCGCTGGGGACAACGAAAACAACGTGTCGAGCAGGTTGTCGACAAGGGCACGCGTGTTCTCGTACTGACCGACGATGAGTTGCCACGCTTGATCGAAATGAGCACCGTCGACAGGTAAGTTTCTGACCAGATCGAGAGCTTCGCCGTGAAGGCTCAGAAGGAGGTAGTGAAACTTTTCGGTCGTGGAAAGGCTGGCGTTGTCTAACACAAGGGACGCGAATAATGCCTTGAATGGTGGCCAATCTTTGTAATCGCCTGAAAACGTCGGAACGTCGAGACGACGGAGCTTTGCCGATGATGTATGTGGTGCCTTGTCTCGATTGCCAGCGGTCGACTCTTCGGTCGGGGCGGAACTACTGTGTGCGAGATCCTTGAGTAGATCGCAGAGCGCAGCTTGCGTGTCGATGACCAGCTCCTCAGTGGTTTGACGTAGCCCGTCAACGTAATAATCATGCTTCTGGATTTCGGGGGTGCTCAGATCCTGAAGCTTTACGTGGTTTGCTCGAAACTCGTCCCAATTGCGTAGGAGTGCGTCCAACCGAGCCTGTAGATACGCTTCCGTGAGGTTAGCTGCACCCTTTTTTTTCGTATTCACGATTATGCGACCGATCGTGTGGTGTAGTTCGAATTGCAGAGCGATTAACGATTTGGCCGTTGACATTTTGAAAAAGGCGGTTGCGGGAACGAGCACGAGGTCACGCGAGACACGAACGCGACACTAAACAACACTCGCGCGAACGGTAACGGTCACAGACCAGTTCAAATGTACTGTGCGAATGTATTTTGTCTGTATTACTTCCACAAATATCTCGCTGCGATTTCACTGGTTTGTGCACACACTAACAATCTCAGATTGAGATGTGGAGAGCCGCCGATCTGATCCGGCTCGAAGGACCAAAATGTTTGAGATCGGAACGCGAATCTGGGATTTGTTAATGAGTGACGAAAGAAGGCACTGGAGTACACGAATAACTGTAGTTCACACACACATTAAATGTAATTGTAATTATAAACAAATAAAGGCTTTGTACAAAATACGCGTTCGCTAGAATTGGACAACGATTAGTGACTCTACGAAATGGATCGATACCCAAACGAAATGATAGCGGTGTTGTGGTTACGCAACGAATGATCGTCGTCTCGAGTCCGAAAAACACCTGTTCCGCGAGTGCTAGGTGGGGGGCACCGAGACGGCGATGTCCGACGCGAGGCGAGAAGACGGTTCGGTGGATCGGCTGTTTGACGTGTCGCCGGAACACCGCATAACGCATAACGCATAAGGCATAACGCATAACGCATAACGCATAAAGCATAACGCATAAAGCATAACTCATAACCCATAACGCAGAACGCATAACGCATAACGCATAACGCACAACGCATAACGCATAATGCACAACGCATAACGCATAACGCATAACGCATTACGCATAACTTATAACTCATAACTCATAACGCATTACGCATAACGCCTAACGCATAACGGATCATGCATAACGCATAAAGCATAACGCATAACGCATAACGCATAACGCAAAAGGCATAACGCATATCGCATAACGCATAAATCATAACCCATAACGCATAACGCATAACGCATAATGCACAACGCATAACGAATACCGCATAACGTATAACGCAAAACTCATAACGCATAACGCAAAAGGCATAACGCATAACGCATAAGGCATAACGCATAACGCATAACGCATAAAGCATAACGCATAAAGCATAACTCATAACCCATAACGCAGAACGCATAACGCATAACGCATAACCCATAACGCATAACGCACAACGCATAACGTATAATGCACAACGCATAACGCATAACGCATAACGCATTACGCATAACTTATAACTCATAACTCATAACGCATAACGCATAACGCCTAACGCATAACGGATCACGCATAACGCATAAAGCATAACGCATAACGCATAACGCATAACGCATAACGCATAACTCATAACGCATAACGCATAACGAATAACGCATAACGCATAACGCATGACGCATGACGCATAACGCATAACGCATAACGCATAACGCATTACATATAACGCATAACGCATAACGCATAACGCATAACGCATAACGCATAACGCATAACGCATAACTTATAACTCATAACGCATAACGCAAGGCGCATAACGCAAACTGCATAACGCATAACGCATAACCTTAACCCATAACGCATAGCGCATAACACATAATGCACAACGCATAATGCATAACGCATAACGCATAACGCATTAAGCATAACTTTTAACTCATAACGAATAACGCATAACGCAGAACGCAAAATGCATAACGTATAAAGCATAACGCATAACCCATAACCCATAACGCAGAACGCACAACGCACAACGCATAACGCCTAACGCATAACGGATCACGCATAACACATAAAGCATAACGCATAACGCATAACGCATAACGCATAACGCATAACGCATAACGCATAACGCATAACTCATAACGCATAACGCATAACGCATAACGAATAACGAATAACGCATAACGCATAACGCATAACGCATAACGCATAAAGCATAACGCGTACACCATAACCCATAACGCAGAACGCATAACGCATAACGCATAACGCATAACGCATAAAGCATAACGCATAACCCATAACCCATAACGCAGAACGCATAACGCATAACGCATAACGCATAACGCATAACGCATAACGCATAACGCATAACGCATTACGCATAACCCATAAGGCATAACGCAAACGTATAACGCACAACGCATAACGTATAACGAACAACGGATAACGCATAACGCATAACGCATAAGGCATAACGCACAACGCATAACGCACAACGCATAACGCATAACGCATAACGCATAACGCATAACGCATAACGCATAACGCATAACTCATAACGCATAACGCACAACGAATAACGCATAACGCATAACGCATAACGCATGACGCATAACGCATAACGCATAACGCATAAAGCATAACGCATAACCCATAACCCATAACGCAGAACGCATAACGCATAACGCATAACGCATAACGCATAACGCATAACGCATAACGCATAACGCATTACGCATAACCCATAAGGCATAACGCAAACGTATAACGCACAACGCATAACGTATAACGAACAACGGATAACGCATAACGCATAACGCATAAGGCGTAACACACAACGCATAACGCACAACGCATAACGCATAATGCATAACGCATAACGCATAACGCATAACGCATAACGCATAACGCATAACTCATAACGCATAACGCACAACGAATAACGCATAACGCATAACGCATGACGCATAACGCATAACGCATAACGCATAACGCATAACGCATAACATATAACGCATAACGCATAACGCATAACGCATAACGCATAACGCATAACGCATAACGCATAACTTATAACTCATAACGCATAACGCAAACTGCATAACGCATAACTCATAACCCTTAACCCATAACGCATAGCGCATAACACATAATGCACAACGCATAATGCATAACGCATAACGCATAACGCATAACTTATAACTCATAACGCATAACGCATAACGCATAACGCATAACGCATAACGCATAACGCATAACGCATAACGCATAACGCATAACGCATAACTTATAACTCATAACGCATAACGTAAAAGGCATAACGCATATCGCATAACGCATAAATCATAACCCATAACGCATAACGCATAACGCATAATGCACAACGCATAACGAATACCGCATAACGTATAACGCAAAACTCATAACGCGTAACGCATAACGCATTACGCATAACTTATAACTTATAACTCATAACGCATAACGCATAACGCCTAACGCATAACGGATCACGCATAACGCATAAATCATAACGCATAACGCATAAGGCATAACGCATAACGCACAACGCATAACGCATAACTCATAACGCATAACGCATAACGCATAACGCATAACGCATAACGGATAACGCGTAACGCATAACGCATAACGCATAACTCATGACGCATAACGCATAATTCATAACGCATAACATATAACGTATAACGCATAACGCATAACGCACAACGCATAACGTATAACGCATAACGCATAACGCATAACGCATAACTCATAACGCATAACACATAACGCATAACGCATAACGCATAACGCATAACGCATAACGCATGACGCATAACGCATAACGCATAACGCATAACATATAACGTATAACGCATAACGCATAACGCATAACGCATAACGCATAACGCATAACGCATAACGCATAACGCATAACGCATAACGCAATCGCAAAATGCATAACGCATAAAGCATAACGCATAACGCATAACGCATAACGCATAACGCATAACGCATAACGCATAACGCATAACGCGTAACGCATAACGCATAACGCATAACACATGACGCATAACGCATAACGCATAACATATAACGTATAACGCATAACGCATAACGCACAACGCATAACGTATAACGCATAACGCATAACGCATAACGCATAACTCATAACGCATAACACATAACGCATAACGCATAACGCATAACGCATAACGCATAACGCATGACGCATAACGCATAACGCATAACGCATAACATATAACGTATAACGCATAACGCATAACGCATAACGCATAACGCATAACGCATAACGCATAACGCATAACGCATAACGCATAACGCAATCGCAAAATGCATAACGCATAAAGCATAACGCATAACGCATAACGCATAACGCATAACGCATAACGCATAACGCATAACGCATAACGCATAACACATAACCCATAACCCATAACGCATAACGCACAACGCATAACGCATAATGCACAACGGACAACGCATAACGCATAACGCATTACGCATAACTTATAACTCATAACTCATAACGCATAACGCATAACGCCTAACGCATAACGGATCACGCATAACGGATCACGCATAACGCATAAAGCATAACGCATAACGCACAACGCACAACGCATAACCCATAACGCATATCGCATAACGCAAAACGCATAACGCATAACGCAAAACGCATAACGCATAACGTTAACGCATAACGCATAACGCATAACGCAAAAGGCATAACGCATATCGCATAACGCATAAATCATAACCCATAACGCATAACGCATAACGCATAATGCACAACGCATAACGAATACCGCATAACGTATAACGCAAAACTCATAACGCATAACGCAAAAGGCATAACGCATAACGCATAACGCATAAGGCATAACGTATAACGCATAACGCATAAAGCATAAAGCATAACGCATAAAGCATAACGCATAATGCATAGCTCAGAACCCATAACGCAGAACGCATAACGCATAACGCATAACGCATAACGCATAACGCATAACACATAACCCATAACCCATAACGCACAACGCATAACGCATAATGCACAACGCATAACGCATAACGCATAACGCATTACGCATAACTTATAACTCATAACTCATAACGCATTACGCATAACGCCTAACGCATAACGGATCACGCATAACGCATAAAGCATAACGCATAACGCATAAAGCATAACGCATAAAGCATAACTCATAACCCATAACGCAGAACGCATAACGCATAACGCATAACCCATAAGGCATAACGCAAACGTATAACGCACAACGCATAACGTATAACGAACAACGGATAACGCATAACGCATAAGGCATAACGCACAACGCATAACGCACAACGCATAACGCATAACGCATAACGCATAACGCATAACGCATAACGCATAACGCATAACGCATAACGCATAACTCATAACGCATAACGCACAACGAATAACGCATAACGCATAACGCATGACGCATAACGCATAACGCATAACGCATAACATATAACGCATAACGCATAACGCATAACGCATAACGCATAACGCATAACGCATAACACAAAAGCGTAAAGCATAACGCATAACGCATAAGGCATAACGCATAACGCATAACGCATAAAGCATAACGCATAAAGCATAACTCACAACCCATAACGCAGAACGCATAACGCATAACGCATAACCCATAAGGCATAACGCAAACGTATAACGCACAACGCATAAGGCATAACGCACAACGCAAAAAGCATAACGCATATCGCATAACGCATAATTCATAACCCATAACGCATAACGCATAACGCATAATGCACAACGCATAACGAATACCGCATTACGTATAACGCAAAACTCATATCGCATAACGCATAACGCAAAAGGCATAACGCAAACGTATAACGCACAACGCATAACGTATAACGAACAACGGATAACGCATAACGCATAACGCATAAGGCATAACGCACAACGCATAACGCACAACGCATAACGCATAACGCATAACGCATAACGCATAACGCATAACGCATAACGCATAACGCATAACTCATAACGCATAACGCATAACGTATAAAGCATAACGCATAACGCCTAACGCATAACGCAAACGTATAACACATAACGCATAACGCATAACGCATAACACATAACCCATAACCCATAACGCACAACGCATAACGCATACTGCATAACACATAACGCAAAACGCATGACGCATAACGCATAACGCATAACGCATAACATATAACACATAACGCATAACGCATAACGCATAACGCATAACCCATAACCCATAACGCATAACGCACAACGCATAACGCATAACACATAATGCACAACGAATAATGCTTAACGCATAACGCATAACGCATTACGCATAACTTATAACTCATAACGAATAACGCATAACGCATAACGTAAAAGGCATAACGCATATCGCATAACGCATAAATCATAACCCATAACGCATAACGCATAACGCATAATGCACAACGCATAACGAATACCGCATAACGTATAACGCAAAACTCATAACGCGTAACGCATAACGCATTACGCATAACTTATAACTCATAACTCATAACGCATAACGCATAACGCCTAACGCATAACGGATCACGCATAACGCATAAATCATAACGCATAACGCATAAGGCATAACGCATAACGCACAACGCATAACGCATAACTCATAACGCATAACGCATAACGCATAACGCATAACGCATAACGCGTAACGCATAACGCATAACGCATAACTCATGACGCATAACGCATAATTCATAACGCATAACATATAACGTATAACGCATAACGCATAACGCACAACGCATAACGTATAACGCATAACGCATAACGCATAACGCATAACTCATAACGCATAACACATAACGCATAACGCATAACGCATAACGCATAACGCATAACGCATGACGCATAACGCATAACGCATAACGCATAACATATAACGTATAACGCATAACGCATAACGCACAACGCATAACGCATAACGCATAACGCATAACGCATAATTCATAACGCATAACATATAACGTATAACGCATAACGCATAACGCACAACGCATAACGTATAACGCATAACGCATAACGCATAACGCATAACGCATAACTCATAACGCATAACACATAACGCATAACGCATAACGCATAACGCATAACGCATAACGCATAACGCATGACGCATAACGCATAACGCATAACGCATAACATATAACGTATAACGCATAACGCATAACGCATAACGCATAACGCATAACGCATAACCCATAACGCATAACGCATAAAGCATATCGCATCACGCATAACACATAAAGCGTAACGCATAACGCATAACGCATAACGCATAACGCATAACGCATAACGCATACCGTATAACGCATAACGCAAAATGCATAACGCATAAAGCATACCGCATAACGCATAACGCATAACGCATAAAGCATATCGCATCACGCATAACACATAAAGCGTAACGCATAACGCATAACGCATAACGCATAACGCATAACGCATAACGCATACCGTATAACGCATAACGCATAAGGCATCACGCATACCGCATAACGCATAACGCATAACGCATAACGCATAACGCATAACGCATAACGCATAACGCATAACGCAAAACGCATAACGCATAACGCATAACGCATAACGCATAACGCCTAACGCATAACGGATCACGCATAACGCATAAAGCATAACGCATAACGCATAACGCATAACGCATAACGCATAACGCATAACGCATAACGCATAACGCATAACGCAATCGCAAAATGCATAACGCATAAAGCATAACGCATAACGCATAACGCATAACGCATAACGCATAACGCATAACGCATAACGCATAACGCATAACGTATAACGAACAACGGATAACGCATAACGCATAACGCATAAGGCATAACGCATAACGCATAACGCATAACGCATAACGCATAACGCATAACGCATAACGCATAACGCATAACGCATAACGCATACCGTATAACGCATAAAGCATAACGCATAAGGCATCACGCATACCGCATAACGCATAACGCATAACTCATAACGCATAACGCATAACGCATAACGCATAACGCATAACGGATCACGCATAACGCATAAAGCATAACGCATAACGCATAACGCATAACGCATAACGCATAACGCATAACGCATAACGCATAACGCAAAACTCATAACGCGTAACGCATAACGCAAAAAGCATAACGCATAACGCATAACGCATAACGCATAACGCATAAAGCATAACGCATAAAGCATAACGCATAAAGCATAACGCATAAACCATAACCCATAACCCATAACGCAGAACGCATAACGCATAACGCATAACGCATAACGCATAACGCATAACCCATAACCCATAACCCATAACGCATAACGCACAACGCATAACACATAACCCATAACCCATAACCCATAACCCATAACGCATAACGCACAACGCATAACGCATAATGCACAACGCATAACGCATAACGCATAACGCATAACGCATAACGCATAACGCATAACGCATAACGCATAACGCATAAATCATAACCCATAACGCATAACGCATAACGCATAAGGCATAACGCATAACGCATAACGCATAAAGCATAACGCATAAAGCATAACGCATAATGCATAACTCATAACCCATAACGCAGAACGCATAACGCATAACGCATAACGCATAACGCATAACACATAACCCATAACCCATAACGCATAACGCATAACGCATAATGCACAACGCATAACGCATAACGCATAACGCATTACGCATAACTTATAACTTATAACTCATAACTCATAACGCATAACGCATAACGCCTAACGCATAACGGATCACGCATAACGCATAACGCATAAAGCATAACGCATAACGCATAACGCATAACGCATAACGCAAAAGGCATAACGCATATCGCATAACGCATTAATCATAACCCATAACGCATAACGCATAACGCATAATGCACAACGCATAACGAATACCGCATAACGTATAACGCAAAACTCATAACGCATAACGCAAAAGGCATAACGCATAACGCATAACGCATAAGGCATAACGCATAACGCATAACGCATAAAGCATAACGCATAAAGCATAACTCATAACCCATAACGCAGAACGCATAACGCATAACGCACAACGCATAACGCATAACGCATAACACATAACCCATAACCCATAACGCATAACGCACAACGCATAACGTATAATGCACAACGCATAACGCATAACGCATAACGCATTACGCATAACTTATAACTCATAACTCATAACGCATAACGCATAACGCCTAACGCATAACGGATCACGCATAACGCATAAAGCATAACGCATAACGCATAACGCATAACGCATAACGCATAACGCATAACATATAACGCATAACGCATAACGCATGACGCATAACGCATAACGCAAAAGGCATAACGCATAACGCATAACGCATAAGGCATAACGCATAACGCATAACGCATAAAGCATAACGCATAAAGCATAACTCATAACCCATAACGCATAACGCATAACGCCTAACATATAACGCATAACGCATAACGCATAACGCATAACGCATAACGCATAACGAATAACGCATAACGCATAACTTATAACTCATGACGCATAACGCATGGCGCATAACGCAAACTGCATAACGCATAACGCATAACTCATAACCCATAACGCATAGCGCATAACACATAATGCACAACACATAATGCATAACGCATAACGCATAACGCATTAAGCATAACTTTTAACTCATAACGAATAACGCATAACGCAGAACGCAAAATGCATAACGCATGAAGCATAACGCATAACCCATAACCCATAACGCATGACGCATAACGCATAACGCATAACGCATAACATATAACGCATAACGCATAACGCATAACGCATAACGCATAACGCATAACGCATAACGCATAACGCATAACGCATAACGCATAACGCATAAGGCATAACGCATAACGCATAACGCATAAAGCATAACGCATAACACATAATGCACAACGCATAATGCTTAACGCATAACGCATAACGCATTACGCATAACTTATAACTCATAACGAATAACGCATAACGCATAACGTAAAAGGCATAACGCATATCGCATAACGCATAAATCATAACCCATAACGCATAACGCATAACGCATAATGCACAACGCATAACGAATACCGCATAACGTATAACGCAAAACTCATAACGCGTAACGCACAACGCATTACGCATAACTTATAACTCATAACTCATAACGCATAACGCATAACGCCTAACGCATAACGGATCACGCATAACGCATAAATCATAACGCATAACGCATAAGGCATAACGCATAACGCACAACGCATAACGCATAACTCATAACGCATAACGCATAACGCATAACGCATAACGCATAACGCATAACGCGTAACGCATAACGCATAACGCATAACTCATGACGCATAACGCATAATTCATAACGCATAACATATAACGTATAACGCATAACGCATAACGCACAACGCATAACGTATAACGCATAACGCATAACGCATAACGCATAACTCATAACGCATAACACATAACGCATAACGCATAACGCATAACGCATAACGCATAACGCATGACGCATAACGCATAACGCATAACGCATAACATATAACGCATAACGCATAACGCATAACGCATAACGCATAACGCATAACGCATAACGCATAACGCATAACGTATAACTCATAACGCATAACGCATAAAGCATATCGCATCACGCATAACCCATACCGCATAACGCATAACGCATAACGCATAATGCACAACGCATAACGAATACCGCATAACGTATAACGCAAAACTCATAACGCATAACGCAAAAGGCATAACGCATAACGCATACCGCATAAGGCATAACGCATAACGCATAACGCATAAAGCATAACGCATAAAGCATAACTCATAACCCATAACGCAGAACGCATAACGCATAACGCACAACGCATAACGCATAACGCATAACACATAACCCATAACCCATAACGCATAACGCACAACGCATAACGTATAATGCACAACGCATAACGCATAACGCATAACGCATTACGCATAACTTATAACTCATAACTCATAACGCATAACGCATAACGCCTAACGCATAACGGATCACGCATAACGCATAAAGCATAACGCATAACGCATAACGCATCACGCATAACCCATAACGCATAACGCATAACGCATAATGCACAACGCATAACGAATACCGCATAACGTATAACGCAAAACTCATAACGCATAACGCAAAAGGCATAACGCATAACGCAAAACGCATAACGCATAACGCAAAAGGCATAACGCATAACGCAAAAGGCATAACGCAAATCGCATAACGCATAAATCATAACCCATAACGCATAACGCATAACGCATAAGGCATAACGCATAACGCATAACGCATAAAGCATAACGCATAAAGCATAACGCATAATGCATAACTCATAACCCATAACGCAGAACGCATAACGCATAACGCATAACGCATAACGCATAACACATAACCCATAACCCATAACGCATAACGCATAACGCATAATGCACAACGCATAACGCATAACGCATAACGCATTACGCATAACTTATAACTTATAACTCATAACTCATAACGCATAACGCATAACGCCTAACGCATAACGGATCACGCATAACGCATAACGCATAAAGCATAACGCATAACGCATAACGCATAACGCATAACGCAAAAGGCATAACGCATATCGCATAACGCATTAATCATAACCCATAACGCATAACGCATAACGCATAATGCACAACGCATAACGAATACCGCATAACGTATAACGCAAAACTCATAACGCATAACGCAAAAGGCATAACGCATAACGCATAACGCATAAGGCATAACGCATAACGCATAACGCATAAAGCATAACGCATAAAGCATAACTCATAACCCATAACGCAGAACGCATAACGCATAACGCACAACGCATAACGCATAACGCATAACACATAACCCATAACCCATAACCCATAACGCATAACGCACAACGCATAACGTATAATGCACAACGCATAACGCATAACGCATAACATATAACGCATAACGCATAACGGATCACGCATAACGCATAAAGCATAACGCATAACGCATAACGCATAACGCATAACGCATAACATATAACGCATAACGCATAACGCATGACGCATAACGCATAACGCAAAAGGCATAACGCATAACGCATAACGCATAAGGCATAACGCATAACGCATAACGCATAAAGCATAACGCATAAAGCATAACTCATAACCCATAACGCATAACGCACAACGCATAACATATAACGCATAACGCATAACGCATAACGCATAACGCATAACGCATAACGAATAACGCATAACGCATAACTTATAACTCATGACGCATAACGCATGGCGCATAACGCAAACTGCATAACGCATAACGCATAACTCATAACCCATAACGCATAGCGCATAACACATAATGCACAACACATAATGCATAACGCATAACGCATAACGCATTAAGCATAACTTTTAACTCATAACGAATAACGCATAACGCAGAACGCAAAATGCATAACGCATGAAGCATAACGCATAACCCATAACCCATAACGCATGACGCATAACGCATAACGCATAACGCATAACATATAACGCATAACGCATAACGCATAACGCATAACGCATAACGCATAACGCATAACGCATAACGCATAACGCATAACGCATAACTTATAACTCATAACGCATAACGCATGGCGCATAACGCAAACTGCATAACGCATAACCCATAACCCATAACGCATAGCGCATAACACATAATGCACAACGCATAACGCATAACGCATAACGCATAACGCAGAACGCATTACGCATAACTTATAACTCATAACGAATAACGCATAACGCATAACGCAAAATGCATAACGCATAAAGCATAACGCATAACCCATAACCCATAACGCAGAACGCACAACGCACAACGCATAACGCATAACGCATATCGCATAACCTATAACACAAAACGCATAACGCATAACGCATAACGCATAACGTATAACGCATAACGCATAACGCATGACGCATAACGCATAACACATTAAGCATAACTTTTAACTCATAACGAATAACGCATAACGCAGAACGCAAAATGCATAACGCATAAAGCATAACGCATAACCCATAACCCATAACGCAGGACGCACAACGCACAACGCATAACGCCTAACGCCTAACGCATAACGGATCACGCATAACGCATAAAGCATAACGCATAACATATAACGCATAACGCATAACGCATAACGCATAACGCATAACGCATAACGCATAACGCATAACGCATAACGCATAACGCATAACGCATAACTTATAACTCATAACGCATAACGCATGGCGCATAACGCAAACTGCATAACGCATAACCCATAACCCATAACGCATAGCGCATAACACATAATGCACAACGCATAACGCATAACGCATAACGCATAACGCAGAACGCATTACGCATAACTTATAACTCATAACGAATAACGCATAACGCATATCGCATAACCTATAACACAAAACGCATAACGCATAACGTATAACGCAAAACGCATAACGCATAACTCATAACGCAAAACGCATAACGTATAACGCATAACGCAAAAGGCATAACGCATAACGCATAATGCATAACGCATAACGCATAATGCACAACGCATAACGCATAACGCATAACGCATAACGCATAACGCATTACGCATAACTTATAACTCATAACCTATAACGCATAACGCATAACGCCTAACGCATATCGGATCACGCATAACGCATAAATCATAACGCATAACGCAAAACGCATAACGCAAAGGCATAACGCATAACGCATAACGCATTACGCATAACTTATAACTCATGCCTCATAACACATAACGCATAACGCCAAACACATAACGGATCACGCATAACGCATAAAGCATAACGCATAACGCATAACGCATAACGCATAACGCATAACGCATAACGCATAACGCATGGCGCATAACGCAAACTGCATAACGCATAACGCATAACCCATAACCCATAACGCATAGCGCATAACACATAATGCACAACGCATAACGCATAACGCATAACGCAGAACGCATTACGCATAACTTATAACTCATAACGAATAACGCATAACGCATAACGCAAAATGCATAACGCATAAAGCATAACGCATAACCCATAAACCATAACGCAGGACGCACAACGCACAACGCATAACGCCTAACGCATAACGAATCACGCATAACGCATAAAGCATAACGCATAACGCATAACGCATAACGCATAACGCATAACGCATAACGCATAACTCATAACGCATAACGCATAACGCATAACGCATAACGCATAACGCATAACGCATAACGCATAAATTATAACTCATAACGCATAACGCATGGCGCATAACGCAAACTGCATAACGCATAACGCATAACCCATAACCCATAACGCATAGCGCATAACACATAATGCACAACGCATAACGCATAACGCATTAAGCATAACTTTTAACTCATAACGAATAACGCATAACGCAGAACGCATAACCTATAATGCAAAACGCATAACGCATAACGTATAACGCAAAACGCATAACGCATAACTCATAACGCAAAACGCATAACGCATAACGTATAACGCATAACGCAAAAGGCATAACGCATAACGCATAACGCATAACGCATAACGCATAACGCATAACGCATAACGCATAACGCATAACGCATAACGCATAACGTATAACTCATAACGCATAACGCATAAAGCATATCGCATCACGCATAACCCATAACGCATAACGCATAACGCATAATGCACAACGCATAACGAATACCGCATAACGTATAACGCAAAACTCATAACGCATAACGTAAAAGGCATAACGCATAACGCATAACGCATAAAACATAACCCATAACCCATAACGCATAACGCACAACGCATAACGCATAATGCACAACGCATAACGCATAACGCATAACGCATTACGCATAACTTATAACTCATAACTCATAACGCATAACGCATAACGCCTAACGCATAACGGATCACGCATAACGCATAAAGCATAACGCATAACGCATAACGCATAACGCATAACGCATAACGCATAACGCATAACGCATATCGCATAACGCAAAACGCATAACGCATAACGCAAAAGGCATAACGCATAACGCAAAAGGCATAACGCAAATCGCATAACGCATAAATCATAACGCATAACGCATAAAGCATATCGCATCACGCATAACCCATAACGCATAACGCATAACGCATAATGCACAACGCATAACGAATACCGCATAACGTATAACGCAAAACTCATAACGCATAACGCAAAAGGCATAACGCATAACGCATAACGCATAAAACATAACCCATAACCCATAACGCATAACGCACAACGCATAACGCATAATGCACAACGCATAACGCATAACGCATAACGCATTACGCATAACTTATAACTCATAACTCATAACGCATAACGCATAACGCCTAACGCATAACGCATGGCGCATAACGCAAACTGCATAACGTATAACGCATAACCCATAACCCATAACGCATAGCGCATAACACATAATGCACAACGCATAACGCATAACGCATAACGGATCACGCATAACGCATAAAGCATAACGCATAACGCATAACGCAAAAGGCATACCGCATATCGCATAACGCATAAATCATAACCCATAACGCATAACGCATAATGCACAACGCATAACGAATACCGCATAACGCATAACGCATAAGGCATAACGCATAACGCATAACGCATAAAGCATAAAGCATAAAGCATAACGCATAAAGCATAACGCATAATGCATAGGTCATAACCCATAACGCAGAACGCATAACGCATAACGCATAACGCATAACGCATAACGCATAACGCATAACGCATAACGCATAACGCATAACACATAACCCATAACCTATAACGCATAACGCACAACGCATAATGCATAATGCACAACGCATAACGCATAACGCATAACGCATTACGCATAACTTATAACTCATAACTCATAACGCATAACGCATAACGCCTAACGCATAACGGATCACGCATAACGCATAAAGCATAACGCATAACGCATAAAGCATAACGCATAACGCATAACGCATAACGCATAACGCATAACTCATAACTCATAACGCATAACCCATAACCCATAACGCATAGCGCATAACACATAATGCACAACGCATAATGCATAACGCATAACGCATAACGCATTAAGCATAACTTTTAACTCATAACGAATAACGCATAACGCAGAACGCAAAATGCATAACGCATAAAGCATAACGCATAACCCATAACCCATAACGCAGAACGCACAACGCACAACGCATAACGCCTAACGCATAACGCATAAAGCATAACGCATAACCCATAACCCATAACGCAGAACGCACAACGCACAACGCATAACGCCTAACGCATAACGGATCACGCATAACGCATAAAGCATAACTCATAACGCATAACGCATAACGCATGACGCATAAAGCATAACTCATAACCCATAACGCAGAACGCATAACGCATAACGCACAACGCATAACGTATAATGCACAACGCATAACGCATAACGCATAACGCATTACGCATAACTTATAACTCATAACTCATAACGCATAACGCATAACGCCTAACGCATAACGGATCACGCATAACGCATAAAGCATAACGCATAAAGCATAAAGCATAACGCATAACGCATAACGCATAATGCATAACGCATAACGCATAACGCATTAAGCATAACTTTTAACTCATAACGAATAACGCATAACGCAGAACGCAAAATGCATAACGCATAAAGCATAACGCATAACCCATAACCCATAACGCAGAACGCACAACGCACAACGCATAACGCCTAACGCATAACGCATAAAGCATAACGCATAACCCATAACCCATAACGCAGAACGCACAACGCACAACGCATAACGCCTAACGCATAACGGATCACGCATAACGCATAAAGCATAACTCATAACGCATAACGCATAACGCATGACGCATAAAGCATAACTCATAACCCATAACGCAGAACGCATAACGCATAACGCACAACGCATAACGTATAATGCACAACGCATAAC
Organism: Lasioglossum morio; assembly: GCA_916610235.2. NCBI lineage: Eukaryota > Metazoa > Arthropoda > Insecta > Hymenoptera > Halictidae > Lasioglossum > Lasioglossum morio. Next base: position 680,018 of record CAKAJA020000151.1, on the reverse strand, counting down.
GCATAACGCATAACGCATTACGCATAACTTATAACTCATAACTCATAACGCATAACGCATAACGCCTAACGCATAACGCATAACACATAACCCATAACCCATAACGCATAACGCACAACGCATAACGCATAATGCACAACGCATAACGCATAACGCATAACGCATTACGCATAACTTATAACTCATAACTCATAACGCATAACGCATAACGCCTAACGCATAACGGATCACGCATAACGCATAAAGCATAACGCATAACGCACAACGCACAACGCATAACCCATAACGCATATCGCATAACGCAAAACGCATAACGCACAACGCAAAAGGCATAACGCATAACGTTAACGCATAACGCATAACGCATAACGCAAAAGGCATAACGCATATCGCATAACGCATAAATCATAACCCATAACGCATAACGCATAACGCATAATGCACAACGCATAACGAATACCGCATAACGTATAACGCAAAACTCATAACGCATAACGCAAAAGCGTAACGCATAACGCATAACGCATAAGGCATAACGCATAACGCATAACGCATAAAGCATAACGCATAAAGCATAACTCATAACCCATAACGCAGAACGCATAACGCATAACGCATAACCCATAAGGCATAACGCAAACGTATAACGCACAACGCATAACGTATAACGAACAACGGATAACGCATAACGCATAACGAATAAGGCATAACGCACAACGCATAACGCACAACGCATAACGCATAACGCATAACGCATAACGCATAACGCATAACGCATAACGCATAACGCATAACTCATAACGCATAACGCACAACGAATAACGCATAACGCATAACGCATGACGCATAACGCATAACGCATAACGCATAACATATAACGCATAACGCATAACGCATAACGCATAACGCATAACGCATAACGCAAAAGCGTAACGCATAACGCATAACGCATAAGGCATAACGCATAACGCATAACGCATAAAGCATAACGCATAAAGCATAACTCATAACCCATAACGCAGAACGCATAACGCATAACGCATAACCCATAAGGCATAACGCAAACGTATAACGCACAACGCATAAGGCATAACGCACAACGCAAAAAGCATAACGCATAACGCATAACGCATAACGCATAACGCATAACGCATAACGCATAACGCATAACGCATAACGCATAACGCATAACGCATAACGCATACCGTATAACGCATAATGCACAACGCATAACGAATACCGCATAATGTATAACGCAAAACTCATAACGCCTAACGCATAACGCAAAAGGCATAACGCATAACGCATAACGCAGAACGCATAACGCATAACGCATAACGCCTAACGCATAAAGCATTACGCATAAAGAATAACGCATAAAGCATAACGCATAAACCATAACCCATAACCCATAACGCAGAACGCATAACGCATAACGCATAACGCATAACGCATAACGCATAACGCATAACGCATAACGCATAACGCATAACGCATAACGCATAACGCATAACGCATAACGCATAACGCATAACGCATAACGCATAACGCATAACGCATAACGCATAACGCATAACGCATAACCCATAACGCATAACGCACAACGCATAACGCATAATGCACAACGCATAACGCATAACGCATAACGCATTACGCATAACTTATAACTCATAACTCATAACGCATAACGCATAACGCCTAACGCATAACGGATCACGCATAACGCATAAAGCATAACGCATAACGCATAACGCATACCGCATAACGCATAACTCATAACGCATAACGCATAACGCATAACGCATAACGCATAAAGCATGACGCATAACGCATAACGCATAACGCATAACGCATAACGCATAACGCATAACGCATAACGCATAACGCATAACGCATAACGCATAACGCATTAAGCATAACTTTTAACTCATAACGAATAACGCATAACGTATAACGCAAAACTCATAACGCGTAACACATAACGCAAAAGGCATAACGCATAACGCATAACGCATAACGCATAAAGCATAACGCATAACGCATAACGCATAACGCATAAACCATAACCCATAACCCATAACGCAGAACGCATAACGCATAACGCATAACACATAACCCATAACCCATAACCCATAACGCATAACGCACAACGCATAACGCATAATGCACAACGCATAACGCATAACGCATAACGCATAACGCATAACGCATTACGCATAACCCATAAGGCATAACGCAAACGTATAACGCACAACGCATAACGTATAACGAACAACGGATAACGCATAACGCATAACGCATAAGGCATAACGCACAACGCATAACGCATAACGCATAACGCATAACGCATAACGCATAACGCATATCGCATAACGCATAAACCATAACGCATAACGTAGAATGCAAAAGGCATAACGCATAACGCATAACGCATAACACATAACCCATAACCCATAACGCATAAATCACAACGCATAACGCATAATGCATAACGCATAACGCATAACGCATAACGCATAACGCATAACGCATAACGCATAACGCATAACGCATAACGCATAACCCATAACCCATAACGCATAACGCACAACGCATAACGCATAACACATAATGCACAACGCATAATGCTTAACGCATAACGCTTAACGCATTACGCATAACTTATAACTCATAACGAATAACGCATAACGCATAACGTAAAAGGCATAACCCATATCGCATAACGCATAAATCATAACCCATAACGCATAACGCATAACGCATAATGCACAACGCATAACGAATACCGCATAACGTAAAACGCAAAATTCATAACGCGTAACGCATAACGCAAAAAGCATAAGGCATAACGCATAACGCATAACGCATAACGCATAACGCATAACGCATAAAGCATAACGCATAAAGCATAACGCATAAAGCATAACGCATAAACCATAACCCATAACCCATAACGCAGAACGCATAACGCATAACGCATAACGCATAACCCATAACCCATAACCCATAACGCATAACGCACAACGCATAACACATAACCCATAACCCATAACCCATAACGCATAACGCACAACGCATAACGCATAATGCACAACACATAACGCATAACGCATAACGCATAACGCAAAACGCATAAAGCATAACGCATAAAGCATAACGCATAAACCATAACCCATAACCCATAACGCAGAACGCATAACGCATAACGCATAACGCATAACCCATAACCCATAACTTATAACTCATAACTCATAACGCATAACGCATAACGCCTAACGCATAACGGATCACGCATAACGCATAAAGCATAACGCAAAAAGCATAACGCATAACGCATAACGCATAACGCATAAAGCATAACGCATAAAGCATAACGCATAAAGCATAACGCATAAACCATAACCCATAACCCATAACGCAGAACGCATAACGCATAACGCATAACGCATAACCCATAACCCATAACCCATAACGCATAACGCACAACGCATAACACATAACCCATAACCCATAACCCATAACGCATAACGCACAACGCATAGCGCATAATGCACAACACATAACGCATAACGCATAACGCATAACGCATAACGCATAAAGCATAACGCATAAAGCATAACGCATAAACCATAACCCATAACCCATAACGCAGAACGCATAACGCATAACGCATAACGCATAACGCATAACCCATAACCCATAACCCATAACGCATAACGCACAACGCATAACACATAACCCATAACCCATAACCCATAACGCATAACGCACAACGCATAACGCATAATGCACAACGCATAACGCATAACGCATAACGCATAACGCATTACGCATAACTTATAACTCATAACTCATAACGCATAACGCATAACGCATAACGCATAACGCATAACTCATAACGCATAACGCATAACGCATAACGCATAACGCATACCGTATGACGCATAACGCATAACGCATAACGCATAACATATAACGTATAACGCATAACGCATAACGCATAACGCATAACGCATAACGCATAACGCATAACGCATAACGCATAACGCATAACGCATAACACATAACCCATAACCCATAACCCATAACGCATAAGGCACAACGCATAACGCATAATGCACAACGCATAACGCATAACGCATAACGCATAACGCATTACGCATAACTTATAACTCATAACTCATAACGCATAACGCATAACGCCTAACGCATAACGGATCACGCATAACGCATAAATCATAACGCATAACGCATAAGGCATAACGCATAACGCATAACGCATAACGCATAACTCATAACGCATAACGCATAACGCATAACGCATAACGCATAACGCATGACGCATAACGCATAACTCATAACGCAACACATATAATGTATAACGCATAACGCATAACGCACAACGCATAACGCATAACGCATAACGCATAACGCATAACGCATAACTCATAACGCATAACGCATAACGCATAACGCATAACGCATAACGCATAACGCATAACGCATAACGCATAACGCATAACGTATAACTCATAACGCATAACGCATAAAGTATATCGCATCACGCATAACGCAGAACGCATAACGCATAACGCATAACGCATAAAGCATTACGCATAAAGAATAACGCATAAAGCATAACGCATAAACCATAACCCATAACCCATAACGCAGAACGCATAACGCATAACGCATAACGCATAACGCATAACGCATAACGCATAACGCATAACGCATAACGCATAACGCATAACGCATAACGCATAACCCATAACGCATAACGCACAACGCATAACGCATAATGCACAACGCATAACGCATAACGCATAACGCATTACGCATAACTTATAACTCATAACTCATAACGCATAACGCATAACGCCTAACCCATAACGGATCACGCATAACGCATAAAGCATAACGCATAACGCATAACGCATAACGCATAACGCATAACGCATACCGCATAACGCATAACTCATAACGCATAACGCATAACGCATAACGCATAACGCATAACGCATGACGCATAACGCATAACGCATTACGCATAACATATAACGCATAACGCATAACGCATAACGCATAACGCATAACGCATAACGCATAACGCATAACGCATTAAGCATAACTTTTAACTCATAACGAATAACGCATAACGTATAACGCAAAACTCATAACGCGTAACGCATAACGCAAAAGGCATAACGCATAACGCATAACGCATAACGCATAAAGCATAACGCATAAAGCATAACGCATAAAGCATAACGCATAAACCATAACCCATAACCCATAACGCAGAACGCATAACGCATAACGCATAACGCATAACACATAACCCATAACCCATAACCCATAACGCATAACGCACAACGCATAACGCATAATGCACAACGCATAACGCATAACGCATAACGCATAACGCATAACGCATTACGCATAACCCATAAGGCATAACGCAAACGTATAACGCACAACGCATAACGTATAACGAACAACGGATAACGCATAACGCATAACGCATAAGGCATAACGCACAACGCATAACGCACAACGCATAACGCATAACGCATAACGCATAACGCATATCGCATAACGCATAAACCATAACGCATAACGTAGAATGCAAAAGGCATAACGCATAACGCATAACGCATAACACATAACCCATAACCCATAACGCATAAATCACACCGCATAACGCATAATGCATAACGCATAACGCATAACGCATAACGCATAACGCATAACGCATAACGCATAACGCATAACCCATAACCCATAACGCATAACGCACAACGCATAACGCATAACACATAATGCACAACGCATAATGCTTAACGCATAACGCTTAACGCATTACGCATAACTTATAACTCATAACGAATAACGCATAACGCATAACGTAAAAGGCATAACCCATATCGCATAACGCATAAATCATAACCCATAACGCATAACGCATAACGCATAATGCACAACGCATAACGAATACCGCATAACGTATAACGCAAAATTCATAACGCGTAACGCATAACGCAAAAAGCATAACGCATAACGCATAACGCATAACGCATAACGCATAACGCATAAAGCATAACGCATAAAGCATAACGCATAAAGCATAACGCATAAACCATAACCCATAACCCATAACGCAGAACGCATAACGCATAACGCATAACGCATAACCCATAACCCATAACCCATAACGCATAACGCACAACGCATAACACATAACCCATAACCCATAACCCATAACGCATAACGCACAACGCATAACGCATAATGCACAACACATAACGCATAACGCATAACGCATAACGCAAAACGCATAAAGCATAACGCATAAAGCATAACGCATAAACCATAACCCATAACCCATAACGCAGAACGCATAACGCATAACGCATAACGCATAACGCATAACCCATAACCCATAACTTATAACTCATAACTCATAACGCATAACGCATAACGCCTAACGCATAACGGATCACGCATAACGCATAAAGCATAACGCAAAAAGCATAACGCATAACGCATAACGCATAACGCATAACGCATAAAGCATAACGCATAAAGCATAACGCATAAAGCATAACGCATAAACCATAACCCATAACCCATAACGCAGAACGCATAACGCATAAACGCATAACGCATAACCCATAACCCATAACCCATAACGCATAACGCACAACGCATAACGCATAATGCACAACACATGACGCATAACGCATAACGCATAACGCATAACGCATAAAGCATAACGCATAAAGCATAACGCATAAACCATAACCCATAACCCATAACGCAGAACGCATAACATATAACGCATAACGCATAACGCATAACCCATAACCCATAACCCATAACCCATAACGCATAACGCACAACGCATAACACATAACCCACAACCCACAACTCATAACGCATAACGCATAACGCATAACGCATAACGAATACCGTATGACGCATAACGCATAACGCATAACGCATAACATATAACGTATAACGCATAACGCATAACGCATAACGCATAACGCATAACGCATAACGCATAACGCATAACGCATAACACATAACCCATAACCCATAACCCATAACGCATAAGGCACAACGCATAACGCATAATGCACAACGCATAACGCATAACGCATAACGCATAACGCATTACGCATAACTTATAACTCATAACTCATAACGCATAACGCATAACGCCTAACGCATAACGGATCACGCATAACGCATAAATCATAACGCATAACGCATAAGGCATAACGCATAACGCATAACGCATAACTCATAACGCATCACGCATAACGCATAACGCATAACGCATAACGCATAACGCATGACGCATAACGCATAACTCATAACGCATAACATATAACGTATAACGCATAACGCATAACGCACAACGCATAACGCATAACGCATAACGCATAACGCATAACTCATAACGTATAACGCATAACGCATAACGCATAACGCATAACGCATAACGCATAACGCATAACGCATAACGCATAACGCATAACGTATAACTCATAACGCATAACGCATAAAGCATATCGCATCACGCATAACCCATAACGCATAACGCATAACGCATAATGCACAACGCATAACGAATACCGCATAACGTATAACGCAAAACTCATAACGCATAACGCAAAAGGCATAACGCATAACGCATAAAACATAACCCATAACCCATAACGCATAACGCACAACGCATAACGCATAATGCACAACGCATAACGCATAACGCATAACGCATAACGCATTACGCATAACTTATAACTCATAACTCATAACGCATAACGCATAACGCCTAACGCATAACGGATCACGCATAACGCATAAAGCATAACGCATAACGCATAACGAATAACGCATAACGCATGACGCATAACGCATAACGCATAACGCATAACATATAACGCATAACGCATAACGCATAACGCATAACGCATAACGCATAACGCATAACTTATAACTCATAACGCATAACGCATGGCGCATAACGCAAACTGCATAACGCATAACGCATAACCCATAACCCATAACGCATAGCGCATAACACATAATGCACAACGCATAACGCATAACGCATAACGCAGAACGCATTACGCATAACTTATAACTCATAAAGAATAACGCATAACGCATAACGCAAAATGCATAACGCATAAAGCATAACGCATAACCCATAACCCATAACGCAGAACGCACAACGCACAACGCATAACGCATAACGCATATCGCATAACCTATAACGCAAAACGCATAACGCATAACGTATAACGCAAAACGCATAACGCATAACTCATAACGCAAAACGCATAACGCATAACGTATAACGCATAACGCAAAAGGCATAACGCATAACGCACAACGCATAACTCATAACGCATAACGCATAACGCATAACGCATAACGCATAACGCATAACGCATAACGTATAACTCATAACGCATAACGCATAAAGCATATCGCATCACGCATAACCCATAACGCATAACGCATAACGCATAATGCACAACGCATAACGAATACCGCATAACGTATAACGCAAAACTCATAACGCATAACGCAAAAGGCATAACGCATAACGCATAACGCATAACGCATAAAACATAACCCATAACCCATAACGCATAACGCACAACGCATAACTCATAATGCACAACGCATAACGCATAACGCATAACGCATTACGCATAACTTATAACTCATAACTCATAACGCATAACGCATAACGCCTAACGCATAACGGATCACGCATAACGCATAAAGCATAACGCATAACGCATAACGCATAACGCATAACGCATAACGCATAACGCATAACGCATAACGCATAACGCATATCGCATAACGCAAAACGCATAACGCATAACGCAAAAGGAATAACGCATAACGCAAAAGGCATAACGCAAATCGCATAACGCATAAATCATAACGCATAACGCATAAAGCATATCGCATCACGCATAACCCATAACGCATAACGCATAACGCATAATGCACAACGCATAACGAATACCGCATAACGTATAACGCAAAACTCATAACGCATAACGCAAAAGGCATAACGCATAACGCATAACGCATAAAACATAACCCATAACCCATAACGCATAACGCACAACGCATAACGCATAATGCACAACGCATAACGCATAACGCATAACGCATTACGCATAACTTATAACTCATAACTCATAACGCATAACGCATAACGCCTAACGCATAACGCATAACTTATAACTCATAACGCATAACGCATGGCGCATAACGCAAACTGCATAACGCATAACGCATAACCCATAACCCATAACGCATAGCGCATAACACATAATGCACAACGCATAACGCATAACGCATAACGCATAACGCAGAACGCATTACGCATAACTTATAACTCATAACGAATAACGCATAACGCAAAATGCATAACGCATAAAGCATAACGCATAACCCATAACCCATAACGCAGAACGCACAACGCACAACGCATAACGCTTAACAAATATCGGATAACCTATAACGCAAAACGCATAACGCATAACGTATAACGCAAAACGCATAACGCATAACTCATAACGCAAAACGCATAACGCATAACGCATTACGCATAACTTATAACTCATAACTCATAACGCATAACGCATAACGCCTAACGCATAACGCATAACTTATAACTCATAACGCATAACGCATGGCGCATAACGCAAACTGCATAACGCATAACGCATAACCCATAACCCATAACGCATAGCGCATAACGCATAATGCACAACGCATAACGCATAACGCATAACGCATAACGCATAACGCATTACGCATAACTTATAACTCATAACCTATAACGCATAACGCATAACGTATAACGGATCACGCATAACGCATAAATCATAACGCATAACGCATAACGCAAAGGCATAACGCATAACGCATAACGCATTACTCATAACTTATAACTCATACCTCATAACACATAACGCATAACGCCAAACACATAACGGATCACGCATAACGCATAAAGCATAACGCATAACGCATAACGCATAACGCATAACGCATAACGCATAACGCATAACGCATAACGCATAACGCATAACGCATAACTCATAACGCATAACGCATAACGTATAACGCATAACGCATAACGCATGACGCATAACGCATAACACATTAAGCATAACTTTTAACTCATAACGAATAACGCATAACGCAGAACGCAAAATGCATAACGCATAAAGCATAACGCATAACCCATAACCCATAACGCAGGACGCACAACGCACAACGCATAACGCCTAACGCATAACGGATCACGCATAACGCATACAGCATAACGCATAACGCATAACGCATAACGCATAACGCATAACGCATAACGCATAACTTATAACTCATGACGCATAACGCATGGCGCATAACGCAAACTGCATAACGCATAACGCATAACCCATAACCCATAACGCATAGCGCATAACACATAATGCACAACGCATAACGCATAACGCATAACGCAGAACACATTACGCATAACTTATAACTCATAACGAATAACGCATAACGCATAACGCAAAATGCATAACGCATAAAGCATAACGCATAACCCATAAACCATAACGCAGGACGCACAACGCACAACGTATAACGCCTAACGCATAACGGATCACGCATAACGCATAAAGCATAACGCATAACGCATAACGCATAACGCATAATTCATAACGCATAACGCATAACGAATAACGCATAACGCATGACGCATAACGCATAACGCATAACATATAACGCATAACGCATAATGCATAACGCATAACGCATAACGCATAACGCATAACGCATAACGCATAACGCATAACGCATAACTTATAACTCATAACGCATAACGCATGGCGCATAACGCAAACTGCATAACGCATAACGCATAACCCATTACCCATAACGCATAGCGCATAACACATAATGCACAACGCATAACGCAAAATCCATTAAGCATAACTTTTAACTCATAACGAATAACGCATAACGCAGAACGCAAAATGCATAACGCATAAAGCATAACGCATAACCCATAACGCAGGACACACAACGCACAACGCATAAGGCCTAACGCATAACGGATCACGCATAACGCATAAAGCATAACGCATAACGCATAACGCATAACGCATAACGCATAACGCATAACTCATAACGCATAACGCATAACGAATAACGCATAACGCATGACGCATAACGCATAACGCATAACGCATAACGCATAACGCATAACTTATAACTCATAACGCATAACGCATGGCGCATAACGCAAACTGCATAACGCATAACGCATAACCCATAACGCATAGCGCATAACACATAATGCACAACGCATAACGCATAACGCATAACGCATAACGCAGAACGCATTACGCATAACTTATAACTCATAACGAATAACGCATAACGCATAACGCAAAATGCATAACGCATAAAGCATAACGCATAACCCATAACCCATAACGCAGAACGCACAACGCACAACGCATAACGCATAACGCATATCGCATAACCTATAACGCAAAACGCATAACGCATAACGTATAACGCAAAACGCAAAAGGCATAACGCATAACGCATAATGCATAACGCATAACGCATAATGCACAACGCATAACACATAACGCATAATGCACAACGCATAACGCATAACGCATAACGCATAACGCATAACGCATTACGCATAACTTATAACTCATACCTCATTACACATAACGCATAACGCCAAACACATAACGGATCACGCATAACGCATAAAGCATAACGCATAACGCATAACGCATAACGCATAACGCATAACGCATAACGCATAACGCATAACGCATAACGCATAACGCATAACGCATAACTCATAACGCATAACGCATAACGCATAACCCATAACCCATAACGCATAGCGCATAACACATAATGCACAACGCATAACGCATAACGCATAACGCAGAACGCATTACGCATAACTTATAACTCATAACGAATAACGCATAACGCATAACGCAAAATGCATAACGCATAAAGCATAACGCATAACCCATAAACCATAACGCAGAACGCACAACGCACAACGCATAACGCATAACGCATATCGCATAACCTATAACGCAAAACGCATAACGCATAACGTATAACGCAAAACGCATAACGCATAACTCATAACGCAAAACGCATAACGCATAACGTATAACGCATAACGCAAAAGGCATAACGCATAACGCATAAAGCATAACGCATAACGCATAATGCACAACGCATAACGCATAACGCATAACGCATAACGCATAACGCATTACGCATAACTTATAACTCATAACCTATAACGCATAACGCATAACGCCTAACGCATAACGGATCACGCATAACGCATAAATCATAACGCATAACGCAAAACGCATAACGCAAAGGCATAACGCATAACGCATAACGCATAACGCATTACGCATAACTTATAACTCATACCTCATAACACATAACGCATAACGCCAAACACATAACGGATCACGCATAACGCATAAAGCATAATGCATAACGCATAACGCATAACGCATAACTCATAACGCATAACGCATAACGCATAACGCATAACGCATAACGCATAACGCATAACGCATAACGCATAACGCATAACGCATAACGCATAACGCATAACGCATAACGCATAACTCATAACGCATAACGCATAACGTATAACGCATAACGCATAACGCATGACGCATAACGCATAACACATTAAGCATAACTTTTAACTCATAACGAATAACGCATAACGCAGAACGCAAAATGCATAACGCATAAAGCATAACGCATAACCCATAACCCATAACGCAGGACGCACAACGCACAACGCATAACGCCTAACGCATAACGGATCACGCATAACGCATAAAGCATAACGCATAACGCATAACGCATAACGCATAACGCATAACGCATAACGCATAACGCATAACTCATAACGCATAACGCATAACGAATAACGCATAACGCATGACGCATAACGCATAACGCATAACGCATAACATATGACGCATAACGCATAACGCATAACGCATAACGCATAACCCATAACCCATAACGCATAGCGCATAACACATAATGCACAACGCATAACGCATAACGCATAACGCATAACGCAGAACGCATTACGCATAACTTATAACTCATAACGAATAACGCATAACGCATAACGCAAAATGCATAACGCATAAAGCATAACGCATAACCCATAAACCATAACGCAGAACGCACAACGCACAACGCACAACGCATAACGCATAACGCATATCGCATAACCTATAACGCAAAACGCATAACGCATAACGTATAACGCAAAACGCATAACGCATAACTCATAACGCAAAACGCATAACGCATAACGTATAACGCATAACGCAAAAGGCATAACGCATAACGCATAACGCATAACGCATAACGCATAATGCACAACGCATAACGCATAACGCATAACGCATAACGCATAACGCATTACGCATAACTTATAACTCATAACCTATAACGCATAACGCATAACGCATAACGCATAACGCATAACGCATAACGCATAACGCATAACGCATAACGCATAACGCATAAAGCATAACGCATAACCCATAACCCATAACGCAGGACGCACAACGCACAACGCATAACGCCTAACGCATAACGGATCACGCATAACGCATAAAGCATAACGCATAACGCATAACGCATAACGCATAATGCATAACGCATAACGCAAAAGGCATAACGCATATCGCATAACGCATAATTCATAACCCATAACGCATAACGCATAACGCATAACGCATAACGCATAACGCATAACGCATAACGCCTAACGCATAACGGATCACGCATAACGCATAAAGCATAACGCATAACGCATAACTCATAACTAATAACGCATAACGCAAAATGCATAACGCATAAAGCATAACGCATAACCCATAACCCATAACGCAGAACGCACAACGCACAATTCATAACACATAACGCATAACGCATAACGCATAACGCAAAACGCATAACGCATAACGCATAACTCATAACGCATAACGCATAACGTATAACGCATAACGCATAACGCATGACGCATAACGCATAACACATTAAGCATAACTTTTAACTCATAACGAATAACGCATAACGCAGAACGCAAAATGCATAACGCATAAAGCATAACTTATAACTCATAACGCATAACGCATGGCGCATAACGCAAACTGCATAACGCATAACGCATAACCCATAACCCATAACGCATAGCGCATAACACATAATGCACAATGCATAACGCATAACGCATAACGCAGAACGCATTACGCATAACTTATAACTCATAACGAATAACGCATAACGCATAACGCAAAATGCATAACGCATAAAGCATAACGCATAACCCATAAACCATAACGCAGAACGCACAACGCACAACGCATAACGCATAACGCATATCGCATAACCTATAACGCAAAACGCATAACGCATAACGTATAACGCAAAACGCATAACGCATAACTCATAACGCAAAACGCATAACGCATAACGTATAACGCATAACGCAAAAGGCATAACGCATAACGCATAAAGCATAACGCATAACGCATAATGCACAACGCATAACGCATAACGCATAACGCATAACGCATTACGCATAACTTATAACTCATAACCTATAACGCATAACGCATAACGCCTAACGCATAACGGATCACGCATAACGCATAAATCATAACGCATAACGCAAAACGCATAACGCAAAGGCATAACGCATAACGCATAACGCATAAGGCATTACGCATAACTTATAACTCATACCTCAAAACACATAACGCATAACGCCAAACACATAACGGATCACGCATAACGCATAAAGCATAATGCGTAACGCATAACGCATAACGCATAACGCATAACGCATAACGCATAACTCATAACGCATAACGCATAACGTATAACGCATAACGCATAACGCATGACGCATAACGCATAACACATTAAGCATAACTTTTAACTCATAACGAATAACGCATAACGCAGAACGCAAAATGCATAACGCATAAAGCATAACTTATAACTCATAACGCATAACGCATGGCGCATAACGCAAACTGCATAACGCATAACGCATAACCCATAACCCATAACGCATAGCGCATAACACATAATGCACAATGCATAACGCATAACGCATAACGCAGAACGCATTACGCATAACTTATAACTCATAACGAATAACGCATAACGCATAACGCAAAATGCATAACGCATAAAGCATAACGCATAACCCATAAACCATAACGCAGAACGCACAACGCACAACGCATAACGCATAACGCATATCGCATAACCTATAACGCAAAACGCATAACGCATAACGTATAACGCAAAACGCATAACGCATAACTCATAACGCAAAACGCATAACGCATAACGTATAACGCATAACGCAAAAGGCATAACGCATAACGCATAAAGCATAACGCATAACGCATAATGCACAACGCATAACGCATAACGCATAACGCATAACGCATAACGCATAACGCATAACTCATAACGCATAACGCATAACGCATAACGCATAACGCATAACGCATGACGCATAACGCATAACACATTAAGCATAACTTTTAACTCATAACGAATAACGCATAACGCAGAACGCAAAATGCATAACGCATAAAGCATAACGCATAACCCATAACCCATAACGCAGGACGCACAACGCACAACGCATAACGCCTAACGCATAACGGATCACGCATAACGCATAAAGCATAACGCATAACGCATAACGCATAACGCATAACGCATAATGCATAACGCATAACGCATAACTCATAACGCATAACGCATAACGAATAACGCATAACGCATGACGCATAACGCATAACGCATAACGCATAACATATGACGCATAACGCATAACGCATAACGCATAACGCATAACGCATAACGCATAACGCATAACGCATAACGCATAACTTATAACTCATAACGCATAACGCATGGCGCATAACGCAAACTGCATAACGCATAACGCATAACCCATAACCCATAACGCATAGCGCATAACACATAATGCACAACGCATAACGCATAACGCATAACGCATAACGCAGAACGCATTACGCATAACTTATAACTCATAACGAATAACGCATAACACATAACGCAAAATGCATAACGCATAAAGCATAACGCATAACCCATAAACCATAACGCAGAACGCAGAACGCACAACGCACAACGCATAACGCATAACGCATATCGCATAACCTATAACGCAAAACGCATAACGCATAACGTATAACGCAAAACGCATAACGCATAACTCATAACGCAAAACGCATAACGCATAACGTATAACGCATAACGCAAAAGGCATAACGCATAACGCATAACGCATAACGCATAACGCATAATGCACAACGCATAACGCATAACGCATAACGCATAACGCATAACGCATTACGCATAACTTATAACTCATAACCTATAACGCATAACGCATAACGCATAACGCATAACGCATAACGCATAACGCATAACGCATAACTCATAACGCATAACGCATGGCGCATAACGCAAAAAGCATAACGCATAACGCATAACGCATAACGCATAACGCATAATGCATAACCCATAACCCATAACGCATAACGCATAACGCATAATGCATAACGCATAACGCAAAAGGCATAACGCATATCGCATAACGCATAATTCATAACCCATAACGCATAACGCATAACGCATAACGCATAACGCATAACGCATAACGCATAACGCCTAACGCATAACGGATCACGCATAACGCATAAAGCATAACGCATAACGCATAACTCATAACTAATAACGCATAACGCAAAATGCATAACGCATAAAGCATAACGCATAACCCATAACCCATAACGCAGAACGCACAACGCACAATTCATAACACATAACGCATAACGCATAACGCATAACGCATAACGCATAACGCAAAAGGCATAACGCATAACGTTAACGCATAATGCATAACGCATAACGAATACCGCATAACGTATAACGCAAAACTCATAACGCATAACGCATAACGCAAAAGGCATAACGCATAACGCATAACGCATAACGCATAACGCATAACGCATAACGCATAACGCATAAAGCATTACGCATAAAGCATAACGCATAAAGCATAACGCATAAACCATAACCCATAACCCATAACGCAGAACGCACAACGCACAATTCATAACACATAACGCATAACGCATAACGCATAACGCATACCGCATAACCTATAACGCAAAACGCATAACGCATAACGCATAACGCATAACGCATAACGCATAACGCATACCGTATAACGCATAATGCACAACGCATAACGAATACCGCATAATGTATAACGCAAAACTCATAACGCCTAACGCATAACGCAAAAGGCATAACGCATAACGCATAACGCAGAACGCATAACGCATAACGCATAACGCCTAACGCATAAAGCATTACGCATAAAGAATAACGCATAAAGCATAACGCATAAACCATAACCCATAACCCATAACGCAGAACGCATAACGCATAACGCATAACGCATAACGCATAACGCATAACGCATAACGCATAACGCATAACGCATAACGCATAACGCATAACGCATAACGCATAACGCATAACGCATAACGCATAACGCATAACCCATAACGCATAACGCACAACGCATAACGCATAATGCACAACGCATAACGCATAACGCATAACGCATTACGCATAACTTATAACTCATAACTCATAACGCATAACGCATAACGCCTAACGCATAACGGATCACGCATAACGCATAAAGCATAACGCATAACGCATAACGCATACCGCATAACGCATAACTCATAACGCATAACGCATAACGCATAACGCATAACGCATAAAGCATGACGCATAACGCATAACGCATAACGCATAACATATAACGCATAACGCATAACGCATAACGCATAACGCATAACGCATAACGCATAACGCATTAAGCATAACTTTTAACTCATAACGAATAACGCATAACGTATAACGCAAAACTCATAACGCGTAACGCATAACGCAAAAGGCATAACGCATAACGCATAACGCATAACGCATAAAGCATAACGCATAACGCATAACGCATAACGCATAAACCATAACCCATAACCCATAACGCAGAACGCATAACGCATAACGCATAACACATAACCCATAACCCATAACCCATAACGCATAACGCACAACGCATAACGCATAATGCACAACGCATAACGCATAACGCATAACGCATAACGCATAACGCATTACGCATAACCCATAAGGCATAACGCAAACGTATAACGCACAACGCATAACGTATAACGAACAACGGATAACGCATAACGCATAACGCATAAGGCATAACGCACAACGCATAACGCACAACGCATAACGCATAACGCATAACGCATAACGCATATCGCATAACGCATAAACCATAACGCATAACGTAGAATGCAAAAGGCATAACGCATAACGCATAACGCATAACACATAACCCATAACCCATAACGCATAAATCACAACGCATAACGCATAATGCATAACGCATAACGCATAACGCATGACGCATAACGCATAACGCATAACGCATAACGCATAACGCATAACGCATAACCCATAACCCATAACGCATAACGCACAACGCATAACGCATAACACATAATGCACAACGCATAATGCTTAACGCATAACGCTTAACGCATTACGCATAACTTATAACTCATAACGAATAACGCATAACGCATAACGTAAAAGGCATAACCCATATCGCATAACGCATAAATCATAACCCATAACGCATAACGCATAACGCATAATGCACAACGCATAACGAATACCGCATAACGTAAAACGCAAAATTCATAACGCGTAACGCATAACGCAAAAAGCATAAGGCATAACGCATAACGCATAACGCATAACGCATAACGCATAACGCATAAAGCATAACGCATAAAGCATAACGCATAAAGCATAACGCATAAACCATAACCCATAACCCATAACGCAGAACGCATAACGCATAACGCATAACGCATAACCCATAACCCATAACCCATAACGCATAACGCACAACGCATAACACATAACCCATAACCCATAACCCATAACGCATAACGCACAACGCATAACGCATAATGCACAACACATAACGCATAACGCATAACGCATAACGCAAAACGCATAAAGCATAACGCATAAAGCATAACGCATAAACCATAACCCATAACCGATAACGCAGAACGCATAACGCATAACGCATAACGCATAACCCATAACCCATAACTTATAACTCATAACTCATAACGCATAACGCATAACGCCTAACGCATAACGGATCACGCATAACGCATAAAGCATAACGCAAAAACCATAACGCATAACGCATAACGCATAACGCATAAAGCATAACGCATAAAGCATAACGCATAAAGCATAACGCATAAACCATAACCCATAACCCATAACGCAGAACGCATAACGCATAACGCATAACGCATAACCCATAACCCATAACCCATAACGCATAACGCACAACGCATAACACATAACCCATAACCCATAACCCATAACGCATAACGCACAACGCATAGCGCATAATGCACAACACATAACGCATAACGCATAACGCATAACGCATAACGCATAAAGCATAACGCATAAAGCATAAGGCATAAACCATAACCCATAACCCATAACGCAGAACGCATAACGCATAACGCATAACGCATAACGCATAACCCATAACCCATAACCCATAACGCATAACGCACAACGCATAACACATAACCCATAACCCATAACCCATAACGCATAACGCACAACGCATAACGCATAATGCACAACGCATAACGCATAACGCATAACGCATACCGCATAACGCATAACTCATAACGCATAACGCATAACGCATAACGCATAACGCATAAAGCATGACGCATAACGCATAACGCATAACGCATAACATATAACGCATAACGCATAACGCATAACGCATAACGCATAACGCATAACGCATAACGCATTAAGCATAACTTTTAACTCATAACGAATAACGCATAACGTATAACGCAAAACTCATAACGCGTAACACATAACGCAAAAGGCATAACGCATAACGCATAACGCATAACGCATAAAGCATAACGCATAAAGCATAACGCATAACGCATAAACCATAACCCATAACCCATAACGCAGAACGCATAACGCATAACGCATAACACATAACCCATAACCCATAACCCATAACGCATAACGCACAACGCATAACGCATAATGCACAACGCATAACGCATAACGCATAACGCATAACGCATAACGCATTACGCATAACCCATAAGGCATAACGCAAACGTATAACGCACAACGCATAACGTATAACGAACAACGGATAACGCATAACGCATAACGCATAAGGCATAACGCACAACGCATAACGCACAACGCATAACGCATAACGCATAACGCATAACGCATATCGCATAACGCATAAACCATAACGCATAACGTAGAATGCAAAAGGCATAACGCATAACGCATAACGCATAACACATAACCCATAACCCATAACGCATAAATCACAACGCATAACGCATAATGCATAACGCATAACGCATAACGCATGACGCATAACGCATAACGCATAACGCATAACGCATAACGCATAACGCATAACCCATAACCCATAACGCATAACGCACAACGCATAACGCATAACACATAATGCACAACGCATAATGCTTAACGCATAACGCATAACGCATTACGCATAACTTATAACTCATAACGAATAACGCATAACGCATAACGTAAAAGGCATAACCCATATCGCATAACGCATAAATCATAACCCATAACGCATAACGCATAACGCATAATGCACAACGCATAACGAATACCGCATAACGTAAAACGCAAAATTCATAACGCGTAACGCATAACGCAAAAAGCATAAGGCATAACGCATAACGCATAACGCATAACGCATAACGCATAACGCATAAAGCATAACGCATAAAGCATAACGCAAAAAGCATAACGCATAAACCATAACCCATAACCCATAACGCATAACGCATAACGCATAACGCATAACGCATAACGCATAACCCATAACCCATAACGCATAACGCACAACGCATAACACATAACCCATAACCCATAACCCATAACGCATAACGCACAACGCATAACGCATAATGCACAACACATAACGCATAACGCATAACGCATAACGCATAACGCATAAAGCATAACGCATAAAGCATAACGCATAAACCATAACCCATAACCGATAACGCAGAACGCATAACGCATAACGCATAACGCATAACCCATAACCCATAACTTATAACTCATAACTCATAACGCATAACGCATAACGCCTAACGCATAACGGATCACGCATAACGCATAAAGCATAACGCAAAAACCATAACGCATAACGCATAACGCATAACGCATAAAGCATAACGCATAAAGCATAACGCATAAAGCATAACGCATAAACCATAACCCATAACCCATAACGCAGAACGCATAACGCATAACGCATAACGCATAACCCATAACCCATAACCCATAACGCATAACGCACAACGCATAACACATAACCCATAACCCATAACCCATAACGCATAACGCACAACGCATAGCGCATAATGCACAACACATAACGCATAACGCATAACGCATAACGCATAACGCATAAAGCATAACGCATAAAGCATAAGGCATAAACCATAACCCATAACCCATAACGCAGAACGCATAACGCATAACGCATAACGCATAACGCATAACCCATAACCCATAACCCATAACGCATAACGCACAACGCATAACACATAACCCATAACCCATAACCCATAACGCATAACGCACAACGCATAACGCATAATGCACAACGCATAACGCATAACGCATAACGCATAACGCATTACGCATAACTTATAACTCATAACTCATAACGCATAACGCATAACGCATAACGCATAACGCATAACTCATAACGCATAACGCATAACGCATAACGCATAACGCATACCGTATGACGCATAACGCATAACGCATAACGCATAACATATAACGTATAACGCATAACGCATAACGCATAACGCATAACGCATAACGCATAACGCATAACGCATAACGCATAACGCATAACACATAACCCATAACCCATAACCCATAACGCATAAGGCACAACGCATAACGCATAATGCACAACGCATAACGCATAACGCATAACGCATAACGCATTACGCATAACTTATAACTCATAACTCATAACGCATAACGCATAACGCCTAACGCATAACGGATCACGCATAACGCATAAATCATAACGCATAACGCATAAGGCATAACGCATAACGCATAACGCATAACGCATAACTCATAACGCATAACGCATAACGCATAACGCATAACGCATAACGCATAACGCATGACGCATAACGCATAACTCATAACGCAACACATATAATGTATAACGCATAACGCATAACGCACAACGCATAACGCATAACGCATAACGCATAACGCATAACGCATAACTCATAACGCATAACGCATAACGCATAACGCATAACGCATAACGCATAACGCATAACGCATAACGCATAACGCATAACGTATAACTCATAACGCATAACGCATAAAGCATATCGCATCACGCATAACGCAGAACGCATAACGCATAACGCATAACGCATAAAGCATTACGCATAAAGAATAACGCATAAAGCATAACGCATAAACCATAACCCATAACCCATAACGCAGAACGCATAACGCATAACGCATAACGCATAACGCATAACGCATAACGCATAACGCATAACGCATAACGCATAACGCATAACGCATAACGCATAACGCATAACCCATAACGCATAACGCACAACGCATAACGCATAATGCACAACGCATAACGCATAACGCATAACGCATTACGCATAACTTATAACTCATAACTCATAACGCATAACGCATAACGCCTAACGCATAACGGATCACGCATAACGCATAAAGCATAACGCATAACGCATAACGCATAACGCATAACGCATAACGCATAACGCATACCGCATAACGCATAACTCATAACGCATAACGCATAACGCATAACGCATAACGCATAACGCATGACGCATAACGCATAACGCATAACGCATAACATATAACGCATAACGCATAACGCATAACGCATAACGCATAACGCATAACGCATTAAGCATAACTTTTAACTCATAACGAATAACG
Organism: Lasioglossum morio; assembly: GCA_916610235.2. Lineage (NCBI taxonomy): Eukaryota > Metazoa > Arthropoda > Insecta > Hymenoptera > Halictidae > Lasioglossum > Lasioglossum morio. Next base: position 656,621 of record CAKAJA020000151.1, on the reverse strand, counting down.
CATAACGTATAACGCAAAACTCATAACGCGTAACGCATAACGCAAAAGGCATAACGCATAACGCATAACGCATAACGCATAAAGCATAACGCATAAAGCATAACGCATAAAGCATAACGCATAAACCATAACCCATAACCCATAACGCAGAACGCATAACGCATAACGCATAACGCATAACACATAACCCATAACCCATAACCCATAACGCATAACGCACAACTCATAACGCATAATGCACAACGCATAACGCATAACGCATAACGCATAACGCATAACGCATTACGCATAACCCATAAGGCATAACGGAAACGTATAACGCACAACGCATAACGTATAACGAACAACGGATAACGCATAACGCATAACGCATAAGGCATAACGCACAACGCATAACGCACAACGCATAACGCATAACGCATAACGCATAACGCATATCGCATAACGCATAAACCATAACGCATAACGTAGAATGCAAAAGGCATAACGCATAACGCATAACGCATAACACATAACCCATAACCCATAACGCATAAATCACACCGCATAACGCATAATGCATAACGCATAACGCATAACGCATAACGCATAACGCATAACGCATAATGCACAACGCATAACGCATAACGCATAACGCATAACGCATAACGCATTACGCATAACCCATAAGGCATAACGGAAACGTATAACGCACAACGCATAACGTATAACGAACAACGGATAACGCATAACGCATAACGCATAAGGCATAACGCACAACGCATAACGCACAACGCATAACGCATAACGCATAACGCATAACGCATATCGCATAACGCATAAACCATAACGCATAACGTAGAATGCAAAAGGCATAACGCATAACGCATAACGCATAACACATAACCCATAACCCATAACGCATAAATCACACCGCATAACGCATAATGCATAACGCATAACGCATAACGCATAACGCATAACGCATAACGCATAACGCATTACGCATAACCCATAAGGCATAACGGAAACGTATAACGCACAACGCATAACGTATAACGAACAACGGATAACGCATAACGCATAACGCATAAGGCATAACGCACAACGCATAACGCATAACGCATAACGCATAACGCATAACGCATAACGCATAAAGCATAACGCATAAAGCATAACGCATAAAGCATAACGCATAAACCATAACCCATAACCCATAACGCAGAACGCATAACGCATAACGCATAACGCATAACCCATAACCCATAACCCATAACGCATAACGCACAACGCATAACACATAACCCATAACCCATAACCCATAACGCATAACGCACAACGCATAACGCATAATGCACAACACATAACGCATAACGCATAACGCATAACGCAAAACGCATAAAGCATAACGCATAAAGCATAACGCATAAACCATAACCCATAACCCATAACGCAGAACGCATAACGCATAACGCATAACGCATAACGCATAACCCATAACCCATAACTTATAACTCATAACTCATAACGCATAACGCATAACGCCTAACGCATAACGGATCACGCATAACGCATAAAGCATAACGCAAAAAGCATAACGCATAACGCATAACGCATAACGCATAACGCATAAAGCATAACGCATAAAGCATAACGCATAAAGCATAACGCATAAACCATAACCCATAACCCATAACGCAGAACGCATAACGCATAAACGCATAACGCATAACCCATAACCCATAACCCATAACGCATAACGCACAACGCATAACGCATAATGCACAACACATGACGCATAACGCATAACGCATAACGCATAACGCATAAAGCATAACGCATAAAGCATAACGCATAAACCATAACCCATAACCCATAACGCAGAACGCATAACATATAACGCATAACGCATAACGCATAACCCATAACCCATAACCCATAACCCATAACGCATAACGCACAACGCATAACACATAACCCACAACCCACAACTCATAACGCATAACGCATAACGCATAACGCATAACGAATACCGTATGACGCATAACGCATAACGCATAACGCATAACATATAACGTATAACGCATAACGCATAACGCATAACGCATAACGCATAACGCATAACGCATAACGCATAACGCATAACACATAACCCATAACCCATAACCCATAACGCATAAGGCACAACGCATAACGCATAATGCACAACGCATAACGCATAACGCATAACGCATAACGCATTACGCATAACTTATAACTCATAACTCATAACGCATAACGCATAACGCCTAACGCATAACGGATCACGCATAACGCATAAATCATAACGCATAACGCATAACGCATAACGCATAACGCATAACGCATAACTCATAACGCATCACGCATAACGCATAACGCATAACGCATAACGCATAACGCATGACGCATAACGCATAACTCATAACGCATAACATATAACGTATAACGCATAACGCATAACGCACAACGCATAACGCATAACGCATAACGCATAACGCATAACTCATAACGTATAACGCATAACGCATAACGCATAACGCATAACGCATAACGCATAACGCATAACGCATAACGCATAACGCATAACGCATAACGTATAACTCATAACGCATAACGCATAAAGCATATCGCATCACGCATAACCCATAACGCATAACGCATAACGCATAATGCACAACGCATAACGAATACCGCATAACGTATAACGCAAAACTCATAACGCATAACGCAAAAGGCATAACGCATAACGCATAAAACATAACCCATAACCCATAACGCATAACGCACAACGCATAACGCATAATGCACAACGCATAACGCATAACGCATAACGCATAACGCATTACGCATAACTTATAACTCATAACTCATAACGCATAACGCATAACGCCTAACGCATAACGGATCACGCATAACGCATAAAGCATAACGCATAACGCATAACGAATAACGCATAACGCATAACGCATAACGCATAACGCATAACGCATAACATATAACGCATAACGCATAACGCATAACGCATAACGCATAACGCATAACGCATAACTTATAACTCATAACGCATAACGCATGGCGCATAACGCAAACTGCATAACGCATAACGCATAACCCATAACCCATAACGCATAGCGCATAACACATAATGCACAACGCATAACGCATAACGCATAACGCAGAACGCATTACGCATAACTTATAACTCATAAAGAATAACGCATAACGCATAACGCAAAATGCATAACGCATAAAGCATAACGCATAACCCATAACCCATAACGCAGAACGCACAACGCACAACGCATAACGCATAACGCATATCGCATAACCTATAACGCAAAACGCATAACGCATAACGTATAACGCAAAACGCATAACGCATAACTCATAACGCAAAACGCATAACGCATAACGTATAACGCATAACGCAAAAGGCATAACGCATAACGCACAACGCATAACTCATAACGCATAACGCATAACGCATAACGCATAACGCATAACGCATAACGCATAACGTATAACTCATAACGCATAACGCATAAAGCATATCGCATCACGCATAACCCATAACGCATAACGCATAACGCATAATGCACAACGCATAACGAATACCGCATAACGTATAACGCAAAACTCATAACGCATAACGCAAAAGGCATAACGCATAACGCATAACGCATAACGCATAAAACATAACCCATAACCCATAACGCATAACGCACAACGCATAACTCATAATGCACAACGCATAACGCATAACGCATAACGCATTACGCATAACTTATAACTCATAACTCATAACGCATAACGCATAACGCCTAACGCATAACGGATCACGCATAACGCATAAAGCATAACGCATAACGCATAACGCATAACGCATAACGCATAACGCATAACGCATAACGCATAACGCATAACGCATATCGCATAACGCAAAACGCATAACGCATAACGCAAAAGGAATAACGCATAACGCAAAAGGCATAACGCAAATCGCATAACGCATAAATCATAACGCATAACGCATAAAGCATATCGCATCACGCATAACCCATAACGCATAACGCATAACGCATAATGCACAACGCATAACGAATACCGCATAACGTATAACGCAAAACTCATAACGCATAACGCAAAAGGCATAACGCATAACGCATAACGCATAAAACATAACCCATAACCCATAACGCATAACGCACAACGCATAACGCATAATGCACAACGCATAACGCATAACGCATAACGCATTACGCATAACTTATAACTCATAACTCATAACGCATAACGCATAACGCCTAACGCATAACGCATAACTTATAACTCATAACGCATAACGCATGGCGCATAACGCAAACTGCATAACGCATAACGCATAACCCATAACCCATAACGCATAGCGCATAACACATAATGCACAACGCATAACGCATAACGCATAACGCATAACGCATAACGCATTACGCATAACTTATAACTCATAACGAATAACGCATAACGCAAAATGCATAACGCATAAAGCATAACGCATAACCCATAACCCATAACGCAGAACGCACAACGCACAACGCATAACGCTTAACAAATATCGGATAACCTATAACGCAAAACGCATAACGCATAACGTATAACGCAAAACGCATAACGCATAACTCATAACGCAAAACGCATAACGCATAACGCATTACGCATAACTTATAACTCATAACTCATAACGCATAACGCATAACGCCTAACGCATAACGCATAACTTATAACTCATAACGCATAACGCATGGCGCATAACGCAAACTGCATAACGCATAACGCATAACCCATAACCCATAACGCATAGCGCATAACGCATAATGCACAACGCATAACGCATAACGCATAACGCATAACGCATAACGCATTACGCATAACTTATAACTCATAACCTATAACGCATAACGCATAACGTATAACGGATCACGCATAACGCATAAATCATAACGCATAACGCATAACGCAAAGGCATAACGCATAACGCATAACGCATTACTCATAACTTATAACTCATACCTCATAACACATAACGCATAACGCCAAACACATAACGGATCACGCATAACGCATAAAGCATAACGCATAACGCATAACGCATAACGCATAACGCATAACCCATAACCCATAACGCAGGACGCACAACGCACAACGCATAACGCCTAACGCATAACGGATCACGCATAACGCATACAGCATAACGCATAACGCATAACGCATAACGCATAACGCATAACGCATAACGCATAACTTATAACTCATGACGCATAACGCATGGCGCATAACGCAAACTGCATAACGCATAACGCATAACCCATAACCCATAACGCATAGCGCATAACACATAATGCACAACGCATAACGCATAACGCATAACGCAGAACACATTACGCATAACTTATAACTCATAACGAATAACGCATAACGCATAACGCAAAATGCATAACGCATAAAGCATAACGCATAACCCATAAACCATAACGCAGGACGCACAACGCACAACGTATAACGCCTAACGCATAACGGATCACGCATAACGCATAAAGCATAACGCATAACGCATAACGCATAACGCATAATTCATAACGCATAACGCATAACGAATAACGCATAACGCATGACGCATAACGCATAACGCATAACATATAACGCATAACGCATAATGCATAACGCATAACGCATAACGCATAACGCATAACGCATAACGCATAACGCATAACTTATAACTCATAACGCATAACGCATGGCGCATAACGCAAACTGCATAACGCATAACGCATAACCCATTACCCATAACGCATAGCGCATAACACATAATGCACAACGCATAACGCAAAATCCATTAAGCATAACTTTTAACTCATAACGAATAACGCATAACGCAGAACGCAAAATGCATAACGCATAAAGCATAACGCATAACCCATAACGCAGGACGCACAACGCACAACGCATAAGGCCTAACGCATAACGGATCACGCATAACGCATAAAGCATAACGCATAACGCATAACGCATAACGCATAACGCATAACGCATAACTCATAACGCATAACGCATAACGAATAACGCATAACGCATGACGCATAACGCATAACGCATAACGCATAACGCATAACGCATAACTTATAACTCATAACGCATAACGCATGGCGCATAACGCAAACTGCATAACGCATAACGCATAACCCATAACGCATAGCGCATAACACATAATGCACAACGCATAACGCATAACGCATAACGCATAACGCATAACGCATTACGCATAACTTATAACTCATAACGAATAACGCATAACGCATAACGCAAAATGCATAACGCATAAAGCATAACGCATAACCCATAACCCATAACGCAGAACGCACAACGCACAACGCATAACGCATAACGCATATCGCATAACCTATAACGCAAAACGCATAACGCATAACGTATAACGCAAAACGCAAAACGCATAACGCATAACGCATAATGCATAACGCATAACGCATAATGCACAACGCATAACACATAACGCATAATGCACAACGCATAACGCATAACGCATAACGCATAACGCATAACGCATTACGCATAACTTATAACTCATACCTCATTACACATAACGCATAACGCCAAACACATAACGGATCACGCATAACGCATAAAGCATAACGCATAACGCATAACGCATAACGCATAACGCATAACGCATAACGCATAACGCATAACGCATAACGCATAACGCATAACGCATAACGCATAACGCATAACTCATAACGCATAACGCATAACGTATAACGCATAACGCATAACGCATGACGCATAACGCATAACACATTAAGCATAACTTTTAACTCATAACGAATAACGCATAACGCAGAACGCAAAATGCATAACGCATAAAGCATAACTTATAACTCATAACGCATAACGCATGGCGCATAACGCAAACTGCATAACGCATAACGCATAACCCATAACCCATAACGCATAGCGCATAACACATAATGCACAACGCATAACGCATAAAGCATAACGCAGAACGCATTACGCATAACTTATAACTCATAACGAATAACGCATAACGCATAACGCAAAATGCATAACGCATAAAGCATAACGCATAACCCATAAACCATAACGCAGAACGCACAACGCACAACGCATAACGCATAACGCATATCGCATAACCTATAACGCAAAACGCATAACGCATAACGTATAACGCAAAACGCATAACGCATAACTCATAACGCAAAACGCATAACGCATAACGTATAACGCATAACGCAAAAGGCATAACGCATAACGCATAAAGCATAACGCATAACGCATAATGCACAACGCATAACGCATAACGCATAACGCATAACGCATTACGCATAACTTATAACTCATAACCTATAACGCATAACGCATAACGCCTAACGCATAACGGATCACGCATAACGCATAAATCATAACGCATAACGCAAAACGCATAACGCAAAGGCATAACGCATAACGCATAACGCATAACGCATTACGCATAACTTATAACTCATACCTCATAACACATAACGCATAACGCCAAACACATAACGGATCACGCATAACGCATAAAGCATAATGCATAACGCATAACGCATAACGCATAACTCATAACGCATAACGCATAACGCATAACGCATAACGCATAACGCATAACGCATAACGCATAACGCATAACGCATAACGCATAACGCATAACGCATAACGCATAACGCATAACGCATAACGCATAACTCATAACGCATAACGCATAACGTATAACGCATAACGCATAACGCATGACGCATAACGCATAACACATTAAGCATAACTTTTAACTCATAACGAATAACGCATAACGCAGAACGCAAAATGCATAACGCATAAAGCATAACGCATGACCCATAACCCATAACGCAGGACGCACAACGCACAACGCATAACGCCTAACGCATAACGGATCACGCATAACGCATAAAGCATAACGCATAACGCATAACGCATAACGCATAACGCATAACGCATAACGCATAACGCATAACTCATAACGCATAACGCATAACGAATAACGCATAACGCATGACGCATAACGCATAACGCATAACGCATAACATATGACGCATAACGCATAACGCATAACGCATAACGCATAACCCATAACCCATAACGCATAGCGCATAACACATAATGCACAACGCATAACGCATAACGCATAACGCATAACGCAGAACGCATTACGCATAACTTATAACTCATAACGAATAACGCATAACGCATAACGCAAAATGCATAACGCATAAAGCATAACGCATAACCCATAAACCATAACGCAGAACGCACAACGCACAACGCACAACGCATAACGCATAACGCATATCGCATAACCTATAACGCAAAACGCATAACGCATAACGTATAACGCAAAACGCATAACGCATAACTCATAACGCAAAACGCATAACGCATAACGTATAACGCATAACGCAAAAGGCATAACGCATAACGCATAACGCATAACGCATAATGCACAACGCATAACGCATAACGCATAACGCATAACGCATAACGCATTACGCATAACTTATAACTCATAACCTATAACGCATAACGCATAACGCATAACGCATAACGCATAACGCATAACGCATAACGCATAACGCATAACGCATAACGCATAAAGCATAACGCATAACCCATAACCCATAACGCAGGACGCACAACGCACAACGCATAACGCCTAACGCATAACGGATCACGCATAACGCATAAAGCATAACGCATAACGCATAACGCATAACGCATAATGCATAACGCATAACGCAAAAGGCATAACGCATATCGCATAACGCATAATTCATAACCCATAACGCATAACGCATAACGCATAACGCATAACGCATAACGCATAACGCCTAACGCATAACGGATCACGCATAACGCATAAAGCATAACGCATAACGCATAACTCATAACTAATAACGCATAACGCAAAATGCATAACGCATAAAGCATAACGCATAACCCATAACCCATAACGCAGAACGCACAACGCACAATTCATAACACATAACGCATAACGCATAACGCATAACGCAAAACGCATAACGCATAACGCATAACTCATAACGCATAACGCATAACGTATAACGCATAACGCATTACGCATGACGCATAACGCATAACACATTAAGCATAACTTTTAACTCATAACGAATAACGCATAACGCAGAACGCAAAATGCATAACGCATAAAGCATAACTTATAACTCATAACGCATAACGCATGGCGCATAACGCAAACTGCATAACGCATAACGCATAACCCATAACCCATAACCCATAACGCATAGCGCATAACACATAATGCACAATGCATAACGCATAACGCATAACGCAGAACGCATTACGCATAACTTATAACTCATAACGAATAACGCATAACGCATAACGCAAAATGCATAACGCATAAAGCATAACGCATAACCCATAAACCATAACGCAGAACGCACAACGCACAACGCATAACGCATAACGCATATCGCATAACCTATAACGCAAAACGCATAACGCATAACGTATAACGCAAAACGCATAACGCATAACTCATAACGCAAAACGCATAACGCATAACGTATAACGCATAACGCAAAAGGCATAACGCATAACGCATAAAGCATAACGCATAACGCATAATGCACAACGCATAACGCATAACGCATAACGCATAACGCATTACGCATAACTTATAACTCATAACCTATAACGCATAACGCATAACGCCTAACGCATAACGGATCACGCATAACGCATAAATCATAACGCATAACGCAAAACGCATAACGCAAAGGCATAACGCATAACGCATAACGCATAACGCATTACGCATAACTTATAACTCATACCTCAAAACACATAACGCATAACGCCAAACACATAACGGATCACGCATAACGCATAAAGCATAATGCGTAACGCATAACGCATAACGCATAACGCATAACGCATAACGCATAACGCATAACGCATAACGCATAACGCATAACGCATAACGCATAACGCATAACGCATAACGCATAACGCATAACTCATAACGCATAACGCATAACGTATAACGCATAACGCATAACGCATGACGCATAACGCATAACACATTAAGCATAACTTTTAACTCATAACGAATAACGCATAACGCAGAACGCAAAATGCATAACGCATAAAGCATAACTTATAACTCATAACGCATAACGCATGGCGCATAACGCAAACTGCATAACGCATAACGCATAACCCATAACCCATAACGCATAGCGCATAACACATAATGCACAATGCATAACGCATAACGCATAACGCAGAACGCATTACGCATAACTTATAACTCATAACGAATAACGCATAACGCATAACGCAAAATGCATAACGCATAAAGCATAACGCATAACCCATAAACCATAACGCAGAACGCACAACGCACAACGCATAACGCATAACGCATATCGCATAACCTATAACGCAAAACGCATAACGCATAACGTATAACGCAAAACGCATAACGCATAACTCATAACGCAAAACGCATAACGCATAACGTATAACGCATAACGCAAAAGGCATAACGCATAACGCATAAAGCATAACGCATAACGCATAATGCACAACGCATAACGCATAACGCATAACGCATAACGCATAACGCATAACGCATAACTCATAACGCATAACGCATAACGTATAACGCATAACGCATAACGCATGACGCATAACGCATAACACATTAAGCATAACTTTTAACTCATAACGAATAACGCATAACGCAGAACGCAAAATGCATAACGCATAAAGCATAACGCATAACCCATAACCCATAACGCAGGACGCACAACGCACAACGCATAACGCCTAACGCATAACGGATCACGCATAACGCATAAAGCATAACGCATAACGCATAACGCATAACGCATAACGCATAATGCATAACGCATAACGCATAACTCATAACGCATAACGCATAACGAATAACGCATAACGCATGACGCATAACGCATAACGCATAACGCATAACATATGACGCATAACGCATAACGCATGGCGCATAACGCAAACTGCATAACGCATAACGCATAACCCATAACCCATAACGCATAGCGCATAACACATAATGCACAACGCATAACGCATAACGCATAACGCATAACGCAGAACGCATTACGCATAACTTATAACTCATAACGAATAACGCATAACACATAACGCAAAATGCATAACGCATAAAGCATAACGCATAACCCATAAACCATAACGCAGAACGCAGAACGCACAACGCACAACGCATAACGCATAACGCATATCGCATAACCTATAACGCAAAACGCATAACGCATAACGTATAACGCAAAACGCATAACGCATAACTCATAACGCAAAACGCATAACGCATAACGTATAACGCATAACGCAAAAGGCATAACGCATAACGCATAACGCATAACGCATAACGCATAATGCACAACGCATAACGCATAACGCATAACGCATAACGCATAACGCATTACGCATAACTTATAACTCATAACCTATAACGCATAACGCATAACGCATAACGCATAACGCATAACGCATAACGCATAACTCATAACGCATAACGCATGGCGCATAACGCAAAAAGCATAACGCATAACGCATAACGCATAACGCATAATGCATAACCCATAACCCATAACGCATAACGCATAACGCATAATGCATAACGCATAACGCAAAAGGCATAACGCATATCGCATAACGCATAATTCATAACCCATAACGCATAACGCATAACGCATAACGCATAACGCATAACGCATAACGCATAACGCCTAACGCATAACGGATCACGCATAACGCATAAAGCATAACGCATAACGCATAACTCATAACTAATAACGCATAACGCAAAATGCATAACGCATAAAGCATAACGCATAACCCATAACCCATAACGCAGAACGCACAACGCACAATTCATAACACATAACGCATAACGCATAACGCATAACGCAAAACGCATAACGCAAAAGGCATAACGCATAACGTTAACGCATAATGCATAACGCATAACGAATACCGCATAACGTATAACGCAAAACTCATAACGCATAACGCATAACGCAAAAGGCATAACGCATAACGCATAACGCATAACGCATAACGCATAACGCATAACGCATAACGCATAAAGCATTACGCATAAAGCATAACGCATAAAGCATAACGCATAAACCATAACCCATAACCCATAACGCAGAACGCACAACGCACAATTCATAACACATAACGCATAACGCATAACGCATAACGCATACCGCATAACCTATAACGCAAAACGCATAACGCATAACGTATAACGCAAAACGCATAACGCATAACTCATAACGCAAAACGCAAAACGCATAACGCATAACGTATAACGCATAACGCAAAAGGCATAACGCATAACGCAAAACGCATAACGCATAACGCCTAACGCATAACGGATCACGCATAACGCATAAATCATAACGCATAACGCAATACGCATAACGCAAATTCATAACGCATAACGCATAACGCCTAACGCATAACGGATCACGCATAACGCATAAATCATAACGCATAACGCAAAACGCATAACGCAAAGGCATAAGGCATGACGCATAACGCATAACGCATAACGCATAACATATAACGCATAACGCATAACGCATAACGCATAACGCATAACGCATAACGCATAACGCATAAATCATAACCCATAACGCATAACGCATAACGCATAATGCACAACGCATAACGAATACCGCATAACGTATAACGCAAAACTCATAACGCATAACGCAAAAGGCATAACGCATAACGCATAACGCATAAGGCATAACGCATAACGCATAAAGCATAAAGCATAAAGCATAACGCATAAAGCATAACGCATAATGCATAGCTCATAACCCATAACGCAGAACGCATAACGCATAACGCATAACGCATAACGCATAACGCATAACGAATACCGCATAACGTATAACGCAAAACTCATAACGCATAACGCATAACGCATAAGGCATAACGCATAACGCATAAAGCATAAAGCATAACGCATAAAGCATAACGCATAATGCATAGCTCATAACGCATAACGCAGAACGCATAACGCATAACGCATAACGCATAACGCATAACGCATAACGCAAAAGGCATAACGCATAACGCATAACGCATAACGCATAACGCATAAAGCATAACGCATAAAGCATAACGCATAAACCATAACCCATAACGCAGAACGCATAACGCATAACGCATAACGCATAACGCATAACGCATAACGCATAAAGCATAACGCATAACCCATAACCCATAACGGAGAACGCATAACGCAAAACGCATAACGCAAAGGCATAACGCATAACGCAGAACGCATTACGCATAACTTATAACTCATAACGAATAACGCATAACGCATAACGCAAAATGCATAACGCATAAAGCATAACGCATAACCCATAAACCATAACGCAGAACGCACAACGCACAACGCATAACGCATAACGCATATCGCATAACCTATAACGCAAAACGCATAACGCATAACGTATAACGCAAAACGCATAACGCATAACTCATAACGCAAAACGCATAACGCATAACGTATAACGCATAACGCAAAAGGCATAACGCATAACGCATAAAGCATAACGCATAACGCATAATGCACAACGCATAACGCATAACGCATAACGCATAACGCATAACGCATTACGCATAACGCATAACGCATGACGCATAACGCATAACACATTAAGCATAACTTTTAACTCATAACGAATAACGCATAACGCAGAACGCAAAATGCATAACGCATAAAGCATAACGCATAACCCATAACCCATAACGCAGGACGCACAACGCACAACGCATAACGCCTAACGCATAACGGATCACGCATAACGCATAAAGCATAACGCATAACGCATAACGCATAACGCATAACGCATAATGCATAACGCATAACGCATAACTCATAACGCATAACGCATAACGCATAACGAATAACGCATAACGCATGACGCATAACGCACAACGCATAACGCATAACATATGACGCATAACGCATAACGCATAACGCATAACGCATAACGCATAACGCATAACGCATAACTCATAACCTATAACGCATAACGCATAACGCCTAACGCATAACGGATCAGGCATAACGCATAAATCATAACGCATAACGCAAAACGCATAACGCAAAGGCATAACGCATTACGCATAACTTATAACTCATACCTCAAAACACATAACGCATAACGCCAAACACATAACGGATCACGCATAACGCATAAAGCATAATGCATAACGCATAACGCATAACGCATAACGCATAACGCATAACGCATAACGCATAACGCATAACGCATAACGCATAACGCATAACGCATAACGCATAACTCATAACGCATAACGCATAACGTATAACGCATAACGCATAACGCATGACGCATAACGCATAACACATTAAGCATAACTTTTAACTCATAACGAATAACGCATAACGCAGAACGCAAAATGCATAACGCATAAAGCATAACGCATAACCCATAACCCATAACGCAGGACGCACAACGCACAACGCATAACGCCTAACGCATAACGGATCACGCATAACGCATAAAGCATAACGCATAACGCATAACGCATAACGCATAACGCATAATGAATAACGCATAACGCATAACTCATAACGCATAACGCATAACGAATAACGCATAACGCATGACGCATAACGCACAACGCATAACGCATAACATATGACGCATAACGCATAACGCATAACGCATAACGCATAACGCATAACGCATAACGCATAACGCATAACTTATAACTCATAACGCATAACGCATGGCGCATAACGCAAACTGCATAACGCATAACGCATAACGCATAACCCATAACGCATAGCGCATAACACATAATGCACAACGCATAACGCATAACGCATAACGCATAACGCAGAACGCATTACGCATAACTTATAACTCATAACGAATAACGCATAACGCATAACGCAAAATGCATAACGCATAAAGCATAACGCATAACCCATAAACCATAACGCAGAACGCAGAACGCACAACGCACAACGCATAACGCATAACGCATAACGCATATCGCATAACCTATAACGCAAAACGCATAACGCATAACGTATAACGCAAAACGCATAACGCATAACTCATAACGCAAAACGCATAACGCATAACGTATAACGCATAACGCAAAAGGCATAACGCATAACGCATAACGCATAACGCATAACGCATAATGCACAACGCATAACGCATAACGCATAACGCATAACGCATAACGCATTACGCATAACTTATAACTCATAACCTATAACGCATAACGCATAACGCATAACGCATAACGCATAACGCATAACGCATAACGCATAACTCATAACGCATAACGCATGGCGCATAACGCAAAAAGCATAACGCATAACGCATAACGCATAACGCATAACGCATAATGCATAACCCATAACCCATAACGCATAACGCATAACGCATAATGCATAACGCATAACGCAAAAGGCATAACGCATATCGCATAACGCATAATTCATAACCCATAACGCATAACGCATAACGCATAACGCATAACGCATAACGCATAACGCATAACGCATAACGCCTAACGCATAACGGATCACGCATAACGCATAAAGCATAACGCATAACGCATAACTCATAACTAATAACGCATAACGCAAAATGCATAACGCATAAAGCATAACGCATAACCCATAACCCATAACGCAGAACGCACAACGCACAATTCATAACACATAACGCATAACGCATAACGCATAACGCAAAACGCATAACGCAAAAGGCATAACGCATAACGTTAACGCATAATGCATAACGCATAACGAATACCGCATAACGTATAACGCAAAACTCATAACGCATAACGCATAACGCAAAAGGCATAACGCATAACGCATAACGCATAACGCATAACGCATAACGCATAACGCATAAAGCATTACGCATAAAGCATAACGCATAAAGCATAACGCATAAACCATAACCCATAACCCATAACGCAGAACGCACAACGCACAATTCATAACACATAACGCATAACGCATAACGCATAACGCATAACGCATACCGCATAACCTATAACGCAAAACGCATAACGCATAACGTATAACGCAAAACGCATAACGCATAACTCATAACGCAAAACGCAAAACGCATAACGCATAACGTATAACGCATAACGCAAAAGGCATAACGCATAACGCAAAACGCATAACGCATAACGCCTAACGCATAACGGATCACGCATAACGCATAAATCATAACGCATAACGCAAAACGCATAACGCAAATTCATAACGCATAACGCATAACGCCTAACGCATAACGGATCACGCATAACGCATAAATCATAACGCATAACGCAAAACGCATAACGCAAAGGCATAACGCATGACGCATAACGCATAACGCATAACGCATAACATATAACGCATAACGCATAACGCATAACGCATAACGCATAACGCATAACGCATAAATCATAACCCATAACGCATAACGCATAACGCATAATGCACAACGCATAACGAATACCGCATAACGTATAACGCAAAACTCATAACGCATAACGCAAAAGGCATAACGCATAACGCATAACGCATAAGGCATAACGCATAACGCATAAAGCATAAAGCATAACGCATAAAGCATAACGCATAATGCATAGCTCATAACCCATAACGCAGAACGCATAACGCATAACGCATAACGCATAACGCATAACGCATAACGAATACCGCATAACGTATAACGCAAAACTCATAACGCATAACGCATAACGCATAAGGCATAACGCATAACGCATAAAGCATAAAGCATAACGCATAATGCATAACGCATAATGCATAGCTCATAACCCATAACGCAGAACGCATAACGCATAACGCATAACGCATAACGCATAACGCATAACGCATAACGAATACCGCATAACGTATAACGCAAAACTCATAACGCATAACGCAAAAGGCATAACGCATAACGCATAACGCATAAGGCATAACGCATAACGCATAAAGCATAAAGCATAACGCATAAAGCATAACGCATAATGCATAGCTCATAACCCATAACGCAGAACGCATAACGCATAACGCATAACGCATAACGCATAACGAATACCGCATAACGTATAACGCAAAACTCATAACGCATAACGCATAACGCAAAAGGCATAACGCATAACGCATAACGCATAACGCATAACGCATAAAGCATAACGCATAAAGCATAACGCATAAACCATAACCCATAACGCAGAACGCATAACGCATAACGCATAACGCATAACGCATAACGCATAAAGCATAACGCATAACCCATAACCCATAACGGAGAACGCATAACGCATAACGCATAACCCATAACGCATAACTCATAACGCATAACGCATAACGCAAAAGGCATAACGCATAACGCATAACGCATAACGCATAACGCATAAAGCATAACGCATAAAGCATAACGCATAAACCATAACCCATAACGCAGAACGCATAACGCATAACGCATAACGCATAACGCATAACGCATAACGCATAAAGCATAACGCATAACCCATAACCCATAACGGAGAACGCATAACGCATAACGCATAACGCATAACGCAGAACGCCTAACGCATAACGCAAACGTATAACACATAACGCATAACGCATAACGCATAACACATAACCCATAACCCATAACCCATAACCCATAACGCATAACGCACAACGCATAACGCATAATGCATAACGCATAACGCATAACGCATGACGCATAACACATAACGCTTAACGCATAACATATATCGCATAACGCAAAACGCATAACGCATAACGCATAACCCATAACCCATAACGCATAACGCACAACGCATAACGCATAACACATAATGCACAACGCATAACGCATAATGCACAACGCATAACGCATAACGCATAACGCATAACGCATAACGCATAACGCATAACGCATAACGCATAACGCATAACGCATAACGCATAACGCATAACGCATAACGCATAAAGCATAACTCATAACCCATAACGCAGAACGCATAACGCATAACGCACAACGCATAACGTATAATGCACAACGCATAACGCATAACGCATAACGCATTACGCATAACTTATAACTCATAACTCATAACGCATAACGCATAACGCCTAACGCATAACGGATCACGCATAACGCATAAAGCATAACGCATAACGCATAAAGTATAACGCATAACGCATAACGCATAACGCATAACGCATGACGCATAACTCATAACGCATAACGCATAACCCAATACCCATAACTCACAGCGCATAACACATAATGCACAACGCATAATGCATAACGCATAACGCATAACGCATTAAGCATAACTTTTAACTCATAACGAATAACGCATAAATCAGAACGCAAAATGCATAACGCATAAAGCATAACGCATAATCCATAACCCATAACGCAGAACGCACAACGCACAACGCATAACGCCTAACGCATAACGGATCACGCATAACGCATAAAGCATAACTTATAACTCATAACGCATAACGCATAACGCATAACGCATAACGCATAACGCATAACGCATAACGCATAACGCATAACGCATTACGCATAACCCATAAGGCATAACGCAAACGTATAACGCACAACGCATAACGTAAAACGAACAACTGATAACGCATAACGCATAACGCATAAGGCATAACGCACAACGCATAACGCACAACGCATAACGCATATCGCATAACGCATAATTCATAACCCATAACGCATAACGCATAACGCATAATGCACAACGCATAACGAATACCGCATAACGTATAACGCAAAACTCATAACGCATAACGCATAACGCAAAAGGCATAACGCATAACGCATAACGCATAACGCATAACGCATAAAGCATAACGCATAAAGCATAACGCATAAACCATAACCCATAACGCAGAACGCATAACGCATAACGCATAACGCATAACGCATAACGCATAAAGCATAACGCATAACCCATAACCCATAACGGAGAACGCATAACGCATAACGCATAACGCATAACGCATAACTCATAACGCATAACGCATAAAGCATAACGCATAACGCATAACGCCTAACGCATAACGCAAACGTATAACACATAACGCATAACGCATAACGCATAACACATAACCCATAACCCATAACCCATAACCCATAACGCATAACGCACAACGCATAACGCATAATGCATAACGCATAACGCATAACGCATGACGCATAACACATAACGCTTAACGCATAACATATAACGCATAACGCAAAACGCATAACGCATAACGCATAACGCATAACCCATAACCCATAACCCATAACGCATAACGCACAACGCATAACGCATAACACATAATGCACAACGCATAACGCATAATGCACAACGCATAACGCATAACGCATAACGCATTACGCATAACTTATAACTCATAACTCATAACGCATAACGCATAACGCCTAACGCATAAAGGATCACGCATAACGCATAAAGCATAACGCATAACGCATAACGCATAACGCATAACGCAAAAGGCATAACGCATATCGCATAACGCATAAATCATAACCCATAACGCAACGCATAACGCATAATGCACAACGCATAACGAATACCGCATAACGTATAACGCAAAACTCATAAAGTATAACGCAAAAGGCATAACGCATAACGCATAACGCATAAGGCATAACGCATAACGCATAACGCATAAAGCATAACGCATAAAGCATAACTCATAACCCATAACGCATAACGCATAATGCACAACGCATAACGCATAACGCATAACGCATAACGCATTACGCATAACTTATAACTCATAACTCATAACGCATAACGCATAACGCCTAACGCATAACGGATCACGCATAACGCATAAAGCATAACGCATAACGCACAACGCACAACGCATAACCCATAACGCATATCGCATAACGCAAAACGCATAACGCATAACGCAAAAGGCATAACGCATAACGTTAACGCATAACGCATAACGCATAACGCAAAAGGCATAACGCATATCGCATAACGCATAAATCATAACCCATAACGCATAACGCATAACGCATAATGCACAACGCATAACGAATACCGCATAAAGTATAACGCAAAACTCATAACGCATAACGCAAAAGGCATAACGCATAACGCATAACGCATAAGGCATAACGCATAACGCATAACGCAGAAAGCATAAAGCATAACGCATAAAGCATAACGCATAATTCATAGCTCAGAACCCATAACGCAGAACGCATAACGCATAACGCATAAAGCATAACGCATAACGCATAACGCATAACACATAACCCATAACCCATAACGCATAACGCACAACGCATAACGCATAATGCACAACGCATAACGCATAACGCATAACGCATTACGCATAACTTATAACTCATAACGCATTACGCATAACGTCTAACGCATAACGGATCACGCATAACGCATAAAGCATAACGCATAACGCATAACGCATAACGCATAACGCATAACGCAAAAGGCATAACGCATATCGCATAACGCATAAATCATAACCCATAACGCATAACGCATAACGCACAACGCATAACGTATAACGCATAACGCATAACGCATAACGCATAACGCATAACTCATAACGCATAACACATAACGCATAACGCATAACGCATAACGCATAACGCATAACGCATGACGCATAACGCATAACGCATAACGCATAACATATAACGTATAACGCATAACGCATAACGCAATCGCAAAATGCATAACGCATAAAGCATAACGCATAACGCATAACGCATAACGCATAACGCATAACGCATAACGCATAACGCATAACGCATAACGCATAACGCATAACGCATAACGCATAACGCATAACGCATAACGCATAACGCATAACGCATAACGCATAACGCATACCGTATAACGCATAAAGCATAACGCATAAGGCATCACGCATACCGCATAACGCATAACGCATAACGCATAACGCATAACGCATAACGCATAACGCATAACGCATAACGCATAACGCATAACGCATAAGGCATAACGCATAACTCATAACGCACAACGCATAAAGCATATCGCATCACGCATAACACATAAAGCATAACGCATAACGCATAACGCATAACGCATAACGCATAACGCATAACGCATAACGCATAACGCATACCGTATAACGCATAACGCATAAGGCATCACGCATACCGCATAACGCATAACGCATAACGCATAACGCATAACGCAAAACGCATAACGCATAACGCATAACGCATAACACCTAACGCATAACGGATCACGCATAACGCATAAAGCATAACGCATAACGCATAACGCATAACGCATAACGCATAACGCATAACGCATAACGCATAACGCAATCGCAAAATGCATAACGCATAAAGCATAACGCATAACGCATAACGCATAACGCATAACGCATAACGCATAACGCATAACGTATAACGAACAACGGATAACGCATAACGCATAACGCATAAGGCATAACGCATAACGCATAACGCATAACGCATAACGCATAACGCATAACGCATAACGCAATCGCAAAATGCATAACGCATAAAGCATAACGCATAACGCATAACGCATAACGCATAACGCATAACGCATAACGCATAACGTATAACGAACAACGGATAACGCATAACGCATAACGCATAACGCATAATGCACAACGCATAACGAATACCGCATAAAGTATAACGCAAAACTCATAACGCATAACGCAAAAGGCATAACGCATAACGCATAACGCATAAGGCATAACGCATAACGCATAACGCAGAAAGCATAAAGCATAACGCATAAAGCATAACGCATAATTCATAGCTCAGAACCCATAACGCAGAACGCATAACGCATAACGCATAAAGCATAACGCATAACGCATAACGCATAACACATAACCCATAACCCATAACGCATAACGCACAACGCATAACGCATAATGCACAACGCATAACGCATAACGCATAACGCATTACGCATAACTTATAACTCATAACTCATAACGCATTACGCATAACGTCTAACGCATAACGGATCACGCATAACGCATAAAGCATAACGCATAACGCATAACGCATAACGCATAACGCAAAAGGCATAACGCATATCGCATAACGCATAAATCATAACCCATAACGCATAACGCATAACGCACAACGCATAACGTATAACGCATAACGCATAACGCATAACGCATAACGCATAACTCATAACGCATAACACATAACGCATAACGCATAACGCATAACGCATAACGCATAACGCATGACGCATAACGCATAACGCATAACGCATAACATATAACGTATAACGCATAACGCATAACGCAATCGCAAAATGCATAACGCATAAAGCATAACGCATAACGCATAACGCATAACGCATAACGCATAACGCATAACGCATAACGCATAACGCATAACGCATAACGCATAACGCATAACGCATAACGCATAACGCATAACGCATAACGCATACCGTATAACGCATAAAGCATAACGCATAAGGCATCACGCATACCGCATAACGCATAACGCATAACGCATAACGCATAACGCATAACGCATAACGCATAACGCATAACGCATAACGCATAACGCATAAGGCATAACGCATAACTCATAACGCACAACGCATAAAGCATATCGCATCACGCATAACACATAAAGCATAACGCATAACGCATAACGCATAACGCATAACGCATAACGCATAACGCATAACGCATAACGCATAACGCATACCGTATAACGCATAACGCATAAGGCATCACGCATACCGCATAACGCATAACGCATAACGCATAACGCATAACGCAAAACGCATAACGCATAACGCATAACGCATAACACCTAACGCATAACGGATCACGCATAACGCATAAAGCATAACGCATAACGCATAACGCATAACGCATAACGCATAACGCATAACGCATAACGCATAACGCAATCGCAAAATGCATAACGCATAAAGCATAACGCATAACGCATAACGCATAACGCATAACGCATAACGCATAACGCATAACGTATAACGAACAACGGATAACGCATAACGCATAACGCATAAGGCATAACGCATAACGCATAACGCATAACGCATAACGCATAACGCATAACGCATAACGCATAACGCATACCGTATAACGCATAAAGCATAACGCATAAGGCATCACGCATACCGCATAACGCATAACGCATAACGCATTACGCATAACTCATAACGCATAACGCATAACGCATAACGCATAACGCATAACGCATAACGCATAACGCATAACGCTAACGTATAACTCATAACGCATAACGCATAAAGCATATCGCATCACGCATAACACATAAAGCATAACGCATAACGCATAACGCATAACGCATAACGCATAACGCATACCGTATAACGCATAAAGCATAACGCATAAGGCATCACGCATACCGCATAACGCATAACGCATAACGCATAACGCATAACGCATAACGCATAATGCAAAACGCATAACGCATAACGCATAACGCCTAACGCATAACGGATCACGCATAACGCATAAAGCATAACGCATAACGCATAACGCATAACGCATAACGCATAACGCATAACGCATAACGCATAACGCATAACTCGTAACGCATAACGCATGGCGCATAACGCAAAATGTATAACGCATAACGCATAACGCATAACGCATAACGCATAACACATAATGCACAACGCAAAATGCATAACGCATAAAGCATAACGCATAACGCATAACCCATAACGCAGAACGCACAACGCACAATTCATAACACATAACGCATAACGCATAACGCATAACGCATAACGCATAACGCATAACGCATAACGCATAACGCATAACGCATAACGCATAACGCATAACGCATAACGCATAACGCATAACGCATAACGCATAACGCAAAACGCATAACGCAAAAGGCATAACGCATAACGTGAACGCATAACGCATAACGCAAAAGGCACAACGCATATCGCATAACGCATAAATCATAACCCATAACGCATAACGCATAACGCATAATGCACAACGCATAACGAATACCGCATAATGTATAACGCAAAACTCATAACGCATAACGCATAACGCAAAAGGCATAACGCATAACGCATAACGCATAACGCACAACGCATAACGCATAACGCCTAACGCATAAAGCATTACGCATAAAGCATAACGCATAAACCATAACCCATAACCCATAACGCAGAACGCATAACGCATAACGCATAACGCATAACGCATAACGCATAACGCATAACCCATAACGCACAACGCACAACGCATAACGCATAATGCACAACGCATAACGCATAACGCATAACGCATAACGCATTACGCATAACTTATAACGCATAACACATAACCCATAACCCATAACCCATAAAGCATAACGGATCACGCATAACGCATAAAGCATAACGCATAACGCATAACGCATAACGCATAACGCATAACGCATTACGCATAACCCATAAGGCATAACGCAAACGTATAACGCACAACGCATAACGTATAACGAACAACGGATAACGCATAACGCATAACGCATAACGCATAATGCACAACGCATAACGAATACCGCATAACGTATAACGCAAAACTCATAACGCGTAACGCATAACGCAAAAAGCATAACGCATAACGCATAACGCATAACGCATAACGCATAACGCATAAAGCATAACGCATAAAGCATAACGCATAAAGCATGACGCATAAACCATAACCCATAACCCATAACGCAGAACGCATAACGCATAACGCATAACGCATAACCCATAACCCATAACCCATAACGCATAACGCATAATGCACAACGCATAACGCATAACGCATAACGCATAACGCATAACGCATAACGCATTACGCATAACTTTTAACTCATAACTCATAACGCATAACGCATAACGCCTAACGCGTAACGGATCACGCATAACGCATAACTCATAACGCATAACATATAACGTATAACGCATAACGCATAACGCACAACGCATAACGCATAACGCATAACGCATAACGCATAACGCATAACTCATAACGCATAACGCATAACGCATAACGCATAACGCATAACGTATGACGCATAACGCATAACGCATAACGCATAACATATAACGTATAACGCATAACGCATAACGCATAACGCATAACGCATAACACATAACCCATAACCCATAACCCATAACGCATAAGGCACAACGCATAACGCATAATGCACAACGCATAACGCATAACGCATAACGCATAACGCATTACGCATAACTTATAACTCATAACTCATAACGCATAACGCATAACGCATAACGCATAACGTATAACGCATAACGCATGACGCATAACGCATAACTCATAACGCATAACATATAACGTATAACGCATAACGCATAACGCACAACGCATAACGCATAACGCATAACGCATAACGCATAACGCATAACTCATAACGCATAACGCATAACGCATAATGCATAACCCATAACCCATAACGCATAACGCATAACGCATAACGCATAATGCATAACGCATAACGCAAAAGGCATAACGCATATCGCATAACGCATAACGCATAACGCATAACGCATAACGCCTAACGCATAACGGATCACGCATAACGCATAAAGCATAGCGCATAACGCATAACTCATAACTAATAACGCATAACGCAAAATGCATAACGCATAAAGCATAACGCATAACCCATAACCCATAACGCAGAACGCACAACGCACAATTCATAACACATAACGCATAACGCATAACGCATAACGCATAACGCATAACGCAAAACGCATAACGCAAAAGGCATAACGCATAACGTTAACGCATAATGCATAACGCATAACGAATACCGCATAACGTATAACGCAAAACTCATAACGCATAACGCATAACGCAAAAGGCATAACGCATAACGCATAACGCATAACGCATAACGCATAACGCATAACGCATAAAGCATTACGCATAAAGCATAACGCATAAAGCATAACGCATAAACCATAACCCATAACCCATAACGCAGAACGCACAACGCACAATTCATAACACATAACGCATAACGCATAACGCATAACGCAAAACGCATAACGCAAAAGGCATAACGCATAACGTTAACGCATAATGCATAACGCATAACGAATACCGCATAACGTATAACGCAAAACTCATAACGCATAACGCATAACGCAAAAGGCATAACGCATAACGCATAACGCATAACGCATAACGCATAACGCATAACGCATAACGCATAAAGCATTACGCATAAAGCATAACGCATAAAGCATAACGCATAAACCATAACCCATAACCCATAACGCAGAACGCACAACGCACAATTCATAACACATAACGCATAACGCATAACGCAAAAGGCATATCGCATAACGCATAACGCATAACGCATAACGCATAATGCACAACGCATAACGCATAACGCATAACGCATAACGCATTACGCATAACTTATAACTCATAACTCATAACACATAACGCATAACGCCAAACGCATAACGGATCACGCATAACGCATAACGCATAACGCATAACGCATAACTCATAACGCATAACGCATAACGTATAACGCATAACGCATAACGCATGACGCATAACGCATAACGCATAACGCATAACATATAACGCATAACGCATAACGCATAACGCATAACGCATAACGCATAACGCATAACCCATAACGCATAACGCATAACGCATAACACATAATGCACAACGCATAATGCATAACGCATAACGCATAACGCATTACGCATAACTTATAACTCATAACGAATAACGCATAACGCATAACGTAAAAGGCATAACGCATATCGCATAACGCAAAAATCATAACCCATAACGCATAACGTATAATGCACAACGCATAACGAATACCGCATAACGTATAACGCAAAACTCATAACGCATAACGCATAACGCAAGAGGCATAACGCATAACGCATACCGCATAACGCATAACGCATAAAGCATAACGCATAAAGCATAACGCATAAAGCATATCGTATAAACCATAACCCATAACCCAAAACGCAGAACGCATAACGCATAACATATAACGCATAACGCATAACGCATAACGCATAACGCATAACGCATAACTTATAACTCATAACGCATAACGCATGGCGCATAACGCAAAATGCATAACGCATAACCCATAACCCATAACGCATAACGCATAACACATAATGCACAACGCATAATGCATAACGCATAACGCATAACGCATTACGCATAACTTATAACTCATAACGAATAACGCATAACGCATAACGTAAAAGGCATAACGCATATCGCATAACGCAAAAATCATAACCCATAACGCATAACGCATAACGTATAATGCACAACGCATAACGAATACCGCATAACGTATAACGCAAAACTCATAACGCATAACGCATAACGCAAAAGGCATAACGCATAACGCATAACGCATAACGCATAACGCATAAAGCATAACGCATAACGCATAACTTATAACTCATAACGCATAACGCAAAAGGCATAACGCATAACGCATAACGCATAAGGCATAACGCATAACGCATAACGCATAAAGCATAACGCATAAAGCATAACGCATAACGCATAACGCATAACGCATAACGCATAACGCATAACGCATAACGCATAACGCATAACGCATAACGCATAACTTATAACTCATAACGCATAACGCATGGCGCATAACGCAAAAAGCATAACGCATAACGCATAACGCATAACGCATAACGCATAATGCATAACCCATAACCCATAACGCATAACGCATAACGCATAATGCATAACGCATAACGCAAAAGGCATAACGCATATCGCATAACGCATAATTCATAACCCATAACGCATAACGCATAACGCATAACGCATAACGCATAACGCATAACGCATAACGCCTAACGCATAACGCATAACGCATAACGCATAAAGCATAACGCATAACGCATAACTCATAACTAATAACGCATAACGCAAAATGCATAACGCATAACGCATAACGCATAACCCATAACCCATAACGCAGAACGCACAACGCACAATTCATAACACATAACGCATAACGCATAACGCATAACGCATAACGCAAAACGCATAACGCAAAAGGCATAACGCATAACGTTAACGCATAATGCATAACGCATAACGAATAACGCATAACGTATAACGCAAAACTCATAACGCATAACGCATAACGCAAAAGGCATAACGCATAACGCATAACGCATAACGCATAACGCATAACGCATAACGCATAACGCATAAAGCATTACGCATAAAGCATAACGCATAAAGCATAACGCATAAACCATAACCCATAACCCATAACGCAGAACGCACAACGCACAATTCATAACACATAACGCATAACGCATAACGCATAACGCATATCGCATAACCTATAACGCAAAACGCATAACGCATAACGTATAACGCAAAACGCATAACGCATAACTCATAACGCAAAACGCAAAACGCATAAGGCATAACGTATAACGCATAACGCAAAGGGCATATCGCATAACGCATAACGCATAACGCATAACGCATAATGCACAACGCATAACGCATAACGCATAACGCATTACGCATAACTTATAACTCATAACCTATAACGCATAACGCATAACGCCTAACGCATAACGGATCACGCAAAACGGATAAATCATAACTCATAACGCAAAACGCATAACGCAAAGGCATAACGCATAACGCATAACGCATAACATATAACGCATAACGCATAACGCATAACGCATAACGCATAACGCATAACGCATAACGCATAACGCATAACCCATAACGCATAACGCATAGCGCATAACACATAATGCACAACGCAGAATGCATAACGCATAACGCATAACGCATTAAGCATAACTTTTAACTCATAACGAATAACGCATAACGCAGAACGCAAAATGCATAACGCATAATGCATAACGCATAACCCATAACCCATAACGCAGGACGCACAACGCACAACGCATAACGCCTAACGCATAACGGATCACGCATAACGAATAAAGCATAACGCATAACGCATAACGCATAACGCATAACGCATAACGCATAACGCATAACTCATAACGCATAACGCATAACGAATAACGCATAACGCATAACGCATAACGCATAAAGCATAACTCATAACCCATAACCCATAACGCATAGCGCATAACACATAATGCACAACGCATAACGCATAACGCATAACGCAGAAAACATTACGCATAACTTATAACCCATAACGAATAACGCATAACGCAAAATGCATAACGCATAACGCATAACGCATAACGCATAACGCATAACTTATAACTCATAACGCATAACGCATGGCGCATAACGCAAAAAGCATAACGCATAACGCATAACGCATAACGCATAACGCATAATGCATAACCCATAACCCATAACGCATAACGCATAACGCATAATGCATAACGCATAACGCAAAAGGCATAACGCATATCGCATAACGCATAATTCATAACCCATAACGCATAACGCATAACGCATAACGCATAACGCATAACGCATAACGCATAACGCCTAACGCATAACGGATCACGCATAACGCATAAAGCATAACGCATAACGCATAACTCATAACTAATAACGCATAACGCAAAATGCATAACGCATAAAGCATAACGCATAACCCATAACCCATAACGCAGAACGCACAACGCACAATTCATAACACATAACGCATAACGCATAACGCATAACGCATAACGCAAAACGCATAACGCAAAAGGCATAACGCATAACGTTAACGCATAATGCATAACGCATAACGAATACCGCATAACGTATAACGCAAAACTCATAACGCATAACGCATAACGCAAAAGGCATAACGCATAACGCATAACGCATAACGCATAACGCATAACGCATAACGCATAACGCATAAAGCATTACGCATAAAGCATAACGCATAAAGCATAACGCATAAACCATAACCCATAACCCATAACGCAGAACGCACAACGCACAATTCATAACACATAACGCATAACGCATAACGCATAACACATATCGCATAACCTATAACGCAAAACGCATAAAGCATAACGTATAACGCAAAACGCATAACGCATAACTCATAACGCAAAACGCAAAACGCATAACGCATAACGTATAACGCATAACGCAAAGGGCATATCGCATAACGCATAACGCATAACGCATAACGCATAATGCACAACGCATAACGCATAACGCATAACGCATTACGCATAACTTATAACTCATAACCTATAACGCATAACGCATAACGCCTAACGCATAACGGATCACGCATAACGGATAAATCATAACTCATAACGCAAAACGCATAACGCAAAGGCATAACGCATAACGCATAACGCATAACATATAACGCATAACGCATAACGCATAACGCATAACGCATAACGCATAACGCATAACCCATAACGCATAACGCATAGCGCATAACACATAATGCACAACGCAGAATGCATAACGCATAACGCATAACGCATTAAGCATAACTTTTAACTCATAACGAATAACGCATAACGCAGAACGCAAAATGCATAACGCATAAAGCATAACGCATAACCCATAACCCATAACGCAGGACGCACAACGCACAACGCATAACGCCTAACGCATAACGGATCACGCATAACGAATAAAGCATAACGCATAACGCATAACGCATAACGCATAACGCATAACGCATAACGCATAACTCATAACGCATAACGCATAACGAATAACGCATAACGCATAACGCATAACGCATAAAGCATAACTCATAACCCATAACCCATAACGCATAGCGCATAACACATAATGCACAACGCATAACGAATAACGCATAACGCAGAAAACATTACGCATAACTTATAACTCATAACGAATAACGCATAACGCAAAATGCATAACGCATAAAGCATAACGCATAACCAATAACCCATAACGCAGAACGCACAACGCACAACGCATAACGCATAACGCATAACGCATAACGCATATCGCATAACCTATAACGCAAAACGCATAACGCATAACGTATAACGCAAAACGCATAACGCATAACTCATAACGCAAAACGCATAACGCATAACGTATAACGCATAACGCAAAAGGCATAACGCATAACGCATAATGCATAACGCATAACGCATAATGCACAACGCATAACGCATAACGCATAACGCATAACGCATAACGCATTACGCATAACTTATAACTCATAACCTATAACGCATAACGCATAACGCCTAACGCATAACGGATCACGCATAACGCATAAATCATAACGCATAACGCAAAACGCATAACGCATAACGCAAAGGCATAACGCATAACGCATAACGCATAACGCATAACGCATTACGCATAACTTATAACTCATACCTCATAACACATAACGCCAAACGCATAACGGATCACGCATAACGCATAAAGCATAACGCATAACGCATAACGCATAACGCATAACGCATAACGCATAACGCATAACGCATAACGAATAACGTATAACGCATAACGCATAACGCAAAAGGCATAACGCATAACGCATACCGCATAACGCATAAAGCGTAACGCATAAAGCATAACGCATAAAGCATAACGCATAAACCATAACCCATAACCCATAACGCATAACGCATAACATATGACGCATAACGGATAACGCATAACGCATAACGCATAACGCATAACGCATAACGCATAACGCATAACTTATAACTCATAACCGCATAACTCATGGCGCATAACGCAAAATGCATAACGCATAACGCATAACCCATAACCCATAACGCATAACGCATAACACATAATGCACAACGCATAATGCATAACGCATAACGCATTACGCATAACTTATAACTCATAACGAATAACGCATAACGCATAACGTAAAAGGCATAACGCATATCGCATAACGCAAAAATCATAACCCATAACGCATAACGCATAACGTATAATGCACAACGCATAACGAATACCGCATAACGTATAACGCAAAACTCATAACGCATAACGCATAACGCATAACGCAAAAGGCATAACGCATAACGCATAACGCATAACGCATAACGCATAACGCATAAAGCATAACGCATAACGCATAACTTATAACTCATAACGCATAACGCAAAAGGCATAACGCATAACGCATAACGCATAAAGCATAACGCATAAAGCATAACTCATAACCCATAACGCAGAACGCATAACGCATAACGCATAACGCATAACGCATAACGCATAACGCATAACGCATAACGCATAATGCATAACGCATAACGCATAACGCATAACGCATAACGCATAACGCATAACGCATAACTTATAACTCATAACGCATAACGCATGGCGCATAACGCAAAAAGCATAACGCATAACGCATAACGCATAACGCATAACGCATAATGCATAACCCATAACCCATAACGCATAACGCATAACGCATAATGCATAACGCATAACGCAAAAGGCATAACGCATATCGCATAACGCATAATTCATAACCCATAACGCATAACGCATAACGCATAACGCATAACGCATAACGCATAACGCATAACGCATAACGCCTAACGCATAACGGATCACGCATAACGCATAAAGCATAACGCATAACGCATAACTCATAACTAATAACGCATAACGCAAAATGCATAACGCATAAAGCATAACGCATAACCCATAACCCATAACGCAGAACGCACAACGCACAATTCATAACACATAACGCATAACGCATAACGTATAACGCATAACGCAAAACGCATAACGCAAAAGGCATAACGCATAACGTTAACGCATAATGCATAACGCATAACGAATACCGCATAACGTATAACGCAAAACTCATAACGCATAACGCATAACGCAAAAGGCATAACGCATAACGAATAACGCATAACGCATAACGCATAAAGCATAACGCATAAAGCATAACGCATAAAGCATAACGCATAAACCATAACCCATAACCCATAACGCAGAACGCATAGCGCATAACACATAATGCACAACGCATAATGCATAACGCATAACGCATAACGCATTACGCATAACTTATAACTCATAACGAATAACGCATAACGCATAACGTAAAAGGCATAACGCATATCGCATAACGCAAAAATCATAACCCATAACGCATAACGCATAACGTATAATGCACAACGCATAACGAATACCTCATAACGTATAACGCAAAACTCATAACGCATAACGCATAACGCAAAAGGCATAACGCATAACGCATAACGCATAACGCATAACGCATAAAGCATAACGCATAACGCATAACTTATAACTCATAACGCATAACGCAAAAGGCATAACGCATAACGCATAACGCATAAGGCATAACGCATAACGCATAACGCATAAAGCATAACGCATAAAGCATAACTCATTACCCATAACGCAGAACGCATAACGCATAACGCATAACGCATAACGCATAACACATAACCCATAACCCATAACGCATAACGCACAACGCATAACGTATAATGCACAACGCATAACGCATAACGCATAACGCATTACGCATTACGCAACACTTATAACTCATAACTCATAACGCATAACGCATAACGCCTAACGCATAACGGATCACGCATAACGCATAAAGCATAACGCATAACGCATAACGCATAACGCATAACATATAACGCATAACGCATAACGCATAACGCATAACTTATAACTCATAACGCATAACGCATGGCGCATAACGCAAACTGCATAACGCATAACGCATAACCCATAACCCATAACGCATAGCGCATAACACATAATGCACAACGCATAATGCATAACGCATAACGCATAACGCATAACTCATAACGCATAACGCATAACGAATAACGCATAACGCATGACGCATAACGCATAACGCATAACGCATAACGCATAACATATAACGCATAACGCATAACGCATAACGCATAACGCATAACGCATAACGCATAACGCATAACGCATAACTCATAACGCATAACGCATAACGCATGACGCATAACGCATAACGCATAACGCATAACGCATAACATATAACGCATAACGCATAACGCATAACGCATAACGCATAACGCGTAACGCATAACTCATAACGCATAACGCATGGCGCATAACGCAAACTGCATAACGCATAACGCATAACCCATAACCCATAACGCATAGCGCATAACACATAATGCACAACGCATAACGCATAACGCATAACGCAGAACGCATTACGCATAACTTATAACTCATAACGAATAACGCATAACGCATAACGCATAACGCAAAATGCATAACGCATAAAGCATAACGCATAACCCATAACCCATAACGCAGAACGCACAACGCACAATGCATAACGCATAACGCATATCGCATAACCTATAACGCAAAACGCATAACGCATAACGTATAACGCATAACGCAAAAGGCATAACGCATAACGCAAAAGGCATAACGCATAACGCATAATGCATAACGCATAACGCATAATGCACAACGCATAACGCATAACGCATAACGCATAACGCATAACCCATAACCCATAACGCATAACGCATATCACATAATGCACAACGCATAATGCATAACGCATAACGCATAACGCATTACGCATAACTTATAACTCATAACGAATAACGCATAACGCATAACGTAAAAGGCATAACGCATATCCCGCAACGCAAAAATCATAACCCATAACGCATAACGCACAACGCATAACGTATAATGCACAACGCATAACGCATAACGCATAACGCATTACGCATAACTTATAACTCATAACTCATAACGCATAACGCATAACGCCTAACGCATAACGGATCACGCATAACGCATAAAGCATAACGCATAACGCATAACGCATAACGCATAACGCATAACATATAACGCATATCGCATAACGCATAACGCATAACGCATAACTTATAACTCATAACGCATAACGCATGGCGCATAACGCAAACTGCATAACGCATAACGCATAACCCATAACCCATAACGCATAGCGCATAACACATAATGCACAACGCATAATGCATAACGCATAACGCATCAAGCATAACTTTTAACTCATAACGAATAACGCATAACGCAGAACGCAAAATGCATAACGCATAAAGCATAACGCATAACCCATAACCCACAACGCAGGACGCACAACGCATAACGCCTAACGCATAACGGATCACGCATAACGAATAAAGCATAACGCATAACGCATAACGCATAACGCATAACGCATAACGCATAACTCATAACGCATAACGCATAACGAATAACGCATAACGCATGACGCATAACGCATAACGCATAACGCATAACGCATAACATATAACGCATAACGCATAACGCATAACGCATAACGCATAACGCATAACGCATAACGCATAACGCATAACGCATAACGCATAACTTATAACTCATAACGCATAACGCATGGCGCATAACGCAAACTGCATAACGCATAACGCATAACCCATAACCCATAACGCATAGCGCATAACACATAATGCACAACGCATAACGCATAACGCATAACGCATAACGCAGAATGCATTACGCATAACTTATAACTCATAACGAATAACGCATAACGCATAACGCAAAATGCATAACGCATAAAGCATAACGCATAACCCATAACCCATAACGCAGAACGCACAACGCACAACGCATAACGCATAACGCATATCGCATAACCTATAACGCAAAACGCATAACGCATAACGTATAACGCAAAACGCATAACGCATGACTCATACCGCAAAACGCATAACGTATAACGCATAACGCAAAAGGCATAACGCATAACGCATAATGCATAACGCATAACGCATAATGCACAACGCATAACGCATAACGCATAACGCATAACGCATAACGCATAACGCATAACGCATTACGCATAACTTATAACTCATAACCTATAACGCATAACGCATAACGCCTAACGCATAACGGATCACGCATAACTCATAAATCATAACGCATAACGCAAAACGCATAACGCATAACGCAAAGGCATAACGCATAACGCATAACGCATTACGCATAACTTATAACTCATACCTCATAACACATAACGCATAACGCCAAACGCATAACGGATCACGCATAACGCATAAAGCATAACGCATAACGCATAACGCATAACGCATAACGCATAACGCATAACGCATAACGTATAACGCATAACGCAAAAGGCATAACGCATAACGCATAATGCATAACGCATAACGCATAATGCACAACGCATAACGCATAACGCATAACGCATAACGCATAACGCATAACGCATTACGCATAACTTATAACTCATAACCTATAACGCATAACGCATAACGCCTAACGCATAACGGATCACGCATAACGCATGAAGCATAACGCATAACGCATAACGCATAATACATAACGCATAACGCATAACGCATAACGCATAACGCATAACGCATAACGCATAACGCATAACGCATAACTTATAACTCATAACGCATAACGCAAAGGCATAACGCATAACGCATAACGCATAACGCATAACGCATTACGCATAACTTATAACTCATAACCTATAACGCATAACGCATAACGCCTAACGCATAACGGATCACGCATAACGCATAAAGCATAACGCATAACCCATAACCCATAACGCAGAACGCACAACGCACAACGCATAACGCCTAACGCATAACGGATCACGCATAACGCATAAAGCATAACTTATAACTCATAACGCATAACGCATAACGCATAACGCATAACGCATAACGCATAACCCATAAGGCATAACGCAAACGTATAACGCACAACGCATAACGTAAAACGAACAACGGATAACGCATAACGCATAACGCATAAGGCATAACGCACAACGCATAACGCACAACGCATAACGCATATCGCATAACGCATAATTCATAACCCATAACGCATAACGCATAACGCATAATGCACAACGCATAACGAATACCGCATAACGTATAACGCAAAACTCATAACGCATAACGCGTAACGCAAAAGGCATAACGCATAACGCATAACGCATAACGCATTACGCATAACGCATAACGCATAAAGCATAACGCATAAAGCATAACGCATAAACCATAACCCATAACGCAGAACGCATAACGCATAACGCATAACGCATAACGCATAACGCATAAAGCATAACGCATAACCCATAACCCATAACGCAGAACGCATAACGCATAACGCATAACGCATAACGCATAACTCATAACGCATAACGCATAACGCATAAAGCATAACGCATAACGCATAACGCCTAACGCATAACGCAAACGTATAACACATAACGCATAACGCATAACGCATAACACATAACCCATAACCCATAACCCATAACCCATAAAGCATAACGCACAACGCATAACGCATAATGCATAACGCATAACGCATAACGCATGACGCATAACACATAACGCTTAACGCATAACATATAACGCATAACGCAAAACGCATAACGCATAACGCATAACCCATAACCCATAACGCATAACGCACAACGCATAACGCATAACACATAATGCACAACGCATAACGCATAATGCACAACGCAAAACGCATAACGCATAACGCATTACGCATAACTTATAACTCATAACTCATAACGCATAACGCATAACGCATAACGCCTAACGCATAACGGATCACGCATAACGCATAAAGCATAACGCATAACGCATAACGCATAACGCAAAAGGCATAACGCATATCGCATAACGCATAAATCATAACCCATAACGCATAACGCATAACGCATAACGCATAACGCATAATGCACAACGCATAACGAATACCGCATAACGTATAACGCAAAACTCATAAAGTATAACGCAAAAGGCATAACGCATAACGCATAACGCATAAGGCATAACGCATAACGCATAACGCATAAAGCATAACGCATAAAGCATAACTCATAACCCATAACGCAGAACGCATAACGCACAACGCATAACGCATAACGCATAACGCATAACACATAACGCATAACGCACAACGCATAACGCATAATGCACAACGCATAACGCATAACGCATAACGCATTACGCATAACTTATAACTCATAACTCATAACGCATAACGCATAACGCCTAACGCATAACGGATCACGCATAACGCATAAAGCATAACGCATAACGCATAACGCATAACGCTTAACGCATAACGCATAACGCATAACTTATAACTCATAACGCATAACGCATGGCGCATAACGCAAAATGCATAACGCATAACGCATAACCCATAACCCATAACGCATAACGCATAACACATAATGCACAACGCATAATGCATAACGCATAACGCATAACGCATTACGCATAACTTATAACTCATAACGAATAACGCATAACGCATAACGTAAAAGGCATAACGCATATCGCATAACGCAAAGGCATAACCCATAACGCATAACGCATAACGCATAACGCATAACGCATAACGCATAACGCATACCGTATAACGCATAACGCATAAGGCATCACGCATACCGCATAACGCATAACGCATAACGCATAACGCATAACGCAAAACGCATAACGCATAACGCATAACGCATAACACCTAACGCATAACGGATCACGCATAACGCATAAAGCATAACGCATAACGCATAACGCATAACGCATAACGCATAACGGATCACGCATAACGCATAAAGCATAACGCATAACGCATAACGCATAACGCATAACGCATAACATATAACGCATATCGCATAACGCATAACGCATAACGCATAACTTATAACTCATAACGCATAACGCATGGCGCATAACGCAAACTGCATAACGCATAACGCATAACCCATAACCCATAACGCATAGCGCATAACACATAATGCACAACGCATAATGCATAACGCATAACGCATTAAGCATAACTTTTAACTCATAACGAATAACGCATAACGCAGAACGCAAAATGCATAACGCATAAAGCATAACGCATAACCCATAACCCACAACGCAGGACGCACAACGCATAACGCCTAACGCATAACGGATCACGCATAACGAATAAAGCATAACGCATAACGCATAACGCATAACGCATAACGCATAACGCATAACTCATAACGCATAACGCATAACGAATAACGCATAACGCATGACGCATAACGCATAACGCATAACGCATAACGCATAACATATAACGCATAACGCATAACGCATAACGCATAACGCATAACGCATAACGCATAACGCATAACGCATAACGCATAACTTATAACTCATAACGCATAACGCATGGCGCATAACGCAAACTGCATAACGCATAACGCATAACCCATAACCCATAACGCATAGCGCATAACACATAATGCACAACGCATAACGCATAACGCATAACGCATAACGCAGAATGCATTACGCATAACTTATAACTCATAACGAATAACGCATAACGCATAACGCAAAATGCATAACGCATAAAGCATAACGCATAACCCATAACCCATAACGCAGAACGCACAACGCACAACGCATAACGCATAACGCATAACGCATAACCTATAACGCAAAACGCATAACGCATAACGTATAACGCAAAACGCATAACGCATGACTCATACCGCAAAACGCATAACGTATAACGCATAACGCAAAAGGCATAACGCATAACGCATAATGCATAACGCATAACGCATAATGCACAACGCATAACGCATAACGCATAACGCATAACGCATAACGCATAACGCATAACGCATTACGCATAACTTATAACTCATAACCTATAACGCATAACGCATAACGCCTAACGCATAACGGATCACGCATAACTCATAAATCATAACGCATAACGCAAAACGCATAACGCATAACGCAAAGGCATAACGCATAACGCATAACGCATTACGCATAACTTATAACTCATACCTCATAACACATAACGCATAACGCCAAACGCATAACGGATCACGCATAACGCATAAAGCATAACGCATAACGCATAACGCATAACGCATAACGCATAACGCATAACGCATAACGTATAACGCATAACGCAAAAGGCATAACGCATAACGCATAACGCATAACGCATAACGCATAATGCACAACGCATAACGCATAACGCATAACGCATAACGCATAACGCATAACGCATTACGCATAACTTATAACTCATAACCTATAACGCATAACGCATAACGCCTAACGCATAACGGATCACGCATAACGCATGAAGCATAACGCATAACGCATAACGCATAATACATAACGCATAACGCATAACGCATAACGCATAACGCATAACGCATAACGCATAACGCATAACGCATAACTTATAACTCATAACGCATAACGCAAAGGCATAACGCATAACGCATAACGCATAACGCATAACGCATTACGCATAACTTATAACTCATAACCTATAACGCATAACGCATAACGCCTAACGCATAACGGATCACGCATAACGCATAAAGCATAACGCATAACCCATAACCCATAACGCAGAACGCACAACGCACAACGCATAACGCCTAACGCATAACGGATCACGCATAACGCATAACGCATAACTTATAACTCATAACGCATAACGCATAACGCATAACGCATAACGCATAACGCATAACCCATAAGGCATAACGCAAACGTATAACGCACAACGCATAACGTAAAACGAACAACGGATAACGCATAACGCATAACGCATAAGGCATAACGCACAACGCATAACGCACAACGCATAACGCATATCGCATAACGCATAATTCATAACCCATAACGCATAACGCATAACGCATAATGCACAACGCATAACGAATACCGCATAACGTATAACGCAAAACTCATAACGCATAACGCGTAACGCAAAAGGCATAACGCATAACGCATAACGCATAACGCATTACGCATAACGCATAACGCATAAAGCATAACGCATAAAGCATAACGCATATACCATAACCCATAACGCAGAACGCATAACGCATAACGCATAACGCATAACGCATAACGCATAAAGCATAACGCATAACCCATAACCCATAACGCAGAACGCATAACGCATAACGCATAACGCATAACGCATAACTCATAACGCATAACGCATAACGCATAAAGCATAACGCATAACGCATAACGCCTAACGCATAACGCAAACGTATAACACATAACGCATAACGCATAACGCATAACACATAACCCATAACCCATAACCCATAACCCATAAAGCATAACGCACAACGCATAACGCATAATGCATAACGCATAACGCATAACGCATGACGCATAACACATAACGCTTAACGCATAACATATAACGCATAACGCAAAACGCATAACGCATAACGCATAACCCATAACCCATAACGCATAACGCACAACGCATAACGCATAACACATAATGCACAACGCATAACGCATAATGCACAACGCAAAACGCATAACGCATAACGCATTACGCATAACTTATAACTCATAACTCATAACGCATAACGCATAACGCATAACGCATAACGCCTAACGCATAACGGATCACGCATAACGCATAAAGCATAACGCATAACGCATAACGCATAACGCAAAAGGCATAACGCATATCGCATAACGCATAAATCATAACCCATAACGCATAACGCATAACGCATAACGCATAACGCATAATGCACAACGCATAACGAATACCGCATAACGTATAACGCAAAACTCATAAAGTATAACGCAAAAGGCATAACGCATAACGCATAACGCATAAGGCATAACGCATAACGCATAACGCATAAAGCATAACGCATAAAGCATAACTCATAACCCATAACGCAGAACGCATAACGCACAACGCATAACGCATAACGCATAACGCATAACACATAACCCATAACGCATAACGCATAACGCATAATGCACAACGCATAACGCATAACGCATAACGCATTACGCATAACTTATAACTCATAACTCATAACGCATAACGCATAACGCCTAACGCATAACGGATCACGCATAACGCATAAAGCATAACGCATAACGCATAACGCATAACGCATAACGCATAACGCATAACGCATAACTTATAACTCATAACGCATAACGCATGGCGCATAACGCAAAATGCATAACGCATAACGCATAACCCATAACCCATAACGCATAACGCATAACACATAATGCACAACGCATAATGCATAACGCATAACGCATAACGCATTACGCATAACTTATAACTCATAACGAATAACGCATAACGCATAACGTAAAAGGCATAACGCATATCGCATAACGCAAAGGCATAACCCATAACGCATAACGCATAACGCATAACGCATAACGCATAACGCATAACGCATACCGTATAACGCATAACGCATAAGGCATCACGCATACCGCATAACGCATAACGCATAACGCATAACGCATAACGCAAAACGCATAACGCATAACGCATAACGCATAACACCTAACGCATAACGGATCACGCATAACGCATAAAGCATAACGCATAACGCATAACGCATAACGCATAACGCATAACGCATAACGCATAACGCATAACGCAATCGCAAAATGCATAACGCATAAAGCATAACGCATAACGCATAACGCATAACGCATAACGCATAACGCATAACGCATAACGTATAACGAACAACGGATAACGCATAACGCATAACGCATAAGGCATAACGCATAACGCATAACGCATAACGCATAACGCATAACGCATAACGCATAACGCATACCGTATAACGCATAAAGCATAACGCATAAGGCATCACGCATACCGCATAACGCATAACGCATAACGCATTACGCATAACTCATAACGCATAACGCATAACGCATAACGCATAACGCATAACGCATAACGCATAACGCATAACGCATAACGCATAACGTATAACTCATAACGCATAACGCATAAAGCATATCGCATCACGCATAACACATAAAGCATAACGCATAACGCATAACGCATAACGCATAACGCATAACGCATACCGTATAACGCATAAAGCATAACGCATAAGGCATCACGCATACCGCATAACGCATAACGCATAACGCATAACGCATAACGCATAACGCATAATGCAAAACGCATAACGCATAACGCATAACGCCTAACGCATAACGGATCACGCATAACGCATAAATCATAACGCATAACGCATAACGCATAACGCATAACGCATAACGCATAACGCATAACGCATAACGCATAACTCGTAACGCATAACGC
The DNA here is from genome assembly GCA_916610235.2 of Lasioglossum morio. Taxonomy (NCBI): domain Eukaryota; kingdom Metazoa; phylum Arthropoda; class Insecta; order Hymenoptera; family Halictidae; genus Lasioglossum; species Lasioglossum morio. The sequence continues at coordinate 613,132 of CAKAJA020000151.1, read as the reverse complement.
ATAACGCCTAACGCATAACGGATCACGCATAACGCATAAAGCATAACGCATAACGCATAACGCATAACGCAAAAGGCATAACGCATATCGCATAACGCATAAATCATAACCCATAACGCATAACGCATAACGCATAACGCATAACGCATAATGCACAACGCATAACGAATACCGCATAACGTATAACGCAAAACTCATAAAGTATAACGCAAAAGGCATAACGCATAACGCATAACGCATAAGGCATAACGCATAACGCATAACGCATAAAGCATAACGCATAAAGCATAACTCATTACCCATAACGCAGAACGCATAACGCACAACGCATAACGCATAACGCATAACGCATAACACATAACGCATAACGCACAACGCATAACGCATAATGCACAACGCATAACGCATAACGCATAACGCATTACGCATAACTTATAACTCATAACTCATAACGCATAACGCATAACGCCTAACGCATAACGGATCACGCATAACGCATAAAGCATAACGCATAACGCATAACGCATAACGCTTAACGCATAACGCATAACGCATAACTTATAACTCATAACGCATAACGCATGGCGCATAACGCAAAATGCATAACGCATAACGCATAACCCATAACCCATAACGCATAACGCATAACACATAATGCACAACGCATAATGCATAACGCATAACGCATAACGCATTACGCATAACTTATAACTCATAACGAATAACGCATAACGCATAACGTAAAAGGCATAACGCATATCGCATAACGCAAAGGCATAACCCATAACGCATAACGCATAACGCATAACGCATAACGCATAACGCATAACGCATACCGTATAACGCATAACGCATAAGGCATCACGCATACCGCATAACGCATAACGCATAACGCATAACGCAAAACGCATAACGCATAACGCATAACACCTAACGCATAACGGATCACGCATAACGCATAAAGCATAACGCATAACGCATAACGCATAACGCATAACGCATAACGCATAACGCATAACGCATAACGCAATCGCAAAATGCATAACGCATAAAGCATAACGCATAACGCATAACGCATAACGCATAACGCATAACGCATAACGCATAACGTATAACGAACAACGGATAACGCATAACGCATAACGCATAAGGCATAACGCATAACGCATAACGCATAACGCATAACGCATAACGCATAACGCATAACGCATACCGTATAACGCATAAAGCATAACGCATAAGGCATCACGCATACCGCATAACGCATAACGCATAACGCATTACGCATAACTCATAACGCATAACGCATAACGCATAACGCATAACGCATAACGCATAACGCATAACGCATAACGCATAACGTATAACTCATAACGCATAACGCATAAAGCATATCGCATCACGCATAACACATAAAGCATAACGCATAACGCATAACGCATAACGCATAACGCATACCGTATAACGCATAAAGCATAACGCATAAGGCATCACGCATACCGCATAACGCATAACGCATAACGCATAACGCATAACGCATAACGCATAATGCAAAACGCATAACGCATAACGCATAACGCCTAACGCATAACGGATCACGCATAACGCATAAAGCATAACGCATAACGCATAACGCATAACGCATAACGCATAACGCATAACGCATAACGCATAACTCGTAACGCATAACGCATGGCGCATAACGCAAAATGTATAACGCATAACGCATAACGCATAACGCATAACGCATAACACATAATGCACAACGCAAAATGCATAACGCATAAAGCATAACGCATAACGCATAACCCATAACGCAGAACGCACAACGCACAATTCATAACACATAACGCATAACGCATAACGCATAACGCATAACGCATAACGCATAACGCATAACGCATAACGCATAACGCATAACGCATAACGCATAACGCATAACGCATAACGCAAAACGCATAACGCAAAAGGCATAACGCATAACGTGAACGCATAACGCATAACGCAAAAGGCACAACGCATATCGCATAACGCATAAATCATAACCCATAACGCATAACGCATAACGCATAATGCACAACGCATAACGAATACCGCATAATGTATAACGCAAAACTCATAACGCATAACGCATAACGCAAAAGGCATAACGCATAACGCATAACGCATAACGCACAACGCATAACGCATAACGCCTAACGCATAAAGCATTACGCATAAAGCATAACGCATAAACCATAACCCATAACCCATAACGCAGAACGCATAACGCATAACGCATAACGCATAACGCATAACGCATAACGCATAACGCATAACCCATAACGCACAACGCACAACGCATAACGCATAATGCACAACGCATAACGCATAACGCATAACGCATAACGCATTACGCATAACTTATAACTCATAACTCATAACGCATAACGCATAACGCCTAACGCATAACGGATCACGCATAACGCATAAAGCATAACGCATAACGCATAACGCATAACGCATAACGCATAACGCATACCGCATAACGCATAACTCATAACGCATAACGCATAACGCATAACGCATAACGCATAACGCATGACGCATAACGCATAACGCATAACGCATAACATATAACGCATAACGCATAACGCATAAAGCATAACGCATAAAGCATAACGCATAAAGCATAACGCATAAACCATAACCCATGACCCATAACGCAGAACGCATAACGCATAACACATAACCCATAACCCATAACCCATAAAGCATAACGCACAACGCATAACGCATAATGCACAACGCATAACGCATAACGCATAACGCATAACGCATAACGCATTACGCATAACCCATAAGGCATAACGCAAACGTATAACGCACAACGCATAACGTATAACGAACAACGGATAACGCATAACGCATAACGCATAACGCATAATGCACAACGCATAACGAATACCGCATAACGTATAACGCAAAACTCATAACGCGTAACGCATAACGCAAAAAGCATAACGCATAACGCATAGCGCATAACGCATAACGCATAACGCATAAAGCATAACGCATAAAGCATAACGCATAAAGCATGACGCATAAACCATAACCCATAACCCATAACGCAGAACGCATAACGCATAACGCATAACGCATAACCCATAACCCATAACCCATAACCCATAACGCATAACGCATAATGCACAACGCATAACGCATAACGCATAACGCATAACGCATAACGCATAACGCATTACGCATAACTTTTAACTCATAACTCATAACGCATAACGCATAACGCCTAACGCGTAACGGATCACGCATAACGCATAAATCATAACGCATAACGCATAAGGCATAACACATAACGCATAACGCATAACGCATAACTCATAACGCATAACGCATAACGCATAACGCATAACGCATAACGCATAACGCATAACGCATAACGCATCACGCATGACGCATAACGCATAACTCATAACGCATAACATATAACGTATAACGCATAACGCATAACGCACAACGCATAACGCATAACGCATAACGCATAACGCATAACGCATAACTCATAACGCATAACGCATAACGCATAACGCATAACGCATAACGTATGACGCATAACGCATAACGCATAACGCATAACATATAACGTATAACGCATAACGCATAACGCATAACGCATAACGCATAACACATAACCCATAACCCATAACCCATAACGCATAAGGCACAACGCATAACGCATAATGCACAACGCATAACGCATAACGCATAACGCATAACGCATTACGCATAACTTATAACTCATAACTCATAACGCATAACGCATAACGCATAACGCATAACGTATAACGCATAACGCATGACGCATAACGCATAACTCATAACGCATAACATATAACGTATAACGCATAACGCATAACGCACAACGCATAACGCATAACGCATAACGCATAACGCATAACGCATAACTCATAACGCATAACGCATTACGCATAATGCATAACCCATAACCCATAACGCATAACGCATAACGCATAATGCATAACGCATAACGCAAAAGGCATAACGCATATCGCATAACGCATAACGCATAACGCATAACGCATAACGCCTAACGCATAACGGATCACGCATAACGCATAAAGCATAGCGCATAACGCATAACTCATAACTAATAACGCATAACGCAAAATGCATAACGCATAAAGCATAACGCATAACCCATAACCCATAACGCAGAACGCACAACGCACAATTCATAACACATAACGCATAACGCATAACGCATAACGCATAACGCATAACGCATAACGCAAAACGCATAACGCAAAAGGCATAACGCATAACGTTAACGCATAATGCATAACGCATAACGAATACCGCATAACGTATAACGCAAAACTCATAACGCATAACGCATAACGCAAAAGGCATAACGCATAACGCATAACGCATAACGCATAACGCATAACGCATAACGCATAACGCATAAAGCATTACGCATAAAGCATAACGCATAAAGCATAACGCATAAACCATAACCCATAACCCATAACGCAGAACGCACAACGCACAATTCATAACACATAACGCATAACGCATAACGCATAACGCAAAACGCATAACGCAAAAGGCATAACGCATAACGTTAACGCATAATGCATAACGCATAACGAATACCGCATAACGTATAACGCAAAACTCATAACGCATAACGCATAACGCAAAAGGCATAACGCATAACGCATAACGCATAACGCATAACGCATAACGCATAACGCATAACGCATAAAGCATTACGCATAAAGCATAACGCATAAAGCATAACGCATAAACCATAACCCATAACCCATAACGCAGAACGCACAATTCATAACACATAACGCATAACGCATAACGCAAAAGGCATATCGCATAACGCATAACGCATAACGCATAACGCATAATGCACAACGCATAACGCATAACGCATAACGCATAACGCATTACGCATAACTTATAACTCATAACCTATAACGCATAACGCATAACGCCTAACGCATAACGGATCACGCATAACGCATAAATCATAACGCATAACGCAAAACGCATAACGCAAAGGCATAACGCATAACACATAACGCATAACGCATAACGCATTACGCATAACTTATAACTCATAACTCATAACACATAACGCATAACGCCAAACGCATAACGGATCACGCATAACGCATAACGCATAACGCATAACGCATAACTCATAACGCATAACGCATAACGTATAACGCATAACGCATAACGCATGACGCATAACGCATAACGCATAACGCATAACATATAACGCATAACGCATAACGCATAACGCATAACGCATAACGCATAACGCATAACGCATAACCCATAACGCATAACGCATAACGCATAACACATAATGCACAACGCATAATGCATAACGCATAACGCATAACGCATTACGCATAACTTATAACTCATAACGAATAACGCATAACGCATAACGTAAAAGGCATAACGCATATCGCATAACGCAAAAATCATAACCCATAACGCATAACGTATAATGCACAACGCATAACGAATACCGCATAACGTATAACGCAAAACTCATAACGCATAACGCATAACGCAAGAGGCATAACGCATAACGCATACCGCATAACGCATAACGCATAAAGCATAACGCATAAAGCATAACGCATAAAGCATATCGTATAAACCATAACCCATAACCCAAAACGCAGAACGCATAACGCATAACATATAACGCATAACGCATAACGCATAACGCATAACGCATAACGCATAACCCATAACCCATAACGCATAACGCATAACACATAATGCACAACGCATAATGCATAACGCATAACGCATAACGCATTACGCATAACTTATAACTCATAACGAATAACGCATAACGCATAACGTAAAAGGCATAACGCATATCGCATAACGCAAAAATCATAACCCATAACGCATAACGCATAACGTATAATGCACAACGCATAACGAATACCGCATAACGTATAACGCAAAACTCATAACGCATAACGCATAACGCATAACGCATAACGCATAACGCATAACGCATAACGCATAACGCATAAAGCATAACGCATAACGCATAACTTATAACTCATAACGCATAACGCAAAAGGCATAACGCATAACGCATAACGCATAAGGCATAACGCATAACGCATAACGCATAAAGCATAACGCATAAAGCATAACGCATAACGCATAACGCATAACGCATAACGCATAACGCATAACGCATAACGCATAACGCATAACGCATAACTTATAACTCATAACGCATAACGCATGGCGCATAACGCAAAAAGCATAACGCATAACGCATAACGCATAACGCATAACGCATAATGCATAACGCATAACCCATAACGCATAACGCATAACGCATAATGCATAACGCATAACGCAAAAGGCATAACGCATATCGCATAACGCATAATTCATAACCCATAACGCATAACGCATAACGCATAACGCATAACGCATAACGCATAACGCATAACGCCTAACGCATAACGGATCACGCATAACGCATAAAGCATAACGCATAACGCATAACTCATAACTAATAACGCATAACGCAAAATGCATAACGCATAAAGCATAACGCATAACCCATAACCCATAACGCAGAACGCACAACGCACAATTCATAACACATAACGCATAACGCATAACGCATAACGCATAACGCAAAACGCATAACGCAAAAGGCATAACGCATAACGTTAACGCATAATGCATAACGCATAACGAATACCGCATAACGTATAACGCAAAACTCATAACGCATAACGCATAACGCAAAAGGCATAACGCATAACGCATAACGCATAACGCATAACGCATAACGCATAACGCATAAAGCATTACGCATAAAGCATAACGCATAACGCATAACGCATAACGCATAACCCATAACCCATAACGCAGAACGCACAACGCACAATTCATAACACATAACGCATAACGCATAACGCATAACGCATATCGCATAACCTATAACGCAAAACGCATAACGCATAACGTATAACGCAAAACGCATAACGCATAACTCATAACGCAAAACGCAAAACGCATAAGGCATAACGTATAACGCATAACGCAAAGGGCATATCGCATAACGCATAACGCATAACGCATAACGCATAACGCATACCGCATAACGCATAACGCATAACGCATTACGCATAACTTATAACTCATAACCTATAACGCATAACGCATAACGCCTAACGCATAACGGATCACGCATAACGGATAAATCATAACTCATAACGCAAAACGCATAACGCAAAGGCATAACGCATAACGCATAACGCATAACACATAACGCATAACGCATAACGCATAACGCATAACGCATAACGCATAACGCATAACCCATAACGCATAACGCATAGCGCATAACACATAATGCACAACGCAGAATGCATAACGCATAACGCATAACGCATTAAGCATAACTTTTAACTCATAACGAATAACGCATAACGCAGAACGCAAAATGCATAACGCATAATGCATAACGCATAACCCATAACCCATAACGCAGGACGCACAACGCACAACGCATAACGCCTAACGCATAACGGATCACGCATAACGAATAAAGCATAACGCATAACGCATAACGCATAACGCATAACGCATAACGCATAACGCATAACTCATAACGCATAACGCATAACGAATAACGCATAACGCATAACGCATAAAGCATAACTCATAACCCATAACCCATAACGCATAGCGCATAACACATAATGCACAACGCATAACGCATAACGCATAACGCAGAAAACATTACGCATAACTTATAACTCATAACGAATAACGCATAACGCAAAATGCATAACGCATAACGCATAACGCATAACGCATAACGCATAACTTATAACTCATAACGCATAACGCATGGCGCATAACGCAAAAAGCATAACGCATAACGCATAACGCATAACGCATAACGCATAATGCATAACCCATAACCCATAACGCATAACGCATAACGCATAATGCATAACGCATAACGCAAAAGGCTTAACGCATATCGCATAACGCATAATTCATAACCCATAACGCATAACGCATAACGCATAACGCATAACGCATAACGCATAACGCATAACGCATAACGCCTAACGCATAACGGATCACGCATAACGCATAAAGCATAACGCATAACGCATAACTCATAACTAATAACGCATAACGCAAAATGCATAACGCATAAAGCATAACGCATAACCCATAACCCATAACGCAGAACGCACAACGCACAATTCATAACACATAACGCATAACGCATAACGCATAACGCATAACGCAAAACGCATAACGCAAAAGGCATAACGCATAACGTTAACGCATAATGCATAACGCATAACGAATACCGCATAACGTATAACGCAAAACTCATAACGCATAACGCATAACGCAAAAGGCATAACGCATAACGCATAACGCATAACGCATAACGCATAACGCATAACGCATAAAGCATTACGCATAAAGCATAACGCATAAAGCATAACGCATAAACCATAACCCATAACCCATAACGCAGAACGCACAACGCACAATTCATAACACATAACGCATAACGCATAACGCATAACGCATATCGCATAACCTATAACGCAAAACGCATAACGCATAACGTATAACGCAAAACGCATAACGCATAACTCATAACGCAAAACGCAAAACGCATAACGCATAACGTATAACGCATAACGCAAAGGGCATATCGCATAACGCATAACGCATAACGCATAACGCATAATGCACAACGCATAACGCATAACGCATAACGCATTACGCATAACTTATAACTCATAACCTATAACGCATAACGCATAACGCCTAACGCATAACGGATCACGCATAACGGATAAATCATAACTCATAACGCAAAACGCATAACGCAAAGGCATAACGCATAACGCATAACGCATAACATATAACGCATAACGCATAACGCATAACGCATAACGCATAACGCATAACGCATAACGCATAACGCATAACCCATAACGCATAACGCATAGCGCATAACACATAATGCACAACGCAGAATGCATAACGCATAACGCATAACGCATTAAGCATAACTTTTAACTCATAACGAATAACGCATAACGCAGAACGCAAAATGCATAACGCATAAAGCATAACGCATTAAGCATAACTTTTAACTCATAACGAATAACGCATAACGCAGAACGCAAAATGCATAACGCATAAAGCATAACGCATAACCCATAACCCATAACGCAGGACGCACAACGCACAACGCATAACGCCTAACGCATAACGGATCACGCATAACGAATAAAGCATAACGCATAATGCATAACGCATAACGAATACCGCATAACGTATAACGCAAAACTCATAACGCATAACGCATAACGCAAAAGGCATAACGCATAACGCATAACGCATAACGCATAACGCATAACGCATAACGCATAACGCATAAAGCATTACGCATAAAGCATAACGCATAAAGCATAACGCATAAACCATAACCCATAACCCATAACGCAGAACGCACAACGCACAATTCATAACACATAACGCATAACGCATAACGCAAAAGGCATATCGCATAACGCATAACGCATAACGCATAACGCATAATGCACAACGCATAACGCATAACACATAACGCATAACGCATTACGCATAACTTATAACTCATAACCTATAACGCATAACGCATAACGCCTAACGCATAACGGATCACGCATAACGCATAAATCATAACGCATAACGCAAAACGCATAACGCAAAGGCATAACGCATAACACATAACGCATAACGCATAACGCATTACGCATAACTTATAACTCATAACTCATAACACATAACGCATAACGCCAAACGCATAAGGGATCACGCATAACGCATAACGCATAACGCATAACGCATAACTCATAACGCATAACGCATAACGTATAACGCATAACGCATAACGCATGACGCATAACGCATAACGCATAACGCATAACATATAACGCATAACGCATAACGCATAACGCATAACGCATAACGCATAACGCATAACGCATAACCCATAACGCATAACGCATAACGCATAACACATAATGCACAACGCATAATGCATAACGCATAACGCATAACGCATTACGCATAACTTATAACTCATAACGAATAACGCATAACGCATAACGTAAAAGGCATAACGCATATCGCATAACGCAAAAATCATAACCCATAACGCATAACGTATAATGCACAACGCATAACGAATACCGCATAACGTATAACGCAAAACTCATAACGCATAACGCATAACGCAAGAGGCATAACGCATAACGCATACCGCATAACGCATAACGCATAAAGCATAACGCATAAAGCATAACGCATAAAGCATATCGTATAAACCATAACCCATAACCCAAAACGCAGAACGCATAACGCATAACATATAACGCATAACGCATAACGCATAACGCATAACGCATAACGCATAACTTATAACTCATAACGCATAACGCATGGCGCATAACGCAAAATGCATAACGCATAACCCATAACCCATAACGCATAACGCATAACACATAATGCACAACGCATAATGCATAACGCATAACGCATAACGCATTACGCATAACTTATAACTCATAACGAATAACGCATAACGCATAACGTAAAAGGCATAACGCATATCGCATAACGCAAAAATCATAACCCATAACGCATAACGCATAACGTATAATGCACAACGCATAACGAATACCGCATAACGTATAACGCAAAACTCATAACGCATAACGCATAACGCAAAAGGCATAACGCATAACGCATAACGCATAACGCATAACGCATAAAGCATAACGCATAACGCATAACGCATAAGGCATAACGCATAACGCATAACGCATAAAGCATAACGCATAAAGCATAACGCATAACGCATAACGCATAACGCATAACGCATAACGCATAACGCATAACGCATAACGCATAACGCATAACGCATAACTTATAACTCATAACGCATAACGCATGGCGCATAACGCAAAAAGCATAACGCATAACGCATAACGCATAACGCATAACGCATAATGCATAACCCATAACCCATAACGCATAACGCATAACGCATAACGCATAACGCATAAGGCATAACGCATAACGCATAACGCATAAAGCATAACGCATAAAGCATAACGCATAACGCATAACGCATAACGCATAACGCATAACGCATAACGCATAACGCATAACGCATAACGCATAACGCATAACTTATAACTCATAACGCATAACGCATGGCGCATAACGCAAAAAGCATAACGCATAACGCATAACGCATAACGCATAACGCATAATGCATAACCCATAACCCATAACGCATAACGCATAACGCATAACGCAAAAGGCATAACGCATAACGCATAACGCATAAGGCATAACGCATAACGCATAACGCATAAAGCATAACGCATAAAGCATAACGCATAACGCATAACGCATAACGCATAACGCATAACGCATAACGCATAACGCATAACGCATAACGCATAACGCATAACTTATAACTCATAACGCATAACGCATGGCGCATAACGCAAAAAGCATAACGCATAACGCATAACGCATAACGCATAACGCATAAAGCATAACCCATAACCCATAACGCATAACGCATAACGCATAATGCATAACGCATAACGCAAAAGGCATAACGCATATCGCATAACGCATAATTCATAACCCATAACGCATAACGCATAACGCATAACGCATAACGCATAACGCATAACGCATAACGCATAACGCCTAACGCATAACGGATCACGCATAACGCATAAAGCATAACGCATAACGCATAACTCATAACTAATAACGCATAACGCAAAATGCATAACGCATAAAGCATAACGCATAACCCATAACCCATAACGCAGAACGCACAACGCACAATTCATAACACATAACGCATAACGCATAACGCATAACGCATAACGCAAAACGCATAACGCAAAAGGCATAACGCATAACGTTAACGCATAATGCATAACGCATAACGAATACCGCATAACGTATAACGCAAAACTCATAACGCATAACGCATAACGCAAAAGGCATAACGCATAACGCATAACGCATAACGCATAACGCATAACGCATAACGCATAACGCATAAAGCATAACGCATAAAGCATAACGCATAAAGCATAACGCATAAACCATAACCCATAACCCATAACGCAGAACGCACAACGCACAATTCATAACACATAACGCATAACGCATAACGCATAACGCATATCGCATAACTTATAACGCAAAACGCATAACGCATAACGTATAACGCAAAACGCATAACGCATAACGCATAACGCAAAACGCAAAACGCATAAGGCATAACGTATAACGCATAACGCAAAGGGCATATCGCATAACGCATAACGCATAACGCATAACGCATAATGCACAACGCATAACGCATAACGCATAACGCATTACGCATAACTTATAACTCATAACCTATAACGCATAACGCATAACGCCTAACGCATAACGGATCACGCATAACGGATAAATCATAACTCATAACGCAAAACGCATAACGCAAAGGCATAACGCATAACGCATAACGCATAACATATAACGCATAACGCATAACGCATAACGCATAACGCATAACGCATAACGCATAACCCATAACGCATAACGCATAGCGCATAACACATAATGCACAACGCAGAATGCATAACGCATAACGCATAACGCATTAAGCATAACTTTTAACTCATAACGAATAACGCATAACGCAGAACGCAAAATGCATAACGCATAATGCATAACGCATAACCCATAACCCATAACGCAGGACGCACAACGCACAACGCATAACGCCTAACGCATAACGGATCACGCATAACGAATAAAGCATAACGCATAACGCATAACGCATAACGCATAACGTATAACGCATAACGCATAACTCATAACGCATAACGCATAACGAATAACGCATAACGCATAACGCATAACGCATAAAGCATAACTCATAACCCATAACCCATAACGCATAGCGCATAACACATAATGCACAACGCATAACGCATAACGCATAACGCAGAAAACATTACGCATAACTTATAACTCATAACGAATAACGCATAACGCAAAATGCATAACGCATAACGCATAACGCATAACGCATAACGCATAACTTATAACTCATAACGCATAACGCATGGCGCATAACGCAAAAAGCATAACGCATAACGCATAACGCATAACGCATAACGCATAATGCATAACCCATAACCCATAACGCATAACGCATAACGCATAATGCATAACGCATAACGCAAAAGGCTTAACGCATATCGCATAACGCATAATTCATAACCCATAACGCATAACGCATAACGCATAACGCATAACGCATAACGCATAACGCATAACGCATAACGCCTAACGCATAACGGATCACGCATAACGCATAAAGCATAACGCATAACGCATAACTCATAACTAATAACGCATAACGCAAAATGCATAACGCATAAAGCATAACGCATAACCCATAACCCATAACGCAGAACGCACAACGCACAATTCATAACACATAACGCATAACGCATAACGCATAACGCAAAACGCATAACGCAAAAGGCATAACGCATAACGTTAACGCATAATGCATAACGCATAACGAATACCGCATAACGTATAACGCAAAACTCATAACGCATAACGCATAACGCAAAAGGCATAACGCATAACGCATAACGCATAACGCATAACGCATAACGCATAACGCATAACGCATAAAGCATTACGCATAAAGCATAACGCATAAAGCATAACGCATAAACCATAACCCATAACCCATAACGCAGAACGCACAACGCACAATTCATAACACATAACGCATAACGCATAACGCATAACGCATATCGCATAACCTATAACGCAAAACGCATAACGCATAACGTATAACGCAAAACGCATAACGCATAACTCATAACGCAAAACGCAAAACGCATAACGCATAACGTATAACGCATAACGCAAAGGGCATATCGCATAACGCATAACGCATAACGCATAACGCATAATGCATAACGCATAACGCATAACGCATAACGCATTACGCATAACTTATAACTCATAACCTATAACGCATAACGCATAACGCCTAACGCATAACGGATAACGCATAACGGATAAATCATAACTCATAACGCAAAACGCATAACGCAAAGGCATAACGCATAACGCATAACGCATAACGTATAACGCATAACGCATAACGCATAACGCATAACGCATAACGCATAACGCATAACGCATAACGCATAACGCATAACGCATAACGCATAGCGCATAACACATAATGCACAACGCAGAATGCATAACGCATAACGCATAACGCATTAAGCATAACTTTTAACTCATAACGAATAACGCATAACGCAGAACGCAAAATGCATAACGCATAAAGCATAACGCATTAAGCATAACTTTTAACTCATAACGAATAACGCATAACGCAGAACGCAAAATGCATAACGCATAAAGCATAACGCATAACCCATAACCCATAACGCAGGACGCACAACGCACAACGCATAACGCCTAACGCATAACGGATCACGCATAACGAATAAAGCATAACGCATAACGCATAACGCATAACGCATAACGCATAACGCATAACGCATAACTCATAACGCATAACGCATAACGAATAACGCATAACGCATAACGCATAACGCATAAAGCATAACTCATAACCCATAACCCATAACGCATAGCGCATAACACATAATGCACAACGCATAACGAATAACGCATAACGCAGAAAACATTACGCATAACTTATAACTCATAACGAATAACGCATAACGCAAAATGCATAACGCATAAAGCATAACGCATAACCAATAACCCATAACGCAGAACGCACAACGCACAACGCATAACGCATAACGCATAACGCATATCGCATAACCTATAACGCAAAACGCATAACGCATAACGTATAACGCAAAACGCATAACGCATAACTCATAACGCAAAACGCATAACGCATAACGTATAACGCATAACGCAAAAGGCATAACGCATAACGCATAATGCATAACGCATAACGCATAATGCACAACGCATAACGCATAACGCATAACGCATAACGCATAACGCATAACGCATTACGCATAACTTATAACTCATAACCTATAACGCATAACGCATAACGCCTAACGCATAACGGATCACGCATAACGCATAAATCATAACGCATAACGCAAAACGCATAACGCATAACGCAAAGGCATAACGCATAACGCATAACGCATAACGCATAACGCATTACGCATAACTTATAACTCATACCTCATAACACATAACGCCAAACGCATAACGGATCACGCATAACGCATAAAGCATAACGCATAACGCATAACGCATAACGCATAACGCATAACGCATATCGAATAACGTATAACGCATAACGCATAACGCAAAAGGCATAACGCATAACGCATACCGCATAACGCATAAAGCGTAACGCATAAAGCATAACGCATAAAGCATAACGCATAAACCATAACCCATAACCCATAACGCAGAACGCATAACGCATAACATATGACGCATAACGGATAACGCATAACGCATAACGCATAACGCATAACGCATAACGCATAACGCATAACGCATAACTTATAACTCATAACCGCATAACTCATGGCGCATAACGCAAAATGCATAACGCATAACGCATAACCCATAACCCATAACGCATAACGCATAACACATAATGCACAACGCATAATGCATAACGCATAACGCATTACGCATAACTTATAACTCATAACGAATAACGCATAACGCATAACGTAAAAGGCATAACGCATATCGCATAACGCAAAAATCATAACCCATAACGCATAACGCATAACGTATAATGCACAACGCATAACGAATACCGCATAACGTATAACGCAAAACTCATAACGCATAACGCATAACGCATAACGCAAAAGGCATAACGCATAACGCATAACGCATAACGCATAACGCATAACGCATAAAGCATAACGCATAACGCATAACTTATAACTCATAACGCATAACGCAAAAGGCATAACGCATAACGCATAACGCATAAAGCATAACGCATAAAGCATAACTCATAACCCATAACGCAGAACGCATAACGCATAACGCATAACGCATAACGCATAACGCATAACGCATAACGCATAATGCATAATGCATAACGCATAACGCATAACGCATAACGCATAACGCATAACGCATAACGCATAACGCATAACTTATAACTCATAACGCATAACGCATGGCGCATAACGCAAAAAGCATAACGCATAACGCATAACGCATAACGCATAACGCATAATGCATAACCCATAACCCATAACGCCTAACGCATAACGGATCACGCATAACGCATAAAGCATAACGCATAACGCATAACGCATAACGCATAACGCATAACATATAACGCATATCGCATAACGCATAACGCATAACGCATAACTTATAACTCATAACGCATAACGCATGGCGCATAACGCAAACTGCATAACGCATAACGCATAACCCATAACCCATAACGCATAGCGCATAACACATAATGCACAACGCATAATGCATAACGCATAACGCATTAAGCATAACTTTTAACTCATAACGAATAACGCATAACGCAGAACGCAAAATGCATAACGCATAAAGCATAACGCATAACCCATAACCCACAACGCAGGACGCACAACGCATAACGCCTAACGCATAACGGATCACGCATAACGAATAAAGCATAACGCATAACGCATAACGCATAACGCATAACGCATAACGCATAACTCATAACGCATAACGCATAACGAATAACGCATAACGCATGACGCATAACGCATAACGCATAACGCATAACGCATAACATATAACGCATAACGCATAACGCATAACGCATAACGCATAACGCATAACGCATAACGCATAACGCATAACTTATAACTCATAACGCATAACGCATGGCGCATAACGCAAACTGCATAACGCATAACGCATAACCCATAACCCATAACGCATAGCGCATAACACATAATGCACAACGCATAACGCATAACGCATAACGCATAACGCAGAATGCATTACGCATAACTTATAACTCATAACGAATAACGCATAACGCATAACGCAAAATGCATAACGCATAAAGCATAACGCATAACCCATAACCCATAACGCAGAACGCACAACGCACAACGCATAACGCATAACGCATATCGCATAACCTATAACGCAAAACGCATAACGCATAACGTATAACGCAAAACGCATAACGCATGACTCATACCGCAAAACGCATAACGTATAACGCATAACGCAAAAGGCATAACGCATAACGCATAATGCATAACGCATAACGCATAATGCACAACGCATAACGCATAACGCATAACGCATAACGCATAACGCATAACGCATAACGCATTACGCATAACTTATAACTCATAACCTATAACGCATAACGCATAACGCCTAACGCATAACGGATCACGCATAACTCATAAATCATAACGCATAACGCAAAACGCATAACGCATAACGCAAAGGCATAACGCATAACGCATAACGCATTACGCATAACTTATAACTCATACCTCATAACACATAACGCATAACGCCAAACGCATAACGGATCACGCATAACGCATAAAGCATAACGCATAACGCATAACGCATAACGCATAACGCATAACGCATAACGTATAACGCATAACGCAAAAGGCATAACGCATAACGCATAATGCATAACGCATAACGCATAATGCACAACGCATAACGCATAACGCATAACGCATAACGCATAACGCATAACGCATTACGCATAACTTATAACTCATAACCTATAACGCATAACGCATAACGCCTAACGCATAACGGATCACGCATAACGCATGAAGCATAACGCATAACGCATAACGCATAATACATAACGCATAACGCATAACGCATAACGCATAACGCATAACGCATAACGCATAACGCATAACGCATAACTTATAACTCATAACGCATAACGCAAAGGCATAACGCATAACGCATAACGCATAACGCATAACGCATTACGCATAACTTATAACTCATAACCTATAACGCATAACGCATAACGCCTAACGCATAACGGATCACGCATAACGCATAAAGCATAACGCATAACCCATAACGCAGAACGCACAACGCACAACGCATAACGCCTAACGCATAACGGATCACGCATAACGCATAAAGCATAACTTATAACTCATAACGCATAACGCATAACGCATAACGCATAACGCATAACGCATTACGCATAACCCATAAGGCATAACGCAAACGTATAACGCACAACGCATAACGTAAAACGAACAACGGATAACGCATAACGCATAACGCATAAGGCATAACGCACAACGCATAACGCACAACGCATAACGCATATCGCATAACGCATAATTCATAACCCATAACGCATAACGCATAACGCATAATGCACAACGCATAACGAATACCGCATAACGTATAACGCAAAACTCATAACGCATAACGCGTAACGCAAAAGGCATAACGCATAACGCATAACGCATAACGCATTACGCATAACGCATAACGCATAAAGCATAACGCATAAAGCATAACGCATAAACCATAACGCAGAACGCAGAACGCATAACGCATAACGCATAACGCATAACGCATAACGCATAAAGCATAACGCATAACCCATAACCCATAACGCAGAACGCATAACGCATAACGCATAACGCATTACGCATAACTCATAACGCATAACGCATAACGCATAAAGCATAACGCATAACGCATAACGCCTAACGCATAACGCAAACGTATAACACATAACGCATAACGCATAACGCATAACACATAACCCATAACCCATAACCCATAACCCATAAAGCATAACGCACAACGCATAACGCATAATGCATAACGCATAACGCATAACGCATGACGCATAACACATAACGCTTAACGCATAACATATAACGCATAACGCAAAACGCATAACGCATAACGCATAACCCATAACCCATAACGCATAACGCATAACGCACAACGCATAACGCATAACACATAATGCACAACGCATAACGCATAATGCACAACGCAAAACGCATAACGCATAACGCATTACGCATAACTTATAACTCATAACTCATAACGCATAACGCATAACGCATAACGCCTAACGCATAACGGATCACGCATAACGCATAACGCATAACGCATAACGCATAACGCATAACGCAAAAGGCATAACGCATATCGCATAACGCATAAATCATAACCCATAACGCATAACGCATAACGCATAACGCATAACGCATAATGCACAACGCATAACGAATACCGCATAACGTATAACGCAAAACTCATAAAGTATAACGCAAAAGGCATAACGCATAACGCATAACGCATAAGGCATAACGCATAACGCATAACGCATAAAGCATAACGCATAAAGCATAACTCATAACCCATAACGCAGAACGCATAACGCACAACGCATAACGCATAACGCATAACGCATAACTCATAACGCATAACGCACAACGCATAACGCATAATGCACAACGCATAACGCATAACGCATAACGCATTACGCATAACTTATAACTCATAACTCATAACGCATAACGCATAACGCCTAACGCATAACGGATCACGCATAACGCATAAAGCATAACGCATAACGCATAACGCATAACGCATAACGCATAACGCATAACGCATAACTTATAACTCATAACGCATAACGCATGGCGCATAACGCAAAATGCATAACGCATAACGCATAACCCATAACCCATAACGCATAACGCATAACACATAATGCACAACGCATAATGCATAACGCATAACGCATAACGCATTACGCATAACTTATAACTCATAACGAATAACGCATAACGCATAACGTAAAAGGCATAACGCATATCGCATAACGCAAAAATCATAACCCATAACGCATAACGCATAACGTATAATGCACAACGCATAACGAATACCTCATAACGTATAACGCAAAACTCATAACGCATAACGCATAACGCAAAAGGCATAACGCATAACGCATAACGCATAACGCATAACGCATAAAGCATAACGCATAACGCATAACTTATAACTCATAACGCATAACGCAAAAGGCATAACGCATAACGCATAACGCATAAGGCATAACGCATAACGCATAACGCATAAAGCATAACGCATAAAGCATAACTCATTACCCATAACGCAGAACGCATAACGCATAACGCATAACGCATAACGCATAACACATAACCCATAACCCATAACGCATAACGCACAACGCATAACGTATAATGCACAACGCATAACGCATAACGCATAACGCATTACGCATTACGCAACACTTATAACTCATAACTCATAACGCATAACGCATAACGCCTAACGCATAACGGATCACGCATAACGCATAAAGCATAACGCATAACGCATAACGCATAACGCATAACATATAACGCATAACGCATAAAGCATAACTCATTACCCATAACGCAGAACGCATAACGCATAACGCATAACGCATAACGCATAACACATAACCCATAACCCATAACGCATAACGCACAACGCATAACGCATAATGCACAACGCATAACGCATAACGCATAACGCATAACGCATAACGCATTACGCATAACTTATAACTCATAACCTATAACGCATAACGCATAACGCCTAACGCATAACGGATCACGCATAACGCATGAAGCATAACGCATAACGCATAACGCATAATACATAACGCATAACGCATAACGCATAACGCATAACGCATAACGCATAACGCATAACGCATAACGCATAACTTATAACTCATAACGCATAACGCAAAGGCATAACGCATAACGCATAACGCATAACGCATAACGCATTACGCATAACTTATAACTCATAACCTATAACGCATAACGCATAACGCCTAACGCATAACGGATCACGCATAACGCATAAAGCATAACGCATAACCCATAACGCAGAACGCACAACGCACAACGCATAACGCCTAACGCATAACGGATCACGCATAACGCATAAAGCATAACTTATAACTCATAACGCATAACGCATAACGCATAACGCATAACGCATAACGCATTACGCATAACCCATAAGGCATAACGCAAACGTATAACGCACAACGCATAACGTAAAACGAACAACGGATAACGCATAACGCATAACGCATAAGGCATAACGCACAACGCATAACGCACAACGCATAACGCATATCGCATAACGCATAATTCATAACCCATAACGCATAACGCATAACGCATAATGCACAACGCATAACGAATACCGCATAACGTATAACGCAAAACTCATAACGCATAACGCGTAACGCAAAAGGCATAACGCATAACGCATAACGCATAACGCATAACGCATAACGCATAACGCATAAAGCATAACGCATAAAGCATAACGCATAAACCATAACGCAGAACGCAGAACGCATAACGCATAACGCATAACGCATAACGCATAACGCATAAAGCATAACGCATAACCCATAACCCATAACGCAGAACGCATAACGCATAACGCATAACGCATTACGCATAACTCATAACGCATAACGCATAACGCATAAAGCATAACGCATAACGCATAACGCCTAACGCATAACGCAAACGTATAACACATAACGCATAACGCATAACGCATAACACATAACCCATAACCCATAACCCATAACCCATAAAGCATAACGCACAACGCATAACGCATAATGCATAACGCATAACGCATAACGCATGACGCATAACACATAACGCTTAACGCATAACATATAACGCATAACGCAAAACGCATAACGCATAACGCATAACCCATAACCCATAACGCATAACGCATAACGCACAACGCATAACGCATAACACATAATGCACAACGCATAACGCATAATGCACAACGCAAAACGCATAACGCATAACGCATTACGCATAACTTATAACTCATAACTCATAACGCATAACGCATAACGCATAACGCCTAACGCATAACGGATCACGCATAACGCATAAAGCATAACGCATAACGCATAACGCATAACGCATAACGCATAACGCATATCGCATAACGCATAAATCATAACCCATAACGCATAACGCATAACGCATAACGCATAACGCATAATGCACAACGCATAACGAATACCGCATAACGTATAACGCAAAACTCATAAAGTATAACGCAAAAGGCATAACGCATAACGCATAACGCATAAGGCATAACGCATAACGCATAACGCATAAAGCATAACGCATAAAGCATAACTCATAACCCATAACGCAGAACGCATAACGCACAACGCATAACGCATAACGCATAACGCATAACGCATAACGCATAACGCACAACGCATAACGCATAATGCACAACGCATAACGCATAACGCATAACGCATTACGCATAACTTATAACTCATAACTCATAACGCATAACGCATAACGCCTAACGCATAACGGATCACGCATAACGCATAAAGCATAACGCATAACGCATAACGCATAACGCTTAACGCATAACGCATAACGCATAACTTATAACTCATAACGCATAACGCATGGCGCATAACGCAAAATGCATAACGCATAACGCATAACCCATAACCCATAACGCATAACGCATAACACATAATGCACAACGCATAATGCATAACGCATAACGCATAACGCATTACGCATAACTTATAACTCATAACGAATAACGCATAACGCATAACGTAAAAGGCATAACGCATATCGCATAACGCAAAAATCATAACCCATAACGCATAACGCATAACGTATAATGCACAACGCATAACGAATACCTCATAACGTATAACGCAAAACTCATAACGCATAACGCATAACGCAAAAGGCATAACGCATAACGCATAACGCATAACGCATAACGCATAAAGCATAACGCATAACGCATAACTCATAACTCATAACGCATAACGCAAAAGGCATAACGCATAACGCATAACGCATAAGGCATAACGCATAACGCATAACGCATAAAGCATAACGCATAAAGCATAACTCATTACCCATAACGCATAACGCATAACGCATAACGCATAACGCATAACGCATAACACATAACGCATAACCCATAACGCATAACGCACAACGCATAACGTATAATGCACAACGCATAACGCATAACGCATAACGCATTACGCATTACGCAACACTTATAACTCATAACTCATAACGCATAACGCATAACGCCTAACGCATAACGGATCACGCATAACGCATAAAGCATAACGCATAACGCATAACGCATAACGCATAACATATAACGCATAACGCATAACGCATAACGCATAACTTATAACTCATAACGCATAACGCATGGCGCATAACGCAAACTGCATAACGCATAACGCATAACCCATAACCCATAACGCATAGCGCATAACACATAATGCACAACGCATAATGCATAACGCATAACGCATAACGCATAACTCATAACGCATAACGCATAACGAATAACGCATAACGCATGACGCATAACGCATAACGCATAACGCATAACGCATAACATATAACGCATAACGCATAACGCATAACGCATAACGCATAACGCATAACGCATAACGCATAACGCATAACTCATAACGCATAACGCATAACGCATAACGCATAACGCATAACGCATAACATATAACGCATAACGCATAACGCATAACGCATAACGCATAACGCATAACGCGTAACGCATAACTCATAACGCATAACGCATGGCGCATAACGCAAACTGCATAACGCATAACGCATAACCCATAACCCATAACGCATAGCGCATAACACATAATGCACAACGCATAACGCATAACGCATAACGCATAACGCATAACGCAGAACGCATTACGCATAACTTATAACTCATAACGAATAACGCATAACGCATAACGCAAAATGCATAACGCATAAAGCATAACGCATAACCCATAACCCATAACGCAGAACGCACAACGCACAATGCATAACGCATAACGCATATCGCATAACCTATAACGCAAAACGCATAACGCATAACGTATAACGCATAACGCAAAAGGCATAACGCATAACGCAAAAGGCATAACGCATAACGCATAATGCATAACGCATAACGCATAATGCACAACGCATAACGCATAACGCATAACGCATAACGCATAACGCATAACCCATAACCCATAACGCATAACGCATAACACATAATGCACAACGCATAATGCATAACGCATAACGCATAACGCATTACGCATAACTTATAACTCATAACGAATAACGCATAACGCATAACGTAAAAGGCATAACGCATATCGCGCAACGCAAAAATCATAACCCATAACGCATAACGCACAACGCATAACGTATAATGCACAACGCATAACGCATAACGCATAACGCATTACGCATAACTTATAACTCATAACTCATAACGCATAACGCATAACGCCTAACGCATAACGGATCACGCATAACGCATAAAGCATAACGCATAACGCATAACGCATAACGCATAACGCATAACGCATAACATATAACGCATATCGCATAACGCATAACGCATAACGCATAACTTATAACTCATAACGCATAACGCATGGCGCATAACGCAAACTGCATAACGCATAACGCATAACCCATAACCCATAACGCATAGCGCATAACACATAATGCACAACGCATAATGCATAACGCATAACGCATTAAGCATAACTTTTAACTCATAACGAATAACGCATAACGCAGAACGCAAAATGCATAACGCATAAAGCATAACGCATAACCCATAACCCACAACGCAGGACGCACAACGCATAACGCCTAACGCATAACGGATCACGCATAACGCATAAAGCATAACGCATAACGCATAACGCATAACGCATAACGCATAACGCATAACTCATAACGCATAACGCATAACGAATAACGCATAACGCATGACGCATAACGCATAACGCATAACGCATAACGCATAACATATAACGCATAACGCATAACGCATAACGCATAACGCATAACGCATAACGCATAACGCATAACGCATAACGCATAACGCATAACTTATAACTCATAACGCATAACGCATGGCGCATAACGCAAACTGCATAACGCATAACGCATAACCCATAACCCATAACGCATAGCGCATAACACATAATGCACAACGCATAACGCATAACGCATGACGCATAACGCAGAATGCATTACGCATAACTTATAACTCATAACGAATAACGCATAACGCATAACGCAAAATGCATAACGCATAAAGCATAACGCATAACCCATAACCCATAACGCAGAACGCACAACGCACAACGCATAACGCATAACGCATATCGCATAACCTATAACGCAAAACGCATAACGCATAACGTATAACGCAAAACGCATAACGCATGACTCATACCGCAAAACGCATAACGTATAACGCATAACGCAAAAGGCATAACGCATAACGCATAATGCATAACGCATAACGCATAATGCACAACGCATAACGCATAACGCATAACGCATAACGCATAACGCATAACGCATTACGCATAACTTATAACTCATAACCTATAACGCATAACGCATAACGCCTAACGCATAACGGATCACGCATAACTCATAAATCATAACGCATAACGCAAAACGCATAACGCATAACGCAAAGGCATAACGCATAACGCATTACGCATAACTTATAACTCATACCTCATAACACATAACGCATAACGCCAAACGCATAACGGATCACGCATAACGCATAAAGCATAACGCATAACGCATAACGCATAACGCATAACGCATAACGCATAACGCATAACGCATAACGTATAACGCATAACGCAAAAGGCATAACGCATAACGCATAATGCATAACGCATAACGCATAATGCACAACGCATAACGCATAACGCATAACGCATAACGCATAACGCATTACGCATAACTTATAACTCATAACCTATAACGCATAACGCATAACGCCTAACGCATAACGGATCACGCATAACGCATAAAGCATAACGCATAACGCATAACGCATAATGCATAACGCATAACGCATAACATATAACGCATAACGCAAAACGCATAACGCATAACGCATAACCCATAACCCATAACGCATAACGCACAACGCATAACGCATAACACATAATGCACAACGCATAACGCATAATGCACAACGCAAAACGCATAACGCATAACGCATTACGCATAACTTATAACTCATAACTCATAACGCATAACGCATAACGCATAACGCCTAACGCATAACGGATCACGCATAACGCATAAAGCATAACGCATAACGCATAACGCATAACGCAAAAGGCATAACGCATATCGCATAACGCATAAATCATAACCCATAACGCATAACGCATAACGCATAACGCATAACGCATAATGCACAACGCATAACGAATACCGCATAACGTATAACGCAAAACTCATAAAGTATAACGCAAAAGGCATAACGCATAACGCATAACGCATAAGGCATAACGCATAACGCATAACGCATAAAGCATAACGCATAAAGCATAACTCATAACCCATAACGCAGAACGCATAACGCACAACGCATAACGCATAACGCATAACACATAACGCATAACGCACAACGCATAACGCATAATGCACAACGCATAACGCATAACGCATAACGCATTACGCATAACTTATAACTCATAACTCATAACGCATAACGCATAACGCCTAACGCATAACGGATCACGCATAACGCATAAAGCATAACGCATAACGCACAACGCACAACGCATAACCCATAACGCATATCGCATAACGCAAAACGCATAACGCATAACGCAAAAGGCATAACGCATAACGTTAACGCATAACGCATAACGCATAACGCATAACGCAAAAGGCATAACGCATATCGCATAACGCATAACTTATAACTCATAACGCATAACGCATTGCGCATAACGCAAACTGCATAACGCATAACGCATAACTTATAACTCATAACGCATAACGCATAATGCACAACGCATAACGCATAACGCATAACGCATTACGCATAACTTATAACTCATAACTCATAACGCATAACGCATAACGCCTAACGCATAACGGATCACGCATAACGCATAAAGCATAACGCATAACGCACAACGCACAACGCATAACCCATAACGCATATCGCATAACGCAAAACGCATAACGCATAACGCAAAAGGCATAACGCATAACGTTAACGCATAACGCATAACGCATAACGCATAACGCAAAAGGCATAACGCATATCGCATAACGCATAAATCATAACCCATAACGCATAACGCATAACGCATAATGCACAACGCATAACGAATACCGCATAACGTATAACGCAAAACTCATAACGCATAACGCAAAAGGCATAACGCATAACGCATAACGCATAAGGCATAACGCATAACGCATAACGCATAAAGCATAAAGCATAACGCATAAAGTATAACGCATAATTCATAGCTCAGAACCCATAACGCAGAACGCATAACGCATAACGCATAACGCATAACGCATAACGCATAACACATAACCCATAACCCATAACGCATAACGCACAACGCATAACGCATAATGCACAACGCATAACGCATAACGCATAACGCATTACGCATAACTTATAACTCATAACTCATAACGCATTACGCATAACGTCTAACGCATAACGGATCACGCATAACGCATAAAGCATAACGCATAACGCATAACGCATAACGCATAACGCATAACGCAAAAGGCATAACGCATATCGCATAACGCATAAATCATAACCCATAACGCATAACGCATAACGCATAATGCACAACGCATAACGAATACCGCATAACGTATAACGCAAAACTCATAACGCATAACGCAAAAGCGTAACGCATAACGCATAACGCATAAGGCATAACGCATAACGCATAACGCATAACTTATAAAGCATAACGCATAAAGCATAACTCATAACCCATAACGCAGAACGCATAACGCATAACGCATAACCCATAAGGCATAACGCAAACGTATAACGCACAACGCATAACGTATAACGAACAACGGATAACGCATAACGCATAACGCATAAGGCATAACGCACAACGCATAACGCACAACGCATAACGCATAACGCATAACGCATAACGCATAACGCATAACGCATGACGCATAACTCATAACGCATAACGCACAACGAATAACGCATAACGCATAACGCATGACGCATAACGCATAACGCATAACGCATAACATATAACGCATAAAGCATAACGCATAACGCATAACGCATAACGCATAACGCATAACGCATAACTTATAACTCATAACGCATAACGCATTGCGCATAACGCAAACTGCATAACGCATAACGCATAACTTATAACTCATAACGCATAACGCATGGCGCATAACGCAAAAAGCATAACGCATATCGCATAACGCATAATTCATAACCCATAACGCATAACGCATAACGCATAATGCACAACGCACAACGAATACCGCATAACGTATAAGGCAAAACTCATATCGCATAACGCATAACGCAAAAGGCATAACGCAAACGTATAACGCACAACGCATAACGTATAACGAACAACGGATAACGCATAACGCATAACGAAAAGGCATAACGCACAACGCATAACGCACAACGCATAACGCATAACGCATAACGCATAACGCATAACGCATAACGCATAACTCATAACGCATAACGCATAACGCATAAAGCATAACGCATAACGCCTAACGCATAACGCAAACGTATAACACATAACGCATAACGCATAACGCATAACACATAACCCATAACCCATAACGCATAACGCACAACGCATAACGCATAATGCATAACGCATAACGCATAACGCATGACGCATAACGCATAACGCATGACGCATAACGCATAACGCATAACGCATAACGCATAACATATAACACATAACGCATAACGCATAACGCATAACCCATAACCCATAACGCATAACGCACAACGCATAACGCATAACACATAATGCACAACGCATAATGCTTAACGCATGACGCATAACGCATTACGCATAACTTATAACTCATAACGAATAACGCATAACGCATAACGTAAAAATCATAACGCATATCGCATAACGCATAAATCATAACCCATAACGCATAACGCATAACGCATAATGCACAACGCATAACGAATACCGCATAACGTATAACGCAAAACTCATAACGCGTAACGCATAACGCATTACGCATTACGCATAACTTATAACTCATAACTCATAACGCATAACGCATAACGCCTAACGCATAACGGATCACGCATAACGCATAACGCATAACACATAATGCACAACGCATAATGCTTAACGCATAACGCATAACGCACAACGCATAACGCATAATGCATAACGCATAACGCATAACGCATGACGCATAACGCATAACGCATGACGCATAACGCATAACGCATAACGCATAACGCATAACATATAACACATAACGCATAACGCATAACGCATAACCCATAACCCATAACGCATAACGCACAACGCATAACGCATAACACATAATGCACAACGCATAATGCTTAACGCATGACGCATAACGCATTACGCATAACTTATAACTCATAACGCCTAACGCATAACGCAAACGTATAACACATAACGCATAACGCATAACGCATAACATATAACACATAACGCATAACGCATAACGCATAACCCATAACCCATAACGCATAACGCACAACGCATAACGCATAACACATAATGCACAACGCATAATGCTTAACGCATAACGCATAACGCATAACGCATAACGCATAACGCATAACGCATAACGCATAACGCATAACACATGACGCATAACGCATAATTCATAACGCATAACATATAACGTATAACGCATAACGCATAACGCATAACGCACAACGCATAACGTACAACGCATAACGCATAACGCATAACGCATAACTCATAACGCATAACACATAACGCATAACGCATAACGCATAACGCATAACGCATAACGCATAACGCATAACGCATAACGCATAACGCATAACGCATAACGCATAACGCATAAGGCATAACGCATAACTCATAACGCACGACGCATAAAGCATATCGCATCACGCATAACACATAAAGCATAACGCATAACGCATAACGCATAACGCATAACGCATAACGCATAACGCATACCGTATAACGCATAACGCATAAGGCATCACGCATACCGCATAACGCATAACGCATAACGCATAACGCATAACGCAAAACGCATAACGCATAACGCATAACGCATAACACCTAACGCATAACGGATCACGCATAACGCATAAAGCATAACGCATAACGCATAACGCATAACGCATAACGCATAACGCATAACGCATAACGCAATCGCAAAATGCATAACGCATAAAGCATAACGCATAACGCATAACGCATAACGCATAACGTATAACGAACAACGGATAACGCATAACGCATAACGCATAAGGCATAACGCATAACGCATAACGCATAACGCATAACGCATAACGCATAACGCATAACGCATACCGTATAACGCATAAAGCATAACGCATAAGGCATCACGCATACCGCATAACGCATAACGCATAACGCATTACGCATAACTCATAACGCATAACGCATAACGCATAACGCATAACGCATAACGCATAACGCATAACGCATAACGCATAACGCATAACGTATAGCTCATAACGCATAACGCATAAAGCATATCGCATCACGCATAACACATAAAGCATAACGCATAACGCATAACGCATAACGCATAACCCATAACGCATAACGCATACCGTATAACGCATAAAGCATAACGCATAAGGCATCACGCATACCGCATAACGCATAACGCATAACGCATAACGCATAACGCATAACGCATAACGCATAATGCAAAACGCATAACGCATAACGCATAACGCCTAACGCATAACGGATCACGCATAACGCATAAAGCATAACGCATAACGCATAACGCATAACTCGTAACGCATAACGCATGGCGCATAACGCAAAATGTATAACGCATAACGCATAACGCATAACGCATAACGCATAACACATAATGCACAACGCAAAATGCATAACGTATAAAGCATAACGCATAACCCATAACCCATAACGCAGAACGCACAACGCACAATTCATAACACATAACGCATAACGCATAACGCATAACGCATAACGCATAACGCATAACGCATAACGCATAACGCATAACGCAAAACGCATAACGCATAACGCAAAAGGCACAACGCATATCGCATAACGCATAAATCATAACCCATAACGCATAACGCATACCGCATAATGCACAACGCATAACGAATACCGCATAATGTATAACGCAAAACTCATAACGCATAACGCATAACGCAAAAGGCGTAACGCATAACGCATAACGCATAACGCATAACGCACAACGCATAACGCATAACGCCTAACGCATAAAGCATTACGCATAAAGCATAACGCATAAACCATAACCCATAACCCATAACGCAGAACGCATAACGCATAACGCATAACGCATAACGCATAACGCATAACCCATAACGCACAACGCACAACGCATAACGCATAATGCACAACGCATAACGCATAACGCATAACGCATAACGCATTACGCATAACTTATAACTCATAACTCATAACGCATAACGCATAACGCATAACGCATGACGCATAACGCATAACGCATAACGCATAACATATAACGCATAACGCATAACGCATAAAGCATAACGCATAAAGCATAACGCATAAAGCATAACGCATAAACCATAACCCATAACCCATAACGCAGAACGCATAACGCATAACGCATAACGCATAACACATAACCCATAACCCATAACCCATAAAGCATAACGCACAACGCATAACGCATAATGCACAACGCATAACGCATAACGCATGACGCATAACGCATAACGCATTACGCATAACCCATAAGGCATAACGCAAACGTATAACGCACAACGCATAACGTATAACGAACAACGGATAACGCATAACGCATAACGCATAAGGCATAACGCACATCGCATAACGCACAACGCATAACGCATAACGCATAACGCATAACGCATATCGCATAAGGCATAAACCATAACGCGTAACGTAGAATGCAAAAGGCATAACGCATAACGCATAACGCATAACGCATAACGCATAACTCATAACGCATAACGCATAACGCATAACGCATAACGCCTAAAGCACAACGCATAACGCATAACGCCTAACGCATAACGCAAACGTATAACACATAACGCATAACGCATAACGCATAACACATAACCCATAACCCATAACGCATAAATCACAACGCATAACGCATAATGCATAACGCATAACGCACAACGCATGACGCATAACGCATAACGCATAACGCATAACATATAACGCATAACGCATAACGCATAACGCATAACCCATAACCCATAACGCATAACGCACAACGCATAACGCATAACACATAATGCACAACGCATAATGCTTAACGCATAACGCTTAACGCATTACGCATAACTTATAACTCATAACGAATAACGCATAACGCATAACGTAAAAGGCATAACCCATATCGCATAACGCATAAATCATAACCCATAACGCATAACGCATAACGCATAATGCACAACGCATAACGAATACCGCATAACGTATAACGCAAAACTCATAACGCGTAACGCATAACGCAAAAAGCATAACGCATAACGCATAACGCATAACGCATAAAGCATAACGCATAAAGCTTAACGCATAAAGCATAACGCATAAACCATAACCCATAACCCATAACGCAGAACGCATAACGCATAACGCATAACGCATAACGCATAACCCATAACCCATAACGCATAACGCACCACGCATAACACATAACCCATAACCCATAACCCATAACGAATAACGCACAACGCATAACGCATAATGCACAACGCATAACGCATAACGCATAACGCATAACGCATAACGCATTACGCATAACTTATAACTCATAACTCATAACGCATAACGCATAACGCCTAACGCATAACGGATCACGCATAACGCATAAATCATAACGCATAACGCAGAAGGCATAACACATAACGCATAACGCATAACGCATAACTCATAACGCATAACGCATAACGCATAACGCATAACGCATAACGCATAACGCATAACGCATGACGCATAACGCATAACTCATAACGCATAACATATAACGTATAACGCATAACGCATAACGCACAACGCATAACGCATAACGCATAACGCATAACGCATAACGCATAACTCATAACGCATAACGCATAACGCATAACGCATAACGCATAACGTATGACGCATAACGCATAACGCATAACGCATAACATATAACGTATAACGCATAACGCATAACGCATAACGCATAACGCATAACACATAACCCATAACCCATAACCCATAACGCATAAGGCACAACGCATAACGCATAATGCACAACGCATAACGCATAACGCATAACGCATAACGCATAACGCATAACGCATAACTTATAACTCATAACTCATAACGCATAACGCATAACGCCTAACGCATAACGGATCACGCATAACGCATAAATCGTAACGCATAACGCATAACGCATAACGCATAACTCATAACGCATAACGCATAACGCATAACGCATAACGCATAACGCATAACGCATAACGCATAACGCATAACGCATAACGCACAACGCATAACGCATAACGCCTAACGCATAAAGCATTACGCATAAAGCATAACGCATAAACCATAACCCATAACCCATAACGCAGAACGCATAACGCATAACGCATAACGCATAACGCATAACGCATAACCCATAACGCACAACGCACAACGCATAACGCATAATGCACAACGCATAACGCATAACGCATAACGCATAACTCATAACGCATAACGCATAACGCATAACGCATAACGCATAACGCATAACGCATAACGCATAACGCATAACGCATAACGCACAACGCATAACGCATAACGCCTAACGCATAAAGCATTACGCATAAAGCATAACGCATAAACCATAACCCATAACCCATAACGCAGAACGCATAACGCATAACGCATAACGCATAACGCATAACGCATAACCCATAACGCATAACGCATAACGCATAAGGCATAACGCACATCGCATAACGCACAACGCATAACGCATAACGCATAACGCATAACGCATATCGCATAAGGCATAAACCATAACGCGTAACGTAGAATGCAAAAGGCATAACGCATAACGCATAACGCATAACGCATAACGCATAACTCATAACGCATAACGCATAACGCATAACGCATAACGCCTAAAGCACAACGCATAACGCATAACGCCTAACGCATAACGCAAACGTATAACACATAACGCATAACGCATAACGCATAACACATAACCCATAACCCATAACGCATAAATCACAACGCATAACGCATAATGCATAACGCATAACGCATAACGCATGACGCATAACGCATAACGCATAACGCATAACATATAACGCATAACGCATAACGCATAACGCATAACCCATAACCCATAACGCATAACGCACAACGCATAACGCATAACACATAATGCACAACGCATAATGCTTAACGCATAACGCTTAACGCATTACGCATAACTTATAACTCATAACGAATAACGCATAACGCATAACGTAAAAGGCATAACCCATATCGCATAACGCATAAATCATAACCCATAACGCATAACGCATAACGCATAATGCACAACGCATAACGAATACCGCATAACGTATAACGCAAAACTCATAACGCGTAACGCATAACGCAAAAAGCATAACGCATAACGCATAACGCATAACGCATAAAGCATAACGCATAAAGCATAACGCATAAAGCATAACGCATAAACCATAACCCATAACCCATAACGCAGAACGCATAACGCATAACGCATAACGCATAACCCATAACCCATAACGCATAACGCACAACGCATAACACATAACCCATAACCCATAACCCATAACGAATAACGCACAACGCATAACGCATAATGCACAACGCATAACGCATAACGCATAACGCATAACGCATAACGCATTACGCATAACTTATAACTCATAACTCATAACGCATAACGCATAACGCCTAACGCATAACGGATCACGCATAACGCATAAATCATAACGCATAACGCAGAAGGCATAACACATAACGCATAACGCATAACGCATAACTCATAACGCATAACGCATAACGCATAACGCATAACGCATAACGCATAACGCATAACGCATGACGCATAACGCATAACTCATAACGCATAACATATAACGTATAACGCATAACGCATAACGCACAACGCATAACGCATAACGCATAACGCATAACGCATAACGCATAACTCATAACGCATAACGCATAACGCATAACGCATAACGCATAACGTATGACGCATAACGCATAACGCATAACGCATAACATATAACGTATAACGCATAACGCATAACGCATAACGCATAACGCATAACACATAACCCATAACCCATAACCCATAAAGCATAAGGCACAACGCATAACGCATAATGCACAACGCATAACGCATAACGCATAACGCATAACGCATAACTTATAACTCATAACTCATAACGCATAACGCATAACGCCTAACGCATAACGGATCACGCATAACGCATAAATCGTAACGCATAACGCATAACGCATAACGCATAACTCATAACGCATAACGCATAACGCATAACGCATAACGCATAACGCATAACGCATAACGCATAACGCATAACTTATAACGCATAACGCATAACGCATACCGTATAACGCATAAAGCATAACGCATAAGGCATCACGCATACCGCATAACGCATAACGCATAACGCATAACGCATAACGCCTAACGCATAACGGATCACGCATAACGCATAAAGCATAACGCATAACGCATAACGCATAACGCATAACGCATAACGCATAACTCGTAACGCATAACGCATGGCGCATAACGCAAAATGTATAACGCATAACGCATAACGCATAACGCATAACGCATAAAACATAATGCACAACGCATAATGCATAACGCATAACGCATAACGCATTACGCATAACTTATAACTCATAACTAATAACGCATAACGCAAAATGCATAACGCATAAAGCATAACGCATAACCCATAACCCATAACGCAGAACGCACAACGCACAATTCATAACATATAACGCATAACGCATAACGCATAACGCATAACGCATAACGCATAACGCATAATGCATAACGCATAACGCATAACGCAAAACGCATAACGCATAAGGCATAACGCATAACGTTAACGCATAACGCATAACGCATAACGCAAAAGGCACAACGCATATCGCATAACGCATAAATCATAACCCATAACGCATAACGCATAACGCATAATGCACAACGCATAACGAATACCGCATAATGTATAACGCAAAACTCATAACGCATAACGCATAACGCAAAAGGCATAACGCATTACGCATAACTTATAACTCATAACTCATAACGCATAACGCATTACGCCTAACGCATAACGGATCACGCATAACGCATAAAGCATAACGCATAACGCATAACGCATAACGCATAACGCATAACGCATAACGCATACCGCATAACGCATAACTCATAACGCATAACGCATAACGCATAACGCATAACGCATAACGCATAACGCATGACGCATAACGCATAACGCATAACGCATAACATATAACGCATAACGCATAACGCATAACGCATAACGCATAACGCATAACGCATTAAGCATAACTTTTAACTCATAACGAATAACGCATAACGTATAACGCAAAACTCATAACGCGTAACGCATAACGCAAAAGGCATAACGCATAACGCATAACGCATAACGCATAAAGCATAACGCATAAAGCATAACGCATAAAGCATAACGCATAAACCATAACCCATAACCCATAACGCATAACGCATAACGCATAACGCATAACGCATATCGCATAACGCATAAACCATAACGCATAACGTAGAATGCAAAAGGCATAACGCATAACGCATAACGCATAACGCATAACTCATAACGCATAACGCATAACGCATAAAGCATAACGCATAACGCCTAACGCATAACGCAAACGTATAACACATAACGCATAACGCATAACGCATAACACATAACCCATAACCCATAACGCATAAATCACAACGCATAACGCATAATGCATAACGCATAACGCATAACGCATGACGCATAACGCATAACGCATAACGCATAACGCATAACATATAACGCATAACGCATAACGCATAACGCATAAAGCATGACGCATAAACCATAACCCATAACCCATAACGCAGAACGCATAACGCATAACGCATAACGCATAACCCATAACCCATAACCCATAACGCATAACGCACAACGCATAACACATAACCCATAACCCATAACCCATAACGCATAACGCACAACGCATAACGCATAATGCACAACGCATAACGCATAACGCATAACGCATTACGCATAACTTTTAACTCATAACTCATAACGCATAACGCATAACGCCTAACGCGTAACGGATCACTCATAACGCATAAATCATAACGCATAACGCATAAGGCATAACACATAACGCATAACGCATAACGCATAACTCATAACGCATAACGCATAACGCATAACGCATAACGCATAACGCATCACGCATGACGCATAACGCATAACTCATAACGCATAACATATAACGTATAACGCATAACGCATAACGCACAACGCATAACGCATAACGCATAACGCATAACGCATAACGCATAACTCATAACGCATAACGCATAACGCATAACGCATAACGCATAACGTATGACGCATAACGCATAAGGCATAACGCATAACATATAACGTATCACGCATAACGCATAACGCATAACGCATAACGCATAACGCATAACACATAACCCATAACCCATAACCCATAACGCATAAGGCACAACGCATAACGCATAATGCACAACGCATAACGCATAACGCATAACGCATAACGCATTACGCATAACTTATAACTCATAACTTATAACGCATAACGCATAACGCCTAACGCATAACGGATCACGCATAACGCATAAATCATAACGCATAACGCATAAGGCATAACGCATAACGCATAACGCATAACGCATAACGCATAACTCATAACGCATAACGCATAACGCATAACGCATAACGCATAACGCGTAACGCATAACGCATGACGCATAACGCATAACTCATAACGCATAACATATAACGTATAACGCATAACGCATAACGCACAACGCATAACGCATAAAGCATAACGCATAACGCATAACGCATAACGCACAACTCATAACGCATAACGCATAACGCATAATGCATAACCCATAACCCATAACGCATAACGCATATCGCATAATGCATAACGCATAACGCAAAAGGCATAACGCATATCGCACAACGCATAACGCATAACGCATAACGCATAACGCCTAACGCATAACGGATCACGCATAACGCATAAAGCATAACGCATAACGCATAACTCATAACTAATAACGCATAACGCAAAATGCATAACGCATAAAGCATAACGCATAACCCATAACGCAGAACGCACAACGCACAATTCATAACACATAACGCATAACGCATAACGCATAACGCATAACGCAAAACGCATAACGCAAAAGGCATAACGCATAACGTTAACGCATAATGCATAACGCATAACGAATACCGCATAACGTATAACGCAAAACTCATAACGCATAACGCATGACGCAAAAGGCATAACGCATAACGCATAACGCATAACGCATAACGCATAACGCATAACGCATAACGCATAACGCATAAAGCATTACGCATAAAGCATAACGCATAAAGCATAACGCATAAACCATAACCCATAACCCATAACGCAGAACGCACAACGCACAAATCATAACACATAACGCATAACGCATAACGCATAACGCATATCGCATAACCTATAACGCAAAACGCATAACGCATAACGCATAACGCATATCGCATAACCTATAACGCAAAACGCATAACGCATAACGTATAACGCAAAACGCATAACGCATAACTCATAACGCAAAACGCAAAACGCATAACGCATAACGTATAACGCATAACGCAAAAGGCATATCGCATAACGCATAACGCATAACGCATAACGCATAATGCACAACGCATAACGCATAACGCATAACGCATAACGCATTACGCATAACTTATAACTCATAACCTATAACGCATAACGCATAACGCCTAACGCATAACGGATCACGCATAACGCATAAATCATAACGCATAACGCAAAACGCATAACGCAAAGGCATAACGCATAACGCATAACGCATAACGCATAACGCATTACGCATAACTTATAAC
Organism: Lasioglossum morio; assembly: GCA_916610235.2. Taxonomy (NCBI): domain Eukaryota; kingdom Metazoa; phylum Arthropoda; class Insecta; order Hymenoptera; family Halictidae; genus Lasioglossum; species Lasioglossum morio. The sequence goes on along the minus strand of CAKAJA020000151.1, from coordinate 573,484 downwards.
TCATAACTCATAACACATAACGCATAACGCCAAACGCATAACGGATCACGCATAACGCATAACGCATAACGCATAACGCATAACTCATAACGCATAACGCATAACGTATAACGCATAACGCATAACGCATGACGCATAACGCATAACGCATAACGCATAACGCATAACATATAACGCATAACGCATAACGCATAACGCATAACGCATAACGCATAATGCATAACGCATAACGCATAACCCATAACGCATAACGCATAACGCATAACACATAATGCACAACGCATAATGCATAACGCATAACGCATAACGCATTACGCATAACTTATAACTCATAACGAATAACGCATAACGCATAACGTAAAAGGTATAACGCATATCGCATAACGCAAAAATCATAACCCATAACGCATAACGTATAATGCACAACGCATAACGAATACCGCATAACGTATAACGCAAAACTCATAACGCATAACGCATAACGCAAGAGGCATGACGCATAACGCATACCGCATAACGCATAACGCATAAAGCATAACGCATAAAGCATAACGCATAAAGCATAACGTATAAACCATAACCCATAACCCAAAACGCAGAACGCATAACGCATAACATATAACGCATAACGCATAACGCATAACGCATAACGCATAACGCATAACTTATAACTCATAACGCATAACGCATGGCGCATAACGCAAAATGCATAACGCGTAACCCATAACCCATAACGCATAACGCATAACACATAATGCACAACGCATAATGCATAACGCATAACGCATAACGCATTACGCATAACTTATAACTCATAACGAATAACGCATAACGCATAACGTAAAAGGCATAACGCATATCGCATAACGCAAAAATCATAACCCATAACGCATAACGCATAACGTATAATGCACAACGCATAACGAATACCGCATAACGTATAACGCAAAACTCATAACGCATAACGCAAAAGGCATAACGCATAACGCATAACGCATAACGCATAACGCATAAAGCATAACGCATAACGCATAACTTATAACTCATAACGCATAACGCAAAAGGCATAACGCATAACGCATAACGCATAATGCATAACGCATAACGCATAACGCATAAAGCATAACGCATAAAGCATAACGCATAACGCATAACGCATAACGCATAACACATAACCCATAACCCATAACCCATAACGCATAAGGCACAACGCATAACGCATAATGCACAACGCATAACGCATAACGCATAACGCATTACGCATAACTTATAACTCATAACTCATAACGCATAACGCATAACGCCTAACGCATAACGGATCACGCATAACGCATAAATCATAACGCATAACGCATAAGGCATAACGCATAACGCATAACGCATAACGCATAACGCATAACTCATAACGCATAACGCATAACGCATAACGCATAACGCATAACGCATAACGCATGACGCATAACGCATAACTCATAACGCATAACATATAACGTATAACGCATAACGCATAACGCACAACGCATAACGCATAAAGCATAACGCATAACGCATAACGCATAACGCATAACGCATAACTCATAACGCATAACGCATAACGCATAATGCATAACCCATAACCCATAACGCATAACGCATAACGCATAACGCATAATGCATAACGCATAACGCAAAAGGCATAACGCATATCGCATAACGCATAACGCATAACGCATAACGCATAACGCCTAACGCATAACGGATCACGCATAACGCATAAAGCATAACGCATAACGCATAACTCGTAACTAATAACGCATAACGCAAAATGCATAACGCATAAAGCATAACGCATAACCCATAACCCATAACGCAGAACGCACAACGCACAATTCATAACACATAACGCATAACGCATAACGCATAACGCATAACGCAAAACGCATAACGCAAAAGGCATAACGCATAACGTTAACGCATAATGCATAACGCATAACGAATACCGCATAACGTATAACGCAAAACTCATAACGCATAACGCATAACGCAAAAGGCATAACGCATAACGCATAACGCATAACGCATAACGCATAACGCATAACGCATAAAGCATTACGCATAAAGCATAACGCATAAAGCATAACGCATAAACCATAACCCATAACCCATAACGCAGAACGCACAACGCACAAATCATAACACATAACGCATAACGCATAACGCATATCGCATAACCTATAACGCAAAACGCATAACGCATAACGCATATCGCATAACCTATAACGCAAAACGCATAACGCATAACGTATAACGCAAAACGCATAACGCATAACTCATAACGCAAAACGCAAAACGCATAACGCATAACGTATAACGCATAACGCAAAAGGCATATCGCATAACGCATAACGCATAACGCATAACGCATAATGCACAACGCATAACGCATAACGCATAACGCATAACGCATTACGCATAACTTATAACTCATAACCTATAACGCATAACGCATAACGCCTAACGCATAACGGATCACGCATAACGCATAAATCATAACGCATAACGCAAAACGCATAACGCAAAGGCATAACGCATAACGCATAACGCATAACGCATAACGCATTACGCATAACTTATAACTCATAACTCATAACACATAACGCATAACGCCAAACGCATAACGGATCACGCATAACGCATAACGCATAACGCATAACTCATAACGCATAACGCATAACGTATAACGCATAACGCATAACGCATGACGCATAACGCATAACGCATAACGCATAACGCATAACATATAACGCATAACGCATAACGCATAACGCATAACGCATAACGCATAACGCATAATGCATAACGCATAACGCATAACCCATAACGCATAACGCATAACGCATAACACATAATGCACAACGCATAATGCATAACGCATAACGCATAACGCATAACGCATAACCCATAACGCATAACGCATAACGCATAACACATAATGCACAACGCATAATGCATAACGCATAACGCATAACGCATTACGCATAACTTATAACTCATAACGAATAACGCATAACGCATAACGTAAAAGGTATAACGCATATCGCATAACGCAAAAATCATAACCCATAACGCATAACGTATAATGCACAACGCATAACGAATACCGCATAACGTATAACGCAAAACTCATAACGCATAACGCATAACGCAAGAGGCATGACGCATAACGCATACCGCATAACGCATAACGCATAAAGCATAACGCATAAAGCATAACGCATAAAGCATAACGTATAAACCATAACCCATAACCCAAAACGCAGAACGCATAACGCATAACATATAACGCATAACGCATAACGCATAACGCATAACGCATAACGCATAACTTATAACTCATAACGCATAACGCATGGCGCATAACGCAAAATGCATAACGCATAACCCATAACCCATAACGCATAACGCATAACACATAATGCACAACGCATAATGCATAACGCATAACGCATAACGCATTACGCATAACTTATAACTCATAACGAATAACGCATAACGCATAACGTAAAAGGCATAACGCATATCGCATAACGCAAAAATCATAACCCATAACTCATAACGCATAACGTATAATGCACAACGCATAACGAATACCCCATAACGTATAACGCAAAACTCATAACGCATAACGCATAACGCAAAAGGCATAACGCATAACGCATAACGCATAACGCATAACGCATAAAGCATAACGCATAACGCATAACTTATAACTCATAACGCATAACGCAAAAGGTATAACGCATAACGCATAACGCATAAGGCATAACGCATAACGCATAACGCATAAAGCATAACGCATAAAGCATAACGCATAACGCATAACGCATAACGCATAACATATAACGCATAACGCATAACGCATAACGCATAACGCATAACTTATAACTCATAACGCATAACGCATGGCGCATAACGCAAACTGCATAACGCATAACGCATAACCCATAACCCATAACGCATAGCGCATAACACATAATGCACAACGCAGAATGCATAACGCATAACGCATAACGCATTAAGCATAACTTTTAACTCATAACGAATAACGCATAACGCAGAACGCAAAATGCATAATGCATAAAGCATAACGCATAACCCATAACCCATAACGCAGGACGCACAACGCACAACGCATAACGCCTAACGCATAACGGATCACGCATAACGAATAAAGCATAACGCATAACGCATAACGCATAACGCATAACGCATAACGCATAACGCATAACGCATAACTCATAACGCATAACGCATAACGAATAACGCATAACGCATTACGCATAACGCATAAAGCATAACGCATAACCCATAACCCATAACGCATAGCGCATAACACATAATGCACAACGCATAACGCATAACGCATAACGCAGAAAACATTACGCATAACTTATAACTCATAACGAATAACGCATAACGCAAAATGCATAACGCATAAAGCATAACGCATAACCAATAACCCATAACGCAGAACGCGCAACGCACAACGCATAACGCATAACGCATAACGCATATCGCATAACCTATAATGCAAAACGCATAACGCATAACGTATAACGCAAAACGCATAACGCATAACGCATAACGCATAACGCATAACGCATAACGCATAACGCATTACGCATAACTTATAACTCATAACCTATAACGCATAACGCATAACGCCTAACGCATAACGGATCACGCATAACGCATAAATCATAACGCATAACGCAAAACGCATAACGCATAACGCATAAAGCGTAACGCATAAAGCATAACGCATAAAGCATAACGCATAAAGCATAACGCATAAACCATAACCCATAACCCATAACGCATAACGCATAACACATAATGCACAACGCATAATGCATAACGCATAACGCATAACGCCTAACGCATAACGGATCACGCATAACGCATAAATCATAACGCATAACGGATAACGCATAACGCATAACGCATAACGCATAACGCATAACGCATAACGCATAACTTATAACTCATAACCGCATAACTCATGGCGCATAACGCAAAATGCATAACGCATAACGCATAACCCATAACCCATAACGCATAACGCATAACACATAATGCACAACGCATAATGCATAACGCATAACGCATAACGCATTACGCATAACTTATAACTCATAACGAATAACGCACAACGCATAACGTAAAAGGCATAACGCATATCGCATAACGCAAAAATCATAACCCATAACGCATAACGCATAACGTATAATGCACAACGCATAACGAATACCGCATAACGTATAACGCAAAACTCATAACGCATAACGCATAACGCAAAAGGCATAACGCATAACGCATAACGCATAACGCATAACGCATAACGCATAACGCATAAAGCATAACGCATAACGCATAACTTATAACTCATAACGCATAACGCAAAAGGCATAACGCATATCGCATAACGCATAACGCATAACGCATAACGCATAATGCACAACGCATAACGCATAACGCATAACGCATAACGCATTACGCATAACTTATAACTCATAACGAATAACGCATAACGCATAACGTAAAAGGCATAACGCATATCGCATAACGCAAAAATCATAACCCATAACGCATAACGCATAACGTATAATGCACAACGCATAACGAATACCGCATAACGTATAACGCAAAACTCATAACGCATAACGCATAACGCAAAAGGCATAACGCATAACGCATAACGCATAACGCATAACGCATAAAGCATAACGCATAACGCATAACTTATAACTCATAACGCATAACGCAAAAGGCATAACGCATAACGCATAAGGCATAACGCATAACGCATAACGCATAAAGCATAACGCATAAAGCATAACTCATTACCCATAACGCAAAAGGCATAACGCATAACGCATAACGCATAAGGCATAACGCATAACGCATAACGCATAAAGCATAACGCATAAAGCATAACGCATAACGCATAACGCATAACGCATAACACATAACCCATAACCCATAACCCATAACGCATAAGGCACAACGCATAACGCATAATGCACAACGCATAACGCATAACGCATAACGCATAACGCATTACGCATAACTTATAACTCATAACTCATAACGCATAACGCATAACGTCTAACGCATAACGGATCACGCATAACGCATAAATCATAACGCATAACGCATAAGGCATAACGCATAACGCATAACGCATAACGCATAACGCATAACTCATAACGCATAACGCATAACGCATAACGCATAACGCATAACGAATAACGCATAACGCAGAACGCAAAATGCATAATGCATAAAGCATAACGCATAACCCATAACCCATAACGCAGGACGCACAACGCACAACGCATAACGCCTAACGCATAACGGATCACGCATAACGAATAAAGCATAACGCATAACGCATAACGCATAACGCATAACGCATAACGCATAACTCATAACGCATAACGCATAACGAATAACGCATAACGCATTACGCATAACGCATAAAGCATAACGCATAACCCATAACCCATAACGCATAGCGCATAACACATAATGCACAACGCATAACGCATAACGCATAACGCAGAAAACATTACGCATAACTTATAACTCATAACGAATAAAGCATAACGCAAAATGCATAACGCATAAAGCATAACGCATAACCAATAACCCATAACGCAGAACGCACAACGCACAACGCATAACGCATAACGCATAACGCATATCGCATAACCTATAACGCAAAACGCATAACGCATAACGTATAACGCAAAACGCATAACGCATAACTCATAACGCAAAACGCATAACGCATAACGTATAACGCATAACGCAAAAGGCATAACGCATAACGCATAATGCATAACGCGTAACGCATAATGCACAACGCATAACGCATAACGCATAACGCATAACGCATAACGCATTACGCATAACTTATAACTCATAACCTATAACGCATAACGCATAACGCCTAACGCATAACGGATCACGCATAACGCATAAATCATAACGCATAACGCAAAACGCATAACGCATAACGCAAAGGCATAACGCATAACGCATAACGCATAACGCATAACGCATTACGCATAACTTATAACTCATACCTCATAACACATAACGCCAAACGCATAACGGATCACGCATAACGCATAAAGCATAACGCATAACGCATAACGCATAACGCATAACGCATAACGCATAACGCATAACGCATAACGCATAACGCATAACGCATAACGCATAACGAATAACGTATAACGCATAACGCATAACGCAAAAGGCATAACGCATAACGCATACCGCATAACGCATAAAGCGTTACGCATAAAGCATAACGCATAAAGCATAACGCATAAACCATAACCCATAACCCATAACGCAGAACGCATAACGCATAACATATGACGCATAACGGATAACGCATAACGCATAACGCATAACGCATAACGCATAACGCATAACGCATTACGCATAACTTATAACTCATAACGCATAACGCAAAAGGCATAACGCATATCGCATAACGCATAACGCATAACGCATAACGCATAACGCATAATGCACAACGCATAACGCATAACGCATAACGCATAACGCATAACGCATTACGCATAACTTATAACTCATAACGAATAACGCATAACGCATAACGTAAAAGGCATAACGCATATCGCATAACGCAAAAATCATAACCCATAACGCATAACGCATAACGTATAATGCACAACGCATAACGAATACCGCATAACCTATAACGCAAAACTCATAACGCATAACGCATAACGCAAAAGGCATAACGCATAACGCATAACGCATAACGCATAACGCATAACGCATAACGCATAAAGCATAACGCATAACGCATAACTTATAACTCATAACGCATAACGCAAAAGGCATAACGCATATCGCATAACGCATAACGCATAACGCATAACGCATAACGCATAACGCATAACGCATAACGCATAACGCATAACGCATAACGCATAACGCATTACGCATAACTTATAACTCATAACGAATAACGCATAACGCATAACGTAAAAGGCATAACGCATATCGCATAACGCAAAAATCATAACCCATAACGCATAACGCATAACGTATAATGCACAACGCATAACGAGTACCGCATAACGTATAACGCAAAACTCATAACGCATAACGCATAACGCAAAAGGCATAACGCATAACGCATAACGCATAACGCATAACGCATAAAGCATAACGCATAACGCATAACTTATAACTCATAACGCATAACGCAAAAGGCATAACGCATAACGCATAACGCATAAGGCATAACGCATAACGCATAACGCATAAAGCATAACGCATAAAGCATAACTCATTACCCATAACGCAGAACGCATAACGCATAACGCATAACGCATAACGCATAACACATAACCCATAACCCATAACGCATAACGCACAACGCATAACGTATAATGCACAACGCATAACGCATAACGCATAACGCATTACGCATTACGCATAACTTATAACTCATAACTCATAACGCATAACGCATAACGCCTAACGCATAACGGATCACGCATAACGCATAAAGCATAACGCATAACGCATAACGCATAACGCATAACATATAACGCATAACGCATAACGCATAACGCATAACGCATAACTTATAACTCATAACGCATAACGCATGGCGCATAACGCAAACTGCATAACGCATAACGCATAACCCATAACCCATAACGCATAGCGCATAACACATAATGCACAACGCATAATGCATAACGCATAACGCATAACGCATTAAGCATAACTTTTAACTCATAACGAATAACGCATAACGCAGAACGCAATATGCATAACGCATAAAGCATAACGCATAACCCATAACCCATAACGCAGGACGCACAACGCACAACGCATAAGGCCTAACGCATAACGGATCACGCATAACGAATAAAGCATAACGCATAACGCATAACGCATAACGCATAACTCTTAACGCATAACGCATAACGAATAACGCATAACGCATGACGCATAACGCATAACGCATAACGCATAACATATAACGCATAACGCATAACGCATAACGCATAACGCATAACGCATAACGCATAACACATTAAGCATAACTTTTAACTCATAACGAATAACGCATAACGCAGAACGCAAAATGCATAACGCATAAAGCATAACGCATAACCCATAACCCATAACGCAGGACGCACAACGCACAACGCATAACGCCTAACGCATAACGGATCACGCATAACGCATAAAGCATAACGCATAACGCATAACGCATAACTCATAACGCATAACGCATAACGCATAACGAATAACGCATAACGCATAACGCATGACGCATAACCCATAACCCATAACGCATAACGCATAACACATAATGCACAACGCATAATGCATAACGCATAACGCATAACGCATTACGCATAACTTATAACTCATAACGAAGAACGCATAACGCCTAACGCATAACGGATCACGCATAACGAATAAAGCATAACGCATAACGTATAACGCATAACGCATAACGCATGACGCATAACGCATAACACATTAAGCATAACTTTTAACTCATAACGAATAACGCATAACGCAGAACGCAAAATGCATAACGCATAAAGCATAACGCATAACCCATAACCCATAACGCAGGACGCACAACGCACAACGCATAACGCCTAACGCATAACGGATCACGCATAACGCATAAAGCATAACGCATAACGCATAACGCATAACTCATAACGCATAACGCATAACGCATAACGAATAACGCATAACGCATGACGCATAACGCATAACGCATAACATATAACGCATAACGCATAACGCATAACGCATAACGCATAACGCATAACGCATAACGCATAACGCATAACGCATAACTTATAACTCATAACGCATAACGCATGGCGCATAACGCAAACTGCATAACGCATAACGCATAACCCATAACCCATAACGCATAGCGCATAACGCATAACGCATAACGCATTACGCATAACTTATAACTCATAACTAATAACGCATAACGCAAAATGCATAACGCATAAAGCATAACGCATAACCTATAACCCATAACGCAGAACGCACAACGCACAATTCATAACCCATAACCCATAACGCATAGCGCATAACGCATAACGCATAACGCATAACGCATTACGCATAACTTATAACTCATAACTAATAACGCATAACGCAAAATGCATAACGCAAAAAGCATAACGCATAACGCATAACGCATAACGCATAATGCATAACCCATAACCCATAACGCATAACGCAAAACGCATAATGCATAACGCATAACGCAAAAGGCATAACGCATATCGCATAACGCATAATTCATAACCCATAACGCATAACGCATAACGCATAACGCATAACGCATAACGCATAACGCATAACGCATAACGCATAACGCATAACGCATAACGCCTAACGCATAACGGATCACGCATAACGCATAAAGCATAACGCATAACGCATAACTCATAACTAATAACGCATAACGCAAAATGCATAACGCATAAAGCATAACGCATAACCCATAACCCATAACGCAGAACGCACAACGCACAATTCATAACACATAACGCATAACGCATAACGCATAACGCATAACGCATAACGCAAAACGCATAACGCAAAAGGCATAACGCATAACGTTAACGCATAATGCATAACGCATAACGAATACCGCATAACGTATAACGCAAAACTCATAACGCATAACGCATAACGCAAAAGGCATAACGCATAACGCATAACGCATAACGCATAACGCATAACGCATAACGCATAACGGATAAAGCATTACGCATAAAGCATAACGCATAAAGCATAACGCATAAACCATAACCCATAACCCATAACGCAGAACGCACAACGCATAACGCATAACGCATTACGCATAACTTATAACTCATAACCTATAACGCATAACGCATAACGCCTAACGCATAACGGATCACGCATAACGCATAAAGCATAACGCATAACGCAAAACGCATAACGCATAACGCAAAGGCATAACGCATAACGCATAACGCATAACGCATAACGTATTACGCATTACGCATAACTTATAACTCATAACTCATAACACATAACGCATAACGCCAAACGCATAACGGATCACGCATAACGCATAACGCATAACGCATAACGCATAACGCATAACTCATAACGCATAACGCATAACGTATAACGCATAACGCATAATGCATGACGCATAACGCATAACGCATAACGCATAACATATAACGCATAACGCATAACGCATAACGCATAACGCATAACGCATAACGCATAACGCATAACTTATAACTCATAACGCATAACGCATGGCGCATAACGCAAAATGCATAACGCATAACGCATAACGCATAACACATAATGCACAACGCATAATGCATAACGCATAACGCATAACGCATTACGCATAACTTATAACTCATAACGAATAACGCATAACGCATAACGTAAAAGGCATAACGCATATCGCATAACGCAAAAATCATAACCCATAACGCATAACGTATAATGCACAACGCATAACGAATACCGCATAACGTATAACGCAAAACTCATAACGCATAACGCATAACGCAAAAGGCATAACGCATAACGCATAACGCATAACGCATAACGCATAACGCATGAAGCATAACGCATAAAGCATAACGCATAAAGCATAACGCATAACGCATTACGCATAACTTATAACTCATAACGAATAACGCATAACGCATAACGCATAACGCAAAATGCATAACGCATAAAGCATAACGCATAACCCATAACCCATATCGCAGAACGCACAACGCACAACGCATAACGCATAACGCATAAAGCATAACGCATAAAGCATAACGCATAAACCATAACCCATAACGCAGAACGCATAACGCATAACGCATAACGCATAACGCATAACGCATTACTTATAACTCATAACGCATAACGCATAAAGCATAACGCATCACGCATAACGCATAACGCATAACGCATAACGCATAACATATAACGCATAACGCATAACGCATAACGCATAACGCATAACGCATAACGCATAACGCATAACGCATAACTTATAACTCATAACGCATAACGCATGGCGCATAACGCAAACTGCATAACGCATAACGCATAACCCATAACCCATAACGCATAGCGCATAACACATAATGCACAACGCATAACGCATAACGCATAACGCAGAACGCATTACGCATAACTTATAACTCATAACGAATAACGCATAACGCATAACGCAAAATGCATAACGCATAAAGCATAACGCATAACCCATAACCCATAACGCAGAACGCACAACGCACAATGCATAACGCATAACGCATATCGCATAACCTATAACGCAAAACGCATAACGCATAACGTATAACGCATAACGCAAAAGGCATAACGCATAACGCAAAAGGCATAACGCATAACGCATAATGCATAACGCATAACGCATAACGCACAACGCATAACGCATAACGCATAACGCATAACGCATAACGCATAACGCATAACCCATAACCCATAACGCATAACGCATAACACATAATGCACAACGCATAATGCATAACGCATAACGCATAACGCATTACGCATAACTTATAACTCATAACGAATAACGCATAACGCCTAACGCATAACGGATCACGCATAACGAATAAAGCATAACGCATAACGTATAACGCATAACGCATAACGCATGACGCATAACGCATAACACATTAAGCATAACTTTTAACTCATAACGAATAACGCATAACGCAGAACGCAAAATGCATAACGCATAAAGCATAACGCATAACCCATAACCCATAACGCAGGACGCACAACGCACAACGCATAACGCCTAACGCATAACGGATCACGCATAACGCATAAAGCATAACGCATAACGCATAACGCATAACTCATAACGCATAACGCATAACGCATAACGAATAACGCATAACGCATGACGCATAACGCATAACGCATAACATATAACGCATAACGCATAACGCATAACGCATAACGCATAACGCATAACGCATAACGCATAACGCATAACGCATAACTTATAACTCATAACGCATAACGCATGGCGCATAACGCAAACTGCATAACGCATAACGCATAACCCATAACCCATAACGCATAGCGCATAACGCATAACGCATAACGCATTACGCATAACTTATAACTCATAACTAATAACGCATAACGCAAAATGCATAACGCATAAAGCATAACGCATAACCCATAACCCATAACGCAGAACGCACAACGCACAATTCATAACCCATAACCCATAACGCATAGCGCATAACGCATAACGCATAACGCATTACGCATAACTTATAACTCATAACTAATAACGCATAACGCAAAATGCATAACGCAAAAAGCATAACGCATAACGCATAACGCATAACGCATAATGCATAACCCATAACCCATAACGCATAACGCAAAACGCATAATGCATAACGCATAACGCAAAAGGCATAACGCATATCGCATAACGCATAATTCATAACCCATAACGCATAACGCATAACGCATAACGCATAACGCATAACGCATAACGCATAACGCATAACGCATAACGCATAACGCATAACTCATAACTAATAACGCATAACGCAAAATGCATAACGCATAAAGCATAACGCATAACCCATAACCCATAACGCAGAACGCACAACGCACAATTCATAACACATAACGCATAACGCATAACGCATAACGCATAACGCAAAACGCATAACGCAAAAGGCATAACGCATAACGTTAACGCATAATGCATAACGCATAACGAATACCGCATAACGTATAACGCAAAACTCATAACGCATAACGCATAACGCAAAAGGCATAACGCATAACGCATAACGCATAACGCATAACGCATAACGCATAACGCATAACGCATAACGGATAAAGCATTACGCATAAAGCATAACGCATAAAGCATAACGCATAAACCATAACCCATAACCCATAACGCAGAACGCACAACGCATAACGCATAACGCATTACGCATAACTTATAACTCATAACCTATAACGCATAACGCATAACGCCTAACGCATAACGGATCACGCATAACGCATAACGCATAACGCATAACGCAAAACGCATAACGCATAACGCAAACGCATAACGCATAACGCATAACGCATAACGCATAACGTATTACGCATTACGCATAACTTATAACTCATAACTCATAACACATAACGCATAACGCCAAACGCATAACGGATCACGCATAACGCATAACGCATAACGCATAACGCATAACGCATAACGCATAACGCATAACGCATAACGCATAACGCATAACGCATAACGCATGACGCATAACGCATAACGCATAACGCATAACATATAACGCATAACGCATAACGCATAACGCATAACGCATAACGCATAACGCATAACTTATAACTCATAACGCATAACGCATGGCGCATAACGCAAAATGCATAACGCATAACGCATAACGCATAACACATAATGCACAACGCATAATGCATAACGCATAACGCATAACGCATTACGCATAACTTATAACTCATAACGAATAACGCATAACGCATAACGTAAAAGGCATAACGCATATCGCATAACGCAAAAATCATAACCCATAACGCATAACGTATAATGCACAACGCATAACGAATACCGCATAACGTATAACGCAAAACTCATAACGCATAACGCATAACGCATAAAGCATAACGCATAACGCATAACGCATAACGCATAACGCATGAAGCATAACGCATAAAGCATAACGCATAAAGCATAACGCATAACGCATTACGCATAACTTATAACTCATAACGAATAACGCATAACGCATAACGCATAACGCAAAATGCATAACGCATAAAGCATAACGCATAACCCATAACCCATATCGCAGAACGCACAACGCACAACGCATAACGCATAACGCATAAAGCATAACGCATAAAGCATAACGCATAAACCATAACCCATAACGCAGAACGCATAACGCATAACGCATAACGCATAACGCATAACGCATTACTTATAACTCATAACGCATAACGCATAAAGCATAACGCATCACGCATAACGCATAACGCATATCGCATAACCTACAACGCAAAACGCATAACGCATAACGTATAACGCAAAACGCAAAACGCATAACGCATAACTCATAACGCAAAACGCATAACGCATAACGTATAATCGCATAACGCAAAAGGCATAACGCATAACCCATAACCCATAACGCACAACGCACAACGCATAACGCATAACGCATAAAGCATAACGCATAAAGCATAACGCATAAACCATAACCCATAACGCAGAACGCATAACGCATAACGCATAACGCATAACGCATAACGCATTACGTATAACTCATAACGCATAACGCATAAAGCATAACGCATCACGCATAACGCATAACGCATATCGCATAACCTACAACGCAAAACGCATAACGCATAACGTATAACGCAAAACGCATAACGCATAACTCATAACGCAAAACGCATAACGCATAACGTATAACGCATAACGCAAAAGGCATAACGCATAACGCATAACGCATAACGCATAACGCATAACTCATAACGCATAACGCATAACGTATAACGCATAACGCATAACGCATGACGCATAACGCATAACACATTAAGCATAACTTTTAACTCATAACGAATAACGCATAACGCAGAACGCAAAATGCATAAAGCATAAAGCATAACGCATAACCCATAACCCATAACGCAGGACGCACAACGCACAACGCATAACGCCTAACGCATAACGGATCACGCATAACGCATAAAGCATAACGCATAACGCATAACGCATAACTCATAACGCATAACGCATAACGAATAACGCATAACGCATGACGCATAACGCATAACGCATAACATATAACGCATAACGCATAACGCATAACGCATAACGCATAACGCATAACGCATAACGCATAACGCATAACGCATAACGCATAACGCATAACGCATAACGCATAACGCATAACGCATAACTTATAACTCATAACGCATAACGCATGGCGCATAACGCAAACTGCATAACGCATAACGCATAACCCATAACCCATAACGCATAGCGCATAACACATAATGCACAACGCATAACGCATAACGCATAACGCATAACGCAGAACGCATTACGCATAACTTATAACTCATAACGAATAACGCATAACGCATAACGCAAAATGCATAACGCATAAAGCATAACGCATAACCCATTACCCATAACGCAGAACGCACAACGCACAACGCATAACGCATAACGCATATCGCATAACCTATAACACAAAACGCATAACGCATAACGTATAACGCAAAACGCATAACGCATAACTCATAACGCAAAACGCATAACGCATAACGTATAACGCATAACGCAAAAGGCATAACGCATAACGCATAACGCATAACGCATAACGCATAACGCATAATGCATAACGCATTACGCATAACTTATAACTCATAACTCATAACACATAACGCATAACGCCAAACGCATAACGGATCACGCATAACGCATAAAGCATAACGCATAACGCATAACGCATAACGCATAACGCATAACGCATAACGCATAACGCATAACGCATAACGCATAACTCATAACGCATAACGCATAACGCATTACGCATAACGCATTACGCATAACTTATAACTCATAACTAATAACGCATAACGCAAAATGCATAACGCATAAAGCATAACGCATAACGCATAACGCCTAACGCATAACGGATCACGCATAACGCATAAAGCATAACGCATAACGCATAACTCATAACTAATAAGGCATAACGCAAAATGCATAACGCATAAAGCATAACGCATAACCCATAACCCATAACGCAGAACGCACAACGCACAATTCATAACACATAACGCATAACGCATAACGCATAACGCATAACGCAAAACGCATAACGCAAAAGGCATAACGCATAACGTTAACGCATAATGCATAACGCATAACGAATACCGCATAACGTATAACGCAAAACTCATAACGCATAACGCATAACGCAAAAGGCATAACGCATAACGCATAACGCATAACGCATAACGCATAACGCATAACGCATAACGCATAACGGATAAAGCATTACGCATAAAGCATAACGCATAAAGCATAACGCATAAACCATAACCCATAACCCATAACGCAGAACGCACAACGCATAACGCATAACGCATTACGCATAACTTATAACTCATAACCTATAACGCATAACGCATAACGCCTAACGCATAACGGATCACGCATAACGCATAAATCATAACGCATAACGCAAAACGCATAACGCATAACGCAAAGGCATAACGCATAACGCATAACGTATTACGCATTACGCATAACTTATAACTCATAACTCATAACACATAACGCATAACGCCAAACGCATAACGGATCACGCATAACGCATAACGCATAACGCATAACGCATAACGCATAACTCATAACGCATAACGCATAACGTATAACGCATAACGCATAACGCATGACGCATAACGCATAACGCATAACGCATAACATATAACGCATAACGCATAACGCATAACGCATAACGCATAACGCATAACGCATAACGCATAACTTATAACTCATAACGCATAACGCATGGCGCATAACGCAAAATGCATAACGCATAACGCATAACGCATAACACATAATGCACAACGCATAATGCATAACGCATAACGCATAACGCATTACGCATAACTTATAACTCATAACGAATAACGCATAACGCATAACGTAAAAGGCATAACGCATATCGCATAACGCAAAAATCATAACCCATAACGCATAACGTATAATGCACAACGCATAACGAATACCGCATAACGTATAACGCAAAACTCATAACGCATAACGCATAACGCAAAAGGCATAACGCATAACGCATAACGCATAACGCATAACGCATGAAGCATAACGCATAAAGCATAACGCATAAAGCATAACGCATAACGCATTACGCATAACTTATAACTCATAACGAATAACGCATAACGCATAACGCATAACGCAAAATGCATAACGCATAAAGCATAACGCATAACCCATAACCCATATCGCAGAACGCACAACGCACAACGCATAACGCATAACGCATAAAGCATAACGCATAAAGCATAACGCATAAACCATAACCCATAACGCAGAACGCATAACGCATAACGCATAACGCATAACGCATTACTTATAACTCATAACGCATAACGCATAAAGCATAAAGCATAACGCATCACGCATAACGCATAACGCATATCGCATAACCTACAACGCAAAACGCATAACGCATAACGTATAACGCAAAACGCAAAACGCATAACGCATAACTCATAACGCAAAACGCATAACGCATAACGTATAACGCATAACGCAAAAGGCATAACGCATAACCCATAACCCATAACGCACAACGCACAACGCATAACGTATAACGCATAAAGCATAACGCATAAAGCATAACGCATAAACCATAACCCATAACGCAGAACGCATAACGCATAACGCATAACGCATAACGCATAACGCATTACGTATAACTCATAACGCATAACGCATAAAGCATAACGCATCACGCATAACGCATAACGCATATCGCATAACCTACATCGCAAAACGCATAACGCATAACGTATAACGCAAAACGCATAACGCATAACTCATAACGCAAAACGCATAACGCATAACGTATAACGCATAACGCAAAAGGCATAACGCATAACGCATAACGCATAACGCATAACGCATAACTCATAACGCATAACGCATAACGTATAACGCATAACGCATAACGCATGACGCATAACGCATAACACATTAAGCATAACTTTTAACTCATAACGAATAACGCATAACGCAGAACGCAAAATGCATAAAGCATAAAGCATAACGCATAACCCATAACCCATAACGCAGGACGCACAACGCACAACGCATAACGCCTAACGCATAACGGATCACGCATAACGCATAAAGCATAACGCATAACGCATAACGCATAACTCATAACGCATAACGCATAACGAATAACGCATAACGCATGACGCATAACGCATAACGCATAACATATAACGCATAACGCATAACGCATAACGCATAACGCATAACGCATAACGCATAACGCATAACGCATAACGCATAACGCATAACTTATAACTCATAACGCATAACGCATGGCGCATAACGCAAACTGCATAACGCATAACGCATAACCCATAACCCATAACGCATAGCGCATAACACATAATGCACAACGCATAACGCATAACGCATAACGCATAACGCAGAACGCATTACGCATAACTTATAACTCATAACGAATAACGCATAACGCATAACGCAAAATGCATAACGCATAACCCATTACCCATAACGCAGAACGCACAACGCACAACGCATAACGCATAACGCATATAGCATAACCTATAACACAAAACGCATAACGCATAACGTATAACGCAAAACGCATAACGCATAACTCATAACGCAAAACGCATAACGCATAACGTATAACGCATAACGCAAAAGGCATAACGCATAACGCATAACGCATAACGCATAACGCATAACGCATAACGCATAATGCATAACGCATTACGCAGAACGCATAACGCATAACATATAACGCATAACGCATAACGCATAACGCATAACGCATAACGCATAACTTATAACTCATAACGCATAACGCATGGCGCATAACGCAAAATGCATAACACATAATGCACAACGCATAATGCATAACGCATAACGCATAACGCATTACGCATAACTTATAACTCATAACGAATAACGCATAACGCATAACGTAAAAGGTATAACGCATATCGCATAACGCAAAAATCATAACCCATAACGCATAACGTATAATGCACAACGCATAACGAATACCGCATAACGTATAACGCAAAACTCATAACGCATAACGCATAACGCAAGAGGCATGACGCATAACGCATACCGCATAACGCATAACGCATAAAGCATAACGCATAAAGCATAACGCATAAAGCATAACGTATAAACCATAACCCATAACCCAAAACGCAGAACGCATAACGCATAACATATAACGCATAACGCATAACGCATAACGCATAACGCATAACGCATAACTTATAACTCATAACGCATAACGCATGGCGCATAACGCAAAATGCATAACGCATAACCCATAACCCATAACGCATAACGCATAACACATAATGCACAACGCATAATGCATAACGCATAACGCATAACGCATTACGCATAACTTATAACTCATAACGAATAACGCATAACGCATAACGTAAAAGGCATAACGCATATCGCATAACGCAAAAATCATAACCCATAACTCATAACGCATAACGTATAATGCACAACGCATAACGAATACCCCATAACGTATAACGCAAAACTCATAACGCATAACGCATAACGCAAAAGGCATAACGCATAACGCATAACGCATAACGCATAACGCATAAAGCATAACGCATAACGCATAACTTATAACTCATAACGCATAACGCAAAAGGTATAACGCATAACGCATAACGCATAAGGCATAACGCATAACGCATAACGCATAAAGCATAACGCATAAAGCATAACGCATAACGCATAACGCATAACGCATAACGCATAACATATAACGCATAACGCATAACGCATAACGCATAACGCATAACTTATAACTCATAACGCATAACGCATGGCGCATAACGCAAACTGCATAACGCATAACGCATAACCCATAACCCATAACGCATAGCGCATAACACATAATGCACAACGCAGAATGCATAACGCATAACGCATAACGCATTAAGCATAACTTTTAACTCATAACGAATAACGCATAACGCAGAACGCAAAATGCATAATGCATAAAGCATAACGCATAACCCATAACCCATAACGCAGGACGCACAACGCACAACGCGTAACGCCTAACGCATAACGGATCACGCATAACGAATAAAGCATAACGCATAACGCATAACGCATAACGCATAACGCATAACGCATAACGCATAACGCATAACGCATAACTCATAACGCATAACGCATAACGAATAACGCATAACGCATTACGCATAACGCATAAAGCATAACGCATAACCCATAACCCATAACGCATAGCGCATAACACATAATGCACAACGCATAACGCATAACGCATAACGCAGAAAACATTACGCATAACTTATAACTCATAACGAATAACGCATAACGCAAAATGCATAACGCATAAAGCATAACGCATAACCAATAACCCATAACGCAGAACGCACAACGCACAACGCATAACGCATAACGCATAACGCATATCGCATAACCTATAATGCAAAACGCATAACGCATAACGTATAACGCAAAACGCATAACGCATAACGCATAACGCATATCGCATAACCTATAATGCAAAACGCATAACGCATAACGTATAACGCAAAACGCATAACGCATAACTCATAACGCAAAACGCATAACGCATAACGTATAACGCATAACGCAAAAGGCATAACGCATAACGCATAATGCATAACGCATAACGCATAATGCACAACGCATAACGCATAACGCATAACGCATAACGCATAACGCATAACGCATTACGCATAACTTATAACTCATAACCTATAACGCATAACGCATAACGCCTAACGCATAACGGATCACGCATAACGCATAAATCATAACGCATAACGCAAAACGCATAACGCATAACGCATAAAGCGTAACGCATAAAGCATAACGCATAAAGCATAACGCATAAAGCATAACGCATAAACCATAACCCATAACCCATAACGCATAACGCATAACACATAATGCACAACGCATAATGCATAACGCATAACGCATAACGCCTAACGCATAACGGATCACGCATAACGCATAAATCATAACGCATAACGGATAACGCATAACGCATAACGCATAACGCATAACGCATAACGCATAACGCATAACCTATAACTCATAACCGCATAACTCATGGCGCATAACGCAAAATGCATAACGCATAACGCATAACCCATAACCCATAACGCATAACGCATAACACATAATGCACAACGCATAATGCATAACGCATAACGCATAACGCATTACGCATAACTTATAACTCATAACGAATAACGCACAACGCATAACGTAAAAGGCATAACGCATATCGCATAACGCAAAAATCATAACCCATAACGCATAACGCATAACGTATAATGCACAACGCATAACGAATACCGCATAACGTATAACGCAAAACTCATAACGCATAACGCATAACGCATAACGCAAAAGGCATAACGCATAACGCATAACGCATAACGCATAACGCATAACGCATAACGCATAAAGCATAACGCATAACGCATAACTTATAACTCATAACGCATAACGCAAAAGGCATAACGCATATCGCATAACGCATAACGCATAACGCATAACGCATAATGCACAACGCATAACGCATAACGCATAACGCATAACGCATTACGCATAACTTATAACTCATAACGAATAACGCATAACGCATAACGTAAAAGGCATAACGCATATCGCATAACGCAAAAATCATAACCCATAACGCATAACGCATAACGTATAATGCACAACGCATAACGAATACCGCATAACGTATAACGCAAAACTCATAACGCATAACGCATAACGCAAAAGGCATAACGCATAACGCATAACGCATAACGCATAACGCATAAAGCATAACGCATAACGCATAACTTATAACTCATAACGCATAACGCAAAAGGCATAACGCATAACGCATAAGGCATAACGCATAACGCATAACGCATAAAGCATAACGCATAAAGCATAACTCATTACCCATAACGCAAAAGGCATAACGCATAACGCATAACGCATAAGGCATAACGCATAACGCATAACGCATAAAGCATAACGCATAAAGCATAACGCATAACGCATAACGCATAACGCATAACACATAACCCATAACCCATAACCCATAACGCATAAGGCACAACGCATAACGCATAATGCACAACGCATAACGCATAACGCATAACGCATAACGCATAACGCATTACGCATAACTTATAACTCATAACTCATAACGCATAACGCATAACGTCTAACGCATAACGGATCACGCATAACGCATAAATCATAACGCATAACGCATAAGGCATAACGCATAACGCATAACGCATAACGCATAACGCATAACTCATAACGCATAACGCATAACGCATAACGCATAACGAATAACGCATAACGCAGAACGCAAAATGCATAATGCATAAAGCATAACGCATAACCCATAACCCATAACGCAGGACGCACAACGCACAACGCATAACGCCTAACGCATAACGGATCACGCATAACGAATAAAGCATAACGCATAACGCATAACGCATAACGCATAACGCATAACGCATAACTCATAACGCATAACGCATAACGAATAACGCATAACGCATTACGCATAACGCATAAAGCATAACGCATAACCCATAACCCATAACGCATAGCGCATAACACATAATGCACAACGCATAACGCATAACGCATAACGCAGAAAACATTACGCATAACTTATAACTCATAACGAATAAAGCATAACGCAAAATGCATAACGCATAAAGCATAACGCATAACCAATAACCCATAACGCAGAACGCACAACGCACAACGCATAACGCATAACGCATAACGCATATCGCATAACCTATAACGCAAAACGCATAACGCATAACGTATAACGCAAAACGCATAACGCATAACTCATAACGCAAAACGCATAACGCATAACGTATAACGCATAACGCAAAAGGCATAACGCATAACGCATAATGCATAACGCGTAACGCATAATGCACAACGCATAACGCATAACGCATAACGCATAACGCATAACGCATTACGCATTACGCATAACTTATAACTCATACCTCATAACACATAACGCCAAACGCATAACGGATCACGCATAACGCATAAAGCATAACGCATAACGCATAACGCATAACGCATAACGCATAACGCATAACGCATAACGCATAACGCATAACGCATAACGAATAACGTATAACGCATAACGCATAACGCAAAAGGCATAACGCATAACGCATACCGCATAACGCATAAAGCGTTACGCATAAAGCATAACGCATAAAGCATAACGCATAAACCATAACCCATAACCCATAACGCAGAACGCATAACGCATAACATATGACGCATAACGGATAACGCATAACGCATAACGCATAACGCATAACGCATAACGCATAACGCATTACGCATAACTTATAACTCATAACGCATAACGCAAAAGGCATAACGCATATCGCATAACGCATAACGCATAACGCATAACGCATAACGCATAATGCACAACGCATAACGCATAACGCATAACGCATAACGCATAACGCATTACGCATAACTTATAACTCATAACGAATAACGCATAACGCATAACGTAAAAGGCATAACGCATATCGCATAACGCAAAAATCATAACCCATAACGCATAACGCATAACGTATAATGCACAACGCATAACGAATACCGCATAACCTATAACGCTAAACTCATAACGCATAACGCATAACGCAAAAGGCATAACGCATAACGCATAACGCATAACGCATAACGCATAACGCATAACGCATAAAGCATAACGCATAACGCATAACTTATAACTCATAACGCATAACGCAAAAGGCATAACGCATATCGCATAACGCATAACGCATAACGCATAACGCATAACGCATAACGCATATCGCATAACCTATAACGCAAAACGCATAACGCATAACGTATAACGCAAAACGCATAACGCATAACTCATAACGCAAAACGCATAACGCATAACGTATAACGCATAACGCAAAAGGCATAACGCATAACGCATAATGCATAACGCGTAACGCATAATGCACAACGCATAACGCATAACGCATAACGCATAACGCATAACGCATTACGCATAACTTATAACTCATAACCTATAACGCATAACGCATAACGCCTAACGCATAACGGATCACGCATAACGCATAAATCATAACGCATAACGCAAAACGCATAACGCATAACGCAAAGGCATAACGCATAACGCATAACGCATAACGCATAACGCATTACGCATAACTTATAACTCATACCTCATAACACATAACGCCAAACGCATAACGGATCACGCATAACGCATAAAGCATAACGCATAACGCATAACGCATAACGCATAACGCATAACGCATAACGCATAACGCATAACGCATAACGCATAACGAATAACGTATAACGCATAACGCATAACGCAAAAGGCATAACGCATAACGCATACCGCATAACGCATAAAGCGTTACGCATAAAGCATAACGCATAAAGCATAACGCATAAACCATAACCCATAACCCATAACGCATAACGCATAACGCATAACATATGACGCATAACGGATAACGCATAACGCATAACGCATAACGCATAACGCATAACGCATAACGCATTACGCATAACTTATAACTCATAACGCATAACGCAAAAGGCATAACGCATAACGCATAACGCATAACGCATAACGCATAACGCATAACGCATAATGCACAACGCATAACGCATAACGCATAACGCATAACGCATAACGCATTACGCATAACTTATAACTCATAACGAATAACGCATAACGCATAACGTAAAAGGCATAACGCATATCGCATAACGCAAAAATCATAACGCATAACGCATAACGCATAACGTATAATGCACAACGCATAACGAATACCGCATAACCTATAACGCAAAACGCATAACGCATAACGCATAACGCAAAAGGCATAACGCATAACGCATAACGCATAACGCATAACGCATAACGCATAACGCATAAAGCATAACGCATAACGCATAACTTATAACTCATAACGCATAACGCAAAAGGCATAACGCATAACGCATAACGCATAACGCATAACGCATAACGCATAACGCATAACGCATAACGCATAACGCATAACGCATAACGCATAACGCATAACGCATTACGCATAACTTATAACTCATAACGAATAACGCATAACGCATAACGTAAAAGGCATAACGCATATCGCATAACGCAAAAATCATAACCCATAACGCATAACGCATAACGTATAATGCACAACGCATAACGAGTACCGCATAACGTATAACGCAAAACTCATAACGCATAACGCATAACGCAAAAGGCATAACGCATAACGCATAACGCATAACGCATAACGCATAAAGCATAACGCATAACGCATAACTTATAACTCATAACGCATAACGCAAAAGGCATAACGCATAACGCATAACGCATAAGGCATAACGCATAACGCATAACGCATAAAGCATAACGCATAAAGCATAACTCATTACCCATAACGCAGAACGCATAACGCATAACGCATAACGCATAACGCATAACACATAACCCATAACCCATAACGCATAACGCACAACGCATAACGTATAATGCACAACGCATAACGCATAACGCATAACGCATTACGCATTACGCATAACTTATAACTCATAACTCATAACGCATAACGCATAACGCCTAACGCATAACGGATCACGCATAACGCATAAAGCATAACGCATAACGCATAACGCATAACGCATAACATATAACGCATAACGCATAACGCATAACGCATAACGCATAACTTATAACTCATAACGCATAACGCATGGCGCATAACGCAAACTGCATAACGCATAACGCATAACCCATAACCCATAACGCATAGCGCATAACACATAATGCACAACGCATAATGCATAACGCATAACGCATAACGCATTAAGCATAACTTTTAACTCATAACGAATAACGCATAACGCAGAACGCAATATGCATAACGCATAAAGCATAACGCATAACCCATAACCCATAACGCAGGACGCACAACGCACAACGCATAAGGCCTAACGCATAACGGATCACGCATAACGAATAAAGCATAACGCATAACGCATAACGCATAACGCATAACTCATAACGCATAACGCATAACGAATAACGCATAACGCATGACGCATAACGCATAACGCATAACGCATAACATATAACGCATAACGCATAACGCATAACGCATAACGCATAACGCATAACGCATAACGCATAACTTATAACTCATAACGCATAACGCATGGCGCATAACGCAAACTGCATAACGCATAACGCATAACCCATAACCCATAACGCATAGCGCATAACACATAATGCACAACGCATAACGCATAACGCATAACGCAGAACGCATTACGCATAACTTATAACTCATAACGAATAACGCATAACGCATAACGCAAAATGCATAACGCATAAAGCATAACGCATAACCCATAACCCATAACGCAGAACGCACAACGCACAATGCATAACGCATAACGCATATCGCATAACCTATAACGCAAAACGCATAACGCATAACGTATAACGCATAACGCAAAAGGCATAACGCATAACGCAAAAGGCATAACGCATAACGCATAATGCATAACGCATAACGCATAATGCACAACGCATAACGCATAACGCATAACGCATAACGCATAACGCATAACGCATAACCCATAACCCATAACGCATAACGCATAACACATAATGCACAACGCATAATGCATAACGCATAACGCATAACGCATTACGCATAACTTATAACTCATAACGAACACCGGAAAACCCATAACGCCTAACGCATAACGGATCACGCATAACGAATAACGCATAACGCATAACGCATAACGCATAACGCATAACGCATGACGCATAACGCATAACACATTAAGCATAACTTTTAACTCATAACGAATAACGCATAACGCAGAACGCAAAATGCATAACGCATAAAGCATAACGCATAACCCATAACCCATAACGCAGGACGCACAACGCACAACGCATAACGCCTAACGCATAACGGATCACGCATAACGCATAAAGCATAACGCATAACGCATAACGCATAACTCATAACGCATAACGCATAACGCATAACGAATAACGCATAACGCATGACGCATAACGCATAACGCATAACATATAACGCATAACGCATAACGCATAACGCATAACGCATAACGCATAACGCATAACGCATAACGCATAACGCATAACGCATAACTTATAACTCATAACGCATAACGCATGGCGCATAACGCAAACTGCATAACGCATAACGCATAACCCATAACCCATAACGCATAGCGCATAACGCATAACGCATAACGCATTACGCATAACTTATAACTCATAACTAATAACGCATAACGCAAAATGCATAACGCATAAAGCATAACGCATAACCCATAACCCATAACGCAGAACGCACAACGCACAATTCATAACCCATAACCCATAACGCATAGCGCATAACGCATAACGCATAACGCATAACGCATTACGCATAACTTATAACTCATAACTAATAACGCATAACGCAAAATGCATAACGCAAAAAGCATAACGCATAACGCATAACGCATAACGCATAATGCATAACCCATAACCCATAACGCATAACGCAAAACGCATAATGCATAACGCATAACGCAAAAGGCATAACGCATATCGCATAACGCATAATTCATAACCCATAACGCATAACGCATAACGCATAACGCATAACGCATAACGCATAACGCATAACGCATAACGCATAACGCATAACGCCTAACGCATAACGGATCACGCATAACGCATAAAGCATAACGCATAACGCATAACTCATAACTAATAACGCATAACGCAAAATGCATAACGCATAAAGCATAACGCATAACCCATAACCCATAACGCAGAACGCACAACGCACAATTCATAACACATAACGCATAACGCATAACGCATAACGCATAACGCAAAACGCATAACGCAAAAGGCATAACGCATAACGTTAACGCATAATGCATAACGCATAACGAATACCGCATAACGTATAACGCAAAACTCATAACGCATAACGCATAACGCAAAAGGCATAACGCATAACGCATAACGCATAACGCATAACGCATAACGCATAACGCATAACGGATAAAGCATTACGCATAAAGCATAACGCATAAAGCATAACGCATAAACCATAACCCATAACCCATAACGCAGAACGCACAACGCATAACGCATAACGCATTACGCATAACTTATAACTCATAACCTATAACGCATAACGCATAACGCCTAACGCATAACGGATCACGCATAACGCATAAATCATAACGCATAACGCAAAACGCATAACGCATAACGCAAAGGCATAACGCATAACGCATAACGCATAACGCATAACGTATTACGCATTACGCATAACTTATAACTCATAACTCATAACACATAACGCATAACGCCAAACGCATAACGGATCACGCATAACGCATAACGCATAACGCATAACGCATAACGCATAACTCATAACGCATAACGCATAACGTATAACGCATAACGCATAATGCATGACGCATAACGCATAACGCATAACGCATAACATATAACGCATAACGCATAACGCATAACGCATAACGCATAACGCATAACGCATAACGCATAACTTATAACTCATAACGCATAACGCATGGCGCATAACGCAAAATGCATAACGCATAACGCATAACGCATAACACATAATGCACAACGCATAATGCATAACGCATAACGCATAACGCATTACGCATAACTTATAACTCATAACGAATAACGCATAACGCATAACGTAAAAGGCATAACGCATATCGCATAACGCAAAAATCATAACCCATAACGCATAACGTATAATGCACAACGCATAACGAATACCGCATAACGTATAACGCAAAACTCATAACGCATAACGCATAACGCAAAAGGCATAACGCATAACGCATAACGCATAACGCATAACGCATGAAGCATAACGCATAAAGCATAACGCATAAAGCATAACGCATAACGCATTACGCATAACTTATAACTCATAACGAATAACGCATAACGCATAACGCATAACGCAAAATGCATAACGCATAAAGCATAACGCATAACCCATAACCCATATCGCAGAACGCACAACGCACAACGCATAACGCATAACGCATAAAGCATAACGCATAAAGCATAACGCATAAACCATAACCCATAACGCAGAACGCATAACGCATAACGCATAACGCATAACGCATAACGCATAACGCATTACTTATAACTCATAACGCATAACGCATAAAGCATAACGCATCACGCATAACGCATAACGCATAACGCATAACGCATAACATATAACGCATAACGCATAACGCATAACGCATAACGCATAACGCATAACGCATAACGCATAACGCATAACGCATAACTTATAACTCATAACGCATAACGCATGGCGCATAACGCAAACTGCATAACGCATAACGCATAACCCATAACCCATAACGCATAGCGCATAACACATAATGCACAACGCATAACGCATAACGCATAACGCAGAACGCATTACGCATAACTTATAACTCATAACGAATAACGCATAACGCATAACGCAAAATGCATAACGCATAAAGCATAACGCATAACCCATAACCCATAACGCAGAACGCACAACGCACAATGCATAACGCATAACGCATATCGCATAACCTATAACGCAAAACGCATAACGCATAACGTATAACGCATAACGCAAAAGGCATAACGCATAACGCAAAAGGCATAACGCATAACGCATAATGCATAACGCATAACGCATAATGCACAACGCATAACGCATAACGCATAACGCATAACGCATAACGCATAACGCATAACCCATAACCCATAACGCATAACGCATAACACATAATGCACAACGCATAATGCATAACGCATAACGCATAACGCATTACGCATAACTTATAACTCATAACGAAGAACGCATAACGCCTAACGCATAACGGATCACGCATAACGCATAAAGCATAACGCATAACGCATAACGCATAACGCATAACGCATGACGCATAACGCATAACACATTAAGCATAACTATTAACTCATAACGAATAACGCATAACGCAGAACGCAAAATGCATAACGCATAAAGCATAACGCATAACCCATAACCCATAACGCAGGACGCACAACGCACAACGCATAACGCCTAACGCATAACGGATCACGCATAACGCATAAAGCATAACGCATAACGCATAACGCATAACTCATAACGCATAACGCATAACGCATAACGAATAACGCATAACGCATAACGCATAACGCATAACGCATAACATATAACGCATAACGCATAACGCATAACGCATAACGCATAACGCATAACGCATAACGCATAACGCATAACGCATAACGCATAACTTATAACTCATAACGCATAACGCATGGCGCATAACGCAAACTGCATAACGCATAACGCATAACCCATAACCCATAACGCATAGCGCATAACGCATAACGCATAACGCATTACGCATAACTTATAACTCATAACTAATAACGCATAACGCAAAATGCATAACGCATAAAGCATAACGCATAACCCATAACCCATAACGCAGAACGCACAACGCACAATTCATAACCCATAACCCATAACGCATAGCGCATAACGCATAACGCATAACGCATTACGCATAACTTATAACTCATAACTAATAACGCATAACGCAAAATGCATAACGCAAAAAGCATAACGCATAACGCATAACGCATAACGCATAATGCATAACCCATAACCCATAACGCATAACGCAAAACGCATAATGCATAACGCATAACGCAAAAGGCATAACGCATATCGCATAACGCATAATTCATAACCCATAACGCATAACGCATAACGCATAACGCATAACGCATAACGCATAACGCATAACGCATAACGCATAACGCATAACGCATAACGCCTAACGCATAACGGATCACGCATAACGCATAAAGCATAACGCATAACGCATAACTCATAACTAATAACGCATAACGCAAAATGCATAACGCATAAAGCATAACGCATAACCCATAACCCATAACGCAGAACGCACAACGCACAATTCATAACACATAACGCATAACGCAAAAGGCATAACGCATAACGTTAACGCATAATGCATAACGCATAACGAATACCGCATAACGTATAACGCAAAACTCATAACGCATAACGCATAACGCAAAAGGCATAACGCATAACGCATAACGCATAACGCATAACGCATAACGCATAACGCATAACGCATAACGGATAAAGCATTACGCATAAAGCATAACGCATAAAGCATAACGCATAAACCATAACCCATAACCCATAACGCAGAACGCACAACGCATAACGCATAACGCATTACGCATAACTTATAACTCATAACCTATAACGCATAACGCATAACGCCTAACGCATAACGGATCACGCATAACGCATAAATCATAACGCATAACGCAAAACGCATAACGCATAACGCAAAGGCATAACGCATAACGCATAACGCATAACGCATAACGTATTACGCATTACGCATAACTTATAACTCATAACTCATAACACATAACGCATAACGCCAAACGCATAACGGATCACGCATAACGCATAACGCATAACGCATAACGCATAACGCATAACTCATAACGCATAACGCATAACGTATAACGCATAACGCATAACGCATGACGCATAACGCATAACGCATAACGCATAACATATAACGCATAACGCATAACGCATAACGCATAACGCATAACGCATAACGCATAACTTATAACTCATAACGCATAACGCATGGCGCATAACGCAAAATGCATAACGCATAACGCATAACGCATAACACATAATGCACAACGCATAATGCATAACGCATAACGCATAACGCATTACGCATAACTTATAACTCATAACGAATAACGCATAACGCATAACGTAAAAGGCATAACGCATATCGCATAACGCAAAAATCATAACCCATAACGCATAACGTATAATGCACAACGCATAACGAATACCGCATAACGTATAACGCAAAACTCATAACGCATAACGCATAACGCAAAAGGCATAACGCATAACGCATAACGCATAACGCATAACGCATGAAGCATAACGCATAAAGCATAACGCATAAAGCATAACGCATAACGCATTACGCATAACTTATAACTCATAACGAATAACGCATAACGCATAACGCATAACGCAAAATGCATAACGCATAAAGCATAACGCATAACCCATAACCCATATCGCAGAACGCACAACGCACAACGCATAACGCATAACGCATAAAGCATAACGCATAAAGCATAACGCATAAACCATAACCCATAACGCAGAACGCATAACGCATAACGCATAACGCATAACGCATAACGCATTACTTATAACTCATAACGCATAACGCATAACGCATAAAGCATAACGCATCACGCATAACGCATAACGCATATCGCATAACCTACAACGCAAAACGCATAACGCATAACGTATAACGCAAAACGCAAAACGCATAACGCATAACTCATAACGCAAAACGCATAACGCATAACGTATAACGCATAACGCAAAAGGCATAACGCATAACCCATAACCCATAACGCACAACGCACAACGCATAACGCATAACGCATAAAGCATAACGCATAAAGCATAACGCATAAACCATAACCCATAACGCAGAACGCATAACGCATAACGCATAACGCATAACGCATAACGCATAACGCATTACGTATAACTCATAACGCATAACGCATAAAGCATAACGCATCACGCATAACGCATAACGCATATCGCATAACCTACAACGCAAAACGCATAACGCATAACGTATAACGCAAAACGCATAACGCATAACTCATAACGCAAAACGCATAACGCATAACGTATAACGCATAACGCAAAAGGCATAACGCATAACGCATAACGCATAACGCATAACGCATAACTCATAACGCATAACGCATAACGTATAACGCATAACGCATAACGCATAACGCATAACGCATAACACATTAAGCATAACTTTTAACTCATAACGAATAACGCATAACGCAGAACGCAAAATGCATAAAGCATAAAGCATAACGCATAACCCATAACCCATAACGCAGGACGCACAACGCACAACGCATAACGCCTAACGCATAACGGATCACGCATAACGCATAAAGCATAACGCATAACGCATAACGCATAACTCATAACGCATAACGCATAACGAATAACGCATAACGCATAACGCATAACGCATAACGCATAACATATAACGCATAACGCA
Source organism: Lasioglossum morio (assembly GCA_916610235.2). Classification (NCBI taxonomy): domain Eukaryota; kingdom Metazoa; phylum Arthropoda; class Insecta; order Hymenoptera; family Halictidae; genus Lasioglossum; species Lasioglossum morio. Next base: position 539,115 of record CAKAJA020000151.1, on the reverse strand, counting down.
TAACGCATAACGCATAACGCATAACGCATAACGCATAACGCATAACGCATAACGCATAACGCATAACTTATAACTCATAACGCATAACGCATGGCGCATAACGCAAACTGCATAACGCATAACGCATAACCCATAACCCATAACGCATAGCGCATAACACATAATGCACAACGCATAACGCATAACGCATAACGCATAACGCATAACGCATTACGCATAACTTATAACTCATAACGAATAACGCATAACGCATAACGCAAAATGCATAACGCATAAAGCATAACGCATAACCCATTACCCATAACGCAGAACGCACAACGCACAACGCATAACGCATAACGCATATCGCATAACCTATAACACAAAACGCATAACGCATAACGTATAACGCAAAACGCATAACGCATAACTCATAACGCAAAACGCATAACGCATAACGTATAACGCATAACGCAAAAGGCATAACGCATAACGCATAACGCATAACGCATAACGCATAACGCATAATGCATAACGCATTACGCATAACTTATAACTCATAACTCATAACACATAACGCATAACGCCAAACGCATAACGGATCACGCATAACGCATAAAGCATAACGCATAACGCATAACGCATAACGCATAACGCATAACGCATAACGCATAACGCATAACGCATAACTCATAACGCATAACGCATAACGCATTACGCATAACGCATTACGCATAACTTATAACTCATAACTAATAACGCATAACGCAAAATGCATAACGCATAAAGCATAACGCATAACGCATAACGCCTAACGCATAACGGATCACGCATAACGCATAAAGCATAACGCATAACGCATAACTCATAACTAATAAGGCATAACGCAAAATGCATAACGCATAAAGCATAACGCATAACCCATAACCCATAACGCAGAACGCACAACGCACAATTCATAACACATAACGCATAACGCATAACGCATAACGCATAACGCAAAACGCATAACGCAAAAGGCATAACGCATAACGTTAACGCATAATGCATAACGCATAACGAATACCGCATAACGTATAACGCAAAACTCATAACGCATAACGCATAACGCAAAAGGCATAACGCATAACGCATAACGCATAACGCATAACGCATAACGCATAACGCATAACGCATAACGCATAACGGATAAAGCATTACGCATAAAGCATAACGCATAAAGCATAACGCATAAACCATAACCCATAACCCATAACGCAGAACGCACAACGCATAACGCATAACGCATTACGCATAACTTATAACTCATAACCTATAACGCATAACGCATAACGCCTAACGCATAACGGATCACGCATAACGCATAAATCATAACGCATAACGCAAAACGCATAACGCATAACGCAAAGGCATAACGCATAACGCATAACGCATAACGCATAACGTATTACGCATTACGCATAACTTATAACTCATAACTCATAACACATAACGCATAACGCCAAACGCATAACGGATCACGCATAACGCATAACGCATAACGCATAACGCATAACGCATAACGCATAACTCATAACGCATAACGCATAACGTATAACGCATAACGCATAACGCATGACGCATAACGCATAACGCATAACGCATAACATATAACGCATAACGCATAACGCATAACGCATAACGCATAACGCATAACGCATAACGCATAACTTATAACTCATAACGCATAACGCATGGCGCATAACGCAAAATGCATAACGCATAACGCATAACGCATAACACATAATGCACAACGCATAATGCATAACGCATAACGCATAACGCATTACGCATAACTTATAACTCATAACGAATAACGCATAACGCATAACGTAAAAGGCATAACGCATATCGCATAACGCAAAAATCATAACCCATAACGCATAACGTATAATGCACAACGCATAACGAATACCGCATAACGTATAACGCAAAACTCATAACGCATAACGCATAACGCAAAAGGCATAACGCATAACGCATAACGCATAACGCATAACGCATGAAGCATAACGCATAAAGCATAACGCATAAAGCATAACGCATAACGCATTACGCATAACTTATAACTCATAACGAATAACGCATAACGCATAACGCATAACGCAAAATGCATAACGCATAAAGCATAACGCATAACCCATAACCCATATCGCAGAACGCACAACGCACAACGCATAACGCATAACGCATAAAGCATAACGCATAAAGCATAACGCATAAACCATAACCCATAACGCAGAACGCATAACGCATAACGCATAACGCATAACGCATAACGCATTACTTATAACTCATAACGCATAACGCATAAAGCATAAAGCATAACGCATCACGCATAACGCATAACGCATATCGCATAACCTACAACGCAAAACGCATAACGCATAACGTATAACGCAAAACGCAAAACGCATAACGCATAACTCATAACGCAAAACGCATAACGCATAACGTATAACGCATAACGCAAAAGGCATAACGCATAACCCATAACCCATAACGCACAACGCACAACGCATAACGCATAACGCATAAAGCATAACGCATAAAGCATAACGCATAAACCATAACCCATAACGCAGAACGCATAACGCATAACGCATAACGCATAACGCATAACGCATAACGCATTACGTATAACTCATAACGCATAACGCATAAAGCATAACGCATCACGCATAACGCATAACGCATATCGCATAACCTACAACGCAAAACGCATAACGCATAACGTATAACGCAAAACGCATAACGCATAACTCATAACGCAAAACGCATAACGCATAACGTATAACGCATAACGCAAAAGGCATAACGCATAACGCATAACGCATAACGCATAACGCATAACTCATAACGCATAACGCATAACGTATAACGCATAACGCATAACGCATGACGCATAACGCATAACACATTAAGCATAACTTTTAACTCATAACGAATAACGCATAACGCAGAACGCAAAATGCATAAAGCATAAAGCATAACGCATAACCCATAACCCATAACGCAGGACGCACAACGCACAACGCATAACGCCTAACGCATAACGGATCACGCATAACGCATAAAGCATAACGCATAACGCATAACGCATAACTCATAACGCATAACGCATAACGAATAACGCATAACGCATGACGCATAACGCATAACGCATAACATATAACGCATAACGCATAACGCATAACGCATAACGCATAACGCATAACGCATAACGCATAACGCATAACGCATAACTTATAACTCATAACGCATAACGCATGGCGCATAACGCAAACTGCATAACGCATAACGCATAACCCATAACCCATAACGCATAGCGCATAACACATAATGCACAACGCATAACGCATAACGCATAACGCATAACGCAGAACGCATTACGCATAACTTATAACTCATAACGAATAACGCATAACGCATAACGCAAAATGCATAACGCATAAAGCATAACGCATAACCCATTACCCATAACGCAGAACGCACAACGCACAACGCATAACGCATAACGCATATCGCATAACCTATAACACAAAACGCATAACGCATAACGTATAACGCAAAACGCATAACGCATAACTCATAACGCAAAACGCATAACGCATAACGTATAACGCATAACGCAAAAGGCATAACGCATAACGCATAACGCATAACGCATAACGCATAACGCATAACGCATAATGCATAACGCATTACGCATAACTTATAACTCATAACTCATAACACATAACGCATAACGCCAAACGCATAACGGATCACGCATAACGCATAAAGCATAACGCATAACGCATAACGCATAACGCATAACGCATAACGCATAACGCATAACGCATAACGCATAACTCATAACGCATAACGCATAACGTATAACGCATAACGCATAAGGCATAACGCATAACGCATAACGCATAACGCATAACGCATAACGCATAACGCATTACGCATAACGCATTACGCATAACTTATAACTCATAACTAATAACGCATAACGCAAAATGCATAACGCATAAAGCATAACGCATAACCCATAACCCATAACGCAGAACGCACAACGCACAATTCATAACACATAACGCATAACGCATAACGCATAACGCATAACGCATAACGCATAACGCATAACGCATAACGCATAACGCATAACGCATAACGCATTACGCATAACTTATAACTCATAACTCATAACACATAACGCATAACGCCAAACGCATAACGGATCACGCATAACGCATAAAGCATAACGCATAACGCATAACGCATAACGCATAACGCATAACGCATAACGCATAACGCATAACGCATAACGCATAACTCATAACGCATAACGCATAACGTATAACGCATAACGCATAAGGCATAACGCATAACGCATAACGCATAACGCATAACGCATAACGCATTACGCATAACTTATAACTCATAACTAATAACGCATAACGCAAAATGCATAACGCATAAAGCATAACGCATAACCCATAACCCATAACGCAGAACGCACAACGCACAATTCATAACACATAACGCATAACGCATAACGCATAACGCATAACGCAAAACGCATAACGCAAAAGGCATAACGCATAACGTTAACGCATAACGCATAACGCATAACGCATAACGCAAAAGGCACAACGCATATCGCATAACGCATAAATCATAACCCATAACGCATAACGCATAAAGCATAACGCATAACGCATAACGCATAACGCATAACGCATAACGCATAACGCAGAACGCATAACGCATAACGCATAACGCATAACGCATAACGCATAACGCATAACGCATAACGCATAACGCATAACGCATAACGCATAACGCATAACGCATAACGCATAACGCATAACGCATAACGCATAACGCATAACTCATAACGCATAACGCATGGCGCATAACGCAAAAAGCATAACGCATAACGCATAACGCATAACGCATAACGCATAACGCATAACGCATAACGCATTACGCATAACTTATAACTCATAACTCATAACGCATAACGCATAACGCCTAACGCATAACTCATAACGCATAACGCATGGCGCATAACGCAAAATGCATAAAGCATTACGCATAACCCATAACCCATAACGCTTAACGCATAGCACATAATGCACAACGCATAATGCATAACGCATAACGCATAACGCATTACGCATAACTCATAACGCATAACGCATAACGTATAACGCATAACGCATAACGCATAACGCATAACGCATAACGCATAACGCATAACGCATAACATATAACGCATAACGCATAACGCATAACGCATAACGAATAACGCATAACGCATAACGCATAACGCATTACGCATAACTTATAACTCATAACTCATAACGCATAACGCATAACGCCAAACGCATAACGGATCACGCATAACGCATAAAGCATAACGCATAACGCATAACGTATAACGCATAACGCATAACGCATAACTCATAACGCATAACGCATAACGTATAACGCATAACGCATAACGCATAACGCATGACGCATAACGCATAACGCATAACGCATAACATATAACGCATAACGCATAACGCATAACGCATAACGCATAACGCATAACGCATAACGCATAACGCATAACTCATAACGCATAACGCATGGCGCATAACGCATAACCCATAACCCATAACGCATAACGCGTAACACATAATGCACAACGCATAATGCATAACGCAAACCGCATAACGCATTACGCATAACTTATAACTCATAACGAATAACGCATAACGCATAACGTAAAAGGCATAACGCATATCACATAACGCAAAAATCATAACCCATAACGCATAACGCATAACGTATTATGCACAACGCATAACGAATACCGCATAACGTATAACGCAAAACTCATAACGCATAACGCATAACGCAAAAGGCATAACGCATAACGCATAACGCATAACGCATAACGGATGAAGCATAACGCATAAAGCATAACGCATAAAGCATAACGCATAACGCATTACGCATAACGCATAACGCATAACGCATAACGCATAACGCATATCGCATAACTCATAACGCATAACGCATAACGCATAACGCATAACGCATAACGCATAACGCATAACGCATTACGCATAATGCACAACGCATAACGCATAACGCATAACGCATAACGCATTACGCATAACTTATAACTCATGACTCATAACGCATAACGCATAACGCCTAACGCATAACGGATCACGAATAACGCATAAAGCATAACGCATAACGCATAACGCATAACGCATAACGCATAACGCATAACGCATAACGCATAACGCATAACGCATAACGCATAAGGCATAACGCATAACGCATAACTCATAACGCATAACGCATGGCGCATAACGCAAAAAGCATAACGCATAACGCATAACGCATAACGCATAACGCATAACGCATTACGCATAACTTATAACTCATAACTCATAACGCATAACGCATAACGCCTAACGCATAACTCATAACGCATAACGCATGGCGCATAACGCAAAATGCATAAAGCATTACGCATAACCCATAACCCATAACGCTTAACGCATAGCACATAATGCACAACGCATAATGCATAACGCATAACGCATAACGCATTACGCATAACTCATAACGCATAACGCATAACGTATAACGCATAACGCATAACGCATAACGCATAACGCATAACGCATAACGCATAACGCATAACATATAACGCATAACGCATAACGCATAACGCATAACGAATAACGCATAACGCATAACGCATAACGCATTACGCATAACTTATAACTCATAACTCATAACGCATAACGCATAACGCCAAACGCATAACGGATCACGCATAACGCATAAAGCATAACGCATAACGCATAACGTATAACGCATAACGCATAACGCATAACTCATAACGCATAACGCATAACGTATAACGCATAACGCATAACGCATAACGCATGACGCATAACGCATAACGCATAACGCATAACATATAACGCATAACGCATAACGCATAACGCATAACGCATAACGCATAACGCATAACGCATAACGCATAACGCATAACTCATAACGCATAACGCATGGCGCATAACGCAAAATGCATAACGCATAACCCATAACCCATAACGCATAACGCGTAACACATAATGCACAACGCATAATGCATAACGCAAACCGCATAACGCATTACGCATAACTTATAACTCATAACGAATAACGCATAACGCATAACGTAAAAGGCATAACGCATATCACATAACGCAAAAATCATAACCCATAACGCATAACGCATAACGTATTATGCACAACGCATAACGAATACCGCATAACGTATAACGCAAAACTCATAACGCATAACGCATAACGCAAAAGGCATAACGCATAACGCATAACGCATAACGCATAACGGATGAAGCATAACGCATAAAGCATAACGCATAAAGCATAACGCATAACGCATTACGCATAACGCATAACGCATAACGCATAACGCATAACGCATATCGCATAACTCATAACGCATAACGCATAACGCATAACGCATAACGCATAACGCATAACGCATAACGCATAACGCATTACGCATAACTTATAACTCATAACTCTTAACGCATAACGCATAACGCCTAACGTATAACGGATCACGCATAACGCATAAATCATAACGCATTACGCATAACGCATAACGCATAACGCATAACGCATAACGCATAACTCATAACGCATAACGCATAACGCATAACGCATAACGCATAACGCATAACGCATAACGCATAACATATAACGTATAACGTATAACGCATATCGCATAACTCATAACGCATAACGCATAACGCATAACGCATAACGCATAACGCATAACGCATAACGCATAACGCATTACGCATAACTTATAACTCATAACTCTTAACGCATAACGCATAACGCCTAAAGCATAACGGATCACGCATAACGCATAAATCATAACGCATTACGCATAACGCATAACGCATAACGCATAACGCATAACGCATAACGCATATCGCATAACTCATAACGTATAACGCATAACGCATAAAGCATAACGCATAAAGCATAACGCATAACCCATAACCCATATCGCAGAACGCACAACGTACAATTCATACCTCATAACGCATAACGCATAACGCATAACGCATAACGCATAACGCATAACGCATAACGCATGACGCATAACGCATAACGCATAACGCATAACGCATAACATATAACGTATAATGCATAACGCATAACGCATATCGCATAACGCATAACGCATAACGCATAACGCATAACGCATAACGCATAACGGATCACGCATAACGCATAAATCATAACGCATAACGCATAACGCATAACGCATAACGCATAACGCATGAAGCATAACGCATAAAGCATAACGCATAACGCATAACGTATAACGCAAAACTCATAACGCATAACGCATAACGCAAAAGGCATAACGCATAACGCATAACGCATAACGCATAACGCATGAAGCATAACGCATAAAGCATAACGCATAAAGCATAACGCATAACGCATTACGCATAACTTATAACTCATAACGAATAACGCATAACGCATAACGCATAACGCAAAATGCATAACGCATAAAGCATAACGCATAACCCATAACCCATATCGCAGAACGCACAACGCACAACGCATAACGCATAACGCATAAAGCATAACGCATAAAGCATAACGCATAAACCATAACCCATAACGCAGAACGCATAACGCATAACGCATAACGCATAACGCATAACGCATAACGCATAACGCATTACTTATAACTCATAACGCATAACGCATAAAGCATAACGCATCACGCATAACGCATAACGCATATCGCATAACCTACAACGCAACACGCATAACGCATAACGTATAACGCAAAACGCATAACGCATAACTCATAACGCAAAACGCATAACGCATAACGTATAACGCATAACGCAAAAGGCATAACGCATAACCCATAACCCATAACGCACAGCGCACAACGCATAACGCATAACGCATAAAGCATAACGCATAAAGCATAACGCATAAACCATAACCCATAACGCAGAACGCATAACGCATAACGCATAACGCATAACGCATTACGTATAACTCATAACGCATAACGCATAAAGCATAACGCATCACGCATAACGCATAACGCATATCGCATAACCTACAACGCAAAACGCATAACGCATAACGTATAACGCAAAACGCATAACGCATAACTCATAACGCAAAACGCATAACGCATAACGTATAACGCATAACGCAAAAGGCATAACGCATAACGCATAATTCATAACGCATAACGCATAACGCATAATGCACAACGCATAACGCATAACGCATAACGCATAACGCATTACGCATAACTTATAACTCATAACTCATAACGCATAACCCATAACCCATAACGCAGAACGCACAACGCACAACGCATAACGCATAACGCATAAAGCATAACGCATAAAGCATAACGCATAACGCATAACGCATAACGCATAACGCACAACGCACAATTCATAACTCATAACGCATAACGCATAACGCATAACGCATAACGCATAACGCATAACGCATAACGCATAACGCATTACGCATAACTTATAACTCATAACTCTTAACGCATAACGCATAACGCCTAACGCATAACGGATCACGCATAACGCATAAATCATAACGCATTACGCATAACGCATAACGCATAACGCATAACTCATAACGCATAACGCATAACGCATAACGCATAACGCATGACGCATAACGCATAACGCATAACGCATAACATATAACGTATAACGCATATCGCATAACGCATAACGCATAACGCATAACGCATAACGCATAACGCATAATGCATAACCCATAACCCATATCGCAGAACGCACAACGCACAATTCATAACACATAACGCATAACGCATTACGACTAACTTATAACTCATAACGAATAACGCATAACGCATAACGCAAAATGCATAACGCATAAAGCATAACGCATAACCCATAACCCATAACGCAGAACGCACAACGCACAACGCATAACGCATAACGCATAAAGCATAACGCATAAAGCATAACGCATAACCCATAACCCATATCGCAGAACGCACAACGCACAATTCATAACTCATAACGCATAACGCATAACGCATAACGCATAACGCATAACGCATAACGCATGACGCATAACGCATAACGCATAACGCATAACGCATAACATATAACGTATAACGCATAACGCATAACGCATTACGCATAACTTATAACTCATAACTCTTAAGGCATAACGCATAACGCATAACGCATAATGCATAACCCATAACCCATATCGCAGAACGCACAACGCACAATTCATAACACATAACGCATAACGCATTACGACTAACTTATAACTCATAACGAATAACGCATAACGCATAACGCAAAATGCATAACGCATAAAGCATAACGCATAACCCATAACCCATAACGCAGAACGCACAACGCACAACGCATAACGCATAACGCATAAAGCATAACGCATAAAGCATAACGCATAACCCATAACCCATATCGCAGAACGCACAACGCACAATTCATAACTCATAACGCATAACGCATAACGCATAACGCATAACGCATAACGCATAACGCATGACGCATAACGCATAACGCATAACGCATAACGCATAACATATAACGTATAACGCATAACGCATAACGCATTACGCATAACTTATAACTCATAACTCTTAAGGCATAACGCATAACGCCTAACGCATAACGGATCACGCATAACGCATAAATCATAACGCATTACGCATAACGCATAACGCATAACGCATAACGCATAACGCATAACGCATGACGCATAACGCATAACGCATATCGCATAACGCATAACGCATAACGCACAATTCATAACTCATAACGCATAACGCATAACGCATAACGCATAACGCATAACGCATAACGCATAACGCATAACGCATGACGCATAACGCATAACGCATAACGCATAACGCATAACATATAACGTATAACGCATAACGCATAACGCATATCGCATAACGCATAACGCATAACGCATAACGCATAACGCATAACGCATAACGGATCACGCATAACGCATAAATCATAACGCATAACGCATAACGCATAACGCATAACGCATAACGCATAACGTATAACGCAAAACTCATAACGCATAACGCATAACGCAAAAGGCATAACGCATAACGCATAACGCATAACGCATAACGCATGAAGCATAACGCATAAAGCATAACGCATAAAGCATAACGCATAACGCATTACGCATAACTTATAACTCATAACGAATAACGCATAACGCATAACGCATAACGCAAAATGCATAACGCATAAAGCATAACGCATAACCCATAACCCATATCGCAGAACGCACAACGCACAACGCATAACGCATAACGCATAAAGCATAACGCATAAAGCATAACGCATAAACCATAACCCATAACGCACAACGCACAACGCATAACGCATAACGCATAAAGCATAACGCATAAAGCATAACGCATAAACCATAACCCATAACGCAGAACGCATAACGCATAACGCATAACGCATAACGCATTACGTATAACTCATAACGCATAACGCATAAAGCATAACGCATCACGCATAACGCATAACGCATATCGCATAACCTACAACGCAAAACGCATAACGCATAACGTATAACGCAAAACGCATAACGCATAACTCATAACGCAAAACGCATAACGCATAACGTATAACGCATAACGCAAAAGGCATAACGCATAACGCATAATGCATAACGCATAACGCATAACGCATAACGCATAACGCATAACGCATAATGCACAACGCATAACGCATAACGCATAACGCATAACGCATTACGCATAACTTATAACTCATAACTCATAACGCATAACGCATAACGCCTAACGCATAACGGATCACGCATAACGCATAAATCATAACGCATAACGCATAACGCATAACGCATAACGCATAACGCATAACGCATAACGCATAACGCATATCGCATAACTCATAACGCATAACGCATAACGCATAACGCATAACGCATAACGCATAACGCATAACGCATTACGCATAACTTATAACTCATAACTCTTAACGCATAACGCATAACGCCTAACGCATAACGGATCACGCATAACGCATAAATCATAACGCATTACGCATAACGCATAACGCATAACGCATAACGCATAACGCATGACGCATAACGCATAACGCATAACGCATAACATATAACGTATAACGCATATCGCATAACGCATAACGCATAACGCATAACGCATAACGCATAACGCATAATGCATAACCCATAACCCATATCGCAGAACGCACAACGCACAATTCATAACACATAACGCATAACGCATTACGACTAACTTATAACTCATAACGAATAACGCATAACGCATAACGCAAAATGCATAACGCATAAAGCATAACGCATAACCCATAACCCATAACGCAGAACGCACAACGCACAACGCATAACGCATAACGCATAAAGCATAACGCATAAAGCATAACGCATAACCCATAACCCATATCGCAGAACGCACAACGCACAATTCATAACTCATAACGCATAACGCATAACGCATAACGCATAACGCATAACGCATAACGCATGACGCATAACGCATAACGCATAACGCATAACGCATAACATATAACGTATAACGCATAACGCATAACGCATTACGCATAACTTATAACTCATAACTCTTAAGGCATAACGCATAACGCCTAACGCATAACGGATCACGCATAACGCATAAATCATAACGCATTACGCATAACGCATAACGCATAAGGCATAACGCATAACGCATAACGCATGACGCATAACGCATAACGCATAAATCATAACGCATAACGCATAACGCATAACGCATAACGCATAACGCATAACGCATAACGCATAACGCATAACGCATAACGCATAACGCATATCGCATAACTCATAACGCATAACGCATAACGCATAACGCATAACGCATAACGCATAACGCATAACGCAAAACGCATAACGCATAACGTATAACGCAAAACGCATAACGCATAACTCATAACGCAAAACGCATAACGCATAACGTATAACGCATAACGCAAAAGGCATAACGCATAACGCATAACGCGTAACGCATAACGCATAACGCATAACGCATAATGCACAACGCATAACGCATAACGCATAACGCATAACGCATTACGCATAACTTATAACTCATAACTCATAACGCATAACGCATAACGCCTAACGCATAACGGATCACGCATAACGCATAAATCATAACGCATTACGCATAACGCATAACGCATAACGCATAACGCATAACGCATAACGCATAACGCATAACTCATAACGCATAACGCATAACGCATAACTCTTAACGCATAACGCATAACGCCTAACACATAACGGATCACGCATAACGCATAAATCATAACGCATTACGCATAACGCATAACGCATAACGCATAACGCATAACGCATAACGCATAACGCATAACGCATAACGCATGACGCATAACGCATAACGCATAAATCATAACGCATAACGCATAACGCATAACGCATAACGCATAACGCATAACGCATAACGCATAACGCATAACGCATAACGCATAACGCATAACGCATAACGCATAACGCATATCGCATAACTCATAACGCATAACGCATAACGCATAACGCATAACGCATAACGCATAACGCATAACGCAAAGGCTTAACGCATAACGCATAACGCATAACGCATAACGCATAACTTATAACTCATAACTCATAACGCATAACGCATAACGCATAACGCCAAACGCATAACGGATCACGCATAACGCATAAAGCATAACGCATAACGCATAACGCATAACGCATAACGCATAACGCATAACGCATAACGCATAACGCATAACGCATAACGCATAACGCATAACGCATAACGCATAACGCATAACGCATAACGCATAACGCATAACCCATAACGCAGAACGCACAACGCACAATTCATAACACATAACGCATAACGCATAACGCATAACGCATATCGCATAACCTATAATGCAAAACGCATAACGCATAACGTATAACGCAAAACGCATAACGCATAACTCATAACGCAAAACGCATAACGCATAACGTATAACGCATAACGCAAAAGGCATAACGCATAACGCATAACGCATAACGCATAATGCACAACGCAGAACGCATAACGCATAACGCATAACGCATTACGCATAACTTATAACTCATAACCTATAACGCATAACGCATAACGCCTAAGGCATAACGGATCACGCATAACGCATAACGTATAACGTATAACGTACAGCGCATAACGCAAAACGCATAACGCATAACGCAAAGGCATAACGCATAACGCATAACGCATAACGCATAACGCATTACGCATTACGCATAACGTATAACGCAAAACGCATAACGCATAACTCATAACGCAAAACGCATTACGCATAACGTATAACGCATAACGTATAACGCATAACGCATAACGCATAACGCATAACGCATAACTCATAACGCATAACGCATAACGTATAACGCATAACGCATAACGCATGACGCATAACGCATAACGCATAACGCATAACATATAACGCATAACGCATAACGCATAACGCATAACGCATAACGCATAACGCATAACGCATAACGCATAACGCATAACTCATAACGCATAACGCATGGCGCATAACGCAAAATGCATAACGCATAACGCATAACGCATAACACATAATGCACAACGCATAATGCATAACGCATAACGCATTACGCATAACTTATAACTCATAACGAATAACGCATAACGCATAACGTAAACGGCATAACGCATATCGCATAACGCAAAAATCATAACCCATAACGCATAACGTATAATGCACAACGCATAAGGAATACCGCATAACGTATAACGCAAAACTCATAACGCATAACGCATAACGCAAAAGGCATAACGCATAACGCATACCGCATAACGCATAACGCATAAAGCATAACGCATAAAGCATAACGCATAAAGCATAACGCATAAACCATAACCCATAACCCATAACGCAGAACGCATAACGCATAACCTATAACGCATAACGCATAACGCATAACGCATAACGCATAACGCATAACGCATAACGCATAACTTATAACTCATAACGCATAACGCATGGCGCATAACGCAAAATGCATAACGCATAACGCATAACCCATAACCCATAACGCATAACGCATAACACATAATGCACAACGCATAATGCATAACGCATAACGCACAACGCATTACGCATAACTTATAACTCATAACGAATAACGCATATCGCATAACGTAAAAGGCATAACGCATATCGCATAACGCAAAAATCATAACCCATAACGCATAACGCATAACGTATAATGCACAACGCATAACGAATACCGCATAACGTATAACGCAAAACTCATAACGCATAACGCATAACGCAAAAGGCATAACGCATAACGCATAACGCATAACGCATAACGCATAACGCATAACGCATAACGCATAAAGCATAACGCATAAAGCATAACGCATAAAGCATAACGCATAAACCATAACCCATAACCCATAACGCAGAACGCATAACGCATAACGCATAACGCATAACGCATAACGCATAACACATAACCCATAACCCATAATGCATAACGCACAACGCATAACGCATAATGCACAACGCATAACGCATAACGCATAACGCATAACGCATAACGCATTACGCATAACTTATAACTCATAACTCATAACGCATAACGCATAACGCCTAACGCATAACTCATAACGCATAACGCATGGCGCATAACGCAAAATGCATAAAGCATTACGCATAACCCATAACCCATAACGCTTAACGCATAGCACATAATGCACAACGCATAATGCATAACGCATAACGCATAACGCATTACGCATAACTTATAACTCATAACGAATAACGCATAACGCATAACGCATAACGCATTACGCATAACTTATAACTCATAACTCATAACGCATAACGCCAAACGCATAACGGATCACGCATAACGCATAAAGCATAACGCATAACGCATAACGCATAACGCATAACGCATAACGCATAACGCATAACTCATAACGCATAACGCATAACGTATAACGCATAACGCATAACGCATAACGCATGACGCATAACGCATAACGCATAACGCATAACATATAACGCATAACGCGTAACGCATAACGCATAACGCATAACGCATAACGCATAACTTATAACTCATAACGCATAACGCATGGCGCATAACGCAAAATGCATAACGCATAACGCATAACCCATAACCCATAACGCATAACGCATAACGTATAACGCAAAACGCATAACGCATAACTCATAACGCAAAACGCATAACGCATAACGTATAACGCATAACGCAAAAGGCATAACGCATAACGCATAACGCATAACGCATAACGCATAATGCACAACGCAGAACGCATAACGCATAACGCATAACGCATTACGCATAACTTATAACTCATAACCTATAACGCATAACGCATAACGCCTAACGCATAACGCATAAATCATAACGCATAACGCAAAACGCATAACGCATAACGCAAAGGCATAACGCATAACGCATAACGCATAACGCATAACGCATTACGCATTACGCATAACTTATAACTCATAACTCATAACACATAACGCATAACGCCAAACGCATAACGGATCACGCATAACGCATAACGCATAACGCATAACGCATAACGCATAACTCATAACGCATAACGCATAACGTATAACGCATAACGCATAACGCATGACGCATAACGCATAACGCATAACGCATAACATATAACGCATAACGCATAACGCATAACGCATAACGCATAACGCATAACGCATAACGCATAACGCATAACGCATAACGCATAACTCATAACGCATAACGCATGGCGCATAACGCAAAATGCATAACGCATAACGCATAACGCATAACACATAATGCACAACGCATAATGCATAACGCATAACGCATTACGCATAACTTATAACTCATAACGAATAACGCATAACGCATAACGTAAACGGCATAACGCATATCGCATAACGCAAAAATCATAACCCATAACGCATAACGTATAATGCACAACGCATAAGGAATACCGCATAACGTATAACGCAAAACTCATAACGCATAACGCATAACGCAAAAGGCATAACGCATAACGCATACCGCATAACGCATAACGCATAAAGCATAACGCATAAAGCATAATGCACAACGCATAACGCATAACGCATAACGCATAACGCATAACGCATAACGCATTACGCATAACTTATAACTCATAACTCATAACGCATAACGCATAACGCCTAACGCATAACTCATAACGCATAACGCATGGCGCATAACGCAAAATGCATAAAGCATTACGCATAACCCATAACCCATAACGCTTAACGCATAGCACATAATGCACAACGCATAACGCATAACGCATAACGCATAACGCATAACGCATAATGCACAACGCAGAACGCATAACGCATAACGCATAACGCATTACGCATAACTTATAACTCATAACCTATAACGCATAACGCATAACGCCTAACGCATAACGGATCACGCATAACGCATAAATCATAACGCATAACGCAAAACGCATAACGCATAACGCAAAGGCATAACGCATAACGCATAACGCATAACGCATTACGCATTACGCATAACTTATAACTCATAACTCATAACACATAACGCATAACGCCAAACGCATAACGGATCACGCATAACGCATAACGCATAACGCATAACGCATAACGCATAACGCATAACTCATAACGCATAACGCATAACGTATAACGCATAACGCATAACGCATGACGCATAACGCATAATGCATAACGCATAACATATAACGCATAACGCATAACGCATAACGCATAACGCATAACGCATAACGTATAACGCAAAACTCATAACGCATAACGCATAACGCAAAAGGCATAACGCATAACGCATACCGCATAACGCATAACGCATAAAGCATAACGCATAAAGCATAATGCACAACGCATAACGCATAACGCATAACGCATAACGCATAACGCATAACGCATAACGCATTACGCATAACTTATAACTCATAACTCATAACGCATAACGCATAACGCCTAACGCATAACTCATAACGCATAACGCATGGCGCATAACGCAAAATGCATAAAGCATTACGCATAACCCATAACCCATAACGCTTAACGCATAGCACATAATGCACAACGCATAACGCATAACGCATAACGCATAACGCATAACGCATAATGCACAACGCAGAACGCATAACGCATAACGCATAACGCATTACGCATAACTTATAACTCATAACCTATAACGCATAACGCATAACGCCTAACGCATAACGGATCACGCATAACGCATAAATCATAACGCATAACGCAAAACGCATTACGCATAACGCAAAGGCATAACGCATAACGCATAACGCATAACGCATTACGCATTACGCATTACGCATAACTTATAACTCATAACTCATAACACATAACGCATAACGCCAAACAAATAACGGATCACGCATAACGCATAACGCATAACGCATAACGCATAACGCATAACGCATAACTCATAACGCATAACGCATAACGTATAACGCATAACGCATAACGCATGACGCATAACGCATAATGCATAACGCATAACATATAACGCATAACGCATAACGCATAACGCATAACGCATAACGCATAACGCATAACGCATAACGCATAACGCATAACGCATAACTCATAACGCATAACGCATGGCGCATAACGCAAAATGCATAACGCATAACGCATAACGCATATCACATAATGCACAACGCATAATGCATAACGCATAACGCATTACGCATAACTTATAACTCATAACGAATAACGCATAACGCATAACGCATAACGCATAACGCATAACTCATAACGCATAACGCATAACGTATAACGCATAACGCATAACGCATGACGCATAACGCATAATGCATAACGCATAACATATAACGCATAACGCATAACGCATAACGCATAACGCATAACGCATAACGCATAACGCATAACGTATAACGCATAACGCATAACGCATGACGCATAACGCATAATGCATAACGCATAACGCATAACGCATAACGCATAACGCATAACGCATATCGCATAACTCATAACGCATAACGCATAACGCATAACGCATAACGCATAACGCATAACGCAAAACGCATAACGCATAACGTATAACGCAAAACGCATAACGCATAACTCATAACGCAAAACGCATAACGCATAACGTATAACGCATAACGCAAAAGGCATAACGCATAACGCATAACGCGTAACGCATAACGCATAACGCATAACGCATAATGCACAACGCATAACGCATAACGCATAACGCATAACGCATTACGCATAACTTATAACTCATAACTCATAACGCATAACGCATAACGCCTAACGCATAACGGATCACGCATAACGCATAAATCATAACGCATTACGCATAACGCATAACGCATAACGCATAACGCATAACGCATAACGCATAACGCATAACGCATAACGCATAACTCATAACGCATAACGCATAACTCATAACTCTTAACGCATAACGCCTAACGCATAACGGATCACGCATAACGCATAAATCATAACACATTACGCATAACGCATAACGCATAACGCATAACGCATAACGCATAACGCATGACGCATAACGCATAACGCATAAATCATAACGCATAACGCATAACGCATAACGCATAACGCATAACGCATAACGCATAACGCATAACGCATAACGCATAACGCATAACGCATAACGCATAACGCATATCGCATAACTCATAACGCATAACGCATAACGCATAACGCATAACGCATAACGCATAACGCATAACGCATAACGCATAACGCATTACGCATAACTTATAACTCATAACTCTTAACGCATAACGCATAACGCCTAACGCATAACGGATCACGCATAACGCATAAATCATAACGCATTACGCATAACGCATAACGCATAACGCATAACGCAAAACGCATAACGCATAACGTATAACGCAAAACGCATAACGCATAACGCATAACGCATAACGCCAAACGCATAACGGATCACGCATAACGCATAAAGCATAACGCATAACGCATAACGCATAACGCATAACGCATAACGCATAACGCATAACGCATAACGCATAACGCATAACGCATAACGCATAACGCATAACGCATAACTCATAACGCATAACGCATAACGTATAACGCATAACGCATAACGCTTGACGCATAACGCATAACGCATAACGCATAACGCCAAACGCATAACGGATCACGCATAACGCATAAAGCATAACGCATAACGCATAACGCATAACGCATAACGCATAACGCATAACGCATAACTCATAACGCAGAACGCATAACGTATAACGCATAACGCATAACGCATGACGCATAACGCATAACGCATAACGCATAACGCATAACATATAACGCATAACGCATAACGCATAACGCATAACGCATAACTTATAACTCATAACGCATAACGCATAACGCATAACGCATAACGCATAACGCATAACGCATAACTCATAACGCATAACGCATAACGTATAACGCATAACGCATAACGCATAACGCATGACACATAACGCATAACGCATAACGCATAACGCATAACATATAACGCATAACGCATAACGCATAACGCATAACGCATAACGCATAACGCATAACTTATAACTCATAACGCATAACGCATGGCGCATAACGCAAAATGCATAACGCATAACGCATAACCCATAACCCATAACGCATAACGCATAACACATAATGCACAACGCATAATGCATAACGCATAACGCATAACGCATTACGCATAACTTATAACTCATAACGAATAACGCATAACGCATAACGTAAAAGGCATAACGCATATCACATAACGCAAAAATCATAACCCATAACGCATAACGCATAACGCATAACGCCAAACGCATAACGGATCACGCATAACGCATAAAGCATAACGCATAACGCATAACGCATAACGCATAACGCATAACGCATAACGCATAACGCATAACGCATAACGCATAACGCATAACGCATAACTCATAACGCATAACGCATAACGTATAACGCATAACGCATAACGCTTGACGCATAACGCATAACGCATAACGCATAACGCCAAACGCATAACGGATCACGCATAACGCATAAAGCATAACGCATAACGCATAACGCATAACGCATAACGCATAACGCATAACGCATAACGCATAACTCATAACGCAGAACGCATAACGTATAACGCATAACGCATAACGCATGACGCATAACGCATAACGCATAACGCATAACATATAACGCATAACGCATAACGCATAACGCATAACGCATAACTTATAACTCATAACGCATAACGCATAACGCATAACGCATAACGCATAACGCATAACTCATAACGCATAACGCATAACGTATAACGCATAACGCATAACGCATAACGCATGACACATAACGCATAACGCATAACGCATAACGCATAACATATAACGCATAACGCATAACGCATAACGCATAACGCATAACGCATAACTTATAACTCATAACGCATAACGCATGGCGCATAACGCAAAATGCATAACGCATAACGCATAACCCATAACCCATTACGCATAACGCATAACACATAATGCACAACGCATAATGCATAACGCATAACGCATAACGCATTACGCATAACTTATAACTCATAACGAATAACGCATAACGCATAACGTAAAAGGCATAACGCATATCACATAACGCAAAAATCATAACCCATAACGCATAACGCATAACGTATTATGCACAACGCATAACGAATACCGCATAACGTATAACGCAAAACTCATAATGCATAACGCATAACGCAAAAGGCATAACGCATAACGCATAACGCATAAAGCATAACGCATAAAGCATAACGCATAAAGCATAACGCATAACGCATTACGCATAACTTATAACTCATAACGAATAACGCATAACGCATAACGCATAACGCAAAATGCATAACGCATAAAGCATAACGCATAACGCATAACGCATAACGCATAACGCATGACGCATAACGCATAACGCATAAATCATAACGCATAACTCATAACGCATAACGCATAACGCATAACGCATAACGCATAACGCATAACGCATAACGCAAAACGCATAACTCATAACGTATAACGCAAAACGCATAACGCATAACTCATAACGCAAAACGCATAACGCATAACGTATAACGCATAACGCAAAATGCATAACGCATAACGCATAACGCATAACGCATAACGCATAACGCATAACGCATAACGCATAATGCACAACGCATAACGCATAACGCATAACGCATAACGCATTACGCATAACTTATAACTCATAACTCATAACGCATAACGCATAACGCCTAACGCATAACGGATCACGCATAACGCATAAATCATAACGCATTACGCATAACGCATAACGCATAACGCATAACGCATAACGCATAACGCATAACGCATAACGCATAACGCATAACGCATAACGCATAACGCATAACGCATAACGCATAACGCATAACGCATAACTCATAACGCATAACGCATAACGCATAACGCATAACGCATAACGCATAACGCATAACGCATGACGCATAACGCATAACGCATAACGCAAAACATATAACGTATAACGCATAACGCATAACGCATATCGCATAACGCATAACGCATAACGCGTAACGCATAACGCATAACTCATAACGCATAACGCATAACGCATAACGCATAACGCATAACGCATAACGCATTACGCATAACTTATAACTCATAACTATTAACGCATAACGCATAACTCCTAACGCATAACGGATCACGCATAACGCATAAATCATAACGCATTACGCATAACGCATAACGCATAACGCATAACGCATAACGCATAACGCATAACGCATAACGCATAACGCATAACGCATGACGCATAACGCATAACGCATAAATCATAACGCATAACGCATAACGCATAACGCATAACGCATAACGCATAACGCATAACGCATAACGCATAACGCATAACGCATAACGCATATCGCATAACTCATAACGCATAACGCATAACGCATAACGCATAACGCATAACGCATAACGCATAACGTATAACGCATAACGCATTACGCATAACTTATAACTCATAACTCTTAACGCATAACGCATAACGCCTAACGCATAACGGATCACGCATAACGCATAAATCATAACGCATTACGCATAACGCATAACGCATAACGAATAACGCATAACGCATAAAGCATAACGCATAAACCATAACCCATAATGCAGAACGCATAACGCATAACGCATAACGCATAACGCATAACGCATAACGCATTACTTATAACTCATAACGCATAACGCATAAAGCATAACGCATCACGCATAACGCATAACGCATAACTCATAACGCATAACGCAAAAGGCATAACGCATAAACCATAACCCATAATGCAGAACGCATAACGCATAACGCACAACGCATAACGCATAACGCATAAAGCATAACGCATAAAGCATAACGCAAAACGCATAACGCATAACTCATAACGCAAAACGCATAACGCATAACGTATAACGCATAACGCAAAAGGCATAACGCATAACGCATAACGCATAACGCATAACGCATAACGCATAACGCATAACGCATAACGCATAACGCATAATGCACAACGCATAACGCATAACGCATAACGCATAACGCATTACGCATAACTTATAACTCATAACTCATAACGCATAACGCATAACGCCTAACGCATAACGGATCACGCATAACGCATAAATCATAACGCATTACGCATAACGCATAACGCATAACGCATAACTCATAACGCATAACGCATAACGCATGACGCATAACGCATAACGCATGACGCATAACGCATAACGCATAACGCATAACATATAACGTATAACGCATAACGCATAACGCATATCGCATAACGCATAACGCATAACGCATAACGCATAACGCATAACGCATAACTCATAACGCATAACGCATAACGCATAACGCATAACGCATAACGGATCACTCATAACGCATAAATCATAACGCATAACGCATAACGCATAACACATAACGCATAACGCATAACGCATAACGCATATCGCATAACTCATAACGCATAACCCATAACGCATAACGCATAACGCATAACGCATAACGCATAACGCATTACGCATAACTTATAACTTATAACTCATAACGCATAACGCATAACGCCTAACGCATAACGGATCACGCATAACGCATAAATCATAACGCATTACGCATAACGCATAAAGCATAACGCATAAAGCATAACGCATAAAGCATAACGCATAACGCATTACGCATAACTTATAACTCATAACGAATAACGCATAACGCATAACGCAAAATGCATAACGCATAAAGCATAACGCATAACCCATAACACATAACGCACAACGCACAATGCATAACGGATAACGCATAAAGCATAACGCAGAAAGCATAACGCATAAACCATAACCCATAACGCAGATGCATAACGCATAACGCATAACGCATAACGCATAACGCATTACGTATAACTCATAACGCATAACGCATAAAGCATAACGCATCACGCATAACGCATAACGCATATCGCATATCCTACAACGCAAAACGCATAACGCATAACGTATAACGCAAAACGCATAACGCATAACTCATAACGCAAAACGCATAACGCATAACGCATAACGCATAACGCATAACGCATAACGCATAACGCATAACGCATAACTCATAACGCATAACGCATAACGTAAAACGCATAACGCATAACGCATAACGCATGACGCATTACGCATAACTTATAACTCATAACGAATAACGCATAACGCATAACGTAAAAGGCATAACGCATATCACATAACGCAAAAATCATAACCCATAACGCATAACGTATTATGCACAACGCATAACGAATACCGCATAACGTATAACGCAAAACTCATAACGCATAACGCATAACGCAAAAGGCATAACGCATAACGCATAACGCATAACGCATAACGCATATCGCATAACGCATAAAGCATAACGCATAAAGCATAACGCATAACGCATAACTTATAACTCATAACGAATAACGCATAACGCATAACGCAAAATGCATAACGCATAAAGCATAACGCATAACCCATAACCCATATCGCAGAACGCACAACGCACAACGCATAACGCATAACGCATAAAGCATAACGCATAAAGCATAACGCATAAACCATAACCCATAATGCAGAACGCATAACGCATAACGCATAACGCATAACGCATAACGCATAACGCATTACTTATAACTCATAACGCATAACGCATAAAGCATAACGCATCACGCATAACGCATAACGCATAACTCATAACGCATAACGCAAAAGGCATAACGCATAAACCATAACCCATAATGCAGAACGCATAACGCATAACGCACAACGCATAACGCATAACGCATAAAGCATAACGCATAAAGCATAACGCAAAACGCATAACGCATAACTCATAACGCAAAACGCATAACGCATAACGTATAACGCATAACGCAAAAGGCATAACGCATAACGCATAACGCATAACGCATAACGCATAACGCATAACGCATAACGCATAACGCATAACGCATAATGCACAACGCATAACGTATAACGCATAACGCATAACGCATTACGCATAACTTATAACTCATAACTCATAACGCATAACGCATAACGCCTAACGCATAACGGATCACGCATAACGCATAAATCATAACGCATTACGCATAACGCATAACGCATAACGCATAACTCATAACGCATAACGCATAACGCATGACGCATAACGCATAACGCATGACGCATAACGCATAACGCATAACGCATAACATATAACGTATAACGCATAACGCATAACGCATATCGCATAACGCATAACGCATAACGCATAACGCATAACGCATAACGCATAACTCATAACGCATAACGCATAACGCATAACGCATAACGCATAACGGATCACGCATAACGCATAAATCATAACGCATAACGCATAACGCATAACACATAACGCATAACGCATAACGCATAACGCATATCGCATAACTCATAACGCATAACCCATAACGCATAACGCATAACGCATAACGCATAACGCATAACGCATTACGCATAACTTATAACTTATAACTCATAACGCATAACGCATAACGCCTAACGCATAACGGATCACGCATAACGCATAAATCATAACGCATTACGCATAACGCATAAAGCATAACGCATAAAGCATAACGCATAAAGCATAACGCATAACGCATTACGCATAACTTATAACTCATAACGAATAACGCATAACGCATAACGCAAAATGCATAACGCATAAAGCATAACGCATAACCCATAACACATAACGCACAACGCACAATGCATAACGGATAACGCATAAAGCATAACGCAGAAAGCATAACGCATAAACCATAACCCATAACGCAGAACGCATAACGCATAACGCATAACGCATAACGCATAACGCATAACGCATAACGCATTACGTATAACTCATAACGCATAACGCATAAAGCATAACGCATCACGCATAACGCATAACGCATATCGCATATCCTACAACGCAAAACGCATAACGCATAACGTATAACGCAAAACGCATAACGCATAACTCATAACGCAAAACGCATAACGCATAACGCATAACGCATAACGCATAACGCATAACGCATAACGCATAACGCATAACGCATAACGCATAACGCATAACGCATAAAGCATAACGCATAAAGCATAACGCATAAACCATAACCCATAACCCATTACGCAGAACGCATAACGCATAACGCACAACGCATAACGCATAATGCACAACGCATAACGCATAACGCATAACGCATAACGCATAACGCATAACGCATAAAGCATAACGTATAACGTATAACGCATAACGCATAACGCATAACGCATAACGCATAACGCATAACGCATAACGCATATCGCATAACGTATAACGCAAAACGCATAACGAATAACGCATAACGCAAAATGCATAACGCATAAAGCATAACGCATAACCCATAACCCATAACGCATAACGCATAATGCACAACGCATAACGAATACATCATAACGTATAACGCAAAACTCATAACGCATAACGCATAACGCAAAACGCATAGCGCATAACGCATGACGCATAACGCATAACGCATAACGCATAAAGCATAACGCATAAAGCATAACGCATAAACCATAACCCATAACCCATAACGCAGAACGCATAACGTATAACGCAAAACACATAACGAATAACGCAAAATGCATAACGCATAAAGCATAACGCATAACCCATAACCCATAACGCATAACGCATAATGCATATCGCATAACGAATACATCATAACGTATAACGCATAACGTATAACGCAAAACGCATAACGAATAACGCATAACGCATATCGCATAACGTATAACGCAAAACGCATAACGCAAAAGGCATAGCGCATAACGCATAACGTTAACGCATAACCCATAACGCATAACGCATAACGCATATCGCTTAACGCATAACCAATCACGCATAACGGATCACGCATAACGCATAAAGCATAACGCAATACGCATAACGCATAACTTATAACTCATAACGCATAACGCATAACGCATAAAGCATACCGTATAACGCATAAAGCATAACGCATAAGGCATCACGCATACCGCATTACGCATACCGCATAACGCATAACGCATAGAGCATAACGCATAACGCATAACGCATAACGCATAACGCATAACGCATAACGCATAACGCGTAACTCATAACGCATAACGCATAACGCATAACGCATAACGCATAACTCATAACGCATAACGCAAAATGCATAACGCATAACGCATAACCCATAACCCATAACCCATAACCCATAACGCATAACGCATAACACATAATGCATAACGCAAAAGGCATAACGCATAACGTTACCGCATAACGCATAACGCATAACGCATAACGCAAAAGGCATAACACATATCGCATAACGCATAAATCATAACCCATAACGCATAACGCATAACGCATAACGCATAATGCACAACGCATAACGAATACCGCATAACGTATAACGCAAAACTCATAACGCATAACGCATAACGCAAAAGGCATAACGCATAACGCATAACGCATAACGCATAACGCATAACGCATAACGCATAACGCACAACGCATAACGCATAATGCACAACGCATAACGCATAACGCATAACGCATAACGCATTACGCATAACTTATAACTCATGACTCATAACGCATAACGCATAACGCCTAACGCATAACGGATCACGAATAACGCATAAAGCATAACGCATAACGCATAACGCATAACGCATAACGTATAACGCATAACGCATAACGCATAACGCATAACGCATAACGCATAACGCATAACGCATAATGCACAACGCATAACGCATAACGCATAACGCATAACGCATTACGCATAACTTATAACTCATGACTCATAACGCATAACGCATAACGCCTAACGCATAACGGATCACGAATAACGCATAAAGCATAACGCATAACGCATAACGCATAACGCATAACGCATAACGCATAACGTATAACGCATAACGCATAACGCATAACGCATAACGCATAACGCATGACGCATAACGCATAACACATAATGCACAACGCATAATGCATAACGCATAACGCATAACGCATAACGCATTACGCATAACGCATAACGCATTACGCATAACTTATAACTCATAACGTATAACGCATAACGCATAACGTAAAAGGCATAACGCATATCGCATAACGCATAAATCATAACCCATAACGCATAACGCATAACGCATAATGCACAACGCATAACGAATACCGCATAACGTATAACGCAAAACTCATAACGCATAACGCATAACACATAATGCACAACGCATAATGCATAACGCATAACGCATAACGCATTACGCATAACGCAAAATGCATAACGCATAAAGCATAACGCATAACCCATAACCCATAACGCAGAATGCACAACGCACAACGCATAACGCATAATGCATAAAGCATAACGCATAAAGCATAACGCATAAACCATAACCCATAACGCAGAACGCATAACGCATAAAGCATAACGCATAACGCATAACTTATAACTCATAACGAATAACGCATAACGCATAACGTATAACGCAAAATGCATAACGCATAAAGCATAACGCATAACCCATAACCCATATCGCAGAACGCACAACGCACAACGCATAACGCATAACGCATAAAGCATAACGCATAAAGCATAACGCATAAACCATAACCCATAATGCAGAACGCATAACGCATAACGCATAACGCATAACGCATAACGCATAACGCATAACGTATAACGCATTACTTATAACTCATAACGCATAACGCATAAAGCATAACGCATCACGCATAACGCATAACGCATATCGCATAACCTACAACGCAAAACGCATAACGCATAACGTATAACGCAAAACGCATAACGCATAACTCATAACGCAAAACGCAAAACGCATAACGCATAACGTATAACGCATAACGCAAAAGGCATAACGCATAACGCATAACGCATAACGCATAACGCATAACGCATAACGCATAACGCATAACGCATAACGCATAACGCATAATGCACAACGCATAACGCATAACGCATAACGCATAACGCATTACGCATAACTTATAACTCATAACTCATAACGCATAACGCATAACGCCTAACGCATAACGGATCACGCATAACGCATAAATCATAACGCATTACGCATAACGCATAACGCATAACGCATAACTCATAACGCATAACGCATAACGCATGACGCATAACGCATAACGCATGACGCATAACGCATAACGCATAACGCATAACATATAACGTATAACGCATAACGCATAACGCATATCGCATAACGCATAACGCATAACGCATAACGCATAACGCATAACTCATAACGCATAACGCATAACGCATAACGCATAACGCATAACGGATCACGCATAACGCATAAATCATAACGCATAACGCATAACGCATAACACATAACGCATAACGCATAACGCATAACGCATATCGCATAACTCATAACGCATAACGCATAACGCATAACGCATAACGCATAACGCATAACGCATAACGCATTACGCATAACTTATAACTCATAACTCATAACGCATAACGCATAACGCCTAACGCATAACGGATCACGCATAACGCATAAATCATAACGCATTACGCATAACGCATAAAGCATAACGCATAAAGCATAACGCATAAAGCATAACGCATAAAGCATAACGCATAACGCATTACGCATAACTTATAACTCATAACGAATAACGCATAACGCATAACGCAAAATGCATAACGCATAAAGCATAACGCATAACCCATAACCCATAACGCACAACGCACAATGCATAACGCATAACGCATAAAGCATAACGCATAAAGCATAACGCATAAACCATAACCCATAACGCAGAACGCATAACGCATAACGCATAACGCATAACGCATAACGCATAACGCATTACGTATAACTCATAACGCATAACGCATAAAGCATAACGCATCACGCATAACGCATAACGCATATCGCATAACCTACAACGCAAAACGCATAACGCATAACGTATAACGCAAAACGCATAACGCATAACTCATAACGCAAAACGCATAACGCATAACGCATAACGCATAACGCATAACGCATAACGCATAACGCATAACGCATAACGCATAACGCATAACGCATAAAGCATAACGCATAAAGCATAACGCATAAACCATAACCCATAACCCATAACGCAGAACGCATAACGCATAACGCACAACGCATAACGCATAATGCACAACGCATAACGCATAACGCATAACGCATAACGCATAACGCATAACGCATAACGCATAACGCATAACGTATAACGTATAACGCATAACGCATAACGCATAACGCATAACGCATAACGCATAACGCATAACGCATATCGCATAACGTATAACGCAAAACGCATAACGAATAACGCATAACGCAAAATGCATAACGCATAAAGCATAACGCATAACCCATAACCCATAACGCATAACGCATAATGCACAACGCATAACGAATACATCATAACGTATAACGCAAAACTCATAACGCATAACGCATAACGCAAAACGCATAGCGCATAACGCATGACGCATAACGCATAACGCATAACGCATAAAGCATAACGCATAAAGCATATCGCATAAACCATAACCCATAACCCATAACGCAGAACGCATAACGTATAACGCAAAACACATAACGAATAACGCAAAATGCATAACGCATAAAGCATAACGCATAACCCATAACCCATA
The DNA here is from genome assembly GCA_916610235.2 of Lasioglossum morio. Taxonomy (NCBI): domain Eukaryota; kingdom Metazoa; phylum Arthropoda; class Insecta; order Hymenoptera; family Halictidae; genus Lasioglossum; species Lasioglossum morio. Next base: position 507,498 of record CAKAJA020000151.1, on the reverse strand, counting down.
ACGCATAACGCATAATGCATATCGCATAACGAATACATCATAACGTATAACGCATAACGTATAACGCAAAACGCATAACGAATAACGCATAACTCATAACGCATAACGCATAACCCATAACCCATAACCCATAACCCATAACGCATAACGCATAACACATAATGCATAACGCAAAAGGCATAACGCATAACGTTACCGCATAACGCATAACGCATAACGCATAACGCAAAAGGCATAACACATATCGCATAACGCATAAATCATAACCCATAACGCATAACGCATAACGCATAATGCACAACGCATAACGAATACCGCATAACGTATAACGCAAAACTCATAACGCATAACGCATAACGCAAAAGGCATAACGCATAACGCATAACGCATAACGCATAACGCATAACGCATAACGCATAACGCATAACGCACAACGCATAACGCATAATGCACAACGCATAACGCATAACGCATAACGCATAACGCATTACGCATAACTTATAACTCATGACTCATAACGCATAACGCATAACGCCTAACGCATAACGGATCACGAATAACGCATAAAGCATAACGCATAACGCATAACGCATAACGCATAACGTATAACGCATAACGCATAACGCATAACGCATAACGCATAACGCATAACGCATAACGCATAACGCATAATGCACAACGCATAACGCATAACGCATTACGCATAACTTATAACTCATGACTCATAACGCATAACGCATAACGCCTAACGCATAACGGATCACGAATAACGCATAAAGCATAACGCATAACGCATAACGCATAACGCATAACGCATAACGCATAACGCATAACGCATAACGCATAACTCATAACGCATAACGCATAACGCATAACGCATAACGCATAACGCATAACGCATGACGCATAACGCATAACGCATAACATATAACGCATAACGCATAACGCATAACGCATAACGCATGACACATAATGCACAACGCATAATGCATAACGCATAACGCATAACGCATAACGCATTACGCATAACGCATAACGCATTACGCATAACTTATAACTCATAACGTATAACGCATAACGCATAACGTAAAAGGCATAACGCATATCGCATAACGCATAAATCATAACCCATAACGCATAACGCATAACGCATAATGCACAACGCATAACGAATACCGCATAACGTATAACGCAAAACTCATAACGCATAACGCATAACACATAATGCACAACGCATAATGCATAACGCATAACGCATAACGCATTACGCATAACTTATAACTCATAACGAATAACGCATAACGCATAACGCAAAATGCATAACGCATAAAGCATAACGCATAACCCATAACCCATAACGCAGAATGCACAACGCACAACGCATAACGCATAATGCATAAAGCATAACGCATAAAGCATAACGCATAAACCATAACCCATAACGCAGAACGCATAATGCATAACGCATAACGCATAACGCATAACGCATAACGCATAACACATAATGCACAACGCATAATGCATAACGCATAACGCATAACGCATAACGCATTACGCATAACGCATAACGCATTACGCATAACTTATAACTCATAACGTATAACGCATAACGCATAACGTAAAAGGCATAACGTAAAAGGCATAACGCATATCGCATAACGCATAAATCATAACCCATAACGCATAACGCATAACGCATAATGCTCAAGGCATAACGAATACCGCATAACGTATAACGCAAAACTCATAACGCATAACGCATAACACATAATGCACAACGCATAATGCATAACGCATAACGCATAACGCATTACGCATAACTTATAACTCATAACTCATAACGAATAACGCATAACGCATAACGCATAACGCATAACGCATAACGCATAACGCATAACGCATAACGCATAACTTATAACTCATAACGCATAACGCATAACGCATATCGCATAACGCATAAACCATAACCCATAACGCATAACGCATAACGCATAACGCATAATGCAAAAGGCATAACGCATAACGCATAACGCATAAAGCATAACGCATAACGCCTAACGCATAACGCAAACGTATAACACATAACGCATAACGCATAACGCATAACACATAACCCATAACCCATAACGCATAACGCACAACGCATAACGCATAATGCACAACGCATAACGCATAACACATAACGCATAACGCATAACGCATATCGCATAACGCATAACGCATAACGCATAACGCATAACGCATAACGCATTACGCATAACTTATAACTCATAACTCATAACGAATAACGCATAACGCATAACGCATAACGCATAACGCATAACGCATAACGCATAACGCATAACGCATAACGCTTAACGCATAACGCATAACGCATAACGCATAACGCATAACGTATAACTTATAACGCATAACGCATAAAGCATAACGCATCACGCATAACGCATATCGCATAAAACATAGCGCATAACGCATAACGTATAACGTATAACGCATAACGCATAACGCATAACGCATAACGCATAACGCATAACGCATAACGCATAAAGCATAACGCATAACGCCTAACGCATAACGCAAACGTATAACACATAACGCATAACCCATAACGCATAACGCATAACGCATAACGCATAATGCAAAAGGCATAACGCATAACGCATAAAGCATAACGCATAAAGCATAACGCATAAACCATAACCCATAACGCAGAACGCATAACGCATAACGCATAACGCATAACGCATAACGCATTACGTATAACTCATAACGCATAACGCATAAAGCATAACGCATCACGCATAACGCATAACGCATATCGCATAACCTACAACGCAAAACGCATAACGCATAACGTATAACGCAAAACGCATAACGCATAACTCATAACGCAAAACGCATAACGCATAACGCATAACGCATAACGCATAACGCATAACGCATAACGCATAACGCATAACGCATAACGCATAACGCATAACGCATAACGCATAAAGCATAACGCATAAAGCATAACGCATAAACCATAACCCATAACCCATAACGCAGAACGCATAACGCATAACGCACAACGCATAACGCATAATGCACAACGCATAACGCATAACGCATAACGCATAACGCATAACGCATAACGCATAACGCATAACGCATAACGTATAACGTATAACGCATAACGCATAACGCATAACGCATAACGCATAACGCATAACGCATAACACATAACCCATAACCCATAACGCATAACGCACAACGCATAACGCATAATGCACAACGCATAACGCATAACGCATAACGCATAACGCATAACGCATTACGCATAACTTATAACTCATGACTCATAACGCATAACGCATAACGCCTAACGCATAACGGATCACGAATAACGCATAAAGCATAACGCATAACGCATAACGCATAACGCATAACGCATAACGCATAACGCATAACGCATAATGCACAACGCGTAAGGCATAACGCATAATACATAACGTATAACGCAATATTCATAACGCATAACGCATAATGCATAAGGCATAACGCATAACGCATTACGCATAACCCATAAGACATAACGCAAGCGTATAACGCACAACGCATAACGCATAACGCATAACGCATAACGCATAACGCATTACGCATAACTTATAACTCATAACGCATAACGCATAACGCATAACGCATAACGCATAACGCATAACGCATAACGCATAACGCATAACGCATAACGCAAAACGCATAACGCATAACGCAAAAGGCATAACGCACAACGTTAACGAATAACGCATAACGCATAACGCATAACGCATAACGCATAACGCATAACGCAAAAGGCATAACGCATATCGCATAACGCATAATTCATAACCCATAACGCATAACGCATAACGCATAATGCACAATGCATAACGAATACCGCATAACGTATAACGCAAAACTCATAACGCATAACGCATAACGCAAAAGGCATAACGCATATCGCATAACGCATAACGCATAACGCATAACGCATAAAGCATAACGCATAAAGCATAACGCATAACGCATAACGCAAAACGCATAACGCAATAACGCATAACGCATAACGTTAACGCATAACCCATAACGCATAAGGCTTGATACATGACGCATATCGCATAACGCACAACGCATAACGCATAACGCATATCGCATAACGCAAAACGCATAACGCATAACGCAAAAGGCATAACGCATAACGTTAACGCATAACGCATAACGCATCAAGCATAAAGCATAACGCATAAAGCATAACGCATAAAGCATAACTCATAACCCATAACGCAGAACGCATAACGCATAACGCATAACGCATAACGCATAACGCATAACGCAAAACGCATAACGGATAACGCAAAAGGCATAACGCATAACGTTAACGCATAACGCATAACGCATAACGCATAACGCATAACGCATAACGCATAACGCAAGAGGCATAACGCATATCGCATAACGCATAATTCATAACCCATAACGCATAACGCATAACGCATAATGCACAACGCATAACGAATACCGCATAACGTATAACGCAAAACTCATAACGCATAACGCATAACGCAAAAGGCATAACGCATAACGCATAACGCATAACGCATAAAGCATAACGCATAAAGCATAACGCATAAACCATAACCCATAACGCAAAACGCATAACAAATAACGCATAACGCATTACGTATAACTCATAACGCATAACGCATAAAGCAAAACGCATCACGCATAACGCAAAACGCAAATCGCATAACCTATAACGCAAAACGCATAACGCATAACGTATAACGCAAAACGCATGACGCATAACTCATAACGCAAAAGGCATAACCCATAACGCATAACGCATAAAGCATAACGCATAAAGCATAACGCATAACGCCTAACGCATAACGCAAACGTATAACACATAACGCATAACGCTTAACGCATAACGCGTAAAGCATTACGCTAAACGCATAACGCCTATCGCATAACGCATAAAACATAACCCATAACGCATAACGCATAATGCACAACGCATAACGCATAACGCATAACGCAGAACTTATAACGCAAAACTCATGACGCATAACGCAAAAGGCATAACGCATAACGCATAACGCATAAAGCATAAAGCATAACGCATAAAGAATAACACATAAAGCATAACTCATAACCCATAACGCAGAACGCATAAAGCATAACGCATAACGCATAACGCATAACGCAAAACGCATAACGCAATAACGCATAACGCATAACGTTAACGCATAACGCATAACGCATAACGCAGAACTTATAACGCAAAACTCATGACGCATAACGCAAAAGGCATAACGCATAACGCATAAAGCATAACGCATAAACCATAACCCATAACCCATAACGCAGATCGCCTAACGTATAACGCAAAACACATAACGAATAACGCAAAATGCATAACGCCTAACGCATAACGCAAACGTATAACACATAACGCATAACGCTTAACGCATAACGCGTAAAGCATTACGCTAAACGCATAACGCCTATCGCATAACGCATAAAACATAACCCATAACGCATAACGCATAATGCACAACGCATAACGCATAACGCATAACGCAGAACTTATAACGCAAAACTCATGACGCATAACGCAAAAGGCATAACGCATAACGCATAACGCATAACGCATAACGCATAAAGCATAAAGCATAACGCATAAAGAATAACGCATAAAGCATAACTCATAACCCATAACGCAGAACGCATAAAGCATAACGCATAACGCATAACGCATAACGCAAAACGCATAACGCAATAACGCATAACGCATAACGTTAACGCATAACGCATAACGCAGAACTTATAACGCAAAACTCATGACGCATAACGCAAAAGGCATAACGCATAACGCATAAAGCATAACGCATAAACCATAACCCATAACCCATAACGCAGATCGCCTAACGTATAACGCAAAACACATAACGAATAACGCAAAATGCATAACGCATAAAGCATAACGCATAACCCATAACCCATAACGCATAATGCACATCGCATAACGAATACATCATAACGTATAACGCATAACGTATAACGCAAAACGCATAACGAATAACGCATAACGCATATCGCATAACGTATAACGCAAAACGCATAACGCAAAAGGCATAACGCATAACGTTAACGCATAACCCATAACGCATAACGCATAACGCATAACGCATATCGCTTAACGCATAACCAATCACGCATAACGGATCACGCATAACGCATAAAGCATAACGCAATACGCATAACGCATAACTTATAACTCATAACGCATAACGCATAACGCATAAAGCATACCGTATAACGCATAAAGCATAACGCATAAGGCATCACGCATACCGCATTACGCATACCGCATAACGCATAACGCATAACGCATAACGCATAACTCATAACGCATAACGCATAACGCATAACGCATAACTCATAACGCATAACGCAAAATGCATAACGCATAACTCATAACGCATAACGCAAAATGCATAACGCATAACGCATAACCCATAACCCATAACCCATAACCCATAACGCATAACGCATAACACATAATGCATAACGCAAAAGGCATAACGCATAACGTTAACGCATAACGCATAACGCATAACGCATAACGCAAAAGGCATAACACATATCGCATAACGCATAAATCATAACCCATAACGCATAACGCATAACGCATAATGCACAACGCATAACGAATACCGCATAACGTATAACGCAAAACTCATAACACATAACGCATAACGCAAAAGGCATAACGCATAACGCATAACGCATAACGCATAACGCATAACGCATAACGCATAACGCATAACGCATAACGCATAACGCATAACGCATAACGCACAACGCATAACGCATAATGCACAACGCATAACGCATAACGCATAACGCATAACGCATAACGCATTACGCATAACTTATAACTCATGACTCATAACGCATAACGCATAACGCCTAACGCATAACGGATCACGAATAACGCATAAAGCATAACGCATAACGCATAACGCATAACGCATAACGCATAACGCATAACGCATAACGCATAACGCATAACGCATAACGCATAACGCATAACGCATAACGCATAATGCACAACGCATAACGCATAACGCATAACGCATAACGCATTACGCATAACTTATAACTCATGACTCATAACGCATAACGCATAACGCCTAACGCATAACGGATCACGCATAACGCATAAAGCATAACGCATAACCCATAACCCATAACGCAGAATGCACAACGCACAACGCATAACGCATAACGCATAAAGCATAACGCATAAAGCATAACGCATAAACCATAACCCATAACGCAGAACGCATAACGCATAACGCATAACGCATAACGCATAACGGATATCGCATAACGCATAAACCATAACCCATAACGCATAACGCATAACGCATAACGGATAATGCAAAAGGCATAACGCATAACGCATAACGCATAACGCATAAAGCATAACGCATAACGCCTAACGCATAACGCAAACGTATAACACATAACGCATAACGCATAACGCATAACACATAACCCATAACCCATAACGCATATCGCATAACGCATAACGCATAACGCATAACGCATAACACATAACCCATAACCCATAACGCATAACGCACAACGCATAACGCATAATGCACAACGCATAACGCATAACGCATAACGCATAACGCATTACGCATAACTTATAACTCATGACTCATAACGCATAACGCATAACGCCTAACGCATAACGGATCACGAATAACGCATAAAGCATAACGCATAACGCATAACGCATAACGCATAACGCATAACGCATAACGCATAATGCACAACGCGTAAGGCATAACGCATAATACATAACGTATAACGCAATATTCATAACGCATAACGCATAATGCATAAGGCATAACGCATAACGCATTACGCATAACCCATAAGACATAACGCAAGCGTATAACGCACAACGCATAACGCATAACGCATAACGCATAACGCATAACGCATTACGCATAACTTATAACTCATAACGCATAACGCATAACGCATAACGCATAACGCATAACGCATAACGCATAACGCATAACGCATAACGCATAACGTATAACGCATAACGCATAACGCATAACGCATAACGCATAACGCATAACGCATAACGCATAACACATAACCCATAACCCATAACGCATAACGCACAACGCATAACGCATAATGCATAAAGCATAAAGCATAACGCATAAAGAATAACACATAAAGCATAACTCATAACCCATAACGCAGAACGCATAAAGCATAACGCATAACGCATAACGCATAACGCAAAACGCATAACGCAATAACGCATAACGCATAACGTTAACGCATAACGCATAACGCATAACGCAGAACTTATAACGCAAAACTCATGACGCATAACGCAAAAGGCATAACGCATAACGCATAAAGCATAACGCATAAACCATAACCCATAACCCATAACGCAGATCGCCTAACGTATAACGCAAAACACATAACGAATAACGCAAAATGCATAACGCCTAACGCATAACGCAAACGTATAACACATAACGCATAACGCTTAACGCATAACGCGTAAAGCATTACGCTAAACGCATAACGCCTATCGCATAACGCATAAAACATAACCCATAACGCATAACGCATAATGCACAACGCATAACGCATAACGCATAACGCAGAACTGATAACGCAAAACTCATGACGCATAACGCAAAAGGCATAACGCATAACGCATAACGCATAACGCATAACGCATAAAGCATAAAGCATAACGCATAAAGAATAACGCATAAAGCATAACGCATAACCCATAACGCATAACGCATAAAGCATAACGCATAACGCATAACGCATAACGCAAAACGCATAACGCAATAACGCATAACGCATAACGTTAACGCATAACGCATAACGCAGAACTTATAACGCAAAACTCATGACGCATAACGCATAAGGCATAACGCATAACGCATAACGCATAACGCATAAACCATAACCCATAACCCATAACGCAGATCGCCTAACGTATAACGCAAAACACATAACGAATAACGCAAAATGCATAACGCATAAAGCATAACGCATAACCCATAACCCATAACGCATAATGCACATCGCATAACGAATACATCATAACGTATAACGCATAACGTATAACGCAAAACGCATAACGAATAACGCATAACGCATATCGCATAACGTATAACGCAAAACGCATAACGCAAAAGGCATAACGCATAACGTTAACGCATAACCCATAACGCATAACGCATAACGCATAACGCATATCGCTTAACGCATAACCAATCACGCATAACGGATCACGCATAACGCATAAAGCATAACGCAATACGCATAACGCATAACTTATAACTCATAACGCATAACGCATAACGCATAAAGCATACCGTATAACGCATAAAGCATAACGCATAAGGCATCACGCATACCGCATTACGCATACCGCATAACGCATAACGCATAACGCATAACGCATAACTCATAACGCATAACGCATAACGCATAACGCATAACTCATAACGCATAACGCAAAATGCATAACGCATAACTCATAACGCATAACGCAAAATGCATAACGCATAACGCATAACCCATAACCCATAACCCATAACCCATAACGCATAACGCATAACACATAATGCATAACGCAAAAGGCATAACGCATAACGTTAACGCATAACGCATAACGCATAACGCATAACGCAAAAGGCATAACGCATATCGCATAACGCATAAATCATAACCCATAACGCATAACGCATAACGCATAATGCACAACGCATAACGAATACCGCATAACGTATAACGCAAAACTCATAACACATAACGCATAACGCAAAAGGCATAACGCATAACGCATAACGCATAACGCATAACGCATAACGCATAACGCATAACGCATAACGCATAACGCATAACGCATAACGCACAACGCATAACGCATAATGCACAACGCATAACGCATAACGCATAACGCATAACGCATAACGCATTACGCATAACTTATAACTCATGACTCATAACGCATAACGCATAACGCCTAACGCATAACGGATCACGAATAACGCATAAAGCATAACGCATAACGCATAACGCATAACGCATAACGCATAACGCATAACGCATAACGCATAACGCATAACGCATAACGCATAACGCATAATGCACAACGCATAACGCATAACGCATAACGCATAACGCATTACGCATAACTTATAACTCATGACTCATAACGCATAACGCATAACGCCTAACGCATAACGGATCACGCATAACGCATAAAGCATAACGCATAACCCATAACCCATAACGCAGAATGCACAACGCACAACGCATAACGCATAACGCATAAAGCATAACGCATAAAGCATAACGCATAAACCATAACCCATAACGCAGAACGCATAACGCATAACGCATAACGCATAACGCATAACGGATATCGCATAACGCATAAACCATAACCCATAACGCATAACGCATAACGCATAACGGATAATGCAAAAGGCATAACGCATAACGCATAACGCATAACGCATTACGCATAACTTATAACTCATGACTCATAACGCATAACGCATAACGCCTAACGCATAACGGATCACGAATAACGCATAAAGCATAACGCATAACGCATAACGCATAACGCATAACGCATAACGCATAACGCATAATGCACAACGCGTAAGGCATAACGCATAATACATAACGTATAACGCAATATTCATAACGCATAACGCATAATGCATAAGGCATAACGCATAACGCATTACGCATAACCCATAAGACATAACGCAAGCGTATAACGCACAACGCATAACGCATAACGCATAACGCATAACGCATAACGCATTACGCATAACTTATAACTCATAACGCATAACGCATAACGCATAACGCATAACGCATAACGCATAACGCATAACGCATAACGCATAACGTATAACGCATAACGCATAACGCATAACGCATAACGCATAACGCATAACGCATAACGCATAACACATAACCCATAACCCATAACGCATAACGCACAACGCATAACGCATAATGCACAACGCATAACGCATAACGCATAACGCATAACGCATTACGCATAACTTATAACTCATGACTCATAACGCATAACGCATAACGTCTAACGCATAACGGATCACGAATAACGCATAAAGCATAACGCATAACGCATAACGCATAACGCATAACGCATAACGCATAACGCATAACGCATAATGCACAACGCGTAAGGCATAACGCATAATACATAACGTATAACGCAATATTCATAACGCATAACGCATAATGCATAAGGCATAACGCATAACGCATTACGCATAACCCATAAGACATAACGCAAGCGTATAACGCACAACGCATAACGCATAACGCATAACGCATAACGCATAACGCATTACGCATAACTTATAACTCATAACGCATAACGCATAACGCATAACGCATAACGCATAACGCATAACGCATAACGCATAACGCATAACGCAAAACGCATAACGCATAACGCAAAAGGCATAACGCACAACGTTAACGAATAACGCATAACGCATAACGCATAACGCATAACGCATAACGCATAACGCATAACGCAAAAGGCATAACGCATATCGCATAACGCATAATTCATAACCCATAATGCATAACGCATAACGCATAATGCACAATGCATAACGAATACCGCATAACGTATAACGCAAAACTCATAACGCATAACGCATAACGCAAAAGGCATAACGCATATCGCATAACGCATAACGCATAACGCATAACGCATAAAGCATAACGCATAAAGCATAACGCATAACGCATAACGCAAAACGCATAACGCAATAACGCATAACGCATAACGTTAACGCATAACCCATAACGCATAAGGCTTGATACATGACGCATATCGCATAACGCACAACGCATAACGCATAACGCATATCGCATAACGCAAAACGCATAACGCATAACGCAAAAGGCATAACGCATAACGTTAACGCATAACGCATAACGCATCAAGCATAAAGCATAACGCATAAAGCATAACGCATAAAGCATAACTCATAACCCATAACGCAGAACGCATAACGCATAACGCATAACGCATAACGCATAACGCATAACGCATAACGCATAACGCAAAACGCATAACGGATAACGCAAAAGGCATAACGCATAACGTTAACGCATAACGCATAACGCATAACGCATAACGCATAACGCATAACGCATAACGCAAGAGGCATAACGCATATCGCATAACGCATAATTCATAACCCATAACGCATAACGCATAACGCATAATGCACAACGCATAACGAATACCGCATAACGTATAACGCAAAACTCATAACGCATAACGCATAACGCAAAAGGCATAACGCATAACGCATAACGCATAACGCATAACGCATAAAGCATAACGCATAAAGCATAACGCATAAACCATAACCCATAACGCAAAACGCATAACGCATAACGCATAACGCATTACGTATAACTCATAACGCATAACGCATAAAGCAAAACGCATCACGCATATCGCAAAACGCAAATCGCATAACCTATAACGCAAAACGCATAACGCATAACGTATAACGCAAAACGCATGACGCATAACTCATAACGCAAAAGGCATAACCCATAACGCATAACGCATAAAGCATAACGCATAAAGCATAACGCATAACGCCTAACGCATAACGCAAACGTATAACACATAACGCATAACGCTTAACGCATAACGCGTAAAGCATTACGCTAAACGCATAACGCCTATCGCATAACGCATAAAACATAACCCATAACGCATAACGCATAATGCACAACGCATAACGCATAACGCATTACGCAGAACTTATAACGCAAAACTCATGACGCATAACGCAAAAGGCATAACGCATAACGCATAACGCATAACGCATAAAGCATAAAGCATAACGCATAAAGAATAACGCATAAAGCATAACTCATAACCCATAACGCAGAACGCATAAAGCATAACGCATAACGCATAACGCATAACGCAAAACGCATAACGCAATAACGCATAACGCATAACGTTAACGCATAACGCATAACGCATAACGCAGAACTTATAACGCAAAACTCATGACGCATAACGCAAAAGGCATAACGCATAACGCATAAAGCATAACGCATAAACCATAACCCATAACCCATAACGCAGATCGCCTAACGTATAACGCAAAACACATAACGAATAACGCAAAATGCGTAACGCCTAACGCATAACGCAAACGTATAACACATAACGCATAACGCTTAACGCATAACGCGTAAAGCATTACGCTAAACGCATAACGCCTATCGCATAACGCATAAAACATAACCCATAACGCATAACGCATAATGCACAACGCATAACGCATAACGCATAACGCAGAACTTATAACGCAAAACTCATGACGCATAACGCAAAAGGCATAACGCATAACGCATAACGCATAACGCATAACGCATAAAGCATAAAGCATAACGCATAAAGAATAACGCATAAAGCATAACTCATAACCCATAACGCAGAACGCATAAAGCATAACGCATAACGCATAACGCATAACGCAAAACGCATAACGCAATAACGCATAACGCATAACGTTAACGCATAACGCATAACGCAGAACTTATAACGCAAAACTCATGACGCATAACGCAAAAGGCATAACGCATAACGCATAAAGCATAACGCATAAACCATAACCCATAACCCATAACGCAGATCGCCTAACGTATAACGCAAAACACATAACGAATAACGCAAAATGCATAACGCATAAAGCATAACGCATAACCCATAACCCATAACGCATAACGCATAATGCACATCGCATAACGAATACATCATAACGTATAACGCATAACGTATAACGCAAAACGCATAACGAATAACGCATAACGCATATCGCATAACGTATAACGCAAAACGCATAACGCAAAAGGCATAACGCATAACGTTAACGCATAACCCATAACGCATAACGCATAACGCATAACGCATATCGCTTAACGCATAACCAATCACGCATAACGGATCACGCATAACGCATAAAGCATAACGCAATACGCATAACGCATAACTTATAACTCATAACGCATAACGCATTACGCATAACTTATAACTCATAACGCATAACGCATAACGCATAACGCATAACGCATAACGCATAACGCATAACGCATAACGCATAACGCAAAACGCATAACGCATAACGCAAAAGGCATAACGCATAACGCATAACGCATAACGCATAAAGCATAACGCATAAAGCATAACGCATAAACCATAACCCATAACGCAAAACGCCTAACGCATAACGCATAACGCATTACGTATAACTCATAACGCATAACGCATAAAGCAAAACGCATCACGCATAACGTATAACGCAAATCGCATAACCTATAACGCAAAACGCATAACGCATAACGTATAACGCAAAACGCATGACGCATAACTCATAACGCAAAAGGCATAACCCATAACGCATAACGCATAAAGCATAACGCATAAAGCATAACGCATAACGCCTAACGCATAACGCAAACGTATAACACATAACGCATAACGCTTAACGCATAACGCGTAAAGCATTACGCTAAACGCATAACGCCTATCGCATAACGCATAAAACATAACCCATAACGCATAACGCATAATGCACAACGCATAACGCATAACGCATAACGCAGAACTTATAACGCAAAACTCATGACGCATAACGCAAAAGGCATAACGCATAACGCATAACGCATAACGCATAACGCATAAAGCATAAAGCATAACGCATAAAGCATAACGCATAAAGCATAACTCATAACCCATAACGCAGAACGCATAAAGCATAACGCATAACGCATAACGCATAACGCAAAACGCATAACGCAATAACGCATAACGCATAACGTTAACGCATAACGCATAACGCATAACGCAGAACTTATAACGCAAAACTCATGACGCATAACGCAAAAGGCATAACGCATAACGCATAAAGCATAACGCATAAACCATAACCCATAACCCATAACGCAGATCGCCTAACGTATAACGCAAAACACATAACGAATAACGCAAAATGCATAACGCATAAAGCATAACGCATTACCCATAACCCATAACGCATAACGCATAATGCACATCGCATAACGAATACATCATAACGTATAACGCATAACGTATAACGCATACCGTATAACGCATAAAGCATAACGCATAAGGCATCACGCATACCGCATTACGCATACCGCATAACGCATAACGCATAGAGCATAACGCATAACGCAATACGCATAACGCATAACTTATAACTCATAACGCATAACGCATAACGCATAAAGCATACCGAATAACGCATAAAGCATAACGCATAAGGCATCACGCATACCGCATTACGCATACCGCATAACGCATAACGCATAGAGCATAACGCATAACGCATAACGCATAACGCATAACGCATAACGCATAACGCATAACTCATAACGCATAACGCATAACGCATAACGCATAACTCATAACGCATAACGCAAAATGCATAACGCATAACGCATAACCCATAACCCATAACCCATAACCCATAACGCATAACGCATAACACATAATGCATAACGCAAAAGGCATAACGCATAACGTTAACGCATAACGCATAACGCATAACGCATAACGCAAAAGGCATAACACATATCGCATAACGCATAAATCATAACCCATAACGCATAACGCATAACGCATAATGCACAACGCATAACGAATACCGCATAACGTATAACGCAAAACTCATAACGCATAACGCATAACGCAAAAGGCATAACGCATAATGCATAACGCATAACGCATAACGCATAACGCATAACGCATAACGCATAACGCATAACGCATAACGCATAACGCATAACGCATAATGCACAACGCATAACGCATAACGCATAACGCATAACGCATTACGCATAACTTATAACTCATGACTCATAACGCATAACGCATAACGCCTAACGCATAACGGATCACGAATAACGCATAAAGCATAACGCATAACGCATAACGCATAACGCATAACGCATAACGCATAACGCATAACGCATAACGCATAACGCATAACGCATAATGCACAACGCATAACGCATAACGCATAACGCATAACGCATTACGCATAACTTATAACTCATGACTCATAACGCATAACGCATAACGCCTAACGCATAACGGATCACGAATAACGCATAAAGCATAACGCATAACGCATAACGCATAACGCATAACGCATAACGCATAACGCATAACGCATAACGCATAACGCATAACGCATAACGCATAACGCATAACGCATAAGGCATAACGCATAACTCATAACGCATAACGCAAAATGCATAACGCATAACGCATAACCCATAACCCATAACCCATAACCCATAACGCATAACGCATAACACATAATGCATAACGCAAAAGGCATAACGCATAACGCATAACGCATAACGCATAACGCATAACGTTAACGCATAACGCATAACGCATAACGCATAACGCAAAAGGCATAACACATAACGCATTACGCATAACTTATAACTCATAACTCATAACGAATAACGCATAACGCATAACGCATAACGCATAACGCATAACGCATAACGCATAACGCATAACGCATAACGCATAACGCATAACGCATAACGCATAACGCATAACGCATAACGCATAACGCATAACGCAAAAGGCATAACACATAACGCATTACGCATAACTTATAACTCATAACTCATAACGAATAACGCATAACCCATAACGCAGAACGCATAACGCATAACGCATAACGCATAACGGATATCGCATAACGCATAAACCATAACCCATAACGCATAACGCATAACGCATAACGGATAATGCAAAAGGCATAACGCATAACGCATAACGCATAACGCATAAAGCATAACGCATAACGCCTAACGCATAACGCAAACGTATAATACATAACGCATAACGCATAACGCATAACACATAACCCATAACCCATAACGCATAACGCACAACGCATAACGCATAATGCACAACGCATAACGCATAACGCATAACGCATAACGCATAACGCATAACGCATAACGCATAACGCATTACGCATAACTTATAACTCATAACTCATAACGAATAACGCATAACGCATAACGCATAACGCATAACGCATAACGCATAACGCATAACGCTTAACGCATAACGCATAACGCATAACGCATAACGCATAACGTATAACTTATAACGCATAACGCATAAAGCATAACGCATCACGCATAACGCATATCGCATAAAACATAGCGCATAACGCATAACGTATAACGTATAACGCATAACGCATAACGCATAACGCATAACGCATAACGCATAACGCAGAATGCACAACGCACAACGCATAACGCATAACGCATAAAGCATAACGCATAAAGCATAACGCATAAACCATAACCCATAACGCAGAACGCATAACGCATAACGCATAACGCATAACGCATAACGGATATCGCATAACGCAGAACTTATAACGCAAAACTCATGACGCATAACGCAAAAGGCATAACGCATAACGCATAAAGCATAACGCATAAACCATAACCCATAACCCATAACGCAGATCGCCTAACGTATAACGCAAAACACATAACGAATAACGCAAAATGCATAACGCATAAAGCATAACGCATTACCCATAACCCATAACGCATAACGCATAATGCACATCGCATAACGAATACATCATAACGTATAACGCATAACGTATAACGCATACCGTATAACGCATAAAGCATAACGCATAAGGCATCACGCATACCGCATTACGCATACCGCATAACGCATAACGCATAGAGCATAACGCATAACGCAATACGCATAACGCATAACTTATAACTCATAACGCATAACGCATAACGCATAAAGCATACCGAATAACGCATAAAGCATAACGCATAAGGCATCACGCATACCGCATTACGCATACCGCATAACGCATAACGCATAGAGCATAACGCATAACGCATAACGCATAACGCATAACGCATAACGCATAACGCATAACTCATAACGCATAACGCATAACGCATAACGCATAACTCATAACGCATAACGCAAAATGCATAACGCATAACGCATAACCCATAACCCATAACCCATAACCCATAACGCATAACGCATAACACATAATGCATAACGCAAAAGGCATAACGCATAACGTTAACGCATAACGCATAACGCATAACGCATAACGCAAAAGGCATAACACATATCGCATAACGCATAAATCATAACCCATAACGCATAACGCATAACGCATAATGCACAACGCATAACGAATACCGCATAACGTATAACGCAAAACTCATAACGCATAACGCATAACGCAAAAGGCATAACGCATAATGCATAACGCATAACGCATAACGCATAACGCATAACGCATAACGCATAACGCATAACGCATAACGCATAACGCATAACGCATAATGCACAACGCATAACGCATAACGCATAACGCATAACGCATTACGCATAACTTATAACTCATGACTCATAACGCATAACGCATAACGCCTAACGCATAACGGATCACGAATAACGCATAAAGCATAACGCATAACGCATAACGCATAACGCATAACGCATAACGCATAACGCATAACGCATAACGCATAACGCATAACGCATAATGCACAACGCATAACGCATAACGCATAACGCATAACGCATTACGCATAACTTATAACTCATGACTCATAACGCATAACGCATAACGCCTAACGCATAACGGATCACGAATAACGCATAAAGCATAACGCATAACGCATAACGCATAACGCATAACGCATAACGCATAACGCATAACGCATAACGCATAACGCATAACGCATAACGCATAACGCATAAGGCATAACGCATAACTCATAACGCATAACGCAAAATGCATAACGCATAACGCATAACCCATAACCCATAACCCATAACCCATAACGCATAACGCATAACACATAATGCATAACGCAAAAGGCATAACGCATAACGCATAACGCATAACGCATAACGCATAACGTTAACGCATAACGCATAACGCATAACGCATAACGCAAAAGGCATAACACATAACGCATTACGCATAACTTATAACTCATAACTCATAACGAATAACGCATAACGCATAACGCATAACGCATAACGCATAACGCATAACGCATAACGCATAACGCATAACGCATAACGCATAACGCATAACGCATAACGCATAACGCATAACGCATAACGCATAACGCAAAAGGCATAACACATAACGCATTACGCATAACTTATAACTCATAACTCATAACGAATAACGCATAACCCATAACGCAGAACGCATAACGCATAACGCATAACGCATAACGGATATCGCATAACGCATAAACCATAACCCATAACGCATAACGCATAACGCATAACGGATAATGCAAAAGGCATAACGCATAACGCATAACGCATAACGCATAAAGCATAACGCATAACGCCTAACGCATAACGCAAACGTATAATACATAACGCATAACGCATAACGCATAACACATAACCCATAACCCATAACGCATAACGCACAACGCATAACGCATAATGCACAACGCATAACGCATAACGCATAACGCATAACGCATAACGCATAACGCATAACGCATAACGCATTACGCATAACTTATAACTCATAACTCATAACGAATAACGCATAACGCATAACGCATAACGCATAACGCATAACGCATAACGCATAACGCTTAACGCATAACGCATAACGCATAACGCATAACGCATAACGTATAACTTATAACGCATAACGCATAAAGCATAACGCATCACGCATAACGCATATCGCATAAAACATAGCGCATAACGCATAACGTATAACGTATAACGCATAACGCATAACGCATAACGCATAACGCATAACGCATAACGCAGAATGCACAACGCACAACGCATAACGCATAACGCATAAAGCATAACGCATAAAGCATAACGCATAAACCATAACCCATAACGCAGAACGCATAACGCATAACGCATAACGCATAACGCATAACGGATATCGCATAACGCATAAACCATAACCCATAACGCATAACGCATAACGCATAACGGATAATGCAAAAGGCATAACGCATAACGCATAACGCATAACGCATAAAGCATAACGCATAACGCCTAACGCATAACGCAAACGTATAACACATAACGCATAACGCATAACGCATAACACATAACCCATAACCCATAACGCATAACGCACAACGCATAACGCATAATGCACAACGCATAACGCATAACGCATAACGCATAACGCATAACGCATAACGCATAACGCATTACGCATAACTTATAACTCATAACTCATAACGAATAACGCATAACGCATAACGCATAACGCATAACGCATAACGCATAACGCATAACGCCTAACGCATAACGCAAACGTATAACACATAACGCATAACGCATAACGCATAACACATAACCCATAACCCATAACGCATAACGCACAACGCATAACGCATAATGCACAACGCATAACGCATAACTTATAACTCATAACGCATAACGCATAACGCATATCGCAGAACGCATAAACCATAAAACATAACGCATAACGCATAACGCATAACGCATAACGCATAATGCAAAAGGCATAACGCATAACGCATAACGCATAACGCATAACGCATAACGCATAAAGCATAACGCATAACGCCTAACGCATAACGCATAACGCATAACGCATAACGCATAACGCATAACGCATAACGCATAACGCATAACGCTTAACGCATAACGCATAACGCATAACGCATAACGCATAACGTATAACTTATAACGCATAACGCATAAAGCATAACGCATCGCGCATAACGCATATCGCATAAAACATAGCGCATAACGCATAACGTATAACGTATAACGCATAACGCATAACGCATAACGCATAACGCATAACGCATAACGCATAACGCATAACGCATAACGCATAAAGCATAACGCATAACGCCTAACGCATAACGCAAACGTATAACACATAACGCATAACCCATAACGCTTAACGCATAACGCATAACGCATAACGCATAATGCAAAAGGCATAACGCATAACGCATAACGCATAACTCATAACTCATAACGAATAACGCATAACGCATAACGCATAACGCATAACGCATAACGCATAACGCATAACGCATAACTCATAACGCATAACGCATAACGCATAACGCATAACTCATAACGCATAACGCAAAATGCATAACGCATAACGCATAACCCATAACCCATAACCCATAACCCATAACGCATAACGCATAACACATAATGCATAACGCAAAACTCATAACGCATAACGCATAACGCAAAAGGCATAACGCATAACGCATAACGCATAACGCATAACGCATAACGCATAACGCATAACGCATAACGCATAACGCATAACGCATAACGCATAACGCATAACGCATAAAACATAAGGCATAACGCATAACGCATAACGCATAACGCATAACGCTTAACGCATAACGCATAACGCATAACGCATAACGCATAACGTATAACTTATAACGCATAACGCATAAAGCATAACGCATATCGCAGAACGCATAAACCATAAAACATAACGCATAACGCATAACGCATAACGCATAACGCATAATGCAAAAGGCATAACGCATAACGCATAACGCATAACGCATAACGCATAACGCATAAAGCATAACGCATAACGCCTAACGCATAACGCATAACGCATAACGCATAACGCATAACGCATAACGCATAACGCATAACGCATAACGCTTAACGCATAACGCATAACGCATAACGCATAACGCATAACGTATAACTTATAACGCATAACGCATAAAGCATAACGCATCGCGCATAACGCATAACGCATAACGCATAACGCATAACGCATAACGCTTAACGCATAACGCATAACGCATAACGCATAACGCATAACGTATAACTTATAACGCATAACGCATAAAGCATAACGCATCACGCATAACGCATATCGCATAAAACATAGCGCATAACGCATAACGTATAACGTATAACGCATAACGCATAACGCATAACGCATAACGCATAACGCATAACGCAGAATGCACAACGCACAACGCATAACGCATAACGCATAAAGCATAACGCATAAAGCATAACGCATAAACCATAACCCATAACGCAGAACGCATAACGCATAACGCATAACGCATAACGCATAACGGATATCGCATAACGCATAAACCATAACCCATAACGCATAACGCATAACGCATAACGGATAATGCAAAAGGCATAACGCATAACGCATAACGCATAACGCATAAAGCATAACGCATAACGCCTAACGCATAACGCAAACGTATAACACATAACGCATAACGCATAACGCATAACACATAACCCATAACCCATAACGCATAACGCACAACGCATAACGCATAATGCACAACGCATAACGCATAACGCATAACGCATAACGCATAACGCATAACGCATAACGCATTACGCATAACTTATAACTCATAACTCATAACGAATAACGCATAACGCATAACGCATAACGCATAACGCATAACGCATAACGCATAACGCCTAACGCATAACGCAAACGTATAACACATAACGCATAACGCATAACGCATAACACATAACCCATAACCCATAACGCATAACGCACAACGCATAACGCATAATGCACAACGCATAACGCATAACTTATAACTCATAACGCATAACGCATAACGCATATCGCAGAACGCATAAACCATAAAACATAACGCATAACGCATAACGCATAACGCATAACGCATAATGCAAAAGGCATAACGCATAACGCATAACGCATAACGCATAACGCATAACGCATAAAGCATAACGCATAACGCCTAACGCATAACGCATAACGCATAACGCATAACGCATAACGCATAACGCATAACGCATAACGCATAACGCTTAACGCATAACGCATAACGCATAACGCATAACGCATAACGTATAACTTATAACGCATAACGCATAAAGCATAACGCATCGCGCATAACGCATATCGCATAAAACATAGCGCATAACGCATAACGTATAACGTATAACGCATAACGCATAACGCATAACGCATAACGCATAACGCATAACGCATAACGCATAACGCATAACGCATAAAGCATAACGCATAACGCCTAACGCATAACGCAAACGTATAACACATAACGCATAACCCATAACGCTTAACGCATAACGCATAACGCATAACGCATAACGTAAAAGGCATAACGCATAACGCATAACGCATAACTCATAACTCATAACGAATAACGCATAACGCATAACGCATAACGCATAACGCATAACGCATAACGCATAACGCATAACTCATAACGCATAACGCATAACGCATAACGCATAACTCATAACGCATAACGCAAAATGCATAACGCATAACGCATAACCCATAACCCATAACCCATAACCCATAACGCATAACGCATAACACATAATGCATAACGCAAAACTCATAACGCATAACGCATAACGCAAAAGGCATAACGCATAACGCATAACGCATAACGCATAACGCATAACGCATAACGCATAACGCATAACGCATAACGCATAACGCATAACGCATAACGCATAACGCATAAAACATAAGGCATAACGCATAACGCATAACGCATAACGCATAACGCTTAACGCATAACGCATAACGCATAACGCATAACGCATAACGTATAACTTATAACGCATAACGCATAAAGCATAACGCATATCGCAGAACGCATAAACCATAAAACATAACGCATAACGCATAACGCATAACGCATAACGCATAATGCAAAAGGCATAACGCATAACGCATAACGCATAACGCATAACGCATAACGCATAAAGCATAACGCATAACGCCTAACGCATAACGCATAACGCATAACGCATAACGCATAACGCATAACGCATAACGCATAACGCATAACGCTTAACGCATAACGCATAACGCATAACGCATAACGCATAACGTATAACTTATAACGCATAACGCATAAAGCATAACGCATCGCGCATAACGCATAACGCATAACGCATAACGCATAACGCATAACGCATAAAGCATAACGCATAACGCCTAACGCATAACGCATAACGCATAACGCATAACGCATAACGCATAACGCATAACGCATAACGCATAACGCATAACGCATAACGCTTAACGCATAACGCATAACGCATAACGCATAACGCATAACGCATAACGCATAACGCATAAAGCATAACGCATAACGCCTAACGCATAACGCATAACGCATAACGCATAACGCATAACGCATAACGCATAACGCATAACGCATAACGCTTAACGCATAACGCATAACGCATAACGCATAACGCATAACGTATAACTTATAACGCATAACGCATAAAGCATAACGCATCGCGCATAACGCATATCGCATAAAACATAGCGCATAACGCATAACGTATAACGTATAACGCATAACGCATAACGCATAACGCATAACGCCTAACGCATAACGCAAACGTATAACACATAACGCATAACCCATAACGCATAACGCATAACGCATAACGCATAACGCATAATGCAAAAGGCATAACGCATAACGCATAACGCATAACTCATAACTCATAACGAATAACGCATAACGCATAACGCATAACGCATAACGCATAACGCATAACGCATAACGCATAACACATAACCCATAACCCATAACGCATAACGCACAACGCATAACGCATAATGCACAACGCATAACGCATAACGCATAACGCATAACGCATTACGCATAACTTATAACTCATGACTCATAACGCATAACGCATAACGTCTAACGCATAACGGATCACGAATAACGCATAAAGCATAACGCATAACGCATAACGCATAACGCATAACGCATAACGCATAACGCATAATGCACAACGCGTAAGGCATAACGCATAATACATAACGTATAACGCAATATTCATAACGCATAACGCATAATGCATAAGGCATAACGCATAACGCATTACGCATAACCCATAAGACATAACGCAAGCGTATAACGCACAACGCATAACGCATAACGCATAACGCATAACGCATAACGCATTACGCATAACTTATAACTCATAACGCATAACGCATAACGCATAACGCATAACGCATAACGCATAACGCATAACGCATAACGCATAACGCATAACGCAAAACGCATAACGCATAACGCAAAAGGCATAACGCACAACGTTAACGAATAACGCATAACGCATAACGCATAACGCATAACGCATAACGCAAAAGGCATAACGCATATCGCATAACGCATAATTCATAACCCATAACGCATAACGCATAACGCATAATGCACAATGCATAACGAATACCGCATAACGTATAACGCAAAACTCATAACGCATAACGCATAACGCAAAAGGCATAACGCATATCGCATAACGCATAACGCATAACGCATAACGCATAAAGCATAACGCATAAAGCATAACGCATAACGCATAACGCAAAACGCATAACGCAATAACGCATAACGCATAACGTTAACGCATAACCCATAACGCATAAGGCTTGATACATGACGCATATCGCATAACGCACAACGCATAACGCATAACGCATAACGCATAACGCATAACGCAAAAGGCATAACGCACAACGTTAACGAATAACGCATAACGCATAACGCATAACGCATAACGCATAACGCATAACGCATAACGCATAACGCATAACGCATAACGCATAACACATAACCCATAACCCATAACGCATAACGCACAACGCATAACGCATAATGCACAACGCATAACGCATAACGCATAACGCATAACGCATAACGCATTACGCATAACTTATAACTCATGACTCATAACGCATAACGCATAACGCCTAACGCATAACGGATCACGAATAACGCATAAAGCATAACGCATAACGCATAACGCATAACGCATAACGCATAACGCATAACGCATAACGCATAACGCATAACGCATAATGCACAACGCGAAAGGCATAACGCATAATACATAACGTATAACGCAATATTCATAACGCATAACGCATAATGCATAAGGCATAACGCATAACGCATTACGCATAACCCATAAGACATAACGCAAGCGTATAACGCACAACGCATAACGCATAACGCATAACGCATAACGCATAACGCATTACGCATAACTTATAACTCATAACGCATAACGCATAACGCATAACGCATAACGCATAACGCATAACGCATAACGCATAACGCAAAACGCATAACGCATAACGCAAAAGGCATAACGCACAACGTTAACGAATAACGCATAACGCATAACGCATAACGCATAACGCATAACGCAAAAGGCATAACGCATATCGCATAACGCATAATTCATAACCCATAACGCATAACGCATAACGCATAATGCACAATGCATAACGAATACCGCATAACGTATAACGCAAAACTCATAACGCATAACGCATAACGCAAAAGGCATAACGCATATCGCATAACGCATAACGCATAACGCATAACGCATAAAGCATAACGCATAAAGCATAACGCATAACGCATAACGCAAAACGCATAACGCAATAACGCATAACGCATAACGTTAACGCATAACCCATAACGCATAAGGCTTGATACATGACGCATATCGCATAACGCACAACGCATAACGCATAACGCATATCGCATAACGCAAAACGCATAACGCATAACGCATAACGCAAAAGGCATAACGCATAACGCATAACGTTAACGCATAACGCATAACGTTAACGCATAACGCATAACGCATAACGCATCAAGCATAAAGCATAACGCATAAAGCATAACGCATAAAGCATAACTCATAACCCATAACGCAGAACGCATAACGCATAACGCATAACGCATAACGCATAACGCATAACGCATAACGCAAAACGCATAACGGATAACGCAAAAGGCATAACGCATAACGTTAACGCATAACGCATAACGCATAACGCATAACGCATAACGCATAACGCAAGAGGCATAACGCATATCGCATAACGCATAATTCATAACCCATAACGCATAACGCATAACGCATAATGCACAACGCATAACGAATACCGCATAACGTATAACGCAAAACTCATAACGCATAACGCATAACGCAAAAGGCATAACGCATAACGCATAACGCATAACGCATAAAGCATAACGCATAAAGCATAACGCATAAACCATAACCCATAACGCAAAACGCCTAACGCATAACGCATAACGCATTACGTATAACTCATAACGCATAACGCATAAAGCAAAACGCATCACGCATAACGCATAACGCAAATCGCATAACCTATAACGCAAAACGCATAACGCATAACGTATAACGCAAAACGCATGACGCATAACTCATAACGCAAAAGGCATAACCCATAACGCATAACGCATAAAGCATAACGCATAAAGCATAACGCATAACGCCTAACGCATAACGCAAACGTATAACACATAACGCATAACGCTTAACGCATAACGCGTAAAGCATTACGCTAAACGCATAACGCCTATCGCATAACGCATAAAACATAACCCATAACGCATAACGCATAATGCACAACGCATAACGCATAACGCATAACGCAGAACTTATAACGCAAAACTCATGACGCATAACGCAAAAGGCATAACGCATAACGCATAACGCATAACGCATAACGCATAAAGCATAAAGCATAACGCATAAAGCATAACGCATAAAGCATAACTCATAACCCATAACGCAGAACGCATAAAGCATAACGCATAACGCATAACGCATAACGCAAAACGCATAACGCAATAACGCATAACGCATAACGTTAACGCATAACGCATAACGCATAACGCAGAACTTATAACGCAAAACTCATGACGCATAACGCAAAAGGCATAACGCATAACGCATAAAGCATAACGCATAAACCATAACCCATAACCCATAACGCAGATCGCCTAACGTATAACGCAAAACACATAACGAATAACGCAAAATGCATAACGCATAAAGCATAACGCATTACCCATAACCCATAACGCATAACGCATAATGCACATCGCATAACGAATACATCATAACGTATAACGCATAACGTATAACGCAAAACGCATAACGAATAACGCATAACGCATATCGCATAACGTATAACGCAAAACGCATAACGCAAAAGGCATAACGCATAACGTTAACGCATAACCCATAACGCATAACGCATAACGCATAACGCATATCGCTTAACGCATAACCAATCACGCATAACGGATCACGCATAACGCATAAAGCATAACGCAATACGCATAACGCATAACTTATAACTCATAACGCATAACGCATAACGCATAAAGCATACCGTATAACGCATAAAGCATAACGCATAAGGCATCACGCATACCGCATTACGCATACCGCATAACGCATAACGCATAGAGCATAACGCATAACGCATAACGCATAACGCATAACGCATAACGCATAACGCATAACGCATAACTCATAACGCATAACGCATAACGCATAACGCATAACTCATAACGCATAACGCAAAATGCATAACGCATAACGCATAACCCATAACCCATAACCCATAACCCATAACCCATAACGCATAACGCATAACACATAATGCATAACGCAAAAGGCATAACGCATAACGTTAACGCATAACGCATAACGCATAACGCATAACGCAAAAGGCATAACACATATCGCATAACGCATAAATCATAACCCATAACGCATAACGCATAACGCATAATGCACAACGCATAACGAATACCGCATAACGTATAACGCAAAACTCATAACGCATAACGCATAACGCAAAAGGCATAACGCATAATGCATAACGCATAACGCATAACGCATAACGCATAACGCATAACGCATAACGCATAACGCATAACGCATAACGCATAACGCATAACGCATAATGCACAACGCATAACGCATAACGCATAACGCATAACGCATTACGCATAACTTATAACTCATGACTCATAACGCATAACGCATAACGCCTAACGCATAACGGATCACGAATAACGCATAAAGCATAACGCATAACGCATAACGCATAACGCATAACGCATAACGCATAACGCATAACGCATAACGCATAACGCATAACGCATAATGCACAACGCATAACGCATAACGCATAACGCATAACGCATTACGCATAACTTATAACTCATGACTCATAACGCATAACGCATAACGCCTAACGCATAACGGATCACGAATAACGCATAAAGCATAACGCATAACGCATAACGCATAACGCATAACGCATAACGCATAACGCATAACGCATAACGCATAACGCATAACGCATAACGCATAAGGCATAACGCATAACTCATAACGCATAACGCAAAATGCATAACGCATAACGCATAACCCATAACCCATAACCCATAACCCATAACGCATAACGCATAACACATAATGCATAACGCAAAAGGCATAACGCATAACGCATAACGCATAACGCATAACGCATAACGCATAACGCATAACGCATAATGCACAACGCATAACGCATAACGCATAACGCATAACGCATTACGCATAACTTATAACTCATGACTCATAACGCATAACGCATAACGCCTAACGCATAACGGATCACGAATAACGCATAAAGCATAACGCATAACGCATAACGCATAACGCATAACGCATAACGCATAACGCATAACGCATAACGCATAACGCATAACGCATAACGCATAATGCACAACGCATAACGCATAACGCATAACGCATAACGCATTACGCATAACTTATAACTCATGACTCATAACGCATAACGCATAACGCCTAACGCATAACGGATCACGAATAACGCATAAAGCATAACGCATAACGCATAACGCATAACGCATAACGCATAACGCATAACGCATAACGCATAACGCATAACGCATAACGCATAACGCATAACGCATAAGGCATAACGCATAACTCATAACGCATAACGCAAAATGCATAACGCATAACGCATAACCCATAACCCATAACCCATAACCCATAACGCATAACGCATAACACATAATGCATAACGCAAAAGGCATAACGCATAACGTTAACGCATAACGCATAACGCATAACGCATAACGCAAAAGGCATAACGCATAACGCATTACGCATAACTTATAACTCATGACTCATAACGCATAACGCATAACGCCTAACGCATAACGGATCACGAATAACGCATAAAGCATAACGCATAACGCATAACGCATAACGCATAACGCATAACGCATAACGCATAACGCATAACGCATAACGCATAATGCACAACGCATAACGCATAACGCATAACGCATAACGCATTACGCATAACTTATAACTCATGACTCATAACGCATAACGCATAACGCCTAACGCATAACGGATCACGAATAACGCATAAAGCATAACGCATAACGCATAACGCATAACGCATAACGCATAACGCATAACGCATAACGCATAACGCATAACGCATAACGCATAACGCATAAGGCATAACGCATAACTCATAACGCATAACGCATAACGCATAACGCATAACGCATAACGCATAACGCATGACGCATAACGCATAACGCATAACATATAACGCATAACGCATAACGCATAACGCATAACGCATAACGCATAACACATAATGCACAACGCATAATGCATAACGCATAACGCATAACGCATAACGCATTACGCATAACGCATAACGCATTACGCATAACTTATAACTCATAACGTATAACGCATAACGCATAACGTAAAAGGCATAACGCATATCGCATAACGCATAAATCATAACCCATAACGCATAACGCATAACGCATAATGCACAACGCATAACGAATACCGCATAACGTATAACGCAAAACTCATAACGCATACCGCATAACACATAATGCACAACGCATAATGCATACCGCATAACGCATAACGCATTACGCATAACTTATAACTCATAACGAATAACGCATAACGCATAACGCAAAATGCATAACGCATAAAGCATAACGCATAACCCATAACCCATAACGCAGAATGCACAACGCACAACGCATAACGCATAACGCATAAAGCATAACGCATAAAGCATAACGCATAAACCATAACCCATAACGCAGAACGCATAACGCATAACGCATAACGCATAACGCATAACGGATATCGCATAACGCATAAACCATAACCCATAACGCATAACGCATAACGCATAATGCAAAAGGCATAACGCATAACGCATAACGCATAACGCATAAAGCATAACGCATAACGCCTAACGCATAACGCAAACGTAGAACACATAACGCATAACGCATAACGCATAACACATAACCCATAACCCATAACGCATAACGCACAACGCAAAACGCATATTGCACAACGCATAACGCATAACGCATAACGCATAACGCATAACGCATAACGCATAACGCATAACGCATAACGCATAACGCATTACGCATAACTTATAACTCATAACTCATAACGAATAACGCATAACGCATAACGCATAACGCATAACGCATAACGCATAACTTATAACTCATAACGCATAACGCATAACGCATATCGCATAACGCATAAACCATAACCCATAACGCATAACGCATAACGCATAACGCATAATGCAAAAGGCATAACGCATAACGCATAACGCATAACGCATAACGCATAAAGCATAACGCATAACGCCTAACGCATAACGCAAACGTATAACACATAACGCATAACGCATAACGCATAACGCATAACGCATAACGCATAACGCATAACGCATAACGCATAACGCATTACGCATAACTTATAACTCATAACTCATAACGAATAACGCATAACGCATAACGCATAACGCATAACCCATAACGCATAACGCATAACGCTTAACGCATAACGCATAACGCATAACGCATAACGCATAACGCATAACGTATAACTTATAACGCATAACGCATAAAGCATAACGCATCACGCATAACGCATATCGCATAAAACATAGCGCATAACGCATAACGTATAACGTATAACGCATAACGCATAACGCATAACGCATAACGCATAACGCATAACGCATAAAGCATAACGCATAACGACTAACGCATAACGCAAACGTATAACACATAACGCATATCCCATAACGCATAACGCATAACGCATAACGCATAACGCATAACGCATAACGCATATCGCATAACGCATAACGCATAACGCATAAAGCATAACGCATAAAGCATAACGCATAAAGCATAACGCATAAACCATAACTCATAGCCCATAACGCAGAACGCATAACGCATAACGCATAACGCATAACGCATAACGCATAACACATAACCCATAACCCATAACGCATAACGCACAACGCATAACGCATAATGCACAACGCATAACGCATAACGCATAACGCATAACGCATTACGCATAACTTATAACTCATAACGCATAACGCATAACGCATAACGCATAACGCATAACGCATAACGCAAAACGCATAACGCATAACGCAAAAGGCATAACGCACAACGTTAACGAATAACGCATAACGCATAACGCATAACGCATAACACATAACGCATAACGCAAAAGGCATAACGCATATCGCATAACGCATAATTCATAACCCATAACGCATAACGCATAACGCATAATGCACAATGCATAACGAATACCGCATAACGTATAACGCAAAACTCATAACGCATAACGCATAACGCAAAAGGCATAACGCATATCGCATAACGCATAACGCATAACGCATAACGCATAAAGCATAACGCATAAAGCATAACGCATAACGCATAACGCATAACGCAAAACGCATAACGCAATAACGCATAACGCATAACGTTAACGCATAACCCATAACGCATAAGGCTTGATACATGACGCATATCGCGTAACGCACAACGCATAACGCATAACGCATATCGCATAACGCAAAACGCATAACGCATAACGCAAAAGGCATAACGCATAACGTTAACGCATAACGCATAACGCATAACGCATAACGCATAAAGCATAAAGCATAAAGCATAACGCGTAAAGCATAACGCATAAAGCATAACTCATAACCCATAACGCAGAACGCATAACGCATAACGCATAACGCATAACGCATAACGCATAACGCATAACGCATAACGCATAACGCAAAACGCATAACGGATAACGCAAAAGGCATAACGCATAACGTTAACGCATAACGCATAACGCATAACGCATAACGCATAACGCATAACTCATAACGCAAGAGGCATAACGCATATCGCATAACGCATAATTCATAACCCATAACGCATAACGCATAACGCATAATGCACAACGCATAACGAATACCGCATAACGTATAACGCAAAACTCATAACGCATAACGCATAACGCAAAAGGCATAACGCATAACGCATAACGCATAACGCATAACGCATAACGCATAACGCATAAAGCATAACGCATAAAGCATAACGCATAAACCATAACCCATAACGCAAAACGCATAACGCATAACGCATAACGCATTACGTATAACTCATAACGCATAACGCATAAAGCAAAACACATCACGCATAACGCATAACGCAAAT
Source organism: Lasioglossum morio (assembly GCA_916610235.2). Taxonomy (NCBI): domain Eukaryota; kingdom Metazoa; phylum Arthropoda; class Insecta; order Hymenoptera; family Halictidae; genus Lasioglossum; species Lasioglossum morio. The sequence continues at coordinate 473,715 of CAKAJA020000151.1, read as the reverse complement.
CGCATAACCTATAACGCAAAACGCATAACGCATAACGTATAACGCAAAACGCATGACGCATAACTCATAACGCAAAAGGCATAACCCATAACGCATAACGCATAAAGCATAACGCATAAAGCATAACGCATAACGCCTAACGCATAACGCAAACGTATAACACATAACGCATAACGCTTAACGCATAACGCGTAAAGCATTACGCTTACCGCATAACGCCTATCGCATAACGCATAAAACATAACCCATAACGCATAACGCATAATGCACAACGCATAACGCATAACGCATAACGCATAACGCAGAACTTATAACGCAAAACTCATGACGCATAACGCAAAAGGCATAACGCATAACGCATAACGCATAACGCATAAAGCATAAAGCATAACGCATAAAGCATAACGCATAAAGCATAACTCATAACCCATAACGCAGAACGCATAAAGCATAACGCATAACGCATAATACATAACGTATAACGCAATATTCATAACGCATAACGCATATTGCATAAGGCATAACGCATAACGCATTACGCATAACCCATAAGGCATAACGCAAGCGTATAACGCACAACGCATAACGCATAACGCATAACGCATAACGCATAACGCATAACGCATTACGCATAACTTATAACTCATAACGCATAACGCATAACGCATAACGCATAACGCATAACGCATAACGCATAACGCATAACGCATAACGCATAACGCAAAACGAATAACGCATAACGCAAAAGGTATAACGCACAACGTTAACGAATAACGCATAACGCATAACGCATAACGCATAACGCATAACGCATAACGCAAAAGGCATAACGCATATCGCATAACGCATAATTCATAACCCATAACGCATAACGCATAACGCATAATGCACAATGCATAACGAATACCGCATAACGTATAACGCAAAACTCATAACGCATAACGCATAACGCAAAAGGCATAACGCATATCGCATAACGCATAACGCATAACGCATAAAGCATAACGCATAAAGCATAACGCATAACGCATAACGCATAACGCAAAACGCATAACGTAATAACGCATAACGCATAACGTTAACGCATAACGTTAACGCATAACCCATAACGCATAAGGCTTGATACATGACGCATATCGCATAACGCATAAGGCATAACGCATAATACATAACGTATAACGCAATATTCATAACGCATAACGCATATTGCATAAGGCATAACGCATAACGCATTACGCATAACCCATAAGGCATAACGCAAGCGTATAACGCACAACGCATAACGCATAACGCATAACGCATAACGCATAACGCATAACGCATAACGCATAACGCATTACGCATAACTTATAACTCATAACGCATAACGCATAACGCAAAATGCATAACGCATAAAGCATAACGCATAACCCATAACCCATAACGCAGAACGCACAACGCACAACGCATAACGCATAACGCATATCGCATAACGCAAAACGCATAACGCATAACGCAAAAGGCATAACGCATAACGTTAACGCATAACGCATAACGCATATCGCAAAAGGCATAACGCATAACGCATAACGCATAAAGCATAAAGCATAACGCATAAAGCATAACGCATAAAGCATAACTCATAACCCATAACGCAGAACGCATATCGCATAACGCATAATGCACAACGCATAACGAATACCGCATAACGTATAACGCAAAACTCATGACGCATAACGCAAAAGGCATAACGCATAACGCATAACGCATAACGCATAACGCATAACGCATAACGCATAAAGCATAAAGCATAACGCATAAAGCATAACGCATAAAGCATAACTCATAACCCATAACGCATAACGCATAACGCATAACGCATTACGCATAACTTATAACTCATGACGCATAACATATAACGCATAACGCATAACGCATGACGCATAACGCATAACGCATAACGCATAACGCATAACTTATAACTCATAACGCATAACGCATGGCGCATAACGCAAAATGCATAACGCATAACGCATAACCCATAACCCATAACGCATAACGCATAACACATAATGCACAACGCATAATGCATAACGCATAACGCTTAACGCATTACGCATAACTTATAACTCATAACGAATAACGCATAACACATAACGCAAAATGCATAACGCATAAAGCATAACGCATAACCCATAACCCATAACGCAGAACGCACAACGCACAACGCATAACGCATAACGCATAACGCATAACGCATAACGCATAACGCATAACACATAACGCATAACTCATAACGCATAACGCATAACGCATAACGCATAACGCATAACGCATAACGCATGACGCATAACGCATAACGCATAACATATAACGCATAACGCATAACGCATAACGCATAACGCATAACACATAATGCACAACGCATAATGCATAACGCATAACGCATAACGCATAACGCATTACGCATAACGCATAACGCATTACGCATAACTTATAACTCATAACGTATAACGCATAACGCATAACGTAAAAGGCATAACGCATATCGCATAACGCATAAATCATAACCCATAACGCATAACGCATAACGCATAATGCACAACGCATAACGAATACCGCATAACGTATAACGCAAAACTCATAACGCATAACGCATAACACATAATGCACAACGCATAATGCATACCGCATAACGCATAACGCATTACGCATAACTTATAACTCATAACGAATAACGCATAACGCATAACGCAAAATGCATAACGCATAAAGCATAACGCATAACCCATAACCCATAACGCAGAATGCACAACGCACAACGCATAACGCATAACGCATAACGCATAACGCATAACGCATAACGCATAAACCATAACCCATAACGCAGAACGCATAACGCATAACGCATAACGCATAACGCATAACGGATATCGCATAACGCATAAACCATAACCCATAACGCATAACGCATAACGCATAACGCATAATGCAAAAGGCATAACGCATAACGCATAACGCATAACGCATAAAGCATAACGCATAACGCCTAACGCATAACGCAAACGTATAACACATAACGCATAACGCATAACGCATAACACATAACCCATAACCCATAACGCATAACGCACAACGCATAACGCATAATGCACAACGCATAACGCATAACGCATAACGCATAACGCATAACGCATAACGCATAACGCATAACGCATTACGCATAACTTATAACTCATAACTCATAACGAATAACGCATAACGCATAACGCATAACGCATAACGCATAACGCATAACTTATAACTCATAACGCATAACGCATAACGCATATCGCATAACGCATAAACCATAACCCATAACGCATAACGCATAACGCATAACGCATAATGCAAAAGGCATAACGCATAACGCATAACGCATAACGCATAACGCATAAAGCATAACGCATAACGCCTAACGCATAACGCAAACGTATAACACATAACGCATAACGCATAACACATAACCCATAACCCATAACTCATAACTCATAACGAATAACGCATAACGCATAACGCATAACGCATAACGCATAACGCATAACGCATAACGCATAACGCATAACGCATAACGCATAACGCATAACGCATAACGCATAACGCATAACGCATAACGCTTAACGCATAACGCATAACGCATAACGCATAACGCATAACACATAACCCATAACCCATAACGCATAACGCACAACGCATAACGCATAATGCACAACGCATAACGCATAACGCATAACGCATAACGCATTACGCATAACTTATAACTCATGACTCATAACGCATAACGCATAACGAATAACGCATAACGGATCACGAATAACGCATAAAGCATAACGCATAACGCATAACTCATAACTCATAACGAATAACGCATAACGCATAACGCATAACGCATAACGCATAACGCATAACTCATAACGCATAACGCATAACGCATAACGCATAACTCATAACGCATAACGCAAAATGCATAACGCATAACGCATAACCCATAACCCATAACCCATAACCCATAACGCATAACGCATAACACATAATGCATAACGCAAAAGGCATAACGCATAACGTTAACGCATAACGCATAACGCATAACGCAAAAGGCATAACACATATCGCATAACGCATAAATCATAACCCATAACGCATAACGCATAACGCATAATGCACAACGCATAACGAATACCGCATAACGTATAACGCAAAAACTCATAACGCATAACGCATAACGCAAAAGGCATAACGCATAACGCATAACGCATAACGCATAACGCATAACGCATAACGCATAACGCATAACGCATAACGCATAACGCATAACGCATAACGCATAACGCATAAAGCATAACGCATAAAGCATAACGCATAAAGCATAACGCATAAACCATAACCCATAACCCATAACGCAGAACGCATAACGCATAACGCATAACGCATAACGCATAACGCATAACACATAACCCATAACCCATAACGCATAACGCACAACGCATAACGCATAATGCACAACGCATAACGCATAACGCATAACGCATTACGCATAACTTATAACTCATAACGTATAACGCATAACGCATAACGTAAAAGGCATAACGCATATCGCATAACGCATAAATCATAACCCATAACGCATAACGCATAACGCATAATGCACAACGCATAACGAATACCGCATAACGTATAACGCAAAACTCATAACGCATAACGCATAACACATAATGCACAACGCATAATGCATACCGCATAACGCATAACGCATTACGCATAACTTATAACTCATAACGAATAACGCATAACGCATAACGCAAAATGCATAACGCATAAAGCATAACGCATAACCCATAACCCATAACGCAGAATGCACAACGCACAACGCATAACGCATAACGCATAAAGCATAACGCATAAAGCATAACGCATAAACCATAACCCATAACGCAGAACGCATAACGCATAACGCATAACGCATAACGCATAACGGATATCGCATAACGCATAAACCATAACCCATAACGCATAACGCATAACGCATAACGCATAATGCAAAAGGCATAACGCATAACGCATAACGCATAACGCATAAAGCATAACGCATAACGCCTAACGCATAACGCAAACGTATAACACATAACGCATAACGCATAACGCATAACACATAACCCATAACCCATAACGCATAACGCACAACGCATAACGCATAATGCACAACGCATAACGCATAACGCATAACGCATAACGCATAACGCATAACGCATAACGCATAACGCATTACGCATAACTTATAACTCATAACTCATAACGAATAACGCATAACGCATAACGCATAACGCATAACGCATAACGCATAACTTATAACTCATAACGCATAACGCATAACGCATATCGCATAACGCATAAACCATAACCCATAACGCATAACGCATAACGCATAACGCATAATGCAAAAGGCATAACGCATAACGCATAACGCATAACGCATAACGCATAAAGCATAACGCATAACGCCTAACGCATAACGCAAACGTATAACACATAACGCATAACGCATAACACATAACCCATAACCCATAACTCATAACTCATAACGAATAACGCATAACGCATAACGCATAACGCATAACGCATAACGCATAACGCATAACGCATAACGCATAACGCATAACGCATAACGCATAACGCATAACGCATAACGCTTAACGCATAACGCATAACGCATAACGCATAACGCATAACACATAACCCATAACCCATAACGCATAACGCACAACGCATAACGCATAATGCACAACGCATAACGCATAACGCATAACGCATAACGCATTACGCATAACTTATAACTCATGACTCATAACGCATAACGCATAACGAATAACGCATAACGGATCACGAATAACGCATAAAGCATAACGCATAACGCATAACTCATAACTCATAACGAATAACGCATAACGCATAACGCATAACGCATAACGCATAACGCATAACTCATAACGCATAACGCATAACGCATAACGCATAACTCATAACGCATAACGCAAAATGCATAACGCATAACGCATAACCCATAACCCATAACCCATAACCCATAACGCATAACGCATAACACATAATGCATAACGCAAAAGGCATAACGCATAACGTTAACGCATAACGCATAACGCATAACGCAAAAGGCATAACACATATCGCATAACGCATAAATCATAACCCATAACGCATAACGCATAACGCATAATGCACAACGCATAACGAATACCGCATAACGTATAACGCAAAACTCATAACGCATAACGCATAACGCAAAAGGCATAACGCATAACGCATAACGCATAACGCATAACGCATAACGCATAACGCATAACGCATAACGCATAACGCATAACGCATAACGCATAACGCATAACGCATAAAGCATAACGCATAAAGCATAACGCATAAAGCATAACGCATAAACCATAACCCATAACCCATAACGCAGAACGCATAACGCATAACGCATAACGCATAACGCATAACGCATAACACATAACCCATAACCCATAACGCATAACGCACAACGCATAACGCATAATGCACAACGCATAACGCATAACGCATAACGCATTACGCATTACGAATAACTTATAACTCATAACGCATAACGCATAACGCATAACGCATAACGCATAACGCATAACGCATAACGCATAACGCATAACGCAAAACGCATAACGCATAACGCAAAAGGCATAACGCACAACGTTAACGAATAACGCATAACGCATAACGCATAACGCATAACGCATAACGCAAAAGGCATAACGCATATCGCATAACGCATAATTCATAACCCATAACGCATAACGCATAACGCATAACGCAAAAGGCATAACGCATATCGCATAACGCATAACGCATAACGCATAAAGCATAACGCATAAAGCATAACGCATAACGCATAACGCATAACGCAAAACGCATAATGCACAACGCATAACGAATACCGCATAACGTATAACGCAAAACTCATAACGCATAACGCATAACACATAATGCACAACGCATAATGCATAACGCATAACGCATAACGCATAACGCATTACGCATAACTCATAACTCATAACGAATAACGCATAACGCATAACGCAAAATGCATAACGCATAAAGCATAACGCATAACCCATAACCCATAACGCAGAATGCACAACGCACAACGCATAACGCATAACGCATAACGCATAAAGCATAACGCATAAAGCATAACGCATAAACCATAACCCATAACGCAGAACGCATAACGCATAACGCATAACGCATAACGCATAACGGATATCGCATAACGCATAAACCATAACCCATAACGCATAACGCATAACGCATAACGCATAATGCAAAAGGCATAACGCATAACGCATAACGCATAACGCATAACGCATAAAGCATAACGCATAACGCCTAACGCATAACGCAAACGTATAACACATAACGCATAACGCATAACGCATAACACATAACCCATAACCCATAACGCATAACGCACAACGCATAACGCATAATGCACAACGCATAACGCATAACGCATAACGCATAACGCATAACGCATAACGCATAACGCATAACGCATAACGCATAACGCATAACGCATAACGCATTACGCATAACGCATAACGCATAACGCATAACGCATAACGCATAACGCATAACGCTTAACGCATAACGCATAACGCATAACGCATAACGCATAACGCCTAACGCATAACGCAAACGTATAACACATAACGCATAACGCATAACGCATAACACATAACCCATAACCCATAACGCATAACGCACAACGCATAACGCATAATGCACAACGCATAACGCATAACGCATAACGCATAACGCATAACGCATAACGCATAACGCATATCGCATAACGCATAACGCATAACGCATAACGCATAACGCATTACGCATAACTTATAACTCATAACTCATAACGAATAACGCATAACGCATAACGCATAACGCATAACGCATAACGCATAACGCATAACGCATAACGCATAACGCATAACGCATAACGCATAACGCATAACGCTTAACGCATAACGCATAACGCATAACGCATAACGCATAACGCATAACGTATAACTTATAACGCACAACGCATAAAGCATAACGCATCACGCATAACGCATATCGCATAAAACATAGCGCATAACGCATAATATTTGAGATCGGAACGCGAATCTGGGATTTGTTAATGAGTGACGAAAGAAGGCACTGGAGTACACGAATAAATGTAGTTCACACACACATTAAATGTAATTGTAATTATAAACAAATAAAGGCTTTGTACAAAATACGCGTTCGCTAGAATTGGACAACGATTAGTGACTCTACGAAATGGATCGATACCCAAACGAAATGATAGCGGTGTTGTGGTTACGCAACGAATGATCGTCGTCTCGAGTCCGAAAAACACCTGTTCCGCGAGTGCTAGGTGGGGGGCACCGAGACGGCGATGTCCGACGCGAGGCGAGAAGACGGTTCGGTGGATCGGCTGTTTGACGTGTCGCCGGAACATTTCTCCCCCCCTTGCCGTGACGCAGTTTAGGCAATAAACACGGGCCCTCGGTTATGACGCGGATTGTTGTGATTCGATTGGCAGTCGACACAATTTGACGATCGGCCGTTTGAGTGTTGTAGTAGCGGTCCGGACAGTGACGACGCGAGTCACATCGTCTTTTCCGGGATGGATTTCGGTCACGCGGGCGAGAGGCCATTTAGCCGGAGGCGACCGTTCGTCTCGTACAAGGACAAGCTCGCCTACGCGGAATGGTTCCGATTTCGTCTGCCATTTCGTCGTGGCATGGAATTGCTGCAGGTATTCTCGTGACCAACGCGACCAGAAGTGGTCAAGGATTTGGCGCAGCATCTGCCATCGCGACAACCTGGAGCGAGGAGTGTCTGTGAGGTCCGGTTCCGGAAGAACATTTAGTGCGTCGCCTATAAGGAAGTGGCCCGGGGTTAGCGCGGACAGATCGGAGGGGTCGTCGGAAAGCGGACAGATCGGTCGCGAGTTTAGTGCTGCTTCGATTTGTGCAAACAGTGTCGCGTATTCTTCGAACGTGAGTGGGGATTCTCCGATTACACGGCGCATGTGAAATTTTGTGGATTTAACTGCGGCTTCCCATTTTCCTCCGAAGTGAGGGGCGGAGGGCGGGTTGAATCTCCACTGTGTCCCGAGGTTCGCGAGACTGTTTGCGATCGCTTGAGACTCCTGTGAGGCGCGTTTGAACATACGACGCAGTTCGGCGTCCGCACCGACGAAATTCGTGCCACAGTCGCTCGACAATGTACTGCAAATGCCGCGACGACCCGTGAACCGTTTATAGGCCGCTATAAACGCGTCTGCCGTGTAGTCTGAGGCGAACTCGAGGTGCACCGCTCCGGTGGCCATGCACACGAACACAGCGAGGTAACCTTTAAAGATCTTGGCTCCGCGGCCACGCGTTGTTTTCCAATGAAACGGGCCAGCGTAATCCACACCGGAGTTCACGAATGCACGCGCTGGAGTGATGCGTCTCGGCGGGAGCTGTCCCATCACTTGCGTACACTGACTAGCTCTGTGGCGAGCGCACGTTACGCATCGCTTAATAAATGAACGTACTGGCTGTCGGCCGCCGACAATCCAGTACGATTGCCTCACTGTCGACAGTGTGAGCTGTGGGCCCGCGTGTAAGTTTCGCCAGTGCGCTTGGGCGATTACGAGCGAGGTGAGTGTGGAGGATCGCGGCAAGATGATGGGATGTTTCTGGTCCGCATCGAGGAGGGAGTGCTGCAGGCGCCCTCCCACACGTAAGATGCCGTACGCGTCCGCGAAAGGCATCAACTTGACGAGTGGACTCGACTTTGGTAGCGCGACGCCGCCTTTCATGGCCTGAATTTCAGGTGAGAAATGTTTCGCCTGGGTTTGGCAGATCCAGAATCGACGAGCCTGTTCTAGTTCGATGGTCGTGACAGGCTCAGCCGGGCCGCGATCCGGTCTCTTCACCTTCATTCGGCGCACAGCTCGGAGACACAGCGAAGTAATGCGTAGTAGTCGCGTGAGGGACGAGTACCGGTCGATTAACGTCCACGAAGGTATCGACGCTGCGTGTAACACGGACGTTTTTTCGGGCCGTTGTTCGATGTCGATGCGGGGGTCTGGAGATAATGTCTCCGTGGGCCAGGCGGGAGAGAACTCTTGTAGCCACTCAGGGCCCCGCCACCAGATGGAATTGAGCAACGACTGCGGGGAGACGCCGCGGGACGCTAGGTCAGCCGGGTTGCAGGTCCCCGGGACATGGTGCCAGTACGCTTGCGGGGCGAGTTGGTGTATATCCGCGACGCGGTTCCGAACGAAATCTTTCCATCTGGAGGGGTGGCTGCGGATCCACGCGAGGGCCACGGCCGAGTCCGTCCACAGGTGCGTTGGTATTTGCTCGAGGTCTAGCGCGGTGCGAATGTGAGCGATTTGTTTTGCGAGGAGATGCGCGGCCGATAGCTCGAGACGCGGGATGGTCATCGGTTTGATGGGTGCGACCCTGGACTTCGCGGAGAGTAGAGTTACGCGGAACGTATCGTCGTCGTTTCGGACCCGCATGTAGATTGCGACGCCCATCGCGCGCGTGGATGCATCGGCGAATCCGTGGAGTTCGACGCCGCGGTCGGGATCGAGTTGCCCGACCCATCGAGTCAGAGTTAGCCGGCGAATTTCTGCCAAGTCACTGCAGAATCGCTCCCAGCGACGAGAGAACTCAGCCGGGAGAGCCTCGTCCCATCCCGTTTTCTGCGTCCATAACTCCTGCATAAGCATTTTTCCTTGCACGGTGACGGGCGCGAGCCATCCCAACGGGTCGAATAGCTGGGAGATTGTTGACAGCACTCCGCGCTTGGAACTGCTAGCGGTCGGGGGTGCCTGGAAGGAGAACGCGAATGTGTCGGAATCGGTGTTCCACGCGAGACCGAGGGCGCGATGAGGGGCATCGACGGACAATGCTCTCTCGTTTAACGACTCCGAACGTCGTTCTTCAACGGGGATCAATTCATCGTAATTGGCGACCCATTTTTTCAGCTTGAATCCCCCGGCTTCCAATAGACGCTGAAGTTGACGAATTTTCTCCTGGGCCGTCGGTAGGGTGTTCGCGCCCGAAAGTATGTCGTCAACGTATGTCTCCTGTAAAAGAATATCCCGAGCTAGCGGAAACTTGCTGCCTTCGTCGCTGGCTAACTGGTGCATGCACCTGATCGCGAGGAACGGGGCGCATGCGAGGCCGTAGGTGACGGTGGTGAGCGCGTATTCCTGCACCGGTGACGATACATCGGGACGCCAGACGATTCTCTGGAAAGTCTGGTCGTTTTCATGAACGCGGATTTGGCGGTACATTTTCTCCACGTCTGCGGAGAACGCGAAACGGACTCTGCGCCATCGGAGTATAATGTCTGCCAAGTCCGTCTGCAATTTCGGACCGATGTGCAGACATTCGTTAAGGGACGCGCCGGACGTTGTGCGGTGTGACCCGTTAAATACGACGCGGATTTTTGCTGATTCGCCTGTCCCGCGAAGGACTCCGTGGTGCGGTAGAACGTAGGACGCGGTTGTCGTTCGATTCTCGGAGTCGGTTACCTTGCGCATGTGACCGAGGCGCTCGTACTCGGTGAGGAACTCTATGTATTTATCGCGGAAGTGTGGACGTGATGCGAGGTTGATTTCGCTGCGTCGGAGGATTTGAAGCGCCGACGTTCGCGAATCCCCGAGCTCGCCAGTGCTTTTCGCGAATGGTAGGCGCACAATGTATCGTCCGGTATCGTCGCGGGAATGAGTTTGACAAAAATGTGCCTCACATTGACGCTCGGAGTGAGTGCGGGTCGAGTCGGGTTGGGTGTTCGGCTCCTCCTGGACCCAAAATTTCTGGACGAGCTCGTAGAGTTCCCGGTCGATGCCGCACTGGAAACTGGAGACCCCATTGGACGCCTTGTGAGTGCCAACGTATGATGCTGGACCGGAGATGACCCATCCCAACGTGGTGAGCTGGGCGACTGGAGAGTCGTCGTCACCTCGTCTGATGTCGGGTCGAATGATGCGGCTGTAGATGTCAACACCGATCACCATGTCGATCGGCTGAGGGTCGAGGTAATGCGGGTCGGCCAAGTTCAACCCTTGAATGTGTCCCCAACTTGCGTGAGGATTGGTAACGGCTGGTGCATAGTGAGTCAGCTCGGGTAAAATGAATGCTTTAACTTCGCAGGTGTACGTCTGAGTGAGCGAAGATATAACAAACGTGGAGACGCCCCGGGTGGTCACATTATGACCCGCCCCGATTCCGTAGATCGGCATGCGTGCATGCTGCCGAGGAAGACGCAACCGTTGGCAGATGGACTCCTTGATGAATGAGACCTCGGATCCCTGGTCGAGCAGAACACGGGCACGGATGCTGTCTCCGTTCGTGGACAGTACGTTCACAAGTGCAGTGGCCAAGATCATCGGACGACGCAAGGGCATCGAGGGCGAGACGGGAACGACATGGTGAGCAGACACCGAGGGAGTCTCGACTGTGGCTTCGGATTCCGATGGTGATGAGGGCGCGGAGGAGACACTGGAAGTATCGTGTAACGACGTGTGGTGTCGAGAAGTGCATTTCACGCACCTTTTATCACTGCGGCAGGCCTTGCGTTGGTGGTTCCCCAAGCAGTTGTAGCAGCGTCGATGTTGAGTTACCAGCTGCTTGCGTTGCTCCGGCGTCATCGCGAGGTATTGAGCGCAGTTTCCGAGGTAGTGGTAAGCAGTGCATCCTAGAATGCAGTGGTTCTGCGCCGCAACGGTAGCATGTGATTGAGCGCCGGGCGCTCGAGGTTTTGCTGTGTGTGTGGCAGGTCTCGCACTCTCGACCTTGGCCAGCGCTCGAATGCGGTGCTCGAGGAATGCGTCCAATACGGAGAACTCTGGGTATTCGGTGTTGTCCGCAAGCTGCAGTTCCCACGCCTTGAGGGTTTCCGGGTCCAGTCGTTGAGTGACCCAGAAAATGATGAATGGCCCCCAATGCTGCACTTGGCACTTCAAGACGGCAAGCGCGTCCAGCACTTGCTTCACCGTACCGCGGATCCGTTTGAGTTCCGTCGCGGATTCCGACGTCGCTGGGGACAACGAAAACAACGTGTCGAGCAGGTTGTCGACAAGGGCACGCGTGTTCTCGTACTGACCGACGATGAGTTGCCACGCTTGATCGAAATGAGCACCGTCGACAGGTAAGTTTCTGACCAGATCGAGAGCTTCGCCGTGAAGGCTCAGAAGGAGGTAGTGAAACTTTTCGGTCGTGGAAAGGCTGGCGTTGTCTAACACAAGGGACGCGAATAATGCCTTGAATGGTGGCCAATCTTTGTAATCGCCTGAAAACGTCGGAACGTCGAGACGACGGAGCTTTGCCGATGATGTATGTGGTGCCTTGTCTCGATTGCCAGCGGTCGACTCTTCGGTCGGGGCGGAACTACTGTGTGCGAGATCCTTGAGTAGATCGCAGAGCGCAGCTTGCGTGTCGATGACCAGCTCCTCAGTGGTTTGACGTAGCCCGTCAACGTAATAATCATGCTTCTGGATTTCGGGGGTGCTCAGATCCTGAAGCTTTACGTGGTTTGCTCGAAACTCGTCCCAATTGCGTAGGAGTGCGTCCAACCGAGCCTGTAGATACGCTTCCGTGAGGTTAGCTGCACCCTTTTTTTTCGTATTCACGATTACGCGACCGATAGTGTGGTGTAGTTCGAATTGCAGAGCGATTAACGATTTGGCCGTTGACATTTTGAAAAAGGCGGTTGCGGGAACGAGCACGAGGTCACGCGAGACACGAACGCGACACTAAACAACACTCGCGCGAACGGTAACGGTCACAGACCAGTTCAAATGTACTGTGCGAATGTATTTTGTCTGTATTACTTCCACAAATATCTCGCTGCGATTTCACTGGTTTGTGCACACACTAACAATCTCAGATTGAGATGTGGAGAGCCGCCGATCTGATCCGGCTCGAAGGACCAAAATATTTGAGATCGGAACGCGAATCTGGGATTTGTTAATGAGTGACGAAAGAAGGCACTGGAGTACACGAATAAATGTAGTTCACACACACATTAAATGTAATTGTAATTATAAACAAATAAAGGCTTTGTACAAAATACGCGTTCGCTAGAATTGGACAACGATTAGTGACTCTACGAAATGGATCGATACCCAAACGAAATGATAGCGGTGTTGTGGTTACGCAACGAATGATCGTCGTCTCGAGTCCGAAAAACACCTGTTCCGCGAGTGCTAGGTGGGGGGCACCGAGACGGCGATGTCCGACGCGAGGCGAGAAGACGGTTCGGTGGATCGGCTGTTTGACGTGTCGCCGGAACACATAACGTATAACGTATAACGCATAACGCATAACGCATAACGCATAACGCATAACGCATAACGCATAAAGCATAACGCATAACGCCTAACGCATAACGCAAACGTATAACACATAACGCATAACCCATAACGCATAACGCATAACGCATAATGCAAAAGGCATAACGCATAACGCATAACGCATAACTCATAACTCATAACGAATAACGCATAACGCATAACGCATAACGCATAACGCATAACGCATAACTCATAACGCATAACGCATAACGCATAACGCATAACTCATAACGCATAACGCAAAATGCATAACGCATAACGCATAACCCATAACCCATAACCCATAACCCATAACGCATAACGCATAACACATAATGCATAACGCAAAAGGCATAACGCATAACGTTAACGCATAACGCATAACGCATAACGCAAAAGGCATAACACATATCGCATAACGCATAAATCATAACCCATAACGCATAACGCATAACGCATAATGCACAACGCATAACGAATACCGCATAACGTATAACGCAAAACTCATAACGCATAACGCATAACGCAAAAGGCATAACGCATAACGCATAACGCATAACGCATAACGCATAACGCATAACGCATAACGCATAACGCATAACGCATAACGCATAACGCATAAAGCATAACGCATAAAGCATAACGCATAAAGCATAACGCATAAACCATAACCCATAGCCCATAACGCAGAACGCATAACGCATAACGCATAACGCATAACGCATAACGCATAACACATAACCCATAACCCATAACGCATAACGCACAACGCATAACGCATAATGCACAACGCATAACGCATAACGCATAACGCATAACGCATAACGCATTACGCATAACCTATAACTCATGACTCATAACGCATAACGCATAACGCCTAACGCATAACGGATCACGAATAACGCATAAAGCATAACGCATAACGCATAACGCATAACGCATAACGCATAACGCATAACGCATAACGCATAACGCATAACGCATAACGCATAATGCACAACGCGTAAGGCATAACGCATAATACATAACGTATAACGCAATATTCATAACGCATAACGCATAACCCATAAGGCATAACGCAAGCGTATAACGCACAACGCATAACGCATTACGCATAACGCATAACGCATAACGCATTACGCATAACTTATAACTCATAACGCATAACGCATAACGCATAACGCATAACGCATAACGCATAACGCAAAACGCATAACGCATAACGCAAAAGGCATAACGCACAACGTTAACGAATAACGCATAATACATAACGTATAACGCAATATTCATAACTCATAACGCATAACGCAAAATGCATAACGCATAACGCATAACCCATAACCCATAACCCATAACCCATAACGCATAACGCATAACACATAATGCATAACGCAAAAGGCATAACGCATAACGTTAACGCATAACGCATAACGCATAACGCAAAAGGCATAACACATATCGCATAACGCATAAATCATAACCCATAACGCATAACGCATAACGCATAATGCACAACGCATAACGAATACCGCATAACGTATAACGCAAAACTCATAACGCATAACGCATAACGCAAAAGGCATAACGCATAACGCATAACGCATAACGCATAACGCATAACGCATAACGCATAACGCATAACGCATAACGCATAACGCATAACGCATAACGCATAAAGCATAACGCATAAAGCATAACGCATAAAGCATAACGCATAAACCATAACCCATAACCCATAACGCAGAACGCATAACGCATAACGCATAACGCATAACGCATAACGCATAACACATAACCCATAACCCATAACGCATAACGCACAACGCATAACGCATAATGCACAACGCATAACGCATAACGCATAACGCATAACGCATTACGCATAACTTATAACTCATGACTCATAACGCATAACGCATAACGCCTAACGCATAAGGGATCACGAATAACGCATAAAGCATAACGCATAACGCATAACGCATAACGCATAACGCATAACGCATAACGCATAACGCATAATGCACAACGCGTAAGGCATAACGCATAATACATAACGTATAACGCAATATTCATAACGCATAACGCATAATGCATAAGGCATAACGCATAACGCATTACGCATAACCCATAAGGCATAACGCAAGCGTATAACGCACAACGCATAACGCATAACGCATAACGCATAACGCATAACGCATAACGCATTACGCATAACTTATAACTCATAACGCATAACGCATAACGCATAACGCATAACGCATAACGCATAACGCATAACGCAAAACGCATAACGCATAACGCAAAAGGCATAACGCACAACGTTAACGAATAACGCATAACGCATAACGCATAACGCATAACGCATAACGCATAACGCATAACGCAAAAGGCATAACGCATATCGCATAACGCATAATTCATAACCCATAACGCATAACGCATAACGCATAATGCACAATGCATAACGAATACCGCATAACGTATAACGCAAAACTCATAACGCATAACGCATAACGCAAAAGGCATAACGCATATCGCATAACGCATAACGCATAACGCATAAAGCATATCGCATAAAACATAGCGCATAACGCATAACGTATAACGTATAACGCATAACGCATAACGCATAACGCATAACGCATAACGCATAAAGCATAACGCATAACGCCTAACGCATAACGCAAACGTATAACACATAACGCATAACCCATAACGCATAACGCATAACGCATAACGCATAATGCAAAAGGCATAACGCATAACGCATAACGCATAACTCATAACTCATAACGAATAACGCATAACGCATAACGCATAACGCATAACGCATAACGCATAACGCATAACGCATAACGCATAACGCATAACGCATAACGCATAACGCATAACGCATAACGCATAACGCATAACGCAAAAGGCATAACACATATCGCATAACGCATAAATCATAACCCATAACGCATAACGCATAACGCATAATGCACAACGCATAACGAATACCGCATAACGTATAACGCAAAACTCATAACGCATAACGCATAACGCAAAAGGCATAACGCATAACGCATAACGCATAACGCATAACGTATAACGCATAACGCATAACGCATAACGCATAACGCATAACGCATAACGCATAACGCATAAAGCATAAAGCATAACGCATAAACCATAACCCATAGCCCATAACGCAGAACGCATAACGCATAACGCATAACGCATAACGCATAACGCATAACACATAACCCATAACCCATAACGCATAACGCACAACGCATAACGCATAATGCACAACGCATAACGCATAACGCATAACGCATAACGCATAACGCATAACGCATAACGCATTACGCATAACTTATAACTCATGACTCATAACGCATAACGCATAACGCCTAACGCATAACGGATCACGAATAACGCATAAAGCATAACGCATAACGCATAACGCATAACGCATAACGCATAACGCATAACGCATAACGCATAACGCATAACGCATAACGCATAACGCATAACGCATAACGCATAATGCACAACGCGTAAGGCATAACGCATAATACATAACGTATAACGCAATATTCATAACGCATAACGCATAATGCATAAGGCATAACGCATAACGCATTACGCATAACCCATAAGGCATAACGCAAGCGTATAACGCACAACGCATAACGCATTACGCATAACGCATAACGCATAACGCATTACGCATAACTTATAACTCATAACGCATAACGCATAACGCATAACGCATAACGCATAACGCATAACGCAAAACGCATAACGCATAACGCAAAAGGCATAACGCACAACGTTAACGAATAACGCATAATACATAACGTATAACGCAATATTCATAACTCATAACGCATAACGCAAAATGCATAACGCATAACGCATAACCCATAACCCATAACCCATAACCCATAACGCATAACGCATAACACATAATGCATAACGCAAAAGGCATAACGCATAACGTTAACGCATAACGCATAACGCATAACGCAAAGGGCATAACACATATCGCATAACGCATAAATCATAACCCATAACGCATAACGCATAACGCATAATGCACAACGCATAACGAATACCGCATAACGTATAACGCAAAACTCATAACGCATAACGCATAACGCAAAAGGCATAACGCATAACGCATAACGCATAACGCATAACGCATAACGCATAACGCATAACGCATAACGCATAACGCATAACGCATAACGCATAACGCATAAAGCATAACGCATAAAGCATAACGCATAAAGCATAACGCATAAACCATAACCCATAACCCATAACGCAGAACGCATAACGCATAACGCATAACGCATAACGCATAACGCATAACACATAACCCATAACCCATAACGCATAACGCACAACGCATAACGCATAATGCACAACGCATAACGCATAACGCATAACGCATAACGCATTACGCATAACTTATAACTCATGACTCATAACGCATAACGCATAACGCCTAACGCATAAGGGATCACGAATAACGCATAAAGCATAACGCATAACGCATAACGCATAACGCATAACGCATAACGCATAACGCATAACGCATAACGCATAACGCATAATGCACAACGCGTAAGGCATAACGCATAATACATAACGTATAACGCAATATTCATAACGCATAACGCATAATGCATAAGGCATAACGCATAACGCATTACGCATAACCCATAAGGCATAACGCAAGCGTATAACGCACAACGCATAACGCATAACGCATAACGCATAACGCATAACGCATAACGCATTACGCATAACTTATAACTCATAACGCATAACGCATAACGCATAACGCATAACGCATAACGCATAACGCATAACGCAAAACGCATAACGCATAACGCAAAAGGCATAACGCACAACGTTAACGAATAACGCATAACGCATAACGCATAACGCATAACGCATAACGCATAACGCATAACGCATAACGCAAAAGGCATAACGCATATCGCATAACGCATAATTCATAACCCTTAACGCATAACGCATAACGCATAATGCACAATGCATAACGAATACCGCATAACGTATAACGCAAAACTCATAACGCATAACGCATAACGCAAAAGGCATAACGCATATCGCATAACGCATAACGCATAACGCATAAAGCATAACGCATAAAGCATAACGCATAACGCATAACGCATAACGCAAAACGCATAATGCACAACGCATAACGAATACCGCATAACGTATAACGCAAAACTCATAACGCATAACGCATAACACATAATGCACAACGCATAATGCATAACGCATAACGCATAACGCATTACGCATAACTCATAACTCATAACGAATAACGCATAACGCATAACGCAAAATGCATAACGCATAAAGCATAACGCATAACCCATAACCCATAACGCAGAATGCACAACGCACAACGCATAACGCATAACGCATAAAGCATAACGCATAAAGCATAACGCATAAACCATAACCCATAACGCAGAACGCATAACGCATAACGCATAACGCATAACGCATAACGGATATCGCATAACGCATAAACCATAACCCATAACGCATAACGCATAACGCATAACGCATAATGCAAAAGGCATAACGCATAACGCATAACGCATAACGCATAAAGCATAACGCATAACGCCTAACGCATAACGCAAACGTATAACACATAACGCATAACGCATAACGCATATCACATAACCCATAACCCATAACGCATAACGCACAACGCATAACGCATAATGCACAACGCATAACGCATAACGCATAACGCATAACGCATAACGCATAACGCATAACGCATAACGCATAACGCATAACGCACAACGCATTACGCATAACTTATAACTCATAACTCATAACGAATAACGCATAACGCATAACGCATAACGGATAACGCATAACGCATAACGCATAACGCATAACGCATAACTTATAACTCATAACGCATAACGCATAACGCATATCGCATAACGCATAAACCATAACCCATAACGCATAACGCATAACGCATAATGCAAAAGGCATAACGCATAACGCATAACGCATAACGCATAACGCATAAAGCATAACGCATAACGCCTAACGCATAACGCAAACGTATAACACATAACGCATAACGCATAACGCATAACACATAACCCATAACCCATAACGCATAACGCACAACGCATAACGCATAATGCACAACGCATAACGCATAACGCATAACGCATAACGCATAACGCATAACGCATAACGCATAACGCATATCGCATAACGCATAACGCATAACGCATAACGCATAACGCATAACGCATAACGCATAACGCATTACGCATAACTTATAACTCATAACTCATAACGAATAACGCATAACGCATAACGCATAACGCATAACGCATAACGCATAACGCATAACGCATAACGCATAACGCATAACGCATAACGCATAACGCTTAACGCATAACGCATAACGCATAACGCATAACGCATAACGCATAACGTATAACTTATAACGCACAACGCATAAAGCATAACGCATCACGCATAACGCATATCGCATAAAACATAGCGCATAACGCATAACGTATAACGTATAACGCATAACGCATAACGCATAACGCATAACGCATAACGCATAACGCATAAAGCATAACGCGTAACGCCTAACGCATAACGCAAACGTATAACACATAACGCATAACCCATAACGCATAACGCATAACGCATAACGCATAATGCAAAAGGCATAACGCATAACGCATAACGCATAACTCATAACTCATAACGAATAACGCATAACGCATAACGCATAACGCATAACGCATAACGCATAACTCATAACGCATAACGCATAACGCATAACGCATAACTCATAACGCATAACGCAAAATGCATAACGCATAACGCATAACCCATAACCCATAACCCATAACCCATAACGCATAACGCATAACACATAATGCATAACGCAAAAGGCATAACGCATAACGTTAACGCATAACGCATAACGCATAACGCAAAAGGCATAACACATATCGCATAACGCATAAATCATAACCCATAACGCATAACGCATAACGCATAATGCACAACGCATAACGAATACCGCATAACGTATAACGCAAAACTCATAACGCATAACGCATAACGCAAAAGGCATAACGCATAACGCATAACGCATAACGCATAACGCATAACGCATAACGCATAACGCATAACGCATAACGCATAACGCATAACGCATAAAGCATAACGCATAAAGCATAACGCATAAAGCATAACGCATAAACCATAACCCATAGCCCATAACGCAGAACGCATAACGCATAACGCATAACGCATAACGCATAACGCATAGCACATAACCCATAACCCATAACGCATAACGCACAACGCATAACGCATAATGCACAACGCATAACGCATAACGCATAACGCATAACGCATAACGCATTACGCATAACTTATAACTCATGACTCATAACGCATAACGCATAACGCCTAACGCATAACGGATCACGAATAACGCATAAAGCATAACGCATAACGCATAACGCATAACGCATAACGCATAACGCATAACGCATAACGCATAACGCATAACGCATAACGCATAACGCATAACGCAAAACGCATAACGCATAACGCAAAAGGCATAACGCACAACGTTAACGAATAACGCATAACGCATAACGCATAACGCATAACGCATAACGCATAACGCAAAAGGCATAACGCATATCGCATAACGCATAATTCATAACCCATAACGCATAACGCATAACGCATAACGCATAATGCACAATGCATAACGAATACCGCATAACGTATAACGCAAAACTCATAACGCATAACGCATAACGCAAAAGGCATAACGCATATCGCATAACGCATAACGCATAACGCATAAAGCATAACGCATAAAGCATAACGCATAACGCATAACGCATAACGCAAAACGCATAACGCATAACGCATAACGCATAACGCATAACGCATAACGCATAACGCATAACGCATAACCCATAACGCATAACGCAAAACGCATAACGGATAACGCATAACGCATAACGCATAACGCATAACGCATAACGCATAACGCATAACGCATAACGCATAACGCATAACGCATAACGCATAACGCAAAACGCATAACGCATAACGCAAAAGGCATAACGCACAACGTTAACGAATAACGCATAACGCATAACGCATAACGCATAACGCATAAC
Organism: Lasioglossum morio; assembly: GCA_916610235.2. Lineage (NCBI taxonomy): Eukaryota > Metazoa > Arthropoda > Insecta > Hymenoptera > Halictidae > Lasioglossum > Lasioglossum morio. The sequence goes on along the minus strand of CAKAJA020000151.1, from coordinate 451,023 downwards.
GCATAACGCAAAAGGCATAACGCATATCGCATAACGCATAATTCATAACCCATAACGCATAACGCATAACGCATAACGCATAATGCACAATGCATAACGAATACCGCATAACGTATAACGCAAAACTCATAACGCATAACGCATAACGCAAAAGGCATAACGCATATCGCATAACGCATAACGCATAACGCATAAAGCATAACGCATAAAGCATAACGCATAACGCATAACGCATAACGCAAAACGCATAACGCATAACGCATAACGCATAACGCATAACGCATAACGCATAACGCATAACGCATAACGCATAACCCATAACGCATAACGCAAAACGCATAACGGATAACGCAAAAGGCATAACGCATAACGTTAACGCATAACGCATAACGCATAACGCATAACGCATAACGCATAACGCATAACGCATAACGCATAACGCATAACTCATAACGCAAGAGGCATAACGCATATCGCATAACGCATAATTCATAACCCATAACGCATAACGCATAACGCATAATGCACAACGCATAACGAATACCGCATAACGTATAACGCAAAACTCATAACGCATAACGCATAACGCAAAAGGCATAACGCATAACGCATAACGCATAACGCATAACGCATAACGCATAACGCATAAAGCATAACGCATAAAGCATAACGCATAAACCATAACCCATAACGCAAAACGCATAACGCATAACGCATAACGCATTACGTATAACTCATAACGCATAACGCATAAAGCAAAACACATCACGCATAACGCATAACGCAAATCGCATAACCTATAACGCAAAACGCATAACGCATAACGTATAACGCAAAACGCATGACGCATAACTCATAACGCAAAAGGCATAACCCATAACGCATAACGCATAAAGCATAACACATAAAGCATAACGCATAACGCCTAACGCATAACGCAAACGTATAACACATAACGCATAACGCTTAACGCATAACGCGTAAAGCATTACGCTTACCGCATAACGCCTATCGCATAACGCATAAAACATAACCCATAACGCATAACGCATAATGCACAACGCATAACGCATAACGCATAACGCAGAACTTATAACGCAAAACTCATGACGCATAACGCAAAAGGCATAACGCATAACGCATAACGCATAACGCATAACGCATAAAGCATAAAGCATAACGCATAAAGCATAACGCATAAAGCATAACTCATAACCCATAACGCAGAACGCATAAAGCATAACGCATAACGCATAACGCATAACGCAAAACGCATAACGCAATAACGCATAACGCATAACGTTAAAGCATAACCCATAACGCATAAGGCTTGATACATGACGCATATCGCATAACGCATAAGGCATAACGCATAATACATATCGTATAACGCAATATTCATAACGCATAACGCATTACGCATAACCCATAAGGCATAACGCAAGCGTATAACGCACAACGCATAACGCATAACGCATAACGCATAACGCATTACGCATAACTTATAACTCATAACGCATAACGCATAACGCATAACGCATAACGCCTAACGCATAACGCATAACGCATAACGCATAACGCATAACGCATAACGCAAAACGCATAACGCATAACGCAAAAGGTATAATGCACAACGTTAACGAATAACGCATAACGCATAACGCATAACGCATAACGCATAACGCATAACGCATAACGCAAAAGGCATAACGCATATCGCATAACGCATAATTCATAACCCATAACGCATAACGCATAACGCATAATGCACAATGCATAACGAATACCGCATAACGTATAACGCAAAACTCATAACGCATAACGCATAACGCAAAAGGCATAACGCATATCGCATAACGCATAACGCATAACGCATAAAGCATAACGCATAAAGCATAACGCATAACGCATAACGCATAACGCAAAACGCATAACGCATAACGCAAAAGGTATAACGCACAACGTTAACGAATAACGCATAACGCATAACGCATAACGCATAACGCATAACGCATAACGCATAACGCATAACGCAAAAGGCATAACGCATATCGCATAACGCATAACCCATAACGCATAACGCATAACGCATAATGCACAATGCATAACGAATACCGCATAACGTATAACGCAAAACTCATAACGCATAACGCATAACGCAAAAGGCATAACGCACAACGCATAACGCATAACGCATATCGCATAACGCAAAACGCATAACGCATAACGCAAAAGGCATAACACATAACGTTAACGCATAACGCATAACGCATATCGCAAAAGGCATAACGCATAACGCATAACGCATAAAGCATAAAGCATAACGCATAAAGCATAACGCATAAAGCATAACTCATAACCCATAACGCAGAACGCATAACGCATAACGCAGAACGCAGAACGCATAACGCATAACGCATAATGCACAACGCATAACGAATACCGCATAACGTATAACGCAAAACTCATGACGCATAACGCAAAAGGCATAACGCATAACGCATAACGCATAACGCATAACGCATAAAGCATACAGCATAACGCATAAAGCATAACGCATTACGCATAACTTATAACTCATGACGCATAACATATAACGCATAACGCATAACGCATGACGCATAACGCATAACGCATAACGCATAACGCATAACTTAGAACTCATAACGCATAACGCATGGCGCATAACGCAAAATGCATAACGCATAACGCATAACCCATAACCCATAACGCATAACGCATAACACATAATGCACAACGCATAATGCATAAAGCATAACGCTTAACGCATTACGCATAACTTATAACTCATAACGAATAACGCATAACACATAACGCAAAATGCATAACGCATAAAGCATAACGCATAACCCATAACCCATAACGCAGAACGCACAACGCACAACGCATAACGCATAACGCATAACGCATAACGCATAACGCATAACGCATAACGCATAACGCATAACTCATAACGCATAACGCATAACGCATAACGCATAACGCATAACGCATAACGCATGACGCATAACGCATAACGCATAACATATAACGCATAACGCATAACGCATAACGCATAACACATAATGCACAACGCATAATGCATAACGCTTAACGCATAACGCATAACGCATTACGCATAACGCATAACGCATTACGCATAACTTATAACTCATAACGTATAACGCATAACGCATAACGTAAAAGGCATAACGCATATCGCATAACGCATAAATCATAACCCATAACGCATAATTCATAACGCATAATGCACAACGCATAACGAATACCGCATAACGTATAACGCAAAACTCATTACGCATAACGCATAACACATAATGCACAACGCATAATGCATACCGCATAACGCATAACGCATTACGCATTACGCATAACTTATAACTCATAACGAATAACGCATAACGCATAACGCAAAATGCCTGACGCATAAATCATAACGCATAACCCATAACCCATAACGCAGAATGCACAACGCACAACGCATAACGCATAACGCATAAAGCATAACGCATAAAGCATAACGCATAAACCATAACCCATAACGCAGAACGCATAACGCATAACGCATAACGCATAACGGATATCGCATAACGCATAAACCATAACACATAACGCATAACGCATAACGCATAACGCATAATGCAAAAGGCATAACGCATAACGCATAACGCATAACGCATAAAGCATAACGCATAACGCCTAACGCATAACGCAAACGTATAACACATAACGCATAACGCATAACGCATAACACATAACCCATAACCCATTACGCATAACGCACAACGCATAACGCATAATGCACAACGCATAACGCATAACGCATAACGCATAACGCATAACGCATAACGCATAACGCATAACGCATAACGCATTACGCATAACTTATAACTCATAACTCATAACGAATAACGCATAACGCATAACGCATAACGCATAACGCATAACTTATAACTCATAACGCATAACGCATAACGCATATCGCATAACGCATAAACCATAACCCATAACGCATAACGCATAACGCATAACGCATAATGCAAAAGGCATAACGCATAACGCATAACGCATAACGCATAACGCATAAAGCATAACGCATAACGCCTAACGCATAACGCAAACGTATAACACATAACGCATAACGCATAACGCATAACACATAACCCATAACCCATAACTCATAACTCATAACGAATAACGCATAACGCATAACGCATAACGCATAACGCATAACGCATAACGCATAACGCATAACGCATAACGCATAACGCATAACGCATAACGCTTAACGCATAACGCATAACGCATAACGCATAACGCATAACGCAAAACGCATAACACATAACCCATAACCCATAACGCATAACGCACAACGCATAACGCATAATGCACAACGCATAACGCATAACGCATAACGCATAACGCATTACGCATAACTTATAACTCATGACTCATAACGCATAACGCATAACGAATAACGCATAACGGATCACGAATAACGCATAAAGCATAACGCATAACGCATAACTCATAACTCATAACGAATAACGCATAACGCATAACGCATAACGCATAACGCATAACGCATAACGCATAACGCAAAAGGCATAACACATATCGCATAACGCATAAATCATAACCCATAACGCATAACGCATAACGCATAATGCACAACGCATAACGAATACCGCATAACGTATAACGCAAAACTCATAACGCATAACGCATAACGCATAACGCATAACTCATAACGCATAACGCATAACGCATAACGCATAACGCATAACGCATAACGCATAACGCATAACGCATAACGCATAAAGCATAACGCATAAAGCATAACGCATAAAGCATAACGCATAAACCATAATCCATTACCCATAACGCAGAAAGCATAACGCATAACGCATAACGCATAACGCATAACGCATAACGCATAACACATAACCCATAACCCATAACGCATAACGCACAACGCATAACGCATAGTGCACAACGCATAACGCATAACGCATAACGCATAACGCATTACGCATAACTTATAACTCATGACTCATAACGCATAACGCATAACGCCTAACGCATAAGGGATCACGAATAACGCATAAAGCATAACGCATAACGCATAACGCATAACGCATAACGCATAACGCATAACGCATAACGCATAACGCATAATGCACAACGCGTAAGGCATAACGCATAATACATAACGTATAACGCAATATTCATAACGCATAACGCATAATGCATAAGGCATAACGAATAACGCATTACGCATAACCCATAAGGCATAACGCAAGCGTATAACGCACAACGCATAACGCATAACGCATAACGCATAACGCATAACGCATAACGCATAACGCATTACGCATAACTTATAACTCATAACGCATAACGCATAACGCATAACGCATAACGCATAACGCATAACGCAAAACGCATAACGCATAACGCAAAAGGCATAACGCACAACGTTAACGAATAACGCATAACGCATAACGCATAACGCAAAAGGCATAACGCATATCGCATAACGCATAATTCATAACCCATAACGCATAACGCATAACGCATAATGCACAATGCATAACGAATACCGCATAACGTATAACGCAAAACTCATAACGCATAACGCATAACGCAAATGGCATAACGCATATCGCATAACGCATAACGCATAACGCATAAAGCATAACGCATAAAGCATAACGCATAACGCATAACGCATAACGCAAAACGCATAATGCACAACGCATAACGAATACCGCATAACGTATAACGCAAAACTCATAACGCATAACGCATAACACATAATGCACAACGCATAATGCATAACGCATAACGCATAACGCATTACGCATAACTCATAACTCATAACGAATAACGCATAACGCATAACGCAAAATGCATAACGCATAAAGCATAACGCATAACCCATAACCCATAACGCAGAATGCACAACGCACAACGCATAACGCATAACGCATAAAGCATAACGCATAAAGCATAACGCATAAACCATAACCCATAACGCAGAACGCATAACGCATAACGCATAACGCATAACGCATAACGGATATCGCATAACGCATAAACCATAACCCATAACGCATAACGCATAACGCATAACGCATAATGCAAAAGGCATAACGCATAACGCATAACGCATAACGCATAACGCATAAAGCATAACGCATAACGCCTAACGCATAACGCAAACGTATAACACATAACGCATAACGCATAACGCATAACACATAAACCATAACCCATAACGCATAACGCACAACGCATAACGCATAATGCACAACGCACAACGCATAACGCATAATGCACAACGCATAACGCATAACGCATAACGCATAACGCATAACGCATAACGCATAACGCATAACGCATAACGCATAACGCATTACGCATAACTTATAACTCATAACTCATAACGAATAACGCATAACGCATAACGCATAACGCATAACGCATAACTTATAACTCATAACGCATAACGCATAACGCATATCGCATAACGCATAAACCATAACCCATAACGCATAACGCATAACGCATAACGCATAATGCAAAAGGCATAACGCATAACGCATAACGCATAACGCATAACGCATAAAGCATAACGCATAACGCCTAACGCATAACGCATAACACATAACGCATAACGCATAACGCATAACACATAACCCATAACCCATAACTCATAACTCATAACGAATAACGCATAACGCATAACGCATAACGCATAACGCATAACGCATAACGCATAACGCATAACGCATAACGCATAACGCATAACGCATAACGCTTAACGCATAACGCATAACGCATAACGCATAACGCATAACGCAAAACGCATAACACATAACCCATAACCCATAACGCATAACGCACAACGCATAACGCATAATGCACAACGCATAACGCATAACGCATAACGCATAACGCATTACGCATAACTTATAACTCATGACTCATAACGCATAACGCATAACGAATAACGCATAACGGATCACGAATAACGCATAAAGCATAACGCATAACGCATAACTCATAACTCATAACGAATAACGCATAACGCATAACGCATAACGCATAACGCATAACGCAAAAGGCATAACACATATCGCATAACGCATAAATCATAACCCATAACGCATAACGCATAACGCATAATGCACAACGCATAACGAATACCGCATAACGTATAACGCAAAACTCATAACGCATAACGCATAACGCATAACTCATAACGCATAACGCATAACGCATAACGCATAACGCATAACGCATAACGCATAACGCATAACGCATAACGCATAACGCATAACACATAACCCATAACCCATAACGCATAACGCACAACGCATAACGCATAGTGCACAACGCATAACGCATAACGCATAACGCATAACGCATTACGCATAACTTATAACTCATGACTCATAACGCATAACGCATAACGCCTAACGCATAAGGGATCACGAATAACGCATAAAGCATAACGCATAACGCATAACGCATAACGCATAACGCATAACGCATAACGCATAACGCATAACGCATAACGCATAATGCACAACGCGTAAGGCATAACGCATAATACATAACGTATAACGCAATATTCATAACGCATAACGCATAATGCATAAGGCATAACGAATAACGCATTACGCATAACCCATAAGGCATAACGCAAGCGTATAACGCACAACGCATAACGCATAACGCATAACGCATAACGCATAACGCATAACGCATTACGCATAACTTATAACTCATAACGCATAACGCATAACGCATAACGCATAACGCATAACGCATAACGCATAACGCAAAACGCATAACGCATAACGCAAAAGGCATAACGCACAACGTTAACGAATAACGCATAACGCATAACGCATAACGCATAACGCATAACGCAAAAGGCATAACGCATATCGCATAACGCATAATTCATAACCCATAACGCATAACGCATAACGCATAATGCACAATGCATAACGAATACCGCATAACGTATAACGCAAAACTCATAACGCATAACGCATAACGCAAATGGCATAACGCATATCGCATAACGCATAACGCATAACGCATAAAGCATAACGCATAAAGCATAACGCATAACGCATAACGCATAACGCAAAACGCATAATGCACAACGCATAACGAATACCGCATAACGTATAACGCAAAACTCATAACGCATAACGCATAACACATAATGCACAACGCATAATGCATAACGCATAACGCATAACGCATTACGCATAACTCATAACTCATAACGAATAACGCATAACGCATAACGCAAAATGCATAACGCATAAAGCATAACGCATAACCCATAACCCATAACGCAGAATGCACAACGCACAACGCATAACGCATAACGCATAAAGCATAACGCATAAAGCATAACGCATAAACCATAACCCATAACGCAGAACGCATAACGCATAACGCATAACGCATAACGCATAACGCATAACGGATATCGCATAACGCATAAACCATAACCCATAACGCATAACGCATAACGCATAACGCATAATGCAAAAGGCATAACGCATAACGCATAACGCATAACGCATAACGCATAAAGCATAACGCATAACGCCTAACGCATAACGCAAACGTATAACACATAACGCATAACGCATAACGCATAACACATAAACCATAACCCATAACGCATAACGCACAACGCATAACGCATAATGCACAACGCATAACGCATAACGCATAACGCATAACGCATAACGCATAACGCATAACGCATTACGCATAACTTATAACTCATAACTCATAACGAATAACGCATAACGCATAACGCATAACGGATAACGCATAACGCATAATGCATAACGCATAACGCATAACTTATAACTCATAACGCATAACGCATAACGCATATCGCATAACGCATAAACCATAACCCATAACGCATAACGCATAACGCATAATGCAAAAGGCATAACGCATTACGCATAACGCATAACGCATAACGCAGAACGCATAAAGCATAACGCATAACGCCTAACGCATAACGCAAACGTATAACACATAACGCATAACGCATAACGCATAACACATAACCCATAACCCATAACGCATAACGCATAACGCACAACGCATAACGCATAATGCACAACGCATAACGCATAACGCATAACGCATAACGCATAACGCATAACGCATATCGCATAACGCATAACGCATAACGCATAACGCATAACGCATAACGCATAACGCATAACGCATTACGCATAACTTATAACTCATAACTCATAACGAATAACGCATAACGCATAACGCATAACGCATAACGCATAACGCATAACGCATAACGCATAACGCATAACGCATAACGCATAACGCATAACGCATAACGCTTAACGCATAACGCATAACGCATAACGCATAACGCATAACGCATAAAGCATAACGCATAACGCCTAACGCATAACGCAAACGTATAACACATAACGCATAACCCATAACGCATAACGCATAACGCATAACGCATAATGCAAAAGGCATAACGCATAACGCATAACGCATAACTCATAACTCATAACGAATAACGCATAACGCATAACGCATAACGCATAACGCATAACGCATAACGCATAACTCATAACGCATAACGCATAACGCATAACGCATAACTCATAACGCATAACGCAAAATGCATAACGCATAACGCATAACCCATAACCCATAACCCATAACCCATAACGCATAACGCATAACGCATAACTCATAACGCATAACGCATAACGCATAACGCATAACTCATAACGCATAACGCAAAATGCATAACGCATAACGCATAACCCATAACCCATAACCCATAACCCATAACGCATAACGCATAACACATAATGCATAACGCAAAAGGCATAACGCATAACGTTAACGCATAACGCATAACGCATAACGCAAAAGGCATAACACATATCGCATAACGCATAAATCATAACCCATAACGCATAACGCATAACGCATAATGCACAACGCATAACGAATACCGCATAACGTATAACGCAAAACTCATAACGCATAACGCATAACGCAAAAGGCATAACGCATAACGCATAACGCATAACGCATAAACCATAACGCATAACGCATAACGCATAACGCATAACGCATAACGCATAACGCATAACGCATAACGCATAACGGATCACGCATAACGCATAACGCATACTGCATAACGCATAACGCATAACGCATAATGCACAACGCATAACGAATAACGCAAAACGCATAACGCATAACGGATCACGCATAACGCATACTGCATAACTTATAACTCATAACTCATAACGCATAACGCAATACGCATAACGCCTCACGCATAACGGATCACGAATAACGCATAAAGCATAACGCATAACGCTTAACGCATAACGTATAACTCATAACCCATAACGCATAACGCGTAACGCATAACACATAACGCAAAATGCATAACGCATAATGCACAACGCATAACAAATACCGGAAACTCATAACGCCTAACGCATAACGGATCACGCATAACGCATAACGCATACTGCATAACGCATAACGCATAACGCATTACGCATAACGCATAACGCATAATGCACAACGCATAACGAATACCGCAAAACGTACAACGCCTAACGCATAACGCATAACGCATAACGCATAACGCATAACGCATAACGCATAACGCATAACGCATAACGCATAACGCATAACGCATAACGCATAACGCATAACGCATAACGCATAACGCATAACGCATAATGCACAACGCATAACGAATACCGCAAAACGCATAACGCCTAACGCATAACGCATAACGCATAACGCATAACGCATAACGCATAACGCATAACGCATAACGCATAATGCACAACGCATAACGAATACCTCAAATCGCATAACGCCTAACGAATAACTGATCACGCATAACTCATAACGCATAATGCATAACGCATAAAGCATAACGCATAACTTTTAACGCATAACGCATAACGCATAACGCATAATGCACAACGCATAACGAATACCGCAAAACGCATAACGCCTAACGCATAACGCATAACGCATAACGCATATCGCATAACGCATAACGCATAACGCATAACGCATAACGCATAACGGATCACGCATAACGCATAAAGCATAACGCATAACGCTTAACGCATAACGTATAAGTCATAACTCATAACGGATAACGCATAACGCATAACACATAACGCAAAATGCATAACGCATAATGCACAACGCATAACGAATACCGGAAACTCATAACGCAGAACGCATAACGGATCACGCATAACGCATAACGCATACTGCATAACGCATAACGCATAACGCATAATGCACAACGCATAACGAATACCGCAAAACGCATAACGCATAACGGATCACGCATAACGCATACTGCATAACTTATAACTCATAACTCATAACGCATAACGCAAAACGCATAACGCCTCACGCATAACGGATCACGAATAACGCATAAAGCATAACGCATAACGCTTAACGCATAACGTATAACTCATAACCCATAACGCATAACGCATAACGCATAACGCATAACGCATAACGCATAACGCATAACGCATAACGCATAACGCATAACGCATAATGCACAACGCATAACGAATACCGCAAATCGCATAACGCCTAACGAATAACTGATCACGCATAACGCATAACGCATAATGCATAACGCATAAAGCATAACGCATAACTTTTAACGCATAACGCATAACGCATAACGCATAATGCACAACGCATAACGAATACCGCAAAACGCATAACGCCTAACGCATAACGCATAACGCATAACGCATAACGCATAACGCATAACGCATAACGCATAACGCATAACGCATAACGCATAACGCATAACGCATAACGCATAACGCATAACGCATAACGCATAACGCATAACGCATAACGCATAACGCATAATGCACAACGCATAACGAATACCGCAAATCGCATAACGCCTAACGAATAACTGATCACGCATAACGCATAACGCATAATGCATAACGCATAAAGCATAACGCATAACTTTTAACGCATAACGCATAACGCATAACGCATAACGCATAACGCATAATGCACAACGCATAACGAATACCGCAAATCGCATAACGCCTAACGAATAACTGATCACGCCTAACGCATAACGCATAACGCATAACGCATAACGCATAACGCATAACGCATAACGCATAACGCATGACGCATAACGCATAACGCATAACGCATAACGCATAACGCATAATGCACAACGCATAACGAATACCTCAAATCGCATAACGCCTAACGAATAACTGATCACGCATAACGGATAACGCATAACGCATAACGCATAACACATAACGCAAAATGCATAATTCATAATGCACAACACATAACGAATACCGGAAACTCATAACGCAGAACGCATAACGGATCACGCATAACGCATAACGCATACTGCATAACGCATAACGCATAACGCATAACGCATAACGCATAACGCATAACGCATAACGCATAACGGATAACGCATAACGCATAACGAATAAAGCATAACGCATAACGCATAACGCATAACGCATAACGCATAATGCATAACGCGTAACGCATAACGCATAACGCATAACGCATAACGCATAACGCATAACGCATAACGCATAATGCACAACGCATAACGCATAACGCATAACGCATAACGCATAACGCATAATGCACAACGCATAACGAATACCGCAAATCGCATAACGCCTAACGAATAACGCATAACGCATAACGCATAACGCATATCGCATAACGCGTAACGCATAACGCATAACGCATAACGCATAACGCATAATGCACAACGCATAACGAATACCGCAAAACGCATAACGCCTAACGCATAACGCATAAAGCATAACGCATAACGCATAACGCATAATGCACAACGCATAACGAATAACGCAAAACGCATAACGCATAACGGATCACGCATAACGCATACTGCATAACTTATAACTCATAACTCATAACGCATAACGCAATACGCATAACGCCTCACGCATAACGGATCACGAATAACGCATAAAGCATAACGCATAACGCTTAACGCATAACGTATAACTCATAACCCATAACGCATAACGCGTAACGCATAACACATAACGCAAAATGCATAACGCATAATGCACAACGCATAACAAATACCGGAAACTCATAACGCCTAACGCATAACGGATCACGCATAACGCATAACGCATACTGCATAACGCATAACGCATAACGCATTACGCATAACGCATAACGCATAATGCACAACGCATAACGAATACCGCAAAACGTACAACGCCTAACGCATAACGCATAACGCATAACGCATAACGCATAACGCATAACGCATAACGCATAACGCATAACGCATAACGCATAACGCATAACGCATAACGCATAACGCATAACGCATAACGCATAACGCATAACGCATAATGCACAACGCATAACGAATACCGCAAAACGCATAACGCCTAACGCATAACGCATAACGCATAACGCATAACGCATAACGCATAACGCATAACGCATAATGCACAACGCATAACGAATACCTCAAATCGCATAACGCCTAACGAATAACTGATCACGCATAACGCATAACGCATAATGCATAACGCATAAAGCATAACGCATAACTTTTAACGCATAACGCATAACGCATAACGCATAATGCACAACGCATAACGAATACCGCAAAACGCATAACGCCTAACGCATAACGCATAACGCATAACGCATAACGCATAACGCATAACGCATAACGCATAACGCATAACGGATCACGCATAACGCATAAAGCATAACGCATAACGCTTAACGCATAACGTATAAGTCATAACTCATAACGGATAACGCATAACGCATAACACATAACGCAAAATGCATAACGCATAATGCACAACGCATAACGAATACCGGAAACTCATAACGCAGAACGCATAACGGATCACGCATAACGCATAACGCATACTGCATAACGCATAACGCATAACGCATAATGCACAACGCATAACGAATACCGCAAAACGCATAACGCATAACGGATCACGCATAACGCATACTGCATAACTTATAACTCATAACTCATAACGCATAACGCAAAACGCATAACGCCTCACGCATAACGGATCACGAATAACGCATAAAGCATAACGCATAACGCTTAACGCATAACGTATAACTCATAACCCATAACGCATAACGCATAACGCATAACGCATAACGCATAACGCATAACGCATAACGCATAACGCATAACGCATAATGCACAACGCATAACGAATACCGCAAATCGCATAACGCCTAACGAATAACTGATCACGCATAACGCATAACGCATAACGCATAAAGCATAACGCATAACGCTTAACGCATAACGTATAAGTCATAACTCATAACGGATAACGCATAACGCATAACACATAACGCAAAATGCATAACGCATAATGCACAACGCATAACGAATACCGGAAACTCATAACGCAGAACGCATAACGGATCACGCATAACGCATAACGCATACTGCATAACGCATAACGCATAACGCATAATGCACAACGCATAACGAATACCGCAAAACGCATAACGCATAACGGATCACGCATAACGCATACTGCATAACTTATAACTCATAACTCATAACGCATAACGCAAAACGCATAACGCCTCACGCATAACGGATCACGAATAACGCATAAAGCATAACGCATAACGCTTAACGCATAACGTATAACTCATAACCCATAACGCATAACGCATAACGCATAACGCATAACGCATAACGCATAACGCATAACGCATAACGCATAACGCATAACGCATAACGCATAACGCATAACGCATAACGCATGACGCATAACGCATAACGCATAACGCATAACGCATAACGCATAATGCACAACGCATAACGAATACCTCAAATCGCATAACGCCTAACGAATAACTGATCACGCATAACGGATAACGCATAACGCATAACGCATAACACATAACGCAAAATGCATAATTCATAATGCACAACACATAACGAATACCGGAAACTCATAACGCAGAACGCATAACGGATCACGCATAACGCATAACGCATACTGCATAACGCATAACGCATAACGCATAACGCATAACGCATAACGCATAACGCATAACGCATAACGGATAACGCATAACGCATAACGAATAAAGCATAACGCATAACGCATAACGCATAACGCATAACGCATAACGCATAATGCATAACGCGTAACGCATAACGCATAACGCATAACGCATAACGCATAACGCATAACGCATAACGCATAATGCACAACGCATAACGCATAACGCATAACGCATAACGCATAACGCATAATGCACAACGCATAACGAATACCGCAAATCGCATAACGCCTAACGAATAACGCATAACGCATAACGCATAACGCATATCGCATAACGCATAACGCATAACGCATAAAGCATAACGCATAACGCATAATGCACAACGCATAACGAATACCGCAAAACGCATAACGCCTAACGCATAACGCATAAAGCATAACGCATAACGCATAACGCATAACGCATAACGCATAACGCATAACGCATAACGCATAACGCATAACGCCTAACGAATAACTGATCACGCATAACGCATAACGCATAATGCATAACGCATAAAGCATAACGCATAACTTTTAACGCATAACGCATAACGCATAACGCATAATGCACAACGCATAACGAATACCGCAAAACGCATAACGCCTAACGCATAACGCATAACGCATAACGCATAACGCATAACGCATAACGCATAACGCATAACGCATAACGCATAACGCATAACGCATAACGCATAACGCATAACGCATAACGCATAAGGCATAACGCATAACGCATAACGCATAACGCATAACGCATAACGCATAACGCATAATGCACAACGCATAACGAATACCGCAAATCGCATAACGCCTAACGAATAACTGATCACGCATAACGCATAACGCAAAATGCATAACGCATAAAGCATAACGCATAACTTTTAACGCATAACGCAGAACGCATAACGCATAACGCATAACGCATAACGCATAACGCATAACGCATAACGCATAACGCATAACGCATAATGCATAACGCAAAACGCATAACTCATACCGAATAACGTATAACGTATAACGCATAACGCATAACGCATGAACCATAACGCATAACGCATAACGCATAACGCATAACGCATAACGCATAACGCATAATGCACAACGCATAACGAATACCGCAAAACGTATAACGCCAAACGCATAACGCATAACGCATAACGCATAACGCATAACGCATAACGCATAAAGCATAACGCATAACGCATAACGCATAACGCATAATGCACAACTCATAACGAATACCGCAAATCGCATAACGCCTAACGAATAACTGATCACACATAACGCATAACGCATAATGCATACTGCATAACGCATAACGCATAACGCATAATGCATAACGCAAAACGCATAACTCATAACGAATAACGTATAACGTATAACGCATAACGCATAACGCATAAACCATAACGCATAACGCATAACGCATAACGCATAACGCATAACGCATAACGCATAACGCATAACGCATATCGCATAACGCATAACGCATAACGAATACCGCAAAACGCATAACGCCTAACGCATAACGCATAAAGCATAACGCATAACGCATAACGCATAACGCATAACGCATAACGCATAACGCATAACGCATAACGCATAACGCATAATGCACAACGCATAACGCATAATGCATAACGCATAACGCATAACGCATAACGCATAACGCATAACGCATAATGCATAACGCAAAACGCATAACTCATACCGAATAACGTATAACGTATAACGCATAACGCATAACGCATAACGCATAACGCATAACGCATAACGCATAACGCATAATGCATAACGCGTAACGCATAACGTATAACGCATAACGCATAACGCATAACGCATAACGCATAACGCATAATGCACAACGCATAACGCATAACGCATAACGCATAACGCATAACGCATAATGCACAACGCATAACGAATACCGCAAATCGCATAACGCCTAACGAATAACGCATAACGCATAACGCATAACGCATAACGCATAACGCGTAACGCATAACGCATAACGCATAACGCATAACGCATAATGCACAACGCATAACGAATACCGCAAAACGCATAACGCCTAACGCATAACGCATAAAGCATAACGCATAACGCATAACGCATAACGCATAACGCATAACGCATAACGCATAACGCATAATGCACAACGCATAACGAATACCTCAAATCGCATAACGCCTAACGAATAACTGATCACGCATAACGCATAACGCATAATGCATAACGCATAAAGCATAATACATAACTTTTAACGCATAACGCATAACGCATAACGCAT
The DNA here is from genome assembly GCA_916610235.2 of Lasioglossum morio. Lineage (NCBI taxonomy): Eukaryota > Metazoa > Arthropoda > Insecta > Hymenoptera > Halictidae > Lasioglossum > Lasioglossum morio. The sequence continues at coordinate 433,494 of CAKAJA020000151.1, read as the reverse complement.
AATGCACAACGCATAACGAATACCGCAAAACGCATAACGCCTAACGCATAACGCATAACGCATAACGCATAACGCATAACGCATAACGCATAACGCATAACGCATAACGCATAACGCATAACGCATAACGCATAAGGCATAACGCATAACGCATAACGCATAACGCATAATGCACAACGCATAACGAATACCGCAAAACGCATAACGCCTAACGCATAACGCATAACGCATAACGCATAACGCATAACGCATAACGCATAACGCATAACGCATAACGCATAACGCATAACGCATAACGCATAACGCATAACGCATAACGCATAACGCATAAGGCATAACGCATAACGCATAACGCATAACGCATAACGCATAACGCATAACGCATAACGCATAATGCACAACGCATAACGAATACCGCAAATCGCATAACGCCTAACGAATAACTGATCACGCATAACGCATAACGCATAATGCATAACGCATAAAGCATAACGCATAACTTTTAACGCATAACGCAGAACGCATAACGCATAACGCATAACGCATAACGCATAACGCATAACGCATAACGCATAACGCATAATGCATAACGCAAAACGCATAACTCATACCGAATAACGTATAACGTATAACGCATAACGCATAACGCATGAACCATAACGCATAACGCATAACGCATAACGCATAACGCATAACGCATAACGCATAACGCATAATGCACAACGCATAACGAATACCGCAAAACGTATAACGCCAAACGCATAACGCATAACGCATAACGCATAACGCATAACGCATAACGCATAAAGCATAACGCATAACGCATAACGCATAACGCATAATGCACAACTCATAACGAATACCGCAAATCGCATAACGCCTAACGAATAACTGATCACACATAACGCATAATGCATACTGCATAACGCATAACGCATAACGCATAATGCATAACGCAAAACGCATAACTCATAACGAATAACGTATAACGTATAACGCATAACGCATAACGCATAAACCATAACGCATAACGCATAACGCATAACGCATAACGCATAACGCATAACGCATAACGCATAACGCATAACGCATATCGCATAACGCATAACGCATAACGCATAACGCATAACGCATAACGCATAACGCATAACGCATGTCGCATAACGCATAACGCATAACGCATAACGCATAACGTATAACGTATAACGCATAACGCATAACGCATAATGCACAACGCATAACGAATACCGTAAAACGCATAACGCCTGACGCATAACGGATCACGCATAACGCATAAAGCATAACGCATAACGCTTAACGCATAACGTATAACTCATAACCCATAACGCATAACGCATAACGCATAACACATAACGCAAAATGCATAACGCATAATGCACAACGCATAACAAATACCGGAAACTCATAACGCCTAACGCATAACGGATCACGCATAACGCATAACGCATACTGCATAACGCATAACGCATAACGCATTACGCATAATGCACAACGCATAACGAATACCGCAAATCGCATAACGCCTAACGAATAACGCATAACGCATAACGCATAACGCATAACGCGTAACGCATAACGCATAACGCATAACGCATAATGCACAACGCATAACGCATAACGCATAACGCATAACGCATAACGCATAACGCATAATGCACAACGCATAACGAATACCGCAAATCGCATAACGCCTAACGAATAACGCAAACGCATAACGCATAACGCGTAACGCATAACGCATAACGCATAACGCATAATGCACAACGCATAATGAATACCGCAAAACGCATAACGCCTAACGCATAACGCATAACGCATAACGCATAACGCATAACGCATAACGCATAACGCATAACGCATAACGCATAACGCATAACGCATAATGCACAACGCATAACGAATACCTCAAATCGCATAACGCCTAACGAATAACTGATCACGCATAACGCATAACGCATAATGCATAACGCATAAAGCATAACGCATAACTTTTAACGCATAACGCAGAACGCATAACGGATCACGCATAATGCATAACGCATACTGCATAACGCATAACGCATAACGCATAACGCATAACGGAAAACGCATAACGCATAACGAATAAAGCATAACGCATAACGCATAACGCATAACGCATAACGCATAATGCATAACGCGTAACGCATAACGCATAACGCATAACGCATAACGCATAACGCATAATGCACAACGCATAACGCATAACGCATAACGCATAACGCATAACGCATAATGCACAACGCATAACGAATACCGCAAATCGCATAACGCCTAACGAATAACGCATAACGCATAACGCATAACGCATAACGCATAACGCGTAACGCATAACGCATAACGCATAACGCATAACGCATAATGCACAACGCATAACGAATACCGCAAAACGCATAACGCCTAACGCATAACGCATAAAGCATAACGCATAACGCATAACGCATAACGCATAACGCATAACGCATAACGCATAACGCATAACGCATAACGCATAATGCACAACGCATAACGAATACCTCAAATCGCATAACGCCTAACGAATAACTGATCACGCATAACGCATAACGCATAATGCATAACGCATAAAGCATAACGCATAACTTTTAACGCATAACGCATAACGCATAACGCATAATGCACAACGCATAACGAATACCGCAAAACGCATAACGCCTAACGCATAACGCATAACGCATAACGCATAACGCATAACGCATAACGCATAACGCATAACGCATAACGCATAACGCATAACGCATAAAGCATAACGTATAACGCATAACGCATAACGCATAACGCATAACGCATAACGCATAACGCATAATGCACAACGCATAACGAATACCGCAAATCGCATAACGCCTAACGAATAACTGATCACGCATAACGCATAACGCATAATGCATAACGCATAAAGCATAACGCATAACTTTTAACGCATAACGCAGAACGCATAACGCATAACGCATAACGCATAACGCATAACGCATAACGCATAACGCATAACGCATAACGCATAATGCATAACGCGTAACGCATAACGCATAACGCATAACGCATAACGCATAACGCATAATGCACAACGCATAACGCATAACGCATAACGCATAACGCATAACGCATAATGCACAACGCATAACGAATACCGCAAATCGCATAACGCCTAACGAATAACGCATAACGCATAACGCATAACGCATAACGCATAACGCATAACGCATAACGCATAACGCATAACGCATAACGCATAATGCACAACGCATAACGAATACCGCAAAACGCATAACGCCTAACGCATAACGGATCACGCATAACGCATAACGCATACTGCATAACGCATAACGCATAACGCATAACGCATAATGCACAACGCATAACGAATACCGCAAATCGCATAACGCCTAACGAATAACGCATAACGCATAACGCATAACGCATAACGCGTAACGCATAACGCATAACGCATAACGCATAATGCACAACGCATAACGCATAACGCATAACGCATAACGCATAACGCATAACGCATAATGCACAACGCATAACGAATACCGCAAATCGCATAACGCCTAACGAATAACGCAAACGCATAACGCATAACGCGTAACGCATAACGCATAACGCATAACGCATAATGCACAACGCATAACGAATACCGCAAAACGCATAACGCCTAACGCATAACGCATAACGCATAACGCATAACGCATAACGCATAACGCATAACGCATAACGCATAACGCATAACGCATAACGCATAACGCATAATGCACAACGCATAACGAATACCTCAAATCGCATAACGCCTAACGAATAACTGATCACGCATAACGCATAACGCATAATGCATAACGCATAAAGCATAACGCATAACTTTTAACGCATAACGCAGAACGCATAACGGATCACGCATAACGCATAACGCATACTGCATAACGCATAACGCATAACGCATAACGCATAACGGATAACGCATAACGCATAACGAATAAAGCATAACGCATAACGCATAACGCATAACGCATAACGCATAATGCATAACGCGTAACGCATAACGCATAACGCATAACGCATAACGCATAACGCATAATGCACAACGCATAACGCATAACGCATAACGCATAACGCATAACGCATAATGCACAACGCATAACGAATACCGCAAATCGCATAACGCATAACGAATAACGCATAACGCATAACGCATAACGCATAACGCATAACGCATAACGCATAACGCATAACGCATAACGCATAACGCATAATGCACAACGCATAACGAATACCGCAAAACGCATAACGCCTAACGCATAACGCATAAAGCATAACGCATAACGCATAACGCATAACGCATAACGCATAACGCATAACGCATAACGCATAACGCATAACGCATAATGCACAACGCATAACGAATACCTCAAATCGCATAACGCCTAACGAATAACTGATCACGCATAACGCATAACGCATAATGCATAACGCATAAAGCATAACGCATAACTTTTAACGCATAACGCATAACGCATAACGCATAATGCACAACGCATAACGAATACCGCAAAACGCATAACGCCTAACGCATAACGCATAACGCATAACGCATAACGCATAACGCATAACGCATAACGCATAACGCATAACGCATAACGCATAACGCATAAGGCATAACGCATAACGCATAACGCATAACGCATAACGCATAACGCATAACGCATAACGCATAATGCACAACGCATAACGAATACCGCAAATCGCATAACGCCTAACGAATAACTGATCACGCATAACGCATAACGCATAATGCATAACGCATAAAGCATAACGCATAACTTTTAACGCATAACGCAGAACGCATAACGCATAACGCATAACGCATAACGCATAACGCATAACGCATAACGCATAACGCATAACGCATAACGCATAATGCATAACGCAAAACGCATAACTCATACCGAATAACGTATAACGTATAACGCATAACGCATAACGCATGAACCATAACGCATAACGCATAACGCATAACGCATAACGCATAACGCATAACGCATAACGCATAACGCATAATGCACAACGCATAACGAATACCGCAAAACGTATAACGCCAAACGCATAACGCATAACGCATAACGCATAACGCATAACGCATAACGCATAAAGCATAACGCATAACGCATAACGCATAACGCATAATGCACAACTCATAACGAATACCGCAAATCGCATAACGCCTAACGAATAACTGATCACACATAACGCATAACGCATAATGCATACTGCATAACGCATAACGCATAACGCATAATGCATAACGCAAAACGCATAACTCATAACGAATAACGTATAACGTATAACGCATAACGCATAACGCATAAACCATAACGCATAACGCATAACGCATAACGCATAACGCATAACGCATAACGCATAACGCATAACGCATATCGCATAACGCATAACGCATAACGGATCACGCATAACGCATAAAGCATAACGCATAACGCTTAACGCATAACGTATAACTCATAACCCATAACGCATAACGCATAACGCATAACACATAACGCAAAATGCATAACGCATAATGCACAACGCATAACAAATACCGGAAACTCATAACGCCTAACGCATAACGGATCACGCATAACGCATAACGCATACTGCATAACGCATAACGCATAACGCATTACGCATAATGCACAACGCATAACGAATACCGCAAATCGCATAACGCCTAACGAATAACGCATAACGCATAACGCATAACGCATAACGCATAACGCATAACGCATAACGCATAACGCATAATGCACAACGCATAACGCATAACGCATAACGCATAACGCATAACGCATAACGCATAACGCATAATGCACAACGCATAACGAATACCGCAAATCGCATAACGCCTAACGAATAACGCAAACGCATAACGCATAACGCATAACGCATAACGCATAACGCATAACGCATAACGCATAATGCACAACGCATAATGAATACCGCAAAACGCATAACGCCTAACGCATAACGCATAACGCATAACGCATAACGCATAACGCATAACGCATAACGCATAACGCATAACGCATAACGCATAACGCATAACGCATAACGCATAACGCATAATGCACAACGCATAACGAATACCGCAAATCGCATAACGCCTAACGAATAACTGATCACGCATAACGCATAACGCATAATGCATAACGCATAAAGCATAACGCATAACTTTTAACGCATAACGCAGAACGCATAACGCATAACGCATAACGCATAACGCATAACGCATAACGCATAACGCATAACGCATAATGCATAACGCAAAACGCATAACTCATACCGAATAACGTATAACGTATAACGCATAACGCATAACGCATAACGCATAACGCATAACGCATAACGCATAACGCATAACGCATAATGCACAACGCATAACGAATACCGCAAAACGTATAACGCCAAACGCATAACGCATAACGCATAACGCATAACGCATAACGCATAACGCATAAAGCATAACGCATAACGCATAACGCATAACGCATAATGCACAACTCATAACGAATACCGCAAATCGCATAACGCCTAACGAATAACTGATCACACATAACGCATAATGCATACTGCATAACGCATAACGCATAACGCATAATGCATAACGCAAAACGCATAACTCATAACGAATAACGTATAACGTATAACGCATAACGCATAACGCATAAACCATAACGCATAACGCATAACGCATAACGCATAACGCATAACGCATAACGCATAACGCATAACGCATAACGCATATCGCATAACGCATAACGCATAACGCATAACGCATAATGCACAACGCATAACGAATACCGCAAATCGCATAACGCCTAACGAATAACGCAAACGCATAACGCATAACGCGTAACGCATAACGCATAACGCATAACGCATAATGCACAACGCATAATGAATACCGCAAAACGCATAACGCCTAACGCATAACGCATAACGCATAACGCATAACGCATAACGCATAACGCATAACGCATAACGCATAACGCATAACGCATAACGCATAATGCACAACGCATAACGAATACCTCAAATCGCATAACGCCTAACGAATAACTGATCACGCATAACGCATAACGCATAATGCATAACGCATAAAGCATAACGCATAACTTTTAACGCATAACGCAGAACGCATAACGGATCACGCATAACGCATAACGCATACTGCATAACGCATAACGCATAACGCATAACGCATAACGGAAAACGCATAACGCATAACGAATAAAGCATAACGCATAACGCATAACGCATAACGCATAACGCATAATGCATAACGCGTAACGCATAACGCATAACGCATAACGCATAACGCATAACGCATAATGCACAACGCATAACGCATAACGCATAACGCATAACGCATAACGCATAATGCACAACGCATAACGAATACCGCAAATCGCATAACGCCTAACGAATAACGCATAACGCATAACGCATAACGCATAACGCATAACGCATAACGCATAACGCATAACGCATAACGCATAACGCATAATGCACAACGCATAACGAATACCGCAAAACGCATAACGCCTAACGCATAACGCATAAAGCATAACGCATAACGCATAACGCATAACGCATAACGCATAACGCATAACGCATAACGCATAACGCATAACGCATAATGCACAACGCATAACGAATACCTCAAATCGCATAACGCCTAACGAATAACTGATCACGCATAACGCATAACGCATAATGCATAACGCATAAAGCATAACGCATAACTTTTAACGCATAACGCATAACGCATAACGCATAATGCACAACGCATAACGAATACCGCAAAACGCATAACGCCTAACGCATAACGCATAACGCATAACGCATAACGCATAACGCATAACGCATAACGCATAACGCATAACGCATAACGCATAACGCATAAGGCATAACGTATAACGCATAACGCATAACGCATAACGCATAACGCATAACGCATAACGCATAATGCACAACGCATAACGAATACCGCAAATCGCATAACGCCTAACGAATAACTGATCACGCATAACGCATAACGCATAATGCATAACGCATAAAGCATAACGCATAACTTTTAACGCATAACGCAGAACGCATAACGCATAACGCATAACGCATAACGCATAACGCATAACGCATAACGCATAACGCATAACGCATAATGCATAACGCATAACGCATAACGCATAACGCATAACGCATAACGCATAACGCATAATGCACAACGCATAACGCATAACGCATAACGCATAACGAATAACGCATAATGCACAACGCATAACGAATACCGCAAATCGCATAACGCCTAACGAATAACGCATAACGCATAACGCATAACGCATAACGCATAACGCGTAACGCATAACGCATAACGCATAACGCATAACGCATAATGCACAACGCATAACGAATACCGCAAAACGCATAACGCCTAACGCATAACGGATCACGCATAACGCATAACGCATACTGCATAACGCATAACGCATAACGCATAACGCATAATGCACAACGCATAACGAATACCGCAAAACGCATAACGCCTAACGAATAACGCATAACGCATAACGCATAACGCATAACGCGTAACGCATAACGCATAACGCATAACGCATAATGCACAACGCATAACGCATAACGCATAACGCATAACGCATAACGCATAACGCATAATGCACAACGCATAACGAATACCGCAAATCGCATAACGCCTAACGAATAACGCAAACGCATAACGCATAACGCGTAACGCATAACGCATAACGCATAACGCATAATGCACAACGCATAATGAATACCGCAAAACGCATAACGCCTAACGCATAACGCATAACGCATAACGCATAACGCATAACGCATAACGCATAACGCATAACGCATAACGCATAACGCATAACGCATAACGCATAATGCACAACGCATAACGAATACCTCAAATCGCATAACGCCTAACGAATAACTGATCACGCATAACGCATAACGCATAATGCATAACGCATAAAGCATAACGCATAACTTTTAACGCATAACGCAGAACGCATAACGGATCACGCATAACGCATAACGCATACTGCATAACGCATAACGCATAACGCATAACGCATAACGGATAACGCATAACGCATAACGAATAAAGCATAACGCATAACGCATAACGCATAACGCATAACGCATAATGCATAACGCGTAACGCATAACGCATAACGCATAACGCATAACGCATAACGCATAATGCACAACGCATAACGCATAACGCATAACGCATAACGCATAACGCATAATGCACAACGCATAACGAATACCGCAAATCGCATAACGCCTAACGAATAACGCATAACGCATAACGCATAACGCATAACGCGTAACGCATAACGCATAACGCATAACGCATAACGCATAATGCACAACGCATAACGAATACCGCAAAACGCATAACGCCTAACGCATAACGCATAAAGCATAACGCATAACGCATAACGCATAACGCATAACGCATAACGCATAACGCATAACGCATAACGCATAACGCATAATGCACAACGCATAACGAATACCTCAAATCGCATAACGCCTAACGAATAACTGATCACGCATAACGCATAACGCATAATGCATAACGCATAAAGCATAACGCATAACTTTTAACGCATAACGCATAACGCATAACGCATAATGCACAACGCATAACGAATACCGCAAAACGCATAACGCCTAACGCATAACGCATAACGCATAACGCATAACGCATAACGCATAACGCATAACGCATAACGCATAACGCATAAGGCATAACGCATAACGCATAACGCATAACGCATAACGCATAACGCATAACGCATAACGCATAATGCACAACGCATAACGAATACCGCAAATCGCATAACGCCTAACGAATAACTGATCACGCATAACGCATAACGCATAATGCATAACGCATAAAGCATAACGCATAACTTTTAACGCATAACGCAGAACGCATAACGCATAACGCATAACGCATAACGCATAACGCATAACGCATAACGCATAACGCATAACGCATAACGCATAAAGCATAACGCAAAACGCATAACTCATACCGAATAACGTATAACGTATAACGCATAACGCATAACGCATGAACCATAACGCATAACGCATAACGCATAACGCATAACGCATAACGCATAACGCATAACGCATAATGCACAACGCATAACGAATACCGCAAAACGTATAACGCCAAACGCATAACGCATAACGCATAACGCATAACGCATAACGCATAACGCATAAAGCATAACGCATAACGCATAACGCATAACGCATAATGCACAACTCATAACGAATACCGCAAATCGCATAACGCCTAACGAATAACTGATCACACATAACGCATAACGCATAATGCATACTGCATAACGCATAACGCATAACGCATAATGCATAACGCAAAACGCATAACTCATAACGAATAACGTATAACGCATAACGCATAACGCATAACGCATAAACCATAACGCATAACGCATAACGCATAACGCATAACGCATAACGCATAACGCATAACGCATAACGCATATCGCATAACGCATAACGCATAACGGATCACGCATAACGCATAAAGCATAACGCATAACGCTTAACGCATAACGTATAACTCATAACGCATAACGCATAACGCATAACGCATAACACATAACGCAAAATGCATAACGCATAATGCACAACGCATAACAAATACCGGAAACTCATAACGCCTAACGCATAACGGATCACGCATAACGCATAACGCATACTGCATAACGCATAACGCATAACGCATTACGCATAATGCACAACGCATAACGAATACCGCAAATCGCATAACGCCTAACGAATAACGCATAACGCATAACGCATAACGCATAACGCATAACGCATAACGCATAACGCATAACGCATAATGCACAACGCATAACGCATAACGCATAACGCATAACGCATAACGCATAACGCATAACGCATAATGCACAACGCATAACGAATACCGCAAATCGCATAACGCCTAACGAATAACGCAAACGCATAACGCATAACGCATAACGCGTAACGCATAACGCATAACGCATAACGCATAATGCACAACGCATAATGAATACCGCAAAACGCATAACGCCTAACGCATAACGCATAACGCATAACGCATAACGCATAACGCATAACGCATAACGCATAACGCATAACGCATAACGCATAACGCATAACGCATAACGCATAACGCATAATGCACAACGCATAACGAATACCTCAAATCGCATAACGCCTAACGAATAACTGATCACGCATAACGCATAACGCATAATGCATAACGCATAAAGCATAACGCATAACTTTTAACGCATAACGCAGAACGCATAACGGATCACGCATAACGCATAACGCATACTGCATAACGCATAACGCATAACGCATAACGCATAACGCATAACGCATAACGCATAACGCATAACGGATAACGCATAACGCATAACGAATAAAGCATAACGCATAACGCATAACGCATAACGCATAACGCATAATGCATAACGCGTAACGCATAACGCATAACGCATAACGCATAACGCATAACGCATAACGCATAATGCACAACGCATAACGCATAACGCATAACGCATAACGCATAACGCATAATGCACAACGCATAACGAATACCGCAAATCGCATAACGCCTAACGAATAACGCATAACGCATAACGCATAACGCATAACGCATAACGCGTAACGCATAACGCATAACGCATAACGCATAACACATAACGCAAAATGCATAACGCATAATGCACAACGCATAACAAATACCGGAAACTCATAACGCCTAACGCATAACGGATCACGCATAACGCCTAACGCATAACGGATCACGCATAACGCATAACGCATACTGCATTACGCATAACGCATAACGCATTACGCATAACGCATAACGCATAATGCACAACGCATAACGAATACCGCAAAACGTATAACGCCTAACGCATAACGCATAACGCATAACGCATAACGCATAACGCATAACGCATAACGCATAACGCATAACGCATAACGCCTACTGCATAACGCATAAGTCATAACGCATAACGCATAACGCATAACGCATAACGCATAACGCATAACGCATAACGCATAACGCATAACGCATAACGCATAACGCATAACGCATAACGCATAACGCATAACGCATAACGCATAACGCATAACGCATAACGCATAACGCATAACGCATAACGCATAACGCATAACGCATAACGCATAACGCATAACGCATAACGCATAACGCATAACGCATAACGCATAACGCATAAAGCATAACGCATAACGCATAACGCATAACGCATAATGCATAACGCATAAAGCATAACGCATAACGCATAACGCATAACGCATAACGCATATCGCCTAACGCATAACGGATCACGTATAACGCATAACGCCTACTGCATAACGCATAAGTCATAACGCATAACGCATAACGCATAACGCATAACGCATAACGCATAACGCATAACGCATAACGCATAACGCATAACGCATAACGCATAACGCATAACGCATAACGCATAACGCATAACGCATAACGCATAACGCATAACTCATAACGCATAACGCATAACCCATAACCAATAACGCCTAACGCATAACGGATCACCCATAACGGATCACCCATAACGCATAACGCATAATGCATAACGCATAAAGCATAACGCATAACGCATAACGCATAACGCATAACGCATAACGCATAACGCATATCGCCTAACGCATAACGGATCACGTATAACGCATAACGCCTACTGCATAACGCATAAGTCATAACGCATAACGCATAACGCATAACGCATAACGCATAACGCATAACGCATAACGCATAACGCATAACGCATAACGCATAACGCATAACCCATAACGCATAACGCATAACGCATAACGCATAACGCATAACGCATAACGCATAACGCATAACGCATAACGCATAACGCATAACGCATAACGCATAACGCATAACGCATAACGCATGACGCATAACGCATAACGCATAACCCATAACGCATAACGCATAACGCATAACGCATAACGCATAACGCATAACGCATAACGCATAACGCATAACGCATATCGCATAACGCATAACGCATATTGTAATAACGCATAACGCATAACGCATAACGCATAACGCATAACGCATAACGCATAACGCATAACGCATAACGCATAACGCATAACGCATAAGGCATAACGCATAACGCATAACGCATAAAGCATAACGCATAAACATAACGCATAACGCATAACGCATAAACATAACGCATAAGGCATACCGTATAAAGCATAACGCACAACGCAGAAAGCATAACGCATAACGCATAACGCAAACATATAACGAACAACGCATAACGCATAACGAACAACGCATAACGCATTATGCATAACGCATAATTCATAACGCATAACGCATAACGCATAACGCATAACGCATAACGCATAACGTATAACTCATAACGCATAAAGCATTACGCATAACGCATAACGCATAACGCATAACGCATAACGCATAACGCATAACGCATAACGCATAACGCATAACGCATAACGCATAACGCATAACGCATAACGCATAACGCATAACGCATAACGCATAACGCATAACGCATAACGCATAACGCATAACGCATAACGCATAACGCATAACGCATAACGCATAACGCATAACGCATAAAGCATAACGCATAACGTATAACGCATAATGCACAACGCATAACGAATACCGCAAATCGCATAACGCCTAACGAATAACTGATCACACATAACGCATAACGCATAACGCATAACGCATATCGCCTAACGCATAACGGATCACGTATAACGCATAACGCCTACTGCATAACGCATAAGTCATAACGCATAACGCATAACGCATAACGCATAACGCATAACGCATAACGCATAACGCATAACGCATAACGCATAACGCATAACGCATAACGCATAACGCATAACGCATAACGCATAACGCATAACGCATAACGCATAACGCATAACGCATAACGCATAACGCATAACGCATAACGCATAACGCATAACGCATAACGCATAACGCATAACGCATGACGCATAACGCATAACGCATAACCCATAACGCATAACGCATAACGCATAACGCATAACGCATAACGCATAACGCATAACGCATAACGCATAACGCATAACGCATAACGCATAACGCATATCGCATAACGCATAACGCATATTGTAATAACGCATAACGCATAACCCATAACGCATGACGCATAACGCATAACCCATAACGCATAACGCATAACGCATAACGCATAACGCATAACGCATAACGCATAACGCATAACGCATAATTCACATAACGCATAACGCATAACGCATAACGCATAACGCATAACGCATAACGCATAACGCATAACGCATAACGCATAACGCATAACGCATAACGCATAACCCATAACCCATAACGCCTAACGCATAACGGATCACCCATAACGGATCACCCATAACGCATAACGCATAATGCATAACGCATAAAGCATAACGCATAACGCATAACGCATAACGCATAACGCATAACGCATATCGCCTAACGCATAACGGATCACGTATAACGCATAACGCCTACTGCATAACGCATAAGTCATAACGCATAACGCATAACGCATAACGCATAACGCATAACGCATAACGCATAATGCACAACGCATAACGCATAACGCATAACGCATAACGCATAACGCATAACGCATACTGCATTACGCATAACGCATAACGCATTACGCATAACGCATAACGCATAATGCACAACGCATAACGAATACCGCAAAACGTATAACGCCTAACGCATAACGCATAACGCATAACGCATAACGCATAACGCATAACGCATAACGCATAACGCATAACGCATAACGCCTACTGCATAACGCATAAGTCATAACGCATAACGCATAACGCATAACGCATAACGCATAACGCATAACGCATAACGCATAACGCATAACGCATAACGCATAACGCATAACGCATAACGCATAACGCATAACGCATAACGCATAACGCATAACGCATAACGCATAACGCATAACGCATAACGCATAACGCATAACGCATAACGCATAACGCATAACGCATAACGCATAACGCATAACGCATAACGCATAACGCATAACGCATAACGCATAACGCATAAAGCATAACGCATAACGCATAACGCATAACGCATAATGCATAACGCATAAAGCATAACGCATAACGCATAACGCATAACGCATAACGCATATCGCCTAACGCATAACGGATCACGTATAACGCATAACGCCTACTGCATAACGCATAAGTCATAACGCATAACGCATAACGCATAACGCATAACGCATAACGCATAACGCATAACGCATAACGCATAACGCATAACGCATAACGCATAACGCATAACGCATAACGCATAACGCATAACGCATAACTCATAACGCATAACGCATAACCCATAACCCATAACGCCTAACGCATAACGGATCACCCATAACGGATCACCCATAACGCATAACGCATAATGCATAACGCATAAAGCATAACGCGTAACGCATAACGCATAACGCATAACGCATAACGCATAACGCATATCGCCTAACGCATAACGGATCACGTATAACGCATAACGCCTACTGCATAACGCATAAGTCATAACGCATAACGCATAACGCATAACGCATAACGCATAACGCATAACGCATAACGCATAACGCATAACGCATAACGCATAACGCATAACCCATAACGCATAACGCATAACGCATAACGCATAACGCATAACGCATAACGCATAACGCATAACGCATAACGCATAACGCATAACGCATAACGCATAACGCATAACGCATAACGCATGACGCATAACGCATAACGCATAACCCATAACGCATAACGCATAACGCATAACGCATAACGAATAACGCATAACGCATAACGCATAACGCATAACGCATATCGCATAACGCATAACGCATATTGTAATAACGCATAACGCATAACGCATAACGCATAACGCATAACGCATAACGCATAACGCATAACGCATAACGCATAACGCATAACGCATAACGCATAACGCATAACGCATAACGCATAAAGCATAACGCATAAACATAACGCATAACGCATAACGCATAAACATAACGCATAAGGCATACCGTATAAAGCATAACGCACAACGCAGAAAGCATAACGCACAACGCATAACGCAAACATATAACGAACAACGCATAACGCATAACGAACAACGCATAACGCATTATGCATAACGCATAATTCATAACGCATAACGCATAACGCATAACGCATAACGCATAACGCATAACGTATAACTCATAACGCATAAAGCATTACGCATAACGCATAACGCATAACGCATAACGCATAACGCATAACGCATAACGCATAACGCATAACGCATAACGCATAACGCATAACGCATAACGCATAACGCATAACGCATAACGCATAACGCATAACGCATAACGCATAACGCATAACGCATAACGCATAACGCATAACGCATAACGCATAACGCATAACGCATAAAGCATAACGCATAACGTATAACGCATAATGCACAACGCATAACGAATACCGCAAATCGCATAACGCCTAACGAATAACTGATCACACATAACGCATAACGCATAACGCATAACGCATATCGCCTAACGCATAACGGATCACGTATAACGCATAACGCCTACTGCATAACGCATAAGTCATAACGCATAACGCATAACGCATAACGCATAACGCATAACGCATAACGCATAACGCATAACGCATAACGCATAACGCATAACGCATAACGCATAACGCATAACGCATAACGCATAACGCATAACGCATAACGCATAACGCATAACGCATAACGCATAACGCATAACGCATAACGCATAACGCATAACGCATAACGCATAACGCATAACGCATAACGCATAACGCATAACCCATAACGCATAACGCATAACGCATAACGCATAACGCATAACGCATAACGCATAACGCATAACGCATAACGCATAACGCATAACGCATAACGCATATCGCATAACGCATAACGCATATTGTAATAACGCATAACGCATAACCCATAACGCATGACGCATAACGCATAACCCATAACGCATAACGCATAACGCATAACGCATAACGCATAACGCATAACGCATAACGCATAATTCACATAACGCATAACGCATAACGCATAACGCATAACGCATAACGCATAACGCATAACGCATAACGCATAACGCATAACGCATAACGCATAACGCATAACGCATAACCCATAACCCATAACGCCTAACGCATAACGGATCACCCATAACGGATCACCCATAACGCATAACGCATAATGCATAACGCATAAAGCATAACGCATAACGCATAACGCATAACGCATAACGCATAACGCATATCGCCTAACGCATAACGGATCACGTATAACGCATAACGCCTACTGCATAACGCATAAGTCATAACGCATAACGCATAACGCATAACGCATAACGCATAACGCATAACGCATAACGCATAACGCATAACGCATAACGCATAACGCATAATGCATAACGCATAAAGCATAACGCATAACGCATAACGCATAACGCATAACGCATATCGCCTAACGCATAACGGATCACGTATAACGCATAACGCGTACTGCATAACGCATAAGTCATAACGCATAACGCATAACGCATAACGCATAACGCATAACGCATAACGCATAACGCATAACGCATAACGCATAACGCATAACGCATAACGCATAACGCATAACGCATAACGCATAACGCATAACGCATAACGCATAACGCATAACGCATAACGCATAACGCATGACGCATAACGCATAACGCATAACCCATAACGCATAACGCATAACGCATAACCCATAACCCATAACGCCTAACGCATAACGGATCACCCATAACGGATCACCCATAACGCATAACGCATAATGCATAACGCATAACGCATAACGCATAACGCATAACGCATAACGCATAACGCATAACGCATAACGCATAACGCCTAACGCATAACGGATCACGTATAACGCATAACGCCTACTGCATAACGCATAAGTCATAACGCATAACGCATAACGCATAACGCATAACGCATAACGCATAACGCATAACGCATAACGCATAACGCATAACGCATAACGCATAACGCATAACGCATAACGCATAACGCATAACGCATAACGCATAACGCATAACGCATAACGCATAACGCATAACGCATAACGCATAACGCATAACGCATAACGCATAACGCATGACGCATAACGCATATCGCATAACGCATAACGCATATTGTAATAACGCATAACGCATAACGCATAACGCATAACGCATAACGCATAACGCATAAGGCATAACGCATAACGCATAACGCATAACGCATAACGCATAACGCATAACGCATAAAGCATAACGCATAAACATAACGCATAACGCATAACGCATAAACATAACGCATAAGGCATACCGTATAAAGCATAACGCACAACGCAGAAAGCATAACGCATAACGCATAACGCAAACATATAACGCACAACGCATAACGCATAACGAACAACGCATAACGCATTATGCATAACGCATAATTCATAACGCATAACGCATAACGCATAACGCATAACGCATAACGCATAACGTATAACTCATAACGCATAAAGCATTACGCATAACGCATAACGCATAACGCATAACGCATAACGCATAACGCATAACGCATAACGCATAACGCATAACGCATAACGCATAACGCATAACGCATAACGCATAACGCATAACGCATAACGCATAACGCATAACGCATAACGCATAACGCATAAAGCATAACGCATAACGTATAACGCATAATGCACAACGCATAACGAATACCGCAAATCGCATAACGCCTAACGAATAACTGATCACACATAACGCATAACGCATAACGCATAACGCATATCGCCTAACGCATAACGGATCACGTATAACGCATAACGCCTACTGCATAACGCATAAGTCATAACGCATAACGCATAACGCATAACGCATAACGCATAACGCATAACGCATAACGCATAACGCATAACGCATAACGCATAACGCATAACGCATAACGCATAACGCATAACGCATAACGCATAACGCATAACGCATAACGCATAACGCATAACGCATAACGCATAACGCATAACGCATAACGCATAACGCATAACGCATAACGCATAACGCATAACGCATGACGCATAACGCATAACGCATAACCCATAACGCATAACGCATAACGCATAACGCATAACGCATAACGCATAACGCATAACGCATAACGCATAACGCATAACGCATAACGCATATCGCATAACGCATAATGCATATTGTAATAACGCATAACGCATAACCCATAACGCATGACGCATAACGCATAACCCATAACGCATAACGCATAACGCATAACGCATAACGCATAACGCATAACGCATAACGCATAACGCATAATTCACATAACGCATAACGCATAACGCATAACGCATAACGCATAACGCATAACGCATAACGCATAAACATAACGCATAAGGCATACCGTATAAAGCATAACGCACAACGCAGAAAGCATAACGCATAACGCATAACGCAAACATATAACGCACAACGCATAACGCATAACGAACAACGCATAACGCATTATGCATAACGCATAATTCATAACGCATAACGCATAACGCATAACGCATAACGCATAACGCATAACGTATAACTCATAACGCATAAAGCATTACGCATAACGCATAACGCATAACGCATAACGCATAACGCATAACGCATAACGCATAACGCATAACGCATAACGCATAACGCATAACGCATAACGCATAACGCATAACGCATAACGCATAACGCATAACGCATAACGCATAACGCATAACGCATAAAGCATAACGCATAACGTATAACGCATAATGCACAACGCATAACGAATACCGCAAATCGCATAACGCCTAACGAATAACTGATCACACATAACGCATAACGCATAACGCATAACGCATATCGCCTAACGCATAACGGATCACGTATAACGCATAACGCCTACTGCATAACGCATAAGTCATAACGCATAACGCATAACGCATAACGCATAACGCATAACGCATAACGCATAACGCATAACGCATAACGCATAACGCATAACGCATAACGCATAACGCATAACGCATAACGCATAACGCATAACGCATAACGCATAACGCATAACGCATAACGCATAACGCATAACGCATAACGCATAACGCATAACGCATAACGCATGACGCATAACGCATAACGCATAACCCATAACGCATAACGCATAACGCATAACGCATAAAGCATAACGCATAACGCATAACGCATAACGCATAACGCATAACGCATAACGCATAACGCATATCGCATAACGCATAATGCATATTGTAATAACGCATAACGCATAACCCATAACGCATGACGCATAACGCATAACCCATAACGCATAACGCATAACGCATAACGCATAACGCATAACGCATAACGCATAACGCATAATTCACATAACGCATAACGCATAACGCATAACGCATAACGCATAACGCATAACGCATAACGCATAACGCATAACGCATAACGCATAACGCATAACGCATAACCCATAACCCATAACGCCTAACGCATAACGGATCACCCATAACGGATCACCCATAACGCATAACGCATAATGCATAACGCATAAAGCATAACGCATAACGCATAACGCATAACGCATAACGCATAACGCATATCGCCTAACGCATAACGGATCACGTATAACGCATAACGCCTACTGCATAACGCATAAGTCATAACGCATAACGCATAACGCATAACGCATAACGCATAACGCATAACGCATAACGCATAACGCATAACGCATAACGCATAATGCATAACGCATAAAGCATAACGCATAACGCATAACGCATAACGCATAACGCATATCGCCTAACGCATAACGGATCACGTATAACGCATAACGCGTACTGCATAACGCATAAGTCATAACGCATAACGCATAACGCATAACGCATAACGCATAACGCATAACGCATAACGCATAACGCATAACGCATAACGCATAACGCATAACGCATAACGCATAACGCATAACGCATAACGCATAACGCATAACGCATAACGCATAACGCATAACGCATAACGCATAACGCATAACGCATAACGCATAACGCATAACGCATGACGCATAACGCATAACGCATAACCCATAACGCATAACGCATAACGCATAACGCATAACGCATAACGCATAACGCATAACGCATAACGCATAACGCATAACGCATAACGCATAACGCATAACGCATAACGCATAACGCATAACGCATAACGCATATCGCATAACGCATAACGCATATTGTAATAACGCATAACGCATAACCCATAACGCATGACGCATAACGCATAACCCATAACGCATAACGCATAACGCATAACGCATAACGCATAACGCATAACGCATAACGCATAACGCATAACGCATAACGCATAACGCATAACGCATAACGCATAACGCATAACGTATAACGCATAACGCATAACGCATAACGCATAACGCATAACGCATAACGCATAACGCATAACGCATAACGCATAACGCATAACGCATAACGCATAACGCATGACGCATAACGCATAACGCATAACCCATAACGCATAACGCATAACGCATAACGCATAACGCATAACGCATAACGCATAACGCATAACGCATAACGCATAACGCATATCGCATAACGCATAACGCATATTGTAATAACGCATAACGCATAACGCATAACGCATAACGCATAACGCATAACGCATAAGGCATAACGCATAACGCATAACGCATAAGGCATAACGCATAACGCATAACGCATAACGCATAAAGCATAACGCATAAACATAACGCATAACGCATAACGCATAAACATAACGCATAAGGCATACCGTATAAAGCATAACGCACAACGCAGAAAGCATAACGCATAACGCATAACGCAAACATATAACGCACAACGCATAACGCATAACGAACAACGCATAACGCATTATGCATAACGCATAATTCATAACGCATAACGCATAACGCATAACGCATAACGCATAACGCATAACGCATAACGCATAACGTATAACTCATAACGCATAAAGCATTACGCATAACGCATAACGCATAACGCATAACGCATAACGCATAACGCATAACGCATAACGCATAACGCATAACGCATAACGCATAACGCATAACGCATAACGCATAACGCATAACGCATAACGCATAACGCATAACGCATAACGCATAACGCATAACGCATAACGCATAACGCATAACGCATAACGCATAACGCATAACGCATAACGCATAACGCATAACGCATAACGCATAACGCATAACGCATAACGCATAAAGCATAACGCATAACGTATAACGCATAATGCACAACGCATAACGAATACCGCAAATCGCATAACGCCTAACGAATAACTGATCACACATAACGCATAACGCATAACGCATAACGCATATCGCCTAACGCATAACGCATAACGAACAACGCATAACGCATAACGCATAACGCAAACGTATAACGCACAACGCATAACGCATAACGAACAACGCATAACGCATTATGCATAACGCATAATTCATAACGCATAACGCATAACGCATAACGCATAACGCATAACGCATAACGTATAAATCATAACGCATAAAGCATAACGCATCACGCATAACGCATAAAGCATAACGCATCACGCATAACGCATAACGCATAACGTATAATGCATAACTCATAAAGCATAACGCATATCGCATAACGCATAACGCATAACGCATAACTCATAACGCATAACGCATAATCCATAACCCATAACGCCTAACGCATAACGGATCACCCATAACGGATCACCCATAACGCATAACGCATAATGCATAACGCATAAAGCATAACGCATAACGCATAACGCATAACGCATAACGCATAACGCATAACGCATAACGCATATCGCCTAACGCATAACGGATCACGTATAACGCATAACGCCTACTGCATAACGCATAACTCATAACGCATAACGCATAACGCATAACGCATAACGCATAACGCATAACGCATAACGCATAACGCATAACGCATAACGCATAACGCATAACGCATAACGCATAACGCATAACGCATAACGCATAACGCATAACGCATAACGCATAACGCATAATGCATAACGCATAACGCATAACGCATAACGCATAACGCATATCGCATAACGCATAACGCATATTGTAATAACGCATAACGCATAACCCATAACGCATGACGCATAACGCATAACCCATAACGCATAACGCATAACGCATAACGCATAACGCATAACGCATAACGCATAACGCATAACGCATAACGCATAATTCACATAACGCATAACGCATAACGCATAACGCATAACGCATAACGCATAACGCATAACGCATAACGCATAACGCATAACGCATAACGCATAACGCATAACGCATAACGCATAACGCATAACGCATAACGCATAACGCATAACGCATAACGCATAACGCATAACGCATAACGCATAACGCATAACGCATAACGCATAACGCATAACGCATAACGCATAACGCATGACGCATAACGCATAACGCATAACCCATAACGCATAACGCATAACGCATAACGCATAACGCATAACGCATAACGCATAACGCATAACGCATAACGCATATCGCATAACGCATAACGCATATTGTAATAACGCATAACGCATAACGCATAACGCATAACGCATAACGCATAACGCATAACGCATAACGCATAACGCATAACGCATAAGGCATAACGCATAACGCATAACGCATAAAGCATAACGCATAAACATAACGCATAACGCATAACGCATAAACATAACGCATAAGGCATACCGTATAAAGCATAACGCACAACGCAGAAAGCATAACGCATAACGCATAACGCAAACATATAACGCACAACGCATAACGCATAACGAACAACGCATAACGCATTATGCATAACGCATAATTCATAACGCATAACGCATAACGCATAACGCATAACGCATAACGCATAACGTATAACTCATAACGCATAAAGCATTACGCATAACGCATAACGCATAACGCATAACGCATAACGCATAACGCATAACGCATAACGCATAACGCATAACGCATAACGCATAACGCATAACGCATAACGCATAACGCATAACGCATAACGCATAACGCATAACGCATAACGCATAACGCATAACGCATAACGCATAACGCATAACGCATAACGCATAACGCATAACGCATAACGCATAAAGCATAACGCATAACGTATAACGCATAATGCACAACGCATAACGAATACCGCAAATCGCATAACGCCTAACGAATAACTGATCACACATAACGCATAACGCATAACGCATAACGCATATCGCCTAACGCATAACGCATAACGCATAACGCATAACGCATAACGCATAACGCAAACGTATAACGCACAACGCATAACGCATAACGAACAACGCATAACGCATTATGCATAACGCATAATTCATAACGCATAACGCATAACGCATAACGCATAACGCATAACGTATAACTCATAACGCATAAAGCATAACGCATCACGCATAACGCATAAAGCATAACGCATCACGCATAACGCATAACGCATAACGTATAATGCATAACTCATAAAGCATAACGCATATCGCATAACGCATAACGCATAACGCATAACTCATAACGCATAACGCATAACGCATAACGCATAACGCCTAACGCATAACGGATCACCCATAACGGATCACCCATAACGCATAACGCATAATGCATAACGCATAAAGCATAACGCATAACGCATAACGCATAACGCATAACGCATAACGCATAACGCATATCGCCTAACGCATAACGGATCACGTATAACGCATAACGCCTACTGCATAACGCATAACTCATAACGCATAACGCATAACGCATAACGCATAACGCATAACGCATAACGCATAACGCATAACGCATAACGCATAACGCATAACGCATAACGCATAACGCATAACGCATAACGCATAACGCATAACGCATAACGCATAACGCATAACGCATAACGCATAACGCATAACGCATAACGCATAACGCATAACGCATAACGCATAACGCATAATGCATAACGCATAACGCATAACGCATAACGCATAACGCATAACGCATAACGCATAACGCATATTGTAATAACGCATAACGCATAACCCATAACGCATGACGCATAACGCATAACCCATAACGCATAACGCATAACGCATAACGCATAACGCATAACGCATAACGCATAACGCATAACGCATAATTCACATAACGCATAACGCATAACGCATAACGCATAACGCATAACGCATAACGCATAACGCATAACGCATAACGCATAACGCATAACGCATAACGCATAACGCATAACGCATAACGCATAACCCATAACCCATAACGCCTAACGCATAACGGATCACCCATAACGGATCACCCATAACGCATAACGCATAATGCATAACGCATAAAGCATAACGCATAACGCATAACGCATAACGCATAACGCATAACGCATATCGCCTAACGCATAACGGATCACGTATAACGCATAACGCCTACTGCATAACGCATAAGTCATAACGCATAACGCATAACGCATAACTCATAACGCATAACGCATAACGCATAACGCATAACGCATAACGCATAATGCATAACGCATAAAGCATAACGCATAACGCATAACGCATAACGCATATCGCCTAACGCATAACGGATCACGTATAACGCATAACGTCTACTGCATAACGCATAAGTCATAACGCATAACGCATAACGCATAACGCATAACGCATAACGCATAACGCATAACGCATAACGCATAACGCATAACGCATAACGCATAACGCATAACGCATAACGCATAACGCATAACGCATAACGTATAACTCATAACGCATAAAGCATAACGCATCACGCATAACGCATATCGCATAACGTATAATGCATAACTCATAAAGCATAACGCATAACGCATAACGCATAACGCATAACGCATAACGCATAACGCATAACGCATAACGCATAACTCATAACGCATAACGCATAACCCATAACCCATAACGCCTAACGCATAACGGATCACCCATAACGGATCACCCATAACGCATAACGCATAATGCATAACGCATAAAGCATATCGCATAACGCATAACGCATAACGCATAACGCATAACGCATAACGCATATCGCCTAACGCATAACGCATAACGCATAACGCATAACGCATAACGCATAACGCATAACGCATAACGCATAACGCATAACGCATAACGCATAACGCATAACGCATAACGCATAACGCATAACGCATAACGCATAACGCATAACGCATAACGAATAACGCATAACTCATAACGCATAACGCATAACGCATAAAGCATAACGCATAACGCATAACGCATAAAGCATACCGCATCACGCATAACGCATAACGCATAACGCATTATGCGCAACGCATACCGTATAACGCAAAACTCATAACGCATAACGCATAACGCATAACGCATAACGCATAACGCATAACGCATATCGCATAACGCATAACGCATAATGCACAACGCATAACGAATACCGCAAAACGCATAACGCATAACGCATAACGCATAAAGGATAACGCATAAGGCATAACGCATAATACATAACGTATACCGCATTATGCATAACGTATAACGCAAACCCATAAGGCATAAGGCATAACGCATAACGCATAACTCATAACGCATAACGCATAACGCTTAACGCATAACGTTAACGCATAACCCAGAACGCATAAGGCTTGATGCATGACGCATATCGCATAACGCATAAGGCATAAGGCATAACGCATAACGCATAACGCATAAAGCATAACGCATAAACATAACGCATAACGCATAACGCATAACGCATAAACATAACGCATAAGGCATACCGTATAACGCATAACCCACAACGCACAAAGCATAACGCATAACGCATAACGCAAACGTATAACGCACAACGCATAACGCATAACGAACAACGCATAACGCATTATGCATAACGCATAATTCATAACGCATAACGCATAACGCATAACGCATAACGCATAACGTATAACTCATAACGCATAAAGCATAACGCATCACGCATAACGCATAAAGCATAACGCATCACGCATAACGCATAACGCATAACGTATAATGCATAACTCATAAAGCATAACGCATATCGCATAACGCATAACGCATAACGCATAACGCATAACTCATAACGCATAACGCATAATCCATAACCCATAACGCCTAACGCATAACGGATCACCCATAACGGATCACCCATAACGCATAACGCATAATGCATAACGCATAAAGCATAACGCATAACGCATAACGCATAACGCATAACGCATAACGCATATCGCCTAACGCATAACGGATCACGTATAACGCATAACGCCTACTGCATAACGCATAACTCATAACGCATAACGCATAACGCATAACGCATAACGCATAACGCATAACGCATAACGCATAACGCATAACGCATAACGCATAACGCATAACGCATAACGCATAACGCATAACGCATAACGCATAACGCATAACGCATAACGCATAACGCATAACGCATAACGCATAATGCATAACGCATAACGCATAACGCATAACGCATATCGCATAACGCATAACGCATAACGCATAACCCATAACGCATGACGCATAATGCACAACGCATAACGAATACCGCAAATCGCATAACGCCTAACGCTTAACGGATCACGTATAACGCATAACGCCTACTGCATAACGCATAACTCATAACGCATAACGCATAACGCATAACGCATAACGCATAACGCATAACGCATAACGCATAACGCATAACGCATAACGCATAACGCATAACGCATAACGCATAACGCATAACGCATAACGCATGACGCATAACGCATAACGCATAACCCATAACGCATAACGCATAACGCATAACGCATAACGCATAACGCATAACGCATAACGCATAACGCATAACGCATAACGCATAACGCATAACGCATAACGCATATCGCATAACGCATAACGCATATTGTAATAACGCATAACGCATAACCCATAACGCATGACGCATAACGCATAACCCATAACGCATAACGCATAACGCATAACGCATAACGCATAACGCATAACGCATAACGCATAACGCATAACGCATAACGCATAACGCATAACGCATAACGCATAACGCATAACGCATAACGCATAACGCATAACGCATAACGCATAACGCATAACGCATAACGCATAACGCATAACGCATAAGGCATAACGCATAACGCATAACGCATAAAGCATAACGCATAAACATAACGCATAACGCATAACGCATAAACATAACGCATAAGGCATACCGTATGAAGCATAACGCACAACGCAGAAAGCATAACGCATAACGCAAACGTATAACGCACAACGCATAACGCATAACGAACAACGCATAACGCATTATGCATAACGCATAATTCATAACGCATAACGCATAACGCATAACGCATAACGCATAACGTATAACTCATAACGCATAAAGCATAACGCATCACGCATAACGCATATCGCATAACGTATAATGCATAACTCATAAAGCATAACGCATAACGCATAACGCATAACGCATAACGCATAACGCATAACGCATAACGCATAACGCATAACTCATAACGCATAACGCATAACCCATAACCCATAACGCCTAACGCATAACGGATCACCCATAACGGATCACCCATAACGCATAACGCATAATGCATAACGCATAAAGCATATCGCATAACGCATAACGCATAACGCATAACGCATAACGCATAACGCATATCGCCTAACGCATAACGCATAACGCATAACGCATAACGCATAACGCATAACGCATAACGCATAACGCATAACGCATAACGCATAACGCATAACGCATAACGCATAACGCATAACGCATAACGCATAACGCATAACGAATAACGCATAACTCATAACGCATAACGCATAACGCATAAAGCATAACGCATAACGCATAACGCATAAAGCATACCGCATAACGCATAACGCATAACGTATAACGCATTATGCGCAACGCATACCGTATAACGCAAAACTCATAACGCATAACGCATAACGCATAACGCATAACGCATAACGCATAACGCATATCGCATAACGCATAACGCATAATGCACAACGCATAACGAATACCGCAAAACGCATAACGCATAACGCATAACGCATAAAGGATAACGCATAAGGCATAACGCATAATACATAACGTATACCGCATTATGCATAACGTATAACGCAAACCCATAAGGCATAAGGCATAACGCATAACGCATAACTCATAACGCATAACGCATAACGCTTAACGCATAACGTTAACGCATAACCCAGAACGCATAAGGCTTGATGCATGACGCATATCGCATAACGCATAAGGCATAAGGCATAACGCATAACGCATAACGCATAAAGCATAACGCATAAACATAACGCATAACGCATAACGCATAACGCATAAACATAACGCATAAGGCATACCGTATAACGCAAACGTATAACGCACAACGCATAACGCATAACGAACAACGCATAACGCATTATGCATAACGCATAATTCATAACGCATAACGCATAACGCATAACGCATAACGCATAACGTATAACTCATAACGCATAAAGCATAACGCATCACGCATAACGCATAAAGCATAACGCATCACGCATAACGCATAACGCATAACGTATAATGCATAACTCATAAAGCATAACGCATATCGCATAACGCATAACGCATAACGCATAACGCATAACTCATAACGCATAACGCATAATCCATAACCCATAACGCCTAACGCATAACGGATCACCCATAACGGATCACCCATAACGCATAACGCATAATGCATAACGCATAAAGCATAACGCATAACGCATAACGCATAACGCATAACGCATAACGCATATCGCCTAACGCATAACGGATCACGTATAACGCATAACGCCTACTGCATAACGCATAACTCATAACGCATAACGCATAACGCATAACGCATAACGCATAACGCATAACGCATAACGCATAACGCATAACGCATAACGCATAACGCATAACGCATAACGCATAACG
This sequence comes from Lasioglossum morio, assembly GCA_916610235.2. Taxonomy (NCBI): domain Eukaryota; kingdom Metazoa; phylum Arthropoda; class Insecta; order Hymenoptera; family Halictidae; genus Lasioglossum; species Lasioglossum morio. The sequence goes on along the minus strand of CAKAJA020000151.1, from coordinate 403,008 downwards.
CATAACGCATAACGCATAACGCATAAAGCATAACGCATAACGCATAACGCATAACGCATAATGCATAACGCATAACGCATAACGCATAACGCATATCGCATAACGCATATTGTAATAACGCATAACGCATAACCCATAACGCATGACGCATAATGCACAACGCATAACGAATACCGCAAATCGCATAACGCATAACGCATAACGGATCACGTATAACGCATAACGCCTACTGCATAACGCATAACTCATAACGCATAACGCATAACGCATAACGCATAACGCATAACGCATAACGCATAACGCATAACGCATAACGCATAACGCATAACGCATAACGCATAACGCATAACGCATAACGCATAACGCATAACGCATAACGCATAACGCATAACGCATAACGCATAACGCATAACGCATAACGCATAACGCATAACGCATAACGCATGACGCATAACGCATAACGAATAACGCATAACGCATAACGCATAACGCATAACGCGTAACGCATAACGCATAACGCATAACGCATAATGCACAACGCATAACGCATAACGCATAACGCATAACGCATAACGCATAACGCATAATGCACAACGCATAACGAATACCGCAAATCGCATAACGCCTAACGAATAACGCAAACGCATAACGCATAACGCGTAACGCATAACGCATAACGCATAACGCATAATGCACAACGCATAATGAATACCGCAAAACGCATAACGCCTAACGCATAACGCATAACGCATAACGCATAACGCATAACGCATAACGCATATCGCATAACGCATAACGCATAACGCATAACGCATAACGCATAACGCATAACGCATAACGAATACCTCAAATCGCATAACGCCTAACGAATAACTGATCACGCATAACGCATAACGCATGATGCATAACGCATAAAGCATAACGCATAACTTTTAACGCATAACGCAGAACGCATAACGGATCACGCATAACGCATAACGCATACTGCATAACGCATAACGCATAACGCATAACGCATAACGGATAACGCATAACGCATAACGAATAAAGCATAACGCATAACGCATAACGCATAACGCATAACGCATAATGCATAACGCGTAACGCATAACGCATAACGCATAACGCATAACGCATAACGCATAATGCACAACGCATAACGCATAACGCATAACGCATAACGCATAACGCATAATGCACAACGCATAACGAATACCGCAAATCGCATAACGCCTAACGAATAACGCATAACGCATAACGCATAACGCATAACGCATAACGCATAACGCATAACGCATAACGCATAACGCATAACGCATAACGCATAATGCACAACGCATAACGAATACCGCAAAACGCATAACGCCTAACGCATAACGCATAAAGCATAACGCATAACGCATAACGCATAACGCATAACGCATAACGCATAACGCATAACGCATAACGCATAATGCACAACGCATAACGAATACCTCAAATCGCATAACGCCTAACGAATAACTGATCACGCATAACGCATAACGCATAATGCATAACGCATAAAGCATAACGCATAACTTTTAACTCATAACGCATAACGCATAACGCATAATGCACAACGCATAACGAATACCGCAAAACGCATAACGCCTAACGCATAACGCATAACGCATAACGCATAACGCATAACGCATAACGCATAACGCATAACGCATAACGCATAACGCATAACGCATAACGCATAACGCATAAGGCATAACGCATAACGCATAACGCATAACGCATAACGCATAACGCATAACGCATAACGCATAATGCACAACGCATAACGAATACCGCAAATCGCATAACGCCTAACGAATAACTGATCACGCATAACGCATAACGCATAATGCATAACGCATAAAGCATAACGCATAACTTTTAACGCATAACGCAGAACGCATAACGCATAACGCATAACGCATAACGCATAACGCATAACGCATAACGCATAACGCATAATGCATAACGCAAAACGCATAACTCATACCGAATAACGTATAACGTATAACGCATAACGCATAACGCATGAACCATAACGCATAACGCATAACGCATAACGCATAACGCATAACGCATAACGCATAACGCATAATGCACAACGCATAACGAATACCGCAAAACGCATAACGCCAAACGCATAACGCATAACGCATAACGCATAACGCATAACGCATAACGCATAAAGCATAACGCATAACGCATAACGCATAACGCATAATGCACAACGCATAACGAATACCGCAAATCGCATAACGCCTAACGAATAACTGATCACACATAACGCATAACGCATAATGCATACTGCATAACGCATAACGCATAACGCATAATGCATAACGCAAAACGCATAACTCATAACGAATAACGTATAACGTATAACGCATAACGCATAACGCATAAACCATAACGCATAACGCATAACGCATAACGCATAACGCATAACGCATAACGCATAACGCATAACGCATAACGCATAACGCATATCGCATAACGCATAACGCATAACGGATCACGCATAACGCATAAAGCATAACGCATAACGCTTAACGCATAACGTATAACTCATAACTCATAACGCATAACGCATAACGCATAACACATAACGCAAAATGCATAACGCATAATGCACAACGCATAACAAATACCGGAAACTCATAACGCCTAACGCATAACGGATCACGCATAACGCATAACGCATACTGCATAACGCATAACGCATAACGCATTACGCATAATGCACAACGCATAACGAATACCGCAAATCGCATAACGCCTAACGAATAACGCATAACGCATAACGCATAACGCATAACGCGTAACGCATAACGCATAACGCATAACGCATAATGCACAACGCATAACGCATAACGCATAACGCATAACGCATAACGCATAACGCATAACGCACAACGCATAACGAATACCGCAAATCGCATAACGCCTAACGAATAACGCAAACGCATAACGCATAACGCATAACGCGTAACGCATAACGCATAACGCATAACGCATAATGCACAACGCATAATGAATACCGCAAAACGCATAACGCCTAACGCATAACGCATAACGCATAACGCATAACGCATAACGCATAACGCATAACGCATAACGCATAACGCATAACGCATAACGCATAACGCATAAAGCATAACGCATAACGTATAACGCATAATGCACAACGCATAACGAATACCGCAAATCGCATAACGCCTAACGAATAACTGATCACACATAACGCATAACGCATAACGCATAACGCATATCGCCTAACGCATAACGCATAACGAACAACGCATAACGCATAACGCATAACGCAAACGTATAACGCACAACGCATAACGCATAACGAACAACGCATAACGCATTATGCATAACGCATAATTCATAACGCATAACGCATAACGCATAACGCATAACGCATAACGTATAACTCATAACGCATAAAGCATAACGCATCACGCATAACGCATAAAGCATAACGCATCACGCATAACGCATAACGCATAACGTATAATGCATAACTCATAAAGCATAACGCATATCGCATAACGCATAACGCATAACGCATAATCCATAACCCATAACGCCTAACGCATAACGGATCACCCATAACGGATCACCCATAACGCATAACGCATAATGCATAACGCATAAAGCATAACGCATAACGCATAACGCATAACGCATAACGCATAACGCATAACGCATATCGCCTAACGCATAACGGATCACGTATAACGCATAACGCCTACTGCATAACGCATAACTCATAACGCATAACGCATAACGCATAACGCATAACGCATAACGCATAACGCATAACGCATAACGCATAACGCATAACGCATAACGCATAACGCATAACGCATAACGCATAACGCATAACGCATAACGCATAACGCATAACGCATAACGCATAACGCATAACGCATAACGCATAACGCATAATGCATAACGCATAACGCATAACGCATAACGCATAACGCATATCGCATAACGCATAACGCATATTGTAATAACGCATAACGCATAACCCATAACGCATGACGCATAACGCATAACCCATAACGCATAACGCATAACGCATAACGCATAACGCATAACGCATAACGCATAACGCATAACGCATAATTCACATAACGCATAACGCATAACGCATAACGCATAACGCATAACGCATAACGCATAACGCATAACGCATAACGCATAACGCATAACGCATAACGCATAACGCATAACCCATAACCCATAACGCCTAACGCATAACGGATCACCCATAACGGATCACCCATAACGCATAACGCATAATGCATAACGCATAAAGCATAACGCATAACGCATAACGCATAACGCATAACGCATAACGCATAACGCATAACGCATAACGCATAACGCATAACGCATAACGCATAACGCATAACGCATAACGCATAACGCATAACGCATAACGCATAACGCATAACGCATAACGCATAACGCATAATGCATAACGCATAACGCATAACGCATAACGCATATCGCATAACGCATATTGTAATAACGCATAACGCATAACCCATAACGCATGACGCATAATGCACAACGCATAACGAATACCGCAAATCGCATAACGCCTAACGCTTAACGGATCACGTATAACGCATAACGCCTACTGCATAACGCATAACTCATAACGCATAACGCATAACGCATAACGCATAACGCATAACGCATAACGCATAACGCATAACGCATAACGCATAACGCATAACGCATAACGCATAACGCATAACGCATAACGCATAACGCATAACGCATAACGCATAACGCATAACGCATAACGCATAACGCATAACGCATAACGCATAACGCATAACGCATAACGCATAACGCATAACGCATGACGCATAACGCATAACGAATAACGCATAACGCATAACGCATAACGCATAACGCGTAACGCATAACGCATAACGCATAACGCATAATGCACAACGCATAACGCATAACGCATAACGCATAACGCATAACGCATAACGCATAATGCACAACGCATAACGAATACCGCAAATCGCATAACGCCTAACGAATAACGCAAACGCATAACGCATAACGCGTAACGCATAACGCATAACGCATAACGCATAATGCACAACGCATAATGAATACCGCAAAACGCATAACGCCTAACGCATAACGCATAACGCATAACGCATAACGCATAACGCATAACGCATAACGCATAACGCATAACGCATAACGCATAACGCATAACGCATAATGCACAACGCATAACGAATACCTCAAATCGCATAACGCCTAACGAATAACTGATCACGCATAACGCATAACGCATGATGCATAACGCATAAAGCATAACGCATAACTTTTAACGCATAACGCAGAACGCATAACGGATCACGCATAACGCATAACGCATACTGCATAACGCATAACGCATAACGCATAACGCATAACGCATAACGCATAACGCATAACGAATAAAGCATAACGCATAACGCATAACGCATAACGCATAACGCATAATGCATAACGCGTAACGCATAACGCATAACGCATAACGCATAACGCATAACGCATAATGCACAACGCATAACGCATAACGCATAACGCATAACGCATAACGCATAATGCACAACGCATAACGAATACCGCAAATCGCATAACGCCTAACGAATAACGCATAACGCATAACGCATAACGCATAACGCATAACGCATAACGCGTAACGCATAACGCATAACGCATAACGCATAACGCATAATGCACAACGCATAACGAATACCGCAAAACGCATAACGCCTAACGCATAACGCATAAAGCATAACGCATAACGCATAACGCATAACGCATAACGCATAACGCATAACGCATAACGCATAACGCATAATGCACAACGCATAACGAATACCTCAAATCGCATAACGCCTAACGAATAACTGATCACGCATAACGCATAACGCATAATGCATAACGCATAAAGCATAACGCATAACTTTTAACGCATAACGCATAACGCATAACGCATAATGCACAACGCATAACGAATACCGCAAAACGCATAACGCCTAACGCATAACGCATAACGCATAACGCATAACGCATAACGCGTAACGCATAACGCATAACGCATAACGCATAACGCATAACGCATAACGCATAACGCATAAGGCATAACGCATAACGCATAACGCATAACGCATAACGCATAACGCATAACGCATAACGCATAATGCACAACGCATAACGAATACCGCAAATCGCATAACGCCTAACGAATAACTGATCACGCATAACGCATAACGCATAATGCATAACGCATAAAGCATAACGCATAACTTTTAACGCATAACGCAGAACGCATAACGCATAACGCATAACGCATAACGCATAACGCATAACGCATAACGCATAACGCATAATGCATAACGCAAAACGCATAACTCATACCGAATAACGTATAACGTATAACGCATAACGCATAACGCATGAACCATAACGCATAACGCATAACGCATAACGCATAACGCATAACGCATAACGCATAACGCATAATGCACAACGCATAACGAATACCGCAAAACGTATAACGCAAAACGCATAACGCATAACGCATAACGCATAACGCATAACGCATAACGCATAAAGCATAACGCATAACGCATAACGCATAACGCATAATGCACAACTCATAACGAATACCGCAAATCGCATAACGCCTAACGAATAACTGATCACACATAACGCATAACGCATAATGCATACTGCATAACGCATAACGCATAACGCATAATGCATAACGCAAAACGCATAACTCATAACGAATAACGTATAACGTATAACGCATAACGCATAACGCATAAACCATAACGCATAACGCATAACGCATAACGCATAACGCATAACGCATAACGCATAACGCATAACGCATAACGCATAACGCATATCGCATAACGCATAACGCATAACGGATCACGCATAACGCATAAAGCATAACGCATAACGCTTAACGCATAACGTATAACTCATAACCCATAACGCATAACGCATAACGCATAACACATAACGCAAAATGCATAACGCATAATGCACAACGCATAACAAATACCGGAAACTCATAACGCCTAACGCATAACGGATCACGCATAACGCATAACGCATACTGCATAACGCATAACGCATAACGCATTACGCATAATGCACAACGCATAACGAATACCGCAAATCGCATAACGCCTAACGAATAACGCATAACGCATAACGCATAACGCATAACGCGTAACGCATAACGCATAACGCATAACGCATAATGCACAACGCATAACGCATAACGCATAACGCATAACGCATAACGCATAACGCATAATGCACAACGCATAACGAATACCGCAAATCGCATAACGCCTAACGAATAACGCAAACGCATAACGCATAACGCATAACGCGTAACGCATAACGCATAACGCATAACGCATAATGCACAACGCATAATGAATACCGCAAAACGCATAACGCCTAACGCATAACGCATAACGCATAACGCATAACGCATAACGCATAACGCATAACGCATAACGCATAACGCATAACGCATAACGCATAACGCATAAAGCATAACGCATAACGTATAACGCATAATGCACAACGCATAACGAATACCGCAAATCGCATAACGCCTAACGAATAACTGATCACACATAACGCATAACGCATAACGCATAACGCATATCGCCTAACGCATAACGCATAACGAACAACGCATAACGCATAACGCATAACGCAAACGTATAACGCACAACGCATAACGCATAACGAACAACGCATAACGCATTATGCATAACGCATAATTCATAACGCATAACGCATAACGCATAACGCATAACGCATAACGTATAACTCATAACGCATAAAGCATAACGCATCACGCATAACGCATAAAGCATAACGCATCACGCATAACGCATAACGCATAACGTATAATGCATAACTCATAAAGCATAACGCATATCGCATAACGCATAACGCATAACGCATAACGCATAAAGCATAACGCATAACGTATAACGCATAATGCACAACGCATAACGAATACCGCAAATCGCATAACGCCTAACGAATAACTGATCACACATAACGCATAACGCATAACGCATAACGCATATCGCCTAACGCATAACGCATAACGAACAACGCATAACGCATAACGCATAACGCAAACGTATAACGCACAACGCATAACGCATAACGAACAACGCATAACGCATTATGCATAACGCATAATTCATAACGCATAACGCATAACGCATAACGCATAACGCATAACGTATAACTCATAACGCATAAAGCATAACGCATCACGCATAACGCATAACGCATAACGCATAACGCATAACGCATAACGCATAACGCATATCGCCTAACGCATAACGGATCACGTATAACGCATAACGCCTACTGCATAACGCATAACTCATAACGCATAACGCATAACGCATAACGCATAACGCATAACGCATAACGCATAACGCATAACGCATAACGCATAACGCATAACGCATAACGCATAACGCATAACGCATAACGCATAACGCATAACGCATAACGCATAACGCATAACGCATAACGCATAACGCATAACGCATAACGCATAACGCATAATGCATAACGCATAACGCATAACGCATAACGCATAACGCATATCGCATAACGCATAACGCATATTGTAATAACGCATAACGCATAACCCATAACGCATGACGCATAACGCATAACCCATAACGCATAACGCATAACGCATAACGCATAACGCATAACGCATAACGCATAACGCATAACGCATAATTCACATAACGCATAACGCATAACGCATAACGCATAACGCATAACGCATAACGCATAACGCATAACGCATAACGCATAACGCATAACGCATAACGCATAACGCATAACCCATAACCCATAACGCCTAACGCATAACGGATCACCCATAACGGATCACCCATAACGCATAACGCATAATGCATAACGCATAAAGCATAACGCATAACGCATAACGCATAACGCATAACGCATAACGCATAACGCATAACGCATATCGCCTAACGCATAACGGATCACGTATAACGCATAACGCCTACTGCATAACGCATAAGTCATAACGCATAACGCATAACGCATAACTCATAACGCATAACGCATAACGCATAACGCATAACGCATAACGCATAATGCATAACGCTTAAAGCATAACGCATAACGCATAACGCATAACGCATATCGCCTAACGCATAACGGATCACGTATAACGCATAACGCCTACTGCATAACGCATAAGTCATAACGCATAACGCATAACGCATAACGCATAACGCATAACGCATAACGCATAACGCATAACGCATAACGCATAACGCATAACGCATAACGCATAACGCATAACGCATAACGCATAACGCATAACGCATAACGCATAACGCATAACGCATAACGCATAACGCATAACGCATAACGCATGACGCATAACGCATAACGCATAACCCATAACGCATAACGCATAACGCATAACGCATAACGCATAACGCATAACGCATAACGCATAACGCATAACGCATAACGCATAACGCATAACGCATATCGCATAACGCATAACGCATATTGTAATAACGCATAACGCATAACCCATAACGCATGACGCATAACGCATAACCCATAACGCATAACGCATAACGCATAACGCATAACGCAAAACGCATAACGCATAACGCATAACGCATAACGCATAACGCATAACGCATAACGCATAACGCATAACGCATAACGCATAACGCATAACGCATAACGCATAACGCATAACGCATAACGCATAACGCATAACGCATAACGCATAACGCATAAGGCATAACGCATAACGCATAACGCATAAAGCATAACGCATAAACATAACGCATAACGCATAACGCATAAACATAACGCATAAGGCATACCGTATGAAGCATAACGCACAACGCAGAAAGCATAACGCATAACGCAAACGTATAACGCACAACGCATAACGCATAACGAACAACGCATAACGCATTATGCATAACGCATAATTCATAACGCATAACGCATAACGCATAACGCATAACGCATAACGTATAACTCATAACGCATAAAGCATAACGCATCACGCATAACGCATATCGCATAACGTATAATGCATAACTCATAAAGCATAACGCATAACGCATAACGCATAACGCATAACGCATAACGCATAACGCATAACGCATAACGCATAACTCATAACGCATAACGCATAACCCATAACCCGTAACGCCTAACGCATAACGGATCACCCATAACGGATCACCCATAACGCATAACGCATAATGCATAACGCATAAAGCATATCGCATAACGCATAACGCATAACGCATAACGCATAACGCATAACGCATATCGCCTAACGCATAACGCATAACGCATAACGCATAACGCATAACGCATAACGCATAACGCATAACGCATAACGCATAACGCATAACGCATAACGCATAACGCATAACGCATAACGCATAACGCATAACGCATAACGCATAACGCATAACGCATAACGCATAACGAATAACGCATAACTCATAACGCATAACGCATAACGCATAAAGCATAACGCATAACGCATAACGCATAAAGCATACCGCATCACGCATAACGCATAACGCATTATGCGCAACGCATACCGTATAACGCAAAACTCATAACGCATAACGCATAACGCATAACGCATAACGCATAACGCATAACGCATATCGCATAACGCATAACGCATAATGCACAACGCATAACGAATACCGCAAAACGCATAACGCATAACGCATAACGCATAAAGGATAACGCATAAGGCATAACGCATAATACATAACGTATACCGCATTATGCATAACGTATAACGCAAACCCATAAGGCATAAGGCATAACGCATAACGCATAACTCATAACGCATAACGCATAACGCTTAACGCATAACGTTAACGCATAACCCAGAACGCATAAGGCTTGATGCATGACGCATATCGCATAACGCATAAGGCATAAGGCATAACGCATAACGCATAACGCATAAAGCATAACGCATAAACATAACGCATAACGCATAACGCATAACGCATAAACATAACGCATAAGGCATACCGTATAACGCATAACCCACAACGCACAAAGCATAACGCATAACGCATAACGCAAACGTATAACGCACAACGCATAACGCATAACGAACAACGCATAACGCATTATGCATAACGCATAATTCATAACGCATAACGCATAACGCATAACGCATAACGCATAACGTATAACTCATAACGCATAAAGCATAACGCATCACGCATAACGCATAAAGCATAACGCATCACGCATAACGCATAACGCATAACGTATAATGCATAACTCATAAAGCATAACGCATATCGCATAACGCATAACGCATAACGCATAACGCATAACTCATAACGCATAACGCATAATCCATAACCCATAACGCCTAACGCATAACGGATCACCCATAACGGATCACCCATAACGCATAACGCATAATGCATAACGCATAAAGCATAACGCATAACGCATAACGCATAACGCATAACGCATAACGCATAACGCATATCGCCTAACGCATAACGGATCACGTATAACGCATAACGCCTACTGCATAACGCATAACTCATAACGCATAACGCATAACGCATAACGCATAACGCATAACGCATAACGCATAACGCATAACGCATAACGCATAACGCATAACGCATAACGCATAACGCATAACGCATAACGCATAACGCATAACGCATAACGCATAACGCATAACGCATAACGCATAACGCATAATGCATAACGCATAACGCATAACGCATAACGCATATCGCATAACGCATATTGTAATAACGCATAACGCATAACCCATAACGCATGACGCATAATGCACAACGCATAACGAATACCGCAAATCGCATAACGCCTAACGCTTAACGGATCACGTATAACGCATAACGCCTACTGCATAACGCATAACTCATAACGCATAACGCATAACGCATAACGCATAACGCATAACGCATAACGCATAACGCATAACGCATAACGCATAACGCATAACGCATAACGCATAACGCATAACGCATAACGCATAACGCATAACGCATAACGCATAACGCATAACGCATAACGCATAACGCATAACGCATAACGCATAACGCATAACGCATAACGCATAACGCATAACGCATAACGCATAACGCATAACGCATAACGCATAACGCATGACGCATAACGCATAACGCATAACCCATAACGCATAACGCATAACGCATAACGCATAACGCATAACGCATAACGCATAACGCATAACGCATAACGCATATCGCATAACGCATAACGCATATTGTAATAACGCATAACGCATAACGCATAACGCATAACGCATAAGGCATAACGCATAACGCATAACGCATAACGCATAACGCATAAAGCATAACGCATAAACATAACGCATAACGCATAACGCATAAACATAACGCATAAGGCATACCGTATAAAGCATAACGCACAACGCAGAAAGCATAACGCATAACGCATAACGCAAACGTATAACGCACAACGCATAACGCATAACGAACAACGCATAACGCATTATGCATAACGCATAATTCATAACGCATAACGCATAACGCATAACGCATAACGCATAACGCATAACGCATAACGCATAACGTATAACTCATAACGCATAAAGCATAACGCATCACGCATAACGCATAACGCATAACGTATAATGCATAACTCATAACGCATAACGCATAACCCATAACCCATAACGCCTAACGCATAACGGATCACCCATAACGGATCACCCATAACGCATAACGCATAATGCATAACGCATAAAGCATAACGCATAACGCATAACGCATAACGCATAACGCATAACGCATAACGCATAACGCATAACGCATAACGCATAATGCACAACGCATAACGAATACCGCAAATCGCATAACGCCTAACGAATAACTGATCACGCATAACGCATAACGCATAATGCATAACGCATAAAGCATAACGCATAACTTTTAACGCATAACGCAGAACGCATAACGCATAACGCATAACGCATAACGCATAACGCATAACGCATAACGCATAACGCATAACGCATAATGCATAACGCGTAACGCATAACGCATAACGCATAACGCATAACGCATAACGCATAATGCACAACGCATAACGCATAACGCATAACGCATAACGCATAACGCATAACGCATAATGCACAACGCATAACGAATACCGCAAATCGCATAACGCCTAACGAATAACGCATAACGCATAACGCATAACGCATAACGCATAACGCGTAACGCATAACGCATAACGCATAACGCATAACGCATAATGCACAACGCATAACGAATACCGCAAAACGCATAACGCCTAACGCATAACGGATCACGCATAACGCATAACGCATACTGCATAACGCATAACGCATAACGCATTACGCATAATGCACAACGCATAACGAATACCGCAAATCGCATAACGCCTAACGAATAACGCATAACGCATAACGCATAACGCATAACGCATAACGCATAACGCATAACGCATAACGCATAATGCACAACGCATAACGCATAACGCATAACGCATAACGCATAACGCATAACGCATAATGCACAACGCATAACGAATACCGCAAATCGCATAACGCCTAACGAATAACGCAAACGCATAACGCATAACGCGTAACGCATAACGCATAACGCATAACGCATAATGCACAACGCATAATGAATACCGCAAAACGCATAACGCCTAACGCATAACGCATAACGCATAACGCATAACGCATAACGCATAACGCATAACGCATAACGCATAACGCATAACGCATAACGCATAACGCATAATGCACAACGCATAACGAATACCTCAAATCGCATAACGCCTAACGAATAACTGATCACGCATAACGCATAACGCATAATGCATAACGCATAAAGCATAACGCATAACTTTTAACGCATAACGCAGAACGCATAACGGATCACGCATAACGCATAACGCATACTGCATAACGCATAACGCATAACGCATAACGCATAACGCATAACGCATAACGCATAACGAATAAAGCATAACGCATAACGCATAACGCATAACGCATAACGCATAATGCATAACGCGTAACGCATAACGCATAACGCATAACGCATAACGCATAACGCATAATGCACAACGCATAACGCATAACGCATAACGCATAACGCATAACGCATAATGCACAACGCATAACGAATACCGCAAATCGCATAACGCCTAACGAATAACGCATAACGCATAACGCATAACGCATAACGCATAACGCATAACGCGTCACGCATAACGCATAACGCATAACGCATAACGCATAATGCACAACGCATAACGAATACCGCAAAACGCATAACGCCTAACGCATAACGCATAAAGCATAACGCATAACGCATAACGCATAACGCATAACGCATAACGCATAACGCATAACGCATAACGCATAACGCATAACGCATAACGAATACCTCAAATCGCATAACGCCTAACGAATAACTGATCACGCATAACGCATAACGCATAATGCATAACGCATAAAGCATAACGCATAACTCTTAACGCATAACGCATAACGCATAACGCATAATGCACAACGCATAACGAATACCGCAAAACGCATAACGCCTAACGCATAACGCATAACGCATAACGCATAACGCATAACGCATAACGCATAACGCATAACGCATAACGCATAACGCATAACGCATAACGCATAACGCATAACGCATAACGCATAACGCATAACGCATAACGCATAACGCATAACGCATAATGCACAACGCATAACGAATACCGCAAATCGCATAACGCCTAACGAATAACTGATCACGCATAACGCATAACGCATAATGCATAACGCATAAAGCATAACGCATAACTTTTAACGCATAACGCAGAACGCATAACGCATAACGCATAACGCATAACGCATAACGCATAACGCATAACGCATAACGCATAATGCATAACGCAAAACGCATAACTCATACCGAATAACGTATAACGTATAACGCATAACGCATAACGCATGAACCATAACGCATAACGCATAACGCATAACGCATAACGCATAACGCATAACGCATAACGCATAATGCACAACGCATAACGAATACCGCAAAACGTATAACGCCAAACGCATAACGCATAACGCATAACGCATAACGCATAACGCATAACGCATAAAGCATAACGCATAACGCATAACGCATAACGCATAATGCACAACTCATAACGAATACCGCAAATCGCATAACGCCTAACGAATAACTGATCACACATAACGCATAACGCATAATGCATACTGCATAACGCATAACGCATAACGCATAATGCATAACGCAAAACGCATAACTCATAACGAATAACGTATAACGTATAACGCATAACGCATAACGCATAAACCATAACGCATAACGCATAACGCATAACGCATAACGCATAACGCATAACGCATAACGCATAACGCATAACGCATATCGCATAACGCATAACGCATAACGGATCACGCATAACGCATAAAGCATAACGCATAACGCTTAACGCATAACGTATAACTCATAACCCATAACGCATAACGCATAACGCATAACACATAACGCAAAATGCATAACGCATAATGCACAACGCATAACAAATACCGGAAACTCATAACGCCTAACGCATAACGGATCACGCATAACGCATAACGCATACTGCATAACGCATAACGCATAACGCATTACGCATAATGCACAACGCATAACGAATACCGCAAATCGCATAACGCCTAACGAATAACGCATAACGCATAACGCATAACGCATAACGCGTAACGCATAACGCATAACGCATAACGCATAATGCACAACGCATAACGCATAACGCATAACGCATAACGCATAACGCATAACGCATAATGCACAACGCATAACGAATACCGCAAATCGCATAACGCCTAACGAATAACGCAAACGCATAACGCATAACGCATAACGCGTAACGCATAACGCATAACGCATAACGCATAATGCACAACGCATAATGAATACCGCAAAACGCATAACGCCTAACGCATAACGCATAACGCATAACGCATAACGCATAACGCATAACGCATAACGCATAACGCATAACGCATAACGCATAACGCATAACGCATAACGCATAACGCATAACGCATAACGCATAATGCACAACGCATAACGAATACCTCAAATCGCATAACGCCTAACGAATAACTGATCACGCATAACGCATAACGCATAATGCATAACGCATAAAGCATAACGCATAACTTTTAACGCATAACGCAGAACGCATAACGGATCACGCATAACGCATAACGCATACTGCATAACGCATAACGCATAACGCATAACGCATAACGCATAACGCATAACGCATAACGCATAACGGATAACGCATAACGCATAACGAATAAAGCATAACGCATAACGCATAACGCATAACGCATAACGCATAATGCATAACGCGTAACGCATAACGCATAACGCATAACGCATAACGAATACCGCAAATCGCATAACGCCTAACGAATAACGCATAACGCATAACGCATAACGCATAACGCATAACGCGTAACGCATAACGCATAACGCATAACGCATAACGCATAACACATAACGCAAAATGCATAACGCATAATGCACAACGCATAACAAATACCGGAAACTCATAACGCCTAACGCATAACGGATCACGCATAACGCCTAACGCATAACGGATCACGCATAACGCATAACGCATACTGCATTACGCATAACGCATAACGCATTACGCATAACGCATAACGCATAATGCACAACGCATAACGAATACCGCAAAACGTATAACGCCTAACGCATAACGCATAACGCATAACGCATAACGCATAACGCATAACGCATAACGCATAACGCATAACGCATAACGCATAACGCATAACGCCTACTGCATAACGCATAAGTCATAACGCATAACGCATAACGCATAACGCATAACGCATAACGCATAACGCATAACGCATAACGCATAACGCATAACGCATAACGCATAACGCATAACGCATAACGCATAACGCATAACGCATAACGCATAACGCATAACGCATAACGCATAACGCATAACGCATAACGCATAACGCATAACGCATAACGCATAACGCATAACGCATAACGCATAACGCATAACGCATAACGCATAACGCATAACGCATAACGCATAACGCATGACGCATAACGCATAACGCATAACCCATAACGCATAACGCATAACGCATAACGCATAACCCATAACGCATAACGCATAACGCATAACGCATAACGCATAACGCATAACGCATAATGCATAACGCATAAAGCATAACGCATAACGCATAACGCATAACGCATAATGCATAACGCATAAAGCATAACGCATAACGCATAACGCATAACGCATAACGCATATCGCCTAACGCATAACGGATCACGTATAACGCATAACGCCTACTGCATAACGCATAAGTCATAACGCATAACGCATAACGCATAACGCATAACGCATAACGCATAACGCATAACGCATAACGCATAACGCATAACGCATAACGCATAACGCATAACGCATAACGCATAACTCATAACGCATAACGCATAACCCATAACCCATAACGCCTAACGCATAACGGATCACCCATAACGGATCACCCATAACGCATAACGCATAATGCATAACGCATAAAGCATAACGCATAACGCATAACGCATAACGCATAACGCATAACGCATAACGCATATCGCCTAACGCATAACGGATCACGTATAACGCATAACGCCTACTGCATAACGCATAAGTCATAACGCATAACGCATAACGCATAACGCATAACGCATAACGCATAACGCATAACGCATAACGCATAACGCATAACGCATAACGCATAACGCATAACGCATAACGCATAACGCATAACGCATAACGCATAACGCATAACGCATAACGCATATTGTAATAACGCATAACGCATAACGCATAACGCATAACGCATAACGCATAACGCATAAGGCATAACGCATAACGCATAACGCATAAGGCATAACGCATAACGCATAACGCATAAAGCATAACGCATAAACATAACGCATAACGCATAACGCATAAACATAACGCATAAGGCATACCGTATAAAGCATAACGCACAACGCAGAAAGCATAACGCATAACGCATAACGCAAACATATAACGCACAACGCATAACGCATAACGAACAACGCATAACGCATTATGCATAACGCATAACTCATAACGCATAACGCATAACGCATAACGCATAACGCATAACGCATAACGTATAACTCATAACGCATAAAGCATTACGCATAACGCATAACGCATAACGCATAACGCATAACGCATAACGCATAACGCATAACGCATAACGCATAACGCATAACGCATAACGCATAACGCATAACGCATAACGCATAACGCATAAAGCATAACGCATAACGTATAACGCATAATGCACAACGCATAACGAATACCGCAAATCGCATAACGCCTAACGAATAACTGATCACACATAACGCATAACGCATAACGCATAACGCATATCGCCTAACGCATAACGGATCACGTATAACGCATAACGCCTACTGCATAACGCATAAGTCATAACGCATAACGCATAACGCATAACGCATAACGCATAACGCATAACGCATAACGCATAACGCATAACGCATAACGCATAACGCATAACGCATAACGCATAACGCATAACGCATAACGCATAACGCATAACGCATAACGCATAACGCATAACGCATAACGCATAACGCATAACGCATAACGCATAACGCATAACGCATAACGCATAACGCATGACGCATAACGCATAACGCATAACCCATAACGCATAACGCATAACGCATAACGCATAACGCATAACGCATAACGCATAACGCATAACGCATAACGCATAACGCATAACGCATAACGCATATCGCATAACGCATAACGCATATTGTAATAACGCATAACGCATAACCCATAACGCATGACGCATAACGCATAACCCATAACGCATAACGCCTAACGCATAACGCATAACGCATAACGCATAACGCATAACGCATAACGCATAACGCATAATTCACATAACGCATAACGCATAACGCATAACGCATAACGCATAACGCATAACGCATAACGCATAACGCATAACGCATAACGCATAACGCATAACGCATAACGCATAACCCATAACCCATAACGCCTAACGCATAACGGATCACCCATAACGGATCACCCATAACGCATAACGCATAATGCATAACGCATAAAGCATAACGCATAACGCATAACGCATAACGCATAACGCATAACGCATAACGCATATCGCCTAACGCATAACGGATCACGTATAACGCATAACGCATACCGCATAACGCATAAATCATAACGCATAACGCATAACGCATAACGCATAACGCATAACGCATAACGCATAACGCATAACGCATAACGCATAACGCATAACGCATAATGCATAACGCATAAAGCATAACGCATAACGCATAACGCATAACGCATAACGCATATCGCCTAACGCATAACGGATCACGTATAACGCATAACGCGTACTGCATAACGCATAAGTCATAACGCATAACGCATAACGCATAACGCATAACGCATAACGCATAACGCATAACGCATAACGCATAACGCATAACGCATAACGCATAACGCATAACGCATAACGCATAACGCATAACGCATAACGCATAACGCATAACGCATAACGCATAACGCATAACGCATGACGCATAACGCATAACGCATAACCCATAACGCATAACGCATAACGCATAACCCATAACCCATAACGCCTAACGCATAACGGATCACCCATAACGGATCACCCATAACGCATAACGCATAACGCATAACGCATAACGCATAACGCATAACGCATAACGCATAACGCATAACGCATAACGCATAACGCATATCGCCTAACGCATAACGGATCACGTATAACGCATAACGCCTACTGCATAACGCATAAGTCATAACGCATAACGCATAACGCATAACGCATAACGCATAACGCATAACGCATAACGCATAACGCATAACGCATAACGCATAACGCATAACGCATAACGCATAACGCATAACGCATAACGCATAACGCATAACGCATAACGCATAACGCATAACGCATAACGCATAACGCATAACGCATAACGCATAACGCATAACGCATAACGCATAACGCATAACGCATAACGCATAACGCATAACGCATAACGCATAACGCATAACGCATAACGCATAACGCATAACGCATAACGCATAACGCATAACGCATAACGCATAACGCATAACGCATAACGCATGACGCATAACGCATAACCCATAACGCATAACGCATAACGCATAACGCATAACGCATAACGCATAACGCATAACGCATAACGCATAACGCATAACGCATAACGCATATCGCATAACGCATAATGCATATTGTAATAACGCATAACGCATAACCCATAACGCATGACGCATAACGCATAACCCATAACGCATAACGCATAACGCATAACGCATAACGCATAACGCATAACGCATAACGCATAACGCATAACGCATAACGCATAACGCATAATTCACATAACGCATAACGCATAACGCATAACGCATAACGCATAACGCATAACGCATAACGCATAACGCATAACGCATAACGCATAACGCATAACGCATAACGCATAACGCATAACGCATAACCCATAACCCATAACGCCTAACGCATAACGGATCACCCATAACGGATCACCCATAACGCATAACGCATAATGCATAACGCATAAAGCATAACGCATAACGCATAACGCATAACGCATAACGCATATCGCCTAACGCATAACGGATCACGTATAACGCATAACGCCTACTGCATAACGCATAAGTCATAACGCATAACGCATAACGCATAACGCATAACGCATAACGCATAACGCATAACGCATAACGCATAACGCATAACGCATAACGCATAATGCATAACGCATAAAGCATAACGCATAACGCATAACGCATAACGCATAACGCATATCGCCTAACGCATAACGGATCACGTATAACGCATAACGCGTACTGCATAACGCATAAGTCATAACGCATAACGCATAACGCATAACGCATAACGCATAACGCATAACGCATAACGCATAACGCATAACGCATAACGCATAACGCATAACGCATAACGCATAACGCATAACGCATAACGCATAACGCATAACGCATAACGCATAACGCATAACGCATAACGCATAACGCATAACGCATAACGCATAACGCATAACGCATAACGCATGACGCATAACGCATAACGCATAACCCATAACGCATAACGCATAACGCATAACGCATAACGCATAACGCATAACGCATAACGCATAACGCATAACGCATAACGCATAACGCATAACGCATAACGCATAACGCATAACGCATATTGTAATAACGCATAACGCATAACCCATAACGCATGACGCATAACGCATAACCCATAACGCATAACGCATAACGCATAACGCATAACGCATAACGCATAACGCATGACGCATAACGCATAACGCATAACCCATAACGCATAACGCATAACGCATAACGCATAACCCATAACGCATAACGCATAACGCATAACGCATAACGCATAACGCATAATGCATAACGCATAAAGCATAACGCATAACGCATAACGCATAACGCATAATGCATAACGCATAAAGCATAACGCATAACGCATAACGCATAACGCATAACGCATATCGCCTAACGCATAACGGATCACGTATAACGCATAACGCCTACTGCATAACGCATAAGTCATAACGCATAACGCATAACGCATAACGCATAACGCATAACGCATAACGCATAACGCATAACGCATAACGCATAACGCATAACGCATAACGCATAACGCATAACGCATAACTCATAACGCATAACGCATAACCCATAACCCATAACGCCTAACGCATAACGGATCACCCATAACGGATCACCCATAACGCATAACGCATAATGCATAACGCATAAAGCATAACGCATAACGCATAACGCATAACGCATAACGCATAACGCATAACGCATATCGCATAACGCATAACGGATCACGTATAACGCATAACGCCTACTGCATAACGCATAAGTCATAACGCATAACGCATAACGCATAACGCATAACGCATAACGCATAACGCATAACGCATAACGCATAACGCATAACGCATAACGCATAACGCATAACGCATAACGCATAACGCATAACGCATAACGCATAACGCATAACGCATAACGCATAACGCATAACGCATAACGCATAACGCATAACGCATAACGCATAACGCATTACGCATAACGCATAACGCATAACCCATAACGCATAACGCATAACGCATAACGCATAACGCATAACGCATAACGCATAACGCATAACGCATAACGCATATCGCATAACGCATAACGCATATTGTAATAACGCATAACGCATAACGCATAACGCATAACGCATAACGCATAACGCATAAGGCATAACGCATAACGCATAACGCATAAGGCATAACGCATAACGCATAACGCATAAAGCATAACGCATAAACATAACGCATAACGCATAACGCATAAACATAACGCATAAGGCATACCGTATAAAGCATAACGCACAACGCAGAAAGCATAACGCATAACGCATAACGCAAACATATAACGCACAACGCATAACGCATAACGAACAACGCATAACGCATTATGCATAACGCATAATTCATAACGCATAACGCATAACGCATAACGCATAACGCATAACGCATAACGTATAACTCATAACGCATAAAGCATTACGCATAACGCATAACGCATAACGCATAACGCATAACGCATAACGCATAACGCATAACGCATAACGCATAACGCATAACGCATAACGCATAACGCATAACGCATAACGCATAACGCATAACGCATAACGCATAACGCATAACGCATAACGCATAACGCATAACGCATAACGCATAACGCATAACGCATAACGCATAACGCATAACGCATAACGCATAACGCATAACGCATAACGCATAACGCATAACGCATAACGCATAACGCATAACGCATGACGCATAACGCATAACGCATAACCCATAACGCATAACGCATAACGCATAACGCATAACGCATAACGCATAACGCATAACGCATAACGCATAACGCATAACGCATAACGCATAACGCATATCGCATAACGCATAACGCATATTGTAATAACGCATAACGCATAACCCATAACGCATGACGCATAACGCATAACCCATAACGCATAACGCCTAACGCATAACGCATAACGCATAACGCATAACGCATAACGCATAACGCATAATTCACATAACGCATAACGCATAACGCATAACGCATAACGCATAACGCATAACGCATAACGCATAACGCATAACGCATAACGCATAACGCATAACGCATAACGCATAACGCATAACCCATAACCCATAACGCCTAACGCATAACGGATCACCCATAACGGATCACCCATAACGCATAACGCATAATGCATAACGCATAAAGCATAACGCATAACGCATAACGCATAACGCATAACGCATAACGCATAACGCATATCGCCTAACGCATAACGGATCACGTATAACGCATAACGCCTACTGCATAACGCATAAGTCATAACGCATAACGCATAACGCATAACGCATAACGCATAACGCATAACGCATAACGCATAACGCATAACGCATAACGCATAACGCATAATGCATAACGCATAAAGCATAACGCATAACGCATAACGCATAACGCATAACGCATATCGCCTAACGCATAACGGATCACGTATAACGCATAACGCGTACTGCATAACGCATAAGTCATAACGCATAACGCATAACGCATAACGCATAACGCATAACGCATAACGCATAACGCATAACGCATAACGCATAACGCATAACGCATAACGCATAACGCATAACGCATAACGCATAACGCATAACGCATAACGCATAACGCATAACGCATAACGCATAACGCATAACGCATAACGCATAACGCATAACGCATGACGCATAACGCATAACGCATAACGCATAACGCATAACGCATAACCCATAACCCATAACGCCTAACGCATAACGGATCACCCATAACGGATCACCCATAACGCATAACGCATAATGCATAACGCATAAAGCATAACGCATAACGCATAACGCATAACGCATAACGCATAACGCATAACGCATATCGCCTAACGCATAACGGATCACGTATAACGCATAACGCCTACTGCATAACGCATAAGTCATAACGCATAACGCATAACGCATAACGCATAACGCATAACGCATAACGCATAACGCATAACGCATAACGCATAACGCATAACGCATAACGCATAACGCATAACGCATAACGCATAACGCATAACGCATAACGCATAACGCATAACGCATAACGCATAACGCATAACGCATAACGCATAACGCATAACGCATAACGCATAACGCATAACGCATAACGCATAACGCATAACGCATAACGCATAACGCATAACGCATAACGCATAACGCATAACGCATAACGCATAACGCATAACGCATAACGCATAACGCATAACGCATAACGCATAACGCATGACGCATAACGCATAACGCATAACCCATAACGCATAACGCATAACGCATAACGCATAACGCATAACGCATAACGCATAACGCATAACGCATAACGCATAACGCATATCGCATAACGCATAATGCATATTGTAATAACGCATAACGCATAACCCATAACGCATGACGCATAACGCATAACCCATAACGCATAACGCATAACGCATAACGCATAACGCATAACGCATAACGCATAACGCATAACGCATAACGCATAATTCACATAACGCATAACGCATAACGCATAACGCATAACGCATAACGCATAACGCATAACGCATAACGCATAACGCATAACGCATAACGCATAACGCATAACGCATAACGCATAACCCATAACCCATAACGCCTAACGCATAACGGATCACCCATAACGGATCACCCATAACGCATAACGCATAATGCATAACGCATAAAGCATAACGCATAACGCATAACGCATAACGCATAACGCATAACGCATATCGCCTAACGCATAACGGATCACGTATAACGTATAACGCCTACTGCATAACGCATAACGCATAACGCATAACGCATAACGCATAACGCATAACGCATAACGCATAACGCATAACGCATAACGCATAACGCATAACGCATAACGCATAATGCATAACGCATAAAGCATAACGCATAACGCATAACGCATAACGCATAACGCATATCGCCTAACGCATAACGGATCACGTATAACGCATAACGCGTACTGCATAACGCATAAGTCATAACGCATAACGCATAACGCATAACGCATAACGCATAACGCATAACGCATAACGCATAACGCATAACGCATAACGCATAACGCATAACGCATAACGCATAACGCATAACGCATAACGCATAACGCATAACGCATAACGCATAACGCATAACGCATAACGCATAACGCATAACGCATAACGCATAACGCATAACGCATGACGCATAACGCATAACGCATAACCCATAACGCATAACGCATAACGCATAACGCATAACGCATAACGCATAACGCATAACGCATAACGCATAACGCATAACGCATAACGCATAACGCATATCGCATAACGCATAACGCATATTGTAATAACGCATAACGCATAACCCATAACGCATGACGCATAACGCATAACCCATAACGCATAACGCATAACGCATAACGCATAACGCATAACGCATAACGCATAACGCATAACGCATAACGCATAACGCATAACGCATAACGCATAACGCATAACGCATAACGCATAACGCATAACGCATAACGCATAACGCATAACGCATAACGCATAACGCATAACGCATAACGCATAACGCATAACGCATAACGCATAACGCATAACGCATAACGCATAACGCATAACGCATAACGCATGACGCATAACGCATAACGCATAACCCATAACGCATAACGCATAACGCATAAGGCATAACGCATAACGCATAACGCATAACGCATAACGCATAACGCATATCGCATAACGCATAACGCATATTGTAATAACGCATAACGCATAACGCATAACGCATAACGCATAACGCATAACGCATAAGGCATAACGCATAACGCATAACGCATAAGGCATAACGCATAACGCATAACGCATAAAGCATAACGCATAAACATAACGCATAACGCATAACGCATAAACATAACGCATAAGGCATACCGTATAAAGCATAACGCACAACGCAGAAAGCATAACGCATAACGCATAACGCAAACATATAACGCACAACGCATAACGCATAACGAACAACGCATAACGCATTATGCATAACGCATAATTCATAACGCATAACGCATAACGCATAACGCATAACGCATAACGCATAACGCATAACGTATAACTCATAACGCATAAAGCATTACGCATAACGCATAACGCATAACGCATAACGCATAACGCATAACGCATAACGCATAACGCATAACGCATAACGCATAACGCATAACGCATAACGCATAACGCATAACGCATAACGCATAACGCATAACGCATAACGCATAACGCATAACGCATAACGCATAACGCATAACGCATAACGCATAACGCATAACGCATAACGCATAACGCATAACGCATAAAGCATAACGCATAACGTATAACGCATAATGCACAACGCATAACGAATACCGCAAATCGCATAACGCCTAACGAATAACTGATCACACATAACGCATAACGCATAACGCATAACGCATATCGCCTAACGCATAACGGATCACGTATAACGCATAACGCCTACTGCATAACGCATAAGTCATAACGCATAACGCATAACGCATAACGCATAACGCATAACGCATAACGCATAACGCATAACGCATAACGCATAACGCATAACGCATAACGCATAACGCATAACGCATAACGCATAACGCATAACGCATAACGCATAACGCATAACGCATAACGCATAACGCATAACGCATAACGCATAACGCATAACGCATAACGCATAACGCATAACGCATGACGCATAACGCATAACGCATAACCCATAACGCATAACGCATAACGCATAACGCATAACGCATAACGCATAACGCATAACGCATAACGCATAACGCATAACGCATAACGCATAACGCATATCGCATAACGCATAACGCATATTGTAATAACGCATAACGCATAACCCATAACGCATGACGCATAACGCATAACGCATAACGCATAACGCATAACGCATAACGCATGACGCATAACGCATAACGCATAACCCATAACGCATAACGCATAACGCATAACGCATAACGCATAACGCATAACGCATAACGCATAACGCATAACGCATATCGCATAACGCATAACGCATATTGTAATAACGCATAACGCATAACGCATAACGCATAACGCATAACGCATAACGCATAACGCATAACGCATAACGCATAACGCATAAGGCATAACGCATAACGCATAACGCATAAAGCATAACGCATAAACATAACGCATAACGCATAACGCATAAACATAACGCATAAGGCATACCGTATAAAGCATAACGCACAACGCAGAAAGCATAACGCATAACGCATAACGCAAACATATAACGCACAACGCATAACGCATAACGAACAACGCATAACGCATTATGCATAACGCATAATTCATAACGCATAACGCATAACGCATAACGCATAACGCATAACGCATAACGCATAACGTATAACTCATAACGCATAAAGCATTACGCATAACGCATAACGCATAACGCATAACGCATAACGCATAACGCATAACGCATAACGCTTAACGCATAACGCATAACGCATAACGCATAACGCATAACGCATAACGCATAACGCATAACGCATAACGCATAACGCATAACGCATAACGCATAACGCATAACGCATAAAGCATAACGCATAACGTATAACGCATAATGCACAACGCATAACGAATACCGCAAATCGCATAACGCCTAACGAATAACTGATCACACATAACGCATAACGCATAACGCATAACGCATATCGCCTAACGCATAACGGATCACGTATAACGCATAACGCCTACTGCATAACGCATAAGTCATAACGCATAACGCATAACGCATAACGCATAACGCATAACGCATAACGCATAACGCATAACGCATAACGCATAACGCATAACGCATAACGCATAACGCATAACGCATAACGCATAACGCATAACGCATAACGCATAACGCATAACGCATAACGCATAACGCATAACGCATAACGCATAACGCATAACGCATAACGCATGACGCATAACGCATAACGCATAACCCATAACGCATAACGCATAACGCATAACGCATAACGCATAACGCATAACGCATAACGCATAACGCATAACGCATAACGCATAACGCATATCGCATAACGCATAACGCATATTGTAATAACGCATAACGCATAACCCATAACGCATGACGCATAACGCATAACCCATAACGCATAACGCATAACGCATAACGCATAACGCATAACGCATAACGCATAACGCATAATTCACATAACGCATAACGCATAACGCATAACGCATAACGCATAACGCATAACGCATAACGCATAACGCATAACGCATAACGCATAACGCATAACGCATAACGCATAACGCATAACCCATAACCCATAACGCCTAACGCATAACGGATCACCCATAACGGATCACCCATAACGCATAACGCATAATGCATAACGCATAAAGCATAACGCATAACGCATAACGCATAACGCATAACGCATAACGCATAACGCATATCGCCTAACGCATAACGGATCACGTATAACGCATAACGCCTACTGCATAACGCATAAGTCATAACGCATAACGCATAACGCATAACGCATAACGCATAACGCATAACGCATAACGCATAACGCATAACGCATAATGCATAACGCATAAAGCATAACGCATAACGCATAACGCAAAACGCATATCGCCTAACGCATAACGGATCACGTATAACGCATAACGCCTACTGCATAACGCATAAGTCATAACGCATAACGCATAACGCATAACGCATAACGCATAACGCATAACGCATAACGCATAACGCATAACGCATAACGCATAACGCATAACGCATAACGCATAACGCATAACGCATAACGCATAACGCATAACGCATAACGCATGACGCATAACGCATAACGCATAACCCATAACGCATAACGCATAACGCATAACGCATAACGCATAACGCATAACGCATAACGCATAACGCATAACGCATAACGCATAACGCATATCGCATAACGCATAACGCATATTGTAATAACGCATAACGCATAACCCATAACGCATGACGCATAACGCATAACCCATAACGCATAACGCATAACGCATAACGCATAACGCATAACGCATAACGCATAACGCATAACGCATAACGCATAACGCATAACGCATAACGCATAACGCATAACGCATAACGCATAACGCATAACGCATAACGCATAACGCATAACGCATAACGCATAACGCATAACGCATAACGCATAACGCATAACGCATAACGCATAACGCATAACGCATAACGCATAAGGCATAACGCATAACGCATAACGCATAAAGCATAACGCATAAACATAACGCATAACGCATAACGCATAAACATAACGCATAAGGCATACCGTATAAAGCATAACGCTCAACGCAGAAAGCATAACGCATAACGCAAACGTATAACGCACAACGCATAACGCATAACGAACAACGCATAACGCATTATGCATAACGCATAATTCATAACGCATAACGCATAACGCATAACGCATAACGTATAACTCATAACGCATAAAGCATAACGCATCACGCATAACGCATATCGCATAACGTATAATGCATAACTCATAAAGCATAACGCATAACGCATAACGCATAACGCATAACGCATAACGCATAACGCATAACGCATAACGCATAACGCATAACTCATAACGCATAACGCATAACCCATAACCCATAACGCCTAACGCATAACGGATCACCCATAACGGATCACCCATAACGCATAACGCATAATGCATAACGCATAAAGCATAACGCATAACGCATAACGCATAACGCATAACGCATAACGCATAACGCATATCGCCTAACGCATAACGCATAACGCATAACGCATAACGCATAACGCATATCGCATAACGCATAACGCATAACGCATAACGCATAACGCATAACGCATAACGCATAACGCATAACGCATAACGCATAACGCATAACGCATAACGCATAACGAATAACGCATAACTCATAACGCATAACGCATAACGCATAAAGCATAACGCATAACGCATAACGCATAAAGCATAAAGCATACCGCATCACGCATAACGCATAACGCATAACGCATAACGCATAACGCATAACGCATAACGCATAACGCATAACGCATAAAGCATAACGCATAACGTATAACGCATAATGCACAACGCATAACGAATACCGCAAATCGCATAACGCCTAACGAATAACTGATCACACATAACGCATAACGCATAACGCATAACGCATATCGCCTAACGCATAACGGATCACGTATAACGCATAACGCCTACTGCATAACGCATAAGTCATAACGCATAACGCATAACGCATAACGCATAACGCATAACGCATAACGCATAACGCATAACGCATAACGCATAACGCATAACGCATAACGCATAACGCATAACGCATAACGCATAACGCATAACGCATAACGCATAACGCATAACGCATAACGCATAACGCATAACGCATACCGCATAACGCATAACGCATAACGCATGACGCATAACGCATAACGCATAACCCATAACGCATAACGCATAACGCATAACGCATAACGCATAACGCATAACGCATAACGCATAACGCATAACGCATAACGCATAACGCATAACGCATAACGCATAACGCATATCGCATAACGCATAACGCATATTGTAATAACGCATAACGCATAACCCATAACGCATGACGCATAACGCATAACCCATAACGCATAACGCATAACGCATAACGCATAACGCATAACGCATAACGCATAACGCATAACGCATAACGCATAATTCACATAACGCATAACGCATAACGCATAACGCATAACGCATAACGCATAACGCATAACGCATAACGCATAACGCATAACGCATAACGCATAACGCATAACGCATAACGCATAACCCATAACCCATAACGCCTAACGCATAACGGATCACCCATAACGGATCACCCATAACGCATAACGCATAATGCATAACGCATAAAGCATAACGCATAACGCATAACGCATAACGCATAACGCATAACGCATAACGCATAACGCATATCGCCTAACGCATAACGGATCACGTATAACGCATAACGCCTACTGCATAACGCATAAGTCATAACGCATAACGCATAACGCATAACGCATAACGCATAACGCATAACGCAAAACGCATAACGCATAACGCATAATGCATAACGCATAAAGCATAACGCATAACGCATAACGCATAACGCATATCGCCTAACGCATAACGGATCACGTATAACGCATAACGCCTACTGCATAACGCATAAGTCATAACGCATAACGCATAACGCATAACGCATAACGCATAACGCATAACGCATAACGCATAACGCATAACGCATAACGCATAACGCATAACGCATAACGCATAACGCATAACGCATAACGCATAACGCATAACGCATAACGCATAACGCATAACGCATAACGCATAACGCATAACGCATAACGCATAACGCATAACGCATAACGCATAACGCATAACGCATAACGCATAACGCATAAGGCATAACGCATAACGCATAACGCATAAAGCATAACGCATAAACATAACGCATAACGCATAACGCATAAACATAACGCATAAGGCATACCGTATAAAGCATAACGCACAACGCAGAAAGCATAACGCATAACGCAAACGTATAACGCACAACGCATAACGCATAACGAACAACGCATAACGCATTATGCATAACGCATAATTCATAACGCATAACGCATAACGCATAACGCATAACGTATAACTCATAACGCATAAAGCATAACGCATCACGCATAACGCATATCGCATAACGTATAATGCATAACTCATAAAGCATAACGCATAACGCATAACGCATAACGCATAACGCATAACGCATAACGCATAACGCATAACGCATAACGCATAACTCATAACGCATAACGCATAACCCATAACCCATAACGCCTAACGCATAACGGATCACCCATAACGGATCACCCATAACGCATAACGCATAATGCATAACGCATAAAGCATAACGCATAACGCATAACGCATAACGCATAACGCATAACGCATAACGCATAACGCATATCGCCTAACGCATAACGCATAACGCATAACGCATAACGCATAACGCATAACGCATAACGCATAACGCATAACGCATAACGCATAACGCATAACGCATAACGCATAACGCATAACGCATAACGCATAACGCATAACGAATAACGCATAACTCATAACGCATAACGCATAACGCATAAAGCATAACGCATAACGCATAACGCATAAAGCATACCGCATCACGCATAACGCATAACGCATAACGCATTATGCGCAACGCATACCGTATAACGCAAAACTCATAACGCATAACGCATAACGCATAACGCATAAAGCATAACGCATAACGCATAACGCATAACGCATAACGCATAACGCATAACGCATATCGCCTAACGCATAACGCATAACGCATAACGCATAACGCATAACGCATAACGCATAACGCATAACGCATAACGCATAACGCATAACGCATATCGCATAACGCATAACGCATAATGCACAACGCATAACGAATACCGCAAAACGCATAACGCATAACGCATAACGCATAAAGGATAACGCATAAGGCATAACGCATAATACATAACGTATACCGCATTATGCATAACGTATAACGCAAACCCATAAGGCATAAGGCATAACGCATAACGCATAACTCATAACGCATAACGCATAACGCTTAACGCATAACGTTAACGCATAACCCAGAACGCATAAGGCTTGATGCATGACGCATATCGCATAACGCATAAGGCATAAGGCATAACGCATAACGCATAACGCATAAAGCATAACGCATAAACATAACGCATAACGCATAACGCATAACGCATAAACATAACGCATAAGGCATACCGTATAACGCATAACCCACAACGCACAAAGCATAACGCATAACGCATAACGCAAACGTATAACGCACAACGCATAACGCATAACGAACAACGCATAACGCATTATGCATAACGCATAATTCATAACGCATAACGCATAACGCATAACGCATAACGTATAACTCATAACGCATAAAGCATAACGCATCACGCATAACGCATAAAGCATAACGCATCACGCATAACGCATAACGCATAACGTATAATGCATAACTCATAAAGCATAACGCATATCGCATAACGCATAACGCATAACGCATAACTCATAACGCATAACGCATAATCCATAACCCATAACGCCTAACGCATAACGGATCACCCATAACGGATCACCCATAACGCATAACGCATAATGCATAACGCATAAAGCATAACGCATAACGCATAACGCATAACGCATAACGCATAACGCATAACGCATATCGCCTAACGCATAACGGATCACGTATAACGCATAACGCCTACTGCATAACGCATAACTCATAACGCATAACACATAACGCATAACGCATAACGCATAACGCATAACGCATAACGCATAACGCATAACGCATAACGCATAACGCATAACGCATAACGCATAACGCATAACGCATAACGCATAACGCATAACGCATAACGCATAACGCATAATGCATAACGCATAACGCATAACGCATAACGCATATCGCATAACGCATATTGTAATAACGCATAACGCATAACCCATAACGCATGACGCATAATGCACAACGCATAACGAATACCGCAAATCGCATAACGCCTAACGCTTAACGGATCACGTATAACGCATAACGCCTACTGCATAACGCATAACTCATAACGCATAACGCATAACGCATAACGCATAACGCATAACGCATAACGCATAACGCATAACGCATAACGCATAACGCATAACGCATAACGCATAACGCATAACGCATAAAGCATAACGCATAAACATAACGCATAACGCATAACGCATAAACATAACGCATAAGGCATACCGTATAAAGCATAACGCACAACGCAGAAAGCATAACGCATAACGCATAACGTTAACGCATAATGCATAACGCATAACGAATACCGCATAACGTATAACGCAAAACTCATAACGCATAACGCATAACGCAAAAGGCATAACGCATAACGCATAACGCATAACGCATAACGCATAACGCATAACGCATAACGCATAACGCATAACGCATAACGCATAACGCATAACGCATAACGCATAACGCATAACGCATGACGCATGACGCATAACGCATAACGCATAACCCATAACGCATAACGCATAACGCATAACGCATAACGCATAACGCATAACGCATA
Organism: Lasioglossum morio; assembly: GCA_916610235.2. NCBI lineage: Eukaryota > Metazoa > Arthropoda > Insecta > Hymenoptera > Halictidae > Lasioglossum > Lasioglossum morio. Next base: position 368,065 of record CAKAJA020000151.1, on the reverse strand, counting down.
ACGCATAAGGCATAACGCATAACGCATAACGCATAACGCATAACGCATAATGCATAACGCATAACGCATAACGCATAACGCATAACGCATATTGTAATAACGCATAACGCATAACCCATAACGCATGACGCATAATGCACAACGCATAACGAATACCGCAAATCGCATAACGCCTAACGCTTAACGGATCACGTATAACGCATAACGCCTACTGCATAACGCATAACGCATAACGCATAACGCATGACGCATGACGCATAACGCATAACGCATAACCCATAACGCATAACGCATAACGCATAACGCATAACGCATAACGCATAACGCATAACGCATAAGGCATAACGCATAACGCATAACGCATAACGCATAACGCATAATGCATAACGCATAACGCATAACGCATAACGCATAACGCATATTGTAATAACGCATAACGCATAACCCATAACGCATGACGCATAATGCACAACGCATAACGAATACCGCAAATCGCATAACGCCTAACGCTTAACGGATCACGTATAACGCATAACGCCTACTGCATAACGCATAGCTCATAACGCATAACGCATAACGCATAACGCATAACGCATAACGCATAACGCATAACGCATAACGCATAACGCATAACGCATAACGCATAACGCATAACGCATAACGCATAACGCATAACGCATAACGCATAACGCATAACGCATAACGCATAACGCATAACGCATAACGCATAACGCATAACGCATAACGCATAACGCATAACGCATAACGCATAACGCATAACGCATAACGCATAACGCATAACGCATAACGCATAACGCATAACGCATAACGCATAACGCATAACGCATGACGCATGACGCATAACGCATAACGCATAACGCATAACGCATAACGCATAACGCATAACGCATAAACATAACGCATAAGGCATACCGTATAAAGCATAACGCACAACGCAGAAAGCATAACGCATAACGCATAACGCATATTGTAATAACGCATAACGCATAACGCATAACGCATAACGCATAACGCATAAGGCATAACGCATAACGCATAACGCATAACGCATAACGCATAACGTATAACTCATAACGCATAAAGCATAACGCATCACGCATAACGCATAACGCATAACGTATAATGCATAACTCATAACGCATAACGCATAACCCATAACCCATAACGCCTAACGCATAACGGATCACCCATAACGGATCACCCATAACGCATAACGCATAATGCATAACGCATAAAGCATAACGCATAACGCATAACGCATAACGCATAACGCATAACGCATAACGCATAACGCATAACGCATAACGCATAACGCATAACGCATAACGCATAACGCATAACGCATAACGCATAACGCATAACGCATAACGCATAACACATAACGCATAACGCATAACGCATAACGCATAACGCATAACGCATAACGCATAACGCATAACGCATAACGCATAACGCATAACGCATAACGCATAACGCATAACGCATAACGCATAACGCATGACGCATGACGCATAACGCATAACGCATAACGCATAACGCATAACGTATAACGCACAACGCATAACGCATAACGAACAACGCATAACGCATTATGCATAACGCATAATTCATAACGCATAACGCATAACGCATAACGCATAACGCATAACGCATAACGTATAACTCATAACGCATAAAGCATAACGCATCACGCATAACGCATAACGCATAACGTATAATGCATAACTCATAACGCATAACGCATAACCCATAACCCATAACGCCTAACGCATAACGGATCACCCATAACGGATCACCCATAACGCATAACGCATATCGCCTAACGCATAACGGATCACGTATAACGCATAACGCCTACTGCATAACGCATAAGTCATAACGCATAACGCATAACGCATAACGCATAACGCATAACGCATAACGCATAACGCATAACGCATAACGCATAATGCATAACGCATAAAGCATAACGCATAACGCATAACGCATAACGCATAACGCATATCGCCTAACGCATAACGGATCACGTATAACGCATAACGCCTACTGCATAACGCATAAGTCATAACGCATAACGCATAACGCATAACGCATAACGCATAACGCATAACGCATAACGCATAACGCATAACGCATAACGCATAACGCATAACGCATAACGCATAACGCATAACGCATAACGCATAACGCATGACGCATAACGCATAACGCATAACCCATAACGCATAACGCATAACGCATAACGCATAACGCATAACGCATAACGCATAACGCATAACGCATAACGCATAACGCATAACGCATAACGCATAACGCATATCGCATAACGCATAACGCATATTGTAATAACGCATAACGCATAACCCATAACGCATGACGCATAACGCATAACCCATAACGCATAACGCATAACGCATAACGCATAACGCATAACGCATAACGCATAACGCATAACGCATAACGCATAACGCATAACGCATAACGCATAACGCATAACGCATAACGCATAACGCATAACGCATAACGCATAACGCATAACGCATAACGCATAACGCATAACGCATAACGCATAACGCATAACGCATAACGCATAACGCATAACGCATAACGCATAAGGCATAACGCATAACGCATAACGCATAAAGCATAACGCATAAACATAACGCATAACGCATAACGCATAAACATAACGCATAAGGCATACCGTATAAAGCATAACGCACAACGCAGAAAGCATAACGCATAACGCAAACGTATAACGCACAACGCATAACGCATAACGAACAACGCATAACGCATTATGCATAACGCATAATTCATAACGCATAACGCATAACGCATAACGCATAACGCATAACGTATAACTCATAACGCATAAAGCATAACGCATCACGCATAACGCATATCGCATAACGTATAATGCATAACTCATAAAGCATAACGCATAACGCATAACGCATAACGCATAACGCATAACGCATAACGCATAACGCATAACGCATAACGCATAACGCATAACGCATAACTCATAACGCATAACGCATAACCCATAACCCATAACGCCTAACGCATAACGGATCACCCATAACGGATCACCCATAACGCATAACGCATAATGCATAACGCATAAAGCATAACGCATAACGCATAACGCATAACGCATAACGCATAACGCATAACGCATATCGCCTAACGCATAACGCATAACGCATAACGCATAACGCATAACGCATAACGCATAACGCATAACGCATAACGCATAACGCATAACGCATAACGCATAACGCATAACGCATAACGCATAACGCATAACGCATAACGCATAACGAATAACGCATAACTCATAACGCATAACGCATAACGCATAACGCATAAAGCATAACGCATAACGCATAACGCATAAAGCATACCGCATCACGCATAACGCATAACGCATAACGCATTATGCGCAACGCATACCGTATAACGAACAACGCATAACGCATAACGCATAACGCATAACGCATAACGCATAACGCATAACGCATAACGCATAACGCATAACGCATAATGCACAACGCATAACGAATACCGCAAAACGCATAACGCATAACGCATAACGCATAACGTATAACGCATAAGGCATAACGCATAATACATAACGTATACCGCATTATGCATAACGTATAACGCAAACCCATAAGGCATAAGGCATAACGCATAACGCATAACTCATAACGCATAACGCATAACGCTTAACGCATAACGTTAACGCATAACCCAGAACGCATAAGGCTTGATGCATGACGCATATCGCATAACGCATAAGGCATAAGGCATAACGCATAACGCATAACGCATAAAGCATAACGCATAAACATAACGCATAACGCATAACGCATAACGCATAAACATAACGCATAAGGCATACCGTATAACGCATAACCCACAACGCAGAAAGCATAACGCATAACGCATAACGCAAACGTATAACGCACAACGCATAACGCATAACGAACAACGCATAACGCATTATGCATAACGCATAATTCATAACGCATAACGCATAACGCATAACGCATAACGCATAACGTATAACTCATAACGCATAAAGCATAACGCATCACGCATAACGCATAAAGCATAACGCATCACGCATAACGCATAACGCATAACGTATAAAGCATAACTCATAAAGCATAACGCATATCGCATAACGCATAACGCATAACGCATAACTCATAACGCATAACGCATAATCCATAACCCATAACGCCTAACGCATAACGGATCACCCATAACGGATCACCCATAACGCATAACGCATAATGCATAACGCATAAAGCATAACGCATAACGCATAACGCATAACGCATAACGCATAACGCATAACGCATATCGCCTAACGCATAACGGATCACGTATAACGCATAACGCCTACTGCATAACGCATAACTCATAACGCATAACGCATAACGCATAACGCATAACGCATAACGCATAACGCATAACGCATAACGCATAACGCATAACGCATAACGCATAACGCATAACGCATAACGCATAACGCATAACGCATAACGCATAACGCATAACGCATAACGCATGACGCATAACGCATAACGCATAACCCATAACGCATAACGCATAACGCATAACGCATAACGCATAACGCATAACGCATAACGCATAACGCATATCGCATAACGCATAACGCATATTGTAATAACGCATAACGCATAACGCATAACGCATAACGCATAACGCATAAGGCATAACGCATAACGCATAACGCATAACGCATAAAGCATAACGCATAAACATAACGCATAACGCATAACGCATAAACATAACGCATAAGGCATACCGTATAAAGCATAACGCACAACGCAGAAAGCATAACGCATAACGCATAACGCAAACGTATAACGCACAACGCATAACGCATAACGAACAACGCATAACGCATTATGCATAACGCATAATTCATAACGCATAACGCATAACGCATAACGCATAACGCATAACGCATAACGTATAACTCATAACGCATAAAGCATAACGCATCACGCATAACGCATAACGCATAACGTATAATGCATAACTCATAACGCATAACGCATAACCCATAACGCATAACGCCTAACGCATAACGGATCACCCATAACGGATCACCCATAACGCATAACGCATAATGCATAACGCATAAAGCATAACGCATAACGCATAACGCATAACGCATAACGCATAACGCATAACGCATAACGCATAACGCATAACGCATAACGCATAACGCATAACGCATAACGCATAACGCATAACGCATAACGCATAACGCATAACGCATAACGCATAACGCATAACGCATAACGCATAACGCATAACGCATAACGCATAACGCATAACGCATAACGCATAACCCATAACGCATAACGCATAACGCATAACGCATAACGCATAACGCATAACGCATAACGCATAACGCATAAGGCATAACGCATAACGCATAACGCATAACGCATAACGCATAATGCATAACGCATAACGCATAACGCATAACGCATAACGCATATTGTAATAACGCATAACGCATAACCCATAACGCATGACGCATAATGCACAACGCATAACGAATACCGCAAATCGCATAACGCCTAACGCTTAACGGATCACGTATAACGCATAACGCCTACTGCATAACGCATAGCTCATAACGCATAACGCATAACGCATAACGCATAACGCATAACGCATAACGCATAACGCATAACGCATAACGCATAACGCATAACGCATAACGCATAACGCATAACGCATAACGCATAACGCATAACGCATAACGCATAACGCATAACGCATAACGCATAACGCATAACGCATAACGCATAACGCATAACGCATAACGCATAACGCATAACGCATAACGCATAACGCATAACGCATAACGCATAACGCATAACGCATAACGCATAACGCATAACGCATAACGCATAACGCATAACGCATAACGCATAACGCATAACGCATAACGCATAACGCATAACGCATGACGCATGACGCATAACGCATAACGCATAACCCATAACGCATAACGCATAACGCATAACGCATAAACATAACGCATAAGGCATACCGTATAAAGCATAACGCACAACGCAGAAAGCATAACGCATAACGCATAACGCATATTGTAATAACGCATAACGCATAACGCATAACGCATAACGCATAACGCATAAGGCATAACGCATAACGCATAACGCATAACGCATAACGCATAACGCATAACGCATAACGTATAACTCATAACGCATAAAGCATAACGCATCACGCATAACGCATAACGCATAACGTATAATGCATAACTCATAAAGCATAACGCATAACGCATAACGCATAACGCATAACGCATAAGGCATAACGCATAACGCATAACGCATAAAGCATAACGCATAAACATATCGCATAACGCATAACGCATAAACATAACGCATAAGGCATACCGTATAAAGCATAACGCACAACGCAGAAAGCATAACGCATAACGCATAACGCAAACGTATAACGCACAACGCATAACGCATAACGCATAACGCATAACGCATAACGCATAACGCATAACGCATAACGCATAACGCATAACGCATAACGCATAACGCATAACGCATAACGCATAACGCATGACGCATGACGCATAACGCATAACGCATAACCCATAACGCATAACGCATAACGCTTAACGCATAAACATAACGCATAAGGCATACCGTATAAAGCATAACGCACAACGCATAACGCATAACGCATAACGCATAACGCATAACGCATAACGCATAACGCATAACGCATAACGCATAACGCATAACGCATAACGCATAACGCATAACGCATAACGCATAACGCATAACGCATAACGCATAACGCATAACGCATAACGCATAACGCATAACGCATAACGCATAACGCATAACGCATAACGCATAACGCATAACGCATAACGCATAACGTATAACGCATAACGCATAACGCATAACGCATAACGCATAACGCATAACGCATAACGCATAACGCATGACGCATGACGCATAACGCATAACGCATAACGCATAACGCATAACGCATAACGCATAACGCATAAACATAACGCATAAGGCATACCGTATAAAGCATAACGCACAACGCAGAAAGCATAACGCATAACGCATAACGCATATTGTAATAACGCATAACGCATAACGCATAACGCATAACGCATAACGCATAACGCATAACGCATAACGCATAACGCATAACGCATAACGCATAACGCATAACGCATAACGTATAACTCATAACGCATAAAGCATAACGCATCACGCATAACGCATAACGCATAACGTATAATGCATAACTCATAAAGCATAACGCATAACGCATAACGCATAACGCATAACGCATAACGCATAACGCATAACGCATAACGCATAAAGCATAACGCATAAACATATCGCATAACGCATAACGCATAAACATAACGCATAAGGCATACCGTATAAAGCATAACGCACAACGCAGAAAGCATAACGCATAACGCATAACGCAAACGTATAACGCACAACGCATAACGCATAACGAACAACGCATAACGCATTATGCATAACGCATAATTCATAACGCATAACGCATAACGCATAACGCATAACGCATAACGCATAACGCATAACGTATAACTCATAACGCATAAAGCATAACGCATCACGCATAACGCATAACGCATAACGTATAATGCATAACTCATAAAGCATAACGCATAACGCATAACGCATAACGCATAACGCATAACGCATAACGCATAACGCATAACGCATAACGCATAACGCATAACGCATAACTCATAACGCATAACGCATAACCCATAACCCATAACGCCTAACGCATAACGGATCACCCATAACGGATCACCCATAACGCATAACGCATAATGCATAACGCATAAAGCATAACGCATAACGCATAACGCATAACGCATAACGCATATCGCCTAACGCATAACGGATCACGTATAACGCATAACGCATAACGCATAACGCATAACGCATAACGCATAACGCATAACGCATAACCCATAACGCATAACGCATAACGCATAACGCATAAAGCATAACGCATAACGCATAACCCATAACGCATAACGCATAACGCATAACGCATAAAGCATAACGCATAACGCATAACGCATAACGCATAAAGCATAACGCATAACGCATAACCCATAACGCATAACGCATAACGCATAACGCATAAAGCATAACGCATAACGCATAACGCATAACGCATAACGCATAACGCATAATGCATAACGCATAACGCATAACGCATAACGCATATCGCATAACGCATAACGCATATTGTAATAACGCATAACGCATAACCCATAACGCATGACGCATAACGCATAACGCATAACGCATAACGCATAACGCATAACGCATAACGCATAACGCATAACGCATAACGCATAACGCATAACGCATAACGCATAACGCATAACGCATAACGCATAACGCATAACCCATAACGCATAACGCATAACGCATAACCCATAACGCATAACGCATAACGCATAACGCATAACGCATAACGCATAACGCATAACGCATAACGCATAACCCATATCGCATAACGCATAACGCATATTGTAATAACGCATAACGCATAACCCATAACGCATGACGCATAATGCACAACGCATAACGAATACCGCAAATCGCATAACGCCTAACGCATAACGGATCACGCAAAACGCATAACGCATAACGCATAACGCTTAACACATAACGCATAACGCATAACGCATAACGCATAACGTATAACGCATAAAGCATAACGCATAACGCATAACGCATACCGTATAACGCACAACGCATAACGCATAACGCATAATGCACAACGCATGACGAATAACCCAAATGGCATAACGCCTAACGCATAACGGATCTCGCATAACGCATAACGCATAGCGCATAACGCATAACGCAGAACGCATAATTCATAACGCATAACGCATAACGCATAACGCATAATGCATAACGCATAACGCTTAACGCATAACGTATAACTCATAACTCATAACGCATAACGCAAAACGCATAACACATAACGCAAAATGCATAACGCATAATGCACAACGCATAACGAATACCGGAAACTCATAACGCCTAACGCATAACGGATAACGCATAACGCATAACGCATACTGCATAACGCATAACGCATAACGCATAACGCCTAACGCATAACGCATAACGCATAACGCATAACGCATAACGCATAACGCATAACGCATAACGCATACCGTATAACGCATAACTCATAACGCATAACGCATAAGGCATAACGCATAACGCATAACGCATAATGCATAACGTTTAACGCATAACGCATAACGCAAACGTAAAACGCACAACGCATAACGCATAACGCTTAACGCATAATGCACAACGCATAACGAATACCGCAAAACGCATAACGCCTAACGCATAACGGATCACGCATAACGCATAAAGCATAACGCATAACGCTTAACGCATAACGTATAACTCATAACTCATAACGCATAACGCATAACGCATAACGCATAACGCATAACGCATAACGCATAACTGATATCGAATAACGTATAACGCATAACGCATAACGCATAATGAATAACGCATAAAGCATAACGTATAATGCATAACTCATAAAGCATAACGCATAACGCATAAAGCATAACGCATAACGCATAATGAATAACGCATAACGCAAAATGCATAACGCATAATGCACAACGCATAACGAATACCGCATAACGCATACTGCATAACGCATAACGCATAACGCATAATGCATAACGCATAACGCATAACTCATAACGAATAACGTATAACGCATAACGCATAACGCATAACGCATAAACCATAACGCATAACGCATAACGCATAACGCATAACGCATAACGCATAACGCATAACGCAAAACGGATCACGCATAACGCATAAAGCATAACGCATAACGCTTAACGCATAACGTATAACTCATAACTCATAACGCATAACGCATAACGCATAACACATAACGCAAAATGCATAACGCATAATGCACAACGCATAACGAATACCGGAAACTCATAACGCCTAACGCATAACGGATCACGCATAACGCATAACGCATACTGCATAACGCATAAAGCATAACGCATAACGCATAACGCATAATGCACAACGCATAACGAATACCGCCTAACGCATAACGCATAACGCATAACGCATAACGCATAACGCATAACGCATAACGCATAAAGCATAACGCATAACGCATAACGTATAACGCATAATGCACAACGCATAACGAATACCGCAAATCGCATAACGCCTAACGAATAACTGATCACACATAACGCATAACGCATAATGCATAACGCATAAAGCATAACGCATAACGCATATCGCATATCGCATAACGCATAACGCATAACGCATAACGCATAACGCATAACGCATAATGAATAACGCATAACGCAAAATGCATAACGCATAATGCACAACGCATAACGAATACAGCATAACGCATACTGCATAACGCATAACGTATAACGTATAATGCATAACGCAAAACGCATAACTCATAACGAATAACGTATAACGCATAACGCATAACGCATAACGCATAAACCATAACGCATAACGCATAACGCATAACGCATAACGCATAACGCATAACGCATAATGCACAACGCATAACGAATACCGCAAATCGCATAACGCCTAACGAATAACTGATCACACATAACGCATAACGCATAATGCATAACGCATAAAGCATAACGCATAACGCATATCGCATATCGCATAACGCATAACGCATAACGCATAACGCATAACGCATAACGCATAACGCATAACGCATAACGCATAACGCATAACGCATAACGCATAACGCATAACGCATAATGCACAACGCATAACGAATACCGCAAAACGCATAACGCCTAACGCATAACGCATATCGCATAACGCATAACGCATAACGCATAACGCATAACGCATAACGCATAACGCATAACGAATACCGCAAATCGCATAACGCCTAACGAATAACTGATCACGCATAACGCATAACGCATAATGCATAACGCATAAAGCATAAAGCATAACGCATAACTTTTAACTTTTAACGCATAACGCATAACGCATAATGCACAACGCATAACGAATACCGCAAAACGCATAACGCCTAACGCATAACGCATAACGCATAACGCATAACGCATAACGCATAACGCATAACGCATAACGCATAACGCATAACGCATAACGCATAACGCATAAAGCATAACGCATAACGCATAACGTATAACGCATAATGCACAACGCATAACGAATACCGCAAATCGCATAACGCCTATCGAATAACTGATCACACATAACGCATAACGCATAATGCATAACGCATAAAGCATAACGCATAACGCATATCGCATATCGCATAACGCATAACGCATAACGCATAACGCATAACGCATAACGCATAATGAATAACGCATAACGCAAAATGCATAACGCATAATGCACAACGCATAACGAATACAGCATAACGCATACTGCATAACGCATAACGTATAACGTATAATGCATAACGCAAAACGCATAACTCATAACGAATAACGTATAACGCATAACGCATAACGCATATCGCATAACGCATAACGCATAACGCATAACGCATAACGCATAACGTATAACGTATAACGCATAACGCATAACGCATAATGAATAACGCATAACGCAAAATGCATAACGCATAATGCACAACGCATAACGAATACCGCATAACGCATACTGCATAACGCATAACGCATAACGCATAATGCATAACGCATAACGCATAACTCATAACGAATAACGTATAACGCATAACGCATAACGCATAACGCATAAACCATAACGCATAACGCATAACGCATAACGCATAACGCATAACGCATAACGCATAACGCATAACGCATAACGCATAACGCATAACGCATAACGCATAACGCATAACGCATAACGCATAACGCATATCGCATAACGCATAACGCATAACGCATAACGCATAACGCATAACGCATAACGCTTAACACATAACGCATAATGCATAACGTTTAACGCATAACGAATAAAGCATAACGCATAAGCCATAACGCATAACAAATAACGCATAACGCATAACGCATAACGCATAACGCATAACGCATAACGCATAACGCATAATGCACAACGAATACCGTAAAACGCATAACGCCTAACGCAAAACGGATCACGCATAACGCATAAAGCATAACGCATAACGCTTAACGCATAACGTATAACTCATAACTCATAACGCATAACGCATAACGCATAACACATAACGCAAAATGCATAACGCATAATGCACAACGCATAACGAATACCGGAATCTCATAACGCCTAACGCATAACGGATCACGCATAACGCATAACGCATACTGCATAACGCATAACGCATAACACATAACGCATAATGCACAACGCATAACGAATACCGCAAAACGTATAACGCCTAACGCATAACGCATAACGCATAACGCATAACGCATAACGCATAACGCATAACGCATAAAGCATAACGCATAACGCATAACGCATAAGGCATAACGCATAACGCATAACGCATAACGCATAACGCATAATGCATAACGCATAACGCATAACGCATAACGCATAACGCATATTGTAATAACGCATAACGCATAACCCATAACGCATGACGCATAATGCACAACGCATAACGAATACCGCAAATCGCATAACGCCTAACGCTTAACGGATCACGTATAACGCATAACGCCTACTGCATAACGCATAACGCATAACGCATAACGCATGACGCATGACGCATAACGCATAACGCATAACCCATAACGCATAACGCATAACGCATAACGCATAACGCATAACGCATAACGCATAACGCATAAGGCATAACGCATAACGCATAACGCATAACGCATAACGCATAATGCATAACGCATAACGCATAACGCATAACGCATAACGCATATTGTAATAACGCATAACGCATAACCCATAACGCATGACGCATAATGCACAACGCATAACGAATACCGCAAATCGCATAACGCCTAACGCTTAACGGATCACGTATAACGCATAACGCCTACTGCATAACGCATAGCTCATAACGCATAACGCATAACGCATAACGCATAACGCATAACGCATAACGCATAACGCATAACGCATAACGCATAACGCATAACGCATAACGCATAACGCATAACGCATAACGCATAACGCATAACGCATAACGCATAACGCATAACGCATAACGCATAACGCATAACGCATAACGCATAACGCATAACGCATAACGCATAACGCATAACGCATAACGCATAACGCATAACGCATAACGCATAACGCATAACGCATAACGCATAACGCATGACGCATGACGCATAACGCATAACGCATAACCCATAACGCATAACGCATAACGCATAACGCATAAACATAACGCATAAGGCATACCGTATAAAGCATAACGCACAACGCAGAAAGCATAACGCATAACGCATAACGCATATTGTAATAACGCATAACGCATAACGCATAACGCATAACGCATAACGCATAAGGCATAACGCATAACGCATAACGCATAACGCATAACGTATAACTCATAACGCATAAAGCATAACGCATCACGCATAACGCATAACGCATAACGTATAATGCATAACTCATAACGCATAACGCATAACCCATAACCCATAACGCCTAACGCATAACGGATCACCCATAACGGATCACCCATAACGCATAACGCATAATGCATAACGCATAAAGCATAACGCATAACGCATAACGCATAACGCATAACGCATAACGCATAACGCATAACGCATAACGCATAACGCATAACGCATAACGCATAACGCATAACGCATAACGCATAACGCATAACGCATAACGCATAACACATAACGCATAACGCATAACGCATAACGCATAACGCATAACGCATAACGCATAACGCATAACGCATAACGCATAACGCATAAAGCATAACGCATAACGCATAACGCATAACGCATAACGCATAACGCATAACGCATAACGCATAACGCATAACGCATAACGCATAACGTATAACGCACAACGCATAACGCATAACGAACAACGCATAACGCATTATGCATAACGCATAATTCATAACGCATAACGCATAACGCATAACGCATAACGCATAACGCATAACGTATAACTCATAACGCATAAAGCATAACGCATCACGCATAACGCATAACGCATAACGTATAATGCATAACTCATAACGCATAACGCATAACCCATAACCCATAACGCCTAACGCATAACGGATCACCCATAACGGATCACCCATAACGCATAACGCATATCGCCTAACGCATAACGGATCACGTATAACGCATAACGCCTACTGCATAACGCATAACTCATAACGCATAACGCATAACGCATAACGCATAACGCATAACGCATAACGCATAACGCATAACGCATAACGCATAATGCATAACGCATAAAGCATAACGCATAACGCATAACGCATAACGCATAACGCATATCGCCTAACGCATAACGGATCACGTATAACGCATAACGCCTACTGCATAACGCATAAGTCATAACGCATAACGCATAACGCATAACGCATAACGCATAACGCATAACGCATAACGCATAACGCATAACGCATAACGCATAACGCATAACGCATAACGCATAACGCATAACGCATGACGCATAACGCATAACGCATAACCCATAACGCATAACGCATAACGCATAACGCATAACGCATAACGCATAACGCATAACGCATAACGCATAACGCATAACGCATAACGCATAACGCATAACGCATATCGCATAACGCATAACGCATATTGTAATAACGCATAACGCATAACCCATAACGCATGACGCATAACGCATAACCCATAACGCATAACGCATAACGCATAACGCATAACGCATAACGCATAACGCATAACGCATAACGCATAACGCATAACGCATAACGCATAACGCATAACGCATAACGCATAACGCATAACGCATAACGCATAACGCATAACGCATAACGCATAACGCATAACGCATAACGCATAACGCATAACGCATAACGCATAACGCATAACGCATAACGCATAACGCATAAGGCATAACGCATAACGCATAACGCATAAAGCATAACGCATAAACATAACGCATAACGCATAACGCATAAACATAACGCATAAGGCATACCGTATAAAGCATAACGCACAACGCAGAAAGCATAACGCATAACGCAAACGTATAACGCACAACGCATAACGCATAACGAACAACGCATAACGCATTATGCATAACGCATAATTCATAACGCATAACGCATAACGCATAACGCATAACGCATAACGTATAACTCATAACGCATAAAGCATAACGCATCACGCATAACGCATATCGCATAACGTATAATGCATAACTCATAAAGCATAACGCATAACGCATAACGCATAACGCATAACGCATAACGCATAACGCATAACGCATAACGCATAACGCATAACGCATAACGCATAACTCATAACGCATAACGCATAACCCATAACCCATAACGCCTAACGCATAACGGATCACCCATAACGGATCACCCATAACGCATAACGCATAATGCATAACGCATAAAGCATAACGCATAACGCATAACGCATAACGCATAACGCATAACGCATAACGCATATCGCCTAACGCATAACGCATAACGCATAACGCATAACGCATAACGCATAACGCATAACGCATAACGCATAACGCATAACGCATAACGCATAACGCATAACGCATAACGCATAACGCATAACGCATAACGCATAACGCATAACGAATAACGCATAACTCATAACGCATAACGCATAACGCATAACGCATAAAGCATAACGCATAACGCATAACGCATAAAGCATACCGCATCACGCATAACGCATAACGCATAACGCATTATGCGCAACGCATACCGTATAACGCAAAACTCATAACGCATAACGCATAACGCATAACGCATAACGCATAACGCATAACGCATAACGCATAACGCATAACGCATAATGCACAACGCATAACGAATACCGCAAAACGCATAACGCATAACGCATAACGCATAAAGGATAACGCATAAGGCATAACGCATAATACATAACGTATACCGCATTATGCATAACGTATAACGCAAACCCATAAGGCATAAGGCATAACGCATAACGCATAACTCATAACGCATAACGCATAACGCTTAACGCATAACGTTAACGCATAACCCAGAACGCATAAGGCTTGATGCATGACGCATATCGCATAACGCATAAGGCATAAGGCATAACGCATAACGCATAACGCATAAAGCATAACGCATAAACATAACGCATAACGCATAACGCATAACGCATAAACATAACGCATAAGGCATACCGTATAACGCATAACCCACAACGCAGAAAGCATAACGCATAACGCATAACGCAAACGTATAACGCACAACGCATAACGCATAACGAACAACGCATAACGCATTATGCATAACGCATAATTCATAACGCATAACGCATAACGCATAACGCATAACGCATAACGTATAACTCATAACGCATAAAGCATAACGCATCACGCATAACGCATAAAGCATAACGCATCACGCATAACGCATAACGCATAACGTATAATGCATAACTCATAAAGCATAACGCATATCGCATAACGCATAACGCATAACGCATAACTCATAACGCATAACGCATAATCCATAACCCATAACGCCTAACGCATAACGGATCACCCATAACGGATCACCCATAACGCATAACGCATAATGCATAACGCATAACGCATAACGCATAACGCATAACGCATAACGCATAACGCATAACGCATAACGCATATCGCCTAACGCATAACGGATCACGTATAACGCATAACGCCTACTGCATAACGCATAACTCATAACGCATAACGCATAACGCATAACGCATAACGCATAACGCATAACGCATAACGCATAACGCATAACGCATAACGCATAACGCATAACGCATAACGCATAACGCATAACGCATAACGCATAACGCATAACGCATAACGCATAACGCATAACGCATGACGCATAACGCATAACGCATAACCCATAACGCATAACGCATAACGCATAACGCATAACGCATAACGCATAACGCATAACGCATAACGCATATCGCATAACGCATAACGCATATTGTAATAACGCATAACGCATAACGCATAACGCATAACGCATAACGCATAAGGCATAACGCATAACGCATAACGCATAACGCATAAAGCATAACGCATAAACATAACGCATAACGCATAACGCATAAACATAACGCATAAGGCATACCGTATAAAGCATAACGCACAACGCAGAAAGCATAACGCATAACGCATAACGCAAACGTATAACGCACAACGCATAACGCATAACGAACAACGCATAACGCATTATGCATAACGCATAATTCATAACGCATAACGCATAACGCATAACGCATAACGCATAACGCATAACGTATAACTCATAACGCATAAAGCATAACGCATCACGCATAACGCATAACGCATAACGTATAAAGCATAACTCATAACGCATAACGCATAACCCATAACCCATAACGCCTAACGCATAACGGATCACCCATAACGGATCACCCATAACGCATAACGCATAATGCATAACGCATAAAGCATAACGCATAACGCATAACGCATAACGCATAACGCATAACGCATAACGCATAACGCATAACGCATAACGCATAACGCATAACGCATAACGCATAACGCATAACGCATAACGCATAACACATAACGCATAACGCATAACGCATAACGCATAACGCATAACGCATAACGCATAACGCATAACGCATAACGCATAACGCATAACCCATAACGCATAACGCATAACGCATAACGCATAACGCATAACGCATAACGCATAACGCATAACGCATAAGGCATAACGCATAACGCATAACGCATAACGCATAACGCATAATGCATAACGCATAACGCATAACGCATAACGCATAACGCATATTGTAATAACGCATAACGCATAACCCATAACGCATGACGCATAATGCACAACGCATAACGAATACCGCAAATCGCATAACGCCTAACGCTTAACGGATCACGTATAACGCATAACGCCTACTGCATAACGCATAGCTCATAACGCATAACGCATAACGCATAACGCATAACGCATAACGCATAACGCATAACGCATAACGCATAACGCATAACGCATAACGCATAACGAATAACGCATAACGCATAACGCATAACGCATAACGCATAACGCATAACGCATAACGCATAACGCATAACGCATAACGCATAACGCATAACGCATAACGCATAACGCATAACGCATAACGCATAACGCATAACGCATAACGCATAACGCATAACGCATAACGCATAACGCATAACGCATAACGCATAACGCATAACGCATAACGCATAACGCATAACGCATAACGCATAACGCATGACGCATAACGCATAACGCATAACGCATAACGCATAACGCATAACGCATAACGCATAACGCATAAACATAACGCATAAGGCATACCGTATAAAGCATAACGCACAACGCAGAAAGCATAACGCATAACGCATAACGCATAACGCATAACGCATAACGCATAACGCATAACGCATAACGCATAACGCATAACGCATAACGCATAACGCATAACGCATAACGCATAACGCATAACGCATAACGTATAACTCATAACGCATAAAGCATAACGCATCACGCATAACGCATAACGCATAACGTATAATGCATAACTCATAAAGCATAACGCATAACGCATAACGCATAACGCATAACGCATAAGGCATAACGCATAACGCATAACGCATAAAGCATAACGCATAAACATATCGCATAACGCATAACGCATAAACATAACGCATAAGGCATACCGTATAAAGCATAACGCACAACGCAGAAAGCATAACGCATAACGCATAACGCAAACGTATAACGCACAACGCATAACGCATAACGCATAACGCATAACGCATAACGCATAACGCATAACGCATAACGCATAACGCATAACGCATAACGCATATCGCATAACGCATAACGCATAAGGCTTGATGCATGACGCATAACGCATAACGCATAACCCATAACGCATAACGCATAACGCTTAACGCATAAACATAACGCATAAGGCATACCGTATAAAGCATAACGCACAACGCATAACGCATAACGCATAACGCATAACGCATAACGCATAACGCATAACGCATAACGCATAACGCATAACGCATAACGCATAACGCATAACGCATAACGCATAACGCATAACGCATAACGCATAACGCATAACGCATAACGCATAACGCATAACGCATAACGCATAACGCATAACGCATAACGCATAACGCATAACGCATAACGCATAACGCATAACGCATAACGCATAACGCATAACGCATAACGCATAACGCATAACGCATAACGCATAACGCATAACGCATAACGCATAACGCATAACGCATAACGCATAACGCATAACGCATAACGCATAACGCATAACGCATAACGCATAACGCATAACGCATAAACATAACGCATAAGGCATACCGTATAAAGCATAACGCACAACGCAGAAAGCATAACGCATAACGCATAACGCATAACGCATAACGCATAACGCATAACGCATAACGCATAACGCATAAGGCATAACGCATAACGCATAACGCATAACGCATAACGCATAACGCATAACGCATAACGCATAACTCATAACGCATAAAGCATAACGCATCACGCATAACGCATAACGCATAACGTATAATGCATAACTCATAACGCATAACGCATAACGCATAACGCATAACGCATAACGCATAAGGCATAACGCATAACGCATAACGCATAAAGCATAACGCATAAACATATCGCATAACGCATAACGCATAAACATAACGCATAAGGCATACCGTATAAAGCATAACGCACAACGCAGAAAGCATAACGCATAACGCATAACGCAAACGTATAACGCACAACGCATAACGCATAACGAACAACGCATAACGCATTATGCATAACGCATAATTCATAACGCATAACGCATAACGCATAACGCATAACGCATAACGCATAACGCATAACGTATAACTCATAACGCATAAAGCATAACGCATCACGCATAACGCATAACGCATAACGTATAATGCATAACTCATAAAGCATAACGCATAACGCATAACGCATAACGCATAACGCATAACGCATAACGCATAACGCATAACGCATAACGCATAACGCATAACGCATAACTCATAACGCATAACGCATAACCCATAACGCATAACGCCTAACGCATAACGGATCACCCATAACGGATCACCCATAACGCATAACGCATAATGCATAACGCATAAAGCATAACGCATAACGCATAACGCATAACGCATAACGCATATCGCCTAACGCATAACGGATCACGTATAACGCATAACGCATAACGCATAACGCATAACGCATAACGCATAACGCATAACGCATAACCCATAACGCATAACGCATAACGCATAACGCATAAAGCATAACGCATAACGCATAACCCATAACGCATAACGCATAACGCATAACGCATAAAGCATAACGCATAACGCATAACGCATAACGCATAAAGCATAACGCATAACGCATAACCCATAACGCATAACGCATAACGCATAACGCATAAAGCATAACGCATAACGCATAACGCATAACGCATAACGCATAACGCATAATGCATAACGCATAACGCATAACGCATAACGCATATCGCATAACACATACGCATATTGTAATAACGCATAACGCATAACCCATAACGCATGACGCATAACGCATAACGCATAACGCATAACGCATAACGCATAACGCATAACGCATAACGCATAACGCATAACGCATAACGCATAACGCATAACGCATAACGCATAACGCATAACGCATAACGCATAACCCATAACGCATAACGCATAACGCATAACCCATAACGCATAACGCATAACGCATAACGCATAACGCATAACGCATAACGCATAACGCATAACGCATAACCCATATCGCATAACGCATAACGCATATTGTAATAACGCATAACGCATAACCCATAACGCATGACGCATAATGCACAACGCATAACGAATACCGCAAATCGCATAACGCCTAACGCATAACGGATCACGCAAAACGCATAACGCATAACGCATAACGCTTAACACATAACGCATAACGCATAACGCATAACGCATAACGCATAACGCATAACGCATAACGCATAACGCATAACGCATACCGTATAACGCACAACGCATAACGCATAACGCATAATGCACAACGCATGACGAATAACCCAAATGGCATAACGCCTAACGCATAACGGATCTCGCATAACGCATAACGCATAGCGCATAACGCATAACGCAGAACGCATAATTCATAACGCATAACGCATAACGCATAACGCATAATGCATAACGCATAACGCTTAACGCATAACGTATAACTCATAACTCATAACGCATAACGCAAAACGCATAACACATAACGCAAAATGCATAACGCATAATGCACAACGCATAACGAATACCGGAAACTCATAACGCCTAACGCATAACGGATAACGCATAACGCATAACGCATACTGCATAACGCATAACGCATAACGCATAACGCCTAACGCATAACGCATAACGCATAACGCATAACGCATAACGCATAACGCATAACGCATAACGCATAACGCATACCGTATAACGCATAACTCATAACGCATAACGCATAAGGCATAACGCATAACGCATAACGCATAATGCATAACGTTTAACGCATAACGCATAACGCAAACGTAAAACGCACAACGCATAACGCATAACGCTTAACGCATAATGCACAACGCATAACGAATACCGCAAAACGCATAACGCCTAACGCATAACGGATCACGCATAACGCATAAAGCATAACGCATAACGCTTAACGCATAACGTATAACTCATAACTCATAACGCATAACGCATAACGCATAACGCATAACGCATAACGCATAACGCATAACTGATATCGAATAACGTATAACGCATAACGCATAACGCATAATGAATAACGCATAAAGCATAACGTATAATGCATAACTCATAAAGCATAACGCATAACGCATAAAGCATAACGCATAACGCATAATGAATAACGCATAACGCAAAATGCATAACGCATAATGCACAACGCATAACGAATACCGCATAACGCATACTGCATAACGCATAACGCATAACGCATAATGCATAACGCATAACGCATAACTCATAACGAATAACGTATAACGCATAACGCATAACGCATAACGCATAAACCATAACGCATAACGCATAACGCATAACGCATAACGCATAACGCATAACGCAAAACGGATCACGCATAACGCATAAAGCATAACGCATAACGCTTAACGCATAACGTATAACTCATAACTCATAACGCATAACGCATAACGCATAACACATAACGCAAAATGCATAACGCATAATGCACAACGCATAACGAATACCGGAAACTCATAACGCCTAACGCATAACGGATCACGCATAACGCATAACGCATACTGCATAACGCATAAAGCATAACGCATAACGCATAACGCATAATGCACAACGCATAACGAATACCGCCTAACGCATAACGCATAACGCATAACGCATAACGCATAACGCATAACGCATAACGCATAAAGCATAACGCATAACGCATAACGTATAACGCATAATGCACAACGCATAACGAATACCGCAAATCGCATAACGCCTAACGAATAACTGATCACACATAACGCATAACGCATAATGCATAACGCATAAAGCATAACGCATAACGCATATCGCATATCGCATAACGCATAACGCATAACGCATAACGCATAACGCATAACGCATAATGAATAACGCATAACGCAAAATGCATAACGCATAATGCACAACGCATAACGAATACAGCATAACGCATACTGCATAACGCATAACGTATAACGTATAATGCATAACGCAAAACGCATAACTCATAACGAATAACGTATAACGCATAACGCATAACGCATAACGCATAAACCATAACGCATAACGCATAACGCATAACGCATAACGCATAACGCATAACGCATAATGCACAACGCATAACGAATACCGCAAATCGCATAACGCCTAACGAATAACTGATCACACATAACGCATAACGCATAATGCATAACGCATAAAGCATAACGCATAACGCATATCGCATATCGCATAACGCATAACGCATAACGCATAACGCATAACGCATAACGCATAACGCATAACGCATAACGCATAACGCATAACGCATAACGCATAACGCATAACGCATAATGCACAACGCATAACGAATACCGCAAAACGCATAACGCCTAACGCATAACGCATATCGCATAACGCATAACGCATAACGCATAACGCATAACGCATAACGAATACCGCAAATCGCATAACGCCTAACGAATAACTGATCACGCATAACGCATAACGCATAATGCATAACGCATAAAGCATAAAGCATAACGCATAACTTTTAACTTTTAACGCATAACGCATAACGCATAATGCACAACGCATAACGAATACCGCAAAACGCATAACGCCTAACGCATAACGCATAACGCATAACGCATAACGCATAACGCATAACGCATAACGCATAACGCATAACGCATAACGCATAACGCATAACGCATAAAGCATAACGCATAACGCATAACGTATAACGCATAATGCACAACGCATAACGAATACCGCAAATCGCATAACGCCTATCGAATAACTGATCACACATAACGCATAACGCATAATGCATAACGCATAAAGCATAACGCATAACGCATATCGCATATCGCATAACGCATAACGCATAACGCATAACGCATAACGCATAACGCATAATGAATAACGCATAACGCAAAATGCATAACGCATAATGCACAACGCATAACGAATACAGCATAACGCATACTGCATAACGCATAACGTATAACGTATAATGCATAACGCAAAACGCATAACTCATAACGAATAACGCATAACGCATAACGCATAACGCATAACGCATAACGCATAACGCATAACGCATAACGCATAACGCATAACGTATAACGTATAACGCATAACGCATAACGCATAATGAATAACGCATAACGCAAAATGCATAACGCATAATGCACAACGCATAACGAATACCGCATAACGCATACTGCATAACGCATAACGCATAACGCATAATGCATAACGCATAACGCATAACTCATAACGAATAACGTATAACGCATAACGCATAACGCATAACGCATAAACCATAACGCATAACGCATAACGCATAACGCATAACGCATAACGCATAACGCATAACGCATAACGCATAACGCATAACGCATAACGCATAACGCATAACGCATAACGCATAACGCATAACGCATATCGCATAACGCATAACGCATAACGCATAACGCATAACGCATAACGCATAACGCTTAACACATAACGCATAATGCATAACGTTTAACGCATAACGAATAAAGCATAACGCATAAGCCATAACGCATAACAAATAACGCATAACGCATAACGCATAACGCATAACGCATAACGCATAACGCATAACGCATAATGCACAACGAATACCGTAAAACGCATAACGCCTAACGCAAAACGGATCACGCATAACGCATAAAGCATAACGCATAACGCTTAACGCATAACGTATAACTCATAACTCATAACGCATAACGCATAACGCATAACACATAACGCAAAATGCATAACGCATAATGCACAACGCATAACGAATACCGGAATCTCATAACGCCTAACGCATAACGGATCACGCATAACGCATAACGCATACTGCATAACGCATAACGCATAACACATAACGCATAATGCACAACGCATAACGAATACCGCAAAACGTATAACGCCTAACGCATAACGCATAACGCATAACGCATAACGCATAACGCATAACGCATAACGCATAAAGCATAACGCATAACGCATAACGCATAACGCATAATGCACAACGCATAACGAATACCGCAAATCGCATAACGCCTAACGAATAACTGATCACACATAACGCATAACGCATAATGCATAACGCATAATGAATAACGCATAACGCAAAATGCATAACGCATAATGCACAACGCATAACGAATACCGCATAACGCATACTGCATAACGCATAACGCATAACGCATAACGCATAATGCATAACGCAAAACGCATAACTCATAACGAATAACGTATAACGCATAACGCATAACCCATAACGCATAAACCATAACGCATAACGCATAACGCATAACGCATAACGCATAACGCATAACGCATAACGCATAACGGATAATGCATAACGCATAACGAATAAAGCATAACGCATAACGCATAACGCATAACGCATAACGCATAACGCATAACGCATAATGCACAACGCATAACGAATACCGCAAAACGCATAACGCCTAACGCATAACGCATAATGCACAACGCATAACGAATACCGCAAATCGCATAACGCCTAACGAATAACTGATCACGCATAACGCATAACGCATAATGCATAACGCATAAACCATAACGCATAACTTTTAACGCATAACGCATAACGCATAACGCATAATGCACAACGCATAACGAATACCGCATAACGCATAAGCCATAACGCATAACAAATAACGCATAACGCATAACGCATAACGCATAACGCATAACGCATAATGCACAACGCATAACGAATACCGCAAAACGTATAACGCCTAACGCATAACGCATAACGCATAACGCATAACGCATAACGCATTACGCATAACGCATAAAGCATAACGCATAACGTATAACGCATAATGCACAACGCATAACGAATACCGCAAATCGCATAACGCCTAACGAATAACTGATCACACATAACGCATAACGCATAATGCATAACGCATAATGCATAACGCATAACGCATATCGCATATCGCATAACGCATAACGCATAACGCATAACGCATAACGCATAACGCATAACGCATAACGCATAACGCATAACGCATAACGCATAACGCATAACGCATAATGCACAACGCATAACGAATACCGCAAAACGCATAACGCCTAACGCATAACGCATATCGCATAACGCATAACGCATAACGCATAACGCATAACGCATAACGCATAACGCATAACGCATAACGCATAATGCACAACGCATAACGAATACCGCAAATCGCATAACGCCTAACGAATAACTGATCACGCATAACGCATAACGCATAATGCATAACGCATAAAGCATAAAGCATAACGCATAACTTTTAACTTTTAACGCATAACGCATAACGCATAATGCACAACGCATAACGAATACCGCAAAACGCATAACGCCTAACGCATAACGCATAACGCATAACGCATAACGCATAACGCATAACGCATAACGCATAACGCATAACGCATAACGGATAACGCATAACGCATAACGAATAAAGCATAACGCATAACGCATAACGCATAACGCATAACGCATAACGCATAAGGCACAACGCATAACGAATACCGCAAAACGCATAACGCCTAACGCATAACGCATAACGCATAACGCATGACGCATAACGCATAACGCAAAACGCATAACGCCTAACGCATAACGCATAATGCACAACGCATAACGAATACCGCAAATCGCATAACGCCTAACGAATAACTGATCACGCATAACGCATAACGCATAATGCATAACGAATAAAGCATAACGCATAACGCATAACGCATAACGCATAACGCATAACGCATAACGCATAATGCACAACGCATAACGAATACCGCAAAACGCATAACGCCTAACGCATAACGCATAATGCACAACGCATAACGAATACCGCAAATCGCATAACGCCTAACGAATAACTGATCACGCATAACGCATAACGCATAATGCATAACGCATAAACCATAACGCATAACTTTTAACGCATAACGCATAACGCATAACGCATAACGCATAATGCACAACGCATAACGAATACCGCATAACGCATAAGCCATAACGCATAACAAATAACGCATAACACATAACGCATAACGCATAACGCATAATGCACAACGCATAACGAATACCGCAAAACGTATAACGCCTAACGCATAACGCATAACGCATAACGCATAACGCATAACGCATAACGCATAAAGCATAACGCATAACGTATAACGCATAATGCACAACGCATAACGAATACCGCAAATCGCATAACGCCTAACGAATAACTGATCACACATAACGCATAACGCATAATGCATAACGCATAATGCATAACGCATAACGCATATCGCATATCGCATAACGCATAACGCATAACGCATAACGCATAACGCATAACGCATAACGCATAACGCATAACGCATAACGCATAACGCATAACGCATAACGCATAACGCATAATGCACAACGCATAACGAATACCGCAAAACGCATAACGCCTAACGCATAACGCATATCGCATAACGCATAACGCATAACGCATAACGCATAACGCATAACGCATAACGCATAACGCATAACGCATAATGCACAACGCATAACGAATACCGCAAATCGCATAACGCCTAACGAATAACTGATCACGCATAACGCATAACGCATAATGCATAACGCATAAAGCATAAAGCATAACGCATAACTTTTAACTTTTAACGCATAACGCATAACGCATAATGCACAACGCATAACGAATACCGCAAAACGCATAACGCCTAACGCATAACGCATAACGCATAACGCATAACGCATAACGCATAACGCATAACGCATAACGCATAACGGATAACGCATAACGCATAACGAATAAAGCATAACGCATAACGCATAACGCATAACGCATAACGCATAAGGCACAACGCATAACGAATACCGCAAAACGCATAACGCCTAACGCATAACGCATAACGCATAACGCATGACGCATAACGCATAACGCATAACGCAAAACGCATAACGCCTAACGCAAAACGGATCACGCATAACGCATAAAGCATAACGCATAACGCTTAACGCATAACGTATAACTCATAACTCATAACGCATAACGCATAACGCATAACGGATCACGCATAACGCATAACGCATACTGCATAACGCATAAAGCATAACGCATAACGCATAACGCATAATGCACAACGCATAACGAATACCGCAAAACGTAAAACGCCTAACGCATAACGCATAACGCATAACGCATAACGCATAACGCATAACGCATAACGCATAACGCATAAAGCATAACGCATAACGCATAACGTATAACGCATAATGCACAACGCATAACGAATACCGCAAATCGCATAACGCCTAACGAATAACTGATCACACATAACGCATAACGCATAATGCATAACGCATAAAGCATAACGCATAACGCATATCGCATATCGCATAACGCATAACGCATAACGCATAACGCATAACGCATAACGCATAATGAATAACGCATAACGCAAAATGCATAACGCATAATGCACAACGCATAACGAATACAGCATAACGCATACTGCATAACGTATAACGTATATCGTATAATGCATAACGCAAAACGCATAACTCATAACGAATAACGTATAACGCATAACGCATAACGCATAACGCATAAACCATAACGCATAACGCATAACGCATAACGCATAACGCATAACGCATAACGCATAACGCATAATGCACAACGCATAACGAATACCGCAAATCGCATAACGCCTAACGAATAACTGATCACACATAACGCATAACGCATAATGCATAACGCATAAAGCATAACGCATAACGCATATCGCATATCGCATAACGCATAACGCATAACGCATAACGCATAACGCATAACGCATAAAGCATAACGCATAACGTATAACGCATAATGCACAACGCATAACGAATACCGCAAATCGCATAACGCCTAACGAATAACTGATCACACATAACGCATAACGCATAATGCATAACGCATAATGCATAACGCATAACGCATATCGCATATCGCATAACGCATAACGCATAACGCATAACGCATAACGCATAACGCATAACGCATAACGCATAACGCATAACGCATAACGCATAACGCATAACGCATAACGCATAATGCACAACGCATAACGAATACCGCAAAACGCATAACGCCTAACGCATAACGCATATCGCATAACGCATAACGCATAACGCATAACGCATAACGCATAACGCATAACGCATAATGCACAACGCATAACGAATACCGCAAATCGCATAACGCCTAACGAATAACTGATCACGCATAACGCATAACGCATAATGCATAACGCATAAAGCATAAAGCATAACGCATAACTTTTAACTTTTAACGCATAACGCATAACGCATAATGCACAACGCATAACGAATACCGCAAAACGCATAACGCCTAACGCATAACGCATAACGCATAACGCATAACGAATACCGCAAAACGCATAACGCCTAACGCATAACGCATAACGCATAACGCATAACGCATAACGCATAACGCATAACGCATAACGCATAACGCATAACGCATAACGGATAACGCATAACGCATAACGAATAAAGCATAACGCATAACGCATAACGCATAACGCATAACGCATAACGCATAACGCATAAGGCACAACGCATAACGAATACCGCAAAACGCATAACGCATAACGCATAACGCATAACGCATAACGCATAACGCATAACGCATAACGCATAACGCAAAACGCATAACGCCTAACGCAAAACGGATCACGCACAACGCATAACGAATACCGCAAATCGCATAACGCCTAACGAATAACTGATCACGCATAACGCATAACGCATAATGCATAACGCATAAAGCATAACGCATAACTTTTAACTCATAACGCATAACGCATAACGCATAATGCACAACGCATAACGAATACCGCAAAACGCATAACGCCTAACGCATAACGCATAACGCATAACGCATAACGCATAACGCATAATGCACAACGCATAACGAATACCGCAAAACGCATAACGCCTAACGCATAACGCATAACGCATAACGCATAACGCATAACGCATAACGCATAACGCATAACGCATAACGCATAACGCATAACGCATAACGGATAACGCATAACGAATAAAGCATAACGCATAACGCATAACGCATAACGCATAACGCATAATGCACAACGCATAACGAATACCGCAAAACGCATAACGCCTAACGCATAACGCATAACGCATAACGCATAACGCATAACGCATAACGCATAACGCATAACGCATAACGCATAACGCGTAACGCATAATGCACAACGCATAACGAATACCGCAAATCGCATAACGCCTAACGAATAACTGATCACGCATAACGCATAACGCATAATGCATAACGCATAAAGCATAACGCATAACTTTTAACTTTTAACGCATAACGCATAACGCATAATGCACAACGCATAACGAATACCGCAAAACGCATAACGCCTAACGCATAACGCATAACGCATAACGCATAACGCATAACGCATAATGCACAACGCATAACGAATACCGCAAAACGCATAACGCCTAACGCATAACGCATAACGCATAACGCATAACGCATGACGCATAACGCATAACGCATAAAACATAACGCATAACGCATAACGCATAACGCATAATGCACAACGCATAACGAATACCGCAAATCGCATAACGCCTAACGAATAACTGATCACGCATAACGCATAACGCATTATGCATAACGCATAAAGCATAACGCATAACTTTTAACGCATAACGCATAACGCATAACGCATAATGCACAACGCATAACGAATACCGCATAACGCATAAGGCATAACGCATAGCAAATAACGCATAACGCATAACGCATAACGCATAACAAATAACGCATAACGCATAACGCATAACGCATAACGCATAACGCATAACGCATAACGCATAACGCATAACGCATAACGCATAACGGATAACGCATAACGAATAAAGCATAACGCATAACGCATAACGCATAACGCATAACGCATAATGCACAACGCATAACGAATACCGCAAAACGCATAACGCCTAACGCATAACGCATAACGCATAACGCATAACGCATAACGCATAACGCATAACGCATAACGCATAACGCATAACGCGTAACGCATAATGCACAACGCATAACGAATACCGCAAATCGCATAACGCCTAACGAATAACTGATCACGCATAACGCATAACGCATAATGCATAACGCATAAAGCATAACGCATAACTTTTAACTTTTAACGCATAACGCAAACGCATAATGCACAACGCATAACGAATACCGCAAAACGCATAACGCCTAACGCATAACGCATAACGCATAACGCATAACGCATAACGCATAACGCATAACGCATAACGCATAACGCATAACGCATAACGCATAACGCATAACGCATAACGCATAACGCATAACGCATAACGCATAACGCATAACGCATAACGCATAACGCATAACGCATAACGCATAACGCATAACGCATAACGCATAACGCATAAGGCATAACGCATAACGCATAACGGATAACGCATAACGAATAAAGCATAACGCATAACGCATAACGCATAACGCATAACGCATAATGCACAACGCATAACGAATACCGCAAAACGCATAACGCCTAACGCATAACGCATAACGCATAACGCATAACGCATAACGCATAACGCATAACGCATAACGCATAACGCATAACGCGTAACGCATAATGCACAACGCATAACGAATACCGCAAATCGCATAACGCCTAACGAATAACTGATCACGCATAACGCATAACGCATAATGCATAACGCATAAAGCATAACGCATAACTTTTAACTTTTAACGCATAACGCATAACGCATAATGCACAACGCATAACGAATACCGCAAAACGCATAACGCCTAACGCATAACGCATAACGCATAACGCATAACGCATAACGCATAATGCACAACGCATAACGAATACCGCAAAACGCATAACGCCTAACGCATAACGCATAACGCATGACGCATAACGCATAACGCATAAAACATAACGCATAACGCATAACGCATAACGCATAATGCACAACGCATAACGAATACCGCAAATCGCATAACGCCTAACGAATAACTGATCACGCATAACGCATAACGCATTATGCATAACGCATAAAGCATAACGCATAACTTTTAACGCATAACGCATAACGCATAACGCATAATGCACAACGCATAACGAATACCGCATAACGCATAAGGCATAACGCATAGCAAATAACGCATAACGCATAACGCATAACGCATAACAAATAACGCATAACGCATAACGCATAACGCATAACGCATAACGCATAACGCATAACGCATAACGCATAACGCATAACGCATAACGCATAATGCACAACGCATAACGAATACCGCAAAACGCATAA
This sequence comes from Lasioglossum morio, assembly GCA_916610235.2. Taxonomy (NCBI): domain Eukaryota; kingdom Metazoa; phylum Arthropoda; class Insecta; order Hymenoptera; family Halictidae; genus Lasioglossum; species Lasioglossum morio. The sequence continues at coordinate 335,380 of CAKAJA020000151.1, read as the reverse complement.
CGCCTAACGCATAACGCATAACGCATAACGCATAACGCATAACGCATAACGCATAACGCATAACGCATAACGCATAACGCGTAACGCATAATGCACAACGCATAACGAATACAGCATAACGCATACTGCATAACGTATAACGTATATCGTATAATGCATAACGCAAAACGCATAACTCATAACGAATAACGTATAACGCATAACGCATAACGCATAACGCATAAACCATAACGCATAACGCATAACGCATAACGCATAACGCATAACGCATAACGCATAACGCATAATGCACAACGCATAACGAATACCGCAAATCGCATAACGCCTAACGAATAACTGATCACACATAACGCATAACGCATAATGCATAACGCATAAAGCATAACGCATAACGCATATCGCATATCGCATAACGCATAACGCATAACGCATAACGCATAACGCATAACGCATAAAGCATAACGCATAACGTATAACGCATAATGCACAACGCATAACGAATACCGCAAATCGCATAACGCCTAACGAATAACTGATCACACATAACGCATAACGCATAATGCATAACGCATAATGCATAACGCATAACGCATATCGCATATCGCATAACGCATAACGCATAACGCATAACGCATAACGCATAACGCATAACGCATAACGCATAACGCATAACGCATAACGCATAACGCATAACGCATAACGCATAATGCACAACGCATAACGAATACCGCAAAACGCATAACGCCTAACGCATAACGCATATCGCATAACGCATAACGCATAACGCATAACGCATAACGCATAACGCATAACGCATAATGCACAACGCATAACGAATACCGCAAATCGCATAACGCCTAACGAATAACTGATCACGCATAACGCATAACGCATAATGCATAACGCATAAAGCATAAAGCATAACGCATAACTTTTAACTTTTAACGCATAACGCATAACGCATAATGCACAACGCATAACGAATACCGCAAAACGCATAACGCCTAACGCATAACGCATAACGCATAACGCATAACGAATACCGCAAAACGCATAACGCCTAACGCATAACGCATAACGCATAACGCATAACGCATAACGCATAACGCATAACGCATAACGCATAACGCATAACGCATAACGGATAACGCATAACGCATAACGAATAAAGCATAACGCATAACGCATAACGCATAACGCATAACGCATAACGCATAACGCATAAGGCACAACGCATAACGAATACCGCAAAACGCATAACGCCTAACGCATAACGCATAACGCATAACGCATAACGCATAACGCATAACGCATAACGCAAAACGCATAACGCCTAACGCAAAACGGATCACGCACAACGCATAACGAATACCGCAAATCGCATAACGCCTAACGAATAACTGATCACGCATAACGCATAACGCATAATGCATAACGCATAAAGCATAACGCATAACTTTTAACTTTTAACGCATAACGCATAACGCATAATGCACAACGCATAACGAATACCGCAAAACGCATAACGCCTAACGCATAACGCATAACGCATAACGCATAACGCATAACGCATAATGCACAACGCATAACGAATACCGCAAAACGCATAACGCCTAACGCATAACGCATAACGCATAACGCATAACGCATAACGCATAACGCATAACGCATAACGCATAACGCATAACGCATAACGCATAACGGATAACGCATAACGAATAAAGCATAACGCATAACGCATAACGCATAACGCATAACGCATAATGCACAACGCATAACGAATACCGCAAAACGCATAACGCCTAACGCATAACGCATAACGCATAACGCATAACGCATAACGCATAACGCATAACGCATAACGCATAACGCATAACGCGTAACGCATAATGCACAACGCATAACGAATACCGCAAATCGCATAACGCCTAACGAATAACTGATCACGCATAACGCATAACGCATAATGCATAACGCATAAAGCATAACGCATAACTTTTAACTTTTAACGCATAACGCATAACGCATAATGCACAACGCATAACGAATACCGCAAAACGCATAACGCCTAACGCATAACGCATAACGCATAACGCATAACGCATAACGCATAATGCACAACGCATAACGAATACCGCAAAACGCATAACGCCTAACGCATAACGCATAACGCATAACGCATAACGCATGACGCATAACGCATAACGCATAAAACATAACGCATAACGCATAACGCATAACGCATAATGCACAACGCATAACGAATACCGCAAATCGCATAACGCCTAACGAATAACTGATCACGCATAACGCATAACGCATTATGCATAACGCATAAAGCATAACGCATAACTTTTAACGCATAACGCATAACGCATAACGCATAATGCACAACGCATAACGAATACCGCATAACGCATAAGGCATAACGCATAGCAAATAACGCATAACGCATAACGCATAACGCATAACAAATAACGCATAACGCATAACGCATAACGCATAACGCATAACGCATAACGCATAACGCATAACGCATAACGCATAACGCATAACGGATAACGCATAACGAATAAAGCATAACGCATAACGCATAACGCATAACGCATAACGCATAATGCACAACGCATAACGAATACCGCAAAACGCATAACGCCTAACGCATAACGCATAACGCATAACGCATAACGCATAACGCATAACGCATAACGCATAACGCATAACGCATAACGCGTAACGCATAATGCACAACGCATAACGAATACCGCAAATCGCATAACGCCTAACGAATAACTGATCACGCATAACGCATAACGCATAATGCATAACGCATAAAGCATAACGCATAACTTTTAACTTTTAACGCATAACGCATAACGCATAATGCACAACGCATAACGAATACCGCAAAACGCATAACGCCTAACGCATAACGCATAACGCATAACGCATAACGCATAACGCATAACGCATAACGCATAACGCATAACGCATAACGCATAACGCATAACGCATAACGCATAACGCATAACGCATAACGCATAACGCATAACGCATAACGCATAACGCATAACGCATAACGCATAACGCATAACGCATAACGCATAACGCATAACGCATAAGGCATAACGCATAACGCATAACGGATAACGCATAACGAATAAAGCATAACGCATAACGCATAACGCATAACGCATAACGCATAATGCACAACGCATAACGAATACCGCAAAACGCATAACGCCTAACGCATAACGCATAACGCATAACGCATAACGCATAACGCATAACGCATAACGCATAACGCATAACGCATAACGCGTAACGCATAATGCACAACGCATAACGAATACCGCAAATCGCATAACGCCTAACGAATAACTGATCACGCATAACGCATAACGCATAATGCATAACGCATAAAGCATAACGCATAACTTTTAACTTTTAACGCATAACGCATAACGCATAATGCACAACGCATAACGAATACCGCAAAACGCATAACGCCTAACGCATAACGCATAACGCATAACGCATAACGCATAACGCATAATGCACAACGCATAACGAATACCGCAAAACGCATAACGCCTAACGCATAACGCATAACGCATGACGCATAACGCATAACGCATAAAACATAACGCATAACGCATAACGCATAACGCATAATGCACAACGCATAACGAATACCGCAAATCGCATAACGCCTAACGAATAACTGATCACGCATAACGCATAACGCATTATGCATAACGCATAAAGCATAACGCATAACTTTTAACGCATAACGCATAACGCATAACGCATAATGCACAACGCATAACGAATACCGCATAACGCATAAGGCATAACGCATAGCAAATAACGCATAACGCATAACGCATAACGCATAACAAATAACGCATAACGCATAACGCATAACGCATAACGCATAACGCATAACGCATAACGCATAACGCATAACGCATAACGCATAATGCACAACGCATAACGAATACCGCAAAACGCATAACGCCTAACGCATAACGGATCACGCATAACGCATAAAGCATAACGCATAACGCTTAACGCATAACGTATAACTCATAACTCATAACGCATAACGCATAACGCATAACGCATAACACATAACGCAAAATGCATAACGCATAATGCACAACTCATAACGAATACCGGAAACTCATAACGCCTAACGCATAACGGATCACGCATAACGCATAACGCATACTGCATAACGCATAACGCATAACGCATAACAGTAGGGAATATAGGCCGGTTCTAACCCAGTAGGCGAGGGGGGTCTTATCCTTGCGGGGAAAGAGGGGGGGCGCGCGGCGATCTTGAAGGAGGAGTGGGGGGGATGGCGCGTGCGGTTTTCCGTTATCGCGCCTGCGGTTTCGGCACATCCGTTATCGCACATCCGATTTTTCAAGATTGCGGTTTCGCGCATGCACATCCGATTTTGCGGCGTCGGACTATTGTTGTCTCTCTCGCTCGCAAAATTATCTACCGCGGACTAGTTTTCCCTCTCTTCTACATCCTCTCTTGCATTTTCAAGATCTGTCCTTCTTCAGAACGCGCGATTGTTGTTTCTCTCTCGCTCTTCCTGTTTCTATCTTTTTCCTACCAATTTCTCTCTCTCTCGCATCGACCGTTGCATTTTTTTTCTGAACCACATCCTTCGCGTATTTGTTTCATAATAATATTATGCGACAATGTTTCTTTCCTGCCAATTTCTCTCTCTCGCATCGGTCGCTGCATTTTTCTGAACCATATCCTTCGTTTTTTCCTTTGTTAATGCGAATGTATTTGTTTCATAATAATATTATGTAGCAATGTTTCTTTCCTACCAATTTTGTCTCTCTCGCATCGACCGTTGCATTTTTCCGAACCACATCCTTCGTTTTTTCTTTGTTAATGCGAATGTATTTGTTTCATAATATTATGTATGTGGATGTGACAATGAATACCAGACGTAGATTCGGAATAAAAAGTTGTGTCATGCGATGGAGTACGCGGCGGAGGTGCCCTCGCTACAAACATTTGCCGCGACGAAGTTATTCGAGTTTGATATTCGCAATTATTCGAAGACGTATCAGCAGATTTTGGAGCGATATTTTCGCGTTCTTTCGTGCGAGATTTATTGCGTTGTTCGCAAAAAATTTCCGCCCGGCATAGTTCCATACGTGACGGTTTTAACGTACAAACCGCTGGACTTGTTGTGCGACGTAAGGAACGAGAACATCGACCTTTTACGAGTGTTCGTTTTCCTAAAACCGAAACGGAAATTGTCGTTGTATTTAAGGAAAGCTGTGCTTCGATATCGTAGAACCGATTATGTTTACACGGGAGTGTTAGCATCGAGGCGTCATTGCGTCTCACGTATTGTTTTGACTCCTCCTTTTTTGCCGATCACGAAACATCGTTTATGTTTCTCGAGCGACGAGGAATATTGATATGTCGGTTTTAACATTAAAAAATTTGGCTTGGAGTCATGTTATAAATTTGTATTTGAACGATCGTTTTTCCATCGAGCAGAAAGCGATGATCGAACGTTTTATGCGAAACGACGTTACGAGTCGTATATGTTTTTTCTATACAAAGAGATTTAGTCAAGTTGTGTCGCCATGGCCCGCGGTCGAGTCACCGTCCACGATATTGGATATAATAAAAACGGGCGAACGCCGAATCATGTTAACTGGATGCGAAGTATAATTGTGTTTCTACGAACTGGTAATTTAACGGATGACGTGAAATTGAAGTTAAAAAAAATTATTTTTGCGCAAGATGATTGAGATTTGTAAAAAGGCGTTAAAGTGTCTGACGCGTATGTCGGTGCTGATCAGAACCATCGACGAGTATCGCGAATGGTCTCGCTCGTATATCGAGACTTTACAGTACTGCACCAATTATTTATCCCGTATGAAGGATGAATTATCGGTAGGCGCGAAATTTAGTTTAATATCGCTAATATGTCGTTTGAAGAGTTTAAACGTTTCGCTGGATTATCGTTTTTCGTCGCGCGTTGGTCGAGGTTTATGCGATACGAGTCGCAGCGGTGCGAGAGCATCGACTCTTCGTTGGGAAGATATCGAGTCGGCGTTTCGAAACCGTATATCGAGCGGTGTTGTTATCAACGTTGAGCATATCGATCCTCGCCAATTTTTACAACACGCGAAGCGGATAATTACGAGACGCGTTACGGAACTTTTGAACGAGCATTCATCGGTGAAAGTGAACATTATGTTGGAAGCGGAATTTGTGTTGCGCAACACGGTTTCGGTGAAAAGTTTCGGCACACGAAATTTTGCGCTGTTTCGAACGAGCGATTTACGTCGATGGTACCTGAAAAACGTTATGCCAACGATTTTAACATCGATGGAAGAATTTCAAGAACGAGACAGCGGATGGGCGCTATCGAAGATACTGCATCTAATAGTGAATTGCAACGTGTATCGACCACTGCAAGCTGGCACCAGTTCGCGTATACCTCGAGCGATACAGCTGAAGAGAGCAGTAATCAGCGTCAACGACGGCGGCGAAGCCTGTTTTTTTTGGTCGGTCGTGGCTGGTCTCTACCCGGTTGTGAAACATCCGGAGCGTTCCACCTCCTATCCACATTACCGTACAGTGCTTCGAACCGAAGGTTTTCGGCTGCCCATATCCTTCAAAGATATTCGAAAATTCGAACGGGTAAACGACGTTTCCGTGAACGTGTTCGAATGGGTGGACCGTAAGAAGTTTGGAACGCTTCATCTGACCGAGAAGAAGCGGAGCAAGCATGTTAATTTGCTTTTTCTACAGAGGACTTCGCACAATCATTACATGTGTATAAGAAATTTATCACGATTGGTTTCATCGCAGCTTAGCAAGAACAATCATGCCAAGCGTATTTGCGAGCGGTAAGTTGAACACATTTTTTTCTTTTCAATCAAAAGTGTCGATGTTATATATTCGTTTTTTCCTCCTCAGATGCCTACAATATTTCTCATCGCAAGAGAGATTAGACACCCATGCAACCGATTGCAATCGAATAAACGAATGCGCTCTGACGCTTCCGACCCCGGAAGATATGTGGTTGCGGTTTGGTAACTACGCGTACAAAGAACGGACGCCTTTCGTCATTTACGCCGATTTAGAATGTTTGCTGAAGAAACAGGAAGAACAGAGCTGCAGAGCGCGTATGCAGTATCAGCATCACCACGCATTCAGCATAGGTTATTACGTACATTGCCGATACAATGCTACTTTGTGCGAGTATCAAGCTTGTTCCAGAGCAGAGGGATGCTCGGCATGGTTCGCGGAAAAGTTGTACGAATTGAGCCACAAATTACAGTCGATACTCGATAAAAAAGTACCGATGAAGGCGTTAACCAAAGCGCAAAAATTAGATTTTCTTAATGCCTCGCATTGTCACATATGCGAAAAACCGTTCAACGATTTCGAGGTAAAAGTGCGCGATCATTGTCATATTACGGGCATGTATCGCGGTCCGGCGCATAACGATTGCAATTTGCGTTATCAACATACGTACGTGATACCGGTGGTTTTTCACAATTTATCCGGTTACGATGCGCATTTTATCATCAAGGAATTGGCGAACGCGTTCGCAGGGAATATGGAAGTGTTACCGCTTACAAAAGAGCGGTACATTTCGTTCACGAAACACGTTGCCGGGGTCGGGAATGTTAAAAAAAAAAATTACAAAAAGTTGGTAAAGTTTCGGTTTATCGATTCATTCAAATTCTTGAATTCCAGTTTGAACAAATTATCATCGTATTTGGACAAGAGCAAGCTGCGCGTCGTACGAAGCGAATTTGCGCATCTTTCCGACAGCGATTTCGATCTTTTAACGAGAAAAGGTGTTTTCCCGTACGACTATCTAACATCGTACGATAAACTAAACGACGAGCAATTGCCACCGCGCGAGGCATTTTACAATCAGTTATGCGCCAACGAGATATCCGATGCCGATTACCTTCACGCGAATACGGTTTGGACGCGGTTCGAAATAAAGACGTTAGGACAGTACAGCGATTTGTACTTAAAATTGGACGTGCTGTTGTTGGCAGATGTTTTTGAAAATTTTCGCGACGACTGTCTCGAGAATTATAAACTCGATCCAGCGCATTATTACACGCTCCCCGGTTTCGCGTGGGACGTGATGTTAAAAATGACGAAGATCGAGCTGGAGCTGTTCACCGACGTGAACATGCTTTTGTTCGTGGAGCGTGGAATACGCGGTGGACTGAGTCAATGTTCTCACAGGTATGCGCGCGCGAACAACAAGTATTTGCCGACGTACGACTCGAGCGAACCGTCCACCTATCTGATGTATTTTGATGTTAATAATTTGTATGGTTGGGCCATGTCGCAACCTCTACCGCACAGCAATTTTCGCTGGGTGAGCGATCAGACGAGTATAGATAATTTTAGTATCGAATCTATTCCAATCGATAGTCCCGTAGGATACATTTTAGAGGTGGATTTGGAGTATCCGCGCGAAATTCACGACGCTCACGCGGATCTTCCGTTTTGCCCGAGTCACGACACGGCGGCGGCGGCGAATGGTTCGTCGAACCGAAAAGGAAAGTTGTTGGCTACGCTTCGCGATAAGGAGCGATACGTTCTACATTATCGGTATCTGCAACAAAGTTTGAGACACGGTTTGAAATTGAAAAAAATTCATAGAATTCTAGAGTTTCAACAATCGCGATGGTTGAACAGTTATATCGATTTGAACACAAAATTGCGTGCCAATGCAAGCGACGACTTTTCAAAGAATTTGTTTAAACTAATGAATAACGCGGTGTTCGGAAAAACGATGGAGAACGTTCGAAATCACGCGTGCGTGAAATTACTCTCTCGATGGAACGGTCGACACGGTGTCGAGCGACTGATAGCTAGACCGAATTTTCACAGTTGTACGGTGTTCTCGGAGGATTTCGTCGCGGTTCAGCTGAAAAAAATCAATATTAAATTTTACAAACCCGTTTACATAGGTATGTCCGTATTGGACATATCGAAATGTCATTTGTACGACTTTCATTACGGTTATATGTATCCAAATTTAAAAGAAAAATGTAAGATTTTGTACACGGATACGGACAGTTTGATATACGAAATTGCATGCGACGACGCGTACGAAATGCTGAAACGCGATATTTATCGCTACGACACCAGCAATTATCCCGAGAATAACGCATACGCTGTTCCGATCGCTAACAAAAAGATGTTGGGATTGATGAAGGATGAGAACGGTGGTAAAATTATGACCGAATTCGTAGGACTCCGCTCGAAAATGTATGCCACTCGCGTGCGCGATGACGATACCTGTCGCGAAACCAAAAAGATAAAAGGTATCAGTACGAATGTCACGGTTAGGGATATAAGTTTCGAAGACTATATCGGGTGCCTTCGTAATTGTACGGAGAAGAGCGTCAACAGTAACCGTATAATGTCCATGCAGCACCAGGTGTATTCGGTATCCGAAATCAAATTGGCACTGAGTCCGCACGATGATAAACGCTGCATCCGCGATAATTTGATCAATACTCTTCCTTGGGGACATTATAGCATCAACGACAACGACGACGACGACGACGACGACGACGACTGACTGGGGAAGGGGGGAAGGGGGGGGGGGTTTCGGAAAAAGGAAGTGGTAGAGATAGATTCCGTCGCAATGCTGGAACATTATATCGATAAAGGAAGCGATAGCGCATAGTACAAAAGGAGGTGTTTCGAGCACTGCACTTCAGAAGTTTTACCGCATACGCAGTAACGAAGATGTCTGTTGTTAACCGTCATTCATCGTTCAACGAATATAACAGAAGTGCGAAAGAAGCAAAGAAAACGATGTAAGTATAAGAAATAAAAATCAATTTTTAAATTATGAAAACGTTTCATCAGTTAAAAAAAAAAAAAAATCAATTGATTGCAGGAATTTCCAACAATCGCGGGCATCGTCATCGGTGTCGAAGACTTCTCGCAACCGCTCTGTACGAATCCTAAGCCGAAGATATTCCATTGCCGGCAACTATTTTAAATATTTGGAAATAGGCGTACGAGTCGACGAGGATATTTTCGTCGAAATGGTTATAGGAGATAACCGAGGCAACGAGATCGCTATCTCCCCGAACGCGTGGATCGATTTGTTGCGCATGAAGAAGCGTTTGGCAGACTTGCTTTCGTCCGCGAGGAAAGAAGAAGAAGAAGAAGAGCAAAGAATTCGCGATAATTTAACATTGCGTGTAGTTCGGTTCAATGATTTGAAACTCGTTAAACTATCGAATCAGTTCACGTCTTTATATGTTACGGGAAAAACCATGTTTAATTTATTTAATCTCGAATTCTGCATGCAAAATATGTATTCGCAGTTGACCGATGACGTTCCAATAATCGAGGAAAAATTTAAAAATTTAATTTTTTCGAGGAAAACTGCCACCGCGAATCATCAGTTTTTCAATCAAAATTCCTTGATAGATTGCGAGTTAATGCTATTATGCGCGGACGTGATCGAAACTCAAAAACGAAATTGATTTTTTCCATGCAACGTTGAAAAAAAAAAAAAAAAAAAAAAAAAACGGTCGGGAGTGAATGCGATTTCTTACGAAGAAATTTAAAAAAATATTAATCTACATGAAATTGCAAGTGTGTTGACAAATTCTTGTATTATGAAAGAAGATCTATAAGTAATACTCCTGATTATCCGAAGAACATAGTGACTTAACAACCGAGAAAGAAAGTGTGCATAAAAAGAAAAAGGAGTCTGGTCGGTTATGCGGACTGAGTAATGGAACCATCCATCATTGATTTCATATAGTCGATCAGACATTTTTTATTGCACGCTTCCTTTATCGGTTGTTACATTGCTATGCTCTTCGGATAATCAGGAGTGTTACTTATAGATCTTTTTTTCATGCTACAAGAATTTGTAGACGCTTGCAATTTCGTGTAGATTAATATTTGAGAGCGTTTCAACCAGACTTTTTTTTTTTTCTATCGATTGCGTGTGCGTCAACATGTTCTTCTTCGATATAAAATAACTCTAAATTTAAAAGTGCGAGGCGAATATTTTTTCTGTATATCAATAAATCACTGTCTTTTCATATGTTTCGATAAGAAGTGTAGATTAATATTTGAGAGCGTTTCAACCAGACTTTTTTTTCTATCGATTGCGTGCGATGCCAATATGTTCTTCTTCGGTATAAAATAACTCTAAATTTAAAAGTGCGAGGCGAATGTTTTTTCTGTATATGATTTTTCATCAATAAATCACTGTCTTTCATATGTTTCAATAATTATTTATTCGATAAGAATACATTTTTTTTTACATAAGCATTTTCAGATGATTTTTCGAACGATATTCGTCAATGGGTTGTACTCCACGATGCAGTCGTGTATCATCAAGCAGTATGCGGTTGTCGAGGAGGGGACGTCAGTTCGACATTCGAATTCGATTCGCACGTCGATCGTCGCATTTTTCAGCGCTTCGTTTTGTCGGGAGCAATCGAGAACAACGAACGGACCGTATTGCAGGAAGTTCGCAACGTCGAGTAACGTTTCACCGTTTCCGTAGTACGATTCTTGGAACTTCGCGTACATATCGTAGAGCAACGCGTATTTACCTTTCTCGAAATCGATATTTAGATCATCGTACGGATAGGTTTCCGAGTTCAAGTAGAGCCGAATATTGGCTAAAGCGCAATGATCGAATCGCGTAGCCGTTTTCTTTAAATCATTCTTTCGCGCGGTTTGTAAAGCGAATATCACGTATCGCGGTTTCTCCATTTGCGGAGCTGTTCTTATCGCCCATGTGTGCTTCGTAGTCGCTTGGAGTAGAGGATACTCGTACAGTTCCCACGATCGAAAACTCATGCCGATCGGTCTATCGCTGTCCAAAATACGTAACATCGACAATTTGTGTACTTCGTCCAACGTGACGTGCGGCATTCGCCATTGAATTTTGTACAGATCCAGAACGGGTTTCGCATTGTCGAACGAGCTGCGCAACGCGTTCGCGTCGGTACGCGAACGAATCAAAACCAATTCGTGTCGAGCGTTTATTACAACGCGTTTGTAGTCTTCGCAGAAGCCCAATAACACGCTCATAGGTATGCAAAAGTTGAAGTTTATCGGTATCGTGGTCGTTGCGACTTCCTTGTACTCGTTCTTGTATGTCCAGCCTGCGTTGGATAACGCGTTGCTTCTCGTCACCGACAGGCTCGCGTAATTCTTCAGAGTCGTCGTGATACCGGGATTTCTGACCCGATCGATTTCAACGCCGTTCAGTTCGTAGCGTATTTCCTCGAACATAAACGCAACGGCATTGTTATCGAGAATCGCCGTTTCAATAGCCGATCCTTCCGCGGGTAATTCAAGTTTTCCCGGTAAACTAAGCTTTCCCTCGACGTATAGGAAGCTTCTGCACGGGAGCGTGTACAAATCTTGCTGTTGAATGGGAATCCTTATCTCGTCGTTGCTTCCGAACGTCGTGTTGGCGTACGGATTGTACGTGTGCAGCTCGATCTTCGTTATTCGATTGTCGAAGATCGGCGCTTCGGAGATGTTCAAAATGTCGTCGAACATGGCAGCACTTCTTTCACTTTTTAACAATAAATCCCAAAGATCTCAGATACTTCACGTTTTCCGCGGTTAGTTTCTTGCGAATCGAATCGTTTTTACGAATTGGCATCGCTTCGTCGCACGTGTAGTCGCACCGTGATTTCTTCGCCGCGAAAGTCGATCAAACGGCCAGCTTGATCCACGATGCGGATCGTTAAATCGTCGATTACTCGAGCAACGATCGGAAGGTAAATGACTCGGGCGGGTGTTTCGGATAATTTATACCCTGGCGGTACCTGGGGCGCGAACTCGTGTATCGCGTGAATGAGTTTACCGTTGTCGTACGATCCGGTGGTCGCGTTACATTCTACTCGAATGATATTCACGTTAATGATGTCCACGGACGCGTTCGACGTGTGCCACGTGTTCGGCGATAAAACGCGATTCGCGGAAAATCCTAGGATCGATCCCACGTTGCGCGGCAGTGTGAAGTTTATCCGATACTTGCTTTTAATTTCGCTTTTCATGGTGTTGTTGTTCGCTCGTAGGACCAACGGATATTCGTTATCGGGTGGCGTTTCGCCATCTTTCGGGGGGGGATATCGTTCGCGTATTTCGCGTCTCAAGTACGCGTTGATCGCTTCCAATTCGTACGAACCGTCGGGGATGACGATCATCTCGTCTTTCTCGCCGAAGTAGAATCGATTGTTACCGATTTTGTCGCTGATGTTCGGTATCGTGTAATAAGTTTGCAAATCGAGCAATCCCAGCTCGTATTCGTCGTTGCCCAAATCTATAGGTGGAAAGAACTGGGACGACAGTACGTTGCTTTTTCCCGACAACGTGAACGTGAACGACTTCATATTTTTTTTTTTTACAACAAAGTTTCTCGGAGAAATTTCGCGCACAATTGTCCGCACACGCTTTCGTCGTAGTTTTGAAAACGTTTGTGATTATACAAGATTGTCGCGTTCGCGCCGAAATAGCGAATCAGCTCGATCGGCGGACGAAGATTTCCAAAACTATCGAAGTATCTGACGCGCGACCCGCGTTTTATGTATGCGACCCAGTGCGTTCCCGGCCCGCGACTATTATCCAGATTGACTATACCTCGCTCGTTTGTCCATGCGCGTCCCGGCAAATCGTCGCGCATAAAAACCCCGCGAAAATGTGGCAATCGTTTACAGACGGCCGTCAATTCGACGTCCGTCGTCGTGTCGTCATTTTTTTTTTTTTTCTTTTTCTCTCTTTCCTTCCTCTCAAACCTTTTCCACGCATATACGGCGCGAGATACACCCCGCGACCCTCCATGACGCGATTGTGTCGCTCAGCCTCTTCCAACTGTTTCTTCGCTGCTTTCGCGGCGTTTACCGTTTTGATTACACCTGCGGCGCCACCCGTCAATGCTCCTATAGCCGACAAAGCGGGCAACAGCAACGGCAAAAAGCCGCCGCGTTTGGCGATTGGGAGTATTCGTTTTTTCTTTCTACCATTTCGCCGTCTTTTTTCCTCTCTCGTTTTTTTCTTTATACCCATGCCCAATTTCGTTTTAGCTTTCATGCCTGCCAACACGGCGGCCGCGGACACCTTCTCCCCGAATGTAGCGTCTCCGGACGTTACGCGTTGCAGCGCTCGATCCGCCAAAATATTGTCGGCAACGTGACGATCTTTGAGATCCTTGTGTCGCGAATACGCTATATCGTGCTCGCGACAGGCCGCGTCCAACGGATTGATTCCTCGGTCCCCGCGAGCTAATCGTGCGCGCAGCTTCGTACCGGGACCGCAAAATTGATAACCGGGTATATGCAATTCGAACGGTAACGCGTTTATAGCTTTGTTCAAAAACCCTTTACCGGTATGCGGTTTCGCGCGCATAAGCTTCCACCGGATCCTTTTCACCGTCGGGAGAGCAACTGATACCAACGGTGTTCGAGCTCTCATATAAATACTAGCCTGCTGTCTCGAATCGATCAAAGCATGCGTTTCGTGAGACAATCGTTGGATATTCGTGTTCCACCGTGTCGCGCGTTCGACGATCGCGAGGAGACGATGCGAAAACACGGATTATTGTTACCTCGCGATGTACGATGCGTGATAAGCGGTCCGTCAGGATGTGGTAAAACGAACGTTATGATTAGCCTGTTGGAGAGTGCGAACGGACTACGATTCGCCAACGTGTACGTGTACTCGAAATCGTTGCATCAGCCGAAATATCGATACTTGAGTAAACTGTTCTCATCCGTGGGGGAGGATGTAGGCTACTACGCGTTCGCGGACAATGCCGACGTAATTCCTCCCGCAGAGGCACGACCCGATTCGATATTTATCTTCGACGACGTGGCATGCGACGAGCAGGATATCATGAGAGAGTATTTCGCGATGGGTAGACATTCGCACGTCGATTGCTTTTATCTGGGACAATCGTACGCGAGAATACCGAAACATTTAATTCGCGACAATGCCAATCTGCTGATTCTGTTCAAACAAGATGTTACGAATCTGCGACACGTTCATCAGGATCATGTAAATACCGATATGCCGTTCGAAACGTTTAGCGAGTTGTGCTCAAATTGCTGGCGAAAGAAGTATGGATTTCTCGTAATCGATAAGGACAGTCCGGTGAGCCATGGTCGCTACAGACGCGGATTTAACGAGTTTGTCGTACTGTAACGATCCCATTTATCCGGTAAGAGCCGTCGGTGTCGCATCCATGTCATCGTCGTCGAAGAACGAGAAGAAGAAGAAGAAGCTGCGAGCTTCGATCGCGAACGAAATAGCGAAGACCAGCGATACCATACGGAAAAAGTATTTAACGTTGAAAGTTGGAAAAATGGCAACCGAGGAGAATTTGCAAGCGAATTTACGACCGATCGTCGAACCGTTGAAACAGCTAGTTCAAAATACGATCGCTGTCGAGTCAAACGCGGAAACGCCACCACCACCATCGCCACTACCGCTGTCACCCATCCTACGGAAAAAAAGAAGATTCTCGGATGTTAAGGGAACGCCGCCGTCGTCCTCTATGAAAAAAAGAAGACGGAAGAATAAGAAAAAGTCGCCTGTTGTAACGCTCGCCTCGAAAAAAATATACTCTGACGACGACGACGTGGACGAGGACGAGGACGAGGACGAGGACGACGACGACGACAGCGGTGGCGGCGGCAACGAGATCGAGCCGACGACGACGGTTCCGCGACAGGATACCTTCGAATCACCGAGTACGATATCTTTGGAATCCTCGATGCGCGATATATTTGAAAAACCTGAAACTCATGTAGAGGAAAATCTACGTCTATCCGAGAATTTCGGGCCTTTAGCGCAGGAGTATTTAAAAAAATTTTTCACCGGATCATCAAAAAATTCCGACAACGTGTACGGAGTATATTTCCATGACAATAAGCTGATGTTGGGGAATACCGTGTTCGAGGTGGCCAGCAACGATGATATCATCATTAAAGGGATACGGTACACGGGGACTCGTGGTCTCTACGAATTGATATTCAATAAAATACCCGACGAGCGGCTGTACACCGAGGATGATAAGAAGGTGTACAAAAGAATTCTCATTATCACGCAAGCGCATCGTCGCAGGAATCAGATAATGGGAAACAAAGGTCACAAGTACAAGAAAATTATAGGACCGCTGTTTTCGTCGCGACGTGGTGGTGGGGGGATTCCAAATTTTATGCGCGTGACCAATCATCCAATCGATTACGTGCATTGGGACGATCCGAACGAACTCGTTGATCGTCTGAGATTGCTAACGTCTTCGAAGAACGCCGGTCATTCCGGACACGACAACGAAATATTGTCGATCCTCGAGGAACTTCGCGAGGCCGGTATAATTATAAATTAAAATCGCGATGAAAATGCGTATTCGTCTTAATTGCTGTGAAAGAAATCAAACGATATCCTCGAGAGGAGACGACGACGACGACGACGACGATGGTGAAATTCGGAAGCTGCAAAATCATCTGGAAATGAAACTAGACGCGGTACACCGACGAATAGTACGGATCGAAGAGCAGATCGAACTGTTGCGACTGACGATAACAACGGCGAAAGGAGCGGTCTAAAAAAAATGTTTATCAACAAATTCGGTACGTCATTTAAAGTTAACGAGCAAAAGTTGGCAACTACTAGCTCGACTCTCCATCAGACGTTTAAAAGTTATGTGCGCGATACTGCTATGTGTTCGAACACATTCGCGTACGACGCGAAATGGATAAAGATCGAGCATCTGCAGAAACCTTCGAGGCCGGATGAGGCGGCGAGCAAATCATACGTCGACGATACGATCGAATACGAGATAGGTGATCACGCTTTGTCTATAAAAAGAGCTGGAGAGGTTTTTGACTTCTACGACGCCAAACGACGCCGCATATGTTGCATAGGCGCACCCACGAACAGTATGGACGCGGTTAACAAAGTATACGTGGATACGGCTAACGCTGAGTCCAGGACCCATATCGAGGAGAAACTGAAGAAAGATTTGAAAACGTTCGAAGAAACGTTGAAGTCGGAGATCGTGGAGAAACTGAACAGAGACCTGAAGGCGGTGGTGGTCGACGCGAAATCGGAGATCGAGGAGAAACTCGGCAAGGACCTGGACGCCGCGGTGGCCCACGCGCAGTCGGAGATCGAGGAGAAACTCGGCAAGGACCTGGACGCCGCGGTGGCCCACGCGCAGTCGGAGATCGAGGAGAAACTGAAAAAGCATCGCGCGACGACCGAAAAGGTGGCAGAGGAATAGCGATACCGTACCGTCGATCCGAACCCGGTACAGAAACAGCGCGGTTAGCCGTACCGTCGATCCGAACTCGGTACAGAAGCAGTACAGTACCATCGGTTCGAATCTATTCTTAGGGGGGGGAAAAAAAATGTCTATCGACAAATTTGGCATGAGGTTTCGCGAATCCGGCAAACGCGAGTCGACTTCATTGGCGTTTAAAAGTTTCGTGCGCGACAACGCTATATGTTTAAACGACGATGTCGGCGTTAAACTGTACGATGCGAAAGGTGCGCGGATCGGACGCGTGGCAGATCCCTTGGCGAACGACCATGCAACTACCAAATCGTACGTCGACGCCGTTTCGAAACAGACTAGCGAAGAAATCGTGTCCTCGCTTAAGAAACATGTGATGCATCATGCGATTTACTACGATGGACGTACAGAAGGAGGGTTTGAGGCTAAAAGGAGATGCATTCATAACGTTGGCGCGCCGCTGGATACGCGCGACGCTACCACCAAACTATACGTCGACTCCCGCGTTAAAGAAATCTCGTCAAAGATCCGCGACGATACCATATATCGAATAAAAACTTGGGTCAAACATCTTAAGAAATTCGAGTACCACTATGACGTCAAGCGTTGTCGCGTATGCAACTTGAGCGAACCTATAAACGCTGCGGACGCGACTAGCAAAGTATACGTGGATACGTGCAACGCGAACCTGAAGTTCGAGATCGTTAAAAAACTGACGGAAGAACTGAAAACCGCTAAAGAGACGTTAAAGTCCGAGATATCGCTGGCGAGCGAACTGTCGTCGACCGAGTTGAAAACGGCTAACGCGAACCTGAAGTCCGAAATCGTTAAAATACTGGCGAAAGAACTGAAAAACGCTATAGAGACGTTAAAGCCCGAAATACAGACTATGATACGCGATAACGTTCGAGACGATATCGAAAAACTGACGGAAGAACTGAAAACCGCTAAAGAGACGATAAAGTCCGAGATATCGCGGGCGAGCGAACTGTCGTCGACCGAGTTGAAAACGGCTAACGCGAACTCGAAGTCCGAGATCGATGGAAAACTGAAAAACGCTATAGAGACGTTAAAATCTGAAATACAAGCTAAGATACATAACCTTCGATACGATATTAACGCGAATATGAAATCAATCGATTCCAGCATCGATGACATCAATGCAAAAATCGATAACTTGGATGCCTCGCAAATGCAAATGATGGAAACCTTGAAGCAGAAAATAAAAGACGAGGCGAACAGCATCGTCGACGACCGGTTGATAAGCTTACAGGATAAAATTAAAAAATTAATTCGCGAACAGGTCAACCGACTTTGAGAGTTAGCGCTATCCGTATTATCGTCGTACCAACCTTCAAAATCTATTTTAAAAACGTGTCAACCTTGAAAATCATAAAATGATCTCCCCCCCACCACCACATTACGATTTTGCCGAATATAAAAATCTCGCTTGACGAGAATCGTCTCGCATTACGTCTCGTATCGCAAGACTTTGACCATCTCACGCTCCCCCAATCGTTCGGACATCATCATCATCATGGTGAATCTAAAGGCGGCAACGACTGATCAGATTTTCAATCGCGAGAGAGAACATTCTACCGCGGCGGCGGCGGCGGCGGCGGCGGCGGCGGCGAGCAACAACGATAAGACCGATGTCGCGACGAAGGGTTACGTGGACGATCTCGTCGATGGGAAAACGATAACGCGTGCCGGCGGCATCGATGCATTTTTCGACGCGAAACATCTGCGTATCGAAAATGTTGGAACACCGATCACCGTCAACGACTCGGCGACGAAACTGTACGTCGACGCGTGCATCGATCTGTTGAAAACCGAGCTCACGAACGAATTCCGTCAGAACGAGGGACAGTTGTGCAAGGAAGATGATAATAAAATGGAGATATCTTTTCAAACGTACTGTCGCGATAAATTCATCGAAATCGAGGACAACTTGATAGAAATTATAAGAAACGATCGGAGAGTGAATCGCAGCAGAATAAACGGCATAACGACTCTTGTCGATAAACTCGACGAAAGACTTTCGGCCGCGGAATATGAAATCCGTGAAACAGTGAAAAGAAACCTTCAAAACACGAAGGATCAACTGCTCGGCAAAATCAACGACGTGAAAGAGACGGTGAACGCGAACAAGTTGGATCGCGGAAGGTTGTCGCTTCTCGAAGAAACCGTGCGGGATATACGCGAAAAATTATTTGATTTAGACGATGAGCAAACAAAGCGTAGTGGAGGAGCTGCACGCTCCGGCGAGGCGCAACTTCCCTCGTAGACGGGTGATCGTGCGAGGACTCGACGATCTTTGGCAAGTCGATATCATTGAAGTTCAAAAATACGCGCGAAACAACCAGGGACATCGATACATTCTCACGATAATAGACGCGTTCAGTAAATATGCGTGGGCGGTTCCTTTGAAGAGTAAAAACGCGAACGACGTGTGCAAAGCTTTCGCGTCAGCGTTGAAAAAGGATGGTAGAGCACCGAACAACTTGCAGACCGACATGGGAAAAGAGTTTTACAACGCAACGTTTCAAGATTATCTGAAGAAACACAATATCAATCATTATTCCACGTTCAGCACCATGAAGGCTTCCATCGCGGAACGTTTCAATCGCACGCTGAAGAACCGCATGTGGAAATTTTTCTCTTTGAGTGGAAAATATCGATGGATCGATATGCTCCCCACGCTGATCGAGGACTACAACAATCGAAAACATCGCACCATCCGTATGAGACCCGCAGACGTGAATCGCAAAAATGCTAAGCATCTTTTATCCACCGTGTACAACAACGTGAAGATCGCCGGTCCTGCCAAGTTCAAGGTTGGTGATCGCGTACGCGTCAGCAAATTCAAAACCGTATTCGACAAAGGATACACGCCAAACTGGTCAACGGAAATATTCAAGATTGCCACGGTGAAACAAACGAATCCTGTCACGTATCTCTTGACCGACTCGAAGAACAACCCGATCGCCGGTGGATTTTACGAACACGAGATACATGCGGTTAAACATCCTGACGTGTATTTAGTAGAAAAAGTATTACGTAGAAAAGGAAATAAAATATACGTTAAATGGTTAGGGTTGGACGCGTCGCATAACTCGTGGATATCGAAAACCGCTATACTTTAATCGTATTTCTATTCTTACTTTTTAATGTAAGAAAAAATAAATTTGCATTCTAAAACTCGATGTCATTTTTTCTTTCCTACATCTTAGCTATAAGATATACTTATCCTAAACCACAAATGTCATTTTTTTTCTTTCCTACATCTTAGCTATAAGATATACTTATCCTAAACCACAATACTTATCCCACATCCCGAACTGCAATACTTATCGTCGCCTAGAGTTTCGCGCGACAAGCTGCATCGTCTACAGTTTCACGAGACAAGCCGCATAGTGAACACGCGTTTTTGACTTCGTCGCCCTATCTCCAACAGTAAGTGTGTGTTTGTAGTAAAACTTTTTAGAATTTGTGTTCGAATCATTATTAACAAATTTGTGTATTTAGATGAATCGTATTACACATATCGTCGATATGGATGGATTCTCCGTAAAAAAACAGTTCGTGTGCAAGGAATTGGCAATCATCGACGTTCGGGATGGATCGTTCGAACTCGCCGAATTTCGTTTGGGCACGAGATTCGACGATCTATCCCCCGCCGACAAACGAACCGCATGGTTCGTTAGCAATTCGGTGCATGGAATCCCGTTCAGGGATTACGGTAACGAAATTTATCAGCAAAACGATATTCCTAATATAATATTAAATTTTATTCGTGGCTATCCAGATCCGCTGGTAGCATATAAAGGCGGCCAATGTGAAGAAATTGTTCTTAAAAATTTAAATATAGCGTCAATAAATTTGGAGATTTTTCATTGCCCAAAATACGACACCCTGATTCGCGATCCCATGTACCGAATTGATAACGCATCCTGTCGACTTCATTGTTGGAGAAATGCCGTCGGCGAAATAAAAACGTATCATTGTTCGCTGAGCGAAGTACGGACATTTCGCGCGTGGCTGATCAATGCCCAAGGAAACAGGTAATAATAATACTCTTATCCCTCGTTTTTACAAAAACATCGTTCTTACGTTAAAATGTTTTTTTCTGTTTCAGATGAAAAAAAAGGTGAAACGGAGTCTGAATTATTGCTCGGTCGATCGTCGTCGTCGTCGTCGTCGTCGTCGTCACCCACCGATCAGGTAATAATAATAATACTCTTATCCCTCGTTTTTACAAAAACATCGTTCTTACGTTAAAATGTTTTTTTCTGTTTCCGACGAAAAAAAAGGTGAAAACGGAGTCTGAACCATTGCTCGCACAAATGGCTTCTTGCTTTCTTCTCGTTAAACAAGAATCGTATGGAGAAACCGAGGATGCGTCTCGCCCGTCAAAAACATTTCCTTCTTCGCGAGCACTACAAGCCGGACCACGTTTTTGCGAAAACATCGGCGTGCATCGCTGAAAATCAACGACACTTTTTAACCCACCGATCAGGTAATAATAATAATAATACTCTTATTCCTCGTTTTTTACAAAAACATCGTTCTTACGCTAAAATGTTTTTTTCTGTTTCAGATGAAAAAAAGGGTATGTGGGAAATCGCTCAGAGGATCGTTATTCCTGTTGGAACCGAACTAATCGCGACGTCTATTATTAATAGCGATACTCTTAAATGGTCACGAATGATTCGCCTCTGTACCGCGATATACTTCCTTCTTGTACGGACCATCAAAGTATAAACACGTGTCTTATAAATATTATAATACTCACAGTTATATGTTTCATTATAATAAACATATTCGTTTATATTATACACGGTTTTAATAAAACATTTTTTTCTTTTTTTTATGTTTTGTTACACTCTATTGTATATGTATTTCGGGATAGTAAACAAGTCGCGTGTTCATTTCTATTTCTTTATTCCAACCGGTGTTGTCGGTTCTCCTCCCCGCTCCCGACTTCCTGATTGTTGTGTTTCTCCCGTGTCTGGTGGTTCTGTCCGCTGTTCGTGATCGTCGTCGTCTGTTTTTCCTCTCATTGGTCGTCCGTCGTAAGGGACCTTCCTGATTGAAAGACTTATTTCGGGATAGTAAACAAGTCGCGTGTTCATTTCTATTTCTTTATTCCAACTGACTTCTCGTTATCCGTCTACTCTCGAGATAGGTCGCGAGATGGTGTTGCCCTCACATAGAAATGCTGCATGTTCCTATACAACACACTCATTGCATACGATCCGTAGAATATTTTTTATCGAGATATTAATGATTTCCGCACATGTCTACGCTGCTGGACGATGGTTTCGCGATCGTAGCAGGATCGACTCCTATCGGAACGTTATCGCAATCTAGCCCGCATACGTGTCGACAGAATCTAGACCATTTACGATGCTCGGTCATGGGATCGTCACCCTGTTCCCACCGATGTATTTCCACACCACACTCGAAGCATTCGACGTGGTCCGTTACGTCCAAACAGTAAAATCCTGCGGCTGCCAAATCTTCGGGTTTGACTATGTGAGAAAACTGCCAGTTTTGAAAACTTTCTAGTCTATCGCTTTCGCGAGAGTAGTCGGGAGAATCTTTCATTTTGCTGGAAACAGAAAAATTTGGAGCTATACCTGTCTCTAAAATATTCTGTTAATATCCGAATACAAATTCTGCACTTACCGTTGAAAAAAAAAAAACACTTGCGATGCAGCTTGTGGCGCGAGGAAAAAACTCGTGCTTGCGGTGCAGCTTGTCGCGCGAAACTATAGACGATAATTTTCGCGAAAGAGAGAGATGAAACCACGCGCAACGAGAGAGAAAAATTGGTAGGGAAAAGAGCGAGAGAGGATGTAGAAGAGAGAGAGAAAACTAGTCCGCGGTAGATAATTTTATGCGAACAGAGAGAAGTTGGGAGCGAGAGAGACAACAATAGTCCGACGCCGCAAAATCGGATGCGGGATAACGGATGTGCATGCGCGATAACGGATGTGCATGCGCGAAACCGCAATCTTGAAAAATCGGATGTGCGATAACGGATGTGCCGAAACCGCAGGCGCGATAACGGAAAACCGCACGCGCCATCCCCCCCACTCCTCCTTCAAGATCGCCGCGCGCCCCCCCTCTTTCCCCGCAAGGATAAGACCCCCCTCGCCTACTGGGTTAGAACCGGCCTATATTCCCTACTCATAACGCATAATGCACAACGCATAACGAATACCGCAAAACGTATAACGCCTAACGCATAACGCATAACGCATAACGCATAACGCATAACGCATAACGCATAACGCATAAAGCATAACGCATAACGCATAACGCATAATGCACAACGCATAACGAATACCGCAAATCGCATAACGCCTAACGAATAACTGATCACACATAACGCATAACGCATAATGCATACTGCATAACGCATAACGCATAACGCATAATGCATAACGCAAAACGCATAACTTATAACGAATAACGTATAACGTATAACGCATAACGCATAAACCATAACGCATAACGCATAACGCATAACGCATAACGCATAACGCATAACGCATAACGCATACGCATAACGCATAACGCATAACGTATAACGCATAATGCACAACGCATAACGAATACCGCAAAACGCATAACGCCTAACGCATAACGCATAACGCATAATGCATACTGCATAACGCATAACGCATGACGCATAATGCATAACGCAAAACGCATAACTCATAACGAATAAAGTATAACGTATAACGCATAACGCATAACGCAAAACGGATCACGCATAACGCATAACGCATAACGCATAACGCATAAAGCATAACGCATAACGCATAACGTATAACGCATAATGCACAACGCATAACGAATACCGCAAAACGCATAACGCCTAACGCATAACGCATAACGCATAACGCATAACGCATAACGCATAACGCATAACGCATAACGCATAACGCATAACGGATAACGCATAACGCATAACGAATAAAGCATAACGCATAACGCATAACGCATAACGCATGACGCATAAAGCATAACGCATAATGCACAACGCATAACGAATACCGCAAATCGCATAACGCCTAACGAATAACTGATCACGCATAACGCATAACGCATAATGCATAACGCATAAAGCATAACGCATAACTTTTAACGCATAACGCATAACGCATAATGCGCAACGCATAACGAATAACGCATAACGCATAAGGCATAACGCATAACAAATAACGCATAACGCATAACGCATAACGCATAAAGCATAACGCATAACGCATAACGCATAACGCATAATGCACAACGCATAACGAATACCGCAAATCGCATAACGCCTAACGAATACCTGATCACACATAACGCATAACGCATAATGCATACTGCATAACGCATAACGCATAACGCATAATGCATAACGCATAACGCAAAACGCATAACTCATAACGAATAACGTATAACGTATAACGCATAACGCATAACGCATAAACCATAACGCATAACGCATAACGCATAACGCATAACGCATAACGCATAACGCATAACGCATACCGCATAACGCATAACGCATAACGCATAACGCATAACGCATAACGTATAACGCCTAACGCATAACGCATAAAGCATAACGCATAACGCATATTGCATATCGCATAACGCATAACGCATAACGCATAACGCATAACGCATAACGGATAACGCATAATGAATAACGCATAACGCAAAATGCATAACGCATAATGCACAACGCATAACGAATACCGCATAACGCATACTGCATAACGCATAACGCCTAACGCATAATGCATAACGCAAAACGCATAACTCATAACGAATAACGCATAACGCATAACGCATAACGCAAAACGCATAACGCATAACGCATAACGCATAACGCATAACGCATAACGAATAACGCATAACGCATAACGGATAACGCATAACGCATAACGAATAAAGCATAACGCATAACGCATAACGCATAACGCATAACGTATAATGCATAACGCAAAACGCATAACTCATAACGAATAACGCATAACGCATAACGCATAACGCAAAACGCATTACGCCTAACGCATAACGCATAACGCATAACGCATAACGCATAACGAATAACGCATAACGCATAACGGATAACGCATAACGCATAACGAATAAAGCATAACGCATAACGCATAACGCATAACGCATAACGTATAATGCATAACGCAAAACGCATAACTCATAACGCATAACGCCTGACGCATAACGGATCACGCCTAACGCATAAAGCAAAACGCATAACGCTTAACGCATAACGTATAAGTCATAACTCATAACGGATAACGCATAACGCATAACGCATATCGCATATCGCATAACGCATAACGCATAACGCATAACGCATAATGAATAACGCATGACGCAAAATGCATAACGCATAATGCACAACGCATAACGAATACCGCATAACGCATACTGCATAACGCATAACGCATAACGCATAATGCATAACGCAAAACGCATAACTCATAACGAATAACGTATAACGCATAACGCATAACGCATAACGCATACCGCATAAACCATAACGCATAACGCATAACGCATAACGCATAACGCATAACGCATAACGCATAACGCATAACGGATAACGCATAACGAATAAAGCATAACGCATAACGCATAACGCATAACGCATAATGCATAACGCAAAACGCATAACTTATAACGAATAACGTATAACGTATAACGCATAACGCATAAACCATAACGCATAACGCATAACGCATAACGCATAATGCACAACGCATAACGAATACCGCAAAACGCATAACGCCTATCGCATAACGCATAACGCATAACGCATAACGCATAACGCATAACGCATAACGCATAACGCATAACGCATAACGCATAACGCATAATGCACAACGCATAACGAATACCGCAAAACGCATAACGCCTAACGCATAACGCATAACGCATAACGCATAACGCATAACGCATAACGCATAACGCATAATGCACAACGCATAACGAATACCGCAAATCGCATAACGCCTAACGAATAACTGATCACGCATAACGCATAACGCATAATGCATAACGCATAAAGCATAACGCATAACTTTTAACGCATAACGCATAATGCACAACGCATAACGAATACCGCAAAACGCATAACGCCTAACGCATAACGCATAACGCATAACGCATAACGCATAACGCATAACGCATAACGCATAACGCCTAACGCGTAACGGATCACGCATAACGCATAAAGCATAACGCATAACGCTTAACGCATAACGTATAACTCATAACTCATAACGCATAACGCATAACACATAACGCAAAATGCATAACGCATAATGCACAACGCATAACGAATACCGGAAACTCATAACGCCTAACGCATAACGGATCACGCATAACGCATAACGCATACTGCATAACGCATAACGCATAACGCATAACGCATAAAGCATAACGCATAACGCATAACGCATAACGCATAATGCACAACGCATAACGAATACCGCAAATCGCATAACGCCAAACGAATAACTGATCACACATAACGCATAACGCATAACACATAACGCATAACGCATAATGCATAACGCATAAAGCATAACGCATAATGCACAACGCATAACGAATACCGTAAAACGCATAACGCCTGACGCATAACGGATCACGCATAACGCATAAAGCAAAACGCATAACGTATAAGTCATAACTCATAACGGATAACGCATAACGCATAACGCATAACACATAACGCAAAATGCATAACGCATAATGCACAACGCATAACGAATACCGGAAACTCATAACGCAGAACGCATAACGGATCACGCATAACGCATAACGCATACTGCATAACGCATAACGCATAACGCATAATGCACAACGCATAACGAATACCGCAAATCGCATAACGCCTAACGAATAACGCATAACGCATAACGCATAACGCATAACGCATAACGCATAACGCATAACGCATAACGCATAACGCATAACGTATAACGCCTAACGCATAACGCATAAAGCATAACGCATAACGCATAACGCATAATGCACAACGCATAACGAATACCGCAAAACGTATAACGCCTAACGCATAACGCATAACGCATAACGCATAACGCATAACGCATAACGCATAACGCATAAACCATAACGCATAACGCATAACGCATAACGCATAACGCATAACGCATAACGCATAACGCATAACGCATAACGCATAACGCATAACGCATAACACATAACGCAAAATGCATAACGCATAATGCACAACGCATAACGAATACCGGAAACTCATAACGCAGAACGCATAACGGATCACGCATAACGCATAACGCATACTGCATAACGCATAACGCATAACGCATAATGCACAACGCATAACGAATACCGCAAATCGCATAACGCCTAACGAATAACGCATAACGCATAACGCATAACGCATAACGCATAACGCATAACGCATAACGCATAACGCATAACGCATAACGCATAACGCATAACGTATAACGCCGAACGCATAACGCATAAAGCATAACGCATAACGCATAACGCATAATGCACAACGCATAACGAATACCGCAAAACGTATAACGCCTAACGCATAACGCATAACGCATAACGCATAACGCATAACGCATAACGCATAAACCATAACGCATAACGCATAACGCATAACGCATAACGCATAACGCATAACGCATAACGCATAACGCATAACGCATAACGCATAACGCATAACGCATAACGCATAACGCATAACGGATAACGCATAACGAATAAAGCATAACGCATAACGCATAACGCATAACGCATAATGCACAACGCATAACGAATACCGCAAATCGCATAACGCCTAACGAATAACGCATAACGCATAACGCATAACGCATAACGCATAACGCATAACGCATAACGCATAACGCATAACGCATAACGCATAATGCACAACGCATAACGAATACCTCAAAACGCATAACGCCTAACGCATAACGCATAACGCATAACGCATAACGCATAACGCATAACGCATAACGCATAACGCATAACGCATAACGCATAACGCATAACGCATAACGCATAACGCATAACGCATAACGGATAACGCATAACGCATAACGAATAAAGCATAACGCATAACGCATAACGCATAACGCATAACGCATAATGCACAACGCATAACGAATACCGCAAAACGCATAACGCCTAACGCATAACGCATAACGCATAATGCATAACGCATAATGCATAACGCATAAAGCATAACGCATAACTTTTAACGCATAACGCATAACGCATAACGCATAATGCACAACGCATAACGAATACCGCATAACGCATAAGGCATAACGCATAACAAATAACGCATAACGCATAACGCATAACGCATAACGCATAACGCATAATGAACAACGCATAACGTATACCGCAAAACGCATAACGCCTAACGCATAACGGATCACGCATAACGCATAAAGCATAACGCTTAACGCTTAACGCATAACGTATAACTCATAACTCATAACGCATAACGCATAACGCATAACGCATAACACATAACGCAAATGCATAACGCATAATGCACAACGCATAACGAATACCGGAAACTTTTAACGCCTAACGCATAACGGATCACGCATAACGCATAACGCATACTGCATAACGCATAACGCATAACGCATAACGCATAACGCATAATGCACAACGCATAACGAATACCGCAAAACGTATAACGCCTAACGCATAACGCATAACGCATAACGCATAACGCATAACGCATAACGCATAACGCATAACGCATAACGCATAACGCATAACGCATAACGCATAAAGCATAACGCATAACGCATAACGCATAACGCATAATGCACAACGCATAACGAATACCGCAAATCGCATAACGCCTAACGAATAACTGATCACACATAACGCATAACGCATAACGCATAACGCATAACGCATAACGCATAACGCATAATGCATAACGCATAAAGCATAACGCATAATGCACAACGCATAACGAATACCGTAAAACGCATAACGCCTGACGCATAACGGATCACGCATAACGCATAAAGCAAAACGCATAACGCTTAACGCATAACGTATAAGTCATAACTCATAACGGATAACGCATAACGCATAACGCATAACACATAACGCAAAATGCATAACGCATAATGCACAACGCATAACGAATACCGGAAACTCATAACGCAGAACGCATAACGGATCACGCATAACGCATAACGCATACTGCATAACGCATAACGCATAACGCATAATGCACAACGCATAACGAATACCGCAAATCGCATAACGCCTAACGAATAACGCATAACGCATAACGCATAACGCATAACGCATAACGCATAACGCATAACGCATAACGCATAACGTATAACGCCTAACGCATAACGCATAAAGCATAACGCATAACGCATATTGCATATCGCATAACGCATAACGCATAACGCATAACGCATAACGCATAACGCATAACGCATAACGTATAACGCCTAACGCATAACGCATAAAGCATAACGCATAACGCATAAACCATAACGCATAACGCATAACGCATAACGCATAACGCATAACGCATAACGCATAACGCATAACGCATAACGCATAACGTATAACGCCTAACGCATAACGCACAAAGCAGAACGCATAACGCATATCGCATATCGCATAACGCATAACGCATAACGCATAACGCATAACGCATAACGCATATGGCATAATGAATAACGCATAACGCAAAATGCATAACGCATAATGCACAACGCATAACGAATACCGCATAACGCATACTGCATAACGCATAACTCATAACGAATAACGTATAACGTATAACGCATAACGCATAACGCATAAACCATAACGCATAACGCATAACGCATAACGCAGAACGCATAACGGATCACGCATAACGCATAACGCATACTGCATAACGCATAACGCATAACGCATAATGCACAACGCATAACGAATACCGCAAATCGCATAACGCCTAACGAATAACGCATAACGCATAACGCATAACGCATAACGCATAACGCATAACGCATAACGCATAACGCATAACGCATAACGCATAACGCATAACGCATAACGCATAACGCATAACGCATAACGCATAACGGATAACGCATAACGCATAACGAATAAAGCATAACGCATAACGCATAACGCATAACGCATAACGCATAACGCATAACGCATAACGCATAACGTTTAACGCATAACGCATAACGCATAACGCATAACGCATAACGCATAACGCATAATGAATGACGCATAACGCAAAATGCATAACGCATAACGCATAATGCACAACGCATAACGAATGCCGCATAACGCATACTGCATAACGCATAACGCATAACGCATAATGCATAACGCAAAACGCATAACTCATAACGAATAACGTATAACGTATAACGCATAACGCATAACGCATAAACCATAACGCATAACGCATAACGCATAACGCATAACGCATAACGCATAACGCATAACGCATAACGTATAAAGCATAACGCATAACGCATAACGCATAACGCATAACGCATAATGAATAACGCATAACGCAAAATGCATAACGCATAACGCATAACGCATAACGCATAATGAATAACGCATAACGCAAAATGCATAACGCAAAATGCATAACGCATAATGCACAACGCATAACGAATACCGCATAACGCATACTGCATAACGCATAACGCATAACGCATAACGCATAACGCATAACGCATAACGCATAACGCATAACGTATAACGCCTAACGCATAACGCATAAAGCGTAACGCATAACGCATATCGCATATCGCATAACGCATAACGCATAACGCATAACGCATAACGCATAACGCATAATGAATAACGCATAACGCAAAATGCATAACGCATAATGCACAACGCATAACGAATACCGCATAACGCAAACTGCATAACGCATAACGCATAACGCATAATGCATAACGCAAAACGCATAACTCATAACGAATAACGTATAACGTATAACGCATAACGCATAACGCATAAACCATAACGCATAACGCATAACGCATAACGCATAACGTATAACGCATAACGCATAACGCATAACGCATAACGCATAACGCATAACGCATAACGCATAACGCATAACGCATAACGGATAA
The DNA here is from genome assembly GCA_916610235.2 of Lasioglossum morio. NCBI lineage: Eukaryota > Metazoa > Arthropoda > Insecta > Hymenoptera > Halictidae > Lasioglossum > Lasioglossum morio. The sequence goes on along the minus strand of CAKAJA020000151.1, from coordinate 303,847 downwards.
CGCATAACGCATAACGAATAAAGCATAACGCATAACGCATAACGCATATCGCATATCGCATAACGCATAACGCATAACGCATAACGCATAACGCATAACGCATAATGAATAACGCATAACGCAAAATGCATAACGCATAATGCACAACGCATAACGAATACCGCATAACGCATAACGCATAACGCATAATGCATAACACAAAACGCATAACTCATAACGCATAACGTATAACGTATAACGCATAACGCATAACGCATAGTGCACAACGCATAACGAATACCGCAAATCGCATAACGCCTAACGAATAACTGATCACACATAACGCATAACGCATAATGCATACTGCATAACGCATAACGCATAACGCATAACGCATAATGCATAACGCAAAACGCATAACGCATAACGCATAACGCATAACGCATAACGCATAACGCATAACGGATAACGCATAACGAATAAAGCATAACGCATAACGCATAAACCAATAACGCATAACGCATAATGCACAACGCATAACGAATACCGCAAATCGCATAACGCCTAACGAATAACGCATAACGCATAACGCATAACGCATAACGCATAACGCATAACGCATAATGCACAACGCATAACGAATACCGCAAAACGCATAACGCCTAACGCATAACGCATAACGCATAACGCATAACGCATAACGCATAACGCATAACGCATAACGCATAACGCATAACGCATAACGCATAACGCATAACGCATAACGCATACCGCATAATGCACAACGCATAACGAATACCGCAAATCGCATAACGCCTAACGAATAACTGATCACGCATAACGCATAACGCATAATGCATAACGCATAAAGCATAACGCATAACTTTTAACGCATAACGCAGAACGCATAACGCATAACGGATAACGCATAATAAATAACGCATAACGCAAAATGCATAACGCATAATGCACAACGCATAACGAATACCGCATAACGCATACTGCATAACGCATAACGCATAACGCATAATGCATAACGCAAAACGCATAACTCATAACGAATAACGCATAACGCATAACGCATAACGCATAACGCATAACGCATAACGCATAACGCATAACGCATAACGCATAACGCATAACGCATAACGCATAACGAATAAAGCATAACGCATAACGCATAACGCATAACGCATAATGCATAACGCAAAACGCATAACTCATAACGAATAACGTATAACGTATAACGCATAACGCATAACGCATAAACCATAACGCATAACGCATAACGCATAACGCATAACGCATAACGCATAACGCATAACGCATAACGCATAACGCATAACGCATAACGCATAACGCATAACGCATGACGCATACCGCATAACGCAAAACGCATAACGCATAACGGATAACGCATAACGCATAACGACTAAAGCATAACGCATAACGCATAACGCATATCGCATATCGCATAACGCATAACGCATAACGCATAACGCATAACGCATAACGCATAATGAATAACGCATAACGCAAAATGCATAACGCATAATGCACAACGCATAACGAATACCGCATAACGCATACTGCATAACGCATAACGCATAACGCATAATGCATAACGCAAAACGCATAACTCATAACGAATAACGTACAACGTATAACGCATAACGCATAACGCATAAACCATAACGCATAACGCATAACGCATAACGCATACTGCATAACGCATAACGCATAACGCATAACGCATAACGCATAACGCATAATGCACAACGCATAACGAATACCGCAAAACGTATAACGCCTAACGCATAACGCATAACGCATAACGCATAACGCATAACGCATAACGCATAACGCATAACGCATAACGCATGTCGCATAACGCATAACGCATAAGGCATAACGCATAACGCATAACGCATAACGCATAATGCACAACGCATAACGAATACCGCAAAACGCATAACGCCTAACGCATAACGCATAACGCATAACGCATAACGCATAACGCATAACGCATAACGCATAACGCATAACGCATAACGCATAACGCATAACGCATAACGCATAATGCACAACGCATAACGAATACCGCAAAACGCATAACGCCTAACGCATAACGCATAACGCATAACGCATAACGCATAACGCATAACGCATAACCATAACGCATAACGCATAACGCATAACGCATAACGCATAATGCACAATGCATAACGAATACCGCAAATCGCATAACGCCTAACGAATAACTGATCACGTATAACGCATAACGCATAACGCATAATGCACAACGCATAACGAATACCGTAAAACGCATAACGCCTGACGCATAACGGATCACGCATAACGCATAAAGCATAACGCATAACGCTTAACGCATAACGTATATGTCATAACTCATAACGGATAACGCATAACGCATAACGCATAACACATAACGCAAAATGCATAAAGCATAATGCACAACGCATAACGAATACCGGAAACTCATAACGCAGAACGCATAACGGATCACGCATAACGCATAACGCATACTGCATAACGCATAACGCATAACGCATAGTGCACAACGCATAACGAATACCGCAAATCGCATAACGCCTAACGAATAACGCATAACGCATAACGCATAACGCATAACGCATAACGCATAACGCATAACGCATAACGCATAACGCATAACGCATAACGCATAACGCATAACGCATAACGCATAACGCATAACGCATAACGTATAACGCCTAACGCATAACGCATAAAGCATAACGCATATCGCATATCGCATAACGCATAACGCATAACGCATAACGCATAACGCATAACGCATAATGCATAACGCAAAACGCATAACTCATAACGAATAACGTATAACGTATAACGCATAACGCATAACGCATAAACCATAACGCATAAAGCATAACGCATAACGCATAACGCATATCGCATATCGCATAACGCATAACGCATAACGCATAACGCATAACGCATAACGCATAATGAATAACGCATAACGCAAAATGCATAACGCATAATGCACAACGCATAACGAATACCGCATAACGCATACTGCATAACGCATAACGCATAACGCATAATGCATAACGCAAAACGCATAACTCATAACGAATAACGTATAACGTATAACGCATAACGCATAACGCATAGTGCACAACGCATAACGAATACCGCAAATCGCATAACGCCTAACGAATAACTGATCACACATAACGCATAACGCATAATGCATACTGCATAACGCATAACGCATAACGCATAACGCATAATGCATAACGCAAAACGCATAACGCATAACGCATAACGCATAACGCATAACGCATAACGCATAACGCATAACGGATAACGCATAACGAATAAAGCATAACGCATAACGCATAAACCAATAACGCATAACGCATAATGCACAACGCATAACGAATACCGCAAATCGCATAACGCCTAACGAATAACGCATAACGCATAACGCATAACGCATAACGCATAACGCATAATGCACAACGCATAACGAATACCGCGAAACGCAAAACGCCTAACGCATAACGCATAACGCATAACGCATAACGCATAACGCATAACGCATAACGCATAACGCATAACGCATAACGCATACCGCATAATGCACAACGCATAACGAATACCGCAAATCGCATAACGCCTAACGAATAACTGATCACGCATAACGCATAACGCATAATGCATAACGCATAAAGCATAACGCATTACTTTTAACGCATAACGCAGAACGCATAACGCATAACGGATAACGCATAATGAATAACGCATAACGCAAAATGCATAACGCATAATGCACAACGCATAACGAATACCGCATAACGCATACTGCATAACGCATAACGCATAACGCATAATGCATAACGCAAAACGCATAACTCATAACGAATAACGCATAACGCATAACGCATAACGCATAACGCATGTCGCATAACGCATAACGCATAAGGCATAACGCATAACGTATAACGTATAACGCATAACGCATAACGCATAATGCACAACGCATAACGAATACCGTAAAACGCATAACGCCTGACGCATAACGGATCACGCAAAACGCATAACGCATAACGCATAACGCATAATGCACAACGCATAACGAATACCGCAAATCGCATAACGCCTAACGAATAACGCATAACGCATAACGCATAACGCATAACGCATAACGCATAACGCATAACGCATAACGCATAACGCATAACGCATAACGCATAACGCATAACGCATAACGCATAACGCATAACGCATAACGCATAACGCATAATGCACAACGCATAACGAATACCGCAAAACGCATAACGCCTAACGCATAACGCATAACGCATAACGCATAACGCATAACGCATAACGCATAACCATAACGCATAACGCATAACGCATAACGCATAACGCATAATGCACAACGCATAACGAATACCGCAAATCGCATAACGCCTAACGAATAACTGATCACGTATAACGCATAACGCATAACGCATAATGCACAACGCATAACGAATACCGTAAAACGCATAACGCCTGACGCATAACGGATCACGCATAACGCATAAAGCATAACGCATAACGCTTAACGCATAACGTATATGTCATAACTCATAACGGATAACGCATAACGCATAACGCATAACACATAACGCAAAATGCATAAAGCATAATGCACAACGCATAACGAATACCGGAAACTCATAACGCAGAACGCATAACGGATCACGCATAACGCATAACGCATACTGCATAACGCATAACGCATAACGCATAGTGCACAACGCATAACGAATACCGCAAATCGCATAACGCCTAACGAATAACGCATAACGCATAACGCATAACGCATAACGCATAACGCATAACGCATAACGCATAACGCATAACGCATAACGCATAACGCATAACGCATAACGCATAACGCATAACGCATAACGCATAACGCATAACGCATAACGCATAACGCATAACGCATAACGCATAACGCATAACGTATAACGCCTAACGCATAACGCATAAAGCATAACGCATATCGCATATCGCATAACGCATAACGCATAACGCATAACGCATAACGCATAACGCATAACGCATAATGCATAACGCAAAACGCATAACTCATAACGAATAACGTATAACGTATAACGCATAACGCATAACGCATAAACCATAACGCATAAAGCATAACGCATAACGCATAACGCATATCGCATATCGCATAACGCATAACGCATAACGCATAACGCATAACGCATAACGCATAATGAATAACGCATAACGCAAAATGCATAACGCATAATGCACAACGCATAACGAATACCGCATAACGCATACTGCATAACGCATAACGCATAACGCATAATGCATAACGCAAAACGCATAACTCATAACGAATAACGTATAACGTATAACGCATAACGCATAACGCATAGTGCACAACGCATAACGAATACCGCAAATCGCATAACGCCTAACGAATAACTGATCACACATAACGCATAACGCATAATGCATACTGCATAACGCATAACGCATAACGCATAACGCATAATGCATAACGCAAAACGCATAACGCATAACGCATAACGCATAACGCATAACGCATAACGCATAACGCATAACGGATAACGCATAACGAATAAAGCATAACGCATAACGCATAAACCAATAACGCATAACGCATAATGCACAACGCATAACGAATACCGCAAATCGCATAACGCCTAACGAATAACGCATAACGCATAACGCATAACGCATAACGCATAACGCATAATGCACAACGCATAACGAATACCGCGAAACGCAAAACGCCTAACGCATAACGCATAACGCATAACGCATAACGCATAACGCATAACGCATAACGCATAATGCACAACGCATAACGAATACCGCAAAACGCATAACGCCTAACGCATAACGCATAACGCATAACGCATAACGCATAACGCATAACCATAACGCATAACGCATAACGCATAACGCATAACGCATAATGCACAACGCATAACGAATACCGCAAATCGCATAACGCCTAACGAATAACTGATCACGTATAACGCATAACGCATAACGCATAATGCACAACGCATAACGAATACCGTAAAACGCATAACGCCTGACGCATAACGGATCACGCATAACGCATAAAGCATAACGCATAACGCTTAACGCATAACGTATATGTCATAACTCATAACGGATAACGCATAACGCATAACGCATAACACATAACGCATAACGCATAACGCATAACGCATAACGCATAACGCATAACGCAGAACGCATAACGGATCACGCATAACGCATAACGCATACTGCATAACGCATAACGCATAACGCATAGTGCACAACGCATAACGAATACCGCAAATCGCATAACGCCTAACGAATAACGCATAACGCATAACGCATAACGCATAACGCATAACGCATAACGCATAACGCATAACGCATAACGCATAACGCATAACGCATAACGCATAACGCATAACGCATAACGCATAACGCATAACGCATAACGCATAACGCATAACGCATAACGCATAACGCATAACGCATAACGTATAACGCCTAACGCATAACGCATAAAGCATAACGCATATCGCATATCGCATAACGCATAACGCATAACGCATAACGCATAACGCATAACGCATAATGCATAACGCAAAACGCATAACTCATAACGAATAACGTATAACGTATAACGCATAACGCATAACGCATAAACCATAACGCATAAAGCATAACGCATAACGCATAACGCATATCGCATATCGCATAACGCATAACGCATAACGCATAACGCATAACGCATAACGCATAATGAATAACGCATAACGCAAAATGCATAACGCATAATGCACAACGCATAACGAATACCGCATAACGCATACTGCATAACGCATAACGCATAACGCATAATGCATAACGCAAAACGCATAACTCATAACGAATAACGTATAACGTATAACGCATAACGCATAACGCATAGTGCACAACGCATAACGAATACCGCAAATCGCATAACGCCTAACGAATAACTGATCACACATAACGCATAACGCATAATGCATACTGCATAACGCATAACGCATAACGCATAACGCATAATGCATAACGCAAAACGCATAACGCATAACGCATAACGCATAACGCATAACGCATAACGCATAACGGATAACGCATAACGAATAAAGCATAACGCATAACGCATAAACCAATAACGCATAACGCATAATGCACAACGCATAACGAATACCGCAAATCGCATAACGCCTAACGAATAACGCATAACGCATAACGCATAACGCATAACGCATAACGCATAATGCACAACGCATAACGAATACCGCGAAACGCATAACGCCTAACGCATAACGCATAACGCATAACGCATAACGCATAACGCATAACGCATAACGCATAACGCATAACGCATAACGCATACCGCATAATGCACAACGCATAACGAATACCGCAAATCGCATAACGCCTAACGAATAACTGATCACGCATAACGCATAACGCATAATGCATAACGCATAAAGCATAACGCATTACTTTTAACGCATAACGCAGAACGCATAACGCATAACGGATAACGCATAATGAATAACGCATAACGCAAAATGCATAACGCATAATGCACAACGCATAACGAATACCGCATAACGCATACTGCATAACGCATAACGCATAACGCATAATGCATAACGCAAAACGCATAACTCATAACGAATAACGCATAACGCATAACGCATAACGCATAACGCATAACGCATAACGCATAACGCATAACGCATAACGCATAACGCATAACGCATAACGGATAACGCATAACGCATAACGAATAAAGCATAACGCATAACGCATAACGCATAACGCATAACGCATAACGCATAATGCATAACGCATAAAGCATAACGCATAATGCACAACGCATAACGAATACCGTAAAACGCATAACGCCTGACGCATAACGGATCACGCATAACGCATAAAGCAAAACGCATAACGCTTAACGCATAACGTATAAGTCATAACTCATAACGGATAACGCATAACGCATAACGCATAACACATAACGCAAAATGCATAACGCATAATGCACAACGCATAACGAATACCGGAAACTCATAACGCAGAACGCATAACGGATCACGCATAACGCATAACGCATACTGCATAACGCATAACGCATAACGCATAATGCACAACGCATAACGAATACCGCAAATCGCATAACGCCTAACGAATAACGCATAACGCATAACGCATAACGCATAACGCATAACGGATAACGCATAACGCATAACGCATAACGCATAACGCATAACGCATAACGCATAACGCATAACGTATAACGCCTAACGCATAACGCATAAAGCATAATGCATAACGCATATTGCATATCGCATAACGCATAACGCATAACGCATAACGCATAACGCATAACGGATAACGCATAACGCATAACGAATAAAGCATAACGCATAACGCATGACGTATAACGCATAATGCATAACGCAAAACGCATAACGCATAACGGATAACGCATAACGCATAACGAATAAAGCATAACGCATAACGCATGACGTATAACGCATAATGCATAAGGCAAAACGCATAACTCATAACGCATAACGCATAACGCATAACGCATACCGCATAACGCATAACGCATAACGCATAACGGATAACGCATAACGCATAACGAATAAAGCATAACGCATAACGCATAACGCATATCGCATATCGCATAACGCATAACGCATAACGCATAACGCATAACGCATAACGCATAATGAATAACGCATAACGCAAAATGCATAACGCATAATGCACAACGCATAACGAATACCGCATAACGCATACTGCATAACGCATAACGCATAACGCATAATGCATAACGCAAAACGCATAACTCATAACGAATAACGTATAACGTATAACGCATAACGCATAACGCATAAACCATAACGCATAACGCATAACGCATAACGCATACTGCATAACGCATAACGCATAACGCATAACGCATAACGCATAATGCACAACGCATAACGAATACCGCAAAACGTATAACGCCTAACGCATAACGCATAACGCATAACGCATAACGCATAACGCATAACGCATAACGCATAACGCATAACGCATAACGCATGTCGCATAACGCATAACGCATAAGGCATAACGCATAACGTATAACGTATAACGCATAACGCATAACGCATAATGCACAATGCATAACGAATACCGTAAAACGCATAACGCCTGACGCATAACGGATCACGCAAAACGCATAACGCATAACTCATAACGGATAACGCATAACGCATAACGCATAACACATAACGCAAAATGCATAACGCATAATGCACAACGCATAACGAATACCGGAAACTCATAACGCAGAACGCATAACGGATCACGCATAACGCATAACGCATACTGCATAACGCATAACGCATAACGCATAATGCACAACGCATAACGAATACCGCAAAACGTATAACGCCTAACGCATAACGCATAACCATAACGCATAACGCATAACGCATAACGCATAATGCACAACGCATAACGAATACCGCAAATCGCATAACGCCTAACGAATAACTGATCACGTATAACGCATAACGCATAACGCATAATGCACAACGCATAACGCATAATGCATAACGCATAACGCATAACGCATAACGCATAATGCACAACGCATAACGAATACCGCATAACGCATAACGCATAACGCATACTGCATAACGCATAACGCATAACGCATAACGCATAACGCATAACGCATAATGCACAACGCATAACGAATACCGCAAAACGTATAACGCCTAACGCATAACGCATAACGCATAACGCATAACGCATAACGCATAACGCATAACGCATAATGCACAACGCATAACGAATACCGCAAAACGCATAACGCCTAACGCATAACGCATAACGCATAACGCATAACGCATAACGCATAACGCATAACGCATAACGCATAACGCATAACGCATAACCATAACGCATAACGCATAACGCATAACGCATAACGCATAATGCACAACGCATAACGAATACCGCAAATCGCATAACGCCTAACGAATAACTGATCACGTATAACGCATAACGCATAACGCATAATGCACAACGCATAACGAATACCGTAAAACGCATAACGCATAACGCATAACGCATAACGCATAACGCATAACGCATAACGCATAATGCACAACGCATAACGAATACCGCAAAACGCATAACGCCTAACGCATAACGCATAACGCATAACGCATAACGCATAACGCATAACGCATAACCATAACGCATAACGCATAACGCATAATGCACAACGCATAACGAATACCGCAAATCGCATAACGCCTAACGAATAACTGATCACGTATAACGCATAACGCATAACGCATAATGCACAACGCATAACGAATACCGTAAAACGCATAACGCCTGACGCATAACGGATCACGCATAACGCATAAAGCATAACGCATAACGCTTAACGCATAACGTATATGTCATAACTCATAACGGATAACGCATAACGCATAACGCATAACACATAACGCAAAATGCATAAAGCATAATGCACAACGCATAACGAATACCGCAAATCGCATACCGCCTAACGAATAACGCATAACGCATAACGCATAACGCATAACGCATAACGCATAACGCATAACGCATAACGCATAACGCATAACGCATAACGCATAACGCATAACGCATAATGCACAACGCATAACGAATACCGTAAAACGCATAACGCCTGACGCATAACGGATCACGCATAACGCATAACGCATACTGCATAACGCATAACGCATAACGCATAATGCACAACGCATAACGAATACCGTAAAACGCATAACGCCTGACGCATAACGGATCACGCATAACGCATAACGCATACTGCATAACGCATAACGCATAACGCATAATGCACAACGCATAACGAATACCGCAAATCGCATACCGCCTAACGAATAACGCATAACGCATAACGCATAACGCATAACGCATAACGCATAACGCATAACGCATAACGCATAACGCATAACGCATAACGCATAACGCATAACGCATAACGCATAACGCATAACGCATAACGCATAACGCATAACGCATAACGCATAACGCATAACGCATAACGCATAACGTATAACGCCTAACGCATAACGCATAAAGCATAACGCATATCGCATATCGCATAACGCATAACGCATAACGCATAACGCATAACGCATAACGCATAACGCATAACGCATAATGCATAACGCAAAACGCATAACTCATAACGAATAACGTATAACGTATAACGCATAACGCATAACGCATAAACCATAACGCATAACGCATAACGCATAACGCATAACGCATAACGCATAACGCATAACGCATAACGCATAACGCATAACGCATAACGCATAACGCATAACGCATAACGCATAACGCATAACGCATAACGCATAACGCATAACGCATAACGCATAACGCATAACGCATAACGCATAACGCATAACGCATAACGCATAACGGATAACGCATAACGCATAACGAATAAAGCATACCGCATAACGCATAACGCATATCGCATATCGCATAACGCATAACGCATAACGCATAACGCATAACGCATAACGCATAACGCATAACGCATAACGCATAACGCATAACGCATAACGGATAAGGCATAACGCATAACGAATAAAGCATAACGCATAACGCATAACGCATATCGCATATCGCATAACGCATGACGCATAACGCATAACGCATAACGCATAACGCATAATGAATAACGCATAACGCAAAATGCATAACGCATAATGCACAACGCATAACGAATACCGCATAACGCATACTGCATAACGCATAACGCATAACGCATAATGCATAACGCAAAACGCATAACTCATAACGAATAACGTATAACGTATAACGCATAACGCATAACGCATAACGCATAACACATAACGCAAAATGCATAACGCATAATGCACAACGCATAACGAATACCGGAAACTCATAACGCAGAACGCATAACGGATCACGCATAACGCATAACGCATACTGCATAACGCATAACGCATAACGCATAACGCATAATGCACAACGCATGACGAATACCGCAAATCGCATAACGCCTAACGAATAACGCATAACGCATAACGCATAACGCATAACGCATAACGCATAACGCATAACGCATAACGCATAACGCATAACGCATAACGCATAACGCATAACGTATAACGCCTAACGCATAACGCATAACGCATAATGCATAACGCAAAACGCATAACTCATAACGAATAACGTATAACGCATAACGCATAACGCATAACGCATAACGCATAACGCATAACGCATAACTCATAACGCATAACGCATAACTCATAACGCATAACGCATAACGGATAACGCATAACGCATAACGAATAAAGCATAACGCATAACGCATAACGCATATCGCATATCGCATAACGCATAACGCATAACGCATAACGCATAACGCATAACGCATAACGCATAACGCATAACGCATAATGAATAACGCATAACGCAAAATGCATAACGCATAATGCACAACGCATAACGAATAACGTATAACGTATAACGCATAACGCATAACGCATAAACCATAACGCATAACGCATAACGCATAACGCATACTGCATAATGCATAACGCATAACGCATAACGCATAACGCATAATGCACAACGCATAACGAATACCGCAAAACGTATAACGCATAACGCATAACGCATAACGCATAACGCATAACGCATAACGCATAACGCATAACGCATAACGCATAACGCATAACGCATAACGCATAAAGCATAACGCATAACGCATAACGCATAATGCACAACGCATAACGAATACCGCAAATCGCATAACGCCTAACGAATAACTGCTCACACATAACGCATAACGCATAATGCATACTGCATAACGCATAACGCATAACGCATAACGCATAACGCATAACGCATAACGCATAACGCATAACGCATAACGCATAACGCATAACGCATAACGCATAACGCATAACGCATAACGCATAACGCATAACGCATAACGCATAATGCACAACGCATAACGAATACCGCAAAACGCATAACGCCTAACGCATAACGCATAACGCATAACGCATAACGCATAACGCATAACCATAACGCATAACGCATAACGCATAACGCATAACGCATAATGCACAACGCATAACGAATACCGCAAATCGCATAACGCCTAACGAATAACTGATCAGGTATAACGCATAACGCATAACGCATAATGCACAACGCATAACGCATAATGCATAACGCATAACGCATAACGCATAACGCATAATGCACAACGCATAACGAATACCGCATAACGCATAACGCATAACGCATACCGCATAACGCATAACGCATAACGCATAACGCATAACGCATAACGCATAATGCACAACGCATAACGAATACCGCAAAACGCATAACGCCTAACGCATAACGCATAACGCATAACGCATAACGCATAACGCATAACGCATAACGCATAACGCATAACGCATAATGCACAACGCATAACGAATACCGCAAAACGCATAACGCCTAACGCATAACGCATAACGCATAACGCATAACGCATAACGCATAACGCATAACGCATAACCATAACGCATAACGCATAACGCATAACGCATAACGCATAATGCACAACGCATAACGAATACCGCAAATCGCATAACGCCTAACGAATAACTGATCACGTATAACGCATAACGCATAACGCATAATGCACAACGCATAACGAATACCGTAAAACGCATAACGCATAACGCATAACGCATAACGCATAACGCATAACGCATAATGCACAACGCATAACGAATACCGCAAAACGCATAACGCATAACGCATAACGCATAACGCATAACGCATAACGCATAACGCATAACGCATAACCATAACGCATAACGCATAACGCATAATGCACAACGCATAACGAATACCGCAAATCGCATAACGCCTAACGAATAACTGATCACGTATAACGCATAACGCATAACGCATAATGCACAACGCATAACGAATACCGTAAAACGCATAACGCCTGACGCATAACGGATCACGCATAACGCATAAAGCATAACGCATAACGCTTAACGCATAACGTATATGTCATAACTCATAACGGATAACGCATAACGCATAACGCATAACACATAACGCAAAATGCATAAAGCATAATGCACAACGCATAACGAATACCGGAAACTCATAACGCAGAACGCATAACGGATCACGCATAACGCATAACGCATACTGCATAACGCATAACGCATAACGCATAATGCACAACGCATAACGAATACCGCAAATCGCATACCGCCTAACGAATAACGCATAACGCATAACGCATAACGCATAACGCATAACGCATAACGCATAACGCATAACGCATAACGCATAACGCATAACGCATAACGCATAACGCATAACGCATAACGCATAACGCATAACGCATAACGCATAACGCATAACGCATAACGTATAACGCCTAACGCATAACGCATAAAGCATAACGCATATCGCATATCGCATAACGCATAACGCATAACGCATAACGCATAACGCATAACGCATAACGCATAACGCATAATGCATAACGCAAAACGCATAACTCATAACGAATAACGTATAACGTATAACGCATAACGCATAACGCATAAACCATAACGCATAACGCATAACGCATAACGCATAACGCATAACGCATAACGCATAACGCATAACGCATAACGCATAACGCATAACGCATAACGCATAACGCATAACGCATAACGCATAACGCATAACGCATAACGCATAACGCATAACGGATAACGCATAACGCATAACGAATAAAGCATACCGCATAACGCATAACGCATATCGCATATCGCATAACGCATAACGCATAACGCATAACGCATAACGCATAACGCATAACGCATAATGAATAACGCATAACGCAAAATGCATAACGCATAATGCACAACGCATAACGAATACCGCATAACGCATACTGCATAACGCATAACGAATACCGCAAATCGCATAACGCCTAACGAATAACGCATAACGCATAACGCATAACGCATAACGCATAACGCATAACGCATAACGCATAACGCATAACGCATAACGCATAACGCATAACGCATAACGCATAACGCATAACGCATAACGCATAACGTATAACGCCTAACGCATAACGCATAAAGCATAACGCATAACGCATATCGCATATCGCATAACGCATAACGCATAACGCATAACGCATAACGCATAACGCATAACGCATAACGCATAACGCATAATGCATAACGCAAAACGCATAACTCATAACGAATAACGTATAACGTATAACGCATAACGCATAACGCATAACGCATAACGCATAATGCATAACGCAAAACGCATAACTCATAACGAATAACGTATAACGTATAACGCATAACGCATAACGCATAAACCATAACGCATAACGCATAACGCATAACGCATAACGCATAACGCATAACACATAACGCATAACGCATAACGCATAACGCATAACGCATAACGCATAACGCATAACGTATAACGCCTAACGCATAACGCATAAAGCATAACGCATAACGCATATCGCATATCGCATAACGCATAACGCATAACGCATAACGCATAACGCATAACGCATAACGCATAACGCATAACGCATAACGCATAACGTATAACGCATAACGCATAACGCATAACGCATAACGGATAACGCATAACGCGTAACGAATAAAGCATAACGCATAACGCATAACGCATATCGCATATCGCATAACGCATAACGCATAACGCATAACGCATAACGCATAACGCATAACGCATAACGCATAACGCATAACGCATAACGCATAATGAATAACGCATAACGCAAAATGCATAACGCATAATGCACAACGCATAACGAATACCGCATAACGCATACTGCATAACGCATAACGCATAACGCATAATGCATAACGCAAAACGCATAACTCATAACGAATAACGTATAACGTATAACGCATAACGCATAACGCATAAACCATAACGCATAACGCATAACGCATAACGCATAACGCATAACGCATAACGCATAACGCATAACGCATAACGCATAACGCATAACGCATAACGCATAACGCATAACGCATAACGCATAACGCATAATGAATGACGCATAACGCAAAATGCATAACGCATAATGCACAACGCATAACGAATACCGCATAACGCATACTGCATAACGCATAACGCATAACGCATAATGTATAACGCAAAACGCATAACGCATAACGCATAACGCATAACGCATAATGCACAACGCATAACGCATAACGCATAACGCATAACGCATAACGCATAACGCATAACGCATAACGCATAACGCATAACGCATAACGCATAATGAATAACGCATAACGCAAAATGCATAACGCATAATGCACAACGCATAACGAATAACGTATAACGTATAACGCATAACGCATAACGCATAAACCATAACGCATAACGCATAACGCATAACGCATACTGCATAATGCATAACGCATAACGCATAACGCATAACGCATAATGCACAACGCATAACGAATACCGCAAAACGTATAACGCCTAACGCATAACGCATAACGCATAACGCATAACGCATAACGCATAACGCATAACGCATAACGCATAACGCATAACGCATAACGCATAAAGCATAACGCATAACGCATAACGCATAATGCACAACGCATAACGAATACCGCAAATCGCATAACGCCTAACGAATAACTGCTCACACATAACGCATAACGCATAATGCATACTGCATAACGCATAACGCATAACGCATAACGCATTACGCATAACGCATAACGCATAACGCATAACGCATAACGCATAACGCATAACGCATAACGCATAACGCATAACGCATAACGCATAACGCATAACGCATAACGCATAATGCACAACGCATAACGAATACCGCAAAACGCATAACGCCTAACGCATAACGCATAACGCATAACGCATAACGCATAACGCATAACCATAACGCATAACGCATAACGCATAACGCATAACGCATAATGCACAACGCATAACGAATACCGCAAATCGCATAACGCCTAACGAATAACTGATCAGGTATAACGCATAACGCATAACGCATAATGCACAACGCATAACGCATAATGCATAACGCATAACGCATAACGCATAACGCATAATGCACAACGCATAACGAATACCGCATAACGCATAACGCATAACGCATACTGCATAACGCATAACGCATAACGCATAACGCATAACGCATAACGCATAATGCACAACGCATAACGAATACCGCAAAACGTATAACGCCTAACGCATAACGCATAACGCATAACGCATAACGCATAACGCATAACGCATAACGCATAACGCATAACGCATAATGCACAACGCATAACGAATACCGCAAAACGCATAACGCCTAACGCATAACGCATAACGCATAACGCATAACGCATAACGCATAACGCATAACGCATAACCATAACGCATAACGCATAACGCATAACGCATAACGCATAATGCACAACGCATAACGAATACCGCAAATCGCATAACGCCTAACGAATAACTGATCACGTATAACGCATAACGCATAACGCATAATGCACAACGCATAACGAATACCGTAAAACGCATAACGCATAACGCATAACGCATAACGCATAACGCATAACGCATAATGCACAACGCATAACGAATACCGCAAAACGCATAACGCCTAACGCATAACGCATAACGCATAACGCATAACGCATAACGCATAACGCATAACCATAACGCATAACGCATAACGCATAATGCACAACGCATAACGAATACCGCAAATCGCATAACGCCTAACGAATAACTGATCACGTATAACGCATAACGCATAACGCATAATGCACAACGCATAACGAATACCGTAAAACGCATAACGCCTGACGCATAACGGATCACGCATAACGCATAAAGCATAACGCATAACGCTTAACGCATAACGTATATGTCATAACTCATAACGGATAACGCATAACGCATAACGCATAACACATAACGCAAAATGCATAAAGCATAATGCACAACGCATAACGAATACCGGAAACTCATAACGCAGAACGCATAACGGATCACGCATAACGCATAACGCATAATGCATAACGCATAACGCATAACGCATAATGCACAACGCATAACGAATACCGCAAATCGCATACCGCCTAACGAATAACGCATAACGCATAACGCATAACGCATAACGCATAACGCATAACGCATAACGCATAACGCATAACGCATAACGCATAACGCATAACGCATAACGCATAACGCATAACGCATAACGCATAACGCATAACGCATAACGCATAACGCATAACGCATAACGTATAACGCCTAACGCATAACGCATAAAGCATAACGCATAACGCATATCGCATAACGCATAACGCATAACGCATAACGCATAACGCATAACGCATAACGCATAACGCATAATGCATAACGCAAAACGCATAACTCATAACGAATAACGTATAACGTATAACGCATAACGCATAACGCATAAACCATAACGCATAACGCATAACGCATAACGCATAACGCATAACGCATAACGCATAACGCATAACGCATAACGCATAACGCATAACGCATAACGCATAACGCATAACGCATAACGCATAACGCATAACGCATAACGCATAACGCATAACGGATAACGCATAACGCATAACGAATAAAGCATACCGCATAACGCATAACGCATATCGCATATCGCATAACGCATAACGCATAACGCATAACGCATAACGCATAACGCATAACGCATAATGAATAACGCATAACGCAAAATGCATAACGCATAATGCACAACGCATAACGAATACCGCATAACGCATACTGCATAACGCATAACGCATAACGCATAATGCATAACGCAAAACGCATAACTCATAACGAATAACGTATAACGTATAACGCATAACGCATAACGCATAAACCATAACGCATAACGCATAACACATAACGCAAAATGCATAACGCATAATGCACAACGCATAACGAATACCGGAAACTCATAACGCAGAACGCATAACGGATCACGCATAACGCATAACGCATACTGCATAACGCATAACGCATAACGCATAACGCATAATGCACAACGCATGACGAATACCGCAAATCGCATAACGCCTAACGAATAACGCATAACGCATAACGCATAACGCATAACGCATAACGCATAACGCATAACGCATAACGCATAACGCATAACGCATAACGCATAACGCATAACGCATAACGTATAACGCCTAACGCATAACGCATAACGCATAATGCATAACGCAAAACGCATAACTCATAACGAATAACGTATAACGCATAACGCATAACGCATAACGCATAACGCATAACGCATAACGCATAACGCATAACGCATAACGCATAACTCATAACGCATAACGCATAACGGATAACGCATAACGCATAACGAATAAAGCATAACGCATAACGCATAACGCATATCGCATATCGCATAACGCATAACGCATAACGCATAACGCATAACGCATAACGCATAACGCATAACGCATAATGAATAACGCATAACGCAAAATGCATAACGCATAATGCACAACGCATAACGAATAACGTATAACGTATAACGCATAACGCATAACGCATAAACCATAACGCATAACGCATAACGCATAACGCATACTGCATAATGCATAACGCATAACGCATAACGCATAACGCATAATGCACAACGCATAACGAATACCGCAAAACGTATAACGCCTAACGCATAACGCATAACGCATAACGCATAACGCATAACGCATAACGCATAACGCATAACGCATAACGCATAACGCATAAAGCATAACGCATAACGCATAACGCATAATGCACAACGCATAACGAATACCGCAAATCGCATAACGCCTAACGAATAACTGCTCACACATAACGCATAACGCATAATGCATACTGCATAACGCATAACGCATAACGCATAACGCATAACGCATAATGCACAACGCATAACTCATAACGAATAACGTATAACGTATAACGCATAACGCATAACGCATAATGCACAACTCATAACGAATACCGGAAACTCATAACGCAGAACGCATAACGGATCACGCATAACGCATAACGCATACTGCATAACGCATAACGCATAACGCATAATGCACAACGCATAACGAATACCGCAAATCGCATAACGCCTAACGAATAACGCATAACGCATAACGCATAACGCATAACGCATAACGCATAACGCATAACGCATAACGCATAACGCATAACGCATAACGCATAACGCATAACGCATAACGCATAACGCATAACGCATAACGTATAACGCCTAACGCATAACGCATAAAGCATAACGCATAACGCATATCGCATATCGCATAACGCATAACGTATAACGCATAACGCATAACGCATAACGCATAACGCATAACGCATAACGCATAATGCATAACGCAAAACGCATAACTCATAACGAATAACGTATAACGTATAACGCATAACGCATAACGCATAACGCATAACGCATAATGCATAACGCAAAACGCATAACTCATAACGAATAACGTATAACGTATAACGCATAACGCATAACGCATAAACCATAACGCATAACGCATAACGCATAACGCATAACGCATAACGCATAACACATAACGCATAACGCATAACGCATAACGCATAACGCATAACGCATAACGCATAACGTATAACGCCTAACGCATAACGCATAAAGCATAACGCATAACGCATATCGCATATCGCATAACGCATAACGCATAACGCATAACGCATAACGCATAACGCATAACGCATAACGCATAACGCATAACGCATAACGTATAACGCATAACGCATAACGCATAACGCATAACGGATAACGCATAACGCGTAACGAATAAAGCATAACGCATAACGCATAACGCATATCGCATATCGCATAACGCATAACGCATAACGCATAACGCATAACGCATAACGCATAACGCATAACGCATAACGCATAACGCATAACGCATAATGAATAACGCATAACGCAAAATGCATAACGCATAATGCACAACGCATAACGAATACCGCATAACGCATACTGCATAACGCATAACGCATAACGCATAATGCATAACGCAAAACGCATAACTCATAACGAATAACGTATAACGTATAACGCATAACGCATAACGCATAAACCATAACGCATAACGCATAACGCATAACGCATAACGCATAACGCATAACGCATAACGCATAACGCATAACGCATAACGCATAACGCATAACGCATAACGCATAACGCATAATGAATGACGCATAACGCAAAATGCATAACGCATAATGCACAACGCATAACGAATACCGCATAACGCATACTGCATAACGCATAACGCATAACGCATAATGTATAACGCAAAACGCATAACGCATAACGCATAACGCATAACGCATAATGCACAACGCATAACGAATACCGCATAACGCATACTGCATAACGCATAACGCATAACGCATAATGCATAACGCAAAACGCATAAGTCATAACGAATAACGTATAACGTATAACGTATAACGCATAACGCATAAACCATAACGCATAACGCATAACGCATAACGCATAACGCATAACGCATAACGCATAACGCATAACGCATAACGCATAACGCATAACGCATAACGCATAACGCATAACGCATAACGCATAACGCATAACGGATAACGCATAACGCATAACGAATAAAGCATAACGCATAACGCATAACGCATAACGCATAACGCATAACGCATAACGCATAACGCATAACGCATAACGCATAACGCATAACGCATAACGCATATCGCATATCGCATAACGCATAACGCATAACGCATAACGCATAACGCATAACGCATAACGCATAACGCATAACGCATAAACCATAACGCATAACGCATAACGCATAACGCATAACGCATAACGCATAACGCATAACGCATAACGCATAACGCATAACGCATAACGCATAACGCATAACGCATAACGCATAATGAATGACGCATAACGCAAAATGCATAACGCATAATGCACAACGCATAACGAATACCGCATAACGCATACTGCATAACGCATAACGCATAACGCATAATGCATAACGCAAAACGCATATCTCATAACGAATAACGTATAACGTATAACGCATAACGCATAACGCATAAACCATAACGCATAACGCATAACGTATAACGCATAACGCATAACGCATAAACCATAACGCATAACGCATAACGCATAACGCATAACGCATAACGGATAACGCATAACGCATAACGAATAAAGCATAACGCATAACGCATAACGCATATCGCATATCGCATAACGCATAACGCATAACGCATAACGCATAACGCTTAACGCATAACGCATAACGCATAATGAATAACGCATAACGCAAAATGCATAACGCATAATGCACAACGCATAACGAATACCGCATAACGCATACTGCATAACGCATAACGCATAATGCATAACGCAAAACGCATAACTCATAACGAATAACGTATAACGTATAACGCATAACGCATAACGCATAAACCATAACGCATAACGCATAACGCATAACGCATAACGCATAACGCATAACGCATAACGCATAACGCATAACGCATAACGCATAACGCATAACGCATAAACCATAACGCATAACGCATAACGCATAACGCATAACGCATAACGCATAACGCATAACGCATAACGCATAACGCATAACGCATAACGCATAACGCATAACGCATAACGCATAATGAATGACGCATAACGCAAAATGCATAACGCATAATGCACAACGCATAACGAATACCGCATAACGCATACTGCATAACGCATAACGCATAACGCATAATGCATAACGCAAAACGCATAACGCATAACGCATAACGCATAACGCATAACGCATAACGCATAATGCACAACGCATAACGAATACCGCATAACGCATACTGCATAACGCATAACGCATAACGCATAATGCATAACGCAAAACGCATAACTCATAACGAATAACGTATAACGTATAACGCATAACGCATAACGCATAAACCATAACGCATAACGCATAACGCATAACGCATAACGCATAACGCATAACGCATAACGCATAACGCATAACGCATAACGCATAACGCATAACGCATAACGCATAACGCATAACGCATAACGCATAACGCATAACGCATAACGGATAACGCATAACGCATGACGAATAAAGCATAACGCATAACGCATAACGCATAACGCATAACGCATAACGCATAACGCATAACGCATAACGCATAACGCATAACGCATAACGCATAACGCATAACGCATAACGCATAAACCATAACGCATAACACATAACGCATAACGCATAACGCATAACGCATAACGCATAACGCATAACGCATAACGCATAACGCATAACGCATAACGCATAACGCATAACGCATAACGCATAACGCATAAACCATAACGCATAACACATAACGCATAACGCATAACGCATAACGCATAACGCATAACGCATAACGCATAACGCATAACGCATAACGCATAACGCATAACGAATAAAGCATAACGCATAACGCATAACGCATAACGCATAATGCATAACGCATAAAGCATAACGCATAATGCACAACGCATAACGAATACCGTAAAACGCATAACGCCTGACGCATAACGGATCACGCATAACGCATAAAGCAAAACGCATAACGCTTAACGCATAACGTATAAGTCATAACTCATAACGGATAACGCATAACGCATAACACATAACGCAAAATGCATAACGCATAATGCACAACGCATAACGAATACCGGAAACTCATAACGCAGAACGCATAACGGATCACGCATAACGCATAACGCATACTGCATAACGCATTACGCATAACGCATAATGCACAACGCATAACGAATTACGCAAATCGCATAACGCCTAACGAATAACACATAACGCATAACGCATAACGCATAACGCATAACGGATAACGCATAACGCATAACGCATAACGCATAACGCATAACGCATAACGCATAACGTATAACGCCTAACGCATAACGCATAAAGCATAATGCATAACGCATATTGCATATCGCATAACGCATAACGCATAACGCATAACGCATAACGCATAACGCATAACGCATAACGGATAACGCATAACGCATAACGAATAAAGCATAACGCATAACGCATAACGCATAACGCATAATGCATAACGCAAAACGCATAACTCATAACGAATAACGTATAACGTATAACGCATAACGCATAACGCATAAACGATAACGCATAACGCATAACGCATAACGCATAACGCATAACGCATAACGCATAACGCATAACGCATAACGCATAAACATAACGCATAACGCATAACGCATAACGCATACCGCATAACGCATAACGCATAACGCATAACGGATAACGCATAACGCATAACGAATAAAGCATAACGCATAACGCATAACGCATATCGCATATCGCATAACGCATAACGCATAACGCATAACGCATAACGCATAACGCATAATGAATAACGCATAACGCAAAATGCATAACGCATAATGCACAACGCATAACGAATACCGCATAACGCATACTGCATAACGCATAACGCATAACGCATAATGCATAACGCAAAACGCATAACTCATAACGAATAACATATAACGTATAACGCATAACGCATAACGCATAAACCATAACGCATAACGCATAACGCATAACGCATACTGCATAACGCATAACGCATAACGCATAACGCATAACGCATAACGCATAATGCACAACGCATAACGAATACCGCAAAACGTATAACGCCTAACGCATAACGCATAACGCATAACGCATAACGCATAACGCATAACGCATAACGCATAACGCATAACGCATAACGCATAACGGATAACGCATAACGCATAACGAATAAAGCATAACGCATAACGCATAACGCATAACGCATAACGCATAACGCATAACGCATAACGCATAACGCATAACGCATAACGCATAACGGATAACGCATAACGCATAACGAATAAAGCATAACGCATAACGCATAACGCATAACGCATAACGCATAACGCATAACGCATAACGCATAACGCATAACGCATAACGCATAACGCATAACGCATAACGCATAACGCATAACGCATAACGCATAACGTATAACGCCTAACGCATAACGCATAACGCATAACGCATAACGCATAACGCATAATGCACAACGCATAACGAATACCGCAAAACGCATAACGCCTAACGCATAACGCATAACGCATAACGCATAACGCATAACGCATAACGCATAACGCATAACGCATAACGCATAACGCATAACGCATACCGCATAATGCACAACGCATAACGAATACCGCAAATCGCATAACGCCTAACGAATAACTGATCACGCATAACGCATAACGAATAAAGCATAACGCATAACGCATAACGCATAACGCATAACGCATAATGCATAACGCATAAAGCATAACGCATAATGCACAACGCATAACGAATACCGTAAAACGCATAACGCCTGACGCATAACGGATCACACATAACGCATAAAGCAAAACGCATAACGCTTAACGCATAACGTATAAGTCATAACTCATAACGGATAACGCATAACGCATAACGCATAACACATAACGCAAAATGCATAACGCATAATGCACAACGCATAACGAATACCGGAAACTCATAACGCAGAACGCATAACGGATCACGCATAACGCATAACGCATACTGCATAACGCATAACGCATAACGCAAAATGCATAACGCATAATGCACAACGCATAACGAATACCGCATAACGCATACTGCATAACGCATAACGCATAACGCATAACGCATGACGCATAACGCATAACGCATAACGCATAACGCATAACGCATAACGCATAACGCATAACGCATAACGCATAACGCATAACGTATAACGCCTAACGCATAACGCATAAAGCATAACGCATAACGCATATCGCATATTGCATAACGCATAACGCATAACGCATAACGCATAACGCATAACGCATAATGAATAACGCATAACGCAAAATGCATAACGCATAATGCACAACGCATAACGAATACCGCATAACGCATACTGCATAACGCATAACGCATAACGCATAACGCATAACGCATAACGCATAACGCATAACGCATAATGAATAACGCATAACGCAAAATGCATAACGCAAAATGCATAACGCAAAATGCATAACGCATAATGCACAACGCATAACGAATACCGCATAACGCATACTGCATAACGCATAACGCATAACGCATAACGCATAACGCATAACGCATAACGCATAACGCATAACGCATAACGCATAACGCATAACGCATAACGTATAACGCCTAACGCATAACGCATAAAGCATAACGCATAACGCACATCGCATATTGCATAACGCATAACGCATAACGCATAACGCATAACGCATAACGCATAACGCATAACGCATAATGAATAACGCATAACGCAAAATGCATAACGCATAATGCACAACGCATAACGAATACCGCATAACGCATACTGCATAACGCATAACGCATAACGCATAATGCATAACGCATAACGCATAACGCATAACGCATAACGGATAACGCATAACGCATAACGAATAAAGCATAACGCATAACGCATAAACCAATAACGCATAACGCACAATGCACAACGCATAACGAATACCGCAAATCGCATAACGCCTAACGAATAACGCATAACGCATAACGCATAACGCATAACGCATAACGCATAACGCATAACGCATAACGCATAACGCATAATGCACAACGCATAACGAATACCGCAAAACGCATAACGCCTAACGCATAACGCATAACGCATAACGCATAACGCATAACGCATAACGCATAACGCATAACGCATAACGCATAACGCATAACGCATACCGCATAATGCACAACGCATAACGAATACCGCAAATCGCATAACGCCTAATGAATAACTGATCACGCATAACGCATAACGCATAATGCATAACGCATAAAGCATAACGCATAACTTTTAACGCATAACGCAGAACGCATAACGGATAACGCATAATGAATAACGCATAACGCAAAATGCATAACGCATAATGCACAACGCATAACGAATACCGCATAACGCATACTGCATAACGCATAACGCATAACGCATAATGCATAACGCAAAACGCATAACTCATAACGAATAACGCATAACGCATAACGCATAACGCATAACGCATAACGCATAACGCATAACGCATAACGCATAACGCATAACGCATAACGCATAACGCATAACGCATAACGCATAACGCATAACGCATAACGGATAACGCATAACGCATAACGAATAAAGCATAACGCATAGCGCATAACGCATAACGCATAATGCATAACGCATAAAGCATAACGCTTAATGCACAACGCATAACGAATACCGTAAATCGCATAACGCCTGACGCATAACGGATCACGCATAACGCATAACGCATACTGCATAACGCATAACGCATAACGCATAATGCACAACGCATAACGAATACCGCAAATCGCATAACGCCTAACGAATAACGCATAACGCATAACGCATAACGCATAACGCATAACGCATAACGCATAACGGATAACGCATAACGCATAACGCATAACGCATAACGCATAACGCATAACGCATAACGTATAACGCCTAACGCATAACGCATAAAGCATAATGCATAACGCATATTGCATATCGCATAACGCATAACGCATAACGCATAACGCATAACGCATAACGCATAACGCATAAACCATAACGCATAACGCATAACGCATAACGCATAACGCATAACGCATAACGCATAACGCATAACGCATAACGCATAACGCATAACGCATAACGCATAACGCATAACGCATAACGCATAACGCATAACGCATAACGCATAACGCATAACGCATAACGCATAACGCATAATGCATAACGCAAAACGCATAACTCATAACGAATAACGTATAACGTATAACGCATAACGCATAACGCATAAACGATAACGCATAACGCATAACGCATAACGCATAACGCATAACGCATAATGAATGACGCATAACGCAAAATGCATAACGCATAATGCACAACGCATAACGAATACCGCATAACGCATACTGCATAACGCATAACGCATAACGCATAATGCATAACGCAAAACGCATAAACCATAACGCATAACGCATAACGCATAACGCATAACGCATAACGCATAACGCATAAACCATAACGCATAACGCATAACGCATAACGCATAACGCATAACGCATAACGCATAACGCATAAAGCATAACGCATAACGCATAACGCATAACGCATAACGCATAACGCATAATGAATGACGCATAACGCAAAATGCATAACGCATAATGCACAACGCATAACGAATACCGCATAACGCATACTGCATAACGCATAACGCATAACGCATAACGCATAATGCATAACGCAAAACGCATAACTCATAACGAATAACGTATAACGTATAACGCATAACGCATAACGCATAAACCATAACGCATAACGCATAACGCATAACGCATATCGCATAACGCATAACGCATAACGCATAACGTATAAAGCATAACGCATAACGCATAACGCATAACGCATAACGCATAATGAATAACGCATAACGCAAAATGCATAACGCATAACGCATAACGCATAACGCATAATGAATAACGCATAACGCAAAATGCATAACGCAAAATGCATAACGCATTATGCACAACGCATAACGAATACCGCATAACGCATACTGCATAACGCATAACGCATAACGCATAACGCATAACGCATAACGCATAACGCATAACGCATAACGCATAACGCATAACGCATAACGTATAACGCCTAACGCATAACGCATAAAGCATAACGCATAACGCATATCGCATATCGCATAACGCATAACGCATAACGCATAACGCATAACGCATAACGCATAACGCATAACGCATAACGCATAACGCATAACGCATACCGCATAATGCACAACGCATAACGAATACCGCAAATCGCATAACGCCTAACGAATAACTGATCACGCATAACGCATAACGCATAATGCATAACGCATAAAGCATAACGCATAACTTTTAACGCATAACGCAGAACGCATAACGCATAACGCATAACGCATAACGCATAACGGATAACGCATAACGCATAACGAATAAAGCATAACGCATAACGCATAACGCATAACGCATAATGCATAACGCATAAAGCATAACGCATAATGCACAACGCATAACGAATACCGTAAAACGCATAACGCCTGACGCATAACGGATCACGCATAACGCATAAAGCAAAACGCATAACGCTTAACGCATAACGTATAAGTCATAACTCATAACGGATAACGCATAACGCATAACGCATAACACATAACGCAAAATGCATAACGCATAATGCACAACGCATAACGAATACCGGAAACTCATAACGTAGAACGCATAACGGATCACGCATAACGCATAACGCATACTGCATAACGCATAACGCATAACGCATAATGCACAACGCATAACGAATACCGCAAATCGCATAACGCCTAACGAATAACGCATAACGCATAACGCATAACGCATAACGCATAACGGATAACGCATAACGCATAACGCATAACGCATAACGCATAACGCATAACGCATAACGCATAACGTATAACGCCTAACGCATAACGCATAAAGCATAATGCATAACGCATATTGCATATCGCATAACGCATAACGCATAACGCATAACGCATAACGCATAACGCATAACGCATAACGGATAACGCATAACGCATAACGAATAAAGCATAACGCATAACGCATAACGCATAACGCATAATGCATAACGCAAAACGCATAACTCATAACGAATAACGTATAACGTATAACGCATAACGCATAACGCATAAACGATAACGCATAACGCATAACGCATAACGCATAACGCATAACGCATAACGCATAACGCATAACGCATAACGCATAACGCATAACGCATAACGCATACCGCATAACGCATAACGCATAACGGATAACGCATAACGCATAACGAATAAAGCATAACGCATAACGAATAACGCATATCGCATATCGCATAACGCATAACGCATAACGCATAACGCATAACGCATAACGCATAATGAATAACGCATAACGCAAAATGCATAACGCATAATGCACAACGCATAACGAATACCGCATAACGCATACTGCATAACGCATAACGCATAACGCATAATGCATAACGCAAAACGCATAACTCATAACGAATAACGTATAACGTATAACGCATAACGCATAACGCATAAACCATAACGCATAACGCATAACGCATAACGCATACTGCATAACGCATAACGCATAACGCATAACGCATAACGCATAACGCATAATGCACAACGCATAACGAATACCGCAAAACGTATAACGCCTAACGCATAACGCATAACGCATAACGCATAACGCATAACGCATAACGCATAACGCATAACGCATAACGCATAACGCATGTCGCATAACGCATAACGCATAACGTATAACGCCTAACGCATAACGCATAAAGCATAATGCATAACGCATATTGCATATCGCATAACGCATAACGCATAATGCACAACGCATAACGAATACCGCATAACGCATACTGCATAACGTATAACGTATAACGCCTAACGCATAACGCATAAAGCATAATGCATAACGCATATTGCATATCGCATAACGCATAACGCATAACGCATAACGCATAACGCATAACGCATAACGCATAAACCATAACGCATAACGCATAACGCATAACGCATAACGCATAACGCATAACGCATAACGCATAACGCATAACGCATAACGCATAACGCATAACGCATAACGCATAACGCATAACGCATAACGCATAACGCATAACGCATAACGCATAACGCATAACGCATAACGCATAACGCATAACGCATAATGCATAACGCAAAACGCATAACTCATAACGAATAACGTATAACGTATAACGCATAACGCATAACGCATAAACGATAACGCATAACGCATAACGCATAACGCATAACGCATAATGAATGACGCATAACGCAAAATGCATAACGCATAATGCACAACGCATAACGAATACCGCATAACGCATACTGCATAACGCATAACGCATAACGCATAATGCATAACGCAAAACGCATAAACCATAACGCATAACGCATAACGCATAACGCATAACGCATAACGCATAAACCATAACGCATAACGCATAACGCATAACGCATAACGCATAACGCATAACGCATAACGCATAACGCATAAAGCATAACGCATAACGCATAACGCATAACGCATAACGCATAACGCATAATGAATGACGCATAACGCAAAATGCATAACGCATAATGCACAACGCATAACGAATACCGCATAACGCATACTGCATAACGCATAACGCATAACGCATAACGCATAATGCATAACGCAAAACGCATAACTCATAACGAATAACGTATAACGTATAACGCATAACGCATAACGCATAAACCATAACGCATAACGTATAACGCATAACGCATATCGCATAACGCATAACGCATAACGCATAACGTATAAAGCATAACGCATAACGCATAACGCATAACGCATAACGCATAATGAATAACGCATAACGCAAAATGCATAACGCATAACGCATAACGCATAACGCATAATGAATAACGCATAACGCAAAATGCATAACGCAAAATGCATAACGCATTATGCACAACGCATAACGAATACCGCATAACGCATACTGCATAACGCATAACGCATAACGCATAACGCATAACGCATAACGCATAACGCATAACGCATAACGCATAACGCATAACGCATAACGCATAACGTATAACGCCTAACGCATAACGCATAAAGCATAACGCATAACGCATATCGCATATCGCATAACGCATAACGCATAACGCATAACGCATAACGCATAACGCATAACGCATAACGCATAACGCATAACGCATAACGCATAACGCATAACGCATAACGCATAACGCATAACGCATACCGCATAATGCACAACGCATAACGAATACCGCAAATCGCATAACGCCTAACGAATAACTGATCACGCATAACGCATAACGCATAATGCATAACGCATAAAGCATAACGCATAACTTTTAACGCATAACGCAGAACGCATAACGCATAACGCATAACGCATAACGCATAACGGATAACGCATAACGCATAACGAATAAAGCATAACGCATAACGCATAACGCATAACGCATAATGCATAACGCATAAAGCATAACGCATAATAAACAACGCATAACGAATACCGTAAAACGCATAACGCCTGACGCATAACGGATCACGCATAACGCATAAAGCAAAACGCATAACGCTTAACGCATAACGTATAAGTCATAACTCATAACGGATAACGCATAACGCATAACGCATAACACATAACGCAAAATGCATAACGCATAATGCACAACGCATAACGAATACCGGAAACTCATAACGCAGAACGCATAACGGATCACGCATAACGCATAACGCATACTGCATAACGCATAACGCATAACGCATAATGCACAACGCATAACGAATACCGCAAATCGCATAACGCCTAACGAATAACGCATAACGCATAACGCATAACGCATAACGCATAACGGATAACGCATAACGCATAACGCATAACGCATAACGCATAACGCATAACGCATAACGCATAACGTATAACGCCTAACGCATAACGCATAAAGCATAATGCATAACGCATATTGCATATCGCATAACGCATAACGCATAACGCATAACGCATAACGCATAACGCATAACGGATAACGCATAACGCATAACGAATAAAGCATAACGCATAACGCATAACGCATAACGCATAATGCATAACGCAAAACGCATAACTCATAACGAATAACGTATAACGTATAACGCATAACGCATAACGCATAAACGATAACGCATAACGCATAACGCATAACGCATAACGCATAACGCATAACGCATAACGCATAACGCATAACGCATAACGCATAACGCATAACGCATAACGCATACCGCATAACGCATAACGCATAACGCATAACGGATAACGCATAACGCATAACGAATAAAGCATAACGCATAACGAATAACGCATATCGCATATCGCATAACGCATAACGCATAACGCATAACGCATAACGCATAACGCATAATGAATAACGCATAACGCAAAATGCATAACGCATAATGCACAACGCATAACGAATACCGCATAACGCATACTGCATAACGCATAACGCATAACGCATAATGCATAACGCAAAACGCATAACTCATAACGAATAACGTATAACGTATAACGCATAACGCATAACGCATAAACCATAACGCATAACGCATAACGCATAACGCATACTGCATAACGCATAACGCATAACGCATAACGCATAACGCATAACGCATAATGCACAACGCATAACGAATACCGCAAAACGTATAACGCCTAACGCATAACGCATAACGCATAACGCATAACGCATAACACATAACGCATAACGCATAACGCATAACGCATGTCGCATAACGCATAACGCATAACGCATAAGGCATAACGCATAACGTATAACGTATAACGCATAACGCATAACGCATAATGCACAACGCATAACGAATACCGGAAACTCATAACGCAGAACGCATAACGCATAACGCATAACGCATAATGCACAACGCATAACGAATACCGCAAAACGCATAACGCCTAACGTATAACGCATAACGCATAACGCATAACGCATAACGCATAACGCATAACCATAACGCATAACGCATAACGCATAACGCATAACGCATAATGCACAACGCATAACGAATACCGCAAATCGCATAACGCCTAACGAATAACTGATCACGTATAAAGCATAACGCATAACGCATAATGCAAAACGCATAACGAATACCGTAAAACGCATAACGCCTGACGCATAACGGATCACGCAAAACGCATAAAGCATAACGCATAACGCTTAACGCATAACGTATATGTCATAACTCATAACGGATAACGCATAACGCATAACGCATAACACATAACGCAAAATGCATAAAGCATAATGCACAACGCATAACGAATACCGGAAACTCATAACGCAGAACGCATGACGGATCACGCATAACGCATAACGCATACTGCATAACGCATAACGCATAACGCATAATGCACAACGCATAACGAATACCGCAAATCGCATAACGCCTAATGAATAACGCATAACGCATAACGCATAACGCATAACGCATAACGCATAACGCATAACGCATAACGCATAACGCATAACGCATAACGCATAACGCATAACGCATAACGCATAACGCATAACGCATAACGCATAACGCATAACGCATAACGCATAACGCATAACGCATAACGTATAACGCCTAACGCATAACGCATAAAGCATAACGCATATCGCATATCGCATAACGCATAACGCATAACGCATAACGCATAACGCATAACGCATAATGCATAACGCAAAACGCATAACTCATAACGAATAACGTATAACGTATAACGCATAACACATAACGCATAAACCATAACGCATAACGCATAACGCATAACGCATAACGCATAACGCATAACGCATAACGCATAACGCATAACGCATAACGCATAACGCATAACGCATAACGCATAACGCATAACGCATAACGCATAACGCATAACGCATAACGCATAACGCATAACGCATAACGCATAACGCATAACGCATAACGCATAACGCATAACGCATAACGGATAACGCATAACGCATAATGCATAACGCAAAACGCATAACTCATAACGAATAACGTATAACGTATAATGCATAACGCATAACGCATAAACCATAACGCATAACGCATAACACATAACGCAAAATGCATAACGCATAATGCACAACGCATAACGAATACCGGAAACTCATAACGCAGAACGCATAACGGATCACGCATAACGCATAACGCATACTGCATAACGCATAACGCATAACGCATAATGCACAACGCATGACGAATACCGCAAATCGCATAACGCCTAACGAATAACGCATAACGCATAACGCATAACGCATAACGCATAACGCATAACGCATAACGCATAACGCATAACGCATAACGCATAACGTATAACGCCTAACGCATAACGCATAAAGCATAACGCATAACGCATATCGCATATCGCATAACGCATAACGCATAACGCATAACGCATAACGCATAACGCATAACGCATAACGCATAATGCATAACGCAAAACGCATAACTCATAACGAATAACGTATAACGTATAACGCATAACGCATAACGCATAAACCATAACGCATAACGCATAACGCATAACGCATAACGCATAACGCATAACGCATAACACATAACGCATAACGCATAACGCATAACGCATAACGCATAACGCATAACGCATAACGCATAACGTATAACGCCTAACGCATAACGCATAAAGCATAACGCATAACGCATATCGCATATCGCATAACGCATAACGCATAACGCATAACGCATAAACCATAACGCATAACGCATAACGCATAACGCATAACGCATAACGCATAACGCATAACACATAACGCATAACGCATAACGGATAACGCATAACGCATAACGAATAAAGCATAACGCATAACGCATAACGCATATCGCATATCGCATAACGCATAACGCATAACGCATAACGCATAACGCATAATGAATAACGCATAACGCAAAATGCATAACGCATAATGCACAACGCATAACGAATACCGCATAACGCATACTGCATAACGCATAACGCATAATGCATAACGCAAAACGCATAACTCATAACGAATAACGTATAACGCATAACGCATAACGCATAAACCATAACGCATAACGCATAACGCATACTGCATAATGCATAACGCATAACGCATAACGCATAACGCATAATGCACAACGCATAACGAATACCGCAAAACGTATAACGCCTAACGCATAACGCATAACGCATAACGCATAACGCATAACGCATAACGCATAACGCATAACGCATAACGCATAACGCATAACGCATAAAGCATAACGCATAACGCATAACGCATAATGCACAACGCATAACGAATACCGCAAATCGCATAACGCCTAACGAATAACTGCTCACACATAACGCATAACGCATAATGCATACTGCATAACGCATAACGCATAACGCATAACGCATAACGCATAATGCACAACGCATAACGAATACCGCAAAACGTATAACGCCTAACGCATAACGCATAACGCATAACGCATAACGCATAACGCATAACGCATAACGCATACTGCATAATGCATAACGCATAACGCATAACGCATAACGCATAATGCACAACGCATAACGAATACCGCAAAACGTATAACGCCTAACGCATAACGCATAACGCATAACGCATAACGCATAACGCATAACGCATAACGCATAACGCATAACGCATAACGCATAACGCATAACGCATAACGCATAACGCATAACGCATAACGCATAATGCACAACGCATAACGAATACCGCAAATAGCATAACGCCTAACGAATAACGCATAACGCATAACGCATAACGCATAACGCATAACGCATAACGCATAACGCATAACGCATAACGCATAACGCATAACGCATAACGCATAACGCATAACGCATAACGCATAACGCATAACGCATAACGCATAACGCATAACGCATAACGCATAACGCATAACGCATAACGCATAACGCATAACGTATAACGCCTAACGCATAACGCATAAAGCATAACGCATAACGCATATCGCATATCGCATAACGCATAACGCATAACGCATAACGCATAACGCATACTGCATAATGCATAACGCATAACGCATAACGCATAACGCATAATGCACAACGCATAACGAATACCGCAAAACGTATAACGCCTAACGCATAACGCATAACGCATAACGCATAACGCATAACGCATAACGCATAACGCATAACGCATAACGCATAACGCATAACGCATAACGCATAACGCATAACGCATAACGCATAACGCATAACGCATAACGGATAACGCATAACGCATAACGAATAAAGCATAACGCATAACGCATAACGCATATCGCATATCGCATAACGCATAACGCATAACGCATAACGCATAACGCATAACGCATAACGCATAACGCATAACGCATAATGAATAACGCATAACGCAAAATGCATAACGCATAATGCACAACGCATAACGAATAACGTATAACGTATAACGCATAACGCATAACGCATAAACCATAACGCATAACGCATAACGCATAACGCATACTGCATAATGCATAACGCATAACGCATAACGCATAACGCATAATGCACAACGCATAACGAATACCGCAAAACGTATAACGCCTAACGCATAACGCATAACGCATAACGCATAACGCATAACGCATAACGCATAAAGCATAACGCATAACGCATAACGCATAATGCACAACGCATAACGAATACCGCAAATCGCATAACGCCTAACGAATAACTGCTCACACATAACGCATAACGCATAATGCATACTGCATAACGCATAACGCATAACGCATAACGCATAACGCATAATGCACAACGCATAACGCATAACGCATAACGCATAATGCATAACGCAAAACGCATAACTCATAACGAATAACGTATAACGTATAACGCATAACGCATAACGCATAAACCATAACGCATAACGCATAACGCATAACGCATAACGCATAACGCATAACGCATAACGCATAACGCATAACGCATAACGCATAAACCATAACGCATAACGCATAACGCATAACGCATACTGCATAATGCATAACGCATAACGCATAACGAATACCGCAAAACGTATAACGCCTAACGCATAACGCATAACGCATAACGCATAACGCATAACGCATAACGCATAACGCATAAAGCATAACGCATAACGCATAACGCATAACGCATAACGCATAATGCACAACTCATAACGAATACCGGAAACTCATAACGCAGAACGCATAACGGATCACGCATAACGCATAACGCATACTGCATAACGCATAACGCATAACGCATAATGCACACCGCATAACGAATACCGCAAATCGCATAACGCCTAACGAATAACGCATAACGCATAACGCATAACGCATAACGCATAACGCATAACGCATAACGCATAACGCATAACGCATAACGCATAACGCATAACGCATAACGCATAACGCATAACGCATAACGTATAACGCCTAACGCATAACGCATAAAGCATAACGCATAACGCATATCGCATATCGCATAACGCATAACGCATAACGCATAACGCATAACGCATAACACATAACGCATAACGCATAATGCATAACGCAAAACGCATAACTCATAACGAATAACGTATAACGTATAACGCATAACGCATAACGCATAAACCATAACGCATAACGCATAACGCATAACGCATAACGCATAACGCATAACGCATAACGCATAACGCATAACGCATAACGCATAACGCATAACGCATAAACCATAACGCATAACGCATAACGCATAACGCATAAAGCATAACGCATAACGCATATCGCATATCGCATAACGCATAACGCATAACGCATAACGCATAAACCATAACGCATAACGCATAACGCATAACGCATAACGCATAACGGATAACGCATAACGCATAACGAATAAAGCATAACGCATAACGCATAACGCATATCGCATATCGCATAACGCATAACGCATAACGCATAACGCATAACGCATAACGCATAACGCATAACGCATAACGCATAACGCATAACGCATAATGAATAACGCATAACGCAAAATGCATAACGCATAACGCATAAACCATAACGCATAACGCATAACGCATAACGCATACTGCATAATGCATAACGCATAACGCATAACGCATAACGCATAATGCACAACGCATAACGAATACCGCAAAACGTATAACGCCTAACGCATAACGCATAACGCATAAAGCATAACGCATAACGCATATCGCATATCGCATAACGCATAACGCATAACGCATAACGCATAAACCATAACGCATAACGCATAACGCATAACGCATAACGCATAACGGATAACGCATAACGCATAACGAATAAAGCATAACGCATAACGCATAACGCATATCGCATATCGCATAACGCATAACGCATAACGCATAACGCATAACGCATAACGCATAACGCATAACGCATAACGCATAACGCATAACGCATAACGAATAACGTATAACGTATAACGCATAACGCATAACGCATAAACCATAACGCATAACGCATAACGCATAACGCATACTGCATAATGCATAACGCATAACGCATAACGCATAACGCATAATGCACAACGCATAACGAATACCGCAAAACGTATAACGCCTAACGCATAACGCATAACGCATAACGCATAACGCATAACGCATAACGCATAACGCATAACGCATAACGCATAATGCACAACGCATAACGAATACCGCAAATCGCATAACGCCTAACGAATAACTGCTCACACATAACGCATAACGCATAATGCATACTGCATAACGCATAACGCATAACGCATAACGCATAACGCATAATGCACAACGCATAACGCATAACGCATAACGCATAATGCATAACGCAAAACGCATAACTCATAACGAATAACGTATAACGTATAACGCATAACGCATAACGCATAAACCATAACGCATAACGCATAACGCATAACGCATAACGCATAACGCATAACGCATAACGCATAACGCATAACGCATAACGCATAACGCATAACGCATAACGCATAACGCATAACGCATAACGCATAACGCATAACGCATAACGCATAACGCATAATGCACAACGCATAACGAATACCGCAAAACGTATAACGCCTAACGCATAACGCATAACGCATAACGCATAACGCATAACGCATAACGCATAACGCATAAAGCATAACGCATAACGCATAACGCATAACGCATAACGCATAATGCACAACTCATAACGAATACCGGAAAACCCATAACGCAGAACGCATAACGGATCACGCATAACGCATAACGCATACTGCATAACGCATAACGCATAACGCATAATGCACAACGCATAACGAATACCGCAAATCGCATAACGCCTAACGAATAACGCATAACGCATAACGCATAACGCATAACGCATAACGCATAACGCATAACGCATAACGCATAACGCATAACGCATAACGCATAACGCATAACGCATAACGCATAACGCATAACGCATAACGTATAACGCCTAACGCATAACGCATAAAGCATAACGCATAACGCATATCGCATATCGCATAACGCATAACGCATAACGCATAACGCATAACGCATAACGCATAACGCATAACGCATAATGCATAACGCAAAACGCATAACTCATAACGAATAACGTATAACGTATAACGCATAACGCATAACGCATAAACCATAACGCATAACGCATAACGCATAACGCATAACGCATAACGCATAACGCATAACGCATAACGCATAACGCATAACGCATAACGCATAAACCATAACGCATAACGCATAACGCATAACGCATAAAGCATAACGCATAACGCATATCGCATATCTTATAACGCATAACGCATAACGCATAACGCATAAACCATAACGCATAACGCATAACGCATAACGCATAACGCATAACGCATATCGCATATCGCATAACGCATAACGCATAACGCATAACGCATAACGCATAACGCATAACGCATAATTAATAACGCATAACGCAAAATGCATAACGCATAATGCACAACGCATAACGAATACCGCATAACGCATACTGCATAACGCATAACGCATAATGCATAACGCAAAACGCATAACTCATAACGAATAACGTATAACGCATAACGCATAACGCATAAACCATAACGCATAACGCATAACGCATACTGCATAATGCATAACGCATAACGCATAACGCATAACGCATAATGCACAACGCATAACGAATACCGCAAACGTATAACGCCTAACGCATAACGCATAACGCATAACGCATAACGCATAACGCATAACGCATAACGCATAACGCATAACGCATAACGCATAAAGCATAACGCATAACGCATAACGCATAATGCACAACGCATAACGAATACCGCAAATCGCATAACGCCTAACGAATAACTGCTCACACATAACGCATAACGCATAATGCATACTGCATAACGCATAACGCATAACGCATAACGCATAACGCATAATGCACAACGCATAACGAATACCGCAAAACGTATAACGCCTAACGCATAACGCATAATGCATAACGCATAACGCATAACGCATAACGCATAACGCATACTGCATAATGCATAACGCATAACGCATAACGCATAACGCACAATGCACAACGCATAACGAATACCGCAAAACGTATAACGCATAACGCATAACGCATAACGCATAACGCATAACGCATAACGCATAACGCATAACGCATAACGCATAACGCATAACGCATAACGCATAATGCACAACGCATAACGAATACCGCAAATCGCATAACGCCTAACGAATAACGCATAACGCATAACGCATAACGCATAACGCATAACGCATAACGCATAACGCATAACGCATAACGCATAACGCATAACGCATAACGCATAACGCATAACGCATAACGCATAACGCATAACGCATAACGCATAACGCATAACGCTTAACGCATAACGCATAACGTATAACGCCTAACGCATAACGCATAAAGCATAACGCATAACGCATATCGCATATCGCATAACGCATAACGCATAACGCATAACGCATAACGCATAACGCATAACGCATAACGCATAATGCATAACGCAAAACGCATAACTCATAACGAATAACGTATAACGTATAACGCATAACGCATAACGCATAAACCATAACGCATAACGCATAACGCATAACGCATAACGCATAACGCATAACGCATAACGCATAACGCATAACGCATAACACATAACGCATAACGCATATCGCATAATGCATAACGCATAACGCTTAACGCATAACGCATAACGCATAACGCATAACGCATAACGTATAACGCCTAACGCATAACGCATAAAGCATAACGCATAACGCATATCGCATATCGCATAACGCATAACGCATAACGCATAACGCATAACGCATAACGCATAACGCATAATGCATAACGCAAAACGCATAACTCATAACGAATAACGTATAACGTATAACGCATAACGCATAACGCATAAACCATAACGCATAACGCATAACGCATAACGCATAACGCATAACGCATAACGCATAACGCATAACGCATAACGCATAACGCATAACGCATAACGCATAACGCATAACGCATAACGCATAACGGATAACGTATAACGCATAACGAATAAAGCATAACGCATAACGCATAACGCATATCGCATATCGCATAACGCATAACGCATAACGCATAACGCATAACGCATAACGCATAACGCATAACGCATAACGCATAACGCATAATGAATAACGCATAACGCAAAATGCATAACGCATAATGCACAACGCATAACGAATAACGTATAACGTATAACGCATAACGCATAACGCATAAACCATAACGCATAACGCATAACGCATACTGCATAATGCATAACGCATAACGCATAACGCATAACGCATAATGCACAACGCATAACGAATACCGCAAAACGTATAACGCCTAACGCATAACGCATAACGCATAACGCATAACGCATAACGCATAACACATAAAGCATAACGCATAACGCATAACGCATAATGCACAACGCATAACGCATAACGCATAACGCATAATGCATAACGCAAAACGCATAACTCATAACGAATAACGTATAACGTATAACGCATAACGCATAACGCATAAACCATAACGCATAACGCATAACGCATAACGCATAACGCATAACGCATAACGCATAACGCATAACGCATAACGCATAACGCATAACGCATAACGCATAACGCATAACGCATAACGCATAACGCATAACGCATAACGCATAACGCATAACGCATAACGCATAATGCACAACGCATAACGAATACCGCAAAACGTATAACGCCTAACGCATAACGCATAACGCATAACGCATAACGCATAACGCATAACGCATAACGCATAAAGCATAACGCATAACGCATAACGCATAACGCATAACGCATAATGCACAACTCATAACGAATACCGGAAACTCATAACGCAGAACGCATAACGGATCACGCATAACGCATAACGCATACTGCATAACGCATAACGCATAACGCATAATGCACACCGCATAACGAATACCGCAAATCGCATAACGCCTAACGAATAACGCATAACGCATAACGCATAACGCATAACGCATAACGCATAACGCATAACGCATAACGCATAACGCATAACGCATAACGCATAACGTATAACGCCTAACGCATAACGCATAAAGCATAACGCATAACGCATATCGCATATCGCATAACGCATAACGCATAACGCATAACTCTTAACGCATAACGCATAACGCATAACGCATAACGCATAACGCATAACACATAACGCATAACGCATAACGCATAACGCATAACGCATAACGCATAACGCATAACGCATAACGCATAACGCATAACGCATAACGTATAACGCCTAACGCATAACGCATAAAGCATAACGCATAACGCATATCGCATATCGCATAACGCATAACGCATAACGCATAACGCATAACGCATAACGCATAACGCATAACGCATAACGCATAACGCATAACGCATAACGCATAACGCATAACGGATAACGCATAACGCATAACGAATAAAGCATAACGCATAACGCATAACGCATATCGCATATCGCATAACGCATAACGCATAACGCATAAC
Source organism: Lasioglossum morio (assembly GCA_916610235.2). Lineage (NCBI taxonomy): Eukaryota > Metazoa > Arthropoda > Insecta > Hymenoptera > Halictidae > Lasioglossum > Lasioglossum morio. Next base: position 259,620 of record CAKAJA020000151.1, on the reverse strand, counting down.
GCATAACGCATAACGCATAACGCATAACGCATAATGAATAACGCATAACGCAAAATGCATAACGCATAATGCACAACGCATAACGAATACCGTATAACGCATAACGCATAACGCATAATGCATAACGCAAAACGCATAACTCATAACGAATAACGTATAACGTATAACGCATAACGCATAACGCATAAACCATAACGCATAACGCATAACGCATAACGCATACTGCATAATGCATAACGCATAACGCATAACGCGTAAAGCATAATGCACAACGCATAACGAATACCGCAAAACGTATAACGCCTAACGCATAACGCATAACGCATAACGCATAACGCATAACGCATAATGCACAACGCATAACGAATACCGCATAACGCATACTGCATAACGCATAACGCATAACGCATAATGCATAACGCAAAACGCATAACTCATAACGAATAACGTATAACGTATAACGCATAACGCATAACGCATAACGCATAACGCATAACGCATAACGCATAACGCATAATGCATAACGCAAAACGCATAACTCATAACGAATAACGTATAACGTATAACGCATAACGCATAACGCATAAACCATAACGCATAACGCATAACGCATAACGCATAACGCAGAACGCATAACGCATAACACATAACGCATAACGCATAACGCATAACGCATAACGCATAACGCATAACGCATAACGCATAACGCATAACGTATAACGCCTAACGCATAACGCATAAAGCATAACGCATAACGCATATCGCATATCGCATAACGCATAACGCATAACGCATAACGCATAACGCATAACGCATAACGCATAACGCATAACGCATAACGCATAACGCATAACGCATAACGCATAACGCATAACGCATAACGGATAACGCATAACGCATAACGAATAAAGCATAACGCATAACGCATAACGCATATCGCATATCGCATAACGCATAACGCATAACGCATAACGCATAACGCATAACGCATAATGAATAACGCATAACGCAACATGCATAACGCATAATGCACAACGCATAACGAATACTGCATAACGCATACTGCATAACGCATAACGCATAACGCATAATGCATAACGCAAAACGCATAACTCATAACGAATAACGTATAACGTATAACGCATAACGCATAACGCATAACGCATAAACCATAACGCATAACGCATAACGCATAACGCATAACGCATAACGCATACTGCATAATGCATAACGCATAACGCATAACGCGTAAAGCATAATGCACAACGCATAACGAATACCGCAAAACGTATAACGCCTAACGCATAACGCATAACGCATAACGCATAACGCATAACGCATAATGCACAACGCATAACGAATACCGCATAACGCATACTGCATAACGCATAACGCATAACGCATAATGCATAACGCAAAACGCATAACTCATAACGAATAACGTATAACGTATAACGCATAACGCATAACGCATAAACCATAACGCATAACGCATAACGCATAACGCATAATGCACAACGCATAACGAATACCGCAAAACGTATAACGCCTAACGCATAACGCATAACGCATAACGCATAACGCATAACGCATAACGCATAACGCATAAAGCATAACGCATAACGCATAACGCATAACGCATAATGCACAACTCATAACGAATACCGCAAATCGCATAACGCCTAACGAATAACTGATCACACATAACGCACAACGCATAATGCATACTGCATAACGCCTAACGCATAACGCATAATGCATAACGCAAAACGCATAACTCATAACGAATAACGTATAACGTATAACGCATAACGCATAACGCATAAACCATTACGCATAACGCATAACGCATAACGCATAACGCATAACGCATAACGCATAACGCATAACGCATAACGCATAACGCATAACGCATAACGCATAACGTATAACGCCTAACGCATAACGCATAAAGCATAACGCATAACGCATATCGCATATCGCATAACGCATAACGCATAACGCATAACGCATAACGCATAACGCATAACTCATAACGCATAACGCATAATGAATAACGCATAACGCAAAATGCATAACGCATAATGCACAACGCATAACGAATACCGCATAACGCATACTGCATAACGGATCACGCATAACGCATAACGCATACTGCATAACGCATAACACATAACGCATAATGCACAACGCATAACGAATACCGCAAATCGCATAACGCCTAACGAATAACGCATGACGCATAACGCATAACGCATAACGCATAACGCATAACGCATAACGCATAACGCATAACGTATAACGCCTAACGCATAACGCACAAAGCATAACGCATAACGCATATCGCATATCGCATAACGCATAACGCATAACGCATAACGCATAACGCATAACGCATAACGCATAACGCATAATGCATAACGCAAAACGCATAACTCATAACGAATAACGTATAACGTATAACGCATAACGCATAACGCATAACGCATAAACCATAACGCATAACGCATAACGCATAACGCATAACGCATAACGCATAACGCATAACGCATAACGCATAACGCATAACGCATAACGCATAACGCATAACGCATAACGCATAACGTATAACGCCTAACGCATAACGCATAAAGCATAACGCATAACGCATATCGCATATCGCATAACGCATAACGCATAAAGCATAACGCATAACGCATATCGCATATCGCATAACGCATAACGCATGACGCATAACGCATAACGCATAACGCATAACGCATAACGCATAACGCATAACGGATAACGCATAACGCATAACGAATAACTTGTAACGTATAACGCATAACGCATAACGCATAAACCATTACGCATAACGCATAACGCATAACGCATAACGCATAACGCATAACGGATAACGCATAACGCATAACGAATAACGTATAACGTATAACGCATAACGCATAACGCATAAACCATAACGCATAACGCATAACGCATAACGCATAACGCATAATGCACAACGCATAACGAATACCGCAAAACGTATAACGCCTAACGCATAACGCATAACGTATAACGCCTAACGCATAACGCATAAAGCATAACGCATAACGCATAACGCATAACGCATAACGCATAACGTATAACGCCTAACGCATAACGCATAAAGCATAACGCATAACGCATAACGGATAACGCATAACGCATAACGAATAAAGCATAACGCATAACGCATAACGCATATCGCATATCGCATAACGCATAACGCATAACGCATAACGCATAACGCATAACGCATAACGCATAACGCATAATGAATAACGCATAACGCAAAATGCATAACGCATAATGCACAACGCATAACGAATACCGCATAACGCATAACGCATAACGCATAATGCATAACGCAAAACGCATAACTCATAACGAATAACGTATAACGTATAACGCATAACGCATAACGCATAAACCATAACGCATAACGCATAACGCATAACGCATACTGCATAATGCATAACGCATAACGCATAACGCGTAAAGCATAATGCACAACGCATAACGAATACCGCAAAACGTATAACGCCTAACGCATAACGCATAACGCATAACGCATAACGCATAACGCATAATGCACAACGCATAACGAATACCGCATAACGCATACTGCATAACGCATAACGCATAACGCATAATGCATAACGCAAAACGCATAACTCATAACGAATAACGTATAACGTATAACGCATAACGCATAACGCATAACGCATAACGCATAACGCATAACGCATAACGCATAACGCATAACGCATAACGCATAACGCATAACGCATAACGCATAACGCATAACGTATAACGCCTAACGCATAACGCATAAAGCATAACGCATAACGCATATCGCATATCGCATAACGCATAACGCATAACGCATAACGCATAACGCATAACGCATAACGCATAACGCATAACGCATAACGCATAACGCATAACGCATAACGCATAACGCATAACGCATAACGCATAACGCATAACGCATAACGGATAACGCATAACGCATAACGAATAAAGCATAACGCATAACGCATAACGCATATCGCATATCGCATAACGCATAACGCATAACGCATAACGCATAACGCATAACGCATAATGAATAACGCATAACGCAAAATGCATAACGCATAATGCACAACGCATAACGAATACCGCATAACGCATACTGCATAACGCATAACGCATAACGCATAATGCATAACGCAAAACGCATAACTCATAACGAATAACGTATAACGTATAACGCATAACGCATAACGCATAACGCATAAACCATAACGCATAACGCATAACGCATAACGCATAACGCATACTGCATAATGCATAACGCATAACGCATAACGCGTAAAGCATAATGCACAACGCATAACGAATACCGCAAAACGTATAACGCCTAACGCATAACGCATAACGCATAACGCATAACGCATAACGCATAATGCACAACGCATAACGAATACCGCATAACGCATACTGCATAACGCATAACGCATAACGCATAATGCATAACGCAAAACGCATAACTCATAACGAATAACGTATAACGTATAACGCATAACGCATAACGCATAAACCATAACGCATAACGCATAACGCATAACGCATAATGCACAACGCATAACGAATACCGCAAAACGTATAACGCCTAACGCATAACGCATAACGCATAACGCATAACGCATAACGCATAACGCATAACGCATAAAGCATAACGCATAACGCATAACGCATAACGCATAATGCACAACTCATAACGAATACCGCAAATCGCATAACGCCTAACGAATAACTGATCACACATAACGCACAACGCATAATGCATACTGCATAACGCCTAACGCATAACGCATAATGCATAACGCAAAACGCATAACTCATAACGAATAACGTATAACGTATAACGCATAACGCATAACGCATAAACCATTACGCATAACGCATAACGCATAACGCATAACGCATAACGCATAACGCATAACGCATAACGCATAACGCATAACTCATAACGCATAACGCATAACGCATAACGCATAACGTATAACGCCTAACGCATAACGCATAAAGCATAACGCATAACGCATATCGCATATCGCATAACGCATAACGCATAACGCATAACGCATAACGCATAACGCATAACGCATAACGCATAATGAATAACGCATAACGCAAAATGCATAACGCATAATGCACAACGCATAACGAATACCGCATAACGCATACTGCATAACGGATCACGCATAACGCATAACGCATACTGCATAACGCATAACACATAACGCATAATGCACAACGCATAACGAATACCGCAAATCGCATAACGCATAACGAATAACGCATGACGCATAACGCATAACGCATAACGCATAACGCATAACGCATAACGCATAACGCATAACGTATAACGCCTAACGCATAACGCACAAAGCATAACGCATAACGCATATCGCATATCGCATAACGCATAACGCATAACGCATAACGCATAACGCATAACGCATAACGCATAACGCATAACGCATAATGCATAACGCAAAACGCATAACTCATAACGAATAACGTATAACGTATAACGCATAACGCATAACGCATAACGCATAAACCATAACGCATAACGCATAACGCATAACGCATAACGCATAACGCATAACGCATAACGCATAACGCATAACGCATAACGCATAACGCATAACGCATAACGCATAACGCATAACGCATAACGTATAACGCCTAACGCATAACGCATAAAGCATAACGCATAACGCATATCGCATATCGCATAACGCATAACGCATAAAGCATAACGCATAACGCATATCGCATATCGCATAACGCATAACGCATGACGCATAACGCATAACACATAACGCATAACGCATAACGCATAACGCATAACGGATAACGCATAACGCATAACGAATAACTTGTAACGTATAACGCATAACGCATAACGCATAAACCATTACGCATAACGCATAACGCATAACGCATAACGCATAACGCATAACGCATAACGCATAACGCATAACGAATAACGTATAACGTATAACGCATAACGCATAACGCATAAACCATAACGCATAACGCATAACGCATAACGCATAACGCATAACGCATAATGCACAACGCATAACGAATACCGCAAAACGTATAACGCCTAACGCATAACGCATAACGCATAACGCCTAACGCATAACGCATAAAGCATAACGCATAACGCATAACGCATAACGCATAACGCATAACGTATAACGCCTAACGCATAACGCATAAAGCATAACGCATAACGCATATCGCTTATCGCATAACGCATAACGCATAACGCATAACGCATAACGCATAACGCATAACGCATAACGCATAACGCAAAACGCATAACTCATAACGAATAACGTATAACGTAAAACGCATAACGCATAACGCATAAACCATAACGCATAACGCATAACGCATAACGCATAACGCATAACGCATAACGCATAACGCATAACGCATAACGCATAACGCATAACGCATAACGCATAACGCATAACGCATAACGCATAACGCATAACGCATAACGCATAACGTATAACGCCTAACGCATAACGCATAAAGCATAACGCATAACGCATATCGCATATCGCATGACGCATAACGCATAACGCATAACGCATAACGCATAACGCATAACGCATAATGCATAACGCAAAACGCATAACGCATAACGCATAACGCATAATGCATAACGCAAAACGCATAACTCATAACGAATAACGTATAACGTATAACGCATAACGCATAACGCATAAACCATAACGCATAACCCATAACGCATACTGCATAATGCATAACGCATAACGCATAACGCATAACGCATAATGCACAACGCATAACGAATACCGCAAAACGTATAACGCATAACGCATAACGCATAACGCATAACGCATAACGCATAACGCATAACGCATAAAGCATAACGCATAACGCATAACGCATAATGCACAACGCATAACGAATACCGCATAACGCATACTGCATAACGCATAACGCATAACGCATAATGCATAACGCAAAACGCATAACTCATAACGAATAACGTATAACGCATAACGCATAACGCATAACGCATAACGCATAACGCATAACGCATAACGCATAACGCATAACGCATAACGCATAACGCATAACGCATAACGCATAACGCATAACGCATAACGCATAACGCATAACGCATAACGCATAACGCATAACGCATAACGCATAACGCATAACGCATAACGCATAACGCATAACGCATAACGCATAACGCATAACGCATAACGCATATCGCATATCGCATAACGCATAACGCATAACGCATAACGCATAACGCATAACGCATAACGCATAACGCGTAACGCATAATGAATAACGCATAACGCAAAATGCATAACGCATAATGCACAACGTATAACGAATACCGCATAACGCATACTGCATAACGCATAACGCATAACGCATAATGCATAACGCAAAACGCATAATTCATAACGAATAACGTATAACGTATAACGCATAACGCATAACGCATAAACCATAACGTATAACGCATAACGAATAACGCATAACGCATAACGCATAACGCATAACGCATAACGCATAAAGCATAACGCATAACGCATAACGCATAACGCATAACGCATAACGCATAACGCATAACGGATAACGCATAACGCATAACGAATAAAGCATAACGCATAACGCATAACGCATAACGCATAACGCATAACGCATAATGCACAACGCATAACGAATACCGCAAATCGCATAACGCCTAACGAATAACGCTTAACGCATAACGCATAACGCATAACGCATAACGCATAACGCATAACATATAACGCCTAACGCATAACGCACAAAGCATAACGCATAACGCATATCGCATATCGCATAACGCATAACGCATAACGCATAACGCATAACGCATAACGCATAACGCATAACGCATAATGCATAACGCAAAACGCATAACTCATAACGAATAACGTATAACGTATAACGCATAACGCATAACGCATAACGCATAAACCATAACGCATAACGCATAACGCATAACGCATAACGCATAACGCATAACGCATAACGCATAACGCATAACGCATAACGCATAACGCATAACGCATAACGCATAACGCATAACGTATAACGCCTAACGCATAACGCATAAAGCATAACGCATAACGCATATCGCATAACGCATAACGCAAAACGCATAAAGCATAACGCATAACGCATATCGCATATCGCATAACGCATAACGCATGACGCATAACGCATAACACATAACGCATAACGCATAACGCATAACGCATAACGGATAACGCATAACGCATAACGAATAACTTGTAACGTATAACGCATAACGCATAACGCATAAACCATTACGCATAACGCATAACGCATAACGCATAACGCATAACGCATAACGGATAACGCATAACGCATAACGAATAACGTATAACGTATAACGCATAACGCATAACGCATAAACCATAACGCATAACGCATAACGCATAACGCATAACGCATAACGCATAATGCACAACGCATAACGAATACCGCAAAACGTATAACGCCTAACGCATAACGCATAACGTATAACGCCTAACGCATAACGCATAACGCATAACGCATAACGCATAACGCATAACGCATAACGCATAACGCATAACGCATAACGCATAACGCATAAAGCATAACGCATAACGCATATCGCTTATCGCATAACGCATAACGCATAACGCATAACGCATAACGCATAACGCATAACGCATAATGCATAACGCAAAACGCATAACTCATAACGAATAACGTATAACGTAAAACGCATAACGCATAACGCATAAACCATAACGCATAACGCATAACGCATAACGCATAACGCATAACGCATAACGCATAACGCATAACGCATAACACATAACGCATAACGCATAACGCATAACGCATAACGCATAACGCATAACGCATAACGCATAACGCATAACGCATAACGTATAACGCCTAACGCATAACGCATAAAGCATAACGCATAACGCATATCGCATATCGCATGACGCATAACGCATAACGCATAACGCATAACGCATAACGCATAACGCATAAAGCATAACGCAAAACGCATAACGCATAACGCATAACGCATAATGCATAACGCAAAACGCATAACTCATAACGAATAACGTATAACGTATAACGCATAACGCATAACGCATAAACCATAACGCATAACCCATAACGCATACTGCATAATGCATAACGCATAACGCATAACGCATAACGCATAATGCACAACGCATAACGAATACCGCAAAACGTATAACGCCTAACGCATAACGCATAACGCATAACGCATAACGCATAACGCATAACGCATAAAGCATAACGCATAACGCATAACGCATAATGCACAACGCATAACGAATACCGCATAACGCATACTGCATAACGCATAACGCATAACGCATAATGCATAACGCAAAACGCATAACTCATAACGAATAACGTATAACGCATAACGCATAACGCATAACGCATAACGCATAACGCATAACGCATAACGCATAACGCATAACGCATAACGCATAACGCATAACGCATAACGCATAACGCATAACGCATAACGCATAACGCATAACGCATAACGCATAACGCATAACGCATAACGCATAACGCATAACGCATAACGCATAACGCATAACGCATAACGCATAACGCATAACGCATATCGCATATCGCATAACGCATAACGCATAACGCATAACGCATAACGCATAACGCATAACGCATAACGCATAACGCGTAACGCATAATGAATAACGCATAACGCAAAATGCATAACGCATAATGCACAACGTATAACGAATACCGCATAACGCATACTGCATAACGCATAACGCATAACGCATAATGCATAACGCAAAACGCATAATTCATAACGAATAACGTATAACGTATAACGCATAACGCATAACGCATAAACCATAACGTATAACGCATAACGAATAACGCATAACGCATAACGCATAACGCATAACGCATAACGCATAACGCATAAAGCATAACGCATAACGCATAACGCATAACGCATAACGCATAACGCATAACGGATAACGCATAACGCATAACGAATAAAGCATAACGCATAACGCATAACGCATAACGCATAACGCATAACGCATAATGCACAACGCATAACGAATACCGCAAATCGCATAACGCCTAACGAATAACGCTTAACGCATAACGCATAACGCATAACGCATAACGCATAACGCATAATGCACAACGCATAACGAATACCGCAAAACGCATAACGCCTAACGCATAACGCATAACGCATAACGCACAACGCATAATACATAACGCATAATGCATAACGCATAACGCATAACGCATAACGCATAACGCATAATGCACAACGCATAACGAATACCGCAAATCGCATAACGCCTAACGAATAACTGATCACGCATAACGCATAACGCATAATGCATAACGCATAAAGCATAACGCATAACTTTTAACGCATAACGCATAACGCATAACGCATAATGCACAACGCATAACGAATACCGCAAAACGCATAACGCCTAACGCATAACGCATAACGCATAACGCATAACGCATAACGCATAACGCATAACGCATAACGCATAACGCATAACGCATAACGCATAATGCACAACGCATAACGAATACCGCAAAACGCATAACGCCTAACGCATAACGCATAACGCATAACGCACAACGCATAACACATAACGCATAACGCATAACGCATAACGCATAACGCATAACGCATAACGCATAACGCATAATGCACAACGCATAACGAATACCGCAAATCGCATAACGCCTAACGAATAACTGATCACGCATAACGCATAACGCATAAACCATAACGCATAACGCATAACACATAACGCAAAATGCATAACGCATAATGCACAACGCATAACGAATACCGGAAACTCATAACGCAGAACGCATAACGGATCACGCATAACGCATAACGCATAACGCATAACGCATAACGCATAACGCATAATGCACAACGCATAACGAATACCGCAAATCGCATAACGCCTAACGCATAACGCATAACGCATAACGCATAACGCATAACGCATAACGCATAACGCATAACGCATAACGCATAACGCATAACGCATAACGCATAACGCATAACGCATAACGCATACCGCATAACGCATAACGCATAACGCATAACGCATAACGCATAACGCATAACGCATAACGTATAACGCCTAACGCATAACGCATAAAGCATAACGCATAACGCATATCGCATATCGCATAACGCATAACGCATAACGCATAACGCATAACGCATAACGCATAACGCATAACGCATAACGCATAACGCATAACGCAAAACGCATAACTCATAACGAATAACGTATAACGTATAACGCATAACGCATAACGCATAAACCATAACGCATAACGCATAACGCATAACGCATAACGCATAACGCATAACGCATAACGCATAACACATAACGCATAACGCATAACGCATAACGCATAACGCATAACGCATAACGCATAACGCATAACGCATAACGCATAACGTATAACGCCTAACGCATAACGCATAAAGCATAACGCATAACGCATATCGCATATCGCATAACGCATAACGCATAACGCATAACGCATAACGTATAACGCATAACGCATAATGCATAACGCAAAACGCATAACGCATAACGCATAACGCATAATGCATAACGCATAACGCATAACTCATAACGAATAACGTATAACGTATAACGTATAACGCATAACGCATAACGCATAAACCATAACGCATAACGCATAACGCATACTGCATAACGCATAACGCATAACGCATAACGCATAACGCATAATGCACAACGCATAACGAATACCGAATAACGTATAACGCCTAACGCATAACGCATAACGCATAACGCATAACGCATAACGCATAAAGCATAACGCATAACGCATAACGCATAATGCACAACGCATAACGAATACCGCATAACGCATACTGCATAACGCATAACGCATAACGCATAATGCATAACGCAAAACGCATAACTCATAACGAATAACGTATAACGTATAACGCATAACGCATAACGCATAAACCATAACGCATAACGCATAACGCATAACGCATAACGCATAACGCATAACGCATAACGCATAACGCATAACGCATAACGCATAACGCATAACGCATAACGCATAACGCATAACGCATAACGCATAACGCATAACGCATAACGCATAACGCATAACGCATAACGCATAACGCATAACGCATAACGCATAATGCACAACGCATAACGAATACCGCAAAACGTATAACGCCTAACGCATAACGCATAACGCATAACGAATACCGCAAAACGCATAACGAATAACGCATAAAGCATAACGCATAACGCATAACGCATAACGCATAATGCACAACTCATAACGAATACCGCAAATCGCATAACGCCTAACGAATAACTGATCACACATAACGCACAACGCATAATGCATACTGCATAACGCATAACGCATAACGCATAATGCATAACGCAAAACGCATAACTCATAACGAATAACGTATAACGTATAACGCATAACGCATAACGCATAAACCATAACGCATAACGCATAACGCATAACGCATAACGCATAACGCATAACGCATAACGCATAACGCATAACGCATAACGCATAACGCATAACGCATAACGTATAACGCCTAACGCATAACGCATAAAGCATAACGCATAACGCATATCGCATAACGCATAACGCATAACGCATAACGCATAACGCATAACGCATAACGCATAACGCATAACGCATAACGCATAACGCATAACGCATAATGAATAACGCATAACGCAAAATGCATAACGCATAATGCACAACGCATAACGAATACCGCATAACGCATACTGCATAACGCATAACGCATAACGCATAATGCATAACGCAAAACGCATAATTCATAACGAATAACGTATAACGTATAACGCATAACGCATAAACCATAACGCATATCGCATAACGCATAACGCATAACGCATAACGCATAAAGCATAACGCATAACGCATAACGCATAACGCATAACGCATAACGCATAACGCATAAAGCATAACGCATAACGGATAACGCATAACGCATAACGAATAAAGCATAACGCATAACGCATAACGCATAACGCATAACGCATAATGCACAACGCATAACGAATACCGCAAATCGCATAACGCCTAACGAATAACGCATAACGCATAACGCATAACGCATAACGCATAACGCATAACGCATAATGCACAACGCATAACGAATACCGCAAAACGCATAACGCCTAACGCATAACGCATAACGCATAACGCACAACGCATAACACATAACGCATAACGCATAACGCATAACGCATAACGCATAACGCATAACGCATAATGCACAACGCATAACGAATACCGCAAATCGCATAACGCCTAACGAATAACTGATCACGCATAACGCATAACGCATAAAGCATAACGCATAACTTTTAACGCATAACGCATAACGCATAACGCATAATGCACAACGCATAACGAATACCGCAAATCGCATAACGCCTAACGAATAACGCATAACGCATAACGCATAACGCATAACGCATAACGCATAACGCATAACGTATAACGCCTAACGCATAACGCATAACGCATAACGCATAACGCATATCGCATATCACATAACGCATAACGCATAACGCATAACGCATAACGCATAACGCATAACGCATAACGCATAATGAATAACGCATAACGCAAAATGCATAACGCATAATGCACAACGCATAACGAATACCGCATAACGCATACTGCATAACGCATAACGCATAACGCATAATGCATAACGCAAAACGCATAATTCATAACGAATAACGTATAACGTATAACGCATAACGCATAAACCATAACGCATAACGCATAACGCATAACGCATAACGCATAACGCATAACGCATAACGCATAAAGCATAACGCATAACGCATAACGCATAACGCATAACGCATAACGCATAACGCATAACGCATAACGGATAACGCATAACGCATAACGAATAAAGCATAACGCATAACGCATAACGCACAACGCATAACACATAACGCATAACGCATAACGCATAACGCATAACGCATAACGCATAACGCATAATGCACAACGCATAACGAATACCGCAAATCGCATAACGCCTAACGAATAACTGATCACGCATAACGCATAACGCATAAAGCATAACGCATAACTTTTAACGCATAACGCATAACGCATAACGCATAATGCACAACGCATAACGAATACAGCAAAACGCATAACTTTTAACGCATAACGCATAACGCATAACGCATAATGCACAACGCATAACGAATACCGCAAAACGCATAACGCCTAACGCATAACGCATAACGCATAACGCAGAACGCATAACGGGTCACGCATAACGCATAACGCATACTGCATAACGCATAACGCATAACGCATAATGCACAACGCATAACGAATACCGCCAAACGCATAACGCATAACGGATCACGCATAACGCATACTGCATAACTTATAACTCATAACTCATAACGCATAACGCAAAACGCATAACGCCTCACGCATAACGGATCACGAATAACGCATAAAGCATAACGCATAACGCTTAACGCATAACGTATAACTCATAACCCATAACGCATAACGCATAACGCATAACACATAACGCAAAATGCATAACGCATAATGCACAACGCATAACAAATACCGGAAACTCATAACGCCTAACGCATAACGCATAACGCATAACACATAACGCATAACGCATAACGCATAACGCATAACGCATAACGCATAACGCATAACGCATAACGCATAATGCACAACGCATAACGAATACCGCAAATCGCATAACGCCTAACGAATAACTGATCACGCATAACGCATAACGCATAAACCATAACGCATAACGCATAACACATAACGCAAAATGCATAACGCATAATGCACAACGCATAACGAATACCGGAAACTCATAACGCAGAACGCATAACGGATCACGCATAACGCATAACGCATACTGCATAACGCATAACGCATAACGCATAATGCACAACGCATAACGAATACCGCAAATCGCATAACGCCTAACGCATAACGCATAACGCATAACGCATAACGCATAACGCATAACGCATAACGCATAACGCATAACGCATAACGCATAACGCATAACGCATAACGCATAACGCATAACGCATAACGCATAACGCATAACGCATAACGCATAACGCATAACGCATAACGCATAACGCATAACGTATAACGCCTAACGCATAACGCATAAAGCATAACGCATAACGCATATCGCATATCGCATAACGCATAACGCATAACGCATAACGCATAACGCATAACGCATAACGCATAACGCATAACGCATAATGCATAACGCAAAACGCATAACTCATAACGAATAACGTATAACGTATAACGCATAACGCATAACGCATAAACCATAACGCATAACGCATAACGCATAACGCATAACGCATAACGCATAACGCATAACGCATAACACATAACGCATAACGCATAACGCATAACGCATAACGCATAACGCATAACGCATAACGCATAACGCATAACGCATAACGTATAACGCCTAACGCATAACGCATAAAGCATAACGCATAACGCATATCGCATATCGCATAACGCATAACGCATAACGCATAACGCATAACGTATAACGCATAACGCATAATGCATAACGCAAAACGCATAACGCATAACGCATAACGCATAATGCATAACGCAAAACGCATAACTCATAACGAATAACGTATAACGTATAACGTATAACGCATAACGCATAACGCATAAACCATAACGCATAACGCATAACGCATACTGCATAATGCATAACGCATAACGCATAACGCATAACGCATAATGCACAACGCATAACGAATACCGAATAACGTATAACGCATAACGCATAACGCATAACGCATAACGCATAACGCATAACGCATAAAGCATAACGCATAACGCATAACGCATAATGCACAACGCATAACGAATACCGCATAACGCATACTGCATAACGCATAACGCATAACGCATAATGCATAACGCAAAACGCATAACTCATAACGAATAACGTATAACGTATAACGCATAACGCATAACGCATAACGCATAAACCATAACGCATAACGCATAACGCATAACGCATAACGCATAACGCATAACGCATAACGCATAACGCATAACGCATAACGCATAACGCATAACGCATAACGCATAACGCATAACGCATAACGCATAACGCATAACGCATAACGCATAACGCATAACGCATAACGCATAACGCATAACGCATAACGCATAACGCATAACGCATAATGCACAACGCATAACGAATACCGCAAAACGTATAACGCCTAACGCATAACGCATAACGCATAACGCATAACGCATAACGCATAACGCATAACGCATAAAGCATAACGCATAACGCATAACGCATAACGCATAATGCACAACTCATAACGAATACCGCAAATCGCATAACGCCTAACGAATAACTGATCACACATAACGCACAACGCATAATGCATACTGCATAACGCATAACGCATAACGCATAATGCATAACGCAAAACGCATAACTCATAACGAATAACGTATAACGTATAACGCATAACGCATAACGCATAAACCATAACGCATAACGCATAACGCATAACGCATAACGCATAACGCATAACGCATAACGCATAACGCATAACGCATAACGCATAACGCATAACGCATAACGTATAACGCATAACGCATAACGCATAAAGCATAACGCATAACGCATATCGCATATCGCATAACGCATAACGCATAACGCATAACGCATAACGCATAACGCATAACGCATAACGCATAACGCATAACGCATAACGCATAATGAATAACGCATAACGCAAAATGCATAACGCATAATGCACAACGCATAACGAATACCGCATAACGCATACTGCATAACGCATAACGCATAACGCATAATGCATAACGCAAAACGCATAATTCATAACGAATAACGTATAACGTATAACGCATAACGCATAAACCATAACGCATATCGCATAACGCATAACGCATAACGCATAACGCATAAAGCATAACGCATAACGCATAACGCATAACGCATAACGCATAACGCATAACGCATAAAGCATAACGCATAACGGATAACGCATAACGCATAACGAATAAAGCATAACGCATAACGCATAACGCATAACGCATAACGCATAATGCACAACGCATAACGAATACCGCAAATCGCATAACGCATAACGAATAACGCATAACGCATAACGCATAACGCATAACGCATAACGCATAACGCATAATGCACAACGCATAACGAATACCGCAAAACGCATAACGCCTAACGCATAACGCATAACGCATAACGCACAACGCATAACACATAACGCATAACGCATAACGCATAACGCATAACGCATAACGCATAACGCATAATGCACAACGCATAACGAATACCGCAAATCGCATAACGCCTAACGAATAACTGATCACGCATAACGCATAACGCATAAAGCATAACGCATAACTTTTAACGCATAACGCATAACGCATAACGCATAATGCACAACGCATAACGAATACCGCAAATCGCATAACGCCTAACGAATAACGCATAACGCATAACGCATAACGCATAACGCATAACGCATAACGCATAACGTATAACGCCTAACGCATAACGCATAAAGCATAACGCATAACGCATATCGCATATCACATAACGCATAACGCATAACGCATAACGCATAACGCATAACGCATAACGCATAACGCATAATGAATAACGCATAACGCAAAATGCATAACGCATAATGCACAACGCATAACGAATACCGCATAACGCATACTGCATAACGCATAACGCATAACGCATAATGCATAACGCAAAACGCATAATTCATAACGAATAACGTATAACGTATAACGCATAACGCATAAACCATAACGCATAACGCATAACGCATAACGCATAACGCATAACGCATAACGCATAACGCATAAAGCATAACGCATAACGCATAACGCATAACGCATAACGCATAACGCATAACGCATAACGCATAACGGATAACGCATAACGCATAACGAATAAAGCATAACGCATAACGCATAACGCACAACGCATAACACATAACGCATAACGCATAACGCATAACGCATAACGCATAACGCATAACGCATAATGCACAACGCATAACGAATACCGCAAATCGCATAACGCCTAACGAATAACTGATCACGCATAACGCATAACGCATAAAGCATAACGCATAACTTTTAACGCATAACGCATAACGCATAACGCATAACGCATAATGCACAACGCATAACGAATACCGCAAAACGCATAACTTTTAACGCATAACGCATAACGCATAACGCATAATGCACAACGCATAACGAATACCGCAAAACGCATAACGCCTAACGCATAACGCATAACGCATAACGCAGAACGCATAACGGGTCACGCATAACGCATAACGCATACTGCATAACGCATAACGCATAACGCATAATGCACAACGCATAACGAATACCGCCAAACGCATAACGCATAACGGATCACGCATAACGCATACTGCATAACTTATAACTCATAACTCATAACGCATAACGCAAAACGCATAACGCCTCACGCATAACGGATCACGAATAACGCATAAAGCATAACGCATAACGCTTAACGCATAACGTATAACTCATTACCCATAACGCATAACGCATAACGCATAACACATAACGCAAAATGCATAACGCATAATGCACAACGCATAACAAATACCGGAAACTCATAACGCCTAACGCATAACGCATAACGCATAACGCATAACGCATAACGCATAACGCATAACGCATAACGCATAACGCATAACGCATAACGCATAACGCATAACGAATAACGCATAACGCAAAACGAATAAAGCATAACGCATAACGCATAACGCATAACGCATAACGCATAACGCATAACGCATAACGCATAACGCATAACGCATAACGCATAACGCATAACGCATAACGCATAACGCATAACGCATAACGCATAACGCATAACGCATAACGCATAACGCATAACGCATAACGCATAACGGATAACGCATAACGCATAACGAATAAAGCATAACGCATAACGCATAACGCATAACGCATAACGCATAACGCATAACGCATAACGCATAACGCATAACGCATAACGCATAACGCATAACGCATAACGCATAACGCATAACGCATAACGCATAACGCATAACGCATAACGCATAACGCATAACGCATAATGCACAACGCATAACGCATAACGCATAACGCATAACGCATAACGCATAATGCACAACGCATAACGAATACCGCAAATCGCATAACGCCTAACGAATAACGCATAACGCATAACGCATAACGCATAACGCATAACGCATAACGCATAACGCATAACGCATAACGCATATTGCACAACGCATAACGAATACCGCAAAACGCATAACGCCTAACGCATAACGAATAACTGATCACACATAACGCATAACGCATAATGCATACTGCATAACGCATAACGCATAACGCATAATGCATAACGCAAAACGCATAACTCATAACGAATAACGTATAACGTATAACGCATAACGCATAACGCATAAACCATAACGCATAACGCATAACGCATAACGCATAACGCATAACGCATAACGCATAACGCATAACGCATAACACATAACGCATAACGCATAACGTATAACGCATAACGCATAACGCATAACGCATAACGCATAACGCATAACGTATAACGCCTAACGCATAACGCATAACGCATAACGCATAACGCATAACGCATAACGCATAACGCATAACGCATAACGCATAACGCATAACGCATAACGCATAACGCATAACGCATAACGCATAACGCATAACGCATAACGCATAACGCATAACGCATAACGCATAACGCATAACGCATAACGCATAATGCACAACGCATAACGAATACCGCAAATCGCATAACGCCTAACGAATAACTGATCACGCATAACGCATAACGCATAATGCATAACGCATAAAGCATAACGCATAACTTTTAACGCATAACGCAGAACGCATAACGCATAACGCATAACGCATAACGCATAACGCATAATGCATAACGCAAAACGCATAACTCATAACGAATAACGTATAACGTATAACGCATAACGCATAACGCATAAACCATAACGCATAACGCATAACGCATAACGCATAACGCATAACGCATAACGCATAACGCATAACGCATAACGCATAACGCATAACGCATAACGCATAACGCATAACGCATAACGCATAACGCATAACGCATAACGCATAACGCATAACGCATAATGCACAACGCATAACGAATACCGCAAAACGTATAACGCCTAACGCATAACGCATAACGCATAACGCATAACGCATAACGCATAACGCATAACGCATAACGCATAACGCATAACGCATAACGCATAACGCATAACGCATAATGCACAACGCATAACGCATAACGCATAACGCATAACGCATAACGCATAATGCACAACGCATAACGAATACCGCAAATCGCATAACGCCTAACGAATAACTGATCACACATAACGCATAACGCATAATGCATACTGCATAACGCATAACGCATAACGCATAATGCATAACGCAAAACGCATAACTCATAACGAATAACGTATAACGTATAACGCATAACGCATAACGCATAAACCATAACGCATAACGCATAACGCATAACGCATAACGCATAACGCATAACGCATAACGCATAACACATAACGCATAACGCATAACGCATAACGCATAACGCATAACGCATAACGCATAACGCATAACGTATAACGCCTAACGCATAACGCATAACGCATAACGCATAACGCATAACGCATAAACCATAACGCATAACGCATAACGCATAACGCATAACGCATAACGCATAACGCATAACGCATAACACATAACGCATAACGCATAACGCATAACGCATAACGCATAACGCATAACGCATAACGCATAATGCACAACGCATAACGAATACCGCAAATCGCATAACGCCTAACGAATAACTGATCACGCATAACGCATAACGCATAATGCATAACGCATAAAGCATAACGCATAACTTTTAACGCATAACGCATAACGCATAACGCATAACGCATAATGCACAACGCATAACGAATACCGCAAAACGTATAACGCCTAACGCATAACGCATAACGCATAACGCATAACGCATAACGCATAACGCATAACGCATAACGCATAAAGCATAACGCATAATGCACAACGCATAACGAATACCGCAAATCGCATAACGCCTAACGAATAACTGATCACGCATAACGCATAACGCATAAAGCATAACGCATAACTTTTAACGCATAACGCATAACGCATAACGCATAATGCGCAACGCATAACGAATACCGCAAATCGCATAACGCCTAACGAATAACGCATAACGCATAACGCATAAACCATAACGCATAACGCATAACGCATAACGCATAACGCATAACGCATAACGCATAACGCATAACGTATAACGCCTAACGCATAACGCATAACGCATAACGCATAACGCATAACGTATAAGTCATAACTCATAACGCAGAACGCATAACGGATCACGCATAACGCATAACGCATAACGCATAACGCATAACGCATAACGCATAACGCATAACGCATAACGCATAACGGATAACGCATAACGCATAACGAATAAAGCATAACGCATAACGCATAACGCATAACGCATAACGCATAACGCATAACGCATAACGCATAACGCATAACGCATAACGCATAACGCATAATGCACAACGCATAACGCATAACGCATAACGCATAACGCATAACGCATAATGCACAACGCATAACGAATACCGCAAATCGCATAACGCCTAACGAATAACGCATAACGCATAACGCATAACGCATAAAGCATAACGCATAACGCGTAACGCATAACGCATAACGCATAACGCATAACGCATAATGCACAACGCATAACGAATACCGCAAAACGCATAACGCCTAACGCATAACGCATAAAGCATAACGCATAACGCATAACGCATAACGCATAACGCATAACGCATAACGCATAACGCATAACGCATAACGCATAACGCATAATGCACAACGCATAACGAATACCTCAAATCGCATAACGAATACCTCAAATCGCATAACGCCTAACGAATAACTGATCACGCATAACGCATAACGCATAACGCATAACGCATAAAGCATAACGCATAACTTTTAACGCATAACGCATAACGCATAACGCATAATGCACAACGCATAACGAATACCGCAAAACGCATAACGCCTAACGCATAACGCATAACGCATAACGCATAACGCATAACGCATAACGCATAACGCATAACGCATAACGCATAACGCATAACGCATAACGCATAACGCATAACGCATAACGCATAACGCATAACGCATAACGCATAACGCATAACGCATAACGCATAACGCATAACGCATAACGCATAACGCATAACGCATAACGCATAACGCATAACGCATAACGCATAACGCATAATGCACAACGCATAACGAATACCGCAAATCGCATAACGCCTAACGAATAACTGATCACGCATAACGCATAACGCATAACGCATAAAGCATAACGCATAACGCATAACGCATAACGCATTAACGCATAACGCATAACGCATAACGCATAACGCATAACGCATAACGCATAATGCACAACGCATAACGAATACCTCAAATCGCATAACGAATACCTCAAATCGCATAACGCCTAACGAATAACTGATCACGCATAACGCATAACGCATAATGCATAACGCATAAAGCA
This sequence comes from Lasioglossum morio, assembly GCA_916610235.2. Lineage (NCBI taxonomy): Eukaryota > Metazoa > Arthropoda > Insecta > Hymenoptera > Halictidae > Lasioglossum > Lasioglossum morio. The sequence continues at coordinate 236,534 of CAKAJA020000151.1, read as the reverse complement.
TAACGCATAACTTTTAACGCATAACGCATAACGCATAACGCATAATGCACAACGCATAACGAATACCGCAAATCGCATAACGCCTAACGAATAACTGATCACACATAACGCATAACGCATAATGCATACTGCATAACGCATAACGCATAACGCATAATGCATAACGCAAAACGCATAACTCATAACGCATAACGCATAACGTATAACGCCTAACGCATAACGCATAACGCATAACGCATAACGCATAACGCATAACGCATAACGCATAACGCATAACGCATAACGCATAACGCATAACGCATAACGTATAACGCCTAACGCATAACGCATAACGCATAACGCATAACGCATAACGCATAACGTATAAGTCATAACTCATAACGCAGAACGCATAACGGATCACGCATAACGCATAACGCATACTGCATAACGCATAACGCATAACGCATAACGCATAACGCATAACGCATAACGCATAACGCATAACGCATAACGCATAACGCATAACGCATAACGCATAACGGATAACGCATAACGCATAACGAATAAAGCATAACGCATAACGCATAACGCATAACGCATAACGCATAACGCATAACGCATAACGCATAACGCATAACGCATAACGCATAACGCATAACGCATAATGCACAACGCATAACGCATAACGCATAACGCATAACGCATAACGCATAACGCATAATGCACAACGCATAACGAATACCGCAAATCGCATAACGCCTAACGAATAACGCATAACGCATAACGCATAACGCATAAAGCATAACGCATAACGCGTAACGCATAACGCATAACGCATAACGCATAACGCATAACGCATAATGCACAACGCATAACGAATACCGCAAAACGCATAACGCCTAACGCATAACGCATAAAGCATAACGCATAACGCATAACGCATAACGCATAACGCATAACGCATAACGCATAACGCATAACGCATAACGCATAACGCATAACGCATAACGCATAATGCACAACGCATAACGAATACCTCAAATCGCATAACGAATACCTCAAATCGCATAACGCCTAACGAATAACTGATCACGCATAACGCATAACGCATAATGCATAACGCATAAAGCATAACGCATAACTTTTAACGCATAACGCATAACGCATAACGCATAATGCACAACGCATAACGAATACCGCAAAACGCATAACGCCTAACGCATAACGCATAACGCATAAAGCATAACGCATAACGCATAACGCATAACGCATAACGCATAACGCATAACGCATAACGCATAACGCATAACGCATAACGCATAACGCATAACGCATAACGCATAACGCATAACGCATAACGCATAACGCATAACGCATAACGCATAACGCATAACGCATAACGCATAACGCATAACGCATAACGCATAACGCATAATGCACAACGCATAATGTTTAGGATTAAGTGTAAAAATTAAATTAGTTTAAGCTGTCGATGTTGAGCGATACGGCCCTTGATGGCCCCCCGCGTATCACGGACTCAGGATATACGCTCCTGAGAATCCGCTGTTTTTGGCAATTCCCGGTAACGCGCTAGCGATGTGTAATCACGTGATTACCGAGAACCGCCGCTAATCGCGCTCAGCACATTACCGTTAGAATCGTTCGAACACGTCATCGATCAATACGTTACGCAATCGCGCCCTTTCTTCGTACGCAATCTTTACGCGTGCCGATCTGCATTACTTGTTTCACGCACTGTAGATCGTGCCAATACGTTTCGAGTGCATCCAGTTTCGTTTACGCGATTGTTTTAATAAACGCCATTTCTGCCGGATCAAGACACCGTTCTTTATTATCGTCCCTCTTTCGATACTTCGTCGCTCACACCTTCCACACAGTTTCCTTTTCCGAGCTCCCTTCGGTGTTCAAACCCGATCCTACATTATTCATCCATACAGTCCACTCTCAAACCCAAAATAATCCCGGGTTCCTGAACATTTTGGTCCTTCGAGCCGGATTTTAAGTGAAAGTTGTGACAAAGTAACGTGAGCACGTGTTGAAAAACGAAAGAAAAGATGGCCGCCCAATTCGAAGAAGTGATGTTGGAACAGGAAGCCGCCATGAGATCTCTCGCTCGTGTCCTTCCCAATGTGAAGAAAATGGGACAGAACAATTTTACCGTGGCCAAACTCCAGCAACGTATGGAGTTCCTGAAGGACGCCTTCGCCCAATGTCGGGAAATTGATCGGCGCCTCCAATCCTTCCGACGACTCGAAGGAGCGGAGAAGATCTCCTACTTCAAGGACGAGCAGTTCAGCCTCTGCGAGGATGAATACCATCTCGCCGCGGATTTCCTTACCGACCACATGGAGAAGCTGAAGCCGTCCGGTCCAGCCTCGACGTCTCTAACCATGCCTGCCGCAGCCCAGTCACGCAGCGATCTCCCCCGCATCGGTCTGCCTACGTTCTCCGGAGAACCCACCAAATGGGAAAGCTTCCGAGATAAGTTCAAGTCCCTTATTATTAATGATGAATCGTTGTCCGACGTTAAACGACTGCATCACCTTAATTCGTGCGTGAAAGGCGACGCGGAAAGCCTCATCTGTAACCTCCCGGTTACGGACTCCAATTTTAAGATCGCGTGGGATACACTTGTTGAGCGTTACGACAATAATCGAGATTTAATTCATGAGCATTTGAAAACGCTTTATTCTCTTCCGCCCGTTTCGGACGCTAGCGAGCTAAGCTCCCTTCGAGACAAAGTCCACCACACGCTTCAAGCTTTACGGAACTTGAAACGCCCAGTCGACACGTGGGACGACATGATCGTGTATTTGTTAGTCTCGCGATTAGATAGATCATCTCGAAAGGCATGGGAATTAACGTTGGGCGACTCCACCGACTATCCGACATATGCCACTCTTGATAAATTCATCTCGGCGCGAATTCGCGCGCTCGGCGCTCTCCAGTCGATTCCAAAACAAACGAAGCGAGTCGTTCAAACTCATGTCGCGACCTCCAACCGTTTATCGCGTCCTCGCGACGCGCCCTTGGTGTGTTCGTTGTGCAAGACCGAACATTTATTAAACGCGTGTCCGCAGTTCAAATCCAAAACATCTTCGCAACGGTTTGAATTCGTGAAAGGTGAGCGACGCTGTGTAAACTGTCTGAGTCAAAAACATACCGTGACTGCTTGCCCCAGCAAGTATGCCTGTCAAAACTGCGGACGCCGACATCACACCCTCTTGCATTTCGACTCACCGCCTTCTAATTCCGCTGGACAGGCTGTAATATCGACGCCTGATTCACGTTCTTCGGCGAGTAACCAGATTGCGTCTCATTGCGCGTCTCATACGTCGGTCGCGACTCCCCGTATTCTGCTTGCCACGGCATGGGTCATCGTGACCTCCGTTGCCGGTCGGGAGGAATGTGTACGAGCCCTGCTCGACCAAGGTTCCGCCACCACCTTGATGACGGAATCGCTCGCGCACCGATTACGCGTACCCCGTCGCCGCGTCTCCATCGCTATTACCGGCATTGGAAATCGCGACATTAATACACGTCATGCGGCGACTATAAATATAAAGTCAAAACGTGGAACCGGTCCTACACTTTCGACCACCGCATTGATTTTAACGTCATTAACGCGATACGTCCCGGAGCGAACGAACCAGACAATATCCTGGATTCATACACGCGATCTCGATCTAGCCGATGAAAATCCAACGAGCTCCGATCCTATCGACATTATCATAGGAGCGGACCTTTACGGTTTCATATTATTAGATGGACTCCGTGCGGGATCGATGCACGAGCCGACAGCGCAAAATTCAATATTCGGATGGTTTTTGTCTGGTCCCGCCGGCTCGAACGAGCTCACTTCTTGTCCAGTCGTTCCGACCTATCACTGCTCCCCGTCCGATCCGCTTGATCTCGATCTTCGTCGTTTCTGGGAGATTGAGGAGATCCCGACTATATCACATTTCACGGACGAGGAACAACAATGCGAGAATCATTTTCGCAGCACGCATACGCGTGACTCGTCCGGTCGTTATGTCGTTCGTTTACCCTTCAAACAAAACCCTCCAATTCAAATCGGGTACTCGTATCGAATTGCCGAACGAATGCTCACCAAATTAGAAATTCGGTTACAACCGAAACCCACACTCTATACCGAGTACGATGATTTCTTACGCGAGTACCTGCAGCTTGGGCATATGCGTAAGCTCCCTCCGTCGAGTATCGACGCCCCCCATGCCGTGTATATTCCGCATCACGCGGTGATACGCGATAGCAGCACAACGACACACCTTCGTGTTGTATTTAATGCGTCAAGCCTCACTAGCAACGGAACATCGTTGAATGACCATTTGTTGATCGGACGCAAACTCCAAACAGATCTTCCGACCATAATTCTTCGGTGCCGACAATTTCGGTACGTATTAACGTCCGATATCACCAAAATGTACCGCCAAATACTGGTGGACCCACAAGACGTTGATTATCAGCGTATTCTCTGGCGATCGTCCCCGTCGGAGCCCTTTGGCCATTATCAGCTGCTGACCGTGACATACGGTACAGCTCCGGCCCCCTTTCTCGCTCTTCGAGTCCTACAGCAACTTATAGAGGACGAAGGGTCCCAATTCCCATTAGCCACGCGCGTTCTTCAACACAACCTTTACGTGGATGATTGTGTCTTTGGTGCGTCCGATGAAGCCACGTTAATTGAGACTAGAAATCAATTGATTGCACTGCTCAGCAGAGCACATTTCCGCTTGCACAAGTGGACGAGCAATGCTTCGCATTTGCTGACGGATATCAGTCCTCATGATTGTGGATCCGTCCAGGAGAAAGTGTTGCACTGCGATGACACTGTAAAGGTCCTTGGTGTCGCGTGGAGTCCCGAAGTCGACGCGTTCCGCTTCAAAGTCACACTTCCTCCTGATACCGCGTGCACCAAACGCACGGTCCTTTCAAACATTGCTCGCCTGTTCGACCCATTAGGATGGGTCACTCCCACTACAGTGTATGCAAAAATTCTCATGCAACAGCTGTGGTTGGAGAAATGCAGTTGGGATTCCCCACTTCCTCCGGTTCTTTTCGAACGCTGGGAGAATTACCGTTTAGAATTGCCACTGCTGAATTCTCTCTCAATTTCTCGCTGGACGCATCAGGACGTAAACAGCGGCTCCTGTGAGTTGCATGGTTTCGCTGATGCGTCCACCTTGGCGTACGCTGCTGTCGTATACTTGCGCATCGTGACTTCCTCCGGTCAAATCATCATTTCGCTACTCGCCGCCAAATCGAGAGTAGCTCCAGTCAAACAATTGACTGTTCCACGGCTCGAACTTTCGGCCGCCCTTCTCCTTACGCATCTCATCGTCTTCGTGCGACAATCACTGCACGAACTGCCGCACAACATCCCGTGTTATTGTTGGACAGATTCGACCATCACACTGTGTTGGTTACGGCAACCAGCGTCAAAATGGAAAACGTTCGTTGCGAATCGGGTGGCTCAGATCGAGACCATTCTGCCCGATGCCACTTGGCGCCACGTACCGACCGACGAGAATCCCGCCGATTGTGCATCTCGCGGCCTCCTTCCGTCGCAATTATTGCTGCACGACCTTTGGTGGACAGGCCCTTCGTGGCTGCAACAGTCAACCGACCAATGGCCCCCCAATCTTCCCGTTTCGCCAGCTGACGGGCTCACCGAGGAACGTCCGACCATTCCGGTCAACATTTCCCACCCTCGTACGCCATGGGAGTTAAGAGATCGATTCTCGTCATGGGCAAAACTACTAAGGGTCAGCGCGTACATTTTTCGATTCGTTGCACGCACTCGAAAACAGCCCGGGGTGACCTCGAACTTTGCAACTCAAGCCCTCGAGGCGTCGGAGATTCTAGCAGCCAAAACCTTTTGGCTCCGAGAAATGCAACGCGAGCTTTTCCCGGAAGAGGTGCATGCCCTTCGTCACCAACGTCCGCTCAACAAAACCAGCCCTATCCTCTCCCTTAATCCGTATCTGGACGAGGATAACTTGATTCGAGTTGGCGGACGCTTAAAAAACGCCAAATTATCGGAACAAGAAAAGCATCCGATTATATTAAAAGCACACCCGACCTTAACGCTTATCATTGTTCACGCTCACCTGCGTGCCCTTCACGCAGGATCGCAGCTGACAACCAGCATCCTCCGCCAAGAATATTGGATTTTGCGAGCGCGTCCCACAGTCCGAAATATTCTTCATAAATGCGTCAAATGCGCACGCGAAAGGGCCGCACTGCCAAATGCATTGATGGGAGAATTACCGGACTTTCGAGTTACGCGTTCGGCTCGAGCGTTTTTACATTGCGGTCTCGATTATGCCGGTCCAATTCAAACCCGCACGGCACCCGGCCGCGGGCATCGTTCTCGCAAGTCTTATATTGCTTTGTTTATATGTATGGTCGTAAAGGCCATTCACTTGGAACTCGTTAGCGATTATTCGTCGGATGCGTTTCTGGCAGCATATAATAGGTTTTGTTCGCGCCGCGGCATTCCTAATGCCCTTTATTCCGATAACGGAACAACATTTACAGGCGCGGACAGCGAGCTCACGAGCGCGTTTCGTGCAGCTACTCGCGATCCTGCGACACTCAATCGGTTAGCTGTCGATCATGTCACGTGGCACTTCACTCCACCTTCCGCCCCTCATTTTGGAGGATTGTGGGAAGCCGGCGTGCGTAGCGTGAAGTACCACCTTAAACGAGTTGTTGGAGCCCACACGTTGACCTTCGAAGAATTAACGACGGTGCTATGCCAAATCGAAGCATGTTTGAATTCGCGTCCACTTGCAGCAGTCTCCGATAACTTTGAAGACTATTGTGCCCTGACACCAGGACATTTCCTGATTGGGTCAGCCCTTACAGCAGTTCCTACTCCATCTTTGCTCGATGTAAAAGAATCCCGTCTCTCGCGTTGGCAATTGTTGCAACAAATGATGGAAAGTTTTTGGCAACGATGGTCGCAAGATTACATGCAAGGTCTCCAACAACGCGTTAAGTGGAAAACTCAAAAGCCCAATATTGTCGTCGGGCAATTAGTTTTATTACGGCAGTCTAATCTCCCCCCATGCAAATGGGAACTCGGCCGCGTCGTCGCGTGTCATCCCGGCGATGATGGCATCGTGCGTGTTGTGACGGTGAAAACCGCGCAATCCGAATACAAGCGACCCATCGTCAAACTGTGTATCCTGCCGATTGACCTCCCGTCCGAGCAGCCTTGTCCGCTGCTCGACAATGCGCAACCCATCGATACCGTCTCGTAAACCGTACCGCGAGTCGATGGTAAACAGATCGACATATGTATATAGTGTATATAAATAGATATAAGTAATGACACGTCTGTTTAGCCTGCGTCTCGCAAGACTCCCGTTGTATATAGATTCCGTTTGTCCCGCCGCTCATGCATGGCGGGCGGCATTGGACCTCTAAAGCCGCAGCACTTGTTCATTTTTTTTGTTATTTCGGATTTCTCACGAAATCCAAGGCGGGCGGTATGTTTAGGATTAAGTGTAAAAATTAAATTAGTTTAAGCTGTCGATGTTGAGCGATACGGCCCTTGATGGCCCCCCGCGTATCACGGACTCAGGATATACGCTCCTGAGAATCCGCTGTTTTTGGCAATTCCCGGTAACGCGCTAGCGATGTGTAATCACGTGATTACCGAGAACCGCCGCTAATCGCGCTCAGCACATTACCGTTAGAATCGTTCGAACACGTCATCGATCAATACGTTACGCAATCGCGCCCTTTCTTCGTACGCAATCTTTACGCGTGCCGATCTGCATTACTTGTTTCACGCACTGTAGATCGTGCCAATACGTTTCGAGTGCATCCAGTTTCGTTTACGCGATTGTTTTAATAAACGCCATTTCTGCCGGATCAAGACACCGTTCTTTATTATCGTCCCTCTTTCGATACTTCGTCGCTCACACCTTCCACACAGTTTCCTTTTCCGAGCTCCCTTCGGTGTTCAAACCCGATCCTACATTATTCATCCATACAGTCCACTCTCAAACCCAAAATAATCCCGGGTTCCTGAACACATAACGAATACCGCAAATCGCATAACGCCTAACGAATAACTGATCACGCATAACGCATAACGCATAATGCATAACGCATAAAGCATAACGCATAACTTTTAACGCATAACGCAGAACGCATAACGCATAACGCATAACGCATAACGCATAACGCATAACGCATAACGCATAACGCATAATGCATAACGCAAAACGCATAACTCATAACGAATAACGTATAACGTATAACGCATAACGCATAACGCATAAACCATAACGCATAACGCATAACGCATAACGCATAACGCATAACGCATAACGCATAACGCATAACGCATAACGCATAACGCATAACGCATAACGCATAACGCATAACGCATAACGCATAACGCATAACGCATAACGCATAATGCACAACGCATAACGAATACCGCAAAACGTATAACGCCTAACGCATAACGCATAACGCATAACGCATAACGCATAACGCATAACGCATAACGCATAAAGCATAACGCATAACGCATAACGCATAACGCATAATGCACAACTCAGAACGAATACCGCAAATCGCATAACGCCTAACGAATAACTGATCACACATAACGCATAACGCATAATGCATACTGCATAACGAATAACGCATAACGCATAATGCATAACGCAAAACGCATAACTCATAACGAATAACGTATAACGTATAACGCATAACGCATAACGCATAAACCATAACGCATAACGCATAACGCATAACGCATAACGCATAACGCATAACGCATAACGCATAACGCATAACGCATAACGCATAACGCATAACGCATAACGCATAACGCATAACGCATAACGTATAACGCCTAACGCATAACGCATAAAGCATAACGCATAACGCATATCGCATATCGCATAACGCATAACGCATAACGCATAACGCATAACGCATAACGCATAACGCATAACGCATAATGAATAACGCATAACGCAAAATGCATAACGCATAATTCACAACGCATAACGAATACCGCATAACGCATACTGCATAACGCATAACGCATAACGCATAATGCATAACGCAAAACGCATAATTCATAACGAATAACGTATAACGTATAACGCATAACGCATAACGCATAAACCATAACGCATAACGCATAACGCATAACGCATAACGCATAACGCATAACGCATAACGCATAACGCATAACGCATAAAGCATAACGCATAACGCATAACGCATAACGCATAACGCATAATGCACAACGCATAACGAATACCGCAAATCGCATAACGCCTAACGAATAACGCATAACGCATAACGCATAACGCATAACGCATAACGCATAACGCATAACGCATAACGCATAACGCATAACGCATAATGCACAACGCATAACGAATACCGCAAAACGCATAACGCCTAACGCATAACGCATAACGCATAACGCACAACGCATAACACATAACGCATAACGCATAACGCATAACGCATAACGCATAACGCATAACGCATAATGCACAACGCATAACGAATACCGCAAATCGCATAACGCCTAACGAATAATTGATCACGCATAACGCATAACGCATAATGCATAACGCATAAAGCATAACGCATAACTTTTAACGCATAACGCATAACGCATAATGCACAACGCATAACGAATACCGCAAAACGCATAACGCATAACGCATAACGCATAACGCATAACGCATAACGCATAACGCATAACGCATAACGCATAACGCATAACGCATAACGCATAACGCATAACGCATAACGCATGTCGCATAACGCATAACGCATAACGCATAACGCATAACGTATAACGTATAACGCATAATGCATAACGCATAATGCACAACGCATAACGAATACCGTAAAACGCATAACGCCTGACGCATAACGGATCACGCATAACGCATAAAGCATAACGCATAACGCTTAACGCATAACGTATAAGTCATAACTCATAACGGATAATGCATAACGCATAACGCATAACACATAACGCAAAATGCATAATGCACAACGCATAACGAATACCGCAAAACGTACAACGCCTAACGCATAACGCATAACGCATAACGCATAACGCATAACGCATAACGCATAACGCATAACGCATAACGCAAAATGAATAACGCATAATGCACAACGCATAACGAATACCGCATAACGCATACTGCATAACGCATAACGCATAACGCATAATGCATAACGCAAAACGCATAATTCATAACGAATAACGTATAACGTATAACGCATAACGCATAACGCATAAACCATAACGCATAACGCATAACGCATAACGCATAACGCATAACGCATAACGCATAACGCATAACGCATAAAGCATAACGCATAACGCATAACGCATAACGCATAACGCATAACGCATAACGCATAACGCATAACGGATAACGCATAACGCATAACGAATAAAGCATAACGCATAACGCATAAGGCATAACGCATAACGCATAATGCACAACGCATAACGAATACCGCAAATCGCATAACGCCTAACGAATAACTCATAACGCATAACGCATAACGCATAACGCATAACGCATAACGCATAACGCATAACGCATAATGCACAACGCATAACGAATACCGCAAAACGCATAACGCCCAACGCATAACGCATAACGCATAACGCATAACGCATAACACATAACGCATAACGCATAACGCATAACGCATAACGCATAACGCATAACGCATAATGCACAACGCATAACGAATACCGCAAATCGCATAACGCCTAACGAATAACTGATCACGCATAACGCATAACGCATAATGCATAACGCATAAAGCATAACGCATAACTTTTAACGCATAACTTTTAACGCATAACGCATAATGCACAACGCATAACGAATACCGCAAAACGCATAACGCATAACGCATAACGCATAACGCATAACGCATAACGCATAACGCATATCGCATAACGCATAACGCATAACGCATAACGCATAACGCATAACGCATAACGCATATCGCATAACGCATAACGCATAACGCATAACGCATAACGCATAACGCATAACGCATGTCGCATAACGCTTAACGCATAACGTATAAGTCATAACTCATAACGGATAATGCATAACGCATAACGCATAACACATAACGCAAAATGCATAACGCATAATGCACAACGCATAAAGAATACCGGAAACTCATAACGCAGAACGCATAACGGATCACGCATAACGCATAACGCATACTGCATAACGCATAACGCATAACGCATAATGCACAACGCATAACGAATACCGCAAAACGCATAACGCATAACGGATCACGCATAACGCATACTGCATAACTTATAACTCATAACTCATAACGCATAACGCAAAACGCATAACGCCTCACGCATAACGGATCACGAATAACGCATAAAGCATAACGCATAACGCTTAACGCATAACGTATAACTCATAACCCATAACGCATAACGCATAACGCATAACACATAACGCAAAATGCATAACGCATAATGCACAACGCATAACAAATACCGGAAACTCATAACGCCTAACGCATAACGGATCACGCATAACGCATAACGCATACTGCATAACGCATAACGCATAACGCATTACGCATAACGCATAACGCATAATGCACAACGCATAACGAATACCGCAAAACGTACAACGCCTAACGCATAACGCATAACGCATAACGCATAACGCATAACGCATATCGCATAACGCATAACGCATAACGCATAACGCATAACGCATAACGCATAACGCATAACGCATAACGCATAACGCATAACGCATAACGCATAACGCATAACGCATAACGCATAACGCATAACGCATAACGCATAACGCATAACGCATAACGCATAACGCATAACGCATAACGTATAACGCATAACGCATAACGCATAAAGCATAACGCATAACGCATATCGCATATCGCATAACGCATAACGCATAACGCATAACGCATAATGCATAACGCATAACGCATAATGAATAACGCATAACGCAAAATGCATAACGCATAATGCATAACGCATAACGAATACCGCATAACGCATACTGCATAACGCATAACGCATAACGCATAATGCATAACGCAAAACGCATAATTCATAACGAATAACGTATAACGTATAACGCATAACGCATAACGCATAAACCATAACGCATAACGCATAACGCATAACGCATAACGCATAATGAATAACGCATAACGCAAAATGCATAACGCATAATGCACAACGCATAACGAATACCGCATAACGCATACTGCATAACGCATAAAGCATAACGCATAATGCATAACGCAAAACGCATAATTCATAACGAATAACGTATAACGTATAACGCATAACGCATAACGCATAAACCATAACGCATAACGCATAACGCATAACGCATAACGCATAACGCATAACGCATAACGCATAACGCATAACGCATAACGCATAAAGCATAACGCATAACGCATAACGCATAACACATAACGCATAACGTATAACGCATAACGGATAACGCATAACGCATAACGAATAAAGCATAACGCATAACGCATAAGGCATAACGCATAACGCATAATGCACAACGCATAACGAATACCGCAAATCGCATAACGCCTAACGAATAACTCATAACGCATAACGCATAACGCATAACGCATAACGCATAACGCATAACGCATAACGCATAATGCACAACGCATAACGAATACCGCAAAACGCATAACGCCCAACGCATAACGCATAACGCATAACGCACAACGCATAACACATAACGCATAACGCATAACGCATAACGCATAACGCATAACGCATAACGCATAATGCACAACGCATAACGAATACCGCAAATTGCATAACGCCTAACGAATAATTGATCACGCATAACGCATAACGCATAATGCATAACGCATAAAGCATAACGCATAACTTTTAACGCATAACGCATAACGCATAATGCACAACGCATAACGAATACCGCAAAACGCATAACGCATAACGCATAACGCATAACGCATAACGCATAACGCATAACGCATAACGCATATCGCATAACGCATAACGCATAACGCATAACGCATAACGCATAACGCATGTCGCATAACGCATAACGCATAACGCATAACGCATAACGTATAACGTATAACGCATAATGCATAACGCATAATGCACAACGCATAACGAATACCGTAAAACGCATAACGCCTGACGCATAACGGATCACGCATAACGCATAAAGCATAACGCATAACGCTTAACGCATAACGTATAAGTCATAACTCATAACGGATAATGCATAACGCATAACGCATAACACATAACGCAAAATGCATAATGCACAACGCATAACGAATACCGCAAAACGTACAACGCCTAACGCATAACGCATAACGCATAACGCATAACGCATAACGCATAACGCATAACGCATAACGCATAACGCATAACACATAACGCAAAATGCATAACGCATAATGCACAACGCATAACAAATACCGGAAACTCATAACGCCTAACGCATAACGGATCACGCATAACGCATAACGCATACTGCATAACGCATAACGCATAACGCATTACGCATAACGCATAACGCATAATGCACAACGCATAACGAATACCGCAAAACGCACAACGCCTAACGCATAACGCATAACGCATAACGCATAACGCATAACGCATAACGCATAACGCAAAATGCATAACGCATAATGCACAACGCATAACGAATACCGCATAACGCATACTGCATAACGCATAACGCATAACGCATAATGCATAACGCAAAACGCATAACTCATAACGAATAACGCATAACGTATAACGCATAACGCATAACGCATAAACCATAACGCATAACGCATAACGCATAACGCATAACGCATAACGCATAACGCATAACGCATAACGCATAAAGCATAACGCATAACGCATAACGCATAACGCATAACGCATAACGCATAACGCATAACGCATAACGGATAACGCATAACGCATAACGAATAAAGCATAACGCATAACGCATAAGGCATAACGCATAACGCATAATGCACAACGCATAACGAATACCGCAAATCGCATAACGCCTAACGAATAACTCATAACGCATAACGCATAACGCATAACGCATAACGCATAACGCATAACGCATAACGCATAATGCACAACGCATAACGAATACCGCAAAACGCATAACGCCCAACGCATAACGCATAACGCATAACGCACAACGCATAACACATAACGCATAACGCATAACGCATAACGCATAACGCATAACGCATAACGCATAATGCACAACGCATAACGAATACCGCAAATCGCATAACGCCTAACGAATAACTGATCACGCATAACGCATAACGCATAATGCATAACGCATAAAGCATAACGCATAACTTTTAACGCATAACTTTTAACGCATAACGCATAATGCACAACGCATAACGAATACCGCAAAACGCATAACGCATAACGCATAACGCATAACGCATAACGCATAACGCATAACGCATAACGCATAACGCATAACGCATAACGCATAACGCATAACGCATAACGCATAACGCATATCGCATAACGCATAACGCATAACGCATAACGCATAACGCATAACGCATAACGCATGTCGCATAACGCTTAACGCATAACGTATAAGTCATAACTCATAACGGATAATGCATAACGCATAACGCATAACACATAACGCAAAATGCATAACGCATAATGCACAACGCATAAAGAATACCGGAAACTCATAACGCAGAACGCATAACGGATCACGCATAACGCATAACGCATACTGCATAACGCATAACGCATAACGCATAATGCACAACGCATAACGAATACCGCAAAACGCATAACGCATAACGGATCACGCATAACGCATACTGCATAACTTATAACTCATAACTCATAACGCATAACGCAAAACGCATAACGCCTCACGCATAACGGATCACGAATAACGCATAAAGCATAACGCATAACGCTTAACGCATAACGTATAACTCATAACCCATAACGCATAACGCATAACGCATAACACATAACGCAAAATGCATAACGCATAATGCACAACGCATAACAAATACCGGAAACTCATAACGCCTAACGCATAACGGATCACGCATAACGCATAACGCATACTGCATAACGCATAACGCATAACGCATTACGCATAACGCATAACGCATAATGCACAACGCATAACGAATACCGCAAAACGTACAACGCATAACGCATAACGCATAACGCATAACGCATAACGCATAACGCATAACGCATAACGCATAACGCATAACGCATAACGCATAACGCATAACGCATAACGCATAACGCATAACGCATAACGCATAACGCATAACGCATAACGCATAACGCATAACGCATAACGCATAACGCATAACGCATAACGCATAACGCATAACGCATAACGCATAACGCATAACGTATAACGCCTAACGCATAACGCATAAAGCATAACGCATAACGCATATCGCATATCGCATAACGCATAACGCATAACGCATAACGCATAATGCATAACGCATAACGCATAATGAATAACGCATAACGCAAAATGCATAACGCATAATGCACAACGCATAACGAATACCGCATAACGCATACTGCATAACGCATAACGCATAACGCATAATGCATAACGCAAAACGCATAATTCATAACGAATAACGTATAACGTATAACGCATAACGCATAACGCATAAACCATAACGCATAACGCATAACGCATAACGCATAATGAATAACGCATAACGCAAAATGCATAACGCATAATGCACAACGCATAACGAATACCGCATAACGCATACTGCATAACGCATAACGCATAACGCATAATGCATAACGCAAAACGCATAATTCATAACGAATAACGTATAACGTATAACGCATAACGCATAACGCATAAACCATAACGCATAACGCATAACGCATAACGCATAACGCATAACGCATAACGCATAACGCATAACGCATAACGCATAACGCATAAAGCATAACGCATAACGCATAACGCATAACACATAACGCATAACGTATAACGCATAACGGATAACGCATAACGCATAACGAATAAAGCATAACGCATAACGCATAACGCATAACGCATAACGCATAACGCATAATGCACAACGCATAACGAATACCGCAAATCGCATAACGCCTAACGAATAACGCATTACGCATAACGCATAACGCATAACGCATAACGCATAACGCATAACGCATAACGCATAACGCATAACGCATAACGCATAATGCACAACGCATAACGAATACCGCAAAACGCATAACGCCTAACGCATAACGCATAACGCATAACGCACAACGCATAACACATAACGCATAACGCATAACGCATAACGCATAACGCATAACGCATAATGCACAACGCATAACGAATACCGCAAATCGCATAACGCCTAACGAATAATTGATCACGCATAACGCATAACGCATAATGCATAACGCATAAAGCATAACGCATAACTTTTAACGCATAACGCATAACGCATAACGCATAATGCACAACGCATAACGAATACCGCAAAACGCATAACGCATAACGCATAACGCATAACGCATAACGCATAACGCATAACGCATAACGCATATCGCATAACGCATAACGCATAACGCATAACGCATAACGCATAACGCATGTCGCATAACGCATAACGCATAACGCATAACGCATAACGTATAACGTATAACGCATAATGCATAACGCATAATGCACAACGCATAACGATTACCGTAAAACGCATAACGCCTGACGCATAACGGATCACGCATAACGCATAAAGCATAACGCATAACGCTTAACGCATAACGTATAAGTCATAACTCATAACGGATAATGCATAACGCATAACGCATAACACATAACGCAAAATGCATAACGCATAATGCACAACGCATAACGAATACCGGAAACTCATAACGCAGAACGCATAACGGATCACGCATAACGCATAACGCATACTGCATAACGCATAACGCATAACGCATAATGCACAACGCATAACGAATACCGTAAAACGCATAACGCATTACGCATAACGCATAACGCATAATGCACAACGCATAACGAATACCGCAAAACGTACAACGCCTAACGCATAACGCATAACGCATAACGCATAACGCATAACGCATAACGCATAACGCATAACGCATAACACATAACGCAAAATGCATAACGCATAATGCACAACGCATAACAAATACCGGAAACTCATAACGCCTAACGCATAACGGATCACGCATAACGCATAACGCATAACGCATAACGCATAACGCATAACGCATAACGCATAACGCATAACGCATAATGCACAACGCATAACGAATACCGCAAAACGTATAACGCCTAACGCATAACGCATAACGCATAACGCATAACGCATAACGCATAACGCATAACGCAAAATGCATAACGCATAATGCACAACGCATAACGAATACCGCATAACGCATACTGCATAACGCATAACGCATAACGCATAATGCATAACGCAAAACGCATAATTCATAACGAATAACGTATAACGTATAACGCATAACGCATAACGCATAAACCATAACGCATAAAGCATAACGCATAACGCATAACGCATAACGCATAACGCATAACGCATAAAGCATAACGCATAACGCATAACGCATAACGCATAACGCATAACGCATAACGCATAACGCATAACGCATAACGCATAACGCATAACGAATAAAGCATAACGCATAACGCATAACGCATAACGTATAACGCATAATGCACAACGCATAACGAATACCGCAAATCGCATAACGCCTAACGAATAACGCATAACGCATAACGCATAACGCATAACGCATAACGCATAACGCATAACGCATAACGCATAACGCATAACGCATAACGCATAACGCATAACGCATAATGCACAACGCATAACGAATACCGCAAATCGCATAACGCCTAACGAATAACTGATCACGCATAACGCATAACGCATAATGCATAACGCATAAAGCATAACGCATAACTTTTAACGCATAACGCATAACGCATAACGCATAATGCACAACGCATAACGAATACCGCAAAACGCATAACGCATAACGCATAACGCATAACGCATAACGCATAACGCATAACGCATAACGCATAACGCATAACGCATAACGGATAACGCATAACGCATAACGAATAAAGCATAACGCATAACGCATAACGCATAATGCACAACGCATAACGAATACCGCAAATCGCATAACGCCTAACGAATAACGCATAACGCATAACGCATAACGCATAACGCATAACGCATAACGCATAACGCATAACGCATAACGCATAACGCATAATGCACAACGCATAACGAATACCGCAAATCGCATAACGCCTAACGAATAACTGATCACGCATAACGCATAACGCATAATGCATAACGCATACAGCATAACGCATAACTTTTAACGCATAACGCATAACGCATAACGCATAATGCACAACGCATAACGAATACCGCAAAACGCATAACGCATAACGCATAACGCATAACGCATAACGCATAACGCATAACGCATAACGCATATCGCATAACGCATAACGCATAACGCATAACGCATAACGCATAACGCATAACGCATAACGCATGTCGCATAACGCATAACGCATAACGCATAACGCATAACGCATAACGTATAACGTATAACGCATAATGCATAACGCATAATGCACAACGCATAACGAATACCGTAAAACGCATAACGCCTGACGCAGAACGGATCACGCATAACGCATAAAGCATAACGCATAATGCTTAACGCATAACGTATAAGTCATAACTCATAACGGATAATGCATAACGCATAACGCATAACACATAACGCAAAATGCATAACGCATAATGCACAACGCATAAAGAATACCGGAAACTCATAACGCAGAACGCATAACGGATCACGCATAACGCATAAAGCATACTGCATAACGCATAACGCATAACGCATAATGCACAACGCATAACGAATACCGCAAAACGCATAACGCATAACGGATCACGCATAACGCATACTGCATAACTTATAACTCATAACTCATAACGCATAACGCAAAACGCATAACGCCTCACGCATAACGGATCACGAATAACGCATAAAGCATAACGCATAACGCTTAACGCATAACGTATAACTCATAACCCATAACGCATAACGCATAACGCATAACACATAACGCAAAATGCATAACGCATAATGCACAACGCATAACAAATACCGGAAACTCATAACGCCTAACGCATAACGGATCACGCATAACGCATAACGCATACTGCATAACGCATAACGCATAACGCAATACGCATAACGCATAACGCATAATGCACAACGCATAACGAATACCGCAAAACGTACAACGCCTAACGCATAACGCATAACGCATAACGCATAACGCATAACGCATAACGCATAACGCATAACGCATAACGCATAACGCATAACGCATAACGCATAACGCATAACGCATAACGCATAACGCATAACGCATGACGCATAACGCATAACGCATAACGTATAACGCCTAACGCATAACGCATAAAGCATAACGCATAACGCATATCGCATATCGCATAACGCATAACGCATAACGCATAACGCATAATGCATAACGCATAACGCATAATGAATAACGCATAACGCAAAATGCATAACGCATAATGCACAACGCATAACGAATACCGCATAACGCATACTGCATAACGCATAACGCATAACGCATAATGCATAACGCAAAACGCATAATTCATAACGAATAACGTATAACGTATAACGCATAACGCATAACGCATAAACCATAACGCATAACGCATAACGCATAACGCATAACGCATAACGCATAACGCATAACGCATAAAGCATAACGCATAACGCATAACGCATAACGCATAACGCATAACGCATAACGCATAACGCATAACGCATAATGCACAACGCATAACGAATACCGCAAAACGCATAACGCCTAACGCATAACGCATAACGCATAACGCATAACGCATAACGTATATCGCATAACGCATAACGCATAACGCATAACGCATAACGCATAACGCATGTCGCATAACGCATAACGCATAACGCATAACGCATAACGTATAACGTATAACGCATAACGCATAACGCATAATGCACAACGCATAACGAATACCGTAAAACGCATAACGCCTGACGCATAACGGATCACGCATAACGCATAAAGCATAACGCATAACGCTTAACGCATAACGTATAAGTCATAACTCATAACGGATAATGCATAACGCATAACGTATAACGTATAACGTATAACGCATAACGCATAACGCATAATGCACAACGCATAACGAATACCGTAAAACGCATAACGCCTGACGCATAACGGATCTCGCATAACGCATAAAGCATAACGCATAACGCTTAACGCATAACGTATAAGTCATAACGCATAACGCATAACGCATAATGCATAACGCATAACGCATAACGAACAACGCATAACGCATAACGCAAACGTATAACGCCCAACGCATAACGCATAACGCATAATGCACAACGCATAATGCACAACTCATAACGAATACCACATAACGTATAACGCAAAACGCATAACGCTTAACGCCTAACGCATAACGCATAACGCATTACGCATAACTTATAACTCATAACTCATAACGCTTAACGCATAACGCATAACGTATAACGCATAAAGCATAACGCATAACGGATAACGCATAACGCATAATGCATAACGCATAACGCAAAAGGCATAACGCATAACGCCTAACGCATAACGAATCACGCATAACGCATAACGCATAACGCATAACGTATGTCGCATAACGCATAACGCATAACGCACATCGCATAAAACATAACGCATAACGCATAACGTATAACGTATAACGCACAACGCATAACGCATAACGCATAACGCATAACGTATGTCGCATTACGCATAACGCATAACGCATAACGCATAAAGCATAACGCATAACGCATAACGCATAACTCATAACGCATAACGCATAACGCATAACCCAAAACGCATAACGCAAAACGCATAACACATAACGCATAACGCACATCGCATAAAACATAACGCATAACGCATAACGTATAACGCATAACGCCTAACGCATAACGCAAACGTATAACACATAACACATATCGCATAACGCTTAACGCCTAACGCATAAGGCATAACGCATAACGCATAACGCATAACGAATACCACATAACGTATAACGCAAAACGCATAACGCTTAACGCCTAACGCATAACGCATAACGCATTACGCATAACTTATAACTCATAACTCATAACGCTTAACGCATAACGCATAACGTATAACGCATAAAGCATAACGCATAACGGATAACGCATAACGCATAACGCATAACGCATAACGCATAACGCATAACGCATAACGTATAACGTATAACGCATAATGCATAACGCATAATGCACAACGCATAACGAATACCGTAAAACGCATAACGCCTGACGCATAACGGATCACGCATAACGCATAAAGCATAACGCATAACGCTTAACGCATAACGTATAAGTCATAACTTATAACGGATAATGCATAACGCATAACGCATAACACATAACGCAAAATGCATAACGCATAATGCACAACGCATAACGAATACCGGAAACTCATAACGCAGAACGCATAACGGATCACGCATAACGCATAACGCATACTGCATAACGCATAACGCATAACGCATAACGCATAATGCACAACGCATAACGAATACCGCAAAACGCATAACGCATTACGCATAACGCATAACGCATAACGCATAACGCATAACGCATAACGCATAACACATAACGCAAAATGCATAACGCATAATGCACAACGCATAACAAATACCGGAAACTCATAACGCCTAACGCATAACGGATCACGCATAACGCATAACGCATACTGCATAACGCATAACGCATAACGCATTACGCATAACGCATAACGCATAATGCCCAACGCATAACGAATACCGCAAAACGTACAACGCCTAACGCATAACGCATAACGCATAACGCATAACGCATAACGCATAACGCATACTGCATAACGCATAACGCATAACGCATAATGCATAACGCAAAACGCATAATTCATAACGAATAACGTATAACGTATAACGCATAACGCATAACGCATAAACCATAACGCATAACGCATAACGCATAACGCATAACGCATAACGCATAACGCATAACGCATAAAGCATAACGCATAACGCATAACGCATAACGCATAACGCATAACGCATAACGCATAACGGATAACGCATAACGCATAACGAATAAAGCATAACGCATAACGCATAACGCATAACGCATAACGCATAATGCACAACGCATAACGAATACCGCAAATCGCATAACGCCTAACGAGTAACGCATAACGCATAACGCATAACGCATAACGCATAACGCATAACGCATAACGCATAACGCATAACGCATAACGCATAACGCATAACGCATAACGCATAATGCACAACGCATAACGAATACCGCAAAACGCATAACGCCTAACGCATAACGCATAACGCATAACGCACAACGCATAACACATAACGCATAACGCATAACGCATAACGCATAACGCATAACGCATAATGCACAACGCATAACGAATACCGCAAATCACATAACGCCTAACGAATAACTGATCACGCATAACGCATAACGCATAATGCATAACGCATAAAGCATAACGCATAACTTTTAACGCATAACGCATAACGCATAACGCATAATGCACAACGCATAACGAATACCGCAAAACGCATAACGCATAACGCATAACGCATGTCGCATAACGCATAACGCATAACGCATAACGCATAACGTATAACGCATAACGCATAACGCATAACGCATAATGCACAACGCATAACGAATACCGCAAAACGCATAACGCATAACGCATAACGCATAACGCATAACGCATAACGCATAAAGCATAACGCATAACGCTTAACGCATAACGTATAAGTCATAACTCATAACGGATAATGCATAACGCATAACGCATAACACATAACGCAAAATGCATAACGCATAATGCACAACGCATAAAGAATACCGGAAACTCATAACGCAGAACGCATAACGGATCACGCATAACGCATAACGCATACTGCATAACGCATAACGCATAACGCATAATGCACAACGCATAACGAATACCGCAAAACGCATAACGGATCACGCATAACGCATACTGCATAACTTATAACTCATAACTCATAACGCATAACGCAAAACGCATAACGCCTCACGCATAACGGATCACGAATAACGCATAAAGCATAACGCATAACGCTTAACGCATAACGTATAACTCATAACCCATAACGCATAACGCATAACACATAACGCAAAATGCATAACGCATAATGCACAACGCATAACAAATACCGGAAACTCATAACGCCTAACGCATAACGGATCACGCATAACGCATAACGCATACTGCATAACGCATAACGCATAACGCATTAGGCATAACGCATAACGCATAATGCACAACGCATAACGAATACCGCAAAACGTACAACGCCTAACGCATAACGCATAACGCATAACGCATAACGCATAACGCATAACGCATAACGCATAACGCATAACGCATAACGCATAACGCATAACGCATAACGCATAACGCATAACGCATAACGCATAACGCATAACGCATAACGCATAACGCATAACGCATAACGCATAACGCATAACGCATAACGCATAACGCATAACGTATAACGCCTAACGCATAACGCATAAAGCATAACGCATAACGCATATCGCATATCGCATAACGCATAACGCATAACGCATAACGCATAATTCATAACGAATAACGTATAACGTATAACGCATAACGCATAACGCATAAACCATAACGCATAACGCATAACGCATAACGCATAACGCATAACGCATAACGCATAACGCATAACGCATAAAGCATAACGCATAACGCATAACGCATAACGCATAACGCATAACGCATAACGGATAACGCATAACGCATAACGAATATAGCATAACGCATAACGCATAACGCATAACGCATATCGCATAATGCACAACGCATAACGAATACCGCAAATCGCATAACGCCTAACGAATAACGAATAACGCATAACGCATAACGCATAACGCTTAACGCATAACGTATAAGTCATAACTCATAACGGATAATGCATAACGCATAACGTATAACGTATAACGCATAACGCATAACGCATAATGCACAACGCATAACGAATACCGTAAAACGCATAACGCCTGACGCATAACGGATCTCGCATAACGCATAAAGCATAACGCATAACGCTTAACGCATAACGTATAAGTCATAACGCATAACGCATAACGCATAATGCATAACGCATAACGCATAACGAACAACGCATAACGCATAACGCAAACGTATAACGCCCAACGCATAACGCACAACGCATAATGCACAACGCATAACGAATACCACATAACGTATAACGCAAAACGCAAAACGCATAACGCTTAACGCCTAACGCATAACGCATAACGCATTACGCATAACTTATAACTCATAACTCATAACGCTTAACGCATAACGCATAACGTATAACGCATAAAGCATAACGCATAACGGATAACGCATAACGCATAATGCATAACGCATAACGCATAACGCAAAAGGCATAACGCATAACGCCTAACGCATAACGAATCACGCATAACGCATAACGCATAACGCATAACGTATGTCGCATAACGCATAACGCATAACGCACATCGCATAAAACATAACGCATAACGCATAACGTATAACGTATAACGCACAACGCACAACGCATAACGCATAACGCATAACGTATGTCGCATCACGCATAACGCATAACGCATAACGCATAAAGCATAACGCATAACGCATAACGCATAACGCATAACGCATAACGCATAACGCATAACGCATAACGCATAACGCATAACGCATAACCCATAACGCATAACGCAAAACGCATAACACATAACGCATAACGCACATCGCATAAAACATAACGCATAACGCATAACGCAAACGTATAACGCACAACGCATAACGCATAACGCATAATGCATAACGCATAACGCATAACGAACAACGCATAACGCATAACGCAAACGTATAACGCCCAACGCATAACGCATAACGCCTAACGCATAACGAATCACGCATAACGCATAACGCATAACGCATAACGCATAACGCATAACGCATAACCCATAACGCATAAAGCATAACGCATAAAGCATAACACATCACGCATAACACATAACGCATAACGCACATCGCATAAAACATAACGCATAACGCATAACGTATAACGTATAACGCACAACGCATAACGCATAACGCATAACGTATGTCGCATAACGCATAACGGATAACGCATAACGCATAAAGCATAACGCATAACGCATAACGCATAACGCATAACGCATAACGCATAACGCATAACGCATAACGCATAACGCATAACGCATAACGCATAACGCATAACCCATAACGCATAACGCAAAACGCATAACGCATAACGCATAACGCATAAACCAATAACGTATAACGCATAACGCATAACTCAAACCGTATAACGCATAGCGCATAACGCATAACGCATAACTCATAACGCATAACGCATGGCGCATAACGCAAAATGCATAACGCATAACGCATAACGCATAACGCATAAAGCATAACGCATAACGCATAACGCATTACGCATAACGCAAACGTATAACGCCCAACGCGTAACGCATAACGAACAACGCATAACGCATAACGCATAACGCATAACGCATAAAACATAACCCATAACGCATAACGCATAACGCATAACGCAAAACGCATAACGCATAACGCATAACGCATAACGCATAACGCATAACGCATAACGCATAACGCATAACGCATAAAACATAACCCATAACGCATAACGCATAACGCATAACGCATAACGCATAACGCATAACGCATAACGCATAACGCATACCGCATAACGCATAACGCATAACGCATAACGCATAACGCATAACGCATAACGCATAACGCATAACCCCTAACGCATAACGCAAAACGCATAACGCATAACGCATAACGCATGAACCAATAACGTATAACGCATAACGCATAACTCAAACCGTATAACGCATAACGCATAACTCAAACCGTATAACGCATAGCGCATAACGCATAACGCATAACTCATAACTCATAACGCATGGCGCATAACGCAAAATGCATAACGCATAACTCATAACGCATAAACCAATAACGTATAACGCATAACGCATAACTCAAACCGTATAACGCATAACGCATAACGCATAACGCATAACGCATAAAGCATAACGCATAACGCATAACGCATAACGCATAACGCATAACGCATAACGCATAACGCATAACGCATAACTTATAACTCATAACGCATAACGCATAACTTATAACTCATAACTCATAACGAATAACGCAAAACGCAAAATGAATAACGCATAAAGCATAACGCATAACCCATTACCCTTAACGCATAACGCATAACGCATAATGCACAACGCATAACGAATACCGCATAACGAATAACGCATAACGCATATCGCATAACGCATAAATCATAACCCATAACGCACAACGCATAACGCATAATGCACAACGCATAACGAATACCGCAAAACGCATAACGCATAACGCATAACGCATAACGCATAACGCATAAAGCCTAACTCATAACGCATAACGCATAACGCACACCGTATAACGCATAACGAATAACGCATAACGCATAAAGCATAACGCATAACGCATAAGGCATAACGCATAACGCATAACGCATAACGCATAACGCATAACGCATAACGCATAACGCATAACGCATAACGCATAACGCATAACGCATAACGCATAACGCATAACGCATATCGCATAACGCATAAATCATAACCCATAACGCACAACGCATAACGCATAATGCACAACGCATAACGAATACCGCAAAACGCATAACGCATAACGCATAACGCATAACGCATAACGCATAACGCATAACGCATAAAGCATAACTCATAACGCATAACGCATAACGCATAACTCATAACGCATAACGCATAACGCACACCGTATAACGCATAACGCATAACGCATAAAGCATAAAGCATAACGCATAACGCATAACGCAAACGTATAACGCCCAACGGATAAAGCATAACGAACAACCCATAACGCATAATCCATAACGCATAACGCATAACGCATAACACATAACGCATAACGCATAACGCATAACGCATAGAGCATAAAGCATAACGCATACCGCATAACGCATAACGCAAACTTATAACGCACAACGCATAACGCATAACGCATAACGCATAACGCATAACGCATAACGCATAACGCATAACGCATAACGCATAACGCATAACGCATAACGCATAACGCATAACGCATAACGCATTACGCATAACCCATAAAGTATAACACATAACGGATAACGCATAAAGTATAACACATAACGCATATCGCATTACGCATAACGCATAAATCATAACGCATAACGCATAACGCATAACGCATAACGCATAAAGCATAACGCATAATGCATAAAGCATAACGCATAACGCATAACGCATAACCCCTAACGCATAACGCATAACGCATAACGCATAACGTGTAACTCATAACGCATAACGCATAAAGCATAACGCATAACGCATAACGCATAACGCATAACGCATATTGCATAACGCATAACGCATAACGCAAACGTATAACGCACAACGCATAACGCATAAACCATAACCCATACCTCATAACGCATAACGCATAATGCACAACGCATAACGAACACCGGAAAACCCATAACGCCTAACGCATAACGGATCACGCATAACGCATAATGCATAACGCATAAAGCATAACGCATAACGCATAACGCATAACCCCTAACGCATAACGCATAACGCATAACGCATAACGTATAACGCATAACGCATACCGTATAACGCATAACGCATAACGCATAACGCAAACGTATAACGCACAACGCTTAACGCATAACGAACAACGGATAACGCATAACGCAATAACGCATAACGCATAACGCATAACGCATAACGCATAACGCATAACGCATAACCCATAAAGTATAACACATAACGGATAACGCATAAAGTATAACACATAACGCATATCGCATTACGCATAACGCATCACGCATAACGCATAACGCATAACGCAAACTTATAACGCACAACGCATAACGCATAACGCATAACGCATAACGCATAACGCATAACGCATAACGCATAACGCATAACGCATAACGCATAACGCATAACGCATAACGCATAACGCATAACGCATAACGCATAACGCATAACGCATAACGCATAACGCATAACGCATAACGCATAACGTATAACGCACAACGCATAACGCATCACGAACAACGGATAACGCATAACGCATAAAGCATAACGCATAACGCATATCGCATAACGCATAACGCATGAAGCTTTACGCATAAGCATATTGCATAAAACATAACGCATTACGCATAACGTACAACGTACAACGTATAACGCATAAAGCATAACGCATAACCCATAAAGTATAACACATAACGCATAACGCATAAAGTATAACACATAACGCATAACGCATAATGCATACTGCATAACGCATAACGCATAACGCATAACGCATAACGCATAATGCACAACGCATAACGCATAACGCATAACGCATAATGCATAACGCAAAACGCATAACTCATAACGAATAACGTATAACGTATAACGCATAACGCATAACGCATAAACCATAACGCATAACGCATAACGCATAACGCATAACGCATAACGCATAACGCATAACGCATAACGCATAACGCATAACGCATAACGCATAACGCATAACGCATAACGCATAACGCATAACGCATAACGCATAACGCATAACGCATAACGCATAATGCACAACGCATAACGAATACCGCAAAACGTATAACGCCTAACGCATAACGCATAACGCATAACGCATAACGCATAACGCATAACGCATAACGCATAACGCATAAAGCATAACGCATAACGCATAACGCATAACGCATAACGCATAATGCACAACTCATAACGAATACCGGAAACTCATAACGCAGAACGCATAACGGATCACGCATAACGCATAACGCATACTGCATAACGCATAACGCATAACGCATAATGCACACCGCATAACGAATACCGCAAATCGCATAACGCCTAACGAATAACGCATAACGCATAACGCATAACGCATAACGCATAACGCATAACGCATAACGCATAACGCATAACGCATAACGCATAACGCATAACGCATAACGCATAACGCATAACGCATAACGCATAACGTATAACGCCTAACGCATAACGCATAAAGCATAACGCATAACGCATATCGCATATCGCATAACGCATAACGCATAACGCATAACGCATAACGCATAACGCATAACGCATAACGCATAATGCATAACGCAAAACGCATAACTCATAACGAATAACGTATAACGTATAACGCATAACGCATAACGCATAAACCATAACGCATAACGCATAACGCATAACGCATAACGCATAACGCATAACGCATAACGCATAACGCATAACGCATAACGCATAACGCATAAACCATAACGCATAACGCATAACGCATAACGCATAAAGCATAACGCATAACGCATATCGCATATCTTATAACGCATAACGCATAACGCATAACGCATAAACCATAACGCATAACGCATAACGCATAACGCATAACGCATATCGCATATCGCATAACGCATAACGCATAACGCATAACGCATAACGCATAACGCATAACGCATAATGAATAACGCATAACGCAAAATGCATAACGCATAATGCACAACGCATAACGAATACCGCATAACGCATACTGCATAACGCATAACGCATAATGCATAACGCAAAACGCATAACTCATAACGAATAACGTATAACGCATAACGCATAACGCATAAACCATAACGCATAACGCATAACGCATACTGCATAATGCATAACGCATAACGCATAACGCATAACGCATAATGCACAACGCATAACGAATACCGCAAAACGTATAACGCCTAACGCATAACGCATAACGCATAACGCATAACGCATAACGCATAACGCATAACGCATAACGCATAACGCATAACGCATAACGCATAAAGCATAACGCATAACGCATAACGCATAATGCACAACGCATAACGAATACCGCAAATCGCATAACGCCTAACGAATAACTGCTCACACATAACGCATAACGCATAATGCATACTGCATAACGCATAACGCATAACGCATAACGCATAACGCATAATGCACAACGCATAACGAGTACCGCAAAACGTATAACGCCTAACGCATAACGCATAATGCATAACGCATAACGCATAACGCATAACGCATAACGCATACTGCATAATGCATAACGCATAACGCATAACGCATAACGCACAATGCACAACGCATAACGAATACCGCAAAACGTATAACGCATAACGCATAACGCATAACGCATAACGCATAACGCATAACGCATAACGCATAACGCATAACGCATAACGCATAACGCATAACGCATAATGCACAACGCATAACGAATACCGCAAATCGCATAACGCCTAACGAATAACGCATAACGCATAACGCATAACGCATAACGCATAACGCATAACGCATAACGCATAACGCATAACGCATAACGCATAACGCATAACGCATAACGCATAACGCATAACGCATAACGCATAACGCATAACGCATAACGCATAACGCATAACGCATAACGCATAACGCATAACGCTTAACGCATAACGCATAACGTATAACGCCTAACGCATAACGCATAAAGCATAACGCATAACGCATATCGCATATCGCATAACGCATAACGCATAACGCATAACGCATAACGCATAACGCATAACGCATAACGCATAATGCATAACGCAAAACGCATAACTCATAACGAATAACGTATAACGTATAACGCATAACG
This sequence comes from Lasioglossum morio, assembly GCA_916610235.2. Lineage (NCBI taxonomy): Eukaryota > Metazoa > Arthropoda > Insecta > Hymenoptera > Halictidae > Lasioglossum > Lasioglossum morio. The sequence goes on along the minus strand of CAKAJA020000151.1, from coordinate 205,308 downwards.
CATAACGCATAAACCATAACGCATAACGCATAACGCATAACGCATAACGCATAACGCATAACGCATAACGCATAACGCATAACACATAACGCATAACGCATATCGCATAATGCATAACGCATAACGCTTAACGCATAACGCATAACGCATAACGCATAACGCATAACGTATAACGCCTAACGCATAACGCATAAAGCATAACGCATAACGCATATCGCATATCGCATAACGCATAACGCATAACGCATAACGCATAACGCATAACGCATAACGCATAATGCATAACGCAAAACGCATAACTCATAACGAATAACGTATAACGTATAACGCATAACGCATAACGCATAAACCATAACGCATAACGCATAACGCATAACGCATAACGCATAACGCAAACCATAACGCATAACGCATAACGCATAACGCATAACGCATAACGCATAACGCATAACGCATAACGCATAACGCATAACGCATAACGCATAACGCATAACGCATAACGCATAACGCATAACGCATAACGGATAACGTATAACGCATAACGAATAAAGCATAACGCATAACGCATAACGCATATCGCATATCGCATAACGCATAACGCATAACGCATAACGCATAACGCATAACGCATAACGCATAACGCATAACGCATAACGCATAATGAATAACGCATAACGCAAAATGCATAACGCATAATGCACAACGCATAACGAATAACGTATAACGTATAACGCATAACGCATAACGCATAAACCATAACGCATAACGCATAACGCATACCGCATAACGCATAACGCATAACGCATAACGCATAACGCATAATGCACAACGCATAACGAATACCGCAAAACGTATAACGCCTAACGCATAACGCATAACGCATAACGCATAACGCATAACGCATAACACATAAAGCATAACGCATAACGCATAACGCATAATGCAAAACACATAACGCATAACGCAAAAAGCATAAAGCATAACGCAAAACGCATAACTCATAACGAATAACGTATAACGTATAACGCATAACGCATAACGCATAAACCATAACGCATAACGCATAACGCATAACGCATAACGCATAACGCATAACGCATAACGCATAACGCATAACGCATAACGCATAACGCATAACGCATAACGCATAACGCATAACGCATAACGCATAACGCATAACGCATAACGCATAACGCATAACGCATAACGCATAACGCATAACGCATAATGCACAACGCATAACGAATACCGCAAAACGTATATCGCCTAACGCATAACGCATAACGCATAACGCATAACGCATAACGCATAACGCATAACGCATAAAGCATAACGCATAACGCATAACGCATAACGCATAACGCATAATGCACAACTCATAACGAACACCGGAAACTCATAACGCCTAACGCATAACGGATCACGCATAACGCATAACGCATACTGCATAACGCATAACGCATAACGCATAATGCACACCGCATAACGAATACCGCAAATCGCATAACGCCTAACGAATAACGCATAACGCATAACGCATAACGCATAACGCATAACGCATAACGCATAACGCATAACGCATAACGCATAACGCATAACGCATAACGTATAACGCCTAACGCATAACGCATAAAGCATAACGCATAACGCATATCGCATATCGCATAACGCATAACGCATAACGCATAACTCTTAACGCATAACGCATAACGCATAACGCATAACGCATAACGCATAACGCATAACACATAACGCATAACGCATAACGCATAACGCATAACGCATAACGCATAACGCATAACGCATAACGCATAACGCATAACGTATAACGCCTAACGCATAACGCATAAAGCATAACGCATAACGCATATCGCATATCGCATAACGCATAACGCATAACGCATAACGCATAACGCATAACGCATAACGCATAACGCATAACGCATAACGCATAACGCATAACGCATAACGCATAACGGATAACGCATAACGCATAACGAATAAAGCATAACGCATAACGCATAACGCATATCGCATATCGCATAACGCATAACGCATAACGCATAACGCATAACGCATAACGCATAACGCATAACGCATAATGAATAACGCATAACGCAAAATGCATAACGCATAATGCACAACGCATAACGAATACCGCATAACGCATAACGCATAACGCATAATGCATAACGCAAAACGCATAACTCATAACGAATAACGCATAACGCATAACGCATAACGCATAACGCATAACGCATAACGCATAACGCATAATGAATAACGCATAACGCAAAATGCATAACGCATAATGCACAACGCATAACGAATACCGCATAACGCATAACGCATAACGCATAATGCATAACGCAAAACGCATAACTCATAACGAATAACGTATAACGTATAACGCATAACGCATAACGCATAAACCATAACGCATAACGCATAACGCATAACGCATACTGCATAATGCATAACGCATAACGCATAACGCGTAAAGCATAATGCACAACGCATAACGAATACCGCAAAACGTATAACGCCTAACGCATAACGCATAACGCATAACGCATAACGCATAACGCATAATGCACAACGCATAACGAATACCGCATAACGCATACTGCATAACGCATAACGCATAACGCATAATGCATAACGCAAAACGCATAACTCATAACGAATAACGTATAACGTATAACGCATAACGCATAACGCATAACGCATAACGCATAACGCATAACGCATAACGCATAATGCATAACGCAAAACGCATAACTCATAACGAATAACGTATAACGTATAACGCATAACGCATAACGCATAAACCATAACGCATAACGCATAACGCATAACGCATAACGCAGAACGCATAACGCATAACACATAACGCATAACGCATAACGCATAACGCATAACGCATAACGCATAACGCATAACGCATAACGCATAACGTATAACGCCTAACGCATAACGCATAAAGCATAACGCATAACGCATATCGCATATCGCATAACGCATAACGCATAACGCATAACGCATAACGCATAACGCATAACGCATAACGCATAACGCATAACGCATAACGCATAACGCATAACGCATAACGCATAACGCATAACGGATAACGCATAACGCATAACGAATAAAGCATAACGCATAACGCATAACGCATATCGCATATCGCATAACGCATAACGCATAACGCATAACGCATAACGCATAACGCATAATGAATAACGCATAACGCAACATGCATAACGCATAATGCACAACGCATAACGAATACTGCATAACGCATACTGCATAACGCATAACGCATAACGCATAATGCATAACGCAAAACGCATAACTCATAACGAATAACGTATAACGTATAACGCATAACGCATAACGCATAACGCATAACGCATAACGCATAACGCATAACGCATAACGCATAACGCATAACGCATACTGCATAATGCATAACGCATAACGCATAACGCGTAAAGCATAATGCACAACGCATAACGAATACCGCAAAACGTATAACGCCTAACGCATAACGCATAACGCATAACGCATAACGCATAACGCATAATGCACAACGCATAACGAATACCGCATAACGCATACTGCATAACGCATAACGCATAACGCATAATGCATAACGCAAAACGCATAACTCATAACGAATAACGTATAACGTATAACGCATAACGCATAACGCATAAACCATAACGCATAACGCATAACGCATAACGCATAATGCACAACGCATAACGAATACCGCAAAACGTATAACGCCTAACGCATAACGCATAACGCATAACGCATAACGCATAACGCATAACGCATAACGCATAAAGCATAACGCATAACGCATAACGCATAACGCATAATGCACAACTCATAACGAATACCGCAAATCGCATAACGCCTAACGAATAACTGATCACACATAACGCACAACGCATAATGCATACTGCATAACGCCTAACGCATAACGCATAATGCATAACGCAAAACGCATAACTCATAACGAATAACGTATAACGTATAACGCATAACGCATAACGCATAAACCATTAAGCATAACGCATAACGCATAACGCATAACGCATAACGCATAACGCATAACGCATAACGCATAACGCATAACGCATAACGCATAACGCATAACGCATAACGCATAACGTATAACGCCTAACGCATAACGCATAAAGCATAACGCATAACGCATATCGCATATCGCATAACGCATAACGCATAACGCATAACGCATAACGCATAACGCATAACGCATAACGCATAACGCATAATGAATAACGCATAACGCAAAATGCATAACGCATAATGCACAACGCATAACGAATACCGCATAACGCATACTGCATAACGGATCACGCATAACGCATAACGCATACTGCATAACGCATAACACATAACGCATAATGCACAACGCATAACGAATACCGCAAATCGCATAACGCCTAACGAATAACGCATGACGCATAACGCATAACGCATAACGCATAACGCATAACGCATAACGCATAACGCATAACGCATAACGTATAACGCCTAACGCATAACGCACAAAGCATAACGCATAACGCATATCGCATATCGCATAACGCATAACGCATAACGCATAACGCATAACGCATAACGCATAACGCATAACGCATAACGCATAATGCATAACGCAAAACGCATAACTCATAACGAATAACGTATAACGTATAACGCATAACGCATAACGCATAACGCATAAACCATAACGCATAACGCATAACGCATAACGCATAACGCATAACGCATAACGCATAACGCATAACGCATAACGCATAACGCATAACGCATAACGCATAACGCATAACGCATAACGTATAACGCCTAACGCATAACGCATAAAGCATAACGCATAACGCATATCGCATATCGCATAACGCATAACGCATAAAGCATAACGCATAACGCATATCGCATATCGCATAACGCATAACGCATGACGCATAACGCATAACACATAACGCATAACGCATAACGCATAACGCATAACGGATAACGCATAACGCATAACGAATAACTTGTAACGTATAACGCATAACGCATAACGCATAAACCATTACGCATAACGCATAACGCATAACGCATAACGCATAACGCATAACGCATAACGCATAACGCATAACGAATAACGTATAACGTATAACGCATAACGCATAACGCATAAACCATAACGCATAACGCATAACGCATAACGCATAACGCATAATGCACAACGCATAACGAATACCGCAAAACGTATAACGCCTAACGCATAACGCATAACGTATAACGCCTAACGCATAACGCATAAAGCATAACGCATAACGCATAACGCATAACGCATAACGCATAACGTATAACGCCTAACGCATAACGCATAAAGCATAACGCATAACGCATAACGGATAACGCATAACGCATAACGAATAAAGCATAACGCATAACGCATAACGCATATCGCATATCGCATAACGCATAACGCATAACGCATAACGCATAACGCATAACGCATAACGCATAACGCATAATGAATAACGCATAACGCAAAATGCATAACGCATAATGCACAACGCATAACGAATACCGCATAACGCATAACGCATAACGCATAACGCATAACGCAAAACGCATAACTCATAACGAATAACGTATAACGTATAACGCATAACGCATAACGCATAAACCATAACGCATAACGCATAACGCATAACGCATACTGCATAATGCATAACGCATAACGCATAACGCGTAAAGCATAATGCACAACGCATAACGAATACCGCAAAACGTATAACGCCTAACGCATAACGCATAACGCATAACGCATAACGCATAACGCATAATGCACAACGCATAACGAATACCGCATAACGCATACTGCATAACGCATAACGCATAACGCATAATGCATAACGCAAAACGCATAACTCATAACGAATAACGTATAACGTATAACGCATAACGCATAACGCATAACGCATAACGCATAACGCATAACGCATAACGCATAATGCATAACGCATAACGCATAACGCATAACGCATAACGCATAACGCATAACGTATAACGCCTAACGCATAACGCATAAAGCATAACGCATAACGCATATCGCATATCGCATAACGCATAACGCATAACGCATAACGCATAACGCATAACGCATAACGCATAACGCATAACGCATAACGCATAACGCATAACGCATAACGCATAACGCATAACGCATAACGCATAACGCATAACGCATAACGCATAACGGATAACGCATAACGCATAACGAATAAAGCATAACGCATAACGCATAACGCATATCGCATATCGCATAACGCATAACGCATAACGCATAACGCATAACGCATAACGCATAATGAATAACGCATAACGCAAAATGCATAACGCATAATGCACAACGCATAACGAATACCGCATAACGCATACTGCATAACGCATAACGCATAACGCATAATGCATAACGCAAAACGCATAACTCATAACGAATAACGTATAACGTATAACGCATAACGCATAACGCATAACGCATAAACCATAACGCATAACGCATAACGCATAACGCATAACGCATACTGCATAATGCATAACGCATAACGCATAACGCGTAAAGCATAATGCACAACGCATAACGAATACCGCAAAACGTATAACGCCTAACGCATAACGCATAACGCATAACGCATAACGCATAACGCATAATGCACAACGCATAACGAATACCGCATAACGCATACTGCATAACGCATAACGCATAACGCATAATGCATAACGCAAAACGCATAACTCATAACGAATAACGTATAACGTATAACGCATAACGCATAACGCATAAACCATAACGCATAACGCATAACGCATAACGCATAATGCACAACGCATAACGAATACCGCAAAACGTATAACGCCTAACGCATAACGCATAACGCATAACGCATAACGCATAACGCATAACGCATAACGCATAAAGCATAACGCATAACGCATAACGCATAACGCATAATGCACAACTCATAACGAATACCGCAAATCGCATAACGCCTAACGAATAACTGATCACACATAACGCACAACGCATAATGCATACTGCATAACGCCTAACGCATAACGCATAATGCATAACGCAAAACGCATAACTCATAACGAATAACGTATAACGTATAACGCATAACGCATAACGCATAAACCATTACGCATAACGCATAACGCATAACGCATAACGCATAACGCATAACGCATAACGCATAACGCATAACGCATAACGCATAACGCATAACGCATAACGCATAACGCATAACGTATAACGCCTAACGCATAACGCATAAAGCATAACGCATAACGCATATCGCATATCGCATAACGCATAACGCATAACGCATAACGCATAACGCATAACGCATAACGCATAACGCATAACGCATAATGAATAACGCATAACGCAAAATGCATAACGCATAATGCACAACGCATAACGAATACCGCATAACGCATACTGCATAACGGATCACGCATAACGCATAACGCATACTGCATAACGCATAACACATAACGCATAATGCACAACGCATAACGAATACCGCAAATCGCATAACGCCTAACGAATAACGCATTACGCATAACGCATAACGCATAACGCATAACGCATAACGCATAACGCATAACGCATAACGTATAACGCCTAACGCATAACGCACAAAGCATAACGCATAACGCATATCGCATATCGCATAACGCATAACGCATAACGCATAACGCATAACGCATAACGCATAACGCATAACGCATAACGCATAACGCATAACGCAAAACGCATAACTCATAACGAATAACGCATAACGTATAACGCATAACGCATAACGCATAACGCATAAACCATAACGCATAACGCATAACGCATAACGCATAACGCATAACGCATAACGCATAACGCATAACGCATAACGCATAACGCATAACGCATAACGCATAACGCATAACGCATAACGCATAACGTATAACGCCTAACGCATAACGCATAAAGCATAACGCATAACGCATATCGCATATCGCATAACGCATAACGCATAAAGCATAACGCATAACGCATAACGCATATCGCATATCGCATAACGCATAACGCATGACGCATAACGCATAACACATAACGCATAACGCATAACGCATAACGCATAACGGATAACGCATAACGCATAACGAATAACTTGTAACGTATAACGCATAACGCATAACGCATAAACCATTACGCATAACGCATAACGCATAACGCATAACGCATAACGCATAACGGATAACGCATAACGCATAACGAATAACGAATAACGTATAACGCATAACGCATAACGCATAAACCATAACGCATAACGCATAACGCATAACGCATAACGCATAACGCATAATGCACAACGCATAACGAATACCGCAAAACGTATAACGCATAACGCATAACGCATAACGTATAACGCCTAACGCATAACGCATAAAGCATAACGCATAACGCATAACGCATAACGCATAACGCATAACGCATAACGCATAACGCATAACGCATAAAGCATAACGCATAACGCATATCGCTTATCGCATAACGCATAACGCATAACGCATAACGCATAACGCATAACGCATAACGCATAACGCATAACGCAAAACGCATAACTCATAACGAATAACGTATAACGTAAAACGCATAACGCATAACGCATAAACCATAACGCATAACGCATAACGCATAACGCATAACGCATAACGCATAACGCATAACGCATAACACATAACGCATAACGCATAACGCATAACGCATAACGCATAACGCATAACGCATAACGCATAACGCATAACGCATAACGTATAACGCCTAACGCATAACGCATAAAGCATAACGCATAACGCATATCGCATATCGCATGACGCATAACGCATAACGCATAACGCATAACGCATAACGCATAACGCATAATGCATAACGCAAAACGCATAACGCATAACGCATAACGCATAATGCATAACGCAAAACGCATAACTCATAACGAATAACGTATAACGTATAACGCATAACGCATAACGCATAAACCATAACGCATAACCCATAACGCATACTGCATAATGCATAACGCATAACGCATAACGCATAACGCATAATGCACAACGCATAACGAATACCGCAAAACGTATAACGCCTAACGCATAACGCATAACGCATAACCCATAACGCATAACGCATAACGCATAAAGCATAACGCATAACGCATAACGCATAATGCACAACGCATAACGAATACCGCATAACGCATACTGCATAACGCATAACGCATAACGCATAATGCATAACGCAAAACGCATAACTCATAACGAATAACGTATAACGCATAACGCATAACGCATAACGCATAACGCATAACGCATAACGCATAACGCATAACGCATAACGCATAACGCATAACGCATAACGCATAACGCATAACGCATAACGCATAACGCATAACGCATAACGCATAACGCATAACGCATAACGCATAACGCATAACGCATAACGCATAACGCATAACGCATAACGCATATCGCATATCGCATAACGCATAACGCATAACGCATAACGCATAACGCATAACGCATAACGCATAACGCGTAACGCATAATGAATAACGCATAACGCAAAATGCATAACGCATAATGCACAACGTATAACGAATACCGCATAACGCATACTGCATAACGCATAACGCATAACGCATAATGCATAACGCAAAACGCATAATTCATAACGAATAACGTATAACGTATAACGCATAACGCATAACGCATAAACCATAACGTATAACGCATAACGAATAACGCATAACGCATAACGCATAACGCATAACGCATAACGCATAAAGCATAACGCATAACGCATAACGCATAACGCATAACGCATAACGCATAACGCATAACGCATAACGCATAACGCATAACGAATAAAGCATAACGCATAACGCATAACGCATAACGCATAACGCATAACGCATAATGCACAACGCATAACGAATACCGCAAATCGCATAACGCCTAACGAATAACGCTTAACGCATAACGCATAACGCATAACGCATAACGCATAACGCATAACATATAACGCCTAACGCATAACGCATAAAGCATAACGCATAACGCATATCGCATATCGCATAACGCATAACGCATAACGCATAACGCATAACGCATAACGCATAACGCATAACGCATAATGCATAACGCAAAACGCATAACTCATAACGAATAACGTATAACGTATAACGCATAACGCATAACGCATAACGCATAAACCATAACGCATAACGCATAACGCATAACGCATAACGCATAACGCATAACGCATAACGCATAACGCATAACGCATAACGCATAACGCATAACGCATAACGCATAACGTATAACGCCTAACGCATAACGCATAAAGCATAACGCATAACGCATATCGCATATCGCATAACGCATAACGCATAAAGCATAACGCATAACGCATATCGCATATCGCATAACGCATAACGCATGACGCATAACGCATAACACATAACGCATAACGCATAACGCATAACGCATAACGGATAACGCATAACGCATAACGAATAACTTGTAACGTATAACGCATAACGCATAACGCATAAACCATTACGCATAACGCATAACGCATAACGCATAACGCATAACGCATAACGGATAACGCATAACGCATAACGAATAACGTATAACGTATAACGCATAACGCATAACGCATAAACCATAACGCATAACGCATAACGCATAACGCATAACGCATAACGCATAATGCACAACGCATAACGAATACCGCAAAACGTATAACGCCTAACGCATAACGCATAACGTATAACGCCTAACGCATAACGCATAAAGCATAACGCATAACGCATAACGCATAACGCATAACGCATAACGTATAACGCCTAACGCATAACGCATAAAGCATAACGCATAACGCATATCGCTTATCGCATAACGCATAACGCATAACGCATAACGCATAACGCATAACGCATAACGCATAACGCATAATGCATAACGCAAAACGCATAACTCATAACGAATAACGTATAACGTAAAACGCATAACGCATAACGCATAAACCATAACGCATAACGCATAACGCATAACGCATAACGCATAACGCATAACGCATAACGCATAACGCATAACACATAACGCATAACGCATAACGCATAACGCATAACGCATAACGCATAACGCATAACGCATAACGCATAACGCATAACGTATAACGCCTAACGCATAACGCATAAAGCATAACGCATAACGCATATCGCATATCGCATGACGCATAACGCATAACGCATAACGCATAACGCATAACGCATAACGCATAATGCATAACGCAAAACGCATAACGCATAACGCATAACGCATAATGCATAACGCAAAACGCATAACTCATAACGAATAACGTATAACGTATAACGCATAACGCATAACGCATAACGCATAAACCATAACGCATAACCCATAACGCATACTGCATAATGCATAACGCATAACGCATAACGCATAACGCATAATGCACAACGCATAACGAATACCGCAAAACGTATAACGCCTAACGCATAACGCATAACGCATAACGCATAACGCATAACGCATAACGCATAACGTATAACGCATAACGCATAACGCATAATGCACAACGCATAACGAATACCGCATAACGCATACTGCATAACGCATAACGCATAACGCATAATGCATAACGCAAAACGCATAACTCATAACGAATAACGTATAACGCATAACGCATAACGCATAACGCATAACGCATAACGCATAACGCATAACGCATAACGCATAACGCATAACGCATAACGCATAACGCATAACGCATAACGCATAACGCATAACGCATAACGCATAACGCATAACGCATAACGCATAACGCATAACGCATAACGCATAACGCATAACGCATAACGCATAACGCATAACGCATATCGCATATCGCATAACGCATAACGCATAACGCATAACGCATAACGCATAACGCATAACGCATAACGCATAACGCGTAACGCATAATGAATAACGCATAACGCAAAATGCATAACGCATAATGCACAACGTATAACGAATACCGCATAACGCATACTGCATAACGCATAACGCATAACGCATAATGCATAACGCAAAACGCATAATTCATAACGAATAACGTATAACGTATAACGCATAACGCATAACGCATAAACCATAACGTATAACGCATAACGAATAACGCATAACGCATAACGCATAACGCATAACGCATAACGCATAACGCATAAAGCATAACGCATAACGCATAACGCATAACGCATAACGCATAACGCATAACGGATAACGCATAACGCATAACGAATAAAGCATAACGCATAACGCATAACGCATAACGCATAACGCATAACGCATAATGCACAACGCATAACGAATACCGCAAATCGCATAACGCCTAACGAATAACGCTTAACGCATAACGCATAACGCATAACGCATAACGCATAATGCACAACGCATAACGAATACCGCAAAACGCATAACGCCTAACGCATAACGCATAACGCATAACGCACAACGCATAATACATAACGCATAATGCATAACGCATAACGCATAACGCATAACGCATAACGCATAATGCACAACGCATAACGAATACCGCAAATCGCATAACGCCTAACGAATAACTGATCACGCATAACGCATAACGCATAATGCATAACGCATAAAGCATAACGCATAACTTTTAACGCATAACGCATAACGCATAACGCATAATGCACAACGCATAACGAATACCGCAAAACGCATAACGCCTAACGCATAACGCATAACGCATAACGCATAACGCATAACGCATAACGCATAACGCATAACGCATAACGCATAACGCATAACGCATAATGCACAACGCATAACGAATACCGCAAAACGCATAACGCCTAACGCATAACGCATAACGCATAACGCACAACGCATAACACATAACGCATAACGCATAACGCATAACGCATAACGCATAACGCATAACGCGTAACGCATAATGCACAACGCATAACGAATACCGCAAATCGCATAACGCCTAACGAATAACTGATCACGCATAACGCATAACGCATAAACCATAACGCATAACGCATAACACATAACGCAAAATGCATAACGCATAATGCACAACGCATAACGAATACCGGAAACTCATAACGCAGAACGCATAACGGATCACGCATAACGCATAACGCATAACGCATAACGCATAACGCATAACGCATAATGCACAACGCATAACGAATACCGCAAATCGCATAACGCCTAACGCATAACGCATAACGCATAACGCATAACGCATAACGCATAACGCATAACGCATAACGCATAACGCATAACGCATAACGCATAACGCATAACGCATAACGCATAACGCATAACGCATAACGCATAACGCATAACGCATAACGCATAACGCATAACGCATAACGTATAACGCCTAACGCATAACGCATAAAGCATAACGCATAACGCATATCGCATATCGCATAACGCATAACGCATAACGCATAACGCATAACGCATAACGCATAACGCATAACGCATAACGCATAATGCATAACGCAAAACGCATAACTCATAACGAATAACGTATAACGTATAACGCATAACGCATAACGCATAAACCATAACGCATAACGCATAACGCATAACGCATAACGCATAACGCATAACGCATAACGCATAACGCATAACACATAACGCATAACGCATAACGCATAACGCATAACGCATAACGCATAACGCATAACGCATAACGCATAACGCATAACGTATAACGCCTAACGCATAACGCATAAAGCATAACGCATAACGCATATCGCATATCGCATAACGCATAACGCATAACGCATAACGCATAACGTATAACGCATAACGCATAATGCATAACGCAAAACGCATAACGCATAACGCATAACGCATAACGCATAACGCAAAACGCATAACTCATAACGAATAACGTATAACGTATAACGTATAACGCATAACGCATAACGCATAAACCATAACGCATAACGCATAACGCATACTGCATAATGCATAACGCATAACGCATAACGCATAACGCATAAAGAACAACGCATAACGAATAACGAATAACGTATAACGCCTAACGCATAACGCATAACGCATAACGCATAACGCATAACGCATAAAGCATAACGCATAACGCATAACGCATAATGCACAACGCATAACGAATACCGCATAACGCATACTGCATAACGCATAACGCATAACGCATAATGCATAACGCAAAACGCATAACTCATAACGAATAACGTATAACGTATAACGCATAACGCATAACGCATAAACCATAACGCATAACGCATAACGCATAACGCATAACGCATAACGCATAACGCATAACGCATAACGCATAACGCATAACGCATAACGCATAACGCATAACGCATAACGCATAACGCATAACGCATAACGCATAACGCATAACGCATAACGCATAACGCATAACGCATAACGCATAACGCATAACGCATAACGCATAACGCATAACGCATAATGCACAACGCATAACGAATACCGCAAAACGTATAACGCCTAACGCATAACGCATAACGCATAACGCATAACGCATAACGCATAACGCATAACGCATAAAGCATAACGCATAACGCATAACGCATAACGCATAATGCACAACTCATAACGAATACCGCAAATCGCATAACGCCTAACGAATAACTGATCACACATAACGCACAACGCATAATGCATACTGCATAACGCATAACGCATAACGCATAACGCATAACGCAAAACGCATAACTCATAACGAATAACGTATAACGTATAACGCATAACGCATAACGCATAAACCATAACGCATAACGCATAACGCATAACGCATAACGCATAACGCATAACGCATAACGCATAACGCATAACGCATAACGCATAACGCATAACGCATAACGTATAACGCCTAACGCATAACGCATAAAGCATAACGCATAACGCATATCGCATATCGCATAACGCATAACGCATAACGCATAACGCATAACGCATAACGCATAACGCATAACGCATAACGCATAACGCATAACGCATAATGAATAACGCATAACGCAAAATGCATAACGCATAATGCACAACGCATAACGAATACCGCATAACGCATACTGCATAACGCATAACGCATAACGCATAATGCATAACGCAAAACGCATAATTCATAACGAATAACGTATAACGTATAACGCATAACGCATAAACCATAACGCATATCGCATAACGCATAACGCATAACGCATAACGCATAAAGCATAACGCATAACGCATAACGCATAACGCATAACGCATAACGCATAACGCATAAAGCATAACGCATAACGGATAACGCATAACGCATAACGAATAAAGCATAACGCATAACGCATAACGCATAACGCATAACGCATAATGCACAACGCATAACGAATACCGCAAATCGCATAACGCCTAACGAATAACGCATAACGCATAACGCATAACGCATAACGCATAACGCATAACGCATAATGCACAACGCATAACGAATACCGCAAAACGCATAACGCCTAACGCATAACGCATAACGCATAACGCACAACGCATAACACATAACGCATAACGCATAACGCATAACGCATAACGCATAACGCATAACGCATAATGCACAACGCATAACGAATACCGCAAATCGCATAACGCCTAACGAATAACTGATCACGCATAACGCATAACGCATAAAGCATAACGCATAACTTTTAACGCATAACGCATAACGCATAACGCATAACGCATAACGCATAACGCATAACGTATAACGCCTAACGCATAACGCATAAAGCATAACGCATAACGCATATCGCATATCACATAACGCATAACGCATAACGCATAACGCATAACGCATAACGCATAACGCATAACGCATAATGAATAACGCATAACGCAAAATGCATAACGCATAATGCACAACGCATAACGAATACCGCATAACGCATACTGCATAACGCATAACGCATAACGCATAATGCATAACGCAAAACGCATAATTCATAACGAATAACGTATAACGTATAACGCATAACGCATAAACCATAACGCATAACGCATAACGCATAACGCATAACGCATAACGCATAACGCATAACGCATAAAGCATAACGCATAACGCATAACGCATAACGCATAACGCATAACGCATAACGCATAACGCATAACGGATAACGCATAACGCATAACGAATAAAGCATAACGCATAACGCATAACGCATAACGCATAACACATAACGCATAACGCATAACGCATAACGCATAACGCATAACGCATAACGCATAATGCACAACGCATAACGAATACCGCAAATCGCATAACGCCTAACGAATAACTGATCACGCATAACGCATAACGCATAAAGCATAACGCATAACTTTTAACGCATAACGCATAACGCATAACGCATAATGCACAACGCATAACGAATACCGCAAAACGCATAACTTTTAACGCATAACGCATAACGCATAACGCATAATGCACAACGCATAACGAATACCGCAAAACGCATAACGCCTAACGCATAACGCATAACGCATAACGCAGAACGCATAACGGGTCACGCATAACGCATAACGCATACTGCATAACGCATAACGCATAACGCATAATGCACAACGCATAACGAATACCGCCAAACGCATAACGCATAACGGATCACGCATAACGCATACTGCATAACTTATAACTCATAACTCATAACGCATAACGCAAAACGCATAACGCCTCACGCATAACGGATCACGAATAACGCATAAAGCATAACGCATAACGCTTAACGCATAACGTATAACTCATAACCCATAACGCATAACGCATAACGCATAACACATAACGCAAAATGCATAACGCATAATGCACAACGCATAACAAATACCGGAAACTCATAACGCCTAACGCATAACGCATAACGCATAACACATAACGCATAACGCATAACGCATAACGCATAACGCATAACGCATAACGCATAACGCATAATGCACAACGCATAACGAATACCGCAAATCGCATAACGCCTAACGAATAACTGATCACGCATAACGCATAACGCATAAACCATAACGCATAACGCATAACACATAACGCAAAATGCATAACGCATAATGCACAACGCATAACGAATACCGGAAACTCATAACGCAGAACGCATAACGGGTCACGCATAACGCATAACGCATACTGCATAACGCATAACGCATAACGCATAATGCACAACGCATAACGAATACCGCAAATCGCATAACGCCTAACGCATAACGCATAACGCATAACGCATAACGCATAACGCATAACGCATAACGCATAACGCATAACGCATAACGCATAACGCATAACGCATAACGCATAACGCATAACGCATAACGCATAACGCATAACGCATAACGCATAACGCATAACGCATAACGTATAACGCCTAACGCATAACGCATAACGCATAACGCATAACGCATATCGCATATCGCATAACGCATAACGCATAACGCATAACGCATAACGCATAACGCATAACGCATAACGCATAACGCATAATGCATAACGCAAAACGCATAACTCATAACGAATAACGTATAACGTATAACGCATAACGCATAACGCATAAACCATAACGCATAACGCATAACGCATAACGCATAACGCATAACGCATAACGCATAACGCATAACGCATAACACATAACGCATAACGCATAACGCATAACGCATAACGCATAACGCATAACGCATAACGCATAACGCATAACGCATAACGTATAACGCCTAACGCATAACGCATAAAGCATAACGCATAACGCATAACGCATAACGCATAACGCATAACGCATAACGCATAACGCATAACGTATAACGCATAACGCATAATGCATAACGCATAACGCATAACGCATAACGCATAACGCATAATGCATAACGCAAAACGCATAACTCATAACGAATAACGTATAACGTATAACGTATAACGCATAACGCATAACGCATAAAGCATAACGCATAACGCATAACGCATACTGCATAATGCATAACGCATAACGCATAACGCATAACGCATAATGCACAACGCATAACGAATACCGAATAACGTATAACGCCTAACGCATAACGCATAACGCATAACGCATAACGCATAACGCATAAAGCATAACGCATAACGCATAACGCATAATGCACAACGCATAACGAATACCGCATAACGCATACTGCATAACGCATAACGCATAACGCATAATGCATAACGCAAAACGCATAACTCATAACGAATAACGTATAACGTATAACGCATAACGCATAACGCATAAACCATAACGCATAACGCATAACGCATAACGCATAACGCATAACGCATAACGCATAACGCATAACGCATAACGCATAACGCATAACGCATAACGCATAACGCATAACGCATAACGCATAACGCATAACGCATAACGCATAACGCATAACGCATAACGCATAACGCATAACGCATAACGCATAACGCATAACGCATAACGCATAACGCATAACGCATAACGCATAACGCATAATGCACAACGCATAACGAATACCGCAAAACGTATAACGCCTAACGCATAACGCATAACGCATAACGCATAACGCATAACGCATAACGCATAACGCATAAAGCATAACGCATAACGCATAACGCATAACGCATAATGCACAACTCATAACGAATACCGCAAATCGCATAACGCCTAACGAATAACTGATCACACATAACGCACAACGCATAATGCATACTGCATAACGCATAACGCATAACGCATAATGCATAACGCAAAACGCATAACTCATAACGAATAACGTATAACGTATAACGCATAACGCATAACGCATAAACCATAACGCATAACGCATAACGCATAACGCATAACGCATAACGCATAACGCATAACGCATAACGCATAACGCATAACGCATAACGCATAACGCATAACGTATAACGCCTAACGCATAACGCATAAAGCATAACGCATAACGCATATCGCATATCGCATAACGCATAACGCATAACGCATAACGCATAACGCATAACGCATAACGCATAACGCATAACGCATAACGCATAACGCATAATGAATAACGCATAACGCAAAATGCATAACGCATAATGCACAACGCATAACGAATACCGCATAACGCATACTGCATAACGCATAACGCATAACGCATAATGCATAACGCAAAACGCATAATTCATAACGAATAACGTATAACGTATAACGCATAACGCATAAACCATAACGCATATCGCATAACGCATAACGCATAACGCATAACGCATAAAGCATAACGCATAACGCATAACGCATAACGCATAACGCATAACGCATAACGCATAAAGCATAACGCATAACGGATAACGCATAACGCATAACGAATAAAGCATAACGCATAACGCATAACGCATAACGCATAACGCATAATGCACAACGCATAACGAATACCGCAAATCGCATAACGCCTAACGAATAACGCATAACGCATAACGCATAACGCATAACGCATAACGCATAACGCATAATGCACAACGCATAACGAATACCGCAAAACGCATAACGCCTAACGCATAACGCATAACGCATAACGCATAACGCATAACACATAACGCATAACGCATAACGCATAACGCATAACGCATAACGCATAACGCATAATGCACAACGCATAACGAATACCGCAAATCGCATAACGCCTAACGAATAACTGATCACGCATAACGCATAACGCATAAAGCATAACGCATAACTTTTAACGCATAACGCATAACGCATAACGCATAATGCACAACGCATAACGAATACCGCAAATCGCATAACGCCTAACGAATAACGCATAACGCATAACGCATAACGCATAACGCATAACGCATAACGCATAACGTATAACGCCTAACGCATAACGCATAACGCATAACGCATAACGCATATCGCATATCACATAACGCATAACGCATAACGCATAACGCATAACGCATAACGCATAACGCATAACGCATAATGAATAACGCATAACGCAAAATGCATAACGCATAATGCACAACGCATAACGAATACCGCATAACGCATACTGCATAACGCATAACGCATAACGCATAATGCATAACGCAAAACGCATAATTCATAACGAATAACGTATAACGTATAACGCATAACGCATAAACCATAACGCATAACGCATAACGCATAACGCATAACGCATAACGCATAACGCATAACGCATAAAGCATAACGCATAACGCATAACGCATAACGCATAACGCATAACGCATAACGCATAACGCATAACGGATAACGCATAACGCATAACGAATAAAGCATAACGCATAACGCATAACGCATAACGCATAACACATAACGCATAACGCATAACGCATAACGCATAACGCATAACGCATAACGCATAATGCACAACGCATAACGAATACCGCAAATCGCATAACGCCTAACGAATAACTGATCACGCATAACGCATAACGCATAAAGCATAACGCATAACTTTTAACGCATAACGCATAACGCATAACGCATAATGCACAACGCATAACGAATACAGCAAAACGCATAACTCTTAACGCATAACGCATAACGCATAACGCATAATGCACAACGCATAACGAATACCGCAAAACGCATAACGCCTAACGCATAACGCATAACGCATAACGCAGAACGCATAACGGGTCACGCATAACGCATAACGCATACTGCATAACGCATAACGCATAACGCATAATGCACAACGCATAACGAATACCGCCAAACGCATAACGCATAACGGATCACGCATAACGCATACTGCATAACTTATAACTCATAACTCATAACGCATAACGCAAAACGCATAACGCCTCACGCATAACGGATCACGAATAACGCATAAAGCATAACGCATAACGCTTAACGCATAACGTATAACTCATAACCCATAACGCATAACGCATAACGCATAACACATAACGCAAAATGCATAACGCATAATGCACAACGCATAACAAATACCGGAAACTCATAACGCCTAACGCATAACGCATAACGCATAACGCATAACGCATAACGCATAACGCATAACGCATAACGCATAACGCATAACGCATAACGCATAACGCATAACGGATAACGCATAACGCATAACGAATAAAGCATAACGCATAACGCATAACGCATAACGCATAACGCATAACGCATAACGCATAACGCATAACGCATAACGCATAACGCATAACGCATAACGCATAACGCATAACGCATAACGCATAACGCATAACGCATAACGCATAACGCATAACGCATAACGGATAACGCATAACGCATAACGAATAAAGCATAACGCATAACGCATAACGCATAACGCATAACGCATAACGCATAACGCATAACGCATAACGCATAACGCATAACGCATAACGCATAACGCATAACGCATAACGCATAACGCATAACGCATAACGCATAACGCATAACGCATAACGCATAACGCATAACGCATAATGCACAACGCATAACGCATAACGCATAACGCATAACGCATAACGCATAATGCACAACGCATAACGAATACCGCAAATCGCATAACGCATAACGAATAACGCATAACGCATAACGCATAACGCATAACGCATAACGCATAACGCATAACGCATAACGCATAACGCATATTGCACAACGCATAACGAATACCGCAAAACGCATAACGCCTAACGCATAACGAATAACTGATCACACATAACGCATAACGCATAATGCATACTGCATAACGCATAACGCATAACGCATAATGCATAACGCAAAACGCATAACTCATAACGAATAACGTATAACGTATAACGCATAACGCATAACGCATAAACCATAACGCATAACGCATAACGCATAACGCATAACGCATAACGCATAACGCATAACGCATAACGCATAACACATAACGCATAACGCATAACGTATAACGCATAACGCATAACGCATAACGCATAACGCATAACGCATAACGTATAACGCCTAACGCATAACGCATAACGCATAACGCATAACGCATAACGCATAACGCATAACGCATAACGCATAACGCATAACGCATAACGCATAACGCATAACGCATAACGCATAACGCATAACGCATAACGCATAACGCATAACGCATAACGCATAACGCATAACGCATAACGCATAATGCACAACGCATAACGAATACCGCAAATCGCATAACGCCTAACGAATAACTGATCACGCATAACGCATAACGCATAATGCATAACGCATAAAGCATAACGCATAACTTTTAACGCATAACGCAGAACGCATAACGCATAACGCATAACGCATAACGCATAACGCATAATGCATAACGCAAAACGCATAACTCATAACGAATAACGTATAACGTATAACGCATAACGCATAACGCATAAACCATAACGCATAACGCATAACGCATAACGCATAACGCATAACGCATAACGCATAACGCATAACGCATAACGCATAACGCATAACGCATAACGCATAACGCATAACGCATAACGCATAACGCATAACGCATAACGCATAACGCATAACGCATAATGCACAACGCATAACGAATACCGCAAAACGTATAACGCCTAACGCATAACGCATAACGCATAACGCATAACGCATAACGCATAACGCATAACGCATAACGCATAACGCATAACGCATAACGCATAACGCATAACGCATAATGCACAACGCATAACGCATAACGCATAACGCATAACGCATAACGCATAATGCACAACGCATAACGAATACCGCAAATCGCATAACGCCTAACGAATAACTGATCACACATAACGCATAACGCATAATGCATACTGCATAACGCATAACGCATAACGCATAATGCATAACGCAAAACGCATAACTCATAACGAATAACGTATAACGTATAACGCATAACGCATAACGCATAAACCATAACGCATAACGCATAACGCATAACGCATAACGCATAACGCATAACGCATAACGCATAACACATAACGCATAACGCATAACGCATAACGCATAACGCATAACGCATAACGCATAACGCATAACGTATAACGCCTAACGCATAACGCATAACGCATAACGCATAACGCATAACGCATAACGCATAACGCATAACGCATAACGCATAACGCATAACGCATAACGCATAACGCATAACGCATAACGCATAATGCACAACGCATAACGAATACCGCAAATCGCATAACGCCTAACGAATAACTGATCACGCATAACGCATAACGCATAACGCATAACGCATAAAGCATAACGCATAACTTTTAACGCATAACGCATAACGCATAACGCATAACGCATAATGCACAACGCATAACGAATACCGCAAAACGTATAACGCCTAACGCATAACGCATAACGCATAACGCATAACGCATAACGCATAACGCATAACGCATAACGCATAAAGCATAACGCATAATGCACAACGCATAACGAATACCGCAAATCGCATAACGCCTAACGAATAACTGATCACGCATAACGCATAACGCATAAAGCATAACGCATAACTTTTAACGCATAACGCATAACGCATAACGCATAATGCGCAACGCATAACGAATACCGCAAATCGCATAACGCCTAACGAATAACGCATAACGCATAACGCATAAACCATAACGCATAACGCATAACGCATAACGCATAACGCATAACGCATAACGCATAACGTATAACGCCTAACGCATAACGCATAACGCATAACGCATAACGCATAACGTATAAGTCATAACTCATAACGCAGAACGCATAACGGATCACGCATAACGCATAACGCATAACGCATAACGCATAACGCATAACGCATAACGCATAACGCATAACGCATAACGCATAACGCATAACGCATAACGAATAAAGCATAACGCATAACGCATAACGCATAACGCATAACGCATAACGCATAACGCATAACGCATAACGCATAACGCATAACGCATAACGCATAATGCACAACGCATAACGCATAACGCATAACGCATAACGCATAACGCATAATGCACAACGCATAACGAATACCGCAAATCGCATAACGCCTAACGAATAACGCATAACGCATAACGCATAACGCATAAAGCATAACGCATAACGCGTAACGCATAACGCATAACGCATAACGCATAACGCATAATCCACAACGCATAACGAATACCGCAAAACGCATAACGCCTAACGCATAACGCATAAAGCATAACGCATAACGCATAACGCATAACGCATAACGCATAACGCATAACGCATAACGCATAACGCATAACGCATAACGCATAATGCACAACGCATAACGAATACCTCAAATCGCATAACGAATACCTCAAATCGCATAACGCCTAACGAATAACTGATCACGCATAACGCATAACGCATAACGCATAACGCATAACGCATAACGCATAACGCATAACGCATAACGCATAACGCATAATGCACAACGCATAACGAATACCGCAAAACGCATAACGCCTAACGCATAACGCATAACGCATAACGCATAACGCATAACGCATAACGCATAACGCATAACGCATAACGCATAACGCATAACGCATAACGCATAACGCATAACGCATAACGCATAACGCATAACGCATAACGCATAACGCATAACGCATAACGCATAACGCATAACGCATAACGCATAACGCATAACGCATAACGCATAACGCATAACGCATAACGCATAACGCATAACGCATAACGCATAACGCATAATGCACAACGCATAACGAATACCGCAAATCGCATAACGCCTAACGAATAACTGATCACGCATAACGCATAACGCATAACGCATAAAGCATAACGCATAACGCATAACGCATAACGCATTAACGCATAACGCATAACGCATAACGCATAACGCATAACGCATAACGCATAACGCATAATGCACAACGCATAACGAATACCTCAAATCGCATAACGAATACCTCAAATCGCATAACGCCTAACGAATAACTGATCACGCATAACGCATAACGCATAACGCATAACGCATAAAGCATAACGCATAACTTTTAACGCATAACGCATAACGCATAACGCATAATGCACAACGCATAACGAATACCGCAAATCGCATAACGCCTAACGAATAACTGATCACGCATAACGCATAACGCATAATGCATACTGCATAACGCATAACGCATAACGCATAATGCATAACGCAAAACGCATAACTCATAACGCATAACGCATAACGTATAACGCCTAACGCATAACGCATAACGCATAACGCATAACGCATAACGCATAACGCATAACGCATAACGCATAACGCATAACGCATAACGCATAACGCATAACGTATAACGCCTAACGCATAACGCATAACGCATAACGCATAACGCATAACGCATAACGTATAAGTCATAACTCATAACGCAGAACGCATAACGGATCACGCATAACGCATAACGCATACTGCATAACGCATAACGCATAACGCATAACGCATAACGCATAACGCATAACGCATAACGCATAACGCATAACGCATAACGCATAACGCATAACGCATAACGGATAACGCATAACGCATAACGAATAAAGCATAACGCATAACGCATAACGCATAACGCATAACGCATAACGCATAACGCATAACGCATAACGCATAACGCATAACGCATAACGCATAACGCATAACGCATAATGCACAACGCATAACGCATAACGCATAACGCATAACGCATAACGCATAACGCATAATGCACAACGCATAACGAATACCGCAAATCGCATAACGCCTAACGAATAACGCATAACGCATAACGCATAACGCATAAAGCATAACGCATAACGCGTAACGCATAACGCATAACGCATAACGCATAACGCATAACGCATAATGCACAACGCATAACGAATACCGCAAAACGCATAACGCCTAACGCATAACGCATAAAGCATAACGCATAACGCATAACGCATAACGCATAACGCATAACGCATAACGCATAACGCATAACGCATAACGCATAACGCATAACGCATAACGCATAACGCATAATGCACAACGCATAACGAATACCTCAAATCGCATAACGAATACCTCAAATCGCATAACGCCTAACGAATAACTGATCACGCATAACGCATAACGCATAACGCATAACGCATAAAGCATAACGCATAACTTTTAACGCATAACGCATAACGCATAACGCATAATGCACAACGCATAACGAATACCGCAAAACGCATAACGCCTAACGCATAACGCATAACGCATAAAGCATAACGCATAACGCATAACGCATAACGCATAACGCATAACGCATAACGCATAACGCATAACGCATAACGCATAACGCATAACGCATAACGCATAACGCATAACGCATAACGCATAACGCATAACGCATAACGCATAACGCATAACGCATAACGCATAACGCATAACGCATAACGCATAACGCATAATGCACAACGCATAATGTTTAGGATTAAGTGTAAAAATTAAATTAGTTTAAGCTGTCGATGTTGAGCGATACGGCCCTTGATGGCCCCCCGCGTATCACGGACTCAGGATATACGCTCCTGAGAATCCGCTGTTTTTGGCAATTCCCGGTAACGCGCTAGCGATGTGTAATCACGTGATTACCGAGAACCGCCGCTAATCGCGCTCAGCACATTACCGTTAGAATCGTTCGAACACGTCATCGATCAATACGTTACGCAATCGCGCCCTTTCTTCGTACGCAATCTTTACGCGTGCCGATCTGCATTACTTGTTTCACGCACTGTAGATCGTGCCAATACGTTTCGAGTGCATCCAGTTTCGTTTACGCGATTGTTTTAATAAACGCCATTTCTGCCGGATCAAGACACCGTTCTTTATTATCGTCCCTCTTTCGATACTTCGTCGCTCACACCTTCCACACAGTTTCCTTTTCCGAGCTCCCTTCGGTGTTCAAACCCGATCCTACATTATTCATCCATACAGTCCACTCTCAAACCCAAAATAATCCCGGGTTCCTGAACATTTTGGTCCTTCGAGCCGGATTTTAAGTGAAAGTTGTGACAAAGTAACGTGAGCACGTGTTGAAAAACGAAAGAAAAGATGGCCGCCCAATTCGAAGAAGTGATGTTGGAACAGGAAGCCGCCATGAGATCTCTCGCTCGTGTCCTTCCCAATGTGAAGAAAATGGGACAGAACAATTTTACCGTGGCCAAACTCCAGCAACGTATGGAGTTCCTGAAGGACGCCTTCGCCCAATGTCGGGAAATTGATCGGCGCCTCCAATCCTTCCGACGACTCGAAGGAGCGGAGAAGATCTCCTACTTCAAGGACGAGCAGTTCAGCCTCTGCGAGGATGAATACCATCTCGCCGCGGATTTCCTTACCGACCACATGGAGAAGCTGAAGCCGTCCGGTCCAGCCTCGACGTCTCTAACCATGCCTGCCGCAGCCCAGTCACGCAGCGATCTCCCCCGCATCGGTCTGCCTACGTTCTCCGGAGAACCCACCAAATGGGAAAGCTTCCGAGATAAGTTCAAGTCCCTTATTATTAATGATGAATCGTTGTCCGACGTTAAACGACTGCATCACCTTAATTCGTGCGTGAAAGGCGACGCGGAAAGCCTCATCTGTAACCTCCCGGTTACGGACTCCAATTTTAAGATCGCGTGGGATACACTTGTTGAGCGTTACGACAATAATCGAGATTTAATTCATGAGCATTTGAAAACGCTTTATTCTCTTCCGCCCGTTTCGGACGCTAGCGAGCTAAGCTCCCTTCGAGACAAAGTCCACCACACGCTTCAAGCTTTACGGAACTTGAAACGCCCAGTCGACACGTGGGACGACATGATCGTGTATTTGTTAGTCTCGCGATTAGATAGATCATCTCGAAAGGCATGGGAATTAACGTTGGGCGACTCCACCGACTATCCGACATATGCCACTCTTGATAAATTCATCTCGGCGCGAATTCGCGCGCTCGGCGCTCTCCAGTCGATTCCAAAACAAACGAAGCGAGTCGTTCAAACTCATGTCGCGACCTCCAACCGTTTATCGCGTCCTCGCGACGCGCCCTTGGTGTGTTCGTTGTGCAAGACCGAACATTTATTAAACGCGTGTCCGCAGTTCAAATCCAAAACATCTTCGCAACGGTTTGAATTCGTGAAAGGTGAGCGACGCTGTGTAAACTGTCTGAGTCAAAAACATACCGTGACTGCTTGCCCCAGCAAGTATGCCTGTCAAAACTGCGGACGCCGACATCACACCCTCTTGCATTTCGACTCACCGCCTTCTAATTCCGCTGGACAGGCTGTAATATCGACGCCTGATTCACGTTCTTCGGCGAGTAACCAGATTGCGTCTCATTGCGCGTCTCATACGTCGGTCGCGACTCCCCGTATTCTGCTTGCCACGGCATGGGTCATCGTGACCTCCGTTGCCGGTCGGGAGGAATGTGTACGAGCCCTGCTCGACCAAGGTTCCGCCACCACCTTGATGACGGAATCGCTCGCGCACCGATTACGCGTACCCCGTCGCCGCGTCTCCATCGCTATTACCGGCATTGGAAATCGCGACATTAATACACGTCATGCGGCGACTATAAATATAAAGTCAAAACGTGGAACCGGTCCTACACTTTCGACCACCGCATTGATTTTAACGTCATTAACGCGATACGTCCCGGAGCGAACGAACCAGACAATATCCTGGATTCATACACGCGATCTCGATCTAGCCGATGAAAATCCAACGAGCTCCGATCCTATCGACATTATCATAGGAGCGGACCTTTACGGTTTCATATTATTAGATGGACTCCGTGCGGGATCGATGCACGAGCCGACAGCGCAAAATTCAATATTCGGATGGTTTTTGTCTGGTCCCGCCGGCTCGAACGAGCTCACTTCTTGTCCAGTCGTTCCGACCTATCACTGCTCCCCGTCCGATCCGCTTGATCTCGATCTTCGTCGTTTCTGGGAGATTGAGGAGATCCCGACTATATCACATTTCACGGACGAGGAACAACAATGCGAGAATCATTTTCGCAGCACGCATACGCGTGACTCGTCCGGTCGTTATGTCGTTCGTTTACCCTTCAAACAAAACCCTCCAATTCAAATCGGGTACTCGTATCGAATTGCCGAACGAATGCTCACCAAATTAGAAATTCGGTTACAACCGAAACCAACACTCTATACCGAGTACGATGATTTCTTACGCGAGTACCTGCAGCTTGGGCATATGCGTAAGCTCCCTCCGTCGAGTATCGACGCCCCCCATGCCGTGTATATTCCGCATCACGCGGTGATACGCGATAGCAGCACAACGACACACCTTCGTGTTGTATTTAATGCGTCAAGCCTCACTAGCAACGGAACATCGTTGAATGACCATTTGTTGATCGGACGCAAACTCCAAACAGATCTTCCGACCATAATTCTTCGGTGCCGACAATTTCGGTACGTATTAACGTCCGATATCACCAAAATGTACCGCCAAATACTGGTGGACCCACAAGACGTTGATTATCAGCGTATTCTCTGGCGATCGTCCCCGTCGGAGCCCTTTGGCCATTATCAGCTGCTGACCGTGACATACGGTACAGCTCCGGCCCCCTTTCTCGCTCTTCGAGTCCTACAGCAACTTATAGAGGACGAAGGGTCCCAATTCCCATTAGCCACGCGCGTTCTTCAACACAACCTTTACGTGGATGATTGTGTCTTTGGTGCGTCCGATGAAGCCACGTTAATTGAGACTAGAAATCAATTGATTGCACTGCTCAGCAGAGCACATTTCCGCTTGCACAAGTGGTCGAGCAATGCTTCGCATTTGCTGACGGATATCAGTCCTCATGATTGTGGATCCGTCCAGGAGAAAGTGTTGCACTGCGATGACACTGTAAAGGTCCTTGGTGTCGCGTGGAGTCCCGAAGTCGACGCGTTCCGCTTCAAAGTCACACTTCCTCCTGATACCGCGTGCACCAAACGCACGGTCCTTTCAAACATTGCTCGCCTGTTCGACCCATTAGGATGGGTCACTCCCACTACAGTGTATGCAAAAATTCTCATGCAACAGCTGTGGTTGGAGAAATGCAGTTGGGATTCCCCACTTCCTCCGGTTCTTTTCGAACGCTGGGAGAATTACCGTTTAGAATTGCCACTGCTGAATTCTCTCTCAATTTCTCGCTGGACGCATCAGGACGTAAACAGCGGCTCCTGTGAGTTGCATGGTTTCGCTGATGCGTCCACCTTGGCGTACGCTGCTGTCGTATACTTGCGCATCGTGACTTCCTCCGGTCAAATCATCATTTCGCTACTCGCCGCCAAATCGAGAGTAGCTCCAGTCAAACAATTGACTGTTCCACGGCTCGAACTTTCGGCCGCCCTTCTCCTTACGCATCTCATCGTCTTCGTGCGACAATCACTGCACGAACTGCCGCACAACATCCCGTGTTATTGTTGGACAGATTCGACCATCACACTGTGTTGGTTACGGCAACCAGCGTCAAAATGGAAAACGTTCGTTGCGAATCGGGTGGCTCAGATCGAGACCATTCTGCCCGATGCCACTTGGCGCCACGTACCGACCGACGAGAATCCCGCCGATTGTGCATCTCGCGGCCTCCTTCCGTCGCAATTATTGCTGCACGACCTTTGGTGGACAGGCCCTTCGTGGCTGCAACAGTCAACCGACCAATGGCCCCCCAATCTTCCCGTTTCGCCAGCTGACGGGCTCACCGAGGAACGTCCGACCATTCCGGTCAACATTTCCCACCCTCGTACGCCATGGGAGTTAAGAGATCGATTCTCGTCATGGGCAAAACTACTAAGGGTCAGCGCGTACATTTTTCGATTCGTTGCACGCACTCGAAAACAGCCCGGGGTGACCTCGAACTTTGCAACTCAAGCCCTCGAGGCGTCGGAGATTCTAGCAGCCAAAACCTTTTGGCTCCGAGAAATGCAACGCGAGCTTTTCCCGGAAGAGGTGCATGCCCTTCGTCACCAACGTCCGCTCAACAAAACCAGCCCTATCCTCTCCCTTAATCCGTATCTGGACGAGGATAACTTGATTCGAGTTGGCGGACGCTTAAAAAACGCCAAATTATCGGAACAAGAAAAGCATCCGATTATATTAAAAGCACACCCGACCTTAACGCTTATCATTGTTCACGCTCACCTGCGTGCCCTTCACGCAGGATCGCAGCTGACAACCAGCATCCTCCGCCAAGAATATTGGATTTTGCGAGCGCGTCCCACAGTCCGAAATATTCTTCATAAATGCGTCAAATGCGCACGCGAAAGGGCCGCACTGCCAAATGCATTGATGGGAGAATTACCGGACTTTCGAGTTACGCGTTCGGCTCGAGCGTTTTTACATTGCGGTCTCGATTATGCCGGTCCAATTCAAACCCGCACGGCACCCGGCCGCGGGCATCGTTCTCGCAAGTCTTATATTGCTTTGTTTATATGTATGGTCGTAAAGGCCATTCACTTGGAACTCGTTAGCGATTATTCGTCGGATGCGTTTCTGGCAGCATATAATAGGTTTTGTTCGCGCCGCGGCATTCCTAATGCCCTTTATTCCGATAACGGAACAACATTTACAGGCGCGGACAGCGAGCTCACGAGCGCGTTTCGTGCAGCTACTCGCGATCCTGCGACACTCAATCGGTTAGCTGTCGATCATGTCACGTGGCACTTCACTCCACCTTCCGCCCCTCATTTTGGAGGATTGTGGGAAGCCGGCGTGCGTAGCGTGAAGTACCACCTTAAACGAGTTGTTGGAGCCCACACGTTGACCTTCGAAGAATTAACGACGGTGCTATGCCAAATCGAAGCATGTTTGAATTCGCGTCCACTTGCAGCAGTCTCCGATAACTTTGAAGACTATTGTGCCCTGACACCAGGACATTTCCTGATTGGGTCAGCCCTTACAGCAGTTCCTACTCCATCTTTGCTCGATGTAAAAGAATCCCGTCTCTCGCGTTGGCAATTGTTGCAACAAATGATGGAAAGTTTTTGGCAACGATGGTCGCAAGATTACATGCAAGGTCTCCAACAACGCGTTAAGTGGAAAACTCAAAAGCCCAATATTGTCGTCGGGCAATTAGTTTTATTACGGCAGTCTAATCTCCCCCCATGCAAATGGGAACTCGGCCGCGTCGTCGCGTGTCATCCCGGCGATGATGGCATCGTGCGTGTTGTGACGGTGAAAACCGCGCAATCCGAATACAAGCGACCCATCGTCAAACTGTGTATCCTGCCGATTGACCTCCCGTCCGAGCAGCCTTGTCCGCTGCTCGACAATGCGCAACCCATCGATACCGTCTCGTAAACCGTACCGCGAGTCGATGGTAAACAGATCGACATATGTATATAGTGTATATAAATAGATATAAGTAATGACACGTCTGTTTAGCCTGCGTCTCGCAAGACTCCCGTTGTATATAGATTCCGTTTGTCCCGCCGCTCATGCATGATGGGCGGCATTGGACCTCTAAAGCCGCAGCACTTGTTCATTTTTTTGTTATTTCGGATTTCTCACGAAATCCAAGGCGGGCGGTATGTTTAGGATTAAGTGTAAAAATTAAATTAGTTTAAGCTGTCGATGTTGAGCGATACGGCCCTTGATGGCCCCCCGCGTATCACGGACTCAGGATATACGCTCCTGAGAATCCGCTGTTTTTGGCAATTCCCGGTAACGCGCTAGCGATGTGTAATCACGTGATTACCGAGAACCGCCGCTAATCGCGCTCAGCACATTACCGTTAGAATCGTTCGAACACGTCATCGATCAATACGTTACGCAATCGCGCCCTTTCTTCGTACGCAATCTTTACGCGTGCCGATCTGCATTACTTGTTTCACGCACTGTAGATCGTGCCAATACGTTTCGAGTGCATCCAGTTTCGTTTACGCGATTGTTTTAATAAACGCCATTTCTGCCGGATCAAGACACCGTTCTTTATTATCGTCCCTCTTTCGATACTTCGTCGCTCACACCTTCCACACAGTTTCCTTTTCCGAGCTCCCTTCGGTGTTCAAACCCGATCCTACATTATTCATCCATACAGTCCACTCTCAAACCCAAAATAATCCCGGGTTCCTGAACACATAACGAATACCGCAAATCGCATAACGCCTAACGAATAACTGATCACGCATAACGCATAACGCATAATGCATAACGCATAAAGCATAACGCATAACTTTTAACGCATAACGCAGAACGCATAACGCATAACGCATAACGCATAACGCATAACGCATAACGCATAACGCATAACGCATAATGCATAACGCAAAACGCATAACTCATAACGAATAACGTATAACGTATAACGCATAACGCATAACGCATAAACCATAACGCATAACGCATAACGCATAACGCATAACGCATAACGCATAACGCATAACGCATAACGCATAACGCATAACGCATAACGCATAACGCATAACGCATAACGCATAACGCATAACGCATAACGCATAACGCATAACGCATAATGCACAACGCATAACGAATACCGCAAAACGTATAACGCATAACGCATAACGCATAACGCATAACGCATAACGCATAACGCATAACGCATAACGCATAACGCATAACGCATAACGCATAACGCATAACGCATAATGCACAACTCAGAACGAATACCGCAAATCGCATAACGCCTAACGAATAACTGATCACACATAACGCATAACGCATAATGCATACTGCATAACGAATAACGCATAACGCATAATGCATAACGCATAACGCATAACTCATAACGAATAACGTATAACGTATAACGCATAACGCATAACGCATAAACCATAACGCATAACGCATAACGCATAACGCATAACGCATAACGCATAACGCATAACGCATAACGCATAACGCATAACGCATAACGCATAACGCATAACGCATAACGCATAACGCATAACGCATAACGTATAACGCCTAACGCATAACGCATAAAGCATAACGCATAACGCATATCGCATATCGCATAACGCATAACGCATAACGCATAACGCATAACGCATAACGCATAATGAATAACGCATAACGCAAAATGCATAACGCATAATTCACAACGCATAACGAATACCGCATAACGCATACTGCATAACGCATAACGCATAACGCATAATGCATAACGCAAAACGCATAATTCATAACGAATAACGTATAACGTATAACGCATAACGCATAACGCATAAACCATAACGCATAACGCATAACGCATAACGCATAACGCATAACGCATAACGCATAACGCATAACGCATAACGCATAAAGCATAACGCATAACGCATAACGCATAACGCATAACGCATAATGCACAACGCATAACGAATACCGCAAATCGCATAACGCCTAACGAATAACGCATAACGCATAACGCATAACGCATAACGCATAACGCATAACGCATAACGCATAACGCATAACGCATAATGCACAACGCATAACGAATACCGCAAAACGCATAACGCCTAACGCATAACGCATAACGCATAACGCACAACGCATAACACATAACGCATAACGCATAACGCATAACGCATAACGCATAACGCATAACGCATAATGCACAACGCATAACGAATACCGCAAATCGCATAACGCCTAACGAATAATTGATCACGCATAACGCATAACGCATAATGCATAACGCATAAAGCATAACGCATAACTTTTAACGCATAACGCATAACGCATAATGCACAACGCATAACGAATACCGCAAAACGCATAACGCATAACGCATAACGCATAACGCATAACGCATAACGCATAACGCATAACGCATATCGCATAACGCATAACGCATAACGCATAACGCATAACGCATAACGCATGTCGCATAACGCATAACGCATAACGCATAACGCATAACGTATAACGTATAACGCATAATGCATAACGCATAATGCACAACGCATAACGAATACCGTAAAACGCATAACGCCTGACGCATAACGGATCACGCATAACGCATAAAGCATAACGCATAACGCTTAACGCATAACGTATAAGTCATAACTCATAACGGATAATGCATAACGCATAACGCATAACACATAACGCAAAATGCATAATGCACAACGCATAACGAATACCGCAAAACGTACAACGCCTAACGCATAACGCATAACGCATAACGCATAACGCATAACGCATAACGCATAACGCATAACGCATAACGCATAACGCATAACACATAACGCAAAATGCATAACGCATAATGCACAACGCATAACAAATACCGGAAACTCATAACGCCTAACGCATAACGGATCACGCATAACGCATAACGCATACTGCATAACGCATAACGCATAACGCATTACGCATAACGCATAACGCATAATGCACAACGCATAACGAATACCGCAAAACGTACAACGCCTAACGCATAACGCATAACGCATAACGCATAACGCATAACGCATAACGCATAACGCAAAATGCATAACGCATAATGCACAACGCATAACGAATACCGCATAACGCATACTGCATAACGCATAACGCATAACGCATAATGCATAACGCAAAACGCATAATTCATAACGAATAACGTATAACGTATAACGCATAACGCATAATGCATAAACCATAACGCATAACGCATAACGCATAACGCATAACGCATAACGCATAACGCATAACGCATAACGCATAAAGCATAACGCATAACGCATAACGCATAACGCATAACGCATAACGCATAACGCATAACGCATAACGGATAACGCATAACGCATAACGAATAACGCATAACGCATAACGCATAAGGCATAACGCATAACGCATAATGCACAACGCATAACGAATACCGCAAATCGCATAACGCCTAACGAATAACTCATAACGCATAACGCATAACGCATAACGCATAACGCATAACGCATAACGCATAACGCATAATGCACAACGCATAACGAATACCGCAAAACGCATAACGCCCAACGCATAACGCATAACGCATAACGAATAACGCATAACGCATAACGCATAACGCATAACGCATAACGCATAACGCATAACGCATAACGCATAATGCACAACGCATAACGAATACCGCAAATCGCATAACGCCTAACGAATAACTGATCACGCATAACGCATAACGCATAATGCATAACGCATAAAGCATAACGCATAACTTTTAACGCATAACTTTTAACGCATAACGCATAATGCACAACGCATAACGAATACCGCAAAACGCATAACGCATAACGCATAACGCATAACGCATAACGCATAACGCATAACGCATATCGCATAACGCATAACGCATAACGCATAACGCATAACGCATAACGCATAACGCATATCGCATAACGCATAACGCATAACGCATAACGCATAACGCATAACGCATAACGCATGTCGCATAACGCTTAACGCATAACGTATAAGTCATAACTCATAACGGATAATGCATAACGCATAACGCATAACACATAACGCAAAATGCATAACGCATAATGCACAACGCATAAAGAATACCGGAAACTCATAACGCAGAACGCATAACGGATCACGCATAACGCATAACGCATACTGCATAACGCATAACGCATAACGCATAATGCACAACGCATAACGAATACCGCAAAACGCATAACGCATAACGGATCACGCATAACGCATACTGCATAACTTATAACTCATAACGCATAACGCATAACGCAAAACGCATAACGCCTCACGCATAACGGATCACGAATAACGCATAAAGCATAACGCATAACGCTTAACGCATAACGTATAACTCATAACCCATAACGCATAACGCATAACGCATAACACATAACGCAAAATGCATAACGCATAATGCACAACGCATAACAAATACCGGAAACTCATAACGCCTAACGCATAACGGATCACGCATAACGCATAACGCATACTGCATAACGCATAACGCATAACGCATTACGCATAACGCATAACGCATAATGCACAACGCATAACGAATACCGCAAAACGTACAACGCCTAACGCATAACGCATAACGCATAACGCATAACGCATAACGCATAACGCATAACGCATAACGCATAACGCATAACGCATAACGCATAACGCATAACGCATAACGCATAACGCATAACGCATAACGCATAACGCATAACGCATAACGCATAACGCATAACGCATAACGCATAACGTATAACGCCTAACGCATAACGCATAAAGCATAACGCATAACGCATATCGCATATCGCATAACGCATAACGCATAACGCATAACGCATAATGCATAACGCATAACGCATAATGAATAACGCATAACGCAAAATGCATAACGCATAATGCACAACGCATAACGAATACCGCATAACGCATACTGCATAACGCATAACGCATAACGCATAATGCATAACGCAAAACGCATAATTCATAACGAATAACGTATAACGCATAACGCATAACGCATAACGCATAAACCATAACGCATAACGCATAACGCATAACGCATAACGCATAAAGAATAACGCATAACGCAAAATGCATAACGCATAATGCACAACGCATAACGAATACCGCATAACGCATACTGCATAACGCATAACGCATAACGCATAATGCATAACGCAAAACGCATAATTCATAACGAATAACGTATAACGTATAACGCATAACGCATAACGCATAAACCATAACGCATAACGCATAACGCATAACGCATAACGCATAACGCATAACGCATAACGCATAACGCATAACGCATAACGCATAACGCATAAAGCATAACGCATAACGCATAACGCATAACACATAACGCATAACGTATAACGCATAACGGATAACGCATAACGCATAACGAATAAAGCATAACGCATAACGCATAAGGCATAACGCATAACGCATAATGCACAACGCATAACGAATACCGCAAATCGCATAACGCCTAACGAATAACTCATAACGCATAACGCATAACGCATAACGCATAACGCATAACGCATAACGCATAACGCATAATGCACAACGCATAACGAATACCGCAAAACGCATAACGCCCAACGCATAACGCATAACGCATAACGCACAACGCATAACGCATAACGCATAACGCATAACGCATAACGCATAACGCATAACGCATAACGCATAATGCACAACGCATAACGAATACCGCAAATCGCATAACGCCTAACGAATAATTGATCACGCATAACGCATAACGCATAATGCATAACGCATAAAGCATAACGCATAACTTTTAACGCATAACGCATAACGCATAATGCACAACGCATAACGAATACCGCAAAACGCATAACGCATAACGCATAACGCATAACGCATAACGCATAACGCATAACGCATAACGAATAACGCATAACGCATAACGCATAACGCATAACGCATAACGCATAACGCATGTCGCATAACGCATAACGCATAACGCATAACGCATAACGTATAACGTATAACGCATAATGCATAACGCATAATGCACAACGCATAACGAATACCGTAAAACGCATAACGCCTGACGCATAACGGATCACGCATAACGCATAAAGCATAACGCATAACGCTTAACGCATAACGTATAAGTCATAACTCATAACGGATAATGCATAACGCATAACGCATAACACATAACGCAAAATGCATAATGCACAACGCATAACGAATACCGCAAAACGTACAACGCCTAACGCATAACGCATAACGCATAACGCATAACGCATAACGCATAACGCATAACGCATAACGCATAACACATAACGCAAAATGCATAACGCATAATGCACAACGCATAACAAATACCGGAAACTCATAACGCCTAACGCATAACGGATCACGCATAACGCATAACGCATACTGCATAACGCATAACGCATAACGCATTACGCATAACGCATAACGCATAATGCACAACGCATAACGAATACCGCAAAACGTACAACGCCTAACGCATAACGCATAACGCATAACGCATAACGCATAACGCATAACGCATAACGCAAAATGCATAACGCATAATGCACAACGCATAACGAATACCGCATAACGCATACTGCATAACGCATAACGCATAACGCATAATGCATAACGCAAAACGCATAACTCATAACGAATAACGTATAACGTATAACGCATAACGCATAACGCATAAACCATAACGCATAACGCATAACGCATAACGCATAACGCATAACGCATAACGCATAACGCATAACGCATAAAGCATAACGCATAACGCATAACGCATAACGCATAACGCATAACGCATAACGCATAACGCATAACGGATAACGCATAACGCATAACGAATAAAGCATAACGCATAACGCATAAGGCATAACGCATAACGCATAAAGCACAACGCATAACGAATACCGCAAAACGCATAACGCATAACGAATAACTCATAACGCATAACGCATAACGCATAACGCATAACGCATAACGCATAACGCATAACGCATAATGCACAACGCATAACGAATACCGCAAAACGCATAACGCCCAACGCATAACGCATAACGCATAACGCATAACGCATAACACATAACGCATAACGCATAACGCATAACGCATAACGCATAACGCATAACGCATAATGCACAACGCATAACGAATACCGCAAATCGCATAACGCCTAACGAATAACTGATCACGCATAACGCATAACGCATAATGCATAACGCATAAAGCATAACGCATAACTTTTAACGCATAACTTTTAACGCATAACGCATAATGCACAACGCATAACGAATACCGCAAAACGCATAACGCATAACGCATAACGCATAACGCATAACGCATAACGCATAACGCATAACGCATAACGCATAACGCATAACGCATAACGCATAACGCATAACGCATAACGCATATCGCATAACGCATAACGCATAACGCATAACGCATAACGCATAACGCATAACGCATGTCGCATAACGCTTAACGCATAACGTATAAGTCATAACTCATAACGGATAATGCATAACGCATAACGCATAACACATAACGCAAAATGCATAACGCATAATGCACAACGCATAAAGAATACCGGAAACTCATAACGCAGAACGCATAACGGATCACGCATAACGCATAACGCATAACGCATAACGCATAACGCATAACGCATAATGCACAACGCATAACGAATACCGCAAAACGCATAACGCATAACGGATCACGCATAACGCATACTGCATAACTTATAACTCATAACTCATAACGCATAACGCAAAACGCATAACGCCTAACGCCTAACGCATAACGGATCACGCATAACGCATAAAGCATAACGCATAACGCTTAACGCATAACGTATAACTCATAACCCATAACGCATA
Source organism: Lasioglossum morio (assembly GCA_916610235.2). Taxonomy (NCBI): domain Eukaryota; kingdom Metazoa; phylum Arthropoda; class Insecta; order Hymenoptera; family Halictidae; genus Lasioglossum; species Lasioglossum morio. The sequence continues at coordinate 164,770 of CAKAJA020000151.1, read as the reverse complement.
ACGCATAACGCATAACACATAACGCAAAATGCATAACGCATAATGCACAACGCATAACAAATACCGGAAACTCATAACGCCTAACGCATAACGGATCACGCATAACGCATAACGCATACTGCATAACGCATAACGCATAACGCATTACGCATAACGCATAACGCATAATGCACAACGCATAACGAATACCGCAAAACGTACAACGCCTAACGCATAACGCATAACGCATAACGCATAACGCATAACGCATAACGCATAACGCATAACGCATAACGCATAACGCATAACGCATAACGCATAACGCATAACGCATAACGCATAACGCATAACGCATAACGCATAACGCATAACGCATAACGCATAACGCATAACGCATAACGCATAACGCATAACGTATAACGCCTAACGCATAACGCATAAAGCATAACGCATAACGCATATCGCATATCGCATAACGCATAACGCATAACGCATAACGCATAATGCATAACGCATAACGCATAATGAATAACGCATAACGCAAAATGCATAACGCATAATGCACAACGCATAACGAATACCGCATAACGCATACTGCATAACGCATAACGCATAACGCATAATGCATAACGCAAAACGCATAATTCATAACGAATAACGTATAACGTATAACGCATAACGCATAACGCATAAACCATAACGCATAACGCATAACGCATAACGCATAACGCATAATGAATAACGCATAACGCAAAATGCATAACGCATAATGCACAACGCATAACGAATACCGCATAACGCATACTGCATAACGCATAACGCATAACGCATAATGCATAACGCAAAACGCATAATTCATAACGAATAACGTATAACGTATAACGCATAACGCATAACGCATAAACCATAACGCATAACGCATAACGCATAACGCATAACGCATAACGCATAACGCATAACGCATAACGCATAACGCATAACGCATAAAGCATAACGCATAACGCATAACGCATAACACATAACGCATAACGTATAACGCATAACGCATAACGCATAACGCATAACGAATAAAGCATAACGCATAACGCATAACGCATAACGCATAACGCATAACGCATAATGCACAACGCATAACGAATACCGCAAATCGCATAACGCCTAACGAATAACGCATTACGCATAACGCATAACGCATAACGCATAACGCATAACGCATAACGCATAACGCATAACGCATAACGCATAACGCATAATGCACAACGCATAACGAATACCGCAAAACGCATAACGCCTAACGCATAACGCATAACGCATAACGCACAACGCATAACACATAACGCATAACGCATAACGCATAACGCATAACGCATAACGCATAATGCACAACGCATAACGAATACCGCAAATCGCATAACGCCTAACGAATAATTGATCACGCATAACGCATAACGCATAATGCATAACGCATAAAGCATAACGCATAACTTTTAACGCATAACGCATAACGCATAACGCATAATGCACAACGCATAACGAATACCGCAAAACGCATAACGCATAACGCATAACGCATAACGCATAACGCATAACGCATATCGCATAACGCATAACGCATAACGCATAACGCATAACGCATAACGCATGTCGCATAACGCATAACGCATAACGCATAACGCATAACGTATAACGTATAACGCATAATGCATAACGCATAATGCACAACGCATAACGATTACCGTAAAACGCATAACGCCTGACGCATAACGGATCACGCATAACGCATAAAGCATAACGCATAACGCTTAACGCATAACGTATAAGTCATAACTCATAACGGATAATGCATAACGCATAACGCATAACACATAACGCAAAATGCATAACGCATAATGCACAACGCATAACGAATACCGGAAACTCATAACGCAGAACGCATAACGGATCACGCATAACGCATAACGCATACTGCATAACGCATAACGCATAACGCATAATGCACAACGCATAACGAATACCGTAAAACGCATAACGCATTACGCATAACGCATAACGCATAATGCACAACGCATAACGAATACCGCAAAACGTACAACGCCTAACGCATAACGCATAACGCATAACGCATAACGCATAACGCATAACGCATAACGCATAACGCATAACGCATAACACATAACGCAAAATGCATAACGCATAATGCACAACGCATAACAAATACCGGAAACTCATAACGCCTAACGCATAACGGATCACGCATAACGCATAACGCATACTGCATAACGCATAACGCATAACGCATTACGCATAACGCATAACGCATAATGCACAACGCATAACGAATACCGCAAAACGTACAACGCCTAACGCATAACGCATAATTCATAACGCATAACGCATAACGCATAACGCATAACGCAAAATGCATAACGCATAATGCACAACGCATAACGAATACCGCATAACGCATACTGCATAACGCATAACGCATAACGCATAATGCATAACGCAAAACGCATAATTCATAACGAATAACGTATAACGTATAACGCATAACGCATAACGCATAAACCATAACGCATAAAGCATAACGCATAACGCATAACGCATAACGCATAACGCATAACGCATAAAGCATAACGCATAACGCATAACGCATAACGCATAACGCATAACGCATAACGCATAACGCATAACGGATAACGCATAACGCATAACGAATAAAGCATAACGCATAACGCATAACGCATAACGTATAACGCATAATGCACAACGCATAACGAATACCGCAAATCGCATAACGCCTAACGAATAACGCATAACGCATAACGCATAACGCATAACGCATAACGCATAACGCATAACGCATAACGCATAACGCATAACGCATAACGCATAACGCATAACGCATAATGCACAACGCATAACGAATACCGCAAATCGCATAACGCCTAACGAATAACTGATCACGCATAACGCATAACGCATAATGCATAACGCATAAAGCATAACGCATAACTTTTAACGCATAACGCATAACGCATAACGCATAATGCACAACGCATAACGAATACCGCAAAACGCATAACGCATAACGCATAACGCATAACGCATAACGCATAACGCATAACGCATAACGCATAACGCATAACGCATAACGCATAACGGATAACGCATAACGCATAACGAATAAAGCATAACGCATAACGCATAACGCATAATGCACAACGCATAACGAATACCGCAAATCGCATAACGCCTAACGAATAACGCATAACGCATAACGCATAACGCATAACGCATAACGCATAACGCATAACGCATAACGCATAACGCATAACGCATAATGCACAACGCATAACGAATACCGCAAATCGCATAACGCCTAACGAATAACTGATCACGCATAACGCATAACGCATAATGCATAACGCATACAGCATAACGCATAACTTTTAACGCATAACGCATAACGCATAACGCATAATGCACAACGCATAACGAATACCGCAAAACGCATAACGCATAACGCATAACGCATAACGCATAACGCATAACGCATAACGCATAACGCATATCGCATAACGCATAACGCATAACGCATAACGCATAACGCATAACGCATAACGCATAACGCATGTCGCATAACGCATAACGCATAACGCATAACGCATAACGTATAACGTATAACGCATAATGCATAACGCATAATGCACAACGCATAACGAATACCGTAAAACGCATAACGCCTGACGCAGAACGGATCACGCATAACGCATAAAGCATAACGCATAATGCTTAACGCATAACGTATAAGTCATAACTCATAACGGATAATGCATAACGCATAACGCATAACACATAACGCAAAATGCATAACGCATAATGCACAACGCATAAAGAATACCGGAAACTCATAACGCAGAACGCATAACGGATCACGCATAACGCATAAAGCATACTGCATAACGCATAACGCATAACGCATAATGCACAACGCATAACGAATACCGCAAAACGCATAACGCATAACGGATCACGCATAACGCATACTGCATAACTTATAACTCATAACTCATAACGCATAACGCAAAACGCATAACGCCTCACGCATAACGGATCACGAATAACGCATAAAGCATAACGCATAACGCTTAACGCATAACGTATAACTCATAACCCATAACGCATAACGCATAACGCATAACACATAACGCAGAATGCATAACGCATAATGCACAACGCATAACAAATACCGGAAACTCATAACGCCTAACGCATAACGGATCACGCATAACGCATAACGCATACTGCATAACGCATAACGCATAACGCAATACGCATAACGCATAACGCATAATGCACAACGCATAATGCACAACTCATAACGAATACCACATAACGTATAACGCAAAACGCATAACGCTTAACGCCTAACGCATAACGCATAACGCATTACGCATAACTTATAACTCATAACTCATAACGCTTAACGCATAACGCATAACGTATAACGCATAAAGCATAACGCATAACGGATAACGCATAACGCATAATGCATAGCGCATAACGCAAAAGGCATAACGCATAACGCCTAACGCATAACGAATCACGCATAACGCATAACGCATAACGCATAACGTATGTCGCATAACGCATAACGCATAACGCACATCGCATAAAACATAACGCATAACGCATAACGTATAACGTATAACGCACAACGCATAACGCATAACGCATAACGCATAACGTATGTCGCATTACGCATAACGCATAACGCATAACGCATAAAGCATAACGCATAACGCATAACGCATAACTCATAACGCATAACGCATAACGCATAACCCAAAACGCATAACGCAAAACGCATAACACATAACGCATAACGCACATCGCATAAAACATAACGCATAACGCATAACGTATAACGCATAACGCCTAACGCATAACGCAAACGTATAACACATAACACATATCGCATAACGCTTAACGCATAACGCATAACGCATAACGCATAACGCATAACGCATAACGAATACCACATAACGTATAACGCAAAACGCATAACGCTTAACGCCTAACGCATAACGCATAACGCATTACGCATAACTTATAACTCATAACTCATAACGCTTAACGCATAACGCATAACGTATAACGCATAAAGCATAACGCATAACGGATAACGCATAACGCATAATGCATAACGCATAACGCATAACGCATAACGCATAACGTATAACGTATAACGCATAATGCATAACGCATAATGCACAACGCATAACGAATACCGTAAAACGCATAACGCCTGACGCATAACGGATCACGCATAACGCATAAAGCATAACGCATAACGCTTAACGCATAACGTATAAGTCATAACTTATAACGGATAATGCATAACGCATAACGCATAACACATAACGCAAAATGCATAACGCATAATGCACAACGCATAACGAATACCGGAAACTCATAACGCAGAACGCATAACGGATCACGCATAACGCATAACGCATACTGCATAACGCATAACGCATAACGCATAACGCATAATGCACAACGCATAACGAATACCGCAAAACGCATATCGCATTACGCATAACGCATAACGCATAACGCATAACGCATAACGCATAACGCATAACACATAACGCAAAATGCATAACGCATAATGCACAACGCATAACAAATACCGGAAACTCATAACGCCTAACGCATAACGGATCACGCATAACGCATAACGCATACTGCATAACGCATAACGCATAACGCATTACGCATAACGCATAACGCATAATGCCCAACGCATAACGAATACCGCAAAACGTACAACGCCTAACGCATAACGCATAACGCATAACGCATAACGCATAACGCATAACGCATACTGCATAACGCATAACGCATAACGCATAATGCATAACGCAAAACGCATAACTCATAACGAATAACGTATAACGTATAACGCATAACGCATAACGCATAAACCATAACGCATAACGCATAACGCATAACGCATAACGCATAACGCATAACGCATAACGCATAAAGCATAACGCATAACGCATAACGCATAACGCATAACGCATAACGCATAACGGATAACGCATAACGCATAACGAATAAAGCATAACGCATAACGCATAACGCATAACGCATAACGCATAATGCACAACGCATAACGAATACCGCAAATCGCATAACGCCTAACGAGTAACGCATAACGCATAACGCATAACGCATAACGCATAACGCATAACGCATAACGCATAACGCATAACGCATAACGCATAACGCATAACGCATAACGCATAATGCACAACGCATAACGAATACCGCAAAACGCATAACGCCTAACGCATAACGCATAACGCATAACGCACAACGCATAACACATAACGCATAACGCATAACGCATAACGCATAACGCATAACGCATAACGCATAATGCACAACGCATAACGAATACCGCAAATCACATAACGCCTAACGAATAACTGATCACGCATAACGCATAACGCATAATGCATAACGCATAAAGCATAACGCATAACTTTTAACGCATAACGCATAACGCATAATGCACAACGCATAACGAATACCGCAAAACGCATAACGCATAACGCATAACGCATAACGCATAACGCATAACGCATAACGCATATCGCATAACGCATAACGCATAACGCATAACGCATAACGCATGTCGCATAACGCATAACGCATAACGCATAACGCATAACGTATAACGCATAACGCATAACGCATAACGCATAATGCACAACGCATAACGAATACCGCAAAACGCATAACGCATAACGCATAACGCATAACGCATAACGCATAACGCATAAAGCATAACGCATAACGCTTAACGCATAACGTATAAGTCATAACTCATAACGGATAATGCATAACGCATAACGCATAACACATAACGCAAAATGCATAACGCATAATGCACAACGCATAAAGAATACCGGAAACTCATAACGCAGAACGCATAACGGATCACGCATAACGCATAACGCATACTGCATAACGCATAACGCATAACGCATAATGCACAACGCATAACGAATACCGCAAAACGCATAACGGATCACGCATAACGCATACTGCATAACTTATAACTCATAACTCATAACGCATAACGCAAAACGCATAACGCCTCACGCATAACGGATCACGTATAACGCATAAAGCATAACGCATAACGCTTAACGCATAACGTATAACTCATAACCCATAACGCATAACGCATAACACATAACGCAAAATGCATAACGCATAATGCACAACGCATAACAAATACCGGAAACTCATAACGCCTAACGCATAACGGATCACGCATAACGCATAACGCATACTGCATAACGCATAACGCATAACGCATTAGGCATAACGCATAACGCATAATGCACAACGCATAACGAATACCGCAAAACGTACAACGCCTAACGCATAACGCATAACGCATAACGCATAACGCATAACGCATAACGCATAACGCATAACGCATAACGCATAACGCATAACGCATAACGCATAACGCATAACGCATAACGCATAACGCATAACGCATAACGCATAACGCATAACGCATAACGCATAACGCATAACGCATAACGCATAACGCATAACGCATAACGTATAACGCCTAACGCATAACGCATAAAGCATAACGCATAACGCATATCGCATATCGCATAACGCATAACGCATAACGCATAACGCATAATTCATAACGAATAACGTATAACGTATAACGCATAACGCATAACGCATAAACCATAACGCATAACGCATAACGCATAACGCATAACGCATAACGCATAACGCATAACGCATAACGCATAACGCATAAAGCATAACGCATAACGCATAACGCATAACGCATAACGCATAACGCATAACGGATAACGCATAACGCATAACGAATATAGCATAACGCATAACGCATAACGCATAACGCATATCGCATAATGCACAACGCATAACGAATACCGCAAATCGCATAACGCCTAACGAATAACGAATAACGCATAACGCATAACGCATAACGCTTAACGCATAACGTATAAGTCATAACTCATAACGGATAATGCATAACGCATAACGTATAACGTATAACGCATAACGCATAACGCATAATGCACAACGCATAACGAATACCGTAAAACGCATAACGCCTGACGCATAACGGATCTCGCATAACGCATAAAGCATAACGCATAACGCTTAACGCATAACGTATAAGTCATAACGCATAACGCATAACGCATAATGCATAACGCATAACGCATAACGAACAACGCATAACGCATAACGCAAACGTATAACGCCCAACGCATAACGCACAACGCATAATGCACAACGCATAACGAATACCACATAACGTATAACGCAAAACGCAAAACGCATAACGCTTAACGCCTAACGCATAACGCATAACGCATTACGCATAACTTATAACTCATAACTCATAACGCTTAACGCATAACGCATAACGTATAACGCATAACGCATAACGCATAACGGATAACGCATAACGCATAACGCATAACGCATAACGCATAACGCAAAAGGCATAACGCATAACGCCTAACGCATAACGAATCACGCATAACGCATAACGCATAACGCATAACGTATGTCGCATAACGCATAACGCATAACGCACATCGCATAAAACATAACGCATAACGCATAACGTATAACGTATAACGCACAACGCACAACGCATAACGCATAACGCATAACGTATGTCGCATCACGCATAACGCATAACGCATAACGCATAAAGCATAACGCATAACGCATAACGCATAACGCATAACGCATAACGCATAACGCATAACGCATAACGCATAACGCATAACGCATAACGCATAACCCATAACGCATAACGCAAAACGCATAACACATAACGCATAACGCACATCGCATAAAACATAACGCATAACGCATAACGCAAACGTATAACGCACAACGCATAACGCATAACGCATAATGCATAACGCATAACGCATAACGAACAACGCATAACGCATAACGCAAACGTATAACGCCCAACGCATAACGCATAACGCCTAACGCATAACGAATCACGCATAACGCATAACGCATAACGCATAACGCATAACGCATAACGCATAACCCATAACGCATAAAGCATAACGCATAAAGCATAACACATCACGCATAAAACATAACGCATAACGCATAACGTATAACGTATAACGCACAACGCACAACGCATAACGCATAACGCATAACGTATGTCGCATCACGCATAACGCATAACGCATAACGCATAAAGCATAACGCATAACGCATAACGCATAACGTATAACGTATAACGCACAACGCATAACGCATAACGCATAACGTATGTCGCATAACGCATAACGGATAACGCATAACGCATAAAGCATAACGCATAACGCATAACGCATAACGCATAACGCATAACGCATAACGCATAACGCATAACGCATAACGCATAACGCATAACGCATAACGCATAACCCATAACGCATAACGCAAAACGCATAACGCATAACGCATAACGCATAAACCAATAACGTATAACGCATAACGCATAACTCAAACCGTATAACGCATAGCGCATAACGCATAACGCATAACTCATAACGCATAACGCATGGCGCATAACGCAAAATGCATAACGCATAACGCATAACGCATAACGCATAAAGCATAACGCATAACGCATAACGCATTACGCATAACGCAAACGTATAACGCCCAACGCGTAACGCATAACGAACAACGCATAACGCATAACGCATAACGCATAACGCATAAAACATAACCCATAACGCATAACGCATAACGCATAACGCAAAACGCATAACGCATAACGCATAACGCATAACGCATAACGCATAACGCATAACGCATAACGCATAACGCATAAAACATAACCCATAACGCATAACGCATAACGCATAACGCATAACGCATAACGCATAACGCATAACGCATAACGCATACCGCATAACGCATAACGCATAACGCATAACGCATAACGCATAACGCATAACGCATAACGCATAACCCCTAACGCATAACGCAAAACGCATAACGCATAACGCATAACGCATGAACCAATAACGTATAACGCATAACGCATAACTCAAACCGTATAACGCATAACGCATAACTCAAACCGTATAACGCATAGCGCATAACGCATAACGCATAACTCATAACTCATAACGCATGGCGCATAACGCAAAATGCATAACGCATAACTCATAACGCATAAACCAATAACGTATAACGCATAACGCATAACTCAAACCGTATAACGCATAACGCATAACGCATAACGCATAACGCATAAAGCATAACGCATAACGCATAACGCATAACGCATAACGCATAACGCATAACGCATAACGCATAACTTATAACTCATAACGCATAACGCATAACTTATAACTCATAACTCATAACGAATAACGCAAAACGCAAAATGAATAACGCATAAAGCATAACGCATAACCCATTACCCTTAACGCATAACGCATAACGCATAATGCACAACGCATAACGAATACCGCATAACGAATAACGCATAACGCATATCGCATAACGCATAAATCATAACCCATAACGCACAACGCATAACGCATAATGCACAACGCATAACGAATACCGCAAAACGCATAACGCATAACGCATAACGCATAACGCATAACGCATAAAGCCTAACTCATAACGCATAACGCATAACGCACACCGTATAACGCATAACGAATAACGCATAACGCATAAAGCATAACGCATAACGCATAACGCATAACGCATAACGCATAACGCATAACGCATAACGCATAACGCATAACGCATAACGCATAACGCATAACGCATAACGCATAACGCATAACGCATAACGCATAACGCATATCGCATAACGCATAAATCATAACCCATAACGCACAACGCATAACGCATAATGCACAACGCATAACGAATACCGCAAAACGCATAACGCATAACGCATAACGCATAACGCATAACGCATAACGCATAACGCATAAAGCCTAACTCATAACGCATAACGCATAACGCATAACTCATAACGCATAACGCATAACGCACACCGTATAACGCATAACGCATAACGCATAAAGCATAAAGCATAACGCATAACGCATAACGCAAACGTATAACGCCCAACGGATAAAGCATAACGAACAACCCATAACGCATAATCCATAACGCATAACGCATAACGCATAACACATAACGCATAACGCATAACGCATAACGCATAGAGCATAAAGCATAACGCATACCGCATAACGCATAACGCAAACTTATAACGCACAACGCATAACGCATAACGCATAACGCATAACGCATAACGCATAACGCATAACGCATAACGCATAACGCATAACGCATAACGCATAACGCATAACGCATAACGCATTACGCATAACCCATAAAGTATAACACATAACGGATAACGCATAAAGTATAACACATAACGCATATCGCATTACGCATAACGCATAAATCATAACGCATAACGCATAACGCATAACGCATAACGCATAAAGCATAACGCATAATGCATAAAGCATAACGCATAACGCATAACGCATAACCCCTAACGCATAACGCATAACGCATAACGCATAACGTGTAACTCATAACGCATAACGCATAAAGCATAACGCATAACGCATAACGCATAACGCATAACGCATATTGCATAACGCATAACGCATAACGCAAACGTATAACGCACAACGCATAACGCATAAACCATAACCCATACCTCATAACGCATAACGCATAATGCACAACGCATAACGAACACCGGAAAACCCATAACGCCTAACGCATAACGGATCACGCATAACGCATAATGCATAACGCATAAAGAATAACGCATAACGCATAACGCATAACCCCTAACGCATAACGCATAACGCATAACGCATAACGTATAACGCATAACGCATACCGTATAACGCATAACGCATAACGCATAACGCAAACGTATAACGCACAACGCTTAACGCATAACGAACAACGGATAACGCATAACGCAATAACGCATAACGCATAACGCATAACGCATAACGCATAACGCATAACCCATAAAGTATAACACATAACGGATAACGCATAAAGTATAACACATAACGCATATCGCATTACGCATAACGCATCACGCATAACGCATAACGCATAACGCAAACTTATAACGCACAACGCATAACGCATAACGCATAACGCATAACGCATAACGCATAACGCATAACGCATAACGCATAACGCATAACGCATAACGCATAACGCATAACGCATAACGCATAACGCATAACGCATAACGCATAACGCATAACGCATAACGCATAACGCATAACGCATAACGTATAACGCACAACGCATAACGCATCACGAACAACGGATAACGCATAACGCATAAAGCATAACGCATAACGCATATCGCATAACGCATAACGCATGAAGCTTTACGCATAAGCATATTGCATAAAACATAACGCATTACGCATAACGTACAACGTACAACGTATAACGCATAAAGCATAACGCATAACCCATAAAGTATAACACATAACGCATAACGCATAAAGTATAACACATAACGCATAACGCATTACGCATAACGCATCACGCATAACGCATGACGCATAACGCAAACTTATAACGCACAACGCATAACGCATAACGCATAACGCATAACGCATAACGCATAACGCATAACGCATAACGCATAACGCATAACGCATAACGCATAACGCATAACGCATAACGCATAACGCACACCGTATAACGCATAACGAATAACGCATAAAGCATAACGCATAACGCATAACGCATAACGCAAACGTATAACGCCCAACGCATAAAGCATAACGAACAACCCATAACGCATAATCCATAACGCACAACGCATAGCGCATAACGCATAACGCATAACGCATAACGCATAACGCATAACGCATAACGCATAACGCATAACGCATAACGCATAACGCATAACGCATAACGCATAACGCATTACGCATAACGCATAACGCATATCGCATAACGCATAAATCATAACCCATAACGCACAACGCATAACGCATAATGCACAACGCATAACGAATACCGCAAAACGCATAACGCATAACGCATAACGCATAACGCATAACGCATAACGCATAACGCATAACGCCTAACTCATAACGCATAACGCATAACGCATAACGCATAACTCATAACGCATAACGCATAACGCACACCGTATAACGCATAACGCATAACGCATAAAGCATAACGCATAACGCATAACGCATAACGCATAACGCATAACGCATAACGCATTACGCATAACGCATAACGCATAACGCATAACGCATAACGCATAAAGTATAACACATAACGCATATCGCATTACGCATAACGCATAAATCATAACGCATAACGCATAACGCATAACGCATAACGCATAAAGCATAACGCATAATGCATAACGCATAACGCATAACGCATGACCCCTAACGCATAACGCAAAACGCATAACGCATAACGCATAACGTGTAACTCATAACGTATAAAGCATAACGCATAACGCATAACGCATAACGCATAACGCATAACGCATAACGCATAAAGCATAACGCATAACGCATAACGTATAACGCACAACGCATAACGCATCACGAACAACGGATAACGCATAACGCATAAAGCATAACGCATAACGCATAACGCATAACGCAAACTTATAACGCACAACGCATAACGCATAACGCATAACGCATAACGCATAACGCATAACGCATAACGCATAACGCATAACGCATAACGCATAACGCATAACGCATTACGCATAACACATAACGAATACCGCAAAACGCATAACGCATAACGCATAACGCATAACGCATAACGCATATCGCATAACGCCTAACTCATAACGCATAACGCATAACGCATAACGCATAACTCATAACGCATAACGCATAACGCACACCGTATAACGCATAACGCATAACGCATAAAGCATAAAGCATAACGCATAACGCATAACGCAAACGTATAACGCCCAACGGATAAAGCATAACGAAGAACCCATAACGCATAATCCATAACGCATAACGCATAACGCATAACGCATAACGCATAACGCATTACGCATAACGCATAACGCATAACGCATAACGCATAAAGTATAACACATAACGCATATCGCATTACGCATAACGCATAACGCATAACGCATAACGCATAACGCATAAAGTATAACACATAACGCATATCGCATTACGCATAACGCATAAATCATAACGCATAACGCATAACGCATAACGCATAACGCATAAAGCATAACGCATAATGCATAACGCATAACGCATAACGCATAACCCCTAACGCATAACGCATAACGCACACCGTATAACGCATAACGCATAACGCATAAAGCATAACGCATAACGCATAACGCATAACGCATAACGCATAACGCATAACGCATTACGCATAACGCATAACGCATAACGCATAACGCATAACGCATAAAGTATAACACATAACGCATATCGCATTACGCATAACGCATAAATCATAACGCATAACGCATAACGCATAACGCATAACGCATAAAGCATAACGCATAATGCATAACGCATAACGCATAACGCATGACCCCTAACGCATAACGCATAACGCATAACGCATAACGCATAACGTGTAACTCATAACGTATAAAGCATAACGCATAACGCATAACGCATAACGCATAACGCATAACGCATAAAGCATAACGCATAACGCATAACGTATAACGCACAACGCATAACGCATCACGAACAACGGATAACGCATAACGCATAAAGCATAACGCATAACGCATAACGCATAACGCAAACTTATAACGCACAACGCATAACGCATAACGCATAACGCATAACGCATAACGCATAACGCATAACGCATAACGCATAACGCATAACGCATAACGCATAACGCATAACGCATAACGCATAACGCTTAACGCATAACGCATTACGCATAACCCATAAAGTATAACACATAACGCATAACGCATAAAGTATAACACATAACGCATAACGCATTACGCATAACGCATCACGCATAACGCATAACGCATAACGCATAACGCATAACGCATAACGCATAACGCATAACGCATAACGCATAACGCATAACGCATAACGCATAACGCATAACGCATAACGCATAACGTATAACGCATAACGCATAACGCATATCGCATAACGCATAACGCATAACGCATAACGCATAACGCATAACGCATAACACATAACGAATACCGCAAAACGCATAACGCATAACGCATAACGCATAACGCATAACGCATAACGCATAACGCATAACGCATAACGCCTAACTCATAACGCATAACGCATAACGCATAACGCATAACGCATAACTCATAACGCATAACGCATAACGCACACCGTATAACGCATAACGCATAACGCATAAAGCATATAGCATAACGCATAACGCATAACGCAAACGTATAACGCCCAACGGATAAAGCATAACGAAGAACCCATAACGCATAATCCATAACGCATAACGCATAACGCATAACGCATAACGCATAACGCATAACGCATTACGCATAACGCATAACGCATAACGCATAACGCATAACGCATAAAGTATAACACATAACGCATATCGCATTACGCATAACGCATAACGCATAACGCATAACGCATAACGCATAACTCATAACGCATAACGCATAACGCACACCGTATAACGCATAACGCATAACGCATAAAGCATAAAGCATAACGCATAACGCATAACGCAACCGTATAACGCCCAACGGATAAAGCATAACGAAGAACCCATAACGCATAATCCATAACGCATAATCCATAACGCATAACGCATAACGCATAACGCATAACGCATAACGCATAACGCATAACGCATAACGCATAACGCATTACGCATAACGCATAACGTACAACGTATACGCATAACGCATAACGCATATCGCATAACGCATAACGCATAACGCATAACGCATAACACATAACGCATAACGCATAAAGTATAACACATAACGCTTATCGCATTACGCATAACGCATAAATCATAACGCATAACGCATAACGCATAACGCATAAAGCATAACGCATAATGCATAACGCATAACGCATAACGCATAACCCCTAACGCATAACGCATAACGCATAACGCATAACGCATAACGCATAACGCATAACGCATAACGCATAACGCATAACGCATTACGCATAACCCATAAAGTATAACACATAACGCATAACGCATAAAGTATAACACATAACGCATAACGCATTACGCATAACGCATCACGCATAACGCATAACGCATAACGCATAACGCATAACGCATAACGCATAACGCATAACGCATAACGCATAACGCATAACGCATAACGCATAACGCATAACGCATAACGCATTACGCATAACGCATAACGCATAACGCATAACGCATAACGCATAACTCATAACGCATAACGCATAACGCACACCGTATAACGCATAACGCATAACGCATAACGCATAAAGCATAAAGCATAACGCATAACGCATAACGCAAACGTATAACGCCCAACGGATAAAGCATAACGAAGAACCCATAACGCATAATCCATAACGCATAACGCATAACGCATAACGCATAACGCATAACGCATAACGCATAACGCATTACGCATAACGCATAACGTACAACGTATACGCATAACGCATAACGCATAACGCATAACGCATAACGCATAACGCATAACGCATAACACATAACGCATAACGCATAACGCATATCGCATAACACATAACGCATAACGCATAATGCATAACGCATAAGGCATAACGCATTACGCATAACTTATAACTCATAACTCATAACGAATAACGCAAAACGCAAAATGAATAACGCATAAAGCATAACGCATAACCCATTACCCTTAACGCATAACGCATAACGCATAATGCACAACGCATAACGAATACCGCAAAACGCATAACGCCTAACGCATAACGCATAACGCATAACGCATAACGCATAACGCATATCGCATAACGCATAACGCATAACGCATAACGCATAACGCATAACGCATGTCGCATAACGCATAACGCATAACGCATAACGCATAACGTATAACGTATAACGCATAACGCATAACGCATAATGCACAACGCATAACGAATCCCGTAAAACGCATAACGCCTGACGCATAACGGATCACGCATAACGCATAAAGCATAACGCATAACGCTTAACGCATAACGTATAAGTCATAACTCATAACGGATAATGCATAACGCATAACGTATAACGTATAACGCATAACGCATAACGCATAATGCACAACGCATAACGAATACCGTAAAACGCATAACGCCTGACGCATAACGGATCTCGCATAACGCATAAAGCATAACGCATAACGCTTAACGCATAACGTATAAGTCATAACGCATAACGCATAACGCATAATGCATAACGCATAACGCATAACGAACAACGCATAACGCATAACGCAAACGTATAACGCCCAACGCATAACTCATAACGCATAATGCACAACGCATAATGCACAACGCATAACGAATACCACATAACGTATAACGCAAAACGCATAACGCTTAACGCCTAACGCCTAACGCATAACGCATAACGCATTACGCATAACTTATAACTCATAACTCATAACGCTTAACGCATAACGCATAACGTATAACGCATAAAGCATAACGCATAACGGATAACGCATAACGCATAATGCATAACGCATAACGCAAAAGGCATAACGCATAACGCCTAACGCATAACGAATCACGCATAACGCATAACGCATAACGCATAACGTATGTCGCATAACGCATAACGCATAACGCACATCGCATAAAACATAACGCATAACGCATAACGTATAACGTATAACGCACAACGCATAACGCATAACGCATAACGCATAACGTATGTCGCATTACGCATAACGCATAACGCATAACGCATAAAGCATAACGCATAACGCATAACGCATAACGCATAACGCATAACGCATAACGCATAACCCATAACGCATAACGCAAAACGCATAACACATAACGCATAACGCACATCGCATAAAACATAACGCATAACGCATAACGTATAACGCATAACGCCTAACGCATAACGCAAACGTATAACACATAACACATATCGCATAACGCTTAACGCCTAACGCATAAGGCATAACGCATAACGCATAACGCATAACGAATACCACATAACGTATAACGCAAAACGCATAACGCTTAACGCCTAACGCATAACGCATAACGCATTACGCATAACTTATAACTCATAACTCATAACGCTTAACGCATAACGCATAACGTATAACGCATAAAGCATAACGCATAACGGATAACGCATAACGCATAATGCATAACGCATAACGCATAACGCATAACGCATAACGCATAACGTATAACGTATAACGCATAATGCATAACGCATAATGCACAACGCATAACGAATACCGTAAAACGCATAACGCCTGACGCATAACGGATCACGCATAACGCATAAAGCATAACGCATAACGCTTAACGCATAACGTATAAGTCATAACTTATAACGGATAATGCATAACGCATAACGCATAACACATAACGCAAAATGCATAACGCATAATGCACAACGCATAACGAATACCGGAAACTCATAACGCAGAACGCATAACGGATCACGCATAACGCATAACGCATACTGCATAACGCATAACGCATAACGCATAATGCACAACGCATAACGAATACCGCAAAACGCATAACGCATTACGCATAACGCATAACGCATAACGAATACCGCAAAACGTACAACGCCTAACGCATAACGCATAACGCATAACGCATAACGCATAACGCATAACGCATAACACATAACGCAAAATGCATAACGCATAATGCACAACGCATAACAAATACCGGAAACTCATAACGCCTAACGCATAACGGATCACGCATAACGCATAACGCATACTGCATAACGCATAACGCATAACGCATAACGCATAATGCACAACGCATAACGAATACCGTAAAACGCATAACGCCTGACGCATAACGGATCTCGCATAACGCATAAAGCATAACGCATAACGCTTAACGCATAACGTATAAGTCATAACGCATAACGCATAACGCATAATGCATAACGCATAACGCATAACGAACAACGCATAACGCATAACGCAAACGTATAACGCCCAACGCATAACGCATAACGCATAATGCACAACGCATAATGCACAACGCATAACGAATACCACATAACGTATAACGCAAAACGCATAACGCTTAACGCCTAACGCATAACGCATAACGCATTACGCATAACTTATAACTCATAACTCATAACGCTTAACGCATAACGCATAACGTATAACGCATAAAGCATAACGCATAACGGATAACGCATAACGCATAATGCATAACGCATAACGCAAAAGGCATAACGCATAACGCCTAACGCATAACGAATCACGCATAACGCATAACGCATAACGCATAACGTATGTCGCATAACGCATAACGCATAACGCACATCGCATAAAACATAACGCATAACGCATAACGTATAACGTATAACGCACAACGCATAACGCATAACGCATAACGCATAACGTATGTCGCATTACGCATAACGCATAACGCATAACGCATAAAGCATAACGCATAACGCATAACGCATAACGCATAACGCATAACGCATAACCCATAACGCATAACGCAAAACGCATAACACATAACGCATAACGCACATCGCATAAAACATAACGCATAACGCATAACGTATAACGCATAACGCCTAACGCATAACGCAAACGTATAACACATAACACATATCGCATAACGCTTAACGCCTAACGCATAAGGCATAACGCATAACGCATAACGCATAACGAATACCACATAACGTATAACGCAAAACGCATAACGCTTAACGCCTAACGCATAACGCATAACGCATTACGCATAACTTATAACTCATAACTCATAACGCTTAACGCATAACGCATAACGTATAACGCATAAAGCATAACGCATAACGGATAACGCATAACGCATAATGCATAACGCATAACGCATAACGCATAACGCATAACGTATAACGTATAACGCATAATGCATAACGCATAATGCACAACGCATAACGAATACCGTAAAACGCATAACGCCTGACGCATAACGGATCACGCATAACGCATAAAGCATAACGCATAACGCTTAACGCATAACGTATAAGTCATAACTTATAACGGATAATGCATAACGCATAACGCATAACACATAACGCAAAATGCATAACGCATAATGCACAACGCATAACGAATACCGGAAACTCATAACGCAGAACGCATAACGGATCACGCATAACGCATAACGCATACTGCATAACGCATAACGCATAACGCATAATGCACAACGCATAACGAATACCGCAAAACGCATAACGCATTACGCATAACGCATAACGCATAATGCACAACGCATAACGAATACCGCAAAACGTACAACGCCTAACGCATAACGCATAACGCATAACGCATAACGCATAACGCATAACGCATAACGCATAACGCATAACACATAACGCAAAATGCATAACGCATAATGCACAACGCATAACAAATACCGGAAACTCATAACGCCTAACGCATAACGGATCACGCATAACGCATAACGCATACTGCATAACGCATAACGCATAACGCATTACGCATAACGCATAACGCATAATGCCCAACGCATAACGAATACCGCAAAACGTACAACGCCTAACGCATAACGCATAACGCATAACGCATAACGCATAACGCATAACGCAAAATGCATAACGCATAATGCACAACGCATAACGAATACCGCATAACGCATACTGCATAACGCATAACGCATAACGCATAATGCATAACGCAAAACGCATAATTCATAACGAATAACGTATAACGTATAACGCATAACGCATAACGCATAAACCATAACGCATAACGCATAACGCATAACGCATAACGCATAACGCATAACGCATAACGCATAACGCATAACGCATAACGCATAAAGCATAACGCATAACGCATAACGCATAACGCATAACGCATAACGCATAACGCATAACGGATAACGCATAACGCATAACGAATAAAGCATAACGCATAACGCATAACGCATAACGCATAACGCATAATGCACAACGCATAACGAATACCGCAAATCGCATAACGCCTAACGAATAACGCATAACGCATAACGCATAACGCATAACGCATAACGCATAACGCATAACGCATAACGCATAACGCATAACGCATAACGCATAACGCATAATGCACAACGCATAACGAATACCGCAAAACGCATAACGCCTAACGCATAACGCATAACGCATAACGCACAACGCATAACACATAACGCATAACGCATAACGCATAACGCATAACGCATAACGCATAATGAACAACGCATAACGAATACCGCAAATCGCATAACGCCTAACGAATAACTGATCACGCATAACGCATAACGCATAATGCATAACGCATAAAGCATAACGCATAACTTTTAACGCATAACGCATAACGCATAACGCATAATGCACAACGCATAACGAATACCGCAAAACGCATAACGCATAACGCATAACGCATAACGCATAACGCATAACGCATAACGCATATCGCATAACGCATAACGCATAACGCATAACGCATAACGCATAACGCATAACGCATGTCGCATAACGCATAACGCATAACGCATAACGCATAACGTATAACGTATAACGCATAATGCATAACGCATAATGCACAACGCATAACGAATACCGTAAAACGCATAACGCCTGACGCAGAACGGATCACGCATAACGCATAAAGCATAACGCATAACGCTTAACGCATAACGTATAAGTCATAACTCATAACGGATAATGCATAACGCATAACGCATAACACATAACGCAAAATGCATAACGCATAATGCACAACGCATAAAGAATACCGGAAACTCATAACGCAGAACGCATAACGTATCACGCATAACGCATAACGCATACTGCATAACGCATAACGCATAACGCATAATGCACAACGCATAACGAATACCGCAAAACGCATAACGGATCACGCATAACGCATACTGCATAACTTATAACTCATAACTCATAACGCATAACGCAAAACGCATAACGCCTCACGCATAACGGATCACGAATAACGCATAAAGCATAACGCATAACGCTTAACGCATAACGTATAACTCATAACCCATAACGCATAACGCATAACACATAACGCAAAATGCATAACGCATAATGCACAACGCATAACAAATACCGGAAACTCATAACGCCTAACGCATAACGGATCACGCATAACGCATAACGCATACTGCATAACGCATAACGCATAACGCATTACGCATAACGCATAACGCATAATGCACAACGCATAACGAATACCGCAAAACGTACAACGCCTAACGCATAACGCATAACGCATAACGCATAACGCATAACGCATAACGCATAACGCATAACGCATAACGCATAACGCATAACGCATAACGCATAACGCATAACTCATAACGCATAACGCATAACGCATAACGCATAACGCATAACGCATAACGCATAACGCATAACGCATAACGCATAACGCATAACGCATAACGCATAACGTATAACGCCTAACGCATAACGCATAAAGCATAACGCATAACGCATATCGCATATCGCATAACGCATAACGCATAACGCATAACGCATAATTCATAACGAATAACGTATAACGTATAACGCATAAACCATAACGCATAAACCATAACGCATAACGCATAACGCATAACGCATAACGCATAACGCATAACGCATAACGCATAACGCATAAAGCATAACGCATAACGCATAACGCATAACGCATAACGGATAACGCATAACGCATAACGAATATAGCATAACGCATAACGCATAACGCATAACGCATATCGCATAATGCACAACGCATAACGAATACCGCAAATCGCATAACGCCTAACGAATAACGAATAACGCATAACGCATAACGCATAACGCATAACGCATAACGCATAACGCATAATGCACAACGCATAACGAATACCGCAAAACGCATAACGCCTAACGCATAACGCATAACGCATAACGCACAACGCATAACACATAACGCATAACGCATAACGCATAACGCATAACGCATAACGCATAACGCATAATGCACAACGCATAACGAATACCGCAAATCGCATAACGCCTAACGAATAACTGATCACGCATAACGCATAACGCATAATGCACAACGCATAACGAATACCGTAAAACGCATAACGCCTGACGCATAACGGATCACGCATAACGCATAAAGCATAACGCATAACGCTTAACGCATAACGTATAAGTCATAACTCATAACGGATAATGCATAACGCATAACGTATAACGTATAACGCATAACGCATAGCGCATAATGCACAACGCATAACGAATACCGTAAAACGCATAACGCCTGACGCATAACGGATCTCGCATAACGCATAAAGCATAACGCATAACGCTTAACGCATAACGTATAAGTCATAACGCATAACGCATAACGCATAATGCATAACGCATAACGCATAACGAACAACGCATAACGCATAACGCAAACGTATAACGCCCAACGCATAACGCATAACGCATAATGCACAACGCATAATGCACAACGCATAACGAATACCGGTAACTCATAACGCAGAACGCATAACGGATCACGCATAACGCATAACGCATACTGCATAACGCATAACGCATAACGCATAATGCACAACGCATAACGAATACCGCAAAACGCATAACGCATTACGCATAACGCATAACGCATAATGCACAACGCATAACGAATACCGCAAAACGTACAACGCCTAACGCATAACGCATAACGCATAACGCATAACGCATAACGCATAACGCATAACACATAACGCAAAATGCATAACGAATACCGCAAAACGTACAACGCCTAACGCATAACGCATAACGCATAACGCATAACGCATAAAGCATAACGCATAACGCTTAACGCATAACGTATAAGTCATAACGCATAACGCATAACGCATAATGCATAACGCATAACGCATAACGAACAACGCATAACGCATAACGCAAACGTATAACGCCCAACGCATAACGCATAACGC
The DNA here is from genome assembly GCA_916610235.2 of Lasioglossum morio. Taxonomy (NCBI): domain Eukaryota; kingdom Metazoa; phylum Arthropoda; class Insecta; order Hymenoptera; family Halictidae; genus Lasioglossum; species Lasioglossum morio. Next base: position 140,480 of record CAKAJA020000151.1, on the reverse strand, counting down.
ATAATGCACAACGCATAATGCACAACGCATAACGAATACCGGAAACTCATAACGCAGAACGCATAACGGATCACGCATAACGCATAACGCATACTGCATAACGCATAACGCATAACGCATAATGCACAACGCATAACGAATACCGCAAAACGCATAACGCATTACGCATAACGCATAACGCATAATGCACAACGCATAACGAATACCGCAAAACGTACAACGCCTAACGCATAACGCATAACGCATAACGCATAACGCATAACGCATAACACATAACGCAAAATGCATAACGCATAATGCACAACGCATAACAAATACCGGAAACTCATAACGCTTAACGCATAACGGATCACGCATAACGCATAACGCATACTGCATAACGCATAACGCATAACGCATTACGCATAACGCATAACGCATAATGCCCAACGCATAACGAATACCGCAAAACGTACAACGCCTAACGCATAACGCATAACGCATAACGCATAACGCATAACGCATAACGCAAAATGCATAACGCATAATGCACAACGCATAACGAATACCGCATAACGCATACTGCATAACGCATAACGCATAACGCATAATGCATAACGCAAAACGCATAATTCATAACGAATAACGTATAACGTATAACGCATAACGCATAACGCATAAACCATAACGCATAACGCATAACGCATAACGCATAACGCATAACGCATAACGCATAACGCATAACGCATAACGCATAAAGCATAACGCATAACGCATAACGCATAACGCATAACGCATAACGCATAACGCATAACGGATAACGCATAACGCATAACGAATAAAGCATAACGCATAACGCATAACGCATAACGCATAACGCATAATGCACAACGCATAACGAATACCGCAAATCGCATAACGCCTAACGAATAACGCATAACGCATAACGCATAACGCATAACGCATAACGCATAACGCATAACGCATAACGCATAACGCATAACGCATAACGCATAACGCATAACGCATAATGCACAACGCATAACGAATACCGCAAAACGCATAACGCCTAACGCATAACGCATAACGCATAACGCACAACGCATAACACATAACGCATAACGCATAACGCATAACGCATAACGCATAACGCATAATGCACAACGCATAACGAATACCGCAAATCGCATAACGCCTAACGAATAACTGATCACGCATAACGCATAACGCATAATGCATAACGCATAAAGCATAACGCATAACTTTTAACGCATAACGCATAACGCATAACGCATAATGCACAACGCATAACGAATACCGCAAAACGCATAACGCATAACGCATAACGCATAACGCATAACGCATAACGCATAACGCATATCGCATAACGCATAACGCATAACGCATAACGCATAACGCATAACGCATAACGCATGTCGCATAACGCATAACGCATAACGCATAACGCATAACGTATAACGTATAACGCATAATGCATAACGCATAATGCACAACGCATAACGAATACCGTAAAACGCATAACGCCTGACGCAGAACGGATCACGCATAACGCATAAAGCATAACGCATAACGCTTAACGCATAACGTATAAGTCATAACTCATAACGGATAATGCATAACGCATAACGCATAACACATAACGCAAAATGCATAACGCATAATGCACAACGCATAGAGAATACCGGAAACTCATAACGCAGAACGCATAACGTATCACGCATAACGCATAACGCATACTGCATAACGCATAACGCATAACGCATAATGCACAACGCATAACGAATACCGCAAAACGCATAACGGATCACGCATAACGCATACTGCATAACTTATAACTCATAACTCATAACGCATAACGCAAAACGCATAACGCCTCACGCATAACGGATCACGAATAACGCATAAAGCATAACGCATAACGCTTAACGCATAACGTATAACTCATAACCCATAACGCATAACGCATAACACATAACGCAAAATGCATAACGCATAATGCACAACGCATAACAAATACCGGAAACTCATAACGCCTAACGCATAACGGATCACGCATAACGCATAACGCATACTGCATAACGCATAACGCATAACGCATAACGCATAACGCATAACGCATAACGCATAACGCATAACGCATAACGCATAACGTATAACGCCTAACGCATAACGCATAAAGCATAACGCATAACGCATATCGCATATCGCATAACGCATAACGCATAACGCATAACGCATAATTCATAACGAATAACGTATAACGTATAACGCATAAACCATAACGCATAAACCATATCGCATAACGCATAACGCATAACGCATAACGCATAACGCATAACGCATAACGCATAACGCATAAAGCATAACGCATAACGCATAACGCATAACGCATAACGGATAACGCATAACGCATAACGAATATAGCATAACGCATAACGCATAACGCATATCGCATAATGCACAACGCATAACGAATACCGCAAATCGCATAACGCCTAACGAATAACGAATAACGCATAACGCATAACGCATAACGCATAACGCATAACGCATAACGCATAATGCACAACGCATAACGAATACCGCAAAACGCATAACGCCTAACGCATAACGCATAACGCATAACGCACAACGCATAACACATAACGCATAACGCATAACGCATAACGCATAACGCATAACGCATAATGCACAACGCATAACGAATACCGCAAATCGCATAACGCCTAACGAATAACTGATCACGCATAACGCATAACGCATAATGCACAACGCATAACGAATACCGTAAAACGCATAACGCCTGACGCATAACGGATCACGCATAACGCATAAAGCATAACGCATAACGCTTAACGCATAACGTATAAGTCATAACTCATAACGGATAATGCATAACGCATAACGTATAACGTATAACGCATAACGCATAGCGCATAATGCACAACGCATAACGAATACCGTAAAACGCATAACGCCTGACGCATAACGGATCTCGCATAACGCATAAAGCATAACGCATAACGCTTAACGCATAACGTATAAGTCATAACGCATAACGCATAACGCATAATGCATAACGCATAACGCATAACGAACAACGCATAACGCATAACGCAAACGTATAACGCCCAACGCATAACGCATAACGCATAATGCACAACGCATAATGCACAACGCATAACGAATACCACATAACGTATAACGCAAAACGCAAAACGCATAACGCTTAACGCCTATCGCATAACGCATAACGCATTACGCATAACTTATAACTCATAACTCATAACGCTTAACGCATAACGCATAACGTATAACGCATAAAGCATAACGCATAACGCACGTCGCATAAAACATAACGCATAACGCATAACGCAAACGTATAACGCACAACGCATAACGCATAACGCATAATGCATAACGCATAACGCATAACGAACAACGCATAACGCATAACGCAAACGTATAACGCCCAACGCATAACGCATAACGCATAACGCATAAAGCATAACGCATAACGCATAACGCATAACGCATAACGCATAACGCATAACGCATAACGCATAACGCATAACGCATAATGCATAACGCATAACGCAAAAGGCATAACGCATAACGCCTAACGCATAACGAATCACGCATAACGCATAACGCATAACGCATAACGCATAACGCATAACGCATAACGCATAACGCATAACGCATAACGCATAACCCATAACGCATAAAGCATAACGCATAAAGCATAACACATCACGCATAACACATAACGCATAACGCACATCGCATAAAACATAACGCATAACGCATAACGTATAACGTATAACGCACAACGCATAACGCATAACGCATAACGCATAACGTATGTCGCATAACGCATAACGCATAACGCATAACGCATAAAGCATAACGCATAACGCATAACGCATAACGCATAACGCATAACGCATAACGCATAACGCATAACGCATAACGCATAACGCATAACGCATAACCCATAACGCATAACGCAAAACGCATAACGCATAACGCATAACGCATAAACCAATAACGTATAACGCATAACGCATAACTCAAACCGTATAACGCATAGCGCATAACGCATAACGCATAACTCATAACGCATAACGCATGGCGCATAACGCAAAATGCATAACGCATAACGCATAACGCATAACGCATAAAGCATAACGCATAACGCATAACGCATTACGCATAACGCAAACGTATAACGCCCAACGCGTAACGCATAACGAACAACGCATAACGCATAACGCATAACGCATAACGCATAACGCATAAAACATAACCCATTACGCATAACGCATAACGCATAACGCAAAACGCATAACGCATAACGCATAAAGCATAACGCATAACGCATAACGCATAACGCATATCGCATAACGCATAAAACATAACCCATAACGCATAACGCATAACGCATAACGCATAACGCATAACGCATAACGCATAACGCATAACGCATAACGCATAACGCATAACGCATAACGCATAACGCATAACGCATAACGCATAACGCATAACGCATAACGCATAACGCATAACGCATAACGCATAACGCATAACGCATAACGCATAACGCATAACGCATAACGCATAACGCATAACGCATAACGCATAACGTATAACGCCTAACGCATAACGCATAAAGCATAACGCATAACGCATAACGCATAACGCATAACGCATAACGCATAACGTATAACGCCTAACGCATAACGCATAAAGCATAACGCATAACGCATATCGCATATCGCATAACGCATAACGCATAACGCATAACGCATAATTCATAACGAATAACGTATAACGTATAACGCATAAACCATAACGCATAAACCATATCGCATAACGCATAACGCATAACGCATAACGCATAACGCATAACGCATAACGCATAACGCATAAAGCATAACGCATAACGCATAACGCATAACGCATAACGGATAACGCATAACGCATAACGAATATAGCATAACGCATAACGCATAACGCATAACGCATATCGCATAATGCACAACGCATAACGAATACCGCAAATCGCATAACGCCTAACGAATAACGAATAACGCATAACGCATAACGCATAACGCATAACGCATAACGCATAACGCATAATGCACAACACATAACGAATACCGCAAAACGCATAACGCCTAACGCATAACGCATAACGCATAACGCACAACGCATAACACATAACGCATAACGCATAACGCATAACGCATAACGCATAACGCATAATGCACAACGCATAACGAATACCGCAAATCGCATAACGCCTAACGAATAACTGATCACGCATAACGCATAACGCATAATTTACAACGCATAACGAATACCGTAAAACGCATAACGCCTGACGCATAACGGATCACGCATAACGCATAAAGCATAACGCATAACGCTTAACGCATAACGTATGAGTCATAACTCATAACGGATAATGCATAACGCATAACGTATAACGTATAACGCATAACGCATAGCGCATAATGCACAACGCATAACGAATACCGTAAAACGCATAACGCCTGACGCATAACGGATCTCGCATAACGCATAAAGCATAACGCATAACGCTTAACGCATAACGTATAAGTCATAACGCATAACGCATAACGCATAATGCATAACGCATAACGCATAACGAACAACGCATAACGCATAACGCAAACGTATAACGCCCAACGCATAACGCATAACGCATAATGCACAACGCATAATGCACAACGCATAACGAATACCACATAACGTATAACGCAAAACGCAAAACGCATAACGCTTAACGCCTATCGCATAACGCATAACGCATTACGCATAACTTATAACTCATAACTCATAACGCTTAACGCATAACGCATAACGTATAACGCATAAAGCATAACGCATAACGGATAACGCATAACGCATAATGCATAACGCATAACGCAAAAGGCATAACGCATAACGCCTAACGCATAACGAATCACGCATAACGCATAACGCATAACGCATAACGTATGTCGCATAACGCATAACGCATAACGCACATCGCATAAAACATAACGCATAACGCATAACGTATAACGTATAACGCACAACGCATAACGCATAACGCATAACGCATAACGTATGTCGCATTACGCATAACGCATAACGCATAACGCATAAAGCATAACGCATAAAGCATAACGCATAACGCATAACGCATAACGCATAACGCATAACGCATAACGCATAACGCATAACGCATAACCCATAACGCATAACGCAAAACGCATAACACATAACGCATAACGCACGTCGCATAAAACATAACGCATAACGCATAACGCAAACGTATAACGCACAACGCATAACGCATAACGCATAATGCATAACGCATAACGCATAACGAACAACGCATAACGCATAACGCAAACGTATAACGCCCAACGCATAACGCATAACGCATAACGCATAAAGCATAACGCATAACGCATAACGCATAACGCATAACGCATAACGCATAACGCATAACGCATAACGCATAACGCATAATGCATAACGCATAACGCAAAAGGCATAACGCATAACGCCTAACGCATAACGAATCACGCATAACGCATAACGCATAACGCATAACGCATAACGCATAACGCATAACGCATAACGCATAACGCATAACGCATAACCCATAACGCATAAAGCATAACGCATAAAGCATAACACATCACGCATAACACATAACGCATAACGCACATCGCATAAAACATAACGCATAACGCATAACGTATAACGTATAACGCACAACGCATAACGCATAACGCATAACGCATAACGTATGTCGCATAACGCATAACGCATAACGCATAACGCATAAAGCATAACGCATAACGCATAACGCATAACGCATAACGCATAACGCATAACGCATAACGCATAACGCATAACGCATAACGCATAACGCATAACGCATAACCCATAACGCATAACGCAAAACGCATAACGCATAACGCATAACGCATAAACCAATAACGTATAACGCATAACGCATAACTCAAACCGTATAACGCATAGCGCATAACGCATAACGCATAACTCATAACGCATAACGCATGGCGCATAACGCAAAATGCATAACGCATAACGCATAACGCATAACGCATAAAGCATAACGCATAACGCATAACGCATTACGCATAACGCAAACGTATAACGCCCAACGCGTAACGCATAACGAACAACGCATAACGCATAACGCATAACGCATAACGCATAAAACATAACCCATTACGCATAACGCATAACGCATAACGCAAAACGCATAACGCATAACGCATAACGCATAAAGCATAACGCATAACGCATAACGCATAACGCATATCGCATAACGCATAAAACATAACCCATAACGCATAACGCATAACGCATAACGCATAACGCATAACGCATAACGCATAACGCATAACGCATAACGCATACCGCATAACGCATAACGCATAACGCATAACGCATAACGCATAACGCATAACGCATAACCCCTAACGCATAACGCAAAACGCATAACGCATAACGCATAACGCATGAACCAATAACGTATAACGCATAACGCATAACTCAAACCGTATAACGCATAACGCATAACTCAAACCGTATAACGCATAGCGCATAACGCATAACGCATAACTCATAACTCATAACGCATGGCGCATAACGCAAAATGCATAACGCATAACTCATAACGCATAAACCAATAACGTATAACGCATAACGCATAACTCAAACCGTATAACGCATAACGCATAACGCTTAACGCATAACGCATAAAGCATAACGCATAACGCATAACGCATAACGCATAACGCATAACGCATAACGCATAACGCATAACGCATAACGCATAACGCATAACGCATAACGCATAACGCATAACGCATAACGCATAACGCATAACGCATAACGCAAACGTATAACGCCCAACGCATAACGCATAACGAACAACGCATAACGCATAACGCAAACGTATAACGCCAAACGCATAACGCATAACGCATAATGCACAACGCATAACGAATACCGCATAACGCATAACGCAAAACGCAGAACGCATAACGGATCACGCATAACCCATAAAGTATAACACATAACGGATAACGCATAAAGTATAACACATAACGCATATCGCATTACGCATAACGCATCACGCATAACACATGACGCATAACGCATAACGCATAACGGATAACGCATAACGCATATCGCATAAAACATAACGCATAACGCATAACGTACAACGTATAACGCATAACACATAACGCATAACGCATAACGCATAACGCATAACGCATAACGCATAACGCATAACGCATAACGCATAACGCATAACGCATATCGCATAACACATAACGCATAACGCATAATGCATAACGCATAAGGCATAACGCATTACGCATAACTTATAACTCATAACTCATAACGAATAACGCAAAACGCAAAATGAATAACGCATAAAGCATAACGCATAACCCATTACCCTTAACGCATAACGCATAACGCATAATGCACAACGCATAACGAATACCGCATAACGCATAACGCATAACGCATATCGCATAACGCATAAATCATAACCCATAACGCACAACGCATAACGCATAATGCACAACGCATAACGAATACCGCAAAACGCATAACGCATAACGCATAACGCATAACGCATAACGCATAACGCATAAAGCCTAACTCATAACGCATAACGCATAACGCATAACGCATAACGCATAACGCACACCGTATAACGCATAACGAATAACGCATAACGCATAAAGCATAACGCATAACGCATAACGCATAACGCATAACGCATAACGCATAACGCATAACGCATAACGCATAACGCATAACGCATAACGCATAACGCATAACGCATAACGCATAACGCATAACGCATAACGCATATCGCATAACGCATAAATCATAACCCATAACGCACAACGCATAACGCATAATGCACAACGCATAACGAATACCGCAAAACGCATAACGCATAACGCATAACGCATAACGCATAACGCATAACGCATAACGCATAACGCATAAAGCCTAACTCATAACGCATAACGCATAACGCATAACTCATAACGCATAACGCATAACGCACACCGTATAACGCATAACGCATAACGCATAAAGCATAAAGCATAACGCATAACGCATAACGCAAACGTATAACGCCCAACGGATAAAGCATAACGAACAACCCATAACGCATAATCCATAACGCATAACGCATAACGCATAACACATAACGCATAACGCATAACGCATAACGCATAGAGCATAAAGCATAACGCATACCGCATGACGCATAACGCAAACTTATAACGCACAACGCATAACGCATAACGCATAACGCATAACGCATAACGCATAACGCATAACGCATAACGCATAACGCATTACGCATAACGCATAACGCATAACGCATAACGCATAACGCATAACGCATTACGCATAACCCATAAAGTATAACACATAACGGATAACGCATAAAGTATAACACATAACGCATATCGCATTACGCATAACGCATAAATCATAACGCATAACGCATAACGCATAACGCATAACGCATAACGCATAACGCATAAAGCATAACGCATAATGCATAAAGCATAACGCATAACGCATAACGCATAACCCCTAACGCATAACGCATAACGCATAACGCATAACGTGTAACTCATAACGCATAACGCATAACGCATAACGCATAACTTATAACTCATAACGCATAACGCATAACGCATAACGCATAACGCATAACGCATAACGCATAACGCAAACGTATAACGCCCAACGCATAACGCATAACGAACAACGCATAACGCATAACGCAAACGTATAACGCCAAACGCATAACGCATAACGCATAATGCACAACGCATAACGAATACCGCATAACGCATAACGCAAAACGCAGAACGCATAACGGATCACGCATAACCCATAAAGTATAACACATAACGGATAACGCATAAAGTATAACACATAACGCATATCGCATTACGCATAACGCATCACGCATAACACATGACGCATAACGCATAACGCATAACGGATAACGCATAACGCATATCGCATAAAACATAACGCATAACGCATAACGTACAACGTATAACGCATAACGCATAACGCATAACGCATAACGCATAACGCATAACGCATAACGCATATCGCATAACACATAACGCATAACCCATAACGCATAACGCATAAGGCATAACGCATAACGTTAACGCATAACGCATAACGCCTAACGCATAACGGATCATGCATAACGCATAAAGCATAACGCATAACGCATAACGCATAACGCATAAAGCATTACGCATAAGCATATTGCATAAAACATAACGCATTACGCATAACGTACAACGTATAACGCATAACGCATAACGCATAACGCATAACGCATAACGCATAACGCATAACGCATAACGCATAACGCATAACGCATAACGCATAACGCATAACGCATAACGCATATCGCATAACACATAACGCATAACGCATAATGCATAACGCATAAGGCATAACGCATTACGCATAACTTATAACTCATAACTCATAACGAATAACGCAAAACGCAAAATGAATAACGCATAAAGCATAACGCATAACCCATTACCCTTAACGCATAACGCATAACGCATAATGCACAACGCATAACGAATACCGCATAACGCATAACGCATAACGCATATCGCATAACGCATAAATCATAACCCATAACGCACAACGCATAACGCATAATGCACAACGCATAACGAATACCGCAAAACGCATAACGCATAACGCATAACGCATAACGCATAACGCATAACGCATAAAGCCTAACTCATAACGCATAACGCATAACGCATAACGCATAACGCATAACGCACACCGTATAACGCATAACGAATAACGCATAACGCATAAAGCATAACGCATAACGCATAAGGCATAACGCATAACGCATAACGCATAACGCATAACGCATAACGCATAACGCATAACGCATAACGCATAACGCATAACGCATAACGCATAACGCATAACGCATAACGCATAACGCATAACGCATAACGCATATCGCATAACGCATAAATCATAACCCATAACGCACAACGCATTACGCATAATGCACAACGCATAACGAATACCGCAAAACGCATAACGCATAACGCATAACGCATAACGCATAACGCATAACGCATAACGCATAAAGCCTAACTCATAACGCATAACGCATAAGTCATAACTCATAACGCATAACGCATACCGCACACCGTATAACGCATAACGCATAACGCATAAAGCATAAAGCATAACGCATAACGCATAACGCAAACGTATAACGCCCAACGGATAAAGCATAACGAACAACCCATAACGCATAATCCATAACGCATAACGCATAACGCATAACACATAACGCATAACGCATAACGCATAACGCATAGAGCATAAAGCATAACGCATACCGCATAACGCATAACGCAAACTTATAACGCACAACGCATAACGCATAACGCATAACGCATAACGCATAACGCATAACGCATAACGCATAACGCATAACGCATAACGCATAACGCATAACGCATAACGCATAACGCATAACGCATAACGCATAACGCATAACGCATAACGCATTACGCATAACCCATAAAGTATAACACATAACGGATAACGCATAAAGTATAACACATAACGCATATCGCATTACGCATAACGCATAAATCATAACGCATAACGCATAACGCATAACGCATAACGCATAACGCATAACGCATAAAGCATAACGCATAATGCATAAAGCATAACGCATAACGCATAACGCATAACCCCTAACGCATAACGCATAACGCATAACGCATAACGTGTAACTCATAACGCATAACGCATAAAGCATAACGCATAACGCATAACGCATAACGCATAACGCATAACGCATAACGCATATTGCATAACGCATAACGCATAACGCAAACGTATAACGCACAACGCATAACGCATAAACCATAACCCATACCTCATAACGCATAACGCATAATGCACAACGCATAACGAACACCGGAAAACCCATAACGCCTAACGCATAACGGATCACGCATAACGCATAATGCATAACGCATAAAGCATAACGCATAACGCATAACGCATAACCACTAACGCATAACGCATAACGCATAACGCATAACGCATAACGTATAACGCATAACGCATACCGTATAACACATAACGCATATCGCATTACGCATAACGCATCACGCATAACGCATAACGCATAACGCAAACTTATAACGCACAACGCATAACGCATAACGCATAACGCATAACGCATAACGCATAACGCATAACGCATAACGCATAACGCATAACGCATAACGCATAACGCATAACGTATAACGCACAACGCATAACGCATCACGAACAACGGATAACGCATAACGCATAAAGCATAACGCATAACGCATATCGCATAACGCATAACGCATGAAGCATTACGCATAAGCATATTGCATAAAACATAACGCATTACGCATAACGTACAACGTACAACGTATAACGCATAAAGCATAACGCATAACCCATAAAGTATAACACATAACGCATAACGCATAAAGTATAACACATAACGCATAACGCATTACGCATAACGCATCACGCATAACGCATGACGCATAACGCAAACTTATAACGCACAACGCATAACGCATAACGCATAACGCATAACGCATAACGCATAACGCATAACGCATAACGCATAACGCATAACGCATAACGCATAACGCATAACGCATAACGCATAACGCATAACGCATAACGCATAACGCATAACGCATAACGCACACCGTATAACGCATAACGAATAACGCATAACGCATAAAGCATAACGCATAACGCATAACGCATAACGCAAACGTATAACGCCCAACGCATAAAGCATAACGAACAACCCATAACGCATAATCCATAACGCACAACGCATAGCGCATAACGCATAACGCATAACGCATAACGCATAACGCATAACGCATAACGCATAACGCATAACGCATATCGCATAACGCATAAATCATAACCCATAACGCACAACGCATAACGCATAATGCACAACGCATAACGAATACCGCAAAACGCATAACGCATAACGCATAACGCATAACGCATAACGCATAACGCATAACGCCTAACTCATAACGCATAACGCATAACGCATAACGCGTAACTCATAACGCATAACGCATAACGCACACCGTATAACGCATAACGCATAACGCATAACGCAAACGTATAACGCCCAACGGATAAAGCATAACGAAGAACCCATAACGCATAATCCATAACGCATAACGCATAACGCATAACGCATAACGCATAACGCATAACGCATAACGCATTACGCATAACGCATAACGCATAACGCATAACGCATAACGCATAAAGTATAACACATAACGCATATCGCATTACGCATAACGCATAAATCATAACGCATAACGCATAACGCATAACGCATAACGCATAAAGCATAACGCATAATGCATAACGCATAACGCATAACGCATGACCCCTAACGCATAACGCATAACGCATAACGCATAACGCATAACGTGTAACTCATAACGTATAAAGCATAACGCATAACGCATAACGCATAACGCATAAAGCATAACGCATAACGCATAACGTATAACGCACAACGCATAACGCATCACGAACAACGGATAACGCATAACGCATAAAGCATAACGCATAACGCATAACGCATAACGCAAACTTATAACGCACAACGCATAACGCATAACGCATAACGCATAACGCATAACGCATAACGCATAACGCATAACGCATAACGCATAACGCATAACGCATAACGCATAACGCATAACGCATAACGCATAACGCATAACGCATTATGCATAACCCATAAAGAATAACACATAACGCATAACGCATAAAGTATAACACATAACGCATAACGCATTACGCATAACGCATCACGCATAACGCATAACGCATAACGCATAACGCATAACGCATAACGCATAACGCATAACGCATAACGCATAACGCATAACGCATAACGCATAACGCATAACGCATAACGCATTACGCATAACGCATAACGCATAACGCATAACGCATAACGCATAACGCATAACGCATAACTCATAACGCATAACGCATAACGCATAACACATAACGAATACCGCAAAACGCATAACGCATAACGCATAACGCATAACGCATAACGCATAACGCATAACGCCTAACTCATAACGCATAACGCATAACGCATAACGCATAACTCATAACGCATAACGCATAACGCACACCGTATAACGCATAACGCATAACGCATAAAGCATAAAGCATAACGCATAACGCATAACGCAAACGTATAACGCCCAACGGATAAAGCATAACGAAGAACCCATAACGCATAATCCATAACGCATAACGCATAACGCATAACGCATAACGCATAACGCATAACGCATTACGCATAACGCATAACGCATAACGCATAACGCATAAAGTATAACACATAACGCATATCGCATTACGCATAACGCATAACGCATAACGCATAACGCATAACGCATAACTCATAACGCATAACGCATAACGCACACCGTATAACGCATAACGCATAACGCATAAAGCATAAAGCATAACGCATAACGCATAACGCAAACGTATAACGCCCAACGGATAAAGCATAACGAAGAACCCATAACGCATAATCCATAACGCATAACGCATAACGCATAACGCATAACGCATAACGCATAACGCATAACGCATAACGCATTACGCATAACGCATAACGTACAACGTATACGCATAACGCATAACGCATATCGCATAACGCATAACGCATAACGCATAACGCATAACACATAACGCATAACGCATAACGCATATCGCATAACACATAACGCATAACGCATAATGCTTAACGCATAAGGCATAACGCATTACGCATAACTTATAACTCATAACTCATAACGAATAACGCATAACGCATTACGCATAACGCATAACGCATAACGCATAACGCATAACGCATAAAGTATAACACATAACGCATATCGCATTACGCATAACGCATAAATCATAACGCATAACGCATAACGCATAACGCATAACGCATAACGCATAACGCAAACTTATAACGCACAACGCATAACGCATAACGCATAACGCATAACGCATAACGCATAACCCCTAACGCATAACGCATAACGCATAACGCATAACGCATAACGTGTAACTCATAACGTATAAAGCATAACGCATAACGCATAACGCATAACGCATAACGCATAAAGCATAACGCATAACGCATAACGTATAACGCACAACGCATAACGCATCACGAACAACGGATAACGCATAACGCATAAAGCATAACGCATAACGCATAACGCATAACGCAAACTTATAACGCATAACGCATAACGCATAACGCATAACGCATAACGCATAACGCATAACGCATAACGCATAACGCATAACGCATAACGCATAACGCATAACGCATAACGCATAACGCATAACGCATAACGCATAACGCATAACGCATAACGCATAACGCATAACGCATAAAGCATAACGCATAACGCATAACGTATAACGCACAACGCATAACGCATCACGAACAACGGATAACGCATAACGCATAAAGCATAACGCATAACGCATAACGCATAACGCAAACTTATAACGCACAACGCATAACGCATAACGCATAACGCATAACGCATAACGCATAACGCATAACGCATAACGCATAACGCATAACGCATAACGCATAACGCATAACGCATAACGCATAACGCATAACGTGTAACTCATAACGTAAAAAGCATAACGCATAACGCATAACGCATAACGCATAACGCATAACGCATAAAGCATAACGCATAACGCATAACGTATAACGCACAACGCATAACGCATCACGAACAACGGATAACGCATAACGCATAAAGCATAACGCATAACGCATAACGCATAACGCAAACTTATAACGCACAACGCATAACGCATAACGCATAACGCATAACGCATAACGCATAACGCATAACGCATAACGCATAACGCATAACGCATAACGCATAACGCATAACGCATAACGCATAACGCATAAAGCATAACGCATAACGCATAACGCATAACGCAAACTTATAACGCACAACGCATAACGCATAACGCATAACGCACACCGTATAACGCATAACGCATAACGCATAAAGCATAAAGCATAACGCATAACGCATAACGCAAACGTATAACGCCCAACGGATAAAGCATAACGAAGAACCCATAACGCATAATCCATAACGCATAACGCATAACGCATAACGCATAACGCATAACGCATAACGCATTACGCATAACGCATAACGCATAACGCATAACGCATAACGCATAAAGTATAACACATAACGCATATCGCATTACGCATAACGCATAAATCATAACGCATAACGCATAACGCATAACGCATAACGCATAAAGCATAACGCATAATGCATAACGCATAACGCATAACGCATGACCCCTAACGCATAACGCATAACGCATAACGCATAACGCATAACGCATAACGCATAACGCATAAAGCATAACGCATAACGCATAACGTATAACGCACAACGCATAACGCATCACGAACAACGGATAACGCATAACGCATAAAGCATAACGCATAACGCATAACGCATAACGCAAACTTATAACGCACAACGCATAACGCATAACGCATAACGCATAACGCATAACGCATAACGCATAACGCATAACGCATAACGCATAACGCATAACGCATAACGCATAACGCATAACGCATAACGCATAACGCATAACGCATAACGCATAACGCATAACGCATAACGCATTACGCATAACCCATAAAGAATAACACATAACGCATAACGCATAAAGTATAACACATAACGCATAACGCATTACGCATAACGCATCACGCATAACGCATAACGCATAACGCATAACGCATAACGCATAACGCATAACGCATAACGCATAACGCATAACGCATAACGCATAACGCATAACGCATAACGCATAACGCATAACGCATAAAGTATAACACATAACGCATATCGCATTACGCATAACGCATAACGCATAACGCATAACGCATAACGCATAACTCATAACGCATAACGCATAACGCACACCGTATAACGCATAACGCATAACGCATAAAGCATAAAGCATAACGCATAACGCATAACGCAAACGTATAACGCCCAACGGATAAAGCATAACGAAGAACCCATAACGCATAATCCATAACGCATAACGCATAACGCATAACGCATAACGCATAACGCATAACGCATAACGCATAACGCATAACTCATAACGCATAACGCATAACGCACACCGTATAACGCATAACGCATAACGCATAACGCATAACGCATAACGCATAACGCATAACGCATAAAGTATAACACATAACGCATATCGCATTACGCATAACGCATAAATCATAACGCATAACGCATAACGCATAACGCATAACGCATAAAGCATAACGCATAATGCATAACGCATAACGCATAACGCATAACCCCTAACGCATAACGCATAACGCATAACGCATAACACATAACGGATAACGCATAAAGTATAACACATAACGCATATCGCATTACGCATAACGCATAAATCATAACTCATAACGCATAACGCATAACGCATAAAGTATAACACATAACGCATATCGCATTACGCATAACGCATAAATCATAACGCATAACGCATAACGCATAACGCATAACGCATAAAGCATAAGGCATAACGCATAACGCATGAACCATAACCCATAACGCAAAACGCATAACGCATAACGTATAACGCATAACGCATACCGTATAACGCATAACGCATAACGCATAACGCAAACGTATAACGCACAACGCATAACGCATAAACCATAACCCATACTTCATAACGCATAACGCATAATGCACAACGCCTAACGAACACCGGAAAACCCATAACGCCTAACGCATAACGGATCACGCATAACGCATAATGCATGACGCATAAAGCATAACGCATAACGCATAAAGCATAACGCATAACGCATAAAGCATAACGCATAACTCATAACGCATAACGCATAACGTACAACGTATAACGCATAACGCATAACGCATAACGCATAACGCATAACGCATAACGCATAACGCATATCGCATAACACATAACGCATAACCCATAACGCATAAGGCATAACGCATAACGTTAACGCATAACGCATAACGCCTAACGCATAACGGATCACGCATAACGGATCACGCATAACGCAAAAAGCATAACGCATAACGCATAACGCATAACGCATAACGCATAACGCATAACGCATAACGCATAACGCATAACGCATATCGCATAAAACATAACGCATAACGCATAACGTACAACGTATAACGCATAACGCATAACGCATAACGCATAACGCATATCGCATAACACATAACGCATAACCCATAACGCATAAGGCATAACGCATAACATTAACGCATAACGCATAACGCCTAACGCATAACGGATCACGCATAACGGATCACGCATAACGCAAAAGCATAACGCATAATTCATAACGCATAACGCATTACGCATAACTTATAACTCATAACTCATAACGAATAACGCATAACGCAAAATGAATAACGCATAAAGCATAACGCATAACCCATAACCCTTAATGCATAACGCATAACGCATAATGCACAACGCTTAACGAATACCGCAAATCGCGTAACGCCTAACGCATATCGCATAACGCATAACGCATAACGCATAACGCATAACGCATAACGCATAAGACATAACCCATAAAGTATAACACATAACGGATAACGCATAAAGTATAACACATAACGCATATCGCATTACGCATAACGCATCACGCATAACGCATAACGCATAACGCATAACGCATATCGCATAAAACATAACGCATAACGTATAACGTACAACGTATAACGCATAACGCATAACGCATAACGCATTACGCATAACGCATATCGCACAACGCATAACGCATAACGCATAACGCATTACGCATAACGCATAACGCATAACGCATAACGCATAACGCATAAAGTATAACACATAACGCATATCGCATTACGCATAACGCATAAATCATAACGCATAACGCATAACGCATAACGCATAAAGCATAACGCATAATGCATAACGCATAACGCATAACGCATGACCCCTAACGCATAACGCATAACGCATAACGCATAACGCATAACGTGTAACTCATAACGTATAAAGCATAACGCATAACGCATAACGCATAACGCATAACGCATAACGCATAAAGCATAACGCATAACGCATAACGTATAACGCACAACGCATAACGCATCACGAACAACGGATAACGCATAACGCATAAAGCATAACGCATAACGCATAACGCATAACGCATAACGCAAACTTATAACGCACAACGCATAACGCATAACGCATAACGCATAACGCATAACGCATAACGCATAACGCATAACGCATAACGCATAACGCATAACGCATAACGCATAACGCATAACGCATAACGCATAACGCATAACGCATAACGCATAACGCATAACGCATAACGCATAACGCATAACGCATTACGCATAACCCATAAAGAATAACACATAACGCATAACGCATAAAGTATAACACATAACGCATAACGCATTACGCATAACGCATCACGCATAACGCATAACGCATAACGCATAACGCATAACGCATAACGCATAACGCATAACGCATAACGCATAACGCATAACGCATAACGCATAACGCATAACGCATAACGCATAACGCATAACGCATAAAGTATAACACATAACGCATATCGCATTACGCATAACGCATAACGCATAACGCATAACGCATAACGCATAACTCATAACGCATAACGCATAACGCACACCGTATAACGCATAACGCATAACGCATAAAGCATAAAGCATAACGCATAACGCATAACGCAAACGTATAACGCCCAACGGATAAAGCATAACGAAGAACCCATAACGCATAATCCATAACGCATAACGCATAACGCATAACGCATAACGCATAACGCATAACGCATAACGCATAACGCATAACTCATAACGCATAACGCACACCGTATAACGCATAACGCATTACGCATAACGCATAACGCATAACGCATAACGCATAACGCATAAAGTATAACACATAACGCATATCGCATTACGCATAACGCATAAATCATAACGCATAACGCATAACGCATAACGCATAACGCATAAAGCATAACGCATAATGCATAACGCATAACGCATAACGCATAACCCCTAACGCATAACGCATAACGCATAACGCATAACACATAACGGATAACGCATAAAGTATAACACATAACGCATTACGCATAACCCATAAAGAATAACACATAACGCATAACGCATAAAGTATAACACATAACGCATAACGCATTACGCATAACGCATCACGCATAACGCATAACGCATAACGCATAACGCATAACGCATAACGCATAACGCATAACGCATAACGCATAACGCATAACGCATAACGCATAACGCATAACGCATAACGCATAACGCATAACGCATAACGCATAACGCATAACGCATAACGCATTACGCATAACGCATAACGCATAACGCATAACGCATAACGCATAACGCATAACGCATAACTCATAACGCATAACGCATAACGCATAACACATAACGAATACCGCAAAACGCATAACGCATAACGCATAACGCATAACGCATAACGCATAACGCCTAACTCATAACGCATAACGCATAACGCATAACGCATAACTCATAACGCATAACGCATAACGCACACCGTATAACGCATAACGCATAACGCATAAAGCATAAAGCATAACGCATAACGCATAACGCAAACGTATAACGCCCAACGGATAAAGCATAACGAAGAACCCATAACGCATAATCCATAACGCATAACGCATAACGCATAACGCATAACGCATAACGCATAACGCATTACGCATAACGCATAACGCATAACGCATAACGCATAACGCATAAAGTATAACACATAACGCATATCGCATTACGCATAACGCATAACGCATAACGCATAACGCATAACGCATAACTCATAACGCATAACGCATAACGCACACCGTATAACGCATAACGCATAACGCATAAAGCATAAAGCATAACGCATAACGCATAACGCAAACGTATAACGCCCAACGGATAAAGCATAACGAAGAACCCATAACGCATAATCCATAACGCATAACGCATAACGCATAACGCATAACGCATAACGCATAACGCATAACGCATAACGCATAACTCATAACGCATAACGCATAACGCACACCGTATAACGCATAACGCATTACGCATAACGCATAACGCATAACGCATAACGCATAACGCATAAAGTATAACACATAACGCATATCGCATTACGCATAACGCATAAATCATAACGCATAACGCATAACGCATAACGCATAACGCATAAAGCATAACGCATAACGCATAACGCATAACGCATAACGCATAACCCCTAACGCATAACGCATAACGCATAACGCATAACACATAACGCATAACGCATAAAGTATAACACATAACGCATATCGCATTACGCATAACGCATAAATCATAACTCATAACGCATAACGCATAACGCATAAAGTATAACACATAACGCATATCGCATTACGCATAACGCATAAATCATAACGCATAACGCATAACGCATAACGCATAACGCATAAAGCATAAGGCATAACGCATAACGCATGAACCATAACCCATAACGCAAAACGCATAACGCATAACGTATAACGCATAACGCATACCGTATAACGCATAACGCATAACGCATAACGCAAACGTATAACGCACAACGCATAACGCATAAACCATAACCCATACTTCATAACGCATAACGCATAATGCACAACGCCTAACGAACACCGGAAAACCCATAACGCCTAACGCATAACGGATCACGCATAACGCATAATGCATGACGCATAAAGCATAACGCATAACGCATAAAGCATAACGCATAACGCATAAAGCATAACGCATAACTCATAACGCATAACGCATAACGTACAACGTATAACGCATAACGCATAACGCATAACGCATAACGCATAACGCATAACGCATAACGCATATCGCATAACACATAACGCATAACCCATAACGCATAAGGCATAACGCATAACGTTAACGCATAACGCATAACGCCTAACGCATAACGGATCACGCATAACGGATCACGCATAACGCAAAAAGCATAACGCATAACGCATAACGCATAACGCATAACGCATAACGCATAACGCATAACGCATAACGCATAACGCATATCGCATAAAACATAACGCATAACGCATAACGTACAACGTATAACGCATAACGCATAACGCATAACGCATAACGCATATCGCATAACACATAACGCATAACCCATAACGCATAAGGCATAACGCATAACATTAACGCATAACGCATAACGCCTAACGCATAACGGATCACGCATAACGGATCACGCATAACGCAAAAGCATAACGCATAATTCATAACGCATAACGCATTACGCATAACTTATAACTCATAACTCATAACGAATAACGCATAACGCAAAATGAATAACGCATAAAGCATAACGCATAACCCATAACCCTTAATGCATAACGCATAACGCATAATGCACAACGCTTAACGAATACCGCAAATCGCGTAACGCCTAACGCATAACGCATAACGCATAACGCATAACGCATAACGCATAACGCATAACGCATAAGACATAACCCATAAAGTATAACACATAACGGATAACGCATAAAGTATAACACATAACGCATATCGCATTACGCATAACGCATCACGCATAACGCATAACGCATAACGCATAACGCATATCGCATAAAACATAACGCATAACGTATAACGTACAACGTATAACGCATAACGCATAACGCATAACGCATTACGCATAACGCATATCGCATAACGCATAACGCATAACGCATAACGCATATCGCATAACACATAACACATAACGCATAACGCATAATGCATAACGCATAAGGCATAACGCATTACGCATAACTTATAACTCATAACTCATAACGAATAACACATAACGCAAAATGAATAACGCATAAAGCATAACGCATAACCCATAACCCTTAACGCATAACGCATAACGCATAATGCACAACGCTTAACGAATACCGCATATCGCATAACGCCTAACGCATAACGGATCACGCATGACGCATAAAGCATAACGCATAACGCATAACGCATAACGGATAACGCATAACGCATAACGCATAACGCATAACGCATAACGCATATCGCATAACGCATAAATCATAACCCATAACGCAGAACGCATAACGCATAATGCACAACGCATAACGAATACCGCAAAACGCATAACGCATAACGCATAACGCAGAACGCATAACGCATAACGCATAACGCATAACGCATAACGCATAACGCATAACGCATAACGCATAACGCATAACGCATAACGCATAACGCATAACTCATAACCCATAAAGTATAACACATAACGGATAACGCATAAAGTATAACACATAACGCATATCGCATTACGAATAACGCATCACGCATAACGCATAACGCATAACGCATAACGCATAACGCATATCGCATAAAACATAACGCATTACGCATAACGTACAACGTATAACGCATAACGCATTACGCATAACGCATAACGCATAACGCATAACGCATAACGCATAACGCATAACGCATAACGCATAACGCATAACCCATAACCCTTAACGCATAACGCATAACGCATAATGCACAATGCTTAACGAATACCGCAAATCGCATAACGCCTAACGCATAACGGATCACGCATGACGCATAAAGCATAACGCATAACGCATAACGCATAACGCATAACGGATAACGCATAACGCATAACGCATAACGCATATCGCATAACGCATAAATCATAACCCATAACGCACAACGCATAACGCATAATGCACAACGCATAACGAATACCGCAAAACGCATAACGCATAACGCATAACGCATAACGCATAACTCATAACGCATAACGCATAACGCATAACGCATAACGCACACCGTATAAGGCATAACGAATAACGCATAACGCATAAAGCATAACGCATAACGCATAACGCATATCGCAAACGTATAACGCAAAACGCATAACGCATAACGCATAACTCATAACGCATAACGCATAACGCATAACGCATAACGCATAACTCATAACGCCTAACGCATAACGCACACCGTATAACGCATAACGCATAACGCATAACGCATAAAGCATAACGCATAACGCATAACGCATAACGCAAACGTATAACGCCCAACGCATAAAGCATAACGAACAACCCATAACGCAAAATCCATAACGCATAACGCATAACGCATAACGCATAACGCACAACGCATAACGCATAACGCATAACGCATAACGCATAACGCATAACGCATAACGCATAACGCATAACGCATAACGCATATCGCATAACGCATACCGCAAAACGCATAACGCATAACACATAACGCATAACGCATAACGCATAACGCATAACGCATAAAGCATAACGCATAACGCATAACGCATAACGCAAACGTATAACGCCCAACGCATAAAGCATAACGAATAACCCATAACGCATAATCCATAACGCATAACGCATAACGCATAACGCATAACGCATAACGCATAACGCATAACGCATAACGCATAACGCATAACGCATAACGCATAACGCATAACCCATAAAGTATAACACATAACGGATAACGCATAAAGTATAACACATAACGCATAACGCATAACGCAAACGTATAACGCCCAACGCATAAAGCATAACGAACAACCCATAACGCAAAATCCATAACGCATAACGCATAACGCATAACGCATAACGCACAACGCATAACGCATAACGCATAACGCATAACGCATAACGCATAACGCATAACGCATAACGCATAACGCATATCGCATAACGCATACCGCAAAACGCATAACGCATAACACATAACGCATAACGCATAACGCATAACGCATAACGCATAAAGCATAACGCATAACGCATAACGCATAACGCAAACGTATAACGCCCAACGCATAAAGCATAACGAATAACTCATAACGCATAACGCATAACGCATAACTCATAACGCATAACGCATAACGCATAACGCACACCGTATAACGCATAACGCATAACGCATACGCATAACGCATAAAGCAAAATGAATAACGCATAAAGCATAACGCATAACCCATAAAGTATAACACATAACGGATAACGCATAAAGTATAACACATAACGCATATCGCATTACGCATAACGCATCACGCATAACGCATAACGCATAACGCATAAAGCATTACGCATAACGCATATCGCATAAAACATAACGCATTACGCATAACGTACAACGTATAACGCATAACGCATAACGCATAACGCATAACGCATAACGCATAACGCATAACGCATATCGCATAACACATAACGCATAACGCATAATGCATAACGCATAAGGCATAACGCATAACCCATAAAGTATAACACATAACGGATAACGCATAAAGTATAACACATAACGCATATCGCATTACGCATAACGCATCACGCATAACGCATAACGCATAACGCATAAAGCATAACGCATAACGCACACCGTATAACGCATAACGCATAACGCATAACGCATAAAGCATAACGTATAACGCATAACGCATAACGCATAACTCATAACGCATAACGCATAACGCATAACGCATAACGCATAACGCATAACGCATAACTCATAACGCATAACGCATAACGCATAACGCACACCGTATAACGCATAACGAATAACGCATAACGCATAAAGCATAACGCATAACGCATAACGCATAACGCATATCGCAAACGTATAACGCATAACGCATAACGCATAACGCATAACGCATAACTCATAACGCATAACGCATAACGCATAACGCACACCGTATAACGCATAACGAATAACGCATAACGCATAAAGCATAACGCATAACGCATAACGCATATCGCAAACGTATAACGCATAACGCATAACGCATAACGCATAACTCATAACGCATAACGCATAACGCATAACTCATAACGCATAACGCATAACGCATAACGCACACCGTATAACGCATAACGCATAACGCATACGCATAACGCATAAAGCAAAATGAATAACGCATAAAGCATAACGCATAACCCATAAAGTATAACACATAACGGATAACGCATAAAGTATAACACATAACGCATATCGCATTACGCATAACGCATCACGCATAACGCATAACGCATAACGCATAAAGCATTACGCATAACGCATATCGCATAAAACATAACGCATTACGCATAACGTACAACGTATAACGCATAACGCATAACGCATAACGCATAACGCATAACGCATAACGCATAACGCATATCGCATAACACATAACGCATAACGCATAATGCATAACGCATAAGGCATAACGCATTACGCATAACTTAAAACTCATAACTCATATCGAATAACGCATAACGCAAAATGAATAACGCATAAAGCATAACGCATAAGCCATAAAGTATAACACATAACGGATAACGCATAAAGTATAACACATAACGCATATCGCATTACGCATAACGCATCACGCATAACGCATAACGCATAACGCATAAAGCATAACGCATAACGCATAACGCATAACGCATAACGCATAACGCATATCGCATAAAACATAACGCGTAACGCATAACGTACAACGTATAACGCATAACGCATAACGCATAACGCATAACGCATAACGCATGACGCATAACGCATAACGCATAACGAACAACGGATAACGCATAACGCATAACGCATAACGAATACCGCAAAACGTATATCGCCTAACACATAACGGATCACGCATAAAGCATAACGCATAACGCATAACGCATAACGCATAACGCATAACGCATAACGCATAACGCATAACGCATAACGCATAACGCATATCGCATAACGCATAAATCATAACCCATAACGCACAACGCATAACGCATAATGCACAACGCATAACGAATACCGCAAAACGTATAACGCATAACGCATAACGCATAACGCATAACGCATAACTCATAACGCATAACGCATAACGCATAACGCACACCGTATAACGCATAACGAATAACGCATAACGCATAAAGCATAACGCATAACGCATAACGCATAACGCATATCGCAAACGTATAACGCATAACGCATAACGCATAACGCATAACTCTTAACGCATAACGCATAACGCATAACGCATAACTCATAACGCATAACGCATAACGCACACCGTATAACGCATAACGCATAACGCATAACGCATAAAGCATAACGCATATCGCATAACACATAACGCATAACCCATAACGCATAAGGCATAACGCATAACGTTAACGCATAACGCATAACGAACAACGGATAACGCATAACGCATAACGAATACCGCAAAACGTATATCGCCTAACACATAACGGATCACGCATAAAGCATAACGCATAACGTATAACGCATAACCCATAACGCACAACGCATAACGCATAATGCACAACGCATAACGAATACCGCAAAACGCATAAAGCATAACGCATAACGCATAACGCATAACGCATAACGCATAACGCATAACGCATAATGCATAACGCATAAGGCATAACGCATAACGCATAACTCATAACGCATAACGCATAACGCATAACGCATAACTCATAACGCATAACGCATAACGCACACCGTATAACGCATAACGCATAACGCATAACGCATAACTCATAACGCATAACGCATAACGCATAACGCATAACGCATAACGCATAACGCATAACGCATAACGCATAACGCATAACGCATAACGCATAACGCATAACGCATAACGCATAACGCATAACGCATAACGCATAACGCATAACCCATAAAGTATAACACATAACGGATAACGCATAAAGTATAACACATAACGCATATCGCATTACGCATAACGCATCACGCATAACGCATAACGCATAACGCATAACGCATATCGCATAAAACATAACGCATAACGCATAACGCATAACGCATAACGCATAACTCATAACGCATAACGCATAACGCATAACGCACACCGTATAACGCATAACGAATAACGCATAACGCATATAGCATAACGCATAACGCATAACGCATATCGCAAACGTATAACGCATAACGCATAACTCTTAACGCATAACGCATAACGCATAACGCATAACTCATAACGCATAACGCATAACGCACACCGTATAACGCATAACGCATAACGCATAACGCATAAAGCATAACGCATAACGCATAACGCATAACGCATAACGCATAACGCATAACGCATAACGCATATCGCATAAAACATAACGCATAACGCATAACGTACAACGTATAACGCATAACGCATAACGCATAACGCATAACGCATAACGCATATCGCATAGCACATAACGCATAAACCATAACGCATAACGCATAAGGCATAACGCATAACGTTAACGCATAACGCATAACGCATAACGCATAACGCATAACGCATAACGCATAACGCATAACGCATAACGCATAACGCATAACGCATAACGCATATCGCATAAAACATAACGCATAACGCATAACGTACAACGTATAACGCATAACGCATAACGCATAACGCATAACGCATAACGCATATCGCATAACACATAACGCATAAACCATAACGCATGACGCATAACGCATCACGCATAACGCATAACGCATAACGCATAACGCATATCGCATAAAACATAACGCATAACGCATAACGTACAACGTATAACGCATAACGCATAACGCATAACGCATAACGCATAACGCATAACGCATATCGCATAACACATAACGCATAACCCATAACGCATAAGGCATAACGCATAACGTTAACGCATAACGCATAACGCCTAACGCATAACGGATCACGCATAACGGATCATGCATAACGCATAAAGCATAACGCATAACGCATAACGCATAACGCATTACGCATAACTTATAACTCATAACTCATAACGAATAACGCATAACGCAAAATGAATAACGCATAAAGCATAACGCATAACCCATAACCCTTAACGCATAACGCATAACGCATAATGCACAACGCTTAACGAATACCGCAAATCGCATAACGCATAACGCATAACGCATAACGCATAACGCATAACGCATAACGCATAACGCATAACGCATAACGCATAACGCATAACGAATACCGCAAAACGCATAACGCATAACGCATAACCCATAAAGTATAACACATAACGGATAACGCATAAAGTATAACACATAACGCATATCGCATTACGCATAACGCATCACGCATAACGCATAACGCATAACGCATAACGCATAACGCATAACGCATAACGCATAACGCATAACGCATAACGCATAACGGATCACGCATGACGCATAAAGCATAACGCATAACGCATAACGCATAACGCATAACGCATAACGCATAACTCATAACGCATAACGCATAACGCATAACGCATAACGCACACCGTATAACGCATAACGAATAACGCATAACGCATAAAGCATAACGCATAACGCATAACGCATAACGCATATCGCAAACGTATAACGCATAACGCATAACGCATAACGCATAACTCATAACGCATAACGCATAACGCATAACGCATAACGCATAACGCATAACTCATAACGCCTAACGCATAACGCACACCGTATAACGCATAACGCATAACGCATAACGCATAAAGCATAACGCATAACGCATAACGCAAACGTATAACGCCCAACGCATAAAGCATAACGAACAACCCATAACGCAAAATCCATAACGCATAACGCATAACGCATAACGCATAACGCACAACGCATAACGCATAACGCATAACGCATAACGCATAACGCATAACGCATAACGCATAACGCATAACGCATATCGCATAACGCATACCGCAAAACGCATAACGCATAACGCATAACGCATAACGCATAACGCATAACGCATAACGCATAAAGCATAACGCATAACGCATAACGCATAACGCAAACGTATAACGCCCAACGCATAAAGCATAACGAATAACCCATAACGCATAATCCATAACGCACAACGCATAGCGCATAACGCATAACGCATAACGCATAACGCATAACGCATAACGCATAACGCATAACGCATAACGCATAACGCATAACGCATAACGCAAACGTATAACGCCCAACGCATAAAGCATAACGAACAACCCATAACGCATAATCCATAACGCACAACGCATAGCGCATAACGCATAACGCATAACGCATAACGCATAACGCATAACGCATAACGCATAACGCATAACGCATAACGCATAACGCATAACGCATAACGCATAACGCATAACGAATACCGCAAAACGCATAACGCATAACGCATAACGCATAACGCATAACTCATAACGCATAACGCATAACGCATAACGCACACCGTATAACGCATAACGCATAACGCATAACGCATAAAGCATAACGCATAACGCATAACGCATAACGCATAACTCATAACGCATAACGCATAACGCATAACGCATAACGCATAACGCATAACGCATAACTCATAACGCATAACGCATAACGCATAACGCACACCGTATAACGCATAACGAATAACGCATAACGCATAAAGCATAACGCATAACGCATAACGCATATCGCAAACGTATAACGCATAACGCATAACGCATAACGCATAACGCATAACTCATAACGCATAACGCATAACGCATAACGCACACCGTATAACGCATAACGAATAACGCATAACGCATAAAGCATAACGCATAACGCATAACGCATATCGCAAACGCATAACGCATAACGCATAACGCATAACGCATAACTCATAACGCATAACGCATAACGCATAACTCATAACGCATAACGCATAACGCATAACGCACACCGTATAACGCATAACGCATAACGCATAACGCATAAAGCATAACGCATAACGCATAACGCATAACGCATAACTCATAACGCATAACGCATAACGCATAACGCATAACGCATAACGCATAACGCATAACTCATAACGCATAACGCATAACGCATAACGCACACCGTATAACGCATAACGAATAACGCATAACGCATAAAGCATAACGCATAACGCATAACGCATATCGCAAACGTATAACGCATAACGCATAACGCATAACGCATAACGCATAACTCATAACACATAACGCATAACGCATAACGCACACCGTATAACGCATAACGCATAACGCATAACGCATAAAGCAAAATGAATAACGCATAAAGCATAACGCATAACCCATAAAGTATAACACATAACGGATAACGCATAAAGTATAACACATAACGCATATCGCATTACGCATAACGCATCACGCATAACGCATAACGCATAACGCATAAAGCATTACGCATAACGCATATCGCATAAAACATAACGCATTACGCATAACGTACAACGTATAACGCATAACGCATAACGCATAACGCATAACGCATAACGCATAACGCATAACGCATAACGCATAACGCATATCGCATAACACATAACGCATAACGCATAATGCATAACGCATAAGGCATAACGCATTACGCATAACTTAAAACTCATAACTCATAACGAACAACGCATAACGCAAAATGAATAACGCATAAAGCATAACGCATAACCCATAAAGTATAACACATAACGGATAACGCATAAAGTATAACACATAACGCATATCGCATTACGCATAACGCATCACGCATAACGCATAACGCATAACGCATAACGCATAACGCATAACGCATAACGCATAACGCATAACGCATAACGCATATCGCATAAAACATAACGCGTAACGCATAACGTACAACGTATAACGCATAACGCATAACGCATAACGCATAACGCATAATGCATAACGCATAACGCATAACGCATAACGCATAACGCATGACGCATAACGCATAACGCATAACGAACAACGGATAACGCATAACGCATAACGCATAACGAATACCGCAAAACGTATATCGCCTAACACATAACGGATCACGCATAAAGCATAACGCATAACGCATAACGCATAACGCATAACGCATAACGCATAACGCATAACGCATAACGCATAACGCATAACGCATAACGCATAACGCATAACGCATATCGCATAACGCATAAATCATAACCCATAACGCACAACGCATAACGCATAATGCACAACGCATAACGAATACCGCAAAACGTATAACGCATAACGCATAACGCATAACGCATAACGCATAACTCATAACGCATAACGCATAACGCATAACGCACACCGTATAACGCATAACGAATAACGCATAACGCATAAAGCATAACGCATAACGCATAACGCATATCGCAAACGTATAACGCATAACGCATAACGCATAACGCATAACTCTTAACGCATAACGCATAACGCATAACTCATAACGCATAACGCATAACGCACACCGTATAACGCATAACGCATAACGCATAACGCATAAAGCATAACGCATATCGCATAACACATAACGCATAACCCATAACGCATAAGGCATAACGCATAACGTTAACGCATAACGCATAACGAACAACGGATAACGCATAACGCATAACGCATAACGAATACCGCAAAATGGTATATCGCCTAACACATAACGGATCACGCATAAAGCATAACGCATAACGTATAACGCATAACCCATAACGCACAACGCATAACGCATAATGCACAACGCATAACGAATACCGCAAAACGCATAAAGCATAACGCATAACGCATAACGCATAACGCATAACGCATAACGCATAATGCATAACGCATAAGGCATAACGCATAACGCATAACTCATAACGCATAACGCATAACGCATAACGCATAACTCATAACGCATAACGCATAACGCACACCGTATAACGCATAACGCATAACGCATAACGCATAACTCATAACGCATAACGCATAACGCATAACGCATAACTCATAACGCATAACGCATAACGCACACCGTATAACGCATAACGCATAACGCATAACGCATAAAGCATAACGCATAAGGCATAACGCATAACGCAAACGTATAACGCCCAACGCATAAAGCATAACGAACAACCCATAACGCATAATCCATAACGCATAACGCATAACGCCTAACGCATAACGCATAACGCATAACGCATAACGCATAAAGCATAACGCATAACGCATAACGCATAATGCAAACTTATAACGCACAACGCATAACGCATAACGCATAACGCATAACGCATAACGCATAACGCATAACGCATAACGCATAACGCATAACGCATAACGCATAACCCATAAAGTATAACACATAACGGATAACGCATAAAGTATAACACATAACGCATATCGCATTGCGCATAACGCATCACGCATAACGCATAACGCATAACGCATAACGCATAACGCATAACGCATATCGCATAAAACATAACGCATAACGCATAACGTACAACGTATAACGCATAACGCATAACGCATAACGCATAACGCATAACGCATAACGCATATCGCATAACACATAACGCATAACCCATAACGCATAAGGCATAACGCATAACGTTAACGCATAACGCATAACGCCTAACGCATAACGGATCACGCATAACGGATCACGCAAAACGCATAAAGCATAACGCATAACGCATAACGCATAACGCATTACGCATAACGCATAACGCATAACGCATATCGCATAACGCATAAATCATAACCCATAACGCACAACGCATAACGCATAATGCACAACGCATAACGAATACCGCAAAACGTAAAACGCATAACGCATAACGCATAACGCATAACGCATAACGCATAACTCATAACGCATAACGCATAACGCATAACGCACACCGTATAACGCATAATGAATAACGCATAACGCATAAAGCATAACGCATAACGCATAACGCATAACGCATATCGCAAACGTATAACGCATAACGCATAACGCATAACGCATAACGCATAACTCTTAACGCATAACGCATAACGCATAACGCATAACTCATAACGCATAACGCATAACGCACACCGTATAACGCATAACGCATAACGCATAACGCATAAAGCATAACGCATAACGCATAACGCATAACGCATAACGCATAACGCATAACGCATATCGCATAAAACATAACGCATAACGCATAACGTACAACGTATAACGCATAACGCATAACGCATAACGCATAACGCATAACGCATAACGCATATCGCATAGCACATAACGCATAAACCATAACGCATAACGCATAAGGCATAACGCATAACGTTAACGCATAACGCATAACGTATAACGCATAACGCATAACGCATAACGCATAACGCATAACGCATAACGCATATCGCATAAAACATAACGCATAACGCATAACGTACAACGTATAACGCATAACGCATAACGCATAACGCATAACGCATATCGCATAACACATAACGCATAAACCATAACGCATTACGCATAACGCATCACGCATAACGCATAACGCATAACGCATAACGCATATCGCATAAAACATAACGCATAACGCATAACGTACAACGTATAACGCATAACGCATAACGCATAACGCATAACGCATAACGCATAACGCATATCGCATAACACATAACGCATAACCCATAACGCATAAGGCATAACGCATAACGTTAACGCATAACGCATAACGCCTAACGCATAACGGATCACGCATAACGGATCATGCATAACGCATAAAGCATAACGCATAACGCATAACGCATTACGCATAACTTATAACTCATAACTCATAACGAATAACGCATAACGCAAAATGAATAACGCATAAAGCATAACGCATAACCCATAACCCTTAACGCATAACGCATAACGCATAATGCACAACGCTTAACGAATACCGCAAATCGCAAACGTATAACGCCCAACGCATAAAGCATAACGAACAACCCATAACGCATAATCCATAACGCACAACGCATAGCGCATAACGCATAACGCATAACGCATAACGCATAACGCATAACGCATAACGCATAACGAATACCGCAAAACGCATAACGCATAACGCATAACGAATACCGCAAAACGCATAACGCATAACGCATAACGCATAACGCATAACTCATAACGCATAACGCATAACGCATAACGCACACCGTATAACGCATAACGCATAACGCATAACGCATAAAGCATAACGCATAACGCATAACGCATAACGCATAACTCATAACGCATAACGCATAACGCATAACGCATAACGCATAACGCATAACGCATAACGCATAACTCATAACGCATAACGCATAACGCATAACGCACACCGTATAACGCATAACGAATAACGCATAACGCATAAAGCATAACGCATAACGCATAACGCATATCGCAAACGTATAACGCATAACGCATAACGCATAACGCATAACGCATAACTCATAACGCATAACGCATAACGCATAACGCATTACGCATAACTTAAAACTCATAACTCATAACGAACAACGCAAAATGAATAACGCATAAAGCATAACGCATAACGCATAACGAATAACGCATAACGCATGACGCATAACGCATAACGCATAACGCATAACATATAACGCATAACGCATAACGCATAACGCATAACGCATAACGCATAACGCATAACTTATAACTCATAACGCATAACGCATGGCGCATAACGCAAACTGCATAACGCATAACCCATAACCCATAACGCATAACGCATAACGCAAAATGCATAACGCATAAAGCATAACGCATAACCCATAACCCATAACGCAGAACGCACAACGCACAACGCATAACGCATAACGCATAACGCATAACATATAACGCATAACGCATAACGCATAACGCATAACGCATAACGCATAACGCATAACGCATAACTTATAACTCATAACGCATAACGCATGGCGCATAACGCAAACTGCATAACGCATAACCCATAACCCATAACGCATAACGCATAACGCAAAATGCATAACGCATAAAGCATAACGCATAACCCATAACCCATAACGCAGAACGCACAACGCACAACGCATAACGCATAACGCATATCGCATAACCTATAACGCAAAACGCATAACGCATAACGTATAACGCAAAACGCATAACGCATAACTCATAACGCAAAACGCATAACGCATAACGTATAACGCATAACGCAAAAGGCATAACGCATAACGCACAACGCATAACTCATAACGCATAACGCATAACGCATAACGCATAACGCATAACGCATAACGTATAACTCATAACGCATAACGCATAAAGCATATCGCATCACGCATAACCCATAACGCATAACGCATAACGCATAATGCACAACGCATAACGAATACCGCATAACGTATAACGCAAAACTCATAACGCATAACGCAAAAGGCATAACGCATAACGCATAACGCATAACACATAACCCATAACCCATAACGCATAACGCACAACGCATAACTCATAATGCACAACGCATAACGCATAACGCATAACGCATTACGCATAACTTATAACTCATAACTCATAACGCATAACGCATAACGCCTAACGCATAACGGATCACGCATAACGCATAAAGCATAACGCATAACGCATAACGCATAACGCATAACGCATAACGCACAACGCATAACGCATAACGCATAACGCATAACGCATAACGCATAACTTATAACTCATAACGCATAACGCATGGCGCATAACGCAAACTGCATAACGCATAACCCATAACCCATAACGCATAACGCATAACGCAAAATGCATAACGCATAAAGCATAACGCATAACCCATAACCCATAACGCAGAACGCACAACGCACAACGCATAACGCATAACGCATATCGCATAACCTATAACGCAAAACGCATAACGCATAACGTATAACGCAAAACGCATAACGCATAACTCATAACGCAAAACGCATAACGCATAACGTATAACGCATAACGCAAAAGGCATAACGCATAACGCATAACTCATAACGCAAAACGCATAACGCATAACGTATAACGCATAACGCAAAAGGCATAACGCATAAAGCATATCGCATCACGCATAACCCATAACGCATAACGCATAACGCATAATGCACAACGCATAACGAATACCGCATAACGTATAACGCAAAACTCATAACGCATAACGCAAAAGGCATAACGCATAACGCATAACGCATAAAACATAACCCATAACCCATAACGCATAACGCACAACGCATAACTCATAATGCACAACGCATAACGCATAACGCATAACGCATTACGCATAACTTATAACTCATAACTCATAACGCATAACGCATAACGCCTAACGCATAACGGATCACGCATAACGCATAAAGCATAACGCATAACGCATAACGCATAACGCATAACGCATAACGCACAACGCATAACGCATAACGCATAACGCATAACGCATAACGCATAACTTATAACTCATAACGCATAACGCATGGCGCATAACGCAAACTGCATAACGCATAACCCATAACCCATAACGCATAACGCATAACGCAAAATGCATAACGCATAAAGCATAACGCATAACCCATAACCCATAACGCAGAACGCACAACGCACAACGCATAACGCATAACGCATATCGCATAACCTATAACGCAAAACGCATAACGCATAACGTATAACGCAAAACGCATAACGCATAACTCATAACGCAAAACGCATAACGCATAACGTATAACGCATAACGCAAAAGGCATAACGCATAACGCACAACGCATAACTCATAACGCATAACGCATAACGCATAACGCATAACGCATAACGCATAACGCATAACGCATAACGCATTACGCATAACTTATAACTCATACCTCATTACACATAACGCATAACGCCAAACACATAACGGATCACGCATAACGCATAAAGCATAACGCATAACGCATAACGCATAACGCATAACGCATAACGCATAACGCATAACGCATAACGCATAACGCATAACGCATAACGCATAACGCATAACGCATAACTCATAACGCATAACGCATAACATATAACGCATAACGCATAACGCATGACGCATAACGCATAACACATTAATCCTAACTTTTAACTCATAACGAATAACGCATAACGCAGAACGCAAAATGCATAACGCATAAAGCATAACTTATAACTCATAACGCATAACGCATGGCGCATAACGCAAACTGCATAACGCATAACGCATAACCCATAACCCATAACGCATAGCGCATAACACATAATGCACAACGCATAACGCATAACGCATAACGCAGAACGCATTACGCATAACTTATAACTCATAACGAATAACGCATAACGCAAAATGCATAACGCATAAAGCATAACGCATAACCCATAAACCATAACGCAGAACGCACAACGCACAACGCATAACGCATAACGCATATCGCATAACCTATAACGCAAAACGCATAACGCATAACGTATAACGCAAAACGCATAACGCACAACTCATAACGCAAAACGCATAACGCATAACGTATAACGCATAACGCAAAAGGCATAACGCATAACGCATAACGCATAATGCACAACGCATAACGCATAACGCATAACGCATAACGCATTACGCATAACTTATAACTCATAACCTATAACGCATAACGCATAACGCCTAACGCATAACGGATCACGCATAACGCATAAATCATAACGCATAACGCAAAACGCATAACGCAAAGGCATAACGCATAACGCATAACGCATTACGCATAACTTATAACTCATACCTCATAACACATAACGCATAACGCCAAACACATAACGGATCACGCATAACGCATAAAGCATAATGCATAACGCATAACGCATAACGCATAACGCATAACGCATAACGCATAACGCATAACGCATAACGCATAACGCATAACGCATAACGCATAACGCATAACGCATAACGCATAACGCATAACGCATAACGCATAACTCATAACGCATAACGCATAACGTATAACGCATAACGCATAACGCATGACGCATAACGCATAACACATTAAGCATAACTTTTAACTCATAACGAATAACGCATAACGCAGAGCGCAAAATGCATAACGCATAACGCATAACGCATAACCTATAACCCATAACGCAGGACGCACAACGCACAACGCATAACGCCTAACGCATAACGGATCACGCATAACGCATAAAGCATAACGCATAACGCATAACGCATAACGCATAACGCATAACGCATAACGCATAACGCATAACGCATAACGCATAACGCATAACGCATAACTCATAACGCATAACGCATAACGAATAACGCATAACGCATGACGCATAACGCATAACGCATAACGCATAACATATGACGCATAACGCATAACGCATAACGCATAACGCATAACGCATAACGCATAACGCATAACTTATAACTCATAACGCATAACGCATGGCGCATAACGCAAACTGCATAACGCATAACGCATAACCCATAACCCATAACGCATAGCGCATAACACATAATGCACAACGCATAACGCATAACGCATAACGCATAACGCAGAACGCATTACGCATAACTTATAACTCATAACGAATAACGCATAACGCATAACGCAAAATGCATAACGCATAAAGCATAACGCATAACCCATAAACCATAACGCAGAACGCAGAACGCACAACGCACAACGCATAACGCATAACGCATATCGCATAACCTATAACGCAAAACACATAACGCATAACGTATAACGCAAAACGCATAACGCATAACTCATAACGCAAAACGCATAACGCATAACGTATAACGCATAACGCAAAAGGCATAACGCATAACGCATAACGCATAACGCATAATGCATAATGCACAACGCATAACGCATAACGCATAACGCATAACGCATAACGCATTACGCATAACTTATAACTCATAACCTATAACGCATAACGCATAACGCATAACGCATAACGCATAACGCATAACGCATAACTCATAACGCATAACGCATAACGCATAACGTATAACTCATAACGCATAACGCATAAAGCATAACGTATAACGCAAAACGCATAACGCATAACGCAAAAGGCATAACGCATAACGTTAACGCATAACGCATAACGCATAACGCATAACGCATAACGCATAACGCATAACGCATAACGCATAACGCATAACACATAACGAATAACGCATAACTCATACCGTATAACGCATAACGCATAACGAACAACGCATAACGCATAACGCATAACGCAAACGTATAACGCACAACGCATAACGCATAACGCAAACGTATAACGCATAACGCATAACGCATAACACATAAAGCATAACGCATAACGCATAACGCATAACGCATAACGCAAACGTATTACGCATAACGCATAACGCATAACCCATAACGCAAAATGCATAACGCATAACGCATAACGCATAACGCATAACGCATAACGCATAACGCATAACGCATAACGCATAACGCATAACGCATAACGCATAACGCATAACGCATAACGCATAACGCATAAAGCATAACGCATAACGGATAACGCATAACGCATAACGCAAACGTATAACTCACAACGCATAACGCATAACGCATAACGCATAACGCATATAGCATATCGCATAACGCATAACGCATAACGCATAACGCATAACGCATAACGCATAACGCATAACGCATAACGCATAACGCAAAACGCATAACGCATAACGTTATGCGTTATGCGTTATGCGTTATGCGTTATGCGTTATGCGTTATGCGTTATGCGTTATGCGTTATGCATTATGCGTTAGGCGTTGTTCGTTATGCGTTATGCGATGTGCGTTATACGTTTGCGTTATACGTTATGGGTTATGCGTTATGCGTTATGCATTGTGCGTTATGCGTTTTGCGTTATGCGTTATGCGTTATGCGTTATGCGTTATGCGTTGTGGGTTATGAGTTATACGTTACGCGTTATGCGTTATGCGTTATGCGTTATGCGTTATGCGTTATGCGTTATGCGTTTCGCGTTATGCGTTATGCGTTATGCGTTATGCGTGATGCGTTATGCTTTATGCGTTATGTGTTATTAGTTATACGTTAGGCGTTATGCGTTGTGGGTTATGAGTTATACGTTATGCGTTATGCGTTATGCGTTATGCGTTATGCGTTATGCGTTATGCGTTAGGCGTTGTTCGTTATGCGTTATGCGTTGTGCGTTATACGTTTGCGTTATGCGTTATGCGTTATGCTTTATGCGTTATGCGTTATGGGTTATGCGTTATGCTTTATGCATTATGCGTTATGCGTTGTTCGTTATTCGTTATGCGATGTGCTTTATACGTTTGCGTTATGGGTTATGCGTTATGCGTTATGCTTTATGCGTTATGCGTTATGCGTCATGCGTTATGCGTTATGCGTTATGCGTTATGCATTATGCGTTCTGCGTTGTTCGTTATGCGTTATGCGTTATGCGTTATACGGTATGCGTTATGCGTTATGTATTATGCGTTTTGCGTTATGCGTTATGCGTTATGCGTTATGCGTTATGCGTTATGCGTTATGCGGTATGCGTTATGCGTTATGCGTTATGCGTGCTGCGTTATGCTTTATGCGTTATGCGTTATGAGTTATGCGTTATGCGTTATGCGTGATGCGTTATGCTTTATGCGTTATGCGTTATGAGTTATACGTTATGCGTTATGCGTTGTGGGTAATGAGTTATACGTTACGCGTTATGCGTTATGCGTTATGCGTTATGCGTTATGCGTTATGCGTTATGCGTTATGCGTTATGCGTTATGCGTTATGCGTTATGCGTTATGCTTTATGCGTTATGCGTTATGCTTTATGCGTTATGCGTTATGGGTTATGCGTTATGCTTTATGCATTATGCGTTATGCGTTGTTCGTTATGCGTTATGCGTTATGCGTTATACGGTATGCGTTATGCGTTATGTATTATGCGTTATGCGTTATGCGTTATGCGTTATGCGTTATGCGTTATGCGTTATGCGTTATGCGTGATGCGTTATGCTTTATGCGTTATGCGTTATGAGTTATACGTTATGCGTTATGCGTTGTGGGTTATGAGTTATACGTTACGCGTTATGCGTTATGCGTTATGCGTTATGCGTTATGCGTTATGCGTTATGCGTTATGCGTTATGCGTTATGCGTTATGCGTTATGCGTTATGCGTTATGCGTTATGCGTTATGCGTTATGCATTATGCGTTAGTCGTTGTTCGTTATGCGTTATGCGTTGTGCGTTATACGTTTGCGTTATGCGTTATGCGTTATGCGTTATGCGTTATGCATTTTGCGTTATGCGTGATGCGTTATGCGTTATGTGTTTTGCTTTATGCGTTATGCGTTGTGCGTTGTGCGTTATGCGGTATGCGTTATGCGTTATGCGTTATGCGTTATGCGTTATGCGTTATGCGTTATGCGTTATGCGTTATGCGTTATGCGTTATGCGTTATGCGTTATGCGTTATGCGTTATGCGTTATGCGTTATGCGTTATGCGTTATGCGTTATGCGTTATGCGTTATGCGTTATACGTTTGCGTTATGCGTTATTGGTTATGCGTTATGCTTTATGCGTTATGCGTTATGCGTTATGCGTTATGCGTTATGCGTTATGCATTATGCGTTATGCGTTATGCGTTATGCGTTATGCGTTGTGCGTTATGCGTTATGCATTATGCGTTAGGCGTTGTTCGTTATGCGTTATGCGTTGTGCGTTATACGTTTGCGTTATGCGTGATGCGTTATGAGTTATACGTTATGCGTTATGCGTTAAGCGATGTGCGTTATGAGTTATACGTTATGCGTTATACGTTATGCGTTGAGCGTTATGCGTTATGCGTTTTGCGTTATGCGTTATGCGGTATGCGTTATGCTTTATGCGTTATGCGTTATGCGTTATGCGTTATGCGTTATGCGTTATGCGTTATGCGTTATGCGTTATGCGTAATGCGTTATGCGTTATGCGTTATGCATTATGCGTTATGCGTTATGCGTTATGCGTTATGTATTATGCGTTTTGCGTTTTGCGTTATGCGTTATGCGTTATGCTTTATGCGTTATGCGTTATGCGTTATGCGTTATGCGATATGCGATATGCGTTATGCGTTATGCGTTATGCGTTATGCGTTTGCGTT
This sequence comes from Lasioglossum morio, assembly GCA_916610235.2. Taxonomy (NCBI): domain Eukaryota; kingdom Metazoa; phylum Arthropoda; class Insecta; order Hymenoptera; family Halictidae; genus Lasioglossum; species Lasioglossum morio. The sequence goes on along the minus strand of CAKAJA020000151.1, from coordinate 97,093 downwards.
ATGCGTTATGCGTAATGCGTTATGCATTATGCGTTATGCGTGATGCGTTATGCGTTATGCATTATGCGTTTTGCTTTATGCGTTATGCGTTACGCGTTATGCGTTATGCGTTATGCGTTATGCGTTATGCGTTATGCGTTATGCGTTATGCGTTATGCGTTATGCGTTATGCGTTATGCGTTATGCGTTATGCGTTATGCTTTATGCGTTATGCGTTATGCTTTATGCGTTATGCGTTATGGGTTATGCGTTATGCTTTATGCATTATGCGTTATGCGTTGTTCGTTATGCGTTATGCGTTATGCGTTATACGGTATGCGTTATGCGTTATGTATTATGCGTTATGCGTTATGGGTTATGCGTTATGCGTTTCGCGTTATGCGTTATGCGTTATGCGTGATGCGTTATGCTTTATGCGTTATGCGTTATGAGTTATACGTTATGCGTTATGCGTTGTGGGTTATGAGTTATACGTTACGCGTTATGCGTTATGCGTTATGCGTTATGCGTTATGCGTTATGCGTTATGCGTTATGCGTTATGCGTTATGCGTTATGCGTTATGCGTTATGCGTTATGCGTTATGCGTTATGCGTTATGCGTTATGCGTTATGCATTATGCGTTAGTCGTTGTTCGTTATGCGTTATGCGTTGTGCGTTATACGTTTGCGTTATGCGTTATGTATTATGCGTTATGCGTTATGCGTTATGCGTTATGCGTTACGCGTTATGCGTTATGCGTTATGCGTTATGCGTTATGCTTTATGCGTTATGCGTTATGAGTTATACGTTATGCGTTATGCGTTGTGGGTTATGAGTTATACGTTACGCGTTATGCGTTATGCGTTATGCGTTATGCGTTATGCGTTATGCGTTATGCGTTATGCGTTATGCGTTATGCGTTATGCGTTATGCGTTATGCGTTATGCGTTATGCGTTATGCGTTATGCGTTATGCATTATGCGTTAGTCGTTGTTCGTTATGCGTTATGCGTTGTGCGTTATACGTTTGCGTTATGCGTTATGCGTTATGCGTTATGCGTTATGCATTTTGCGTTATGCGTGATGCGTTATGCGTTATGTGTTTTGCTTTATGCGTTATGCGTTTTGCGTTGTGCGTTATGCGGTATGCGTTATGCGTTATGCGTTATGCGTTATGCGTTATGCGTTATGCGTTATGCGTTATGCGTTATGCGTTATGCGTTATGCGTTATGCGTTATGCGTTATGCGTTATGCGTTATGCGTTATGCGTTATGCGTTATGCGTTATGCGTTATACGTTTGCGTTATGCGTTATGCGTTATGCGTTATGCTTTATGCGTTATGCGTTATGCGTTATGCGTTATGCGTTATGCGTTATGCATTATGCGTTATGCGTTATGCGTTATGCGTTATGCGTTGTGCGTTATGCGTTATGCATTATGCGTTAGGCGTTGTTCGTTATGCGTTATGCGTTGTGCGTTATACGTTTGCGTTATGCGTGATGCGTTATGAGTTATACGTTATGCGTTATGCGTTAAGCGATGTGCGTTATGAGTTATACGTTATGCGTTATACGTTATGCGTTTAGCGTTATGCGTTATGCGTTTTGCGTTATGCGTTATGCGGTATGCGTTATGCTTTATGCGTTATGCGTTATGCGTTATGCGTTATGCGTTATGCGTTATGCGTTATGCGTTATGCGTTATGCGTTATGCGTAATGCGTTATGCGTTATGCGTTATGCATTATGCGTTATGCGTTATGCGTTATGCGTTATGTATTATGCGTTTTGCGTTTTGCGTTATGCGTTATGCGTTATGCTTTATGCGTTATGCGTTATGCGTTATGCGTTATGCGATATGCGATATGCGTTATGCGTTATGCGTTATGCGTTATGCGTTTGCGTTATGCGTCATGCGTTATGCGTCATATGTTATGCGTTATGCGTTATGCGTTATGCGTCATGCGTTATGCGTTATTCGTTATGCGTTATGCGTTATGAGTTATGCGTTATGCGTTATGCGTTATGCGTTATGCGTTATGCGTTATGCGTTATGCGTTATGCGTTATGCGTTATGCGTTATGCTTTATGCGTTATGCGTGATCCGTTATGCGTTAGGCGTTATGCGTTGTGCGTTGTGCGTCCTGCGTTATGGGTTATAGGTTATGCGTTATGCTTTATGCGTTATGCATTTTGCGTTCTGCGTTATGCGTTATTCGTTATGAGTTAAAAGTTATGCTTAATGTGTTATGCGTTATGCGTCATGCGTTATGCGTTATGCGTTATACGTTATGCGTTATGCGTTATGAGTTATGCGTTATGCGTTATGCGTTATGAGTTATGCGTTATGCGTTATGCGTGATGCGTTATGCTTTATGCGTTATGCGTTATGAGTTATACGTTATGCGTTATGCGTTGTGGGTAATGAGTTATACGTTACGCGTTATGCGTTATGCGTTATGCGTTATGCGTTATGCGTTATGCGTTATGCGTTATGCGTTATGCGTTATGCGTTATGCGTTATGCGTTATGCTTTATGCGTTATGCGTTATGCTTTATGCGTTATGCGTTATGGGTTATGCGTTATGCTTTATGCATTATGCGTTATGCGTTGTTCGTTATGCGTTATGCGTTATGCGTTATACGGTATGCGTTATGCGTTATGTATTATGCGTTATGCGTTATGCGTTATGCGTTATGCGTTTCGCGTTATGCGTTATGCGTTATGCGTGATGCGTTATGCTTTATGCGTTATGCGTTATGAGTTATACGTTATGCGTTATGCGTTGTGGGTTATGAGTTATACGTTACGCGTTATGCGTTATGCGTTATGCGTTATGCGTTATGCGTTATGCGTTATGCGTTATGCGTTATGCGTTATGCGTTATGCGTTATGCGTTATGCGTTATGCGTTATGCATTATGCGTTAGTCGTTGTTCGTTATGCGTTATGCGTTATGCGTTATGCGTTATGCGTTATGCGTTATGCGTAATGCGTTATGCGTTATGCGTTATGCATTATGCGTTATGCGTTATGCGTTATGCGTTATGTATTATGCGTTTTGCGTTTTGCGTTATGCGTTATGCGTTATGCTTTATGCGTTATGCGTTATGCGTTATGCGTTATGCGATATGCGATATGCGTTATGCGTTATGCGTTATGCGTTATGCGTTTGCGTTATGCGTTATGCGTTATGCGTAATGCGTTATGCATTATGCGTTATGCGTGATGCGTTATGCGTTATGCATTATGCGTTTTGCTTTATGCGTTATGCGTTACGCGTTATGCGTTATGCGTTATGCGTTATGCGTTATGCGTTATGTGTTATGCGTTATGCGTTATGCGTTATGCGTTATGCGTTATGCTTTATGCGTTATGCGTTATGCTTTATGCGTTATGCGTTATGGGTTATGCGTTATGCTTTATGCATTATGCGTTATGCGTTGTTCGTTATGCGTTATGCGTTATGCGTTATACGGTATGCGTTATGCGTTATGTATTATGCGTTATGCGTTATGCGTTATGCGTTATGCGTTTCGCGTTATGCGTTATGCGTTATGCGTGATGCGTTATGCTTTATGCGTTATGCGTTATGAGTTATGCGTTATGCGTTATGCGTTGTGGGTTATGAGTTATACGTTACGCGTTATGCGTTATGCGTTATGCGTTATGCGTTATGCGTTATGCGTTATGCGTTATGCGTTATGCGTTATGCGTTATGCGTTATGCGTTATGCGTTATGCGTTATGCGTTATGCGTTATGCGTTATGCATTATGCGTTAGTCGTTGTTCGTTATGCGTTATGCGTTGTGCGTTATACGTTTGCGTTATGCGTTATGCATCATGCGTTATGCGTTATGCGTTATGCGTTATGCGTTTCGCGTTATGCGTTATGCGTTATGCGTGATGCGTTATGCTTTATGCGTTATGCGTTATGAGTTATACGTTATGCGTTATGCGTTGTGGGTTATGAGTTATACGTTACGCGTTATGCGTTATGCGTTATGCGTTATGCGTTATGCGTTATGCGTTATGCGTTATGCGTTATGCGTTATGCGTTATGCGTTATGCGTTATGCGTTATGCGTTATGCGTTATGCGTTATGCATTATGCGTTAGTCGTTGTTCGTTATGCGTTATGCGTTGTGCGTTATACGTTTGCGTTATGCGTTATGCGTTATGCGTTATGCGTTATGCATTTTGCGTTATGCGTGATGCGTTATGCGTTATGTGTTTTGCTTTATGCGTTATGCGTTTTGCGTTGTGCGTTATGCGGTATGCGTTATGCGTTATGCGTTATGCGTTATGCGTTATGCGTTATGCGTTATGCGTTATGCGTTATGCGTTATGCGTTATGCGTTATGCGTTATGCGTTATGCGTTATGCGTTATGCGTTATGCGTTATGCGTTATGCGTTATACGTTTGCGTTATGCGTTATGCGTTATGCGTTATGCTTTATGCGTTATGCGTTATGCGTTATGCGTTATGCGTTATGCGTTATGCATTATGCGTTATGCGTTATGCGTTATGCGTTATGCGTTGTGCGTTATGCGTTATGCATTATGCGTTAGGCGTTGTTCGTTATGCGTTATGCGTTGTGCGTTATACGTTTGCGTTATGCGTGATGCGTTATGAGTTATACGTTATGCGTTATGCGTTAAGCGATGTGCGTTATGAGTTATACGTTATGCGTTATACGTTATGCGTTGAGCGTTATGCGTTATGCGTTTTGCGTTATGCGTTATGCGGTATGCGTTATGCTTTATGCGTTATGCGTTATGCGTTATGCGTTATGCGTTATGCGTTATGCGTTATGCGTTATGCGTTATGCGTTATGCGTAATGCGTTATGCGTTATGCGTTATGCATTATGCGTTATGCGTTATGCGTTATGCGTTATGTATTATGCGTTTTGCGTTTTGCGTTATGCGTTATGCGTTATGCTTTATGCGTTATGCGTTATGCGTTATGCGTTATGCGATATGCGATATGCGTTATGCGTTATGCGTTATGCGTTATGCGTTTGCGTTATGCGTTATGCGTAATGCGTTATGCATTATGCGTTATGCGTGATGCGTTATGCGTTATGCATTATGCGTTTTGCTTTATGCGTTATGCGTTACGCGTTATGCGTTATGCGTTATGCGTTATGCGTTATGCGTTATGCGTTATGCGTTATGCGTTATGCGTTATGCGTTATGCGTTATGCGTTATGCTTTATGCGTTATGCGTTATGCCTTATGCGTTATGCGTTATGGGTTATGCGTTATGCTTTATGCATTATGCGTTATGCGTTGTTCGTTATGCGTTATGCGTTATGCGTTATACGGTATGCGTTATGCGTTATGTATTATGCGTTATGCGTTATGCGTTATGCGTTATGCGTTTCGCGTTATGCGTTATGCGTTATGCGTGATGCGTTATGCTTTATGCGTTATGCGTTATGAGTTATACGTTATGCGTTATGCGTTGTGGGTTATGAGTTATACGTTACGCGTTATGCGTTATGCGTTATGCGTTATGCGTTATGCGTTATGCGTTATGCGTTATGCGTTATGCGTTATGCGTTATGCGTTATGCGTTATGCGTTATGCGTTATGCGTTATGCGTTATGCGTTATGCATTATGCGTTAGTCGTTGTTCGTTATGCGTTATGCGTTGTGCGTTATGCATTATGCGTTATGCGTTATGCGTTATGCGTTATGCGTTGTGCGTTATGCGTTATGCATTATGCGTTAGGCGTTGTTCGTTATGCGTTATGCGTTGTGCGTTATACGTTTGCGTTATGCGTGATGCGTTATGAGTTATACGTTATGCGTTATGCGTTAAGCGATGTGCGTTATGAGTTATACGTTATGCGTTATACGTTATGCGTTGAGCGTTATGCGTTATGCGTTTTGCGTTATGCGTTATGCGGTATGCGTTATGCTTTATGCGTTATGCGTTATGCGTTATGCGTTATGCGTTATGCGTTATGCGTTATGCGTTATGCGTTATGCGTTATGCGTAATGCGTTATGCGTTATGCGTTATGCATTATGCGTTATGCGTTATGCGTTATGCGTTATGTATTATGCGTTTTGCGTTTTGCGTTATGCGTTATGCGTTATGCTTTATGCGTTATGCGTTATGCGTTATGCGTTATGCGATATGCGATATGCGTTATGCGTTATGCGTTATGCGTTATGCGTTTGCGTTATGCGTTATGCGTAATGCGTTATGCATTATGCGTTATGCGTGATGCGTTATGCGTTATGCATTATGCGTTTTGCTTTATGCGTTATGCGTTATGCGTTATGCGTTGTGCGTTATACGTTTGCGTTATGCGTTATGCATTATGTGTTATGCGTTATGCATTATGCGTTATGCGTTATGCGTTATGCGTTATGCGTTATGCGTTATGCGTTATGCGTTATGCGTTATGCGTTAGGCGTTGTTGATTATGCGTTATGCGTTGTGCGTTATACGTTTGCGTTATGCGTTATGCGTTATGTTTTATGCTTTATGCGTTATGCGTTATGGGTTATGCGTTAGTGGTTGTTCGTTATGCGTTATGCGTTGTGCGTTATGCGTTATATGTTATGCGTTATATGTTATGCGTTATGCGTTATGCGTTATACGGTATGCGTTATGCGTTATGCGTTATGCGTTATGCGTTATGCGTTATGCGTTATGCGTTATGCGTTATGCGTTATGCGTTATGCGTTATGCGTTATGCGTTATGCTTTATGCGTTATGCGTTATGAGTTATACGTTATGCGTTATGCGTTATGCGTTATGCGTTATGCGGTATGCGTTATGCGTTATGCTTTATGCGTTATGCGTTATGAGTTATACGTTATGCGTTATGCGTTATGCGTTATGCGGTATGCGTTATGCGTTATGCGTTATGCGTTATGCGTTATGCGTTATGCGTTATGCGTTTGCGTTATGCGTTATGCGTAATGCGTTATGCATTATGCGTGATGCGTTATGCGTTATGCATTATGCGTTTTGCTTTATGCGTTATGCGTTATGCGTTATGCGTTGTGCGTTATACGTTTGCGTTATGCGTTATGCATTATGTGTTATGCGTTATGCATTATGCGTTATGCGTTATGCGTTATGCGTTATGCGTTATGCGTTATGCGTTATGCGTTATGCGTTAGGCGTTGTTGGTTATGCGTTATGCGTTGTGCGTTATACGTTTGCGTTATGCGTTATGCGTTATGTTTTATGCTTTATGCGTTATGCGTTATGGGTTATGCGTTAGTGGTTGTTCGTTATGTGTTATGCGTTGTGCGTTATGCGTTATATGTTATGCGTTATATGTTATGCGTTATGCGTTATGCGTTATACGGTATGCGTTATGCGTTATGCGTTATGCGTTATGCGTTATGCGTTATGCGTTATGCGTTATGCGTTATGCGTTATGCGTTATGCGTTATGCTTTATGCGTTATGCGTTATGAGTTATACGTTATGCGTTATGCGTTATGCGTTATGCGGTATGCGTTATGCGTTATGCTTTATGCGTTATGCGTTATGAGTTATACGTTATGCGTTATGCGTTATGCGTTATGCGGTATGCGTTATGCGTTATGCGTTATGCGTTTTGCGTTATGCGTTATGCGTTATGCGTTATGCTTTATGCGTTATGCGTTATGCGTAATGCGTTATGCGTTATGCGTTATGCGTTATGCGTTATGCGTTATGCGTTATGCGTTATGCGTTTTGCGTTATGCATTATGCGTTGTGCGCTATACGTTTGCGTTATGCGTTATGCGTTATGCGTTATGCTTTATGCGTTATGCGTTATGCGTAATGCGTTATGCGTTATGCGCTATGCGTTATGCGTTATGCGTTATAAGTTATGCGTTATGCGTTATGCGTTATGCGTTGTGCGTTGTGCGTTATACGTTTGCGTTATGCGTTTTGCGTTATGCGTTATGCGTTATGCGTTATGCTTTATGCGTTATGCGTTATGCGTAATGCGTTATGCGTTATGCGCTATGCGTTATGCGTTATGCGTTATAAGTTATGCGTTATGCGTTATGCGTTATGCGTTGTGCGTTGTGCGTTATACGTTTGCGTTATGCATTATGCTTTATGCGTTATGCGTTATGCGTTATGCGATATGCGTTATGCGTTATGCGTTATGCGTTATGCGTTATGCGTTATGCATTATGCGTTATGCGTTATGCGTTATGCGTTATGCGTTATGCGTTATGCGTTATGCGTTATGATTTATGCGTTACGCGTTACGCTTTATGCGTTATGCATTATGCGTTATGCGTTATGCGTTATGCGTTATGCGTTATTCGTTATGAGTAATGAGTTATAAGTTATGCGTTATGCGTTATGCTTTATGCATTATGCGTAATGCGTTATGCGTTATGCGTTATGCGCTATGCGTTATGCGTTATGCGTTATAAGTTATGCGTTATGCGTTATGCGTTATGCGTTGTGCGTTGTGCGTTATACGTTTGCGTTATGCATTATGCTTTATGCGTTATGCGTCATGCGTTATGCGATATGCGTTATGCGTTATGCGTTATGCGTTATGCGTTATGCGTTATGCGTTATGCATTATGCGTTATGCGTTATGCGTTATGCGTTATGCGTTATGCGTTATGCGTAATGCGTTATGCGTTATGCGTTATGCGTTATGATTTATGCGTTACGCGTTACGCTTTATGCGTTATGCATTATGCGTTATGCGTTATGCGTTATGCATTATGCGTTATTCGTTATGAGTAATGAGTTATAAGTTATGCGTTATGCGTTATGCTTTATGCATTATGCGTTATGCGTTATGCGTTATGCGTTATGCTTTACGCGTTATGCGTTACTCATTATGAGTTATGAGTTATAAGTTATGCGTAATGCGTTATGCGTTATGCGTTATGCTTTATGCGTTATGCGTTATGCGTTATGCGTTATGCGTTATGCGTTATGCGTTATGCGTTATGCTTTATGCGTTATGCGTTATGAGTTATACGTTATGCGTTATGCGTTATGCGTTATGCGGTATGCGTTATGCGTTATGCGTTATGCGTTATGCGTTATGCGTTATGCGTTATGCGTTATGCGTTATGCGTTATGCTTTATGCGTTATGCGTTATGTGTTATGCGTTATGCGTTATCCGTTATGCGTTATGCGTTATGCGTTATGCTTTATGCGTTATGCGTTATGCGTAATGCGTTATGCGTTATGCGTAATGCGTTACGCGTTATGCGTTATGCGTTATGCGTTATATGTTATGCGTTATGCGTTATGCGTTGTGCGTTATACGTTTGCGTTATGCGTTATGAGTTATACGTTATGCGTTATGCGTTATGCGTTATGCGATATGCGTTATGCGTTATGCGTTATGCGTTATGCGTTATGCGTTAAGCGTTATGCGTTATGCGTTATGCGTTATGCGTTATGCGTTATGCGGTATGCGTTATGCGTTATGCTTTATGCGTTATGCGTTATGAGTTATACGTTATGCGTTATGCGTTATGCGTTATGCGGTATGCGTTATGCGTTATGCGTTATGCGTTATGCGGTATGCGTTATGCGTTATGTATTATGCGTTTTGCGTTTTGCGTTATGCGTTATGCGTTATGCTTTATGCGTTATGCGTTATGCGTTATGCGATATGCGATATGCGTTATGCGTTATGCGTTATGCGTTATGCGTTTGCGTTATGCGTTATGCGTAATGCGTTATGCATTATGCGTTATGCGTGATGCGTTATGCGTTATGCGTTATGCGTTTTGCTTTATGCGTTATGCGTTATGCGTTATGCGTTGTGCGTTATACGTTTGCGTTATGCGTTATGCATTATGTGTTATGCGTTATGCATTATGCGTTATGCGTTATGCGTTATGCGTTATGCGTTATGCGTTATGCGTTATGCGTTATGCGTTATGCGTTATGCGTTATGCGTTATGCGTTAGGCGTTGTTGGTTATGCGTTATGCGTTGTGCGTTATACGTTTGCGTTATGCGTTATGCGTTATGTTTTATGCTTTATGCGTTATGCGTTATGGGTTATGCGTTAGTGGTTGTTCGTTATGCGTTATGCGTTGTGCGTTATGCGTTATATGTTATGCGTTATATGTTATGCGTTATGCGTTATGCGTTATACGGTATGCGTTATGCGTTATGCGTTATGCGTTATGCGTTATGCGTTATGCGTTATGCGTTATGCGTTATGCGTTATGCGTTATGCGTTATGCGTTATGCGTTATGCTTTATGCGTTATGCGTTATGAGTTATACGTTATGCGTTATGCGTTATGCGTTATGCGTTATGCGGTATGCGTTATGCGTTATGCTTTATGCGTTATGCGTTATGAGTTATACGTTATGCGTTATGCGTTATGCGTTAAGCGGTATGCGTTATGCGTTATGCGTTATGCGTTATGCGTTATGCTTTATGCGTTATGCGTTACTCCTTATGAGTTATGAGTTATCAGTTATGCGTAATGCGTTATGCGTTATGCGTTATGCTTTATGCGTTATGCGTTATGCGTTATGCGTTATGCGTTATGCGTTATGCGTTATGCGTTATGCGTTATGCGTTATGCATTATGCGTGATCCGTTATGCGTTATGCGTTATGCTTTATGCGTTATGCGTTATGCGTTATGCGTTATGAGTTACACGTTATGCGTTATGCGTTATGCGTTATGCATTATTGCGTTAGGGGTTATGCGTTATGCGTTATGCGTTATGTGTTATGCGTTATGCGATATGCGTTAAGCGTTATGCGTTATGCTTTATGCGTTATGCGTTATGCGTTATGGGTTATGCGTTAGTGGTTGTTCGTTATGCGTTATGCGTTGTGCGTTATACGTTTGCGTTATGCGTTATGCGTTATGTTTTATGCTTTATGCGTTATGCGTTATGGGTTATGCGTTAGTGGTTGTTCGTTATGCGTTATGCGTTGTGCGTTATGCGTTATATGTTATGCGTTATATGTTATGCGTTATGCGTTATGCGTTATACGGTATGCGTTATGCGTTATGCGTTATGCGTTATGCGTTACGCGTTATGCGTTATGCGTTATGCGTTATGCGTTATGCGTTATGCGTTATGCGTTATGCGTTATGCGTTATGCGTTATGCGTTATGCGTTATGCTTTATGCGTTATGCGTTATGAGTTATACGTTATGCGTTATGCGTTATGCGTTATGCGTTATGCGGTATGCGTTATGCGTTATGCTTTATGCGTTATGCGTTATGAGTTATACGTTATGCGTTATGCGTTATGCGTTATGCGTTATGCGTTATGCGTTTTGCGTTATGCATTATGCGTTGTGCGCTATACGTTTGCGTTATGCGTTATGCGTTATGCGTTATGCGTTATGCGTTATGCGTTTTGCGTTATGCGTTATGCGTTATACGTTATGCTTTATGCGTTATGCGTTATGCGTAATGCGTTATGCGTTATGCGCTATGCGTTATGCGTTATGCGTTATAAGTTATGCGTTATGCGTTATGCGTTATGCGTTGTGCGTTGTGCGTTATACGTTTGCGTTATGCATTATGCTTTATGCGTTATGCGTCATGCGTTATGCGATATGCGTTATGCGTTATGCGTTATGCGTTATGCGTTATGCGTTATGCGTTATGCATTATGCGTTATGCGTTATGCGTTATGCGTTATGCGTTATGCGTTATGCGTAATGCGTTATGCGTTATGCGTTATGCGTTATGATTTATGCGTTACGCGTTACGCTTTATGCGTTATGCATTATGCGTTATGCGTTATGCGTTATGCGTTATGCGTTATTCGTTATGAGTAATGAGTTATAAGTTATGCGTTATGCGTTATGCTTTATGCATTATGCGTTACTCATTATGAGTTATGAGTTATAAGTTATGCGTAATGCGTTATGCGTTATGCGTTATGCTTTATGCGTTATGCGTTATGCGTTATGCGTTATGCGTTATGCGTTATGCGTTATGCTTTATGCGTTATGCGTTATGAGTTATACGTTATGCGTTATGCGTTATGCGTTATGCGGTATGCGTTATGCGTTATGCTTTATGCGTTATGCGTTATGAGTTATACGTTATGCGTTATGCGTTATGCGTTATGCGGTATGCGTTATGCGTTATGCGTTATGCGTTATGCGTTATGCGTTATGCGTTATGCGCTATGCGTTATGCGTTATGCGTTATAAGTTATGCGTTATGCGTTATGCGTTGTGCGTTGTGCGTTATACGTTTGCGTTATGCATTATGCTTTATGCGTTATGCGTTATGCGTTATGCGATATGCGTTATGCGTTATGCGTTATGCGTTATGCGTTATGCGTTATGCATTATGCGTTATGCGTTATGCGTTATGCGTTATGCGTTATGCGTTATGCGTTATGCGTTATGATTTATGCGTTACGCGTTACGCTTTATGCGTTATGCATTATGCGTTATGCGTTATGCGTTATGCGTTATGCGTTATTCGTTATGAGTAATGAGTTATAAGTTATGCGTTATGCGTTATGCTTTATGCATTATGCGTTATGCGTTATGCGTTATGCGTTATGCTTTACGCGTTATGCGTTACTCATTATGAGTTATGAGTTATAAATTATGCGTAATGCGTTATGCGTTATGCGTTATGCTTTATGCGTTATGCGATATGTGTTATGCGTTATGCGTTATCCGTTATGCGTTATGCGTTATGCATTATGCTTTATGCGTTATGCGTTATGCGTAATGCGTTATGCGTTATGCGTAATGCGTTACGCGTTATGCGTTATGCGTTATGCGTTATATGTTATGCGTTATGCGTTATGCGTTGTGCGTTATACGTTTGCGTTATGCGTTATGAGTTATACGTTATGCGTTATGCGTTATGCGTTATGCGATATGCGTTATGCGTTATGCGTTATGCGTTATGCGTTATGCGTTATGCGTTATGCGTTAAGCGTTATGCGTTATGCGTTATGCGTTATGCGTTATGCGTTATGCGTTATGCGGTATGGGTTATGCGTTATGCTTTATGCGTTATGCGTTATGACTTATACGTTATGCGTTATGCGTTATGCGTTATGCGGTATGCGTTATGCGTTATGCGTTATGCGTTATGCGGTATGCGTTATGCGTTATGTATTATGCGTTTTGCGTTTTGCGTTATGCGTTATGCGTTATGCTTTATGCGTTATGCGTTATGCGTTATGCGATATGCGATATGCGTTATGCGTTATGCGTTATGCGTTATGCGTTTGCGTTATGCGTTATGCGTAATGCGTTATGCATTATGCGTTATGCGTGATGCGTTATGCGTTATGCGTTATGCGTTTTGCTTTATGCGTTATGCGTTATGCGTTATGCGTTGTGCGTTATACGTTTGCGTTATGCGTTATGCATTATGTGTGATGCGTTATGCATTATGCGTTATGCGTTATGCGTTATGCGTTATGCGTTATGCGTTATGCGTTATGCGTTATGCGTTATGCGTTATGCGTTATGCGTTAGGCGTTGTTGGTTATGCGTTATGCGTTGTGCGTTATACGTTTGCGTTATGCGTTATGCGTTATGTTTTATGCTTTATGCGTTATGGGTTATGCGTTAGTGGTTGTTCGTTATGCGTTATGCGTTGTGCGTTATGCGTTATATGTTATGCGTTATATGTTATGCGTTATGCGTAATGCGTTATACGGTATGCGTTATGCGTTATGCGTTATGCGGTATGCGTTATGCGTTATGCTTTATGCGTTATGCGTTATGAGTTATACGTTATGCGTTATGCGTTATGCGTTAAGCGGTATGCGTTATGCGTTATGCGTTATGCGTTATGCGTTATGCGTTATGCTTTATGCGTTATGCGTTACTCCTTATGAGTTATGAGTTATCAGTTATGCGTAATGCGTTATGCGTTATGCGTTATGCTTTATGCGTTATGCGTTATGCGTTATGCGTTATGCGTTATGCGTTATGCGTTATGCGTTATGCGTTATGCGTTATGCGTTATGCGTTATGCATTATGCGTGATCCGTTATGCGTTATGCGTTATGCTTTATGCGTTATGCGTTATGCGTTATGCGTTATGAGTTACACGTTATGCGTTATGCGTTATGCGTTATGCATTATTGCGTTAGGGGTTATGCGTTATGCGTTATGCGTTATGCGTTATGCGTTATGCGATATGCGTTAAGCGTTATGCGTTATGCTTTATGCGTTATGCGTTATGCGTTATGGGTTATGCGTTAGTGGTTGTTCGTTATGCGTTATGCGTTGTGCGTTATACGTTTGCGTTATGCGTTATGCGTTATGTTTTATGCTTTATGCGTTATGCGTTATGGGTTATGCGTTAGTGGTTGTTCGGTATGCGTTATGCGTTGTGCGTTATGCGTTACATGTTATGCGTTATATGTTATGCGTTATGCGTTATGCGTTATACGGTATGCGTTATGCGTTATGCGTTATGCGTTATGCGTTATGCGTTATGCGTTATGCGTTATGCGTTATGCGTTATGCGTTATGCGTTATGCGTTATGCTTTATGCGTTATGCGTTATGAGTTATACGTTATGCGTTATGCGTTATGCGTTATGCGTTATGCGGTATGCGTTATGCGTTATGCTTTATGCGTTATGCGTTATGAGTTATACGTTATGCGTTATGCGTTATGCGTTATGCGGTATGCGTTATGCGTTATGCGTTATGCGTTATGCGTTATGCGTTATGCGTTATGCGTTATGCGTTATGCGTTATGCGTTATGCGTTATGCGTTATGCATTATGCTTTATGCGTTATGCGTCATGCGTTATGCGATATGCGTTATGCGTTATGCGTTATGCGTTATGCGTTATGCGTTATGCGTTATGCATTATGCGTTATGCGTTATGCGTTATGCGTTATGCGTTATGCGTTATGCGTAATGCGTTATGCGTTATGCGTTATGCGTTATGATTTATGCGTTACGCGTTACGCTTTATGCGTTATGCATTATGCGTTATGCGTTATGCGTTATGCGTTATGCGTTATGCGTTATGCGTTAGGCGTTGTTGGTTATGCGTTATGCGTTGTGCGTTATACGTTTGCGTTATGCGTTATGCGTTATGTTTTATGCTTTATGCGTTATGCGTTATGCGTTATGCGGTATGCGTTATGCGTTATGCGTTATGCGTTATGCGGTATGCGTTATGCGTTATGTATTATGCGTTTTGCGTTTTGCGTTATGCGTTATGCGTTATGCTTTATGCGTTATGCGTTATGCGTTATGCGATATGCGATATGCGTTATGCGTTATGCGTTATGCGTTTGCGTTATGCGTTATGCGTAATGCGTTATGCATTATGCGTTATGCGTGATGCGTTATGCGTTATGCGTTATGCGTTATGCGTTTTGCTTTATGCGTTATGCGTTATGCGTTATGCGTTGTGCGTTATACGTTTGCGTTATGCGTTATGCATTATGTGTTATGCGTTATGCATTATGCGTTATGCGTTATGCGTTATGCGTTATGCGTTATGCGTTATGCGTTATGCGTTATGCGTTATGCGTTAGGCGTTGTTGGTTATGCGTTATGCGTTGTGCGTTATACGTTTGCGTTATGCGTTATGCGTTATGTTTTATGCTTTATGCGTTATGCGTTATGGGTTATGCGTTAGTGGTTGTTCGTTATGCGTTATGCGTTGTGCGTTATGCGTTATATGTTATGCGTTATATGTTATGCGTTATGCGTTATGCGTTATACGGTATGCGTTATGCGTTATGCGTTATGCGTTATGCGTTATGCGTTAGGCGTTATGCGTTATGCGTTATGCGTTATGCGTTATGCGTTATGCGTTATGCGTTATGCGTTATGCGTTATGCGTTATGCGTTATGAGTTATACGTTATGCGTTATGCGTTATGCGTTAAGCGGTATGCGTTATGCGTTATGCGTTATGCGTTATGCGTTATGCTTTATGCGTTATGCGTTACTCCTTATGAGTTATGAGTTATCAGTTATGCGTAATGCGTTATGCGTTATGCGTTATGCTTTATGCGTTATGCGTTATGCGTTATGCGTTATGCGTTATGCGTTATGCGTTATGCGTTATGCGTTATGCGTTATGCGTTATGCGTTATGCGTTATGCGTTATGCGATATGCGTTAAGCGTTATGCGTTATGCTTTATGCGTTATGCGTTATGCGTTATGCGTTATGAGTTACACGTTATGCGTTATGCGTTATGCGTTATGCATTATTGCGTTAGGGGTTATGCGTTATGCGTTATGCGTTATGCGTTATGCGTTATGCGATATGCGTTAAGCGTTATGCGTTATGCTTTATGCGTTATGCGTTATGAGTTACACGTTATGCGTTATGCGTTATGCGTTATGCAATATTGCGTTAGGGGTTATGCGTTATGCGTTATGCTTTATGCGTTATGCATTATGCGTTATGCGTGATCCGTTATGCGTTAGGCGTTATGGGTTTTCCGGTGTTCGTTATGCGTTGTGCATTATGCGTTATGAAGTATGGGTTATGGTTTATGCATTATGCGTTGTGCGCTATACGTTTGCGTTATGCGTTATGCGTTATGCGTTATGCGTTATACGGTATGCGTTATGCGTTATACGTTATGCGTTATGCGTTATGCGTTATGCGTTATGCGTTATGCGTTATGCGTTATGCATTATGCGTTATGCGTTATGCGTTATGCGTTATGCGTTATGCGTTATACGGTATGCGTTATGCGTTATGCTTTATGCGTTATGCGTTACTCCTTATGAGTTATGAGTTATAAGTTATGCGTTATGCGTTATGCATTATGCGTTATGCGTTATGCGTGATCCGTTATGCGTTAAGCGTTATGCGTTATGCGTTATGCGTTATGCGTTATGCGTTATGCGTTATGCGTTATGCGTTATGCGTTATGCGTTATGCGTTATGCGTTATGCGTTATGCGTTATGCGTTATTCGTTATGAGTAATGAGTTATAAGTTATGCGTTATGCGTTATGCGTTATGCTTTATGCATTATGCGTTATGCGTTATGCGTTATGCGTTATGCTTTATGCGTTATGCGTTATGCTTTATGCGTTATGCGTTATGCGTAATGCGTTATGCGTTATGCGTAATGCGTTATGCGTTATGCGTTATGCGTTATTCGTTATGAGTAATGAGTTATAAGTTATGCGTTATGCGTTATGCGTTATGCTTTATGCATTATGCGTTATGCGTTATGCGTTATGCGTTATGCTTTATGCGTTATGCGTTACTCCTTATGAGTTATGAGTTATAAGTTATGCGCAATGCGTTATGCGTTATGCGTTATGCTTTATGCGTTATGCGTTATGCATTATGCTTTATGCGTTATGCGTTATGCGTTATGCGTTTTGCGTTATGCGTTATGCGTTATGCTTTATGCGTTATGCGTTATGCGTAATGCGTTATGCGTTATGCGTTATGCGTTATACGGTGTGCGTTATGCGTTATGCGTTATGCGTTATGCATTATGCATTATTGCGTTAGGGGTTATGCGTTATGCATTATGCGTTATGCGTGATCCGTTATGCGTTAGGCGTTATGGGTTTTCCGGTGTTCGTTATGCGTTGTGCATTATGCGTTATGCGTTATGAAGTATGGGTTATAGTTTATGCATTATGCGTTGTGCGCTATACGTTTGCGTTATGCGTTATGCGTTATGCGTTATGCGTTATGCGTTATACGGTATGCGTTATGCGTTATACGTTATGCGTTATGCGTTATGCGTTATGCGTTATGGATTATGCATTATGCGTTATGGTTATGCGTTATGCGTTATCCGTTATGCGTTATGCGTTATGCGTTATGCGTTATGCGTTATGCGTTATACGTTATGCGTTATGCGTTATGCGTTATGCGTTATGCGTTATGCGTTATACGTTATGCGTTATGCGTTATGCGTTATGGATTATGCGTTATGCGTTATGGTTATGCGTTATGCGTTATCCGTTATGCGTTATGCGTTATGCGTTATGCGTTATGCGTTATGCGTTATGCGTTATACGTTATGCGTTATGCGTTATGCGTTATGCGGTTTGCGTTATGATTTATGCGTTACGCGTTACGCTTTATGCGTTATGCATTATGCGTTATGCGTTATGCGTTATGCGTTATTCGTTATGAGTAATGAGTTATAAGTTATGCGTTATGCGTTATGCTTTATGCATTATGCGTTATGCGTTATGCGTTATGCGTTATGCTTTATGCGTCATGCGTTACTCCTTATGAGTTATGAGTTATAAGTTATGCGTAATGCGTTATGCGTTATGCGTTATGCTTTATGCGTTATGCGTTATGCGTTATGCGTTATGCGTTATGCGTTATGCGTTATGCTTTATGCGTTATGCGTTATGCGTAATGCGTTATGCGTTATGCGTAATGCGTTAAGCGTTATGCGTTATGCGTTATGCGTTATATGTTATGCGTTATGCGTTATGCGTTGTGCGTTATACGTTTGCGTTATGCATATTGCGTTATACGGTATGCGTTATGCGTTATACGTTATGCGTTATGCGATATGCGTTAAGCGTTATGCGTTATGCTTTATGCGTTATGCGTTATGAGTTACACGTTATGCGTTATGCGTTATGCGTTATGCATTATTGCGTTAGGGGTTATTCGTTATGCGTTATGCGTTATGCTTTATGCGTTATGCATTATGCGTTATGCGTGATCCGTTATGCGTTAGGCGTTATGGGTTTTCCGGTGTTCGTTATGCGTTGTGCATTATGCGTTATGCGTTATGAAGTATGAGTTATGGTTTATGCATTATGCGTTGTGCGCTATACGTTTGCGTTATGCGTTATGCGTTATGCGTTATGCGTTATACGGTATGCGTTATGCGTTATACGTTATGCGTTATGCGTTATGCGTTAGGCGTTATGCGTTATGCGTTATGCGTTATACGGTATGCGTTATGCGTTATACGTTATGCGTTATGCGTTATGCGTTATGGATTATGCGTTATGCGTTATGGTTATGCGTTATGCGTTATGCGTTATGCATTATGCGTTATGCGTTATGCGTTATACGTTATGCGTTATGCGTTATGCGTTATGCGTTATGCGTTATACGGTATGCGTTATGCGTTATACGTTATGCGTTATGCGTTATGCGTTATGGATTATGCGTTATGCGTTATGGTTATGCGTTATGCGTTATCCGTTATGCGTTATGCGTTATGCGTTATGCGTTATGCGTTATGCGTTATACGTTATGCGTTATGCGTTATGCGTTATGCGTTATGCGTTATGCGTTATACGTTATGCGTTATGCGTTATGCGTTATGGATTATGCGTTATGCGTTATGGTTATGCGTTATGCGTTATCCGTTATGCGTTATGCGTTATGCGTTATGCGTTATGCGTTATGCGTTATGCGTTATACGTTATGCGTTATGCGTTATGCGTTATGCGGTTTGCGTTATGATTTATGCGTTACGCGTTACGCTTTATGCGTTATGCATTATGCGTTATGCGTTATGCGTTATGCGTTATTCGTTATGAGTAATGAGTTATAAGTTATGCGTAATGCGTTATGCGTTATGCGTTATGCTTTATGCGTTATGCGTTATGCGTTATGCGTTATGCGTTATGCGTTATGCGTTATGCTTTATGCGTTATGCGTTATGCGTAATGCGTTATGCGTTATGCGTAATGCGTTAAGCGTTATGCGTTATGCGTTATGCGTTATATGTTATGCGTTATGCGTTATGCGTTGTGCGTTATACGTTTGCGTTATGCATATTGCGTTATACGGTATGCGTTATGCGTTATACGTTATGCGTTATGCGATATGCGTTAAGCGTTATGCGTTATGCTTTATGCGTTATGCGTTATGAGTTACACGTTATGCGTTATGCGTTATGCGTTATGCATTATTGCGTTAGGGGTTATTCGTTATGCGTTATGCGTTATGCTTTATGCGTTATGCATTATGCGTTATGCGTGATCCGTTATGCGTTAGGCGTTATGGGTTTTCCGGTGTTCGTTATGCGTTGTGCATTATGCGTTATGCGTTATGAAGTATGAGTTATGGTTTATGCATTATGCGTTGTGCGCTATACGTTTGCGTTATGCGTTATGCGTTATGCGTTATGCGTTATACGGTATGCGTTATGCGTTATACGTTATGCGTTATGCGTTATGCGTTAGGCGTTATGCGTTATGCGTTATGCGTTATACGGTATGCGTTATGCGTTATACGTTATGCGTTATGCGTTATGCGTTATGGATTATGCGTTATGCGTTATGGTTATGCGTTATGCGTTATGCGTTATGCATTATGCGTTATGCGTTATGCGTTATACGTTATGCGTTATGCGTTATGCGTTATGCGTTATGCGTTATGCGTTATGCGTTATACGTTATGCGTTATGCGTTATGCGTTATGCGTTATGCGTTATGCGTTATGCGTTATGCGTTATGCGTTATGCGTTATGCGTTATGCGTTATGCGTTATGCGTTATGCGTTATGCGTTATGCGTTATGCGTTATGCGTTATGCGTTATGCGTTATGCGTTATGCGTTATGCGTTATGCGTTATGCGTTATGCGTTATGCGTTATGCGTTATGCGTTATGATTTATGCGTTACGCGTTACCCTTTATGCGTTATGCATTATGCGTTATGCGTTATGCGTTATTCGTTATGAGTAATGAGTTATAAGTTATGCGTTATGCGTTATGCTTTATGCATTATGCGTTATGCGTTATGCGTTATGCGTTATGCGTTATGCTTTATGCGTTATGCGTTACTCCTTATGAGTTATGAGTTATAAGTTATGCGTAATGCGTTATGCGTTATGCGTTATGCTTTATGCGTTATGCATTATGCGTTATGCGTTATGCGTTATGCGTTATGCGTTATGCGTTGTGCGTTATACGTTTGCGTTATGCATATTGCGTTATGCGTTATGCGTTATGGTTATGCGTTATGCTTTATGCGTTATGCGTTACTCCTTATGAGTTATGAGTTATAAGTTATGCGTAATGCGTTATGCGTTATGCAGTATGCTTTATGCGTTATGCGTTATGCGTTATGCGTTATGCGTTTTGCGTTATGCGTTATGCGTTATGCTTTATGCGTTATGCGTTATGCGTAATGCGTTATGCGTTATGCGTAATGCGTTATGCGTTATGCGTTATGCGTTATTCGTTATGAGTAATGAGTTATAAGTTATGCGTTATGCGTTATGCTTTATGCATTATGCGTTATGCGTTATGCGTTATGCGTTATGCGTTATGCTTTATGCGTTATGCGTTACTCCTTATGAGTTATGAGTTATAAGTTATGCGCAATGCGTTATGCGTTATGCGTTATGCTTTATGCGTTATGCGTTATGCATTATGCTTTATGCGTTATGCGTTATGCGTTATGCGTTATGCGTTTTGCGTTATGCGTTATGCGTTATGCTTTATGCGTTATGCGTTATGCGTAATGCGTTATGCGTTATGCGTTATGCGTTATACGGTGTGCGTTATGCGTTATGCGTTATGCGTTATGCATTATGCATTATTGCGTTAGGGGTTATGCGTTATGCATTATGCGTTATGCGTGATCCGTTATGCGTTAGGCGTTATGGGTTTTCCGGTGTTCGTTATGCGTTGTGCATTATGCGTTATGCGTTATGAAGTATGGGTTATGGTTTATGCATTATGCGTTGTGCGCTATACGTTTGCGTTATGCGTTATGCGTTATGCGTTATGCGTTATGCGTTATGCGTTATACGGTATGCGTTATGCGTTATACGTTATGCGTTATGCGTTATGCGTTATGGATTATGCGTTATGCGTTATGGTTATGCGTTATGCGTTATCCGTTATGCGTTATGCGTTATGCGTTATGCGTTATGCGTTATACGTTATGCGTTATGCGTTATGCGTTATGCGGTTTGCGTTATGGTTTATGCGTTACGCGTTACGCTTTATGCGTTATGCATTATGCGTTATGCGTTATGCGTTATGCGTTATTCGTTATGAGTAATGAGTTATAAGTTATGCGTTATGCGTTATGCTTTATGCATTATGCGTTATGCGTTATGCGTTATGCGTTATGCGTTATGCTTTATGCGTCATGCGTTACTCCTTATGAGTTATGAGTTATAAGTTATGCGTAATGCGTTATGCGTTATGCGTTATGCTTTATGCGTTATGCGTTATGCGTTATGCGTTATGCGTTATGCGTTATGCGTTATGCTTTATGCGTTATGCGTTATGCGTAATGCGTTATGCGTTATGCGTAATGCGTTAAGCGTTATGCGTTATGCGTTATGCGTTATATGTTATGCGTTATGCGTTATGCGTTGTGCGTTATACGTTTGCGTTATGCATATTGCGTTATACGGTATGCGTTATGCGTTATACGTTATGCGTTATGCGATATGCGTTAAGCGTTATGCGTTATGCTTTATGCGTTATGCGTTATGAGTTACACGTTATGCGTTATGCGTTATGCGTTATGCATTATTGCGTTAGGGGTTATTCGTTATGCGTTATGCGTTATGCTTTATTCGTTATGCATTATGCGTTATGCGTGATCCGTTATGCGTTAGGCGTTATGGGTTTTCCGGTGTTCGTTATGCGTTGTGCATTATGCGTTATGCGTTATGAAGTATGAGTTATGGTTTATGCATTATGCGTTGTGCGCTATACGTTTGCGTTATGCGTTATGCGTTATGCGTTATGCGTTATACGGTATGCGTTATGCGTTATACGTTATGCGTTATGCGTTATGCGTTAGGCGTTATGCGTTATGCGTTATGCGTTATGCGTTATACGGTATGCGTTATGCGTTATACGTTATGCGTTATGCGTTATGCGTTATGGATTATGCGTTATGCGTTATGGTTATGCGTTATGCGTTATGCGTTATGCATTATGCGTTATGCGTTATGCGTTATACGTTATGCGTTATGCGTTATGCGTTATGCGTTATGCGTTATGCGTTATACGTTATGCGTTATGCGTTATGCGTTATGCGTTATGCGTTATGCGTTATGCGTTATGCGTTATGCGTTATGCGTTATGCGTTATGCGTTATGCGTTATGCGTTATGCGTTATGCGTTATGCGTTATGCGTTATACGTTATGCGTTATGCGTTATGCGTTATGATTTATGCGTTACGCGTTACCCTTTATGCGTTATGCATTATGCGTTATGCGTTATGCGTTATTCGTTATGAGTAATGAGTTATATGTTATGCGTTATGCGTTATGCTTTATGCATTATGCGTTATGCGTTATGCGTTATGCGTTATGCGTTATGCGTTATGCTTTATGCGTTATGCGTTACTCCTTATGAGTTATGAGTTATAAGTTATGCGTAATGCGTTATGCGTTATGCTTTATGCGTTATGCATTATGCGTTATGCGTTATGCGTTATGCGTTATGCGTTATGCGTTATGATTTATGCGTTACGTGTTACGCTTTATGCGTTATGCGTTATGCGTTATGGTTATGCGTTATGCTTTATGCGTTATGCGTTACTCCTTATGAGTTATGAGTTATAAGTTATGCGTTATGTGTTATGCGTTATGCGTTATGCGTTATGCGTGATCCGTTATGCGTTAAGCGTTATGCGTTATGCGTTATGCGTTATGCGTTATGCGTTATCCGTTATGCGTTATGCTTTATGCATTATGCGTTATGCGTTATGCGTTATGCTTTATGCGTTATGCGTTACTCCTTATGAGTTATGAGTTATAAGTTATGCGTAATGCGTTATGCGTTATGCATTATGCTTTATGCGTTATGCGTTATGCGTTATGCGTTATGCGTTTTGCGTTATGCGTTATGCGTTATGCTTTATGCGTTATGCGTTATGCGTAATGCGTTATGCGTTATGCGTAATGCGTTATGCGTTATGCGTTATGCATTATTCGTTATGAGTAATGAGTTATAAGTTATGCGTTATGCGTTATGCTTTATGCATTATGCGTTATGCGTTATGCGTTATGCTTTATGCGTTATGCGTTACTCCTTATGAGTTATGAGTTATAAGTTATGCGTAATGCGTTATGCGTTATGCGTTATGCTTTATGCGTTATGCGTTATGCGTTATGCGTTATGCGTTATGCGTTATGCGTTATACGGTATGCGTTATGCGTTATACGTTATGCGTTATGCGTTATGCGTTAGGCGTTATGCGTTATGCGTTATGTGTTATGCGTTATACGGTATGCGTTATGCGTTATACGTTATGCGTTATGCGTTATGCGTTATGGATTATGCGTTATGCGTTATGGTTATGCGTTATGCGTTATGCGTTATGCATTATGCGTTATGCGTTATGCGTTATACGTTATGCGTTATGCGTTATGCGTTATGCGTTATGCGTTATGCGTTATACGTTATGCGTTATGCGTTATGCGTTATGCGTTATGCGTTATGCGTTATGCGTTATGCGTTATGCGTTATGCGTTATGCGTTATGCGTTATTCGTTGTGAGTAATGAGTTATAAGTTATGCGTTATGCGTTATGCTTTATGCATTATGCGTTATGCGTTATGCGTTATGCTTTATGCGTTATGCGTTACTCCTTATGAGTTATGAGTTATAAGTTATGCGTTATGCGTTATGCTTTATGCGTTATGCGTTACTCCTTATGAGTTATGAGTTATAAGTTATGCGTAATGCGTTATGCGTTATGCGTTATGCTTTATGCGTTATGCATTATGCGTTATGCGTTATGCATTATGCGTTATGCGTTATGCGTTATGCGTTATGCGTTATGATTTATGCGTTACGTGTTACGCTTTATGCGTTATGCGTTATGCGTTATGGTTATGCGTTATGCGTTATGCATTATGCGTTATGCGTTATGCGTTATGCGTTATGCGTTTTGCGTTATGCGTTATGCGTTATGCGTTATGCGTTATGATTTATGCGTTATGCGTTATGCTTTATGCATTATGCGTTATGCGTTATGCGTTATGCGTTATGCGTTATGCTTTATGCGTTATGCGTTACTCCTTATGAGTTATGAGTTATAAGTTATGCGTTATGCGTTATGCGTTATGCGTTATGCGTTATGCGTTATGCGTTATGCGTGATCCGTTATGCGTTAAGCGTTATGCGTTATGCGTTATGCGTTATGCGTTATGCGTTATGCGTTATGCGTTATGCGTTATGCGTTATGCGTTATGTTTTATGCGCTATGCGTTGTGCGTTATAAGTTTGCGTTATGCGTTATGCGTTATGCGTTATGCGTTATGCGTTATGCGCTATGCGTTATGCGTTATGCGTTATGGATTATGCGTTATGGGTTGTTCGTTATGCTTTATGCGTTGGGCGTTATACGTTTGCGTTATGCGTTATGCGTTATGCGTTATGCTTTATGCGTTATACGTTATGCGTTATGCGTTATACGGTGTGCGTTATGCGTTATGCGTTATGCGTTATGCGTTATGCTTTATGCATTATGCGTTATGCGTTATGCGTTATGCGTTATGCGTTATGCGTTATGCGTTATGCGTTATGCGTTATGCTTTATGCGTTATGCGTTACTCCTTATGAGTTATGAGTTATAAGTTATGCGTAATGCGTTATGCGTTATGCGTTATGCTTTATGCGTTATGCGTTATGCGTTATGCGTTATGCGTTATGCTTTATGCGTTATGCGTTATGCGTAATGCGTTATGCGTTATGCGTAATGCGTTAAGCGTTATGCGTTATGCGTTATGCGTTATATGTTATGCGTTATGCGTTATGCGTTGTGCGTTATACGTTTGCGTTATGCATAATGCGTTATACGGTATGCGTTATGCGTTATACGTTATGCGTTATGCGATATGCGTTAAGCGTTATGCGTTATATTTTATGCGTTATGCGTTGTGCGTTATGCGTTATGCGTTATGCGTTATGCGTTATGCTTTATGCGTTATGCGTTATGCGTTATATGTTATGCGTTATGCGTTATGCGTGATCCGTTATTCGTTAATCGTTATGCGTTTTGCTGTATTCGTTATGCGTTGTGCATTATGCGTTATACGTTATGCGTTATGCGTTTTGCGTTATGGGTTATGCTTTATGCGTTATGCGTTATGCGTTATGCGTTATGCTTTATGCGTTATGCGTTATGCATTATACGGTATGCGTTATGCGTTATACGTTATGCGTTATGCGTTATGCGTTATGCGTTATGCGTTATGCGTTATGCGTTATACGTTATGCGTTATGCGTAATGCGTTATGCGTTATGCGTTATGCGTTATGCGTTATGCGTTATGCGTTATGCGTTATACGTTATGCGTTATGCGTTATGCGTTGTGCGTTATACGTTTGCGTTATGCGTTATGCGTTATGCGTTATACGGTATGCGTTATGCGTTATACGTTATGCGTTATGCGTTATGCGATATGCGTTATGCGTTATGCTTTATGCGTTATGCTTTATGCGTTATGCGTTATGAGTTACACGATATGCGTTATGCGTTATACGTTATGCGTTATGCGTTATGCGTTATGCGTTATGCGTTATGCGTTATGCGTTATGCGTTATGCGTTATACGTTATGCGTTATGCTTTATGCGTTATACGTTATGCGTTATGCGTTATACGGTGTGCGTTATGCGTTATGCGTTATGCGTTATGCGTTATGCTTTATGCATTATGCGTTATGCGTTATGCGTTATGCGTTATGCGTTATGCGTTATGCGTTATGCGTTATGCGTTATGCTTTATGCGTTATGCGTTACTCCTTATGAGTTATGAGTTATAAGTTATGCGTAATGCGTTATGCGTTATGCGTTATGCTTTATGCGTTATGCGTTATGCGTTATGCGTTGTGCGTTATGCGTTATGCGTTATGCGTTATGCGTTATGCTTTATGCGTTATGCGTTATGCGTTATATGTTATGCGTTATGCGTTATGCGTGATCCGTTATTCGTTAATCGTTATGCGTTTTGCTGTATTCGTTATGCGTTGTGCATTATGCGTTATACGTTATGCGTTATGCGTTTTGCGTTATGGGTTATGCTTTATGCGTTATGCGTTATGCGTTATGCGTTATGCTTTATGCGTTATGCGTTATGCATTATACGGTATGCGTTATGCGTTATACGTTATGCGTTATGCGTTATGCGTTATGCGTTATGCGTTATGCGTTATGCGTTATGCGTTATGCGTTATGCGTTATACGTTATGCGTTATGCGTAATGCGTTATGCGTTATGCGTTATGCGTTATGCGTTATGCGTTATGCGTTATGCGTTATACGTTATGCGTTATGCGTTATGCGTTGTGCGTTATACGTTTGCGTTATGCGTTATGCGTTATGCGTTATACGGTATGCGTTATGCGTTATACGTTATGCGTTATGCGTTATGCGATATGCGTTATGCGTTATGCTTTATGCGTTATGCTTTATGCGTTATGCGTTATGAGTTACACGATATGCGTTATGCGTTATGCGTTATGCGTTATGCGTTATGCGTTATGCGTTATGTTTTATGCGCTATGCGTTGTGCGTTATAAGTTTGCGTTATGCGTTATGCGTTATGCGTTATGCGTTATGCGCTATGCGTTATGCGTTATGCGTTATGGATTATGCGTTATGGGTTGTTCGTTATGCTTTATGCGTTGGGCGTTATACGTTTGCGTTATGCGTTATGCGTTATGCGTTATGCTTTATGCGTTATACGTTATGCGTTATGCGTTATACGGTGTGCGTTATGCGTTATGCGTTATGCGTTATGCGTTATGCTTTATGCATTATGCGTTATGCGTTATGCGTTATGCGTTATGCGTTATGCGTTATGCGTTATGCGTTATGCGTTATGCGTTATGCGTTATGCTTTATGCGTTATGCGTTACTCCTTATGAGTTATGAGTTATAAGTTATGCGTAATGCGTTATGCGTTATGCGTTATGCTTTATGCGTTATGCGTTATGCGTTATGCGTTATGCGTTATGCTTTATGCGTTATGCGTTATGCGTAATGCGTTATGCGTTATGCGTAATGCGTTAAGCGTTATGCGTTATGCGTTATGCGTTATATGTTATGCGTTATGCGTTATGCGTTGTGCGTTATACGTTTGCGTTATGCATAATGCGTTATACGGTATGCGTTATGCGTTATACGTTATGCGTTATGCGATATGCGTTAAGCGTTATGCGTTATATTTTATGCGTTATGCGTTGTGCGTTATGCGTTATGCGTTATGCGTTATGCGTTATGCTTTATGCGTTATGCGTTATGCGTTATATGTTATGCGTTATGCGTTATGCGTGATCCGTTATTCGTTAATCGTTATGCGTTTTGCTGTATTCGTTATGCGTTGTGCATTATGCGTTATACGTTATGCGTTATGCGTTTTGCGTTATGGGTTATGCTTTATGCGTTATGCGTTATGCGTTATGCGTTATGCTTTATGCGTTATGCGTTATGCATTATACGGTATGCGTTATGCGTTATACGTTATGCGTTATGCGTTATGCGTTATGCGTTATGCGTTATGCGTTATGCGTTATGCGTTATACGTTATGCGTTATGCGTAATGCGTTATGCGTTATGCGTTATGCGTTATGCGTTATGCGTTATGCGTTATGCGTTATACGTTATGCGTTATGCGTTATGCGTTGTGCGTTATACGTTTGCGTTATGCGTTATGCGTTATGCGTTATACGGTATGCGTTATGCGTTATACGTTATGCGTTATGCGTTATGCGATATGCGTTATGCGTTATGCTTTATGCGTTATGCTTTATGCGTTATGCGTTATGAGTTACACGATATGCGTTATGCGTTATACGTTATGCGTTATGCGTTATGCGTTATGCGTTATGCGTTATGCGTTATGCGTTATGCGTTATGCGTTATACGTTATGCGTTATGCTTTATGCGTTATACGTTATGCGTTATGCGTTATACGGTGTGCGTTATGCGTTATGCGTTATGCGTTATGCGTTATGCTTTATGCATTATGCGTTATGCGTTATGCGTTATGCGTTATGCGTTATGCGTTATGCGTTATGCGTTATGCTTTATGCGTTATGCGTTACTCCTTATGAGTTATGAGTTATAAGTTATGCATAATGCGTTATGCGTTATGCGTTATGCTTTATGCGTTATGCGTTATGCGTTATGCGTTGTGCGTTATGCGTTATGCGTTATGCGTTATGCGTTATGCTTTATGCGTTATGCGTTATGCGTTATATGTTATGCGTTATGCGTTATGCGTGATCCGTTATTCGTTAATCGTTATGCGTTTTGCTGTATTCGTTATGCGTTGTGCATTATGCGTTATACGTTATGCGTTATGCGTTTTGCGTTATGGGTTATGCTTTATGCGTTATGCGTTATGCGTTATGCGTTATGCTTTATGCGTTATGCGTTATGCATTATACGGTATGCGTTATGCGTTATACGTTATGCGTTATGCGTTATGCGTTATGCGTTATGCGTTATGCGTTATGCGTTATGCGTTATACGTTATGCGTTATGCGTAATGCGTTATGCGTTATGCGTTATGCGTTATGCGTTATGCGTTATGCGTTATGCGTTATACGTTATGCGTTATGCGTTATGCGTTGTGCGTTATACGTTTGCGTTATGCGTTATGCGTTATGCGTTATACGGTATGCGTTATGCGTTATACGTTATGCGTTATGCGTTATGCGTTATGCGTTATGCGTTATGCTTTATGCGTTATGCTTTATGCGTTATGCGTTATGAGTTACACGATATGCGTTATGCGTTATGCGTTATGCGTGATCCGTTATTCGTTAATCGTTATGCGTTTTGCTGTATTCGTTATGCTCTGTGCATTATGCGTTATGCGTTATGTGTTATGCATTATGCGTTATGCGTTATGCGTTATGCGTTATGCGTTATGCGTTATGCGTTATGCGTTATGCGTTATGCGTTATGCGTTATGCGTTATGCGTTATGCGTTATGCGTTATGCGTTATGCGTTATGATTTATGCGTTATGCTTTATGCGTTATGCGTTATGCGTTACGCTTTATGCGTTATGCATTATGCGTTATGCGTTATGCATTATGCATTATGCGTTATGCGTTATGCGTGATCCGTTATTCGTTAATCGTTATGCGTTTTGCTGTATTCGTTATGCGTTGTGCATTATGCGTTATACGTTATGCGTTATGCGCTTTGCGTTATGGGTTATGCTTCATACGTTATGTGTTATGCGTTATGCTTTATGCGTTATGCGTTATGCGTTATGCGTTATGCGTTATGAGTTATGCGTTATGCGTTATGCGTTATGCGTTATGCGTTATGCGTTATGCGTTATGCGTTATGATTTATGCGTTATGCGTTATGCGTTATGCGTTATGCATTATGCGTTATGTTTTATGCGTTATGCGTTATGCGTTATGCGTTACGCTTTATGCGTTATGGATTATGCGTTATGCGTTATGCATTATGCGTTATGCGTTATGTGTGATCCGTTATTCGTTAATCGTTATGCGTTTTGCTCTATTCGTTATGCGTTGTGCATTATGCGATATGCGTTATGTGTTATGCGTTATGCGTTATGCGTTATGCGTTATGTATTATGCGTTATGCGTGATCCGTTATGCGTTAGGCGTTATGGGTTTTCCGCTGTTCGTTATGCGTTGTGCATTATGCGTTATGCGTTATGAAGTATGGGTTATGCATTATACGGTATGCGTTATGCGTTATACGTTATGCGTTATGCGTTATGCGTTATGCGTTATGCGTTATGCGTTATGCGTTATGCGTTATGCGTTATGCGTTATGCGTTATGCGTTATGCGTTATACGTTATGCGTTATGCGTAATGCGTTATGCGTTACGCGTTATGCGTTATGCGTTATGCGTTATGCGTTATGCTTTATGCGTTATGCTTTATGCGTTATGCGTTATGAGTTACACGATATGCGTTATGCGTTATGCGTTATGCGTTATTGCGTTAGGGGTTATGCGTTATGCGTTATGCGTTATGCGTTATGCGTTATGCGTTATGCGTTATGCGTTATGCGTTATGCGTTATGCGTTATGCGTTATGCGTTATACGTTATGCGTTATGCGTTATGCGTTGTGCGTTATACGTTTGCGTTACGTGTTACGCTTTATGCGTTATGCGTTATGCGTTATGGTTATGCGTTATGCTTTATGCGTTATGCGTTACTCCTTATGAGTTATGAGTTATAAGTTATGCGTTATGCGTTATGCGTTATGCGTTATGCGTTATGCGTGATCCGTTATGCGTTAAGCGTTATGCGTTATGCGTTATGCGTTTTGCGTTATGCGTTATCCGTTATGCGTTATGCTTTATGCATTATGCGTTATGCGTTATGCGTTATGCGTTATGCTTTATGCGTTATGCGTTACTCCTTATGAGTTATGAGTTATAAGTTATGCGTAATGCGTTATGCGTTATGCATTATGCTTTATGCGTTATGCGTTATGCGTTATGCGTTATGCGTTTTGCGTTATGCGTTATGCGTTATGCTTTATGCGTTATGCGTTATGCGTAATGCGTTATGCGTTATGCGTAATGCGTTATGCGTTATGCGTTATGCATTATTCGTTATGAGTAATGAGTTATAAGTTATGCGTTATGCGTTATGCTTTATGCATTATGCGTTATGCGTTATGCGTTATGCGTTATGCTTTATGCGTTATGCGTTACTCCTTATGAGTTATGAGTTATAAGTTATGCGTAATGCGTTATGCGTTATGCGTTATGCTTTATGCGTTATGCGTTATGCGTTATGCGTTATGCGTTATGCGTTATGCGTTATGCGTTATACGGTATGCGTTATGCGTTATACGTTATGCGTTATGCGTTATGCGTTAGGCGTTATGCGTTATGCGTTATGTGTTATGCGTTATACGGTATGCGTTATGCGTTATACGTTATGCGTTATGCGTTATGCGTTATGGGTTATGCGTTATGCGTTATGGTTATGCGTTATGCGTTATGCGTTATGCATTATGCGTTATGCGTTATGCGTTATACGTTATGCGTTATGCGTTATGCGTTATGCGTTATGCGTTATGCGTTATACGTTATGCGTTATGCGTTATGCGTTATGCGTTATGCGTTATGCGTTATGCGTTATGCGTTATGCGTTATGCGTTATGCGTTATGCGTTATGCGTTATGCGTTATTCGTTATGAGTAATGAGTTATAAGTTATGCGTTATGCGTTATGCTTTATGCATTATGCGTTATGCGTTATGCGTTATGCTTTATGCGTTATGCGTTACTCCTTATGAGTTATGAGTTATAAGTTATGCGTTATGCGTTATGCTTTATGCGTTATGCGTTACTCCTTATGAGTTATGAGTTATAAGTTATGCGTAATGCGTTATGCGTTATGCGTTATGCTTTATGCGTTATGCATTATGCGTTATGCGTTATGCGTTATGCGTTATGCGTTATGCGTTATGATTTATGCGTTACGTGTTACGCTTTATGCGTTATGCGTTATGCGTTATGGTTATGCGTTATGCGTTATGCGTTATGCATTATGCGTTATGCGTTATGCGTTATGCGTTATGCGTTATGCGTTATGCGTTATGCGTTATGCGTTATGCGTTATGCGTTATGCGTTATGCGTTATGCGTTATGCGTTATGCGTTATGCGTTATGCGTTATGCGTTATGCGTTATGCGTTATGCGTTATGCGTTATGCGTTATGCGTTATGCGTTATGCGTTATGCGTTATGCGTTATGCGTTATGCGTTTTGCGTTATGCGTTATGCGTTATGCGTTATGCGTTATGATTTATGCGTTACGCGTTACGCTTTATGCGTTATGCATTATGCGTTATGCGTTATGCGTTATTCGTTATGAGTAATGAGTTATAAGTTATGCGTTATGCGTTATGCTTTATGCATTATGCGTTATGCGTTATGCGTTATGCGTTATGCGTTATGCTTTATGCGTTATGCGTTACTCCTTATGAGTTATGAGTTATAAGTTATGCGTTATGCGTTATGCGTTATGCGTTATGCGTTATGCGTTATGCGTTATGCGTGATCCGTTATGCGTTAAGCGTTATGCGTTATGCGTTATGTGTTATGCGTTATGCGTTATGCGTTATGCGTTATGCGTTATGTTTTATGCGCTATGCGTTGTGCGTTATAAGTTTGCGTTATGCGTTATGCGTTATGCGTTATGCGTTATGCGCTATGCGTTATGCGTTATGCGTTATGGATTATGCGTTATGGGTTGTTCGTTATGCTTTATGCGTTGGGCGTTATACGTTTGCGTTATGCGTTATGCGTTATGCGTTATGCTTTATGCGTTATACGTTATGCGTTATGCGTTATACGGTGTGCGTTATGCGTTATGCGTTATGCGTTATGCGTTATGCTTTATGCATTATGCGTTATGCGTTATGCGTTATGCGTTATGCGTTATGCGTTATGCGTTATGCGTTATGCGTTATGCGTTATGCTTTATGCGTTATGCGTTACTCCTTATGAGTTATGAGTTATAAGTTATGCGTAATGCGTTATGCGTTATGCTTTATGCGTTATGCGTTATGCGTTATGCGTTATGCGTTATGCGTTATGCGTTATGCGTTATGCGTAATGCGTTATGCGTTATGCGTAATGCGTTAAGCGTTATGCGTTATGCGTTATGCGTTATATGTTATGCGTTATGCGTTATGCGTTGTGCGTTATACGTTTGCGTTATGCATAATGCGTTATACGGTATGCGTTATGCGTTATACGTTATGCGTTATGCGATATGCGTTAAGCGTTATGCGTTATATTTTATGCGTTATGCGTTGTGCGTTATGCGTTATGCGTTATGCGTTATGCGTTATGCGTTATGCTTTATGCGTTATGCGTTATGCGTTATATGTTATGCGTTATGCGTTATGCGTGATCCGTTATTCGTTAATCGTTATGCGTTTTGCTGTATTCGTTATGCGTTGTGCATTATGCGTTATACGTTATGCGTTATGCGTTTTGCGTTATGGGTTATGCTTTATGCGTTATGCGTTATGCGTTATGCTTTATGCGTTATGCGTTATGCATTATACGGTATGCGTTATGCGTTATACGTTATGCGTTATGCGTTATGCGTTATGCGTTATGCGTTATGCGTTATGCGTTATGCGTTATACGTTATGCGTTATGCGTAATGCGTTATGCGTTATGCGTTATGCGTTATGCGTTATGCGTTATGCGTTATGCGTTATGCGTTATGCGTTATACGTTATGCGTTATGCGTTATGCGTTGTGCGTTATACGTTTGCGTTATGCGTTATGCGTTATGCGTTATACGGTATGCGTTATGCGTTATACGTTATGCGTTATGCGTTATGCGATATGCGTTATGCGTTATGCTTTATGCGTTATGCTTTATGCGTTATGCGTTATGAGTTACACGATATGCGTTATGCGTTATGCGTTATGCGTGATCCGTTATTCGTTAATCGTTATGCGTTTTGCTGTATTCGTTATGCTCTGTGCATTATGCGTTATGCGTTATGTGTTATGCATTATGCGTTATGCGTTATGCGTTATGCGTTATGCGTTATGCGTTATGCGTTATGCGTTATGCGTTATGCGTTATGCGTTATGCGTTATGCGTTATGCGTTATGCGTTATGCGTTATGCGTTATGATTTATGCGTTATGCTTTATGCGTTATGCGTTATGCGTTACGCTTTATGCGTTATGCATTATGCGTTATGCGTTATGCATTATGCATTATGCGTTATGCGTTATGCGTGATCCGTTATTCGTTAATCGTTATGCGTTTTGCTGTATTCGTTATGCGTTGTGCATTATACGTTATACGTTATGCGTTATGCGTTTTGCGTTATGGGTTATGCTTCATACGTTATGTGTTATGCGTTATGCTTTATGCGTTATGCGTTATGCGTTATGCGTTATGCGTTATGAGTTATGCGTTATGCGTTATGCGTTATGCGTTATGCGTTATGCGTTATGCGTTATGCGTTATGATTTATGCGTTATGCGTTATGCGTTATGCGTTATGCATTATGCGTTATGTTTTATGCGTTATGCGTTATGCGTTATGCGTTACGCTTTATGCGTTATGGATTATGCGTTATGCGTTATGCATTATGCGTTATGCGTTATGTGTGATCCGTTATTCGTTAATCGTTATGCGTTTTGCTCTATTCGTTATGCGTTGTGCATTATGCGATATGCGTTATGTGTTATGCGTTATGCGTTATGCGTTATGCGTTATGCATTATGCGTTATGCGTGATCCGTTATGCGTTAGGCGTTATGGGTTTTCCGCTGTTCGTTATGCGTTGTGCATTATGCGTTATGCGTTATGAAGTATGGGTTATGCATTATACGGTATGCGTTATGCGTTATACGTTATGCGTTATGCGTTATGCGTTATGTGTTATGCGTTATGCGTTATGCGTTATGCGTTATGCGTTATGCGTTATGCGTTATGCGTTATACGTTATGCGTTATGCGTAATGCGTTATGCGTTACGCGTTATGCGTTATGCGTTATGCGTTATGCGTTATGCATTATGCGTTATGCTTTATGCGTTATGCGTTATGAGTTACACGATATGCGTTATGCGTTATGCGTTATGCGTTATTGCGTTAGGGGTTATGCGTTATGCGTTATGCGTTATGCGTTATGCGTTATGCGTTATGCGTTATGCGTTATGCGTTATGCGTTATGCGTTATACGTTATGCGTTATGCGTTATGCGTTGTGCGTTATACGTTTGCGTTATGCGTTATGCGTTATGCGTTATGCGTTATGCGTTATGCGTTATACGGTATGCGTTATGCGTTATACGTTATGCGTTATGCGTTATGCGTGATCCGTTATTCGTTAATCGTTATTCGTTTTGCTGTATTCGTTATGCTCTGTGCATTATGCGTTATGCGTTATGTGTTATGCGTTATGCGTTATGCGTTATGCGTTATGCGTTATGCGTTATGCGTTATGCGTTATGCGTTATGCGTTATGCGTTATGCGTTATGCGTTATGCGTTATGCGTTATGCGTTATGCGTTATGCGTTATGATTTATGCGTTATGCTTTATGCGTTATGCGTTATGCGTTACGCTTTATGCGTTATGCATTATGCGTTATGCGTTATGCGTTATGCATTATGCGTTATGCGTTATGCGTGATCCGTTATTCGTTAATCGTTATGCGTTTTGCTGTATTCGTTATGCGTTGTGTATTATGCGTTATACGTTATGCGTTATGCGTTTTGCGTTATCGGTTATGCGTTATGCGTTATGCGTTATGCGTTATGCGTTATGCGTTATGCGTTATGCGTTATGCGTTATGCGTTATGCGTTATGCGTTATGCGTTATGCGTTATGCGTTATGCGTTATGCGTTATGCGTTATGCGTTATGCGTTATGCGTTATGCGTTATGCGTTATGCGTTATGATTTATGCGTTATGCTTTATGCGTTATGCGTTATGCGTTACGCTTTATGCGTTATGCATTATGCATTATGCGTTATGCGTTATGCGTGATCCGTTATTCGTTAATCGTTATGCGTTTTGCTGTATTCGTTATGCGTTGTGCATTATGCGTTATACGTTATGCGTTATGCGTTTTGCGTTATACGTTATGCGTTATGCGTTATGCTTTATGCGTTATGCGTTATGAGTTACACGATAAGCGTTATGCGTTATGCGTTATGCGTTATGCGTTATGCTTTATGCGTTATGCATTATGCGTTATGCGTGATCCGTTATGCGTTAGGCGTTATGGGTTTTCCGGTGTTCGTTATGCGTTGTGCATTCTGCGTTATGCGTTATGAAGTATGGGTTATGCGTTATGCGTTATGCGTTATGCGTTATGCGTTATCCGTTATGCGTTATGCGTTATACGTTATGCGTTATGCGTTATGCGTTGTGCGTTATACGTTTGCGTTATGCGTTATGCGTTATGCGTTATACGGTATGCGTTATGCGTTATACGTTATGCGTTATGCGTTATGCGATATGCGTTATGCGTTATGCTTTATGCGTTATGCTTTATGCGTTATGCGTTATGAGTTACACGATATGCGTTATGCGTTATGCGTTATGCGTGATCCGTTATGCGTTATGCGTTATGCGTTATGCGTTATGCGTTATGCGTTATGCGTTATGCGTTATGCGTTATGCGTTATGCGTTATGCGTTATGCGTTATGCGTTATGCGTTATACGTTATGCGTTATGCGTTATGCGTTATGCGTTATGCTTTATGCGTTATGCGTTATGCGTTACGCTTTATGCGTTATGCATTATGCGTTATGCGTTATGCATTATGCATTATGCGTTATGCGTTATGCGTGATCCGTTATTCGTTAATCGTTATGCGTTTTGCTGTATTCGTTATGCGTTGTGCATTATGCGTTATACGTTATGCGTTATGCGCTATGCGTTATGCGTTATGCGTTATGGATTATGCGTTATGGGTTGTTCGTTATGCTTTATGCGTTGGGCGTTATACGTTTGCGTTATGCGTTATGCGTTATGCGTTATGCTTTATGCGTTATACGTTATGCGTTATGCGTTATACGGTGTGCGTTATGCGTTATGCGTTATGCGTTATGCGTTATGCATTATGCGTTATGCGTTATGCGTTATGCGTTATTCGTTATGAGTAATGAGTTATAAGTTATGCGTTATGCGTTATGCGTTATGCATTATGCGTTATGCGTTATGCGTTATGCGTTATGCGTTATGCGTTATGCGTTATGCGTTATGCGTTATGCGTTATGCTTTATGCGTTATGCGTTACTCCTTATGAGTTATGAGTTATAAGTTATGCGTAATGCGTTATGCGTTATGCGTTATGCTTTATGCGTTATGCGTTATGCGTTATGCGTTATGCGTTATGCGTTATGCGTTATGCGTTATGCGTTATGCTTTATGCGTTATGCGTTATGCGTAATGCGTTATGCGTTATGCGTAATGCGTTAAGCGTTATGCGTTATGCGTTATGCGTTATATGTTATGCGTTATGCGTTATGCGTTGTGCGTTATACGTTTGCGTTATGCATAATGCGTTATACGGTATGCGTTATGCGTTATACGTTATGCGTTATGCGATATGCGTTAAGCGTTATGCGTTATATTTTATGCGTTATGCGTTGTGCGTTATGCGTTATGCGTTATGCGTTATGCGTTATGCGTTATGCTTTATGCGTTATGCGTTATGCGTTATATGTTATGCGTTATGCGTTATGCGTGATCCGTTATTCGTTAATCGTTATGCGTTTTGCTGTATTCGTTATGCGTTGTGCATTATGCGTTGTACGTTATGCGTTATGCGTTATGCGTTGTGCGTTATACGTTTGCGTTATGCATAATGCGTTATACGGTATGCGTTATGCGTTATATGTTATGCGTTATGCGTTATGCGTTGTGCGTTATACGTTTGCGTTATGCATAATGCGTTATACGTTATGCGTTATGCGATATGCGTTAAGCGTTATGCGTTATATTTTATGCGTTATGCGTTATGCGTTATGCGTTATGCGTTATGCGTTATGCGTTATGCGTTATGCGTTATGCGTTATGCGTTATGCGTTATGATTTATGCGTTATGCTTTATGCGTTATGCGTTATGCGTTACGCTTTATGCG
Source organism: Lasioglossum morio (assembly GCA_916610235.2). Classification (NCBI taxonomy): domain Eukaryota; kingdom Metazoa; phylum Arthropoda; class Insecta; order Hymenoptera; family Halictidae; genus Lasioglossum; species Lasioglossum morio. The sequence continues at coordinate 58,620 of CAKAJA020000151.1, read as the reverse complement.
TTATGCATTATGCGTTATGCGTTATGCATTATGCATTATGCGTTATGCGTTATGCGTGATCCGTTATTCGTTAATCGTTATGCGTTTTGCTGTATTCGTTATGCGTTGTGCATTATGCGTTATACGTTATGCGTTATGCGCTATGCGTTATGCGTTATGCGTTATGGATTATGCGTTATGGATTGTTCGTTATGCTTTATGCGTTGGGCGTTATACGTTTGCGTTATGCGTTATGCGTTATGCGTTATGCTTTATGCGTTATACGTTATGCGTTATGCGTTATACGGTGTGCGTTATGCGTTATGCGTTATGCGTTATGCGTTATGCGTTATGCGTTATGCGTTATGCATTATGCGTTATGCGTTATGCGTTATGCGTTATTCGTTATGAGTAATGAGTTATAAGTTATGCGTTATGCGTTATGCTTTATGCATTATGCGTTATGCGTTATGCGTTATGCGTTATGCGTTATGCGTTATGCGTTATGCGTTATGCGTTATGCTTTATGCGTTATGCGTTACTCCTTATGAGTTATGAGTTATAAGTTATGCGTAATGCGTTATGCGTTATGCGTTATGCTTTATGCGTTATGCGTTATGCGTTATGCGTTATGCGTTATGCGTTATGCGTTATGCGTTATGCTTTATGCGTTATGCGTTACTCCTTATGAGTTATGAGTTATAAGTTATGCGTAATGCGTTATGCGTTATGCGTTATGCGTTATATGTTATGCGTTATGCGTTATGCGTTGTGCGTTATACGTTTGCGTTATGCATAATGCGTTATACGGTATGCGTTATGCGTTATACGTTATGCGTTATGCGATGTGCGTTAAGCGTTATGCGTTATATTTTATGCGTTATGCGTTGTGCGTTATGCGTTATGCGTTATGCGTTATGCGTTATGCTTTATGCGTTATGCGTTATGCGTTATATGTTATGCGTTATGCGTTATGCGTGATCCGTTATTCGTTAATCGTTATGCGTTTTGCTGTATTCGTTATGCGTTGTGCATTATGCGTTATACGTTATGCGTTATGCGTTTTGCGTTATGGGTTATGCTTCATGCGTTATGCGTTATGCGTTATGCTTTATGCGTTATGCGTTATGCGTTATGCGTTATGCGTTATGCGTTATAAGTTATGCGTAATGCGTTATGCCTTATGCGTTATGCATTATACGGTATGCGTTATGCGTTGTACGTTATGCGTTATGCGTTATGCGTTATGCGTTATGCGTTATGATTTATGCGTTATGCTTTATGCGTTATGCGTTATGCGTTACGCTTTATGCGTTATGCATTATGCGTTATGCGTTATGCATTATGCATTATGCGTTATGCGTTATGCGTGATCCGTTATTCGTTAATCGTTATGCGTTTTGCTGTATTCGTTATGCGTTGTGCATTATGCGTTATACGTTATGCGTTATGCGTTTTGCGTTATGGGTTATGCTTCATGCGTTATGCGTTATGCTTTATGCGTTATGCGTTATGCGTTATGCGTTATGCGTTATGAGTTATGCGTTATGCGTTATGCGTTATGCGTTATGCGTTATGCGTTATGAGTTATGCGTTATGCGTTATGCGTTATGCGTTATGCGTTATGCGTTATTATTTATGCGTTATGCGTTACGCTTTATGCGTTATGCATTATGCGTTATGTTTTATGCGTTATGCGTTATGCGTTTTGCGTTATGCGTTACGCTTTATGCGTTATGGATTATGCGTTATGCGTTATGCATTATGCGTTATGCGTTATGTGTGATCCGTTATTCGTTAATCGTTATGCGTTTTGCTGTATTCGTTATGCGTTGTAAATTATGCGATATGCGTTATGTGTTATGCGTTATGCGTTATGCGTTATGCATTATGCGTTATGCGTGATCCGTTATGCGTTAGGCGTTATGGGTTTTCCGGTGTTCGTTATGCGTTGTGCATTATGCGTTATGCGTTATGAAGTATGGGTTATGCATTATACGGTATGCGTTATGCGTTATACGTTATACGTTATGCGTTATGCGTTATGCGTTATGCGTTGTGCGTTATACGTTTGCGTTATGCGTTATGCGTTATGCGTTATACGGTATGCGTTATGCGTTATACGTTATGCGTTATGCGTTTTGCGATATGCGTTATGCGTTATGCTTTATGCGTTATGCTTTATGCGTTATGCGTTATGAGTTACACGATATGCGTTATGCGTTATTCGTTATGCGTTATTGCGTTAGGGGTTATGCGTTATGCGTTATGCGTTATGCGTTATGCGTTATGCGTTATGCGTTATGCGTTATGCGTTATGCGTTATGCGTTATGCGTTATGCGTTATGCGTTATACGTTATGCGTTATGCGTTATGCGTTGTGCGTTATACGTTTGCGTTTTGCGTTATGCGTTATGCGTTATGCGTTATGCGTTATGCGTTATACGGTATGCGTTATGCGTTATGCGTTATGCGTTATGCGTTATGCGTTATGCGTTATGCGTTATGCGTTATGCGTTATGCGTTATGCGTTATGCGTTATGCATTATGCGTTGTGCGTTATGCGTTATGCGTTATGCGTTATGCGTTATGCGTTATGCGTTATACGGTATGCGTTATGCGTTATGCGTTATGCGTTATGCGTTATGCGTTATGCGTTATGCGTTATGCGTTATGCGTTATGCGTTATGCGTTATGCGTTATGCGTTGTGCCTTATACGTTTGCGTTATGCGTTATGCGTTATGCGTTATACGGTATGCGTTATGCGTTATACGTTATGTGTTATGCGTTTTGCATTATACGGTATGCGTTATGCGTTATACGTTATGCGTTATGCGTTATGCGTTATGGGTTATGCGTTATGCGTTATGGTTATGCGTTATGCGTTATGCGTTATACGTTATGCGTTATGCGTTTTGCGTTATGGGTTATGCTTCATGCGTTATGCGTTATGCGTTATGCGTGATCCGTTATTCGTTAATCGTTATGCGTTTTGCTGTATTCGTTATGCGTTGTGCATTATGCGTTATGCGTTATGTGTTATGCGTTATGCGTTATGCGTTATGCGTTATGCGTTATGCGTTATGCGTTATGCGTTATGCGTTATGCGTTATGCGTTATGCGTTATGCGTTATGCGTTATGCGTTATGCGTTATGCGTTATGCGTTATGCGTTATCCGTTATGCGTTATGTTTTATGCGTTATGCGTTAAGGGTTATGGGTTATGCGTTATGCTTTTATGCGTTATTCATTTTGCGTTATGCGTTATTCGTTATGAGTTATGAGTTATAAGTTATGCGTAATGCGTTATGCCTTATGCGTTATGCATTATACGGTATGCGTTATGCGTTATGTGTTATGCGTTATGCGTTATGCGTTATGCGTTATGCGTTATGCATTATGCGTTATGCGTGATCCGTTATGCGTTAGGCGTTATGGGTTTTCCGGTGTTCGTTATGCGTTGTGCATTATGCGTTATGCGTTATGAAGTATGGGTTATGGTTTATGCGTTATGCGTTCTGCCTTATACGTTTGCGTTATGCGTTATGCGTTATGCGTTATACGGTATGCGTTATGCGTTATACGTTATGTGTTATGCGTTTTGCATTATACGGTATGCGTTATGCGTTATACGTTATGCGTTATGCGTTATGCGTTATGGGTTATGCGTTATGCGTTATGGTTATGCGTTATGCGTTATGCATTATGCGTTATGCGTTATGCGTTATGCTTTATGCGTTATGCGTTATTCGATATGAGTAATGAGTTATAAGTTATGCGTTATGCGTTATGCTTTATGCGTTATGCGTTATGTTTTATGCGTTATGCGTTTTCGCGTTAAGGTTTTCCGGTGTTCGTTATGCGTTGTGCATTATGCGTTATGCGTTATGAAGTATGGGTTATGGTTTATGCGTTATGCGTTGTGCCTTATACGTTTGCGTTATGCGTTATGCGTTATGCGTTATACGGTATGCGTTATGCGTTATACGTTATGTGTTATGCGTTTTGCATTATACGGTATGCGTTATGCGTTATACGTTATGCGTTATGCGTTATGCGTTATGGGTTATGCGTTATGCGTTATGGTTATGCGTTATGCGTTATGCGTTATGCGTTATGTTTTATGCGTTATGCGTTAAGGGTTATGGGTTATGCGTTATGCTTTTATGCGTTATTCATTTTGCGTTATGCGTTATTCGTTATGAGTTATGAGTTATAAGTTATGCGTAATGCGTTATGCCTTATGCGTTATGCATTATACGGTATGCGTTATACGTTATGCGTTATGCGTTATGCGTTATGCGTTATGCGTTATGCGTTATGCGTTATGCGTTATGCGTTATGCGTTATGCGTTATGCGTTATGCGTTATGCGTTATGCGTTATGCGTTATGCGTTATGCGTTATGCGTTATGCGTTATGCGTTATGCGTTATGCGTTATGCGTTATAGGTTATGCGTTATGCGTTATGCGTTGTGCGTTATACGTTTGCGTTATGCGTTATGCGTTATGCGTTATACGGTATGCGTTATGCGTTATACGTTATGCGTTATGCGTTATGCGATATGCGTTATGCGTTATGCGTTATGCGTTATGCGTTATGCGTTATGAGTTACACGATATGCGTTATGCGTTATGCGTTATGCGTTATTGCGTTAGGGCTTATGCGTTATGCGTTATGCGTTATGCGTTATGCTTTATGCCTTATGCGTTATGCATTATACGGTATGCGTTATGCGTTATACGTTATGCGTTATGCGTTATGCGTTATGCGTTATGCGTTATGCGTTATGCGTTATGCGTTATACGTTATGCGTTATGCGTTATGCGTTATGCGTTGTGCGTTATACGTTTGCGTTATGCGTTATGCGTTATGCGTTATACGGTATGCGTTATGCGTTATACGTTATGCGTTATGCGTTATGCGTGATCCGTTATTCGTTAATCGTTATGCGTTTTGCTGTATTCGTTATGCGTTGTGCATTATGCGTTATGCGTTATGTGTTATGCGTTATGCGTTATGCGTTATGCGTTATGCGTTATGCGTTATGCGTTATGCGTTATGCGTTATGCGTTATGCGTTATGCGTTATGATTTATGCGTCATGCTTTATGCGTTATGCGTTATGAGTTACGCTTTATGCGTTATGCATTATGCGTTATGCGTTATGCATTATGCATTATGCGTTATGCGTTATGCGTGATCCGTTATTCGTTAATCGTTATGCGTTTTGCTGTATTCGTTATGCGTTGTGCATTATGCGTTATACGTTATGCGTTATGCGTTTTGCGTTATGGGTTATGCTTCATGCGTTATGCGTTATGCGTTATGCTTTATGCGTTATGCGTTATGCGTTATGCGTTATGCGTTATGCGTTATGAGTTATGCGTTATGCGTTATGCGTTATGCGTTATGCGTTATGCGTTATGATTTATGCGTTATGCGTTACGCTTTATGCATTATGCATTATGGGTTATGTTTTATTCGTTATGCGTTATGCGTTATGCGTTATGCGTTACGCTTTATGCGTTATGCATTATGCGTTATGCGTTATGCATTATGCGTTATGCGTTATGCGTTATACGTTATGCGTTATGCGTTATGCGATATGCGTTATGCGTTATGCGTTATGCTTTATGCGTTATGCGTTATGAGTTACACGATATGCGTTATGCGTTATGCGTTATGCGTTATTGCGTTAGGGGTTATGCGTTATGCGTTATGCGTTATGCGTTATGCGTTATGCTTTATGCGTTATGCATTATGCGTTATGCGTTATGAGTTACACGTTGTGCGTTATGCGTTATGCATTATGCGTTATGCGTTATGCGTTATGCGTTATGCGTTATGCGTTATGCGTTATGCGTTATGCCTTATGCGTTATGCGTTATGCGTCATCCGTTGTTCGTTATACGTTATGCGTTGTGCGTTATACGTTTGCGTTATGCCTTATGGGTTATGCGTAATGCGTTATGCGTTATGCCTTATGCATTATGCGTTATGCGTTATGAATATTGCGTTATACGTTATGTATTATGCGTTATGCCTTATGAGTTATGCGATATGCGTCATGTATCAAGCCTTATGCGTTATGGGTTATGCGTTAACGTTGTGCGTTATGCGTTATTGCGTTATGCGTTTTGCGTTATGCGTTATGCGTTATGCGGTATGCGTTATGCGTTATGCGTTATGCGTTATGCGTTATGCGTTATGCGTTATGCGTTATGCGTTATGCGTTATTCGTTATGAGTTATGAGTTATAAGTTATGCGTAATGCGTTATGCGTTATGCGTTATGCGTTATGCGTTGTGCATTATGCGTTATGCGTTATGCGTTATGCATTTTGCGTTATGCGCCATGCGTTATGCGTTATGAGTTATAAGTTATGCGTTATGCGTTATGCGTTATGCGTTATGCGTTATGCGTTATGCGTTATGCGTTATGCGTTATGCGTTATGCGCTATGCGTTGTGCGTTGTGCGTTCTGCGTTATGGGTTATGGGTTATGCGTTATGCTTTATGCGTTATGCATTTTGCGTTATGCGTTATGCGTTATTCGTTATGAGTTATAAGTTATGCGTAATGCGTCATGCGTTATGCGTTATGCATTATGCGTTGTGCATTATGTGTTATGCGTTATGCGTTATGGGTTATGGGTTATGCGTTATGCGTTATGCGCCATGCGTTATGAGTTATAAGTTATGCCTTATGCGTTATGCGTTATGCGTTATGCGTTATGCGTTATGCGTTAGGCGTTATGCATTGTGCGTTATGCGTTGTGCGTTATGCCTTATGCGTTATGCGTTATGCGTCATCCGTTGTTCGTTATACGTTATGCGTTGTGCGTTATACGTTTGCGTTATGCCTTATGGGTTATGCGTAATGCGTTATGCGTTATGCCTTATGCATTATGCGTTATGCGTTATGAATATTGCGTTATACGTTATGTATTATGCGTTATGCCTTATGAGTTATGCGATATGCGTCATGTATCAAGCCTTATGCGTTATGGGTTATGCGTTAACGTTATGCGTTATGCGTTATTGCGTTATGCGTTTTGCGTTATGCGTTATGCGTTATGCGGTATGCGTTATGCGTTATGCGTTATGCGTTATGCGTTATGCGTTATGCGTTATGCGTTATGCGTTATGCGTTATGCGTTATGCGTTATTCGTTATGAGTTATGAGTTATAAGTTATGCGTAATGCGTTATGCGTTATGCGTTATGCGTTATGCGTTGTGCATTATGCGTTATGCGTTATGCGTTATGCGTTATGCGTTATGCGTTATGCGTTATGCGTTATGCGTTATGCGTTATGCGTTATGCGTTATGCGTTATGCGTTCTGCGTTATGGGTTATGTGTTATACGTTTGCGTTATGCGTTATGCGTTATGCGTTATGCGTTATGCGTTATGCGTTATGCGGTATGCGTTATGCGTTATGCGTTATGCGTTATGCGTTATGCGTTATGCGTTATGCGTTATGCGTTATGCGTTATGCGTTATGCGTTATTCGTTATGAGTTATGAGTTATAAGTTATGCGTAATGCGTTATGCGTTATGCGTTATGCGTTATGCGTTGTGCATTATGCGTTATGCGTTATGCGTTATGGGTTATGCGTTATGCGTTATGCGTTATGCGTTATGCGTTATGCGTTATGCGTTATGCGTTATGCGTTATGCGTTATGCGTTATGCGTTATGCGTTATGCGTTATGCGTTATGCGTTATGCGTTATGCGTTATGCGTTATGCGTTATGCGTTATGCGTTATGCGTTATGCGTTATGCGTTATGCATTGTGCGTTATGCGTTGTGCGTTATGCCTTATGAATTATGCGTTATGCGTTATCCGTTGTTCGTTATACGTTATGCGTTGTGCGTTATACGTTTGCGTTATGCCTTATGGGTTATGCGTAATGCGTTATGCGTTATGCCTTATGCATTATGCGTTATGCGTTAAGAATATTGCGTTATACGTTATGTATTATGCGTTATGCCTTATGAGTTATGCGATATGCGTTATGCGTTATGCGTTCTGCGTTATGGGTTATGTGTTATACGTTTGCGTTATGCGTTATGCGTTATGCGTTATGCGTTATGCGTTATGCGTTATTGCGTTATGCGTTTTGCGTTATGCGACATGCGGTATGCGTTATGCGTTATGCGTTATGCGTTATGCGTTATGCGTTATGCGTTCTGCGTTATGGGTTATGTGTTATACGTTTGCGTTATGCGTTATGCGTTATGCGTTATGCGTTATGCGTTCTGCGTTATGGGTTATGTGTTATACGTTTGCGTTATGCGTTATGCGTTATGCGTTATGCATTTTGCGTTATGCGTTATACGTTATTCGTTATGAGTTATAAGTTATGCGTAATGCGTTATGCGTTATTCGTTATGAGTTATGAGTTATAAGTTATGCGTAATGCGTTATGCGTTATGCGTTATGCGTTATGCGTTATGCGTTCTGCGTTATGGGTTATGTGTTATACGTTTGCGTTATGCGTTATGCGTTATGCGTTATGCATTTTGCGTTATGCGTTATGCGTTATGCGTTATGCGTTATGCGTTATGCGTTATGCGTTATGCGTTATTCGTTATGAGTTATGAGTTATAAGTTATGCGTAATGCGTTATGCGTTATGCGTTATGCGTTATGCGTTGTGCATTATGCGTTATGCGTTATGCGTTATGGGTTATGCGTTATGCGTTATGCGTTATGCGTTATGCGTTATGCGTTATGCGTTATGCGTTATGCGTTATGCGTTATGCGTTATGCGTTATGCGTTATGCGTTATGCGTTCTGCGTTATGGGTTATGTGTTATACGTTTGCGTTATGCGTTATGCGTTATGCGTTATGCGTTATGCGTTCTGCGTTATGGGTTATGTGTTATACGTTTGCGTTATGCGTTATGCGTTATGCGTTATGCATTTTGCGTTATGCGTTATACGTTATTCGTTATGAGTTATAAGTTATGCGTAATGCGTTATGCGTTATGCGTTATGCATTATGCGTTGTGAATTATGTGTTATGCGTTATGCGTTATGGGTTATGGGTTATATGTCATGCGTTATGCATTTTGCGTTATGCGCCATGCGTTATGCGTTATGAGTTATAAGTTATGCGTTATGCGTTATGCGTTATGCGTTATGCGTTATGCGTTATGCGTTATGCGTTATGCGTTATGCGTTATGCGCTATGCGTTGTGCGTTGTGCGTTCTGCGTTATGGGTTATGGGTTATGCGTTATGCTTTATGCGTTATGCATTTTGCGTTATGCGTTATGCGTTATTCGTTATGAGTTATAAGTTATGCGTAATGCGTCATGCGTTATGCGTTATGCATTATGCGTTGTGCATTATGTGTTATGCGTTATGCGTTATGGGTTATGGGTTATGCGTTATGCGTTATGCGCCATGCGTTATGAGTTATAAGTTATGCGTTATGCGTTATGCGTTATGCGTTATGCGTTATGCGTTAGGCGTTATGCATTGTGCGTTATGCGTTGTGCGTTATGCCTTATGCGTTATGCGTTATGCGTCATCCGTTGTTCGTTATACGTTATGCGTTGTGCGTTATACGTTTGCGTTATGCCTTATGCGTTATGCGTTATGCGTTATGCGTTATGCGTTATGCGTTCTGCGTTATGGGTTATGTGTTATACGTTTGCGTTATGCGTTAGGCGTTATGCGTTATGCTTTATGCGTTATGCGTTATGCGTTATGCGTTATGCGTTATGCGTTATGCCTTTTGCGTTATGAGTTATGCGTTATGCGTTTTGCGTTATAGGTTATGCGATATGCGTTATGCATTATGCGTGATGCGTTATGCTTTATGCGTTATGCGTTATGAGTTATACGTAATGCGTTATGCGTTATGCGTTATGCGTTATGCGTTATGCGTTATGCGTTATGCGTTCTGCGTTATGGGTTATGGGTTATGCGTTATGCTTTATGCGTTATGCATTTTGCGTTGTGCATTATGCGTTATGCGTTATGCGTTATGCGTTATGGGTTATGCGTTATGCGTTATGCGTTATTCGTTTGAAGTTATAAGTTATGCGTAATGCGTCATGCGTTATGCGTTATGCATTATGCGTTGTGCATTATGTGTTATGCGTTATGCGTTATGGGTTATGGGTTATGCGTTATGCCTTATGCATTTTGATTTATGCGCCATGCGTTATGAGTTATAAGTTATGCGTTATGCGTTATGCGTTATGCGTTATGCGTTATGCGTTATGCGTTGTGCGTTGTGCGTTATGCGTTGTGCGTTATGCCTTATGCGTTATGCGTTATGCGTTATCCGTTGTTCGTTATACGTTATGCGTTGTGCGTTATACGTTTGCGTTATGCCTTATGGGTTATGCGTAACGCGTTATGCGTTATGCCTTATGCATTATGCGTTATGCCTTTTGCGTTATGAGTTATGCGTTATGCGTTTTGCGTTATACGTTATGAGTTATGCGTTTTGCGTTATAGGTTATGCGATATGCGATATGCGTTATGCGTTATGCGTTATGCGTTGTGCATTATGCGTTATGCGTTATGCGTTATGCGTTATGGGTTATGCGTTATGCGTTATGCGTTATGCGTTATGCCTTTTGCGTTATGAGTTATGCGTTATGCGTTATGCGTTTTGCGTTATACGTTATGCGTTATGCGTTTTGCGTTATAGGTTATGCGATATGCGATATGCGTTATGCGTTATGCGCCATGCGTTTGCGATATGAGTTATAAGTTATGTGTTATGCGCCATGCGATATGCGTTATGAGTTATAAGTTATGCATTATGCGTTATGCGTTATGCGTTATGCGTTATGCGTTATGAATATTGCGTTATACGTTATGTATTATGCGTTATGCCTTATGCGTTATGCGATATGCGTCATGTATCAAGCCTTATGCGTTATGGGTTATGCGTTTTGCGTTATGCGTTATGCGTTATGCGTTATGCTTTATGCGTTATGCTTTATGCGTTATGCGTTATGCGTTATGCGTTATGCGTTATGCGTTATGCGTTATGGGTTATGCGTTTTGCGTTATGCGTTATGCGTTATGCGTTATGCTTTATGAATATTGCGTTATACGTTATGTATTATGCGTTATGCCTTATGCGTTATGCGATATGCGTCATGTATCAAGCCTTATGCGTTATGGGTTATGCGTTTTGCGTTATGCGTTATGCGTTATGCGTTATGCTTTATGCGTTATGCTTTATGCGTTATGCGTTATGCTTTATGCGTTATGCGTTATGCGTTATGCGTTATGCGTTATGCTTTTGCGTTATGCGCCATGCGTTTGCGATATGAGTTATAAGTTATGTGTTATGCGCCATGCGATATGCGTTATGAGTTATAAGTTATGCATTATGCGTTATGCGTTATGCGTTATGCGTTATGCGTTATGAATATTGCGTTATACGTTATGTATTATGCGTTATGCCTTATGCGTTATGCGATATGCGTTATGCTTTTGCGTTATGCGCCATGCGTTTGCGATATGAGTTATAAGTTATGTGTTATGCGCCATGCGATATGCGTTATGAGTTATAAGTTATGCATTATGCGTTATGCGTTATGCGTTATGCGTTATGCGTTATGAATATTGCGTTATACGTTATGTATTATGCGTTATGCCTTATGCGTTATGCGATATGCGTCATGTATCAAGCCTTATGCGTTATGGGTTATGCGTTTTGCGTTATGCGTTATGCGTTATGCGTTATGCTTTATGCGTTATGCTTTATGCGTTATGCGTTATGCGTTATGCGTTATGCGTTATGCCTTTTGCGTTATGCGTTATGCGTTATGCGTTATGCGTTATGCGTTGTGCGTTATAGGCTTGCGTTATGCCTTATGGGTTATGCGATATGCGTTATGCGTTATGCGTGATGCGTTATGCTTTATGCGTTATGCGTTATGAGTTATACGTAATGCGTTATGCGTTATGCGTTATGCGTTATGCTTTTGCGTTATGCGCCATGCGTTATGCGTTATGCGTTATGCGTTATGCGTTATGCGTTATTCGTTAACGTTGTGCGTTATGCCTTTTGCGTTATGCGTTATGCGTCATGCGTTATGCGTTATGCGTTATGCGTTATGCGTTATGCGTTGTGCATTATGCGTTATGCGTTATGGGTTATGCGTTATGCGTTATGCGTTATGCGTTATGCGTTATGCCTTTTGCGTTATGAGTTATGCGTTATGCGTTTTGCGTTATACGTTATGCGTTATGCGTTTTGCGTTATAGGTTTGCGATATGCGTTATGCGTTATGCGAGATGCGTTATGCTTTATGCGTTATGCGTTATGAGTTATACGTAATGCGTTATGCGTTATGCGTTATGCGTTATGCGTTATGCTTTTGCGTTATGCTTTTGCGTTATGCGTTATGAGTTATAAGTTATGTGTTATGCGCCATGCGTTATGCGTTATGAGTTATAAGTTATGCGTTATGCGTTATGCGTTATGCGTTATGCGTTATGCGTTATGCGTTATGCGTTATGCGTTATGCTTTATGCGTTATTCGTTATGAGTTATGAGTTATAAGTTATGCGTTATGCGTTATGCGTTATGCGTTATGCGTTGTGCATTATGCGTTATGCGTTGTGCGTTATGCGTTATGGGTTATTGGTTATGTGTTATGCGTTATGCGTTATGTGTTATACGTTTGCGTTATGCGTTAGGCGTTATGCGTTACGCTATATGCGTTATGCGTTATGAGTTATGCGTTTTGCGTTATACGTTATGCGGTATTCGTTATGCGTTGTGCGTTATGCATTTTGCGTTATGCGTTATGCGTTATTCGTTATGAGTTATAAGTTATGCGTAATGCGTTATGCGTTATGCGTTATGCGTTATGCGTTATTCGTTATGAGTTATGAGTTATAAGTTATGCGTAATGCGTTATGCGTTATGCGTTATGCGTTATGCGTTGTGCATTATGCGTTATGCGTTATGCGTTATGGGTTATGCGTTATGCGTTATGCGTTATGCGTTATGCGTTATGCCTTTTGCGTTATGAGTTATGCGTTATGCGTTTTGCGTTATACGTTATGCGTTATGCGTTTTGCGTTATAGGTTATGCGATATGCGATATGCGTTATGCGTTATGCGTGATGCGTTATGCTTTATGCGTTATGCGTTATGAGTTATACGTAATGCGTTATGCGTTATGCGTTATGCGTTATGCTTTTGCGTTATGCGCCATGCGTTTGCGATATGAGTTATAAGTTATGTGTTATGCGCCATGCGATATGCGTTATGAGTTATAAGTTATGCATTATGCGTTATGCGTTATGCGTTATGCGTTATGCGTTATGAATATTGCGTTATACGTTATGTATTATGCGTTATGCCTTATGCGTTATGCGATATGCGTCATGTATCAAGCCTTATGCGTTATGGGTTATGCGTTAACGTTATGAGTTATGCGTTATTGCGTTATGCGTTTTGCGTTATGCGTTATGCGTTATGCGTTATGCTTTATGCGTTATGCTTTATGCGTTATGCGTTATGCGTTATGCGTTATGCGTTATGCCTTTTGCGTTATGCGTTATGCGTTATGCGTTGTGCGTTATAGGCTTGCGTTATGCCTTATGGGTTATGCGATATGCGTTATGCGTTATGCGTGATGCGTTATGCTTTATGCGTTATGCGTTATGAGTTATACGTAATGCGTTATGCGTTATGCGTTATGCGTTATGCGTTATGTGTTATACGTTTGCGTTATGCGTTAGGCGTTATACGTTACGCTATATGCGTTATGCGTTATAGCGTTATGCGTTATGCGTTATGCATTTTGCGTTATGCGTTATTCGTTATGAGTTATGAGTTATAAGTTATGCGTAATGCGTTATGCGTTATTCGTTATGCGTTATGCGTTATGCGTTGTGCATTATGCGTTATGCGTTATGCGTTATGGGTTATGTGTTATGCGTTATGCGTTATGCGTTATGTGTTATACGTTTGCGTTATGCGTTAGGCGTTATACGTTACGCTATATGCGTTTTGCGTTATAGGTTATGCGATATGCGATATGCGTTATGCGTTATGCGTGATGCGTTATGCTTTATGCGTTATGCGTTATGAGTTATACGTAATGCGTTATGCGTTATGCGTTATGCGTTATGCTTTTGCGTTATGCGCCATGCGTTATGCGATATGAGTTATAAGTTATGTGTTATGCGCCATGCGATATGCGTTATGAGTTATAAGTTATGCATTATGCGTTATGCGTTATGCGTTATGCGTTATGAATATTGCGTTATACGTTATGTATCATGCGTTATGCCTTATGCGTTATGCGATATGCGTCATGTATCAAGCCTTATGCGTTATGGGTTATGCGTTAACGTTATGCGTTATGCGTTATTGCGTTATGCGTTTTGCGTTATGCGTTATGCGTTATGCGTTATGCTTTATGCGTTATGCTTTATGCGTTATGCGTTATGCGTTATGCGTTATGCGTTATGCCTTTTGCGTTATGCGTTATGCGTTATGCGTTATGCGTTGTGCGTTATGGGTTATTGGTTATGTGTTATGCGTTATGCGTTATGCGTTATGTGTTATACGTTTGCGTTATGCGTTAGGCGTTATACGTTACGCTATATGCGTTATGCGTTATAGCGTTATGCGTTATGCGTTATGCATTTTGCGTTATGCGTTATTCGTTATGAGTTATGAGTTATAAGTTATGCGTAATGCGTTATGCGTTATTCGTTATGCGTTATGCGTTATGCGTTGTGCATTATGCGTTATGCGTTATGCGTTATGGGTTATGTGTTATGCGTTATGCGTTATGCGTTATGTGTTATACGTTTGCGTTATGCGTTAGGCGTTATACGTTACGCTATATGCGTTTTGCGTTATAGGTTATGCGATATGCGATATGCGTTATGCGTTATGCGTGATGCGTTATGCTTTATGCGTTATGCGTTATGAGTTATACGTAATGCGTTATGCGTTATGCGTTATGCGTTATGCGTTATGCGTTACGCTTTTGCGTTATGCGCCATGCGTTATGCGATATGAGTTATAAGTTATGTGTTATGCGCCATGCGATATGCGTTATGAGTTATAAGTTATGCATTATGCGTTATGCGTTATGCGTTATGCGTTATGCGTTATGCGTTATGCGTTATGCGTTATGCTTTATGCGTTATTCGTTATGCGTTATGCGTTATGTGTTATACGTTTGCGTTATGCGTTAGGCGTTGTGCGTTACGCTATATGCGTTATGCGTTATGCGTTTTGCGTTATACGTTATGCGGTATTCGTTATGCGTTGTGCGTTATGCATTTTGCGTTATGCGTTATGCGTTATTCGTTATGAGTTATAAGTTATGCGTTATGCGTTGTGCATTATGCGTTATGCGTTATGCGTTATGGGTTATGGGTTATGCGTTATGCGTTATGCGTTATGCGTTATGCGTTATGCGTTATGCGTTATGCGTTATGCGTTATGCGTTATGCGTTATGCGTTATGCGTTATGCTTTTGCGTTATGCGCCATGCGTTATGCGTTATGAGTTATAAGTTATGCGTTATGCGTTATGCGTTATGCGTTATGCGTTATGCGTTATGCGTTATGCGTTATGCGTTATGCTTTATGCGTTATTCGTTATGAGTTATGAGTTATAAGTTATGTGTTATGCGTTATGCGTTATGCGTTATGCGTTATGCGTTAGGCGTTGTGCATTATGCGTTATGCGTTGTGCGTTATGCGTTATGGGTTATTGGTTATGTGTTATGCGTTATGCGTTATGTGTTATACGTTTTGCGTTATACGTTATGCGGAATTCGTTATGCGTTGTGCATTATGCGTTATGCGTTATGGGTTATGTTTTATGCGTTATGTGATAGGCGTTATGCGTTAGGCGTTATGCTTTACGCGTTATGCGTTATGCGTTATGTGTTATACGTTTGCGTTATGCGTTAGGCGTTATGCGTTATGCGTTAGGCGTTGTGCATTATGCGTTATGCGTTGTGCGTTATGCGTTATGGGTTATTGGTTATGTGTTATGCGTTATGCGTTATGCGTTATGTGTTATACGTTTGCGTTATGCGTTAGGCGTTATGCGTTACGCTATATGCGTTATGCGTTATGCGTTATGCGTTATGCGTTACGCTATATGCGTTATGCGTTATGCGTTATGCGTTATGCGTTATGCGTTTTGCGTAATACGTTATGCGGAATTCGTTATGCGTTGTGCATTATGCGTTATGCGTTATGGGTTATGTTTTATGCGTTATGCGATAGGCGTTATGCGTTATGCGTTATGTGTTATACGTTTGCGTTATGCGTTAGGCGTTATGCGTTATGCTTTATGCGTTATGCGTTATGCGTTATGCGTTATGCGTTATGCGTTATGGGTTATGAGTTATGCTTTATGCGTTATGCTTTATGCGTTATGCTTTATGCTTTATGCGTTATGCGTTATGCGTTTTGCGTTATGCGTTATGCGTTATGCGTTATGCGTTATGCGTTATGCCTTTTGCGTTATGCGTTATGAGTTTTGCGTTATACGTTTTGCGTTATGCGATATGCGTTATGCGTTATGCGTTGTGCGTTGTGCGTTCTGCGTTATGTGTTATGCGTTATGCCTTATGAGTTATGCGATATGCGTCATGTATCAATCCTTATGCGTTATGGGTTATGCGTTAACGTTATGCGTTATTGCGTTATGCGTTTTGCGTTATGCGTTATGCGTTATGCGTTATGCGTTATGCGTTATGCGTTATGCGTTATGCGTTATTCGTTATGAGTTATGAGTTATAAGTTATGCGTAATGCGTTATGCGTTATGCGTTATGCGTTATGCGTTGTGCATTATGCGTTATGCGTTATGCGTTATGGGTTATGCGTTATGCGTTATGCGTTATGCGTTATGCGTTATGCCTTTTGCGTTATGAGTTATGCGTTATGCGTTTTGCGTTATACGTTATGCGTTATGCGTTTTGCGTTATAGGTTATGCGATATGCGTTATGGGTTATGCGTTATGCGTTGTGCGTCATGCGTTATGCGTTATGCGTTATGCGTTATGCGTTATGCGTTATGCGTTATGCGTTATGCGTTATGCGTTATGCGTTATGCGTTGTGCGTTGTGCGTTATGCGTTGTGCGTTATGCCTTATGCGTTATGCGTTATGCGTTATCCGTTGTTCGTTATACGTTATGCGTTGTGCGTTATACGTTTGCGTTATGCCTTATGGGTTATGCGTAATGCGTTATGCGTTATGCCTTATGCATTATGCGTTATGCGTTATGAATATTGCGTTATACGTTATGTGTTATGCGTTATGCCTCATGAGTTATGCGATATGCGTCATGTATCAAGCCTTATGCGTTATGGGTTATGCGTTAACGTTATGCGTTATGCGTTATTGCGTTATGCGTTTTGCGTTATGCGTTATGCGTTATGCGTTATGCGTTATGCGTTATGCGTTATGCGTTATGCGTCATGCGTTATGCGTTATTCGCTATGAGTTATGAGTTATAAGTTATGCGTAATGCGTTATGCGTTATGCGTTATGCGTTGTGCATTATGCGTTATGCGTTATGCGTTATGGGTTATGCGTTATGCGTTATGCGTTATGCGTTATGCGTTATGCGTTATGCGTTATGCCTTTTGCGTTATGAGTTATGCGTTATGCGTTTTGCGTTATACGTTATGCGTTATGCGTTTTGCGTTATAGGTTATGCGATATGCGTTATGCGTTATGCGTTATGCGTGATGCGTTATGCTTTATGCGTTATGCGTTATGAGTTATACGTAATGCGTTATGCGTTATGCGTTATGCGTTATTCGTTATGAGTTATAAGTTATGCGTAATGCGTTATGCGTTATGCGTTATGCATTATGCGTTGTGAATTATGTGTTATGCGTTATGCGTTATGGGTTATGGGTTATGCGTTATGCGTTATGCATTTTGCGTTATGCGCCATGCGTTGTGCGTTATGAGTTATAAGTTATGCGTTATGCGTTATGCGTTATGCGTTATGCGTTATGCGTTATGCGTTATGCGTTATGCGTTATGCGTTATGCGTTATATGTTATGCGTTATGCGTTATGCGTCATGCGTTATGCGTTATGCGTTATGCGTTATGCGTTTGAGTTATGCGTTATGCGTTATGCGTTATGCTTTATGCGTTATGCGTGATCCGTTATGCGTTATGCGTTATGCGTTATGCGTTATGGGTTATGGTTTATGCGTTATGCGATAGGCGTTATGAGTTATGCGTTATGTGTTATACGTTTGCGTTATGCGTTAGGCGTTATGCGTTATGCTTTATGCGTTATGCGTTATGCGTTATGCGTTATGCGTTATGCGTTATGCGTTATGGGTTATGAGTTATGCTTTATGCGTTATGCTTTATGCGTTATGCTTTATGCTTTATGCGTTATGCGTTATGCGTTTTGCGTTATGCGTTATGCGTTATGCGTTATGCGTTATGCGTTATGCCTTTTGCGTTATGCGTTATGAGTTTTGCGTTATACGTTTTGCGTTATGCGATATGCGTTATGCGTTATGCGTTGTGCGTTGTGCGTTCTGCGTTATGTGTTATGCGTTATGCCTTATGAGTTATGCGATATGCGTCATGTATCAAGCCTTATGCGTTATGGGTTATGCGTTAACGTTATGCGTTATGCGTTATTGCGTTATGCGTTTTGCGTTATGCGTTATGCGTTATGCGTTATGCGTTATGCGTTATGCGTTATGCGTTATGCGTTATGAGTTATGAGTTATAAGTTATGCGTAATGCGTTATGCGTTATGCGTTATGCGTTATGCGTTGTGCATTATGCGTTATGCGTTATGCGTTATGGGTTATGCGTTATGCGTTATGCGTTATGCGTTATGCGTTATGCCTTTTGCGTTATGAGTTATGCGTTATGCGTTTTGCGTTATACGTTATGCGTTATGCGTTTTGCGTTATAGGTTATGCGATATGCGTTATGGGTTATGCGTTATGCGTGATGCGTTATGCTTTATGCGTTGTGCGTTATGAGTTATACGTAATGCGTTATGCGTTATGCGTTATGCGTTATGCTTTTGCGTTATGCGCCATGCGTTATGCGATATGAGTTATAAGTTATGTGTTATGCGCCATGCGTTATGCGTTACGCTATATGCGTTATGCGTTATGCGTTATGTGTTATACGTTTGCGTTATGCGTTTTGCGTTATGCGTTATGCGTTATATGTTATGCGTTATGCGTTATGCGTTGTGCGTCATGCGTTATGCGTTATGCGTTATGCGTTATGCGTTATGCGTTATGCGTTATGCGTTATGCGTTATGCGTTATGCGTTATGCGTTGTGCGTTGTGCGTTATGCGTTGTGCGTTATGCCTTATGCGTTATGCGTTATGCGTTATCCGTTGTTCGTTATACGTTATGCGTTGTGCGTTATACGTTTGCGTTATGCCTTATGGGTTATGCGTAATGCGTTATGCGTTATGCCTTATGCATTATGCGTTATGCGTTATGAATATTGCGTTATACGTTATGTGTTATGCGTTATGCCTCATGAGTTATGCGATATGCGTCATGTATCAAGCCTTATGCGTTATGGGTTATGCGTTAACGTTATGCGTTATGCGTTATTGCGTTATGCGTTTTGCGTTATGCGTTATGCGTTATGCGTTATGCGTTATGCGTTATGCGTTATGCGTTATGCGTTATGCGTTATGCGTTATTCGCTATGAGTTATGAGTTATAAGTTATGCGTAATGCGTTATGCGTTATGCGTTATGCGTTATGCGTTGTGCATTATGCGTTATGCGTTATGCGTTATGCGTTATGCGTTATGCGTTGTGCATTATGCGTTATGCGTTATGCGTTATGGGTTATGCGTTATGCGTTATGCGTTATGCGTTATGCGTTATGCCTTTTGCGTTATGAGTCATGCGTTATGCGTTTTGCGTTATACGTTATGCGTTATGCGTTTTGCGTTATAGGTTATGCGATATGCGTTATGCGTTATGCTTTATGCGTTATGCATTTTGCGTTAAGCGTTATGCGTTATTCGTTATGAGTTATAAGTTATGCGTAATGCGTTATGCGTTATGCGTTATGCATTATGCGTTGTGAATTATGTGTTATGCGTTATGCGTTATGGGTTATGGGTTATGCGTTATGCGTTATGCATTTTGCGTTATGCGCCATGCGTTATGCGTTATGAGTTATAAGTTATGCGTTATGCGTTATGCGTTATGCGTTATGCGTTATGCGTTATGCGTTATGCGTTATGCGTTATGCGTTATGCGTTATGCGTTATGCGTTATGCGTTATGCGTTATGCGTTATATGTTATGCGTTATGCGTTATGCGTCATGCGTTATGCGTTATGCGTTATGCGTTATGCGTTTGAGTTATGCGTTATGCGTTATGCGTTATGCTTTATGCGTTATGCGTGATCCGTTATGCGTTAGGCGTTATGAATTATGCGTTATGAGTTATGAGTTATAAATTATGCGTAATGCGTTATGCGTTATGCGTTATGCGTAGTGCATTATGCGTTATGCGTTGTGCGTTATGCGTTATGGGTTATGGGTTATGTTTTATGCGTTATGCGTTATGCGTTATGCGTTATGCGTTCTGCGTTATGGGTTATGAGTTATGCTTTATGCGTTATGCGTTATGCGTTAGGCGTTGTGCATTATGCGTTATGCGTTGTGCGTTATGCGTTATGGGTTATTGGTTATGTGTTATGCGTTATGCGTTATGCGTTATGTGTTATACGTTTTGCGTTATACGTTATGCGGAATTCGTTATGCGTTGTGCATTATGCGTTATGCGTTATGGGTTATGTTTTATGCGTTATGTGATAGGCGTTATGCGTTAGGCGTTATGCTTTACGCGTTATGCGTTGTGCGTTATGTGTTATACGTTTGCGTTATGCGTTAGGCGTTATGCGTTATGCGTTAGGCGTTGTACATTATGCGTTATGCGTTGTGCGTTATGCGTTATGGGTTATTGGTTATGTGTAATGCGTTATGCGTTATGCGTTATGTGTTATACGTTTGCGTTATGCGTTAGGCGTTATGCGTTATGCGTTAGGCGTTGTACATTATGCGTTATGCGTTGTGCGTTATGCGTTATGGGTTATTGGTTATGTGTTATGCGTTATGCGTTATGTGTTATACGTTTGCGTTATGCGTTAGGCGTTATGCGTTACGCTATATGCGTTATGCGTTATGCGTTATGCGTTATGCGTTATGCGTTTTGCGTTATACGTTATGCGGAATTCGTTATGCGTTGTGCATTATGCGTTATGCGTTATGGGTTATGTTTTATGCGTTATGCGATAGGCGTTATGCGTTATGCGTTATGTGTTATACGTTTGCGTTATGCGTTAGGCGTTATGCGTTATGCTTTATGCGTTATGCGTTATGCGTTATGCGTTATGCGTTATGCGTTATGCGTTATGCGTTATGCGTTATGCGTTATGCGTAGTGCATTATGCGTTATGCGTTGTGCGTTATGCGTTATGGGTTATGGGTTATGTTTTATGCGTTATGCGTTATGCGTTATGCGTTCTGCGTTATGGGTTATGAGTTATGCTTTATGCGTTCTGCTTTATGCGTTATGCTTTATGCTTTATGCGTTGTACATTATGCGTTATGCGTTGTGCGTTATGCGTTATGGGTTATTGGTTATGTGTTATGCGTTATGCGTTATGCGTTATGTGTTATACGTTTGCGTTATGCGTTAGGCGTTATGCGTTACGCTATATGCGTTATGCGTTATGCGTTATGCGTTATGCGTTATGCGTTATGCGTTTTGCGTTATACGTTATGCGGAATTCGTTATGCGTTGTGCATTATGCGTTATGCGTTATGGGTTATGTTTTATGCGTTATGCGATAGGCGTTATGCGTTATGCGTTATGTGTTATACGTTTGCGTTATGCGTTATGCGTTATGCGTTATGCGTTCTGCGTTATGGGTTATGAGTTATGCTTTATGCGTTATGCTTTATGCGTTATGCTTTATGCTTTATGCGTTATGCGTTATGCGTTTTGCGTTATGCGTTATGCGTTATGCGTTATGCGTTATGCGTTATGCCTTTTGCGTTATGCGTTATGAGTTTTGCGTTATACGTTTTGCGTTATGCGATATGCGTTATGCGTTATGCGTTGTGCGTTCTGCGTTATGGGTTATGGGTTATGCGTTATGCGTTATGCGTTATGCGTTATGCGTTATGCGTTATGCGTTATGCGTTATGCGTTATGCGTTATGCGTTATGCGTTATGCTTTTGCGTTATGCGCCATGCGTTATGCGTCATGAGTTATAAGTTATGTGTTATGCGCCATGCGTTATGCGTTATGAGTTATAAGTTATGTGTTATGCGCCATGAGTTATGCGTTATGAGTTATAAGTTATGCGTTATGCGTTATGCGTTATGCGTTATGCGTTATGCGTTATGCGTTATGCGTTATGCGTTAGGCGTTGTGCATTATGCGTTATGCGTTGTGCGTTATGCGTTATGGGTTATTGGTTATGTGTTATGCGTTATGCGTTATGTGTTATACGTTTGCGTTATGCGTTAGGCGTTATGCGTTACGCTATATGCGTTATGCGTTATGCGTTATGCGTTATGCGTTATGCGTTATGCGTTATGCGTTATGCGTTTTGCGTTATACGTTATACGTTATGCGGTATTCGTTATGCGTTGTGCGTTATGCATTTTGCGTTATGCGTTATGCGTTATTCGTTATGAGTTATAAGTTATGCGTAATGCGTTATGCGTTATGCGTTATGCATTATGCGTTGTGAATTATGTGTTATGCGTTATGCGTTATGGGTTATGGGTTATGCGTTATGCGTTATGCATTTTGCGTTATGCGCCATGCGTTATGCGTTATGAGTTATGCGTTATGCGTTATGCGTTATGCGTTATGCGTTTTGCGTTATGCGTTATGCGTTATATGTTATGCGTTATGCGTTATGCGTTGTGCGTCATGCGTTATGCGTTATGCGTTATGCGTTATGTGTTATGAGTTATGCGTTATGCGTTATGCGTTATGCGTTATGCGTTATGCGTTATGCGTTCTGCGTTATGGGTTATGAGTTATGCTTTATGCGTTATGCTTTATGCGTTATGCTTTATGCTTTATGCGTTATGCGTTATGCGTTATGCGTTATGCGTTATGCGTTATGCTTTATGCGTTATGCGTTATGCGTTATGCCTTTTGCGTTATGCGTTATGAGTTTTGCGTTATACGTTTTGCGTTATGCGATATGCGTTATGCGCTATGCGTTGTGCGTTGTGCGTTCTGCGTTATGGGTTATGGGTAATGCGTTATGCTTTATGCGTTATGCATTTTGCGTTATGCGTTATGCGTTATTCGTTATGAGTTATAAGTTATGCGTAATGCGTCATGCGTTATGCGTTATGCATTATGCGTTGCGCATTATGTGTTATGCGTTATGCGTTATGGGTTATGGGTTATGCGTTATGCCTTATGCATTTTGATTTATGCGCCATGCGTTATGAGTTATAAGTTATGCGTTATGCGTTATGCGTTATGCGTTATGCGTTATGCGTTATGCGTTATGCGTTGTGCGTTGTGCGTTATGCGTTGTGCGTTATGCCTTATGCGTTATGCGTTATGCGTTATCCGTTGTTCGTTATACGTTATGCGTTGTGCGTTATACGTTTGCGTTATGCCTTATGGGTTATGCGTAATGCGTTATGCGTTATGCCTTATGCATTATGCGTTATGCGTTATGAATATTGCGTTATACGTTATGTGTTATGCGTTATGCCTTATGAGTTATGCGATATGCGTCATGTATCAAGCCTTATGCGTTATGGGTTATGCGTTAACGTTATGCGTTATGCGTTATTGCGTTATGCGTTATGCGTTATGCGTTATGCGTTATGCGTTATGCGTTATGCGTTTTGCGTTATGCGATATGCGTTATGCGCTATGCGTTGTGCGTTGTGCGTTCTGCGTTATGGGGTATGGGTTATGCGTTATGCTTTATGCGTTATGCTTTATGCGTTATGCTTTATGCTTTATGCGTTATGCGTTATGCGTTATGCGTTATGCGTTATGCGTTATGCGTTATGCGTTATGCCTTTTGCGTTATGCGTTATGAGTTTTGCGTTATACGTTTTGCGTTATGCGATATGCGTTATGCGCTATGCGTTGTGCGTTGTGCGTTCTGCGTTATGGGGTATGGGTTATGCGTTATGCTTTATGCGTTATGCATTTTGCGTTATGCGTTATGCGTTATTCGTTATGAGTTATAAGTTATGCGTAATGCGTCATGCGTTATGCGTTATGCATTATGCGTTGTGCATTATGTGTTATGCGTTATGCGTTATGGGTTATGGGTTATGCGTTATGCGTTATGCATTTTGCGTTATGCGCCATGCGTTATGAGTTATAAGTTATGCGTTATGCGTTATGCGTTATGCGTTATGCGTTATGCGTTATGCGTTAGGCGTTATGCATTGTGCGTTATGCGTTGTGCGTTATGCCTTATGCGTTATGCGTTATGCGTCATCCGTTGTTCGTTATACGTTATGCGTTGTGCGTTATACGTTATGCGTTATGCGTTATGCGTTATGCGTTATGCGTTATGCGTTATGCGTTATGCGTTATGCGTTATGCGTTATGCCTTTTGCGTTATGCGTTATGAGTTTTGCGTTATACGTTTTGCGTTATGCGATATGCGTTATGCGCTATGCGTTGTGCGTTGTGCGTTCTGCGTTATGGGGTATGGGTTATGCGTTATGCTTTATGCGTTATGCATTTTGCGTTATGCGTTATGCGTTATTCGTTATGAGTTATAAGTTATGCGTAATGCGTCATGCGTTATGCGTTATGTATTATGCGTTATGAATTATGAGTTATGCGATATGCGTCATGTATCAAGCCTTATGCGTTATGGGTTATGCGTTAACGTTATGCGTTATGCGTTTTGCGTTATGCGTTATGCGGTATGCGTTATGCGTTATGCGTTATGCGTTATGCGTTATGCGTTATGCGTTATGCGTTATGCGTTATGCGTTATGCGTTATGCGTTATTCGTTATGAGTTATGAGTTATAAGTTATGCGTTATGCGTTATGCGTTATGCGTTATGCGTTATGCGTTATGCGTTATGCGTTATGCGTTATGCGTTATGCGTTATGCGTTATGCGTTATGCGTTATGCGTTATGCGTTATGCGTTATGCGTTATGCGTTATGCGTTCTGCGTTATGGGTTATGTGTTATACGTTTGCGTTATGCGTTATGCGTTATGCGTTATGCGTTATGCGTTATGCGTTATGCGTTCTGCGTTATGGGTTATGTGTTATACGTTTGCGTTATGCGTTATGCGTTATGCGTTATGCATTTTGCGTTATGCGTTATACGTTATACGTTATTCGTTATGAGTTATAAGTTATGCGTAATGCGTTATGCGTTATGCGTTATGCATTATGCGTTGTGAATTATGTGTTATGCGTTATGCGTTATGGGTTATGGGTTATGCGTTATGCGTTATGCATTTTGCGTTATGCGCCATGCGTTATGCGTTATGAGTTATAAGTTATGCGTTATGCGTTATGCGTTATGCGTTATGCGTTATGCGTTATGCGTTATGCGCTATGCGTTGTGCGTTGTGCGTTCTGCGTTATGGGTTATGGGTTATGCGTTATGCTTTATGCGTTATGCATTTTGCGTTATGCGTTATGCGTTATTCGTTATGAGTTATAAGTTATGCGTAATGCGTTATGCGTTATGCGTTATGCGTTATGCGTTATGCGTTATGCGTTATGCGTTATTCGTTATGAGTTATGAGTTATAAGTTATGCGTAATGCGTTATGCGTTATGCGTTATGCGTTATGCGTTGTGCATTATGCGTTATGCGTTATGCGTTATGGGTTATGCGTTATGCGTTATGCGTTATGCGTTATGCGTTATGCGTTATGCGTTATGCGTTATGCGTTATGCGTTATGCGTTATGCGTTATGCGTTATGCGTTATGCGTTATGCGTTATGGGTTATGTGTTATACGTTTGAGTTATGCGTTATGCGTTATGCGTTATGCGTTATGCGTTATGCGTTATGCGTTATGCGTTATGAGTTATAAGTTATGCGTTATGCGTTATGCGTTATGCGTTATGCGTTATGCGTTATGCGTTATGCGTTAGGCGTTATGCATTGTGCGTTATGCGTTGTGCGTTATGCCTTATGCGTTATGCGTTATGCGTCATCCGTTGTTCGTTATACGTTATGCGTTGTGCGTTATACGTTTGCGTTATGCCTTATGGGTTATGCGTAATGCGTTATGCGTTATGCCTTATGCATTATGCGTTATGCGTTATGAATATTGCGTTATACGTTATGTATTATGCGTTATGCCTTATGAGTTATGCGATATGCGTCATGTATCAAGCCTTATGCGTTATGGGTTATGCGTTAACGTTATGCGTTATGCGTTATTGCGTTATGCGTTTTGCGTTATGCGTTATGCGTTATGCGGTATGCGTTATGCGTTATGCGTTATGCGTTATGCGTTATGCGTTATGCGTTATGCGTTATGCGTTATGCGTTATGCGTTATGCGTTATGCGTTATTCGTTATGAGTTATGAGTTATAAGTTATGCGTAATGCGTTATGCGTTATGCGTTATGCGTTATGCGTTGTGCATTATGCGTTATGCGTTATGCGTTATGGGTTATGCGTTATGCGTTATGCGTTATGCGTTATGCGTTATGCGTTATGCGTTATGCGTTATGCGTTATGCGTTATGCGTTATGCGTTATGCGTTATGCGTTATGCGTTATGCGTTATGCGTTCTGCGTTATGGGTTATGTGTTATACGTTTGAGTTATGCGTTATGCGTTATGCGTTATGCGTTATGCGTTATGCGTTATGCGTTATGCGTTATGCGTTATGCGTTATGCGTTATGCGTTATGCGTTATGCGTTATGCGTTATGCGTTATGCGTTATGCGTTATGCGTTATGCATTGTGCGTTATGCGTTGTGCGTTATGCCTTATGAGTTATGCGTTATGCGTTATCCGTTGTTCGTTATACGTTATGCGTTGTGAGTTATACGTTTGCGTTATGCCTTATGGGTTATGCGTAATGCGTTATGCGTTATGCCTTATGCATTATGCGTTATGCGTTATGAATATTGCGTTATACGATATGTATTATGCGTTATGCCTTATGAGTTATGCGATATTCGTCATGTATCAAGCCTTATGCGTTATGGGTTATGCGTTAACGTTATGCGTTATGCCTTATTGCGTTATGCGTTTTGCGTTATGCGTTATGCGTTATGCGTTATGCGTTATGCGTTATGCGTTATGCGTTATGCGTTATGCGTTATTCGTTATGAGTTATGAGTTATAAGTTATGCGTAATGCGTTATGCGTTATGCGTTATGCGTTATGCGTTGTGCATTATGCGTTATGCGTTATGCGTTATGGGTTATGCGTTATGCGTTATGCGTTATGCGTTATGCGTTATGCGTTAAGCGTTATGCGTTATGCGTTATGCGTTATGCGTTATGCGTTATGCGTTATGCGTTATGCGTTCTGCGTTATGGGTTATGTGTTATACGTTTGCGTTATGCGTTAGGCGTTATGCGTTATGCTTTATGCGTTATGCTTTATGCGTTATGCGTTATGAGTTATACGTAATGCGTTATGCGTTATGCGTTATGCGTTATGCGTTATGCGTTATGCGTTATGCGTTATGCGTTATGCGTTCTGCGTTATGGGTTATGGGTTATGCGTTATGCTTTATGCGTTATGCATTTTGCGTTGTGCATTATGCGTTATGCGTTATGCGTTATGGGTTATGCGTTATGCGTTATGCGTTATGCGTTATGCGTTATGCGTTATGCGTTATGCGTTATGCATTTTGCGTTTAGCGCCATGCGTTATGCGTTATGAGTTATAAGTTATGCGTTATGCGTTATGCGTTATGCGTTATGCGTTATGCGTTATGCGTTATATGTTATGCGTTATGCGTTATGCGTTATGCGTCATGCGTTATGCGTTATGCGTTATGCGTTATGAGTTATGCGTTATGCGTTATGCGTTATGCGTTATGCGTTATGCGTTATGCTTTATGCGTTATGCGTGATCCGTTATGCGTTAGGCGTTATGAATTAAGCGTTATGAGTTATGAGTTATAAGTTATGCGTAATGCGTTATGCGTTATGCGTTATGCGTAGTGCATTATGCGTTATGCGTTGTGCGTTATGCGGTATGGGTTATGGGTTATGCGTTATGCGTTATGCGGTATGCGTTATGCGTTATGCGTTCTGCGTTATGCGTTATGCGTTATGCGTTATGCGTTATGCGTTATGCGTTGTGCGTCATGCGTTATGCGTTATGCGTTATGCGTTATGTGTTATGAGTTATGCGTTATGCGTTATGCGTTATGCGTTATGCGTTATGCGTTATGCGTTATGCGTTCTGCGTTATGGGTTATGAGTTATGCTTTATGCGTTATGCTTTATGCGTTAAGCTTTATGCTTTATGCGTTATGCGTTATGCGTTATGCGTTATGCGTTATGCTTTATGCGTTATGCGTTATGCGTTATGCCTTTTGCGTTATGCGTTATGAGTTTTGCGTTATACGTTTTGCGTTATGCGATATGCGTTATGCGCTATGCGTTGTGCGTTCTGCGTTCTGCGTTATGGGTTATGGGTTATGCGTTATGCTTTATGCGTTATGCATTTTGCGTTAAGCGTTATGCGTTATTCGTTTGAAGTTATAAGTTATGCGTAATGCGTCATGCGTTATGCGTTATGCATTATGCGTTGTGCATTATGTGTTATGCGTTATGCGTTATGGGTTATGGGTTATGCGTTATGCCTTATGCATTTTGATTTATGCGCCATGCGTTATGAGTTATAAGTTATGCGTTATGCGTTATGCGTTATGCGTTATGCGTTATGCGTTATGCGTTATGCGTTATGCGTTGTGCGTTGTGCGTTATGCGTTGTGCGTTATGCCTTATGCGTTATGCGTTATGCGTTATCCGTTGTTCGTTATACGTTATGCGTTGTGCGTTATACGTTTGCGTTATGCCTTATGGGTTATGCGTAATGCGTTATGCGTTATGCCTTATGCATTATGCGTTATGCGTTATGAATATTGCGTTATACGTTATGTGTTATGCGTTATGCCTTATGAGTTATGCGATATGCGTCATGTATCAAGCCTTATGCGTTATGGGTTATGCGTTAACGTTATGCGTTATGCGTTATTGCGTTATGCGTTTTGCGTTATGCGTTATGCGTTATGCGTTATGCGTTATGCGTTATGCGTTATGCGTTATGCGTTATACGTTATGCGTTATTCGTTATGAGTTATGAGTTATAAGTTATGCGTAATGCGTTATGCGTTATGCGTTATGCGTTATGCGTTGTGCATTATGCGTTATGCGTTATGCGTTATGGGTTATGCGTTATGCGTTATGCGCCATGCGTTATGCGTCATGAGTTATAAGTTATGTGTTATGCGCCATGCGTTATGCGTTATGAGTTATAAGTTATGTGTTATGCGCCATGAGTTATGCGTTATGAGTTATAAGTTATGCGTTATGCGTTATGCGTTATGCGTTATGCGTTATGCGTTATGCGTTATGCGTTATGCGTTAGGCGTTGTGCATTATGCGTTATGCGTTGTGCGTTATGCGTTATGGGTTATTGGTTATGTGTTATGCGTTATGCGTTATGTGTTATACGTTTGCGTTATGCGTTAGGCGTTATGCGTTACGCTATATGCGTTATGCGTTATGCGTTATGCGTTATGCGTTATGCGTTATGCGTTATGCGTTATGCGTTTTGCGTTATACGTTATACGTTATGCGGTATTCGTTATGCGTTGTGCGTTATGCATTTTGCGTTATGCGTTATGCGTTATTCGTTATGAGTTATAAGTTATGCGTAATGCGTTATGCGTTATGCGTTATGCATTATGCGTTGTGAATTATGTGTTATGCGTTATGCGTTATGGGTTATGGGTTATGCGTTATGCGTTATGCATTTTGCGTTATGCGCCATGCGTTATGCGTTATGAGTTATGCGTTATGCGTTATGCGTTATGCGTTATGCGTTTTGCGTTATGCGTTATGCGTTATATGTTATGCGTTATGCGTTATGCGTTGTGCGTCATGCGTTATGCGTTATGCGTTATGCGTTATGTGTTATGAGTTATGCGTTATGCGTTATGCGTTATGCGTTATGCGTTATGCGTTATGCGTTCTGCGTTATGGGTTATGAGTTATGCTTTATGCGTTATGCTTTATGCGTTATGCTTTATGCTTTATGCGTTATGCGTTATGCGTTATGCGTTATGCGTTATGCGTTATGCTTTATGCGTTATGCGTTATGCGTTATGCCTTTTGCGTTATGCGTTATGAGTTTTGCGTTATACGTTTTGCGTTATGCGATATGCGTTATGCGCTATGCGTTGTGCGTTGTGCGTTCTGCGTTATGGGTTATGGGTAATGCGTTATGCTTTATGCGTTATGCATTTTGCGTTATGCGTTATGCGTTATTCGTTATGAGTTATAAGTTATGCGTAATGCGTCATGCGTTATGCGTTATGCATTATGCGTTGCGCATTATGTGTTATGCGTTATGCGTTATGGGTTATGGGTTATGCGTTATGCCTTATGCATTTTGATTTATGCGCCATGCGTTATGAGTTATAAGTTATGCGTTATGCGTTATGCGTTATGCGTTATGCGTTATGCGTTATGCGTTATGCGTTGTGCGTTGTGCGTTATGCGTTGTGCGTTATGCCTTATGCGTTATGCGTTATGCGTTATCCGTTGTTCGTTATACGTTATGCGTTGTGCGTTATACGTTTGCGTTATGCCTTATGGGTTATGCGTAATGCGTTATGCGTTATGCCTTATGCATTATGCGTTATGCGTTATGAATATTGCGTTATACGTTATGTGTTATGCGTTATGCCTTATGAGTTATGCGATATGCGTCATGTATCAAGCCTTATGCGTTATGGGTTATGCGTTAACGTTATGCGTTATGCGTTATTGCGTTATGCGTTTTGCGTTATGCGTTATGCGTTATGCGTTATGCGTTATGCGTTTTGCGTTATGCGATATGCGTTATGCGCTATGCGTTGTGCGTTGTGCGTTCTGCGTTATGGGGTATGGGTTATGCGTTATGCTTTATGCGTTATGCTTTATGCGTTATGCTTTATGCTTTATGCGTTATGCGTTATGCGTTATGCGTTATGCGTTATGCGTTATGCGTTATGCGTTATGCCTTTTGCGTTATGCGTTATGAGTTTTGCGTTATACGTTTTGCGTTATGCGATATGCGTTATGCGCTATGCGTTGTGCGTTGTGCGTTCTGCGTTATGGGGTATGGGTTATGCGTTATGCTTTATGCGTTATGCATTTTGCGTTATGCGTTATGCGTTATTCGTTATGAGTTATAAGTTATGCGTAATGCGTCATGCGTTATGCGTTATGCATTATGCGTTGTGCATTATGTGTTATGCGTTATGCGTTATGGGTTATGGGTTATGCGTTATGCGTTATGCATTTTGCGTTATGCGCCATGCGTTATGAGTTATAAGTTATGCGTTATGCGTTATGCGTTATGCGTTATGCGTTATGCGTTATGCGTTAGGCGTTATGCATTGTGCGTTATGCGTTGTGCGTTATGCCTTATGCGTTATGCGTTATGCGTCATCCGTTGTTCGTTATACGTTATGCGTTGTGCGTTATACGTTATGCGTTATGCGTTATGCGTTATGCGTTATGCGTTATGCGTTATGCGTTATGCGTTATGCGTTATGCGTTATGCCTTTTGCGTTATGCGTTATGAGTTTTGCGTTATACGTTTTGCGTTATGCGATATGCGTTATGCGCTATGCGTTGTGCGTTGTGCGTTCTGCGTTATGGGGTATGGGTTATGCGTTATGCTTTATGCGTTATGCATTTTGCGTTATGCGTTATGCGTTATTCGTTATGAGTTATAAGTTATGCGTAATGCGTCATGCGTTATGCGTTATGTATTATGCGTTATGAATTATGAGTTATGCGATATGCGTCATGTATCAAGCCTTATGCGTTATGGGTTATGCGTTAACGTTATGCGTTATGCGTTTTGCGTTATGCGTTATGCGGTATGCGTTATGCGTTATGCGTTATGCGTTATGCGTTATGCGTTATGCGTTATGCGTTATGCGTTATGCGTTATGCGTTATGCGTTATTCGTTATGAGTTATGAGTTATAAGTTATGCGTTATGCGTTATGCGTTATGCGTTATGCGTTATGCGTTATGCGTTATGCGTTATGCGTTATGCGTTATGCGTTATGCGTTATGCGTTATGCGTTATGCGTTATGCGTTATGCGTTATGCGTTATGCGTTATGCGTTCTGCGTTATGGGTTATGTGTTATACGTTTGCGTTATGCGTTATGCGTTATGCGTTATGCGTTATGCGTTATGCGTTATGCGTTCTGCGTTATGGGTTATGTGTTATACGTTTGCGTTATGCGTTATGCGTTATGCGTTATGCATTTTGCGTTATGCGTTATGCGTTATACGTTATTCGTTATGAGTTATAAGTTATGCGTAATGCGTTATGCGTTATGCGTTATGCATTATGCGTTGTGAATTATGTGTTATGCGTTATGCGTTATGGGTTATGGGTTATGCGTTATGCGTTATGCATTTTGCGTTATGCGCCATGCGTTATGCGTTATGAGTTATAAGTTATGCGTTATGCGTTATGCGTTATGCGTTATGCGTTATGCGTTATGCGTTATGCGCTATGCGTTGTGCGTTGTGCGTTCTGCGTTATGGGTTATGGGTTATGCGTTATGCTTTATGCGTTATGCATTTTGCGTTATGCGTTATGCGTTATTCGTTATGAGTTATAAGTTATGCGTAATGCGTTATGCGTTATGCGTTATGCGTTATGCGTTATGCGTTATGCGTTATGCGTTATTCGTTATGAGTTATGAGTTATAAGTTATGCGTAATGCGTTATGCGTTATGCGTTATGCGTTATGCGTTGTGCATTATGCGTTATGCGTTATGCGTTATGGGTTATGCGTTATGCGTTATGCGTTATGCGTTATGCGTTATGCGTTATGCGTTATGCGTTATGCGTTATGCGTTATGCGTTATGCGTTATGCGTTATGCGTTATGCGTTCTGCGTTATGGGTTATGTGTTATACGTTTGAGTTATGCGTTATGCGTTATGCGTTATGCGTTATGCGTTATGCGTTATGCGTTATGCGTTATGAGTTATAAGTTATGCGTTATGCGTTATGCGTTATGCGTTATGCGTTATGCGTTATGCGTTATGCGTTAGGCGTTATGCATTGTGCGTTATGCGTTGTGCGTTATGCCTTATGCGTTATGCGTTATGCGTCATCCGTTGTTCGTTATACGTTATGCGTTGTGCGTTATACGTTTGCGTTATGCCTTATGGGTTATGCGTAATGCGTTATGCGTTATGCCTTATGCATTATGCGTTATGCGTTATGAATATTGCGTTATACGTTATGTATTATGCGTTATGCCTTATGAGTTATGCGATATGCGTCATGTATCAAGCCTTATGCGTTATGGGTTATGCGTTAACGTTATGCGTTATGCGTTATTGCGTTATGCGTTTTGCGTTATGCGTTATGCGTTATGCGGTATGCGTTATGCGTTATGCGTTATGCGTTATGCGTTATGCGTTATGCGTTATGCGTTATGCGTTATGCGTTATGCGTTATGCGTTATTCGTTATGAGTTATGAGTTATAAGTTATGCGTAATGCGTTATGCGTTATGCGTTATGCGTTATGCGTTGTGCATTATGCGTTATGCGTTATGCGTTATGGGTTATGCGTTATGCGTTATGCGTTATGCGTTATGCGTTATGCGTTATGCGTTATGCGTTATGCGTTATGCGTTATGCGTTATGCGTTATGCGTTATGCGTTATGCGTTATGCGTTATGCGTTCTGCGTTATGGGTTATGTGTTATACGTTTGAGTTATGCGTTATGCGTTATGCGTTATGCGTTATGCGTTATGCGTTATGCGTTATGCGTTATGCGTTATGCGTTATGCGTTATGCGTTATGCGTTATGCGTTATGCGTTATGCGTTATGCGTTATGCGTTATGCGTTATGCATTGTGCGTTATGCGTTGTGCGTTATGCCTTATGAGTTATGCGTTATGCGTTATCCGTTGTTCGTTATACGTTATGCGTTGTGAGTTATACGTTTGCGTTATGCCTTATGGGTTATGCGTAATGCGTTATGCGTTATGCCTTATGCATTATGCGTTATGCGTTATGAATATTGCGTTATACGATATGTATTATGCGTTATGCCTTATGAGTTATGCGATATTCGTCATGTATCAAGCCTTATGCGTTATGGGTTATGCGTTAACGTTATGCGTTATGCCTTATTGCGTTATGCGTTTTGCGTTATGCGTTATGCGTTATGCGTTATGCGTTATGCGTTATGCGTTATGCGTTATGCGTTATGCGTTATTCGTTATGAGTTATGAGTTATAAGTTATGCGTAATGCGTTATGCGTTATGCGTTATGCGTTATGCGTTGTGCATTATGCGTTATGCGTTATGCGTTATGGGTTATGCGTTATGCGTTATGCGTTATGCGTTATGCGTTATGCGTTAAGCGTTATGCGTTATGCGTTATGCGTTATGCGTTATGCGTTATGCGTTATGCGTTATGCGTTCTGCGTTATGGGTTATGTGTTATACGTTTGCGTTATGCGTTAGGCGTTATGCGTTATGCTTTATGCGTTATGCTTTATGCGTTATGCGTTATGAGTTATACGTAATGCGTTATGCGTTATGCGTTATGCGTTATGCGTTATGCGTTATGCGTTATGCGTTATGCGTTATGCGTTCTGCGTTATGGGTTATGGGTTATGCGTTATGCTTTATGCGTTATGCATTTTGCGTTGTGCATTATGCGTTATGCGTTATGCGTTATGGGTTATGCGTTATGCGTTATGCGTTATGCGTTATGCGTTATGCGTTATGCGTTATGCGTTATGCATTTTGCGTTTAGCGCCATGCGTTATGCGTTATGAGTTATAAGTTATGCGTTATGCGTTATGCGTTATGCGTTATGCGTTATGCGTTATGCGTTATATGTTATGCGTTATGCGTTATGCGTTATGCGTCATGCGTTATGCGTTATGCGTTATGCGTTATGAGTTATGCGTTATGCGTTATGCGTTATGCGTTATGCGTTATGCGTTATGCTTTATGCGTTATGCGTGATCCGTTATGCGTTAGGCGTTATGAATTAAGCGTTATGAGTTATGAGTTATAAGTTATGCGTAATGCGTTATGCGTTATGCGTTATGCGTAGTGCATTATGCGTTATGCGTTGTGCGTTATGCGGTATGGGTTATGGGTTATGCGTTATGCGTTATGCGTTATGCGTTATGCGTTATGCGTTATGCGTTATGCGTTATGCGTTATGCGTTATGCGTTATGCGTTATGCGTTGTGCGTCATGCGTTATGCGTTATGCGTTATGCGTTATGTGTTATGAGTTATGCGTTATGCGTTATGCGTTATGCGTTATGCGTTATGCGTTATGCGTTATGCGTTATGCGTTCTGCGTTATGGGTTATGAGTTATGCTTTATGCGTTATGCTTTATGCGTTAAGCTTTATGCTTTATGCGTTATGCGTTATGCGTTATGCGTTATGCGTTATGCTTTATGCGTTATGCGTTATGCGTTATGCCTTTTGCGTTATGCGTTATGAGTTTTGCGTTATACGTTTTGCGTTATGCGATATGCGTTATGCGCTATGCGTTGTGCGTTCTGCGTTCTGCGTTATGGGTTATGGGTTATGCGTTATGCTTTATGCGTTATGCATTTTGCGTTAAGCGTTATGCGTTATTCGTTTGAAGTTATAAGTTATGCGTAATGCGTCATGCGTTATGCGTTATGCATTATGCGTTGTGCATTATGTGTTATGCGTTATGCGTTATGGGTTATGGGTTATGCGTTATGCCTTATGCATTTTGATTTATGCGCCATGCGTTATGAGTTATAAGTTATGCGTTATGCGTTATGCGTTATGCGTTATGCGTTATGCGTTATGCGTTATGCGTTATGCGTTGTGCGTTGTGCGTTATGCGTTGTGCGTTATGCCTTATGCGTTATGCGTTATGCGTTATCCGTTGTTCGTTATACGTTATGCGTTGTGCGTTATACGTTTGCGTTATGCCTTATGGGTTATGCGTAATGCGTTATGCGTTATGCCTTATGCATTATGCGTTATGCGTTATGAATATTGCGTTATGCGTTATGTGTTATGCGTTATGCCTTATGAGTTATGCGATATGCGTCATGTATCAAGCCTTATGCGTTATGGGTTATGCGTTAACGTTATGCGTTATGCGTTATTGCGTTATGCGTTTTGCGTTATGCGTTATGCGTTATGCGTTATGCGTTATGCGTTATGCGTTATGCGTTATGCGTTATACGTTATGCGTTATTCGTTATGAGTTATGAGTTATAAGTTATGCGTAATGCGTTATGCGTTATGCGTTATGCGTTATGCGTTGTGCATTATGCGTTATGCGTTATGCGTTATGGGTTATGCGTTATGCGTTATGCGTTATGCGTTATGCGTTATGCCTTTTGCGTTATGAGTTATGCGTTATGCGTTTTGCGTTATACGTTATGCGTTATGCGTTTTGCGTTATAGGTTATGCGATATGCGATATGCGTTATGCGTTATGCGTGATGCGTTATGCTTTATGCGTTATGCGTTATGAGTTATACGTAATGCGTTATGCGTTATGCGTTATGCGTTATGCTTTTGCGTTATGCGCCATGCGTTATGCGATATGAGTTATAAGTTATGTGTTATGCGCCATGCGATATGCGTTATGAGTTATAAGTTATGCATTATGCGTTATGCGTTATGCGTTATGCGTTATGCGTTATGCGTTATGCGTTATGCGTTATGCGTTATGCGTTATGCGTTATGCGTTATGCGTTATGCGTTCTGCGTTATGGGTTATGTGTTATACGTTTGCGTTATGCGTTATGCGTTATGCGTTATGCGTTATGCGTTATGCGTTCTGCGTTATGGGTTATGTGTTATACGTTTGCGTTATGCGTTATGCGTTATGCGTTATGCGTTATGCGTTATGCGTTATGCGTTATGCGCTATGCGTTGTGCGTTGTGCGTTCTGCGTTATGGGTTATGGGTTATGCGTTATGCTTTATGCGTTATGCATTTTGCGTTATGCGTTATGCGTTATTCGTTATGAGTTATAAGTTATGCGTAATGCGTCATGCGTTATGCGTTATGCATTATGCGTTGTGCATTATGTGTTATGCGTTGTGGGTTATGGGTTATGCGTTATGCGTTATGCATTTTGCGTTATGCGCCATGCGTTATGAGTTATAAGTTATGCGTTATGCGTTATGCGTTATGCGTTATGCGTTATGCGTTAGGCGTTATGCATTGTGCGTTATGCGTTGTGCGTTATGCCTTATGCGTTATGCGTTATGAGTCATCCGTTGTTCGTTATACGTTATGCGTTGTGCGTTATACGTTTGCGTTATGCCTTATGGGTTATGCGTAATGCGTTATGCGTTATGCCTTATGCATTATGCGTTATGCGTTATGAATATTGCGTTATACGTTATGTATTATGCGTTATGCCTTATGAGTTATGCGATATGCGTCATGTATCAAGCCTTATGCGTTATGGGTTATGCGTTAACGTTATGCGTTATGCGTTATTGCGTTATGCGTTTTGCGTTATGCGTTATGCGTTATGCGGTATGCGTTATGCGTTATGCGTTATGCGTTATGCGTTATGCGTTATGCGTTATGCGTTATTCGTTATGAGTTATGAGTTATAAGTTATGCGTAATGCGTTATGCGTTATGCGTTATGCGTTATGCGTTCTGCGTTATGGGTTATGTGTTATACGTTTGCGTTATGCGTTATGCGTTATGCGTTATGCGTTATGCGTTATGCGTTATGCGTTATGCGTTATGCGTTATGCGTTATGCGTTATGCGTTATGCGTTATGCGTTATGCGTTATGCGTTATGCCTTATGAGTTATGCGTTATGCGTTATCCGTTGTTCGTTATACGTTATGCGTTGTGCGTTATACGTTTGCGTTATGCCTTATGGGTTATGCGTAATGCGTTATGCGTTATGCCTTATGCATTATGCGTTATGCGTTATGAATATTGCGTTATACGATATGTATTATGCGTTATGCCTTATGAGTTATGCGATATGCGTCATGTATCAAGCCTTATGCGTTATGGGTTATGCGTTAACGTTATGCGTTATGCCTTATTGCGTTATGCGTTTTGCGTTATGCGTTATGCGTTATGCGTTATGCGTTATGCGTTATGCGTTATGCGTTATGCGTTCTGCGTTGTGCATTATGCGTTATGCGTTATGCGTTATGGGTTATGGGTTATGCGTTATGCGTTATGCGTTATGCGTTATGCGTTATGCGTTATGCGTTATGCGTTATGCGTTCTGCGTTATGGGTTGTGGGTTATGCGTTATGCTTTATGCGTTATGCATTTTGCGTTGTGCATTATGCGTTATGCGTTATGCGTTATGGGTTATGCGTTATGCGTTATGCGTTATGCGTTATGCGTTATGCGTTATGCGTTATGCGTTATGCGTTATGCGTTATGCGTTATGCATTTTGCGTTTAGCGCCATGCGTTATGCGTTATGAGTTATAAGTTATGCGTTATGCGTTATGCGTTGTGCGTTATGCGTTATGCGTTATATGTTATGCGTTATGCGTTATGCGTTATGCGTCATGCGTTATGCGTTATGCGTTATGCGTTATGCGTTATGCGTTATGAGTTATGCGTTATGCGTTATGCGTTATGCGTTATGCGTTATGCGTTATGCGTTGTGCGTCATGCGTTATGCGTTATGCGTTATGCGTTATGTGTTATGAGTTATGCGATATGCGTTATGCGTTATGCGTTATGCGTTATGCGTTATGCGTTATGCGTTATGCGTTATGCGTTATGCGTTATGCGTTCTGCGTTATGGGTTATGAGTTATGCTTTATGCGTTATGCTTTATGCGTTATGCTTTATGCATTATGCGTTATGCGTTATGCGTTATGCGTTATGCGTTATGCTTTATGCGTTATGCGTTATGCGTTATGCGTTATGCGTTATGCGTTGTGCGTTGTGCGTTATGCGTTGTGCGTTATGCCTTATGCGTTATGCGTTATGCGTTATCCGTTGTTTGTTATACGTTATGCGTTGTGCGTTATACGTTTGCGTTATGCCTTATGGGTTATGCGTAATGCGTTATGCGTTATGCCTTATGCATTATGCGTTATGCGTTATGAATATTGCGTTATACGTTATGTGTTATGCGTTATGCCTTATGAGTTATGCGATATGCGTCATGTATCAAGCCTTATGCGTTATGGGTTATGCGTTAACGTTATGCGTTATGCGTTATTGCGTTATGCGTTTTGCGTTATGCGTTATGCGTTATGCGTTATGCGTTATGCGTTATGCGTTATGCGTTATGCGTTATGCGTTATGCGTTATGCGTTATGCGTTATGCGTTATGCGTTATACGTTATGCGTTATTCGTTATGAGTTATGAGTTATAAGTTATGCGTAATGCGTTATGCGTTATGCGTTATGCGTTATGCGTTGTGCATTATGCGTTATGCGTTATGCGTTATGGGTTATGCGTTATGCGTTATGCGTTATGCGTTATGCGTTATGCCTTTTGCGTTATGAGTTATGCGTTATGCGTTTTGCGTTATACGTTATGCGTTATGCGGTTTGCGTTATAGGTTATGCGATATGCGATATGCGTTATGCGTTATGCGTGATGCGTTATGCTTTATGCGTTATGCGTTATGAGTAATACGTAATGCGTTATGCGTTATGCGTTATGCGTTATGCTTTTGCGTTATGCGCCATGCGTTATGCGATATGAGTTATAAGTTATGTGTTATGCGCCATGCGATATGCGTTATGAGTTATAAGTTATGCGTTATGCGTTATTCGTTATGAGTTATAAGTTATGCGTAATGCGTCATGCGTTATGCGTTATGCGTTATGAATATTGCGTTATACGTTATGTATTATGCGTTATGCCTTATGAGTTATGCGATATGCGTCATGTATCAAGCCTTATGCGTTATGGGTTATGCGTTAACGTTATGCGTTATGCGTTATTGCGTTATGCGTTATGCGTTATGCGTTATGCGTTATGCGGTATGCGTTATGCGTTATGCGTTATGCGTTATGCGTTATGCGTTATGCGTTATGCGTTATGCGTTATTCGTTATGAGTTATGAGTTATAAGTTATGCGTAATGCGTTATGCGTTATGCGTTATGCGTTATGCGTTATGCGTTCTGCGTTATGGGTTATGTGTTATACGTTTGCGTTATGCGTTATGCGTTATGCGTTATGCGTTATGGGTTATGCGTTATGCGTTATGCGTTATGCGTTATGCGTTATGCGTTATGCGTTATGCGTTATGCGTTATGCGTTATGCGTTATGCGTTATGCGTTATGCATTGTGCGTTATGCGTTGTGCGTTATGCCTTATGAGTTATGCGTTATGCGTTATCCGTTGTTCGTTATACGTTATGCGTTGTGCGTTATACGTTTGCGTTATGCCTTATGGGTTATGCGTAATGCGTTATGCGTTATGCCTTATGCATTATGCGTTATGCGTTATGCGTTATACGATATGTATTATGCGTTATGCCTTATGAGTTATGCGATATGCGTCATGTATCAAGCCTTATGCGTTATGGGTTATGCGTTAACGTTATGCGTTATGCGTTTTGCGTTATGCGTTTTGCGTTATGCGTTATGCGTTATGCGTTATGCGTTATGCGTTATGCGTTATTCGTTATGAGTTATGAGTTATAAGTTATGCGTAATGCGTTATGCGTTATGCGTTATGCGTTATGCGTTGTGCATTATGCGTTATGCGTTATGCGTTATGGGTTATGCGTTATACGTTATGCGTTATTCGTTATGAGTTATGAGTTATAAGTTATGCGTAATGCGTTATGCGTTATGCGTTATGCGTTATGCGTTGTGCATTATGCGTTATGCGTTATGCGTTATGCGTTATTCGTTATGAGTTATAAGTTATGCGTAATGCGTCATGCGTTATGCGTTATGCGTTATGAATATTGCGTTATACGTTATGTATTATGCGTTATGCCTTATGAGTTATGCGTTATGCGTTATCCGTTGTTCGTTATACGTTATGCGTTGTGCGTTATACGTTTGCGTTATGCCTTATGGGTTATGCGTAATGCGTTATGCGTTATGCCTTATGCATTATGCGTTATGCGTTATGAATATTGCGTTATACGATATGTATTATGCGTTATGCCTTATGAGTTATGCGATATGCGTCATGTATCAAGCCTTATGCGTTATGGGTTATGCGTTAACGTTATGCGTTATGCGTTTTGCGTTATGCGTTTTGCGTTATGCGTTATGCGTTATGCGTTATGCGTTATGCGTTATGCGTTATTCGTTATGAGTTATGAGTTATAAGTTATGCGTAATGCGTTATGCGTTATGCGTTATGCGTTGTGCGTCATGCGTTATGCGTTATGCGTTATGCGTTATGTGTTATGAGTTATGCGTTATGCGTTATGCGTTATGCGTTATGCGTTATGCGTTATGCGTTATGCGTTATGCGTTATGCGTTATGCGTTATGCGTTCTGCGTTATGGGTTATGAGTTATGCTTTATGCGTTATGCTTTATGCGTTATGCTTTATGCATTATGCGTTATGCGTTATGCGTTATGCGTTATGCGTTATGCTTTATGCGTTATGCGTTATGCGTTATGCGTTATGCGTTATGCGTTGTGCGTTGTGCGTTATGCGTTGTGCGTTATGCCTTATGCGTTATGCGTTATGCGTTATCCGTTGTTTGTTATACGTTATGCGTTGTGCGTTATACGTTTGCGTTATGCCTTATGGGTTATGCGTAATGCGTTATGCGTTATGCCTTATGCATTATGCGTTATGCGTTATGAATATTGCGTTATACGTTATGTGTTATGCGTTATGCCTTATGAGTTATGCGATATGCGTCATGTATCAAGCCTTATGCGTTATGGGTTATGCGTTAACGTTATGCGTTATGCGTTTTGCGTTATGCGTTTTGCGTTATGCGTTATGCGTTATGCGTTATGCGTTATGCGTTATGCGTTATGCGTTATGCGTTATGCGTTATGCGTTATGCGTTATGCGTTATACGTTATGAGTTATGAGTTATAAGTTATGCGTAATGCGTTATGCGTTATGCGTTATGCGTTATGCGTTGTGCATTATGCGTTATGCGTTATGCGTTATGGGTTATGCGTTATGCGTTATGCGTTATGCGTTATGCGTTATGCCTTTTGCGTTATGAGTTATGCGTTATGCGTTTTGCGTTATACGTTATGCGTTATGCGTTTTGCGTTATAGGTTATGCGATATGCGATATGCGTTATGCGTTATGCGTGATGCGTTATGCTTTATGCGTTATGCGTTATGAGTAATACGTAATGCGTTATGCGTTATGCGTTATGCGTTATGCTTTTGCGTTATGCGCCATGCGTTATGCGATATGAGTTATAAGTTATGTGTTATGCGCCATGCGATATGCGTTATGAGTTATAAGTTATGCGTTATGCGTTATTCGTTATGAGTTATAAGTTATGCGTAATGCGTCATGCGTTATGCGTTATGCGTTATGAATATTGCGTTATACGTTATGTATTATGCGTTATGCCTTATGAGTTATGCGATATGCGTCATGTATCAAGCCTTATGCGTTATGGGTTATGCGTTAACGTTATGCGTTATGCGTTATTGCGTTATGCGTTTTGCGTTATGCGTTATGCGTTATGCGGTATGCGTTATGCGTTATGCGTTATGCGTTATGCGTTATGCGTTATGCGTTATGCGTTATGCGTTATTCGTTATGAGTTATGAGTTATAAGTTATGCGTAATGCGTTATGCGTTATGCGTTATGCGTTATGCGTTATGCGTTCTGCGTTATGGGTTATGTGTTATACGTTTGCGTTATGCGTTATGCGTTATGCGTTATGCGTTATGGGTTATGCGTTATGCGTTATGCGTTATGCGTTATGCGTTATGCGTTATGCGTTATGCG
Source organism: Lasioglossum morio (assembly GCA_916610235.2). Lineage (NCBI taxonomy): Eukaryota > Metazoa > Arthropoda > Insecta > Hymenoptera > Halictidae > Lasioglossum > Lasioglossum morio. Next base: position 15,463 of record CAKAJA020000151.1, on the reverse strand, counting down.
TTATGCGTTATGCGTTATGCGTTATGCGTTATGCGTTATGCATTGTGCGTTATGCGTTGTGCGTTATGCCTTATGAGTTATGCGTTATGCGTTATCCGTTGTTCGTTATACGTTATGCGTTGTGCGTTATACGTTTGCGTTATGCCTTATGGGTTATGCGTAATGCGTTATGCGTTATGCCTTATGCATTATGCGTTATGCGTTATGAATATTGCGTTATACGATATGTATTATGCGTTATGCCTTATGAGTTATGCGATATGCGTCATGTATCAAGCCTTATGCGTTATGGGTTATGCGTAATGCGTTATGCGTTTTGCGTTATGCGTTTTGCGTTATGCGTTATGCGTTATGCGTTATGCGTTATGCGTTATGCGTTATTCGTTATGAGTTATGAGTTATAAGTTATGCGTAATGCGTTATGCGTTATGCGTTATGCGTTATGCGTTGTGCATTATGCGTTATGCGTTATGCGTTATGGGTTATGCGTTATGCGTTATGCGTTATTCGTTATGAGTTATGAGTTATAAGTTATGCGTAATGCGTTATGCGTTATGCGTTATGCGTTATGCGTTGTGCATTATGCGTTATGCGTTATGCGTTATGCGTTATTCGTTATGAGTTATAAGTTATGCGTAATGCGTCATGCGTTATGCGTTATGCGTTATGAATATTGCGTTATACGTTATGTATTATGCGTTATGCCTTATGAGTTATGCGTTATGCGTTATCCGTTGTTCGTTATACGTTATGCGTTGTGCGTTATACGTTTGCGTTATGCCTTATGGGTTATGCGTAATGCGTTATGCGTTATGCCTTATGCATTATGCGTTATGCGTTATGAATATTGCGTTATACGATATGTATTATGCGTTATGCCTTATGAGTTATGCGATATGCGTCATGTATCAAGCCTTATGCGTTATGGGTTATGCGTTAACGTTATGCGTTATGCGTTTTGCGTTATGCGTTTTGCGTTATGCGTTATGCGTTATGCGTTATGCGTTATGCGTTATGCGTTATTCGTTATGAGTTATGAGTTATAAGTTATGCGTAATGCGTTATGCGTTATGCGTTATGCGTTTTGCGTTATGCGTTTTGCGTTATGCGTTATGCGTTATGCGTTATGCGTTATGCGTTATGCGTTATGCGTTATTCGTTATGAGTTATGAGTTATAAGTTATGCGTAATGCGTTATGCGTTATGCGTTATGCGTTATGCGTTGTGCATTATGCGTTATGCGTTATGCGTTATGCGTTATTCGTTATGAGTTATAAGTTATGCGTAATGCGTCATGCGTTATGCGTTATGCGTTATGAATATTGCGTTATACGTTATGTATTATGCGTTATGCCTTATGAGTTATGCGATATGCGTCATGTATCAAGCCTTATGCGTTATGGGTTATGCGTTAACGTTATGCGTTATGCGTTATTGCGTTATGCGTTTTGCGTTATGCGTTATGCGTTATGCGGTATGCGTTATGCGTTATGCGTTATGCGTTATGCGTTATGCGTTATGCGTTATGCGTTATGCGTTATTCGTTATGAGTTATGAGTTATAAGTTATGCGTAATGCGTTATGCGTTATGCGTTATGCGTTATGCGTTCTGCGTTATGGGTTATGTGTTATACGTTTGCGTTATGCGTTATGCGTTATGCGTTATGCGTTATGGGTTATGCGTTATGCGTTATGCGTTATGCGTTATGCGTTATGCGTTATGCGTTATGCGTTATGCGTTATGCGTTATGCGTTATGCGTTATGCGTTATGCATTGTGCGTTATGCGTTGTGCGTTATGCCTTATGAGTTATGCGTTATGCGTTATCCGTTGTTCGTTATACGTTATGCGTTGTGCGTTATACGTTTGCGTTATGCCTTATGGGTTATGCGTAATGCGTTATGCGTTATGCCTTATGCATTATGCGTTATGCGTTATGAATATTGCGTTATACGATATGTATTATGCGTTATGCCTTATGAGTTATGCGATATGCGTCATGTATCAAGCCTTATGCGTTATGGGTTATGCGTTAACGTTATGCGTTATGCGTTTTGCGTTATGCGTTATGCGTTGTGGGTTATGGGTTATGCGTTATGCGTTATGCATTTTGCGTTATGCGCCATGCGTTATGAGTTATAAGTTATGCGTTATGCGTTATGCGTTATGCGTTATGCGTTATGCGTTATGCGTTAGGCGTTATGCATTGTGCGTTATGCGTTGTGCGTTATGCCTTATGCGTTATGCGTTATGCGTCATCCGTTGTTCGTTATACGTTATGCGTTGTGCGTTATACGTTTGCGTTATGCCTTATGGGTTATGCGTAATGCGTTATGCGTTATGCCTTATGCATTATGCGTTATGCGTTATGAATATTGCGTTATACGTTATGTATTATGCGTTATGCCTTATGAGTTATGCGATATGCGTCATGTATCAAGCCTTATGCGTTATGGGTTATGCGTTAACGTTATGCGTTATGCGTTATTGCGTTATGCGTTTTGCGTTATGCGTTATGCGTTATGCGGTATGCGTTATGCGTTATGCGTTATGCGTTATGCGTTATGCGTTATGCGTTATGCGTTATGCGTTATTCGTTATGAGTTATGAGTTATAAGTTATGCGTAATGCGTTATGCGTTATGCGTTATGCGTTATGCGTTATGCGTTCTGCGTTATGGGTTATGTGTTATACGTTTGCGTTATGCGTTATGCGTTATGCGTTATGCGTTATGCGTTATGGGTTATGCGTTATGCGTTATGCGTTATGCGTTATGCGTTATGCGTTATGCGTTATGCGTTATGCGTTATGCGTTATGCGTTATGCGTTATGCGTTATGCGTTATGCGTTATGCGTTATGCATTGTGCGTTATGCGTTGTGCGTTATGCCTTATGAGTTATGCGTTATGCGTTATCCGTTGTTCGTTATACGTTATGCGTTGTGCGTTATACGTTTGCGTTATGCCTTATGGGTTATGCGTAATGCGTTATGCGTTATGCCTTATGCATTATGCGTTATGCGTTATGAATATTGCGTTATACGATATGTATTATGCGTTATGCCTTATGAGTTATGCGATATGCGTCATGTATCAAGCCTTATGCGTTATGGGTTATGCGTTAACGTTATGCGTTATGCGTTTTGCGTTATGCGTTTTGCGTTATGCGTTATGCGTTATGCGTTATGCGTTATGCGTTATGCGTTATTCGTTATGAGTTATGAGTTATAAGTTATGCGTAATGCGTTATGCGTTATGCGTTATGCGTTATGCGTTGTGCATTATGCGTTATGCGTTATGCGTTATGGGTTATGCGTTATACGTTATGCGTTATGCGTTATGCGTTATGCGTTATGCGTTATGCGTTATGCGTTATGCGTTATGCGTTATGCGTTATGCGTTATGCGTTATGCGTTATGCGTTATGCGTTCTGCGTTATGGGTTATGTGTTATACGTTTGCGTTATGCGTTAGGCGTTATGCGTTATGCTTTATGCGTTATGCGTTATGCGTTATGCGTTATGCGTTATGCGTTGTGCATTATGTGTTATGCGTTATGCGTTATGGGTTATGGGTTATGCGTTATGCCTTATGCATTTTGATTTATGCGCCATGCGTTATGAGTTATAAGTTATGCGTTATGCGTTATGCGTTATGCGTTATGCGTTATGCGTTATGCGTTATGCGTTGTGCGTTGTGCGTTACGCGTTGTGCGTTATGCCTTATGCGTTATGCGTTATGCGTTATCCGTTGTTCGTTATACGTTATGCGTTGTGCGTTATACGTTTGCGTTATGCCTTATGGGTTATGCGTAATGCGTTATGCGTTATGCCTTATGCATTATGGGTTATGCGTTATGAATATTGCGTTATGCGTTCTGCGTTATGGGTTATGTGTTATACGTTTGCGTTATGCGTTATGCGTTATGCGTTATGCGTTATGCGTTATGCGCTATGCGTTGTGCGTTGTGCGTTCTGCGTTATGGGTTATGGGTTATGCGTTATGCTTTATGCGTTATGCATTTTGCGTTATGCGTTATGCGTTATTCGTTATGAGTTATAAGTTATGCGTAATGCGTCATGCGTTATGCGTTATGCATTAGCGTTGTGCATTATGTGTAATGCGTTATGCGTTGTGGGTTATGGGTTATGCGTTATGCGTTATGCATTTTGCGTTATGCGCCATGCGTTATGAGTTATAAGTTATGCGTTATGCGTTATGCGTTATGCGTTATGCGTTATGCGTTAGGCGTTATGCATTGTGCGTTATGCGTTGTGCGTTATGCCTTATGCGTTATGCGTTATGCGTCATCCGTTGTTCGTTATACGTTATGCGTTGTGCGTTATACGTTTGCGTTATGCCTTATGGGTTATGCGTAATGCGTTATGCGTTATGCCTTATGCATTATGCGTTATGCGTTATGAATATTGCGTTATACGTTATGTATTATGCGTTATGCCTTATGAGTTATGCGATATGCGTCATGTATCAAGCCTTATGCGTTATGGGTTATGCGTTAACGTTATGCGTTATGCGTTATTGCGTTATGCGTTTTGCGTTGTGCGTTACGCGTTGTGCGTTATGCCTTATGCGTTATGCGTTATGCGTTATCCGTTGTTCGTTATACGTTATGCGTTGTGCGTTATACGTTTGCGTTATGCCTTATGGGTTATGCGTAATGCGTTATGCGTTATGCCTTATGCATTATGGGTTATGCGTTATGAATATTGCGTTATGCGTTCTGCGTTATGGGTTATGTGTTATACGTTTGCGTTATGCGTTATGCGTTATGCGTTATGCGTTATGCGTTATGCGCTATGCGTTGTGCGTTGTGCGTTCTGCGTTATGGGTTATGCGTTATTGCGTTATGCGTTTTGCGTTATGCGTTATGCGTTATGCGGTATGCGTTATGCGTTATGCGTTATGCGTTATGCGTTATTCGTTATGAGTTATGAGTTATAAGTTATGCGTAATGCGTTATGCGTTATGCGTTATGCGTTATGCGTTCTGCGTTATGGGTTATGTGTTATACGTTTGCGTTATGCGTTATGCGTTATGCGTTATGCGTTATGGGTTATGCATTGTGCGTTATGCGTTGTGCGTTATGCCTTATGAGTTATGCGTTATGCGTCATGTATCAAGCCTTATGCGTTATGGGTTATGCGTTAACGTTATGCGTTATGCGTTTTGCGTTATGCGTTATGCGTTGTGGGTTATGGGTTATGCGTTATGCGTTATGCATTTTGCGTTATGCGCCATGCGTTATGCGTTATGCGTTATGCGTTATGCGTTATGCGTTATGCGTTATGCGCTATGCGTTGTGCGTTGTGCGTTCTGCGTTATGGGTTATGCGTTATTGCGTTATGCGTTTTGCGTTATGCGTTATGCGTTATGCGTTATGCGTTATGCGTTATGCGTTATGCATTGTGCGTTATGCGTTGTGCGTTATGCCTTATGAGTTATGCGTTATGCGTTATCCGTTGTTCGTTATACGTTATGCGTTGTGCGTTATACGTTTGCGTTATGCCTTATGGGTTATGCGTAATGCGTTATGCGTTATGCCTTATGCATTATGCGTTATGCGTTATGAATATTGCGTTATACGATATGTATTATGCGTTATGCCTTATGAGTTATGCGATATGCGTCATGTATCAAGCCTTATGCGTTATGGGTTATGCGTTAACGTTATGCGTTATGCGTTTTGCGTTATGCGTTATGCGTTGTGGGTTATGGGTTATGCGTTATGCGTTATGCATTTTGCGTTATGCGCCATGCGTTATGAGTTATAAGTTATGCGTTATGCGTTATGCGTTATGCGTTATGCGTTATGCGTTATGCGTTATGCGTTAGGCGTTATGCATTGTGCGTTATGCGTTGTGCGTTATGCCTTATGCGTTATGCGTTATACGTCATCCGTTGTTCGTTATACGTTATGCGTTGTGCGTTATACGTTTGCGTTATGCCTTATGGGTTATGCGTAATGCGTTATGCGTTATGCCTTATGCATTATGCGTTATGCGTTATGAATATTGCGTTATACGTTATGTATTATGCGTTATGCCTTATGAGTTATGCGATATGCGTCATGTATCAAGCCTTATGCGTTATGGGTTATGCGTTAACGTTATGCGTTATGCGTTATTGCGTTATGCGTTTTGCGTTATGCGTTATGCGTTATGCGGTATGCGTTATGCGTTATGCGTTATGCGTTATGCGTTATGCGTTATGCGTTATGCGTTATGCGTTATGCGTTATTCGTTATGAGTTATGAGTTATAAGTTATGCGTAATGCGTTATGCGTTATGCGTTATGCGTTATGCGTTATGCGTTCTGCGTTATGGGTTATGTGTTATACGTTTGCGTTATGCGTTATGCGTTATGCGTTATGCGTTATGGGTTATGCGTTATGCGTTATGCGTTATGCGTTATGCGTTATGCGTTATGCGTTATGCGTTATGCGTTATGCGTTATGCGTTATGCGTTATGCGTTATGCGTTATGCATTGTGCGTTATGCGTTGTGCGTTATGCCTTATGAGTTATGCGTTATGCGTTATCCGTTGTTCGTTATACGTTATGCATTGTGCGTTATACGTTTGCGTTATGCCTTATGGGTTATGCGTAATGCGTTATGCGTTATGCCTTATGCATTATGCGTTATGCGTTATGAATATTGCGTTATACGATATGTATTATGCGTTATGCCTTATGAGTTATGCGATATGCGTCATGTATCAAGCCTTATGCGTTATGGGTTATGCGTTAACGTTATGCGTTATGCGTTTTGCGTTATGCGTTTTGCGTTATGCGTTATGCGTTATGCGTTATGCGTTATGCGTTATGCGTTATTCGTTATGAGTTATGAGTTATAAGTTATGCGTAATGCGTTATGCGTTATGCGTTATGCGTTATGCGTTGTGCATTATGCGTTATGCGTTATGCGTTATGGGTTATGCGTTATACGTTATGCGTTATGCGTTATGCGTTATGCGTTATGCGTTATGCGTTATGCGTTATGCGTTATGCGTTATGCGTTATGCGTTATGCGTTATGCGTTATGCGTTATGCGTTCTGCGTTATGGGTTATGTGTTATACGTTTGCGTTATGCGTTAGGCGTTATGCGTTATGCTTTATGCGTTATGCGTTATGCGTTATGCGTTATGCGTTATGCGTTGTGCATTATGTGTTATGCGTTATGCGTTATGGGTTATGGGTTATGCGTTATGCCTTATGCATTTTGATTTATGCGCCATGCGTTATGAGTTATAAGTTATGCGTTATGCGTTATGCGTTATGCGTTATGCGTTATGCGTTATGCGTTATGCGTTATGCGTTATGCGTTGTGCGTTGTGCGTTACGCGTTGTGCGTTATGCCTTATGCGTTATGCGTTATGCGTTATCCGTTGTTCGTTATACGTTATGCGTTGTGCGTTATACGTTTGCGTTATGCCTTATGGGTTATGCGTAATGCGTTATGCGTTATGCCTTATGCATTATGGGTTATACGTTATGAATATTGCGTTATGCGTTCTGCGTTATGGGTTATGTGTTATACGTTTGCGTTATGCGTTATGCGTTATGCGTTATGCGTTATGCGTTATGCGTTATGCGCTATGCGTTGTGCGTTGTGCGTTCTGCGTTATGGGTTATGGGTTATGCGTTATGCTTTATGCGTTATGCATTTTGCGTTATGCGTTATGCGTTATTCGTTATGAGTTATAAGTTATGCGTAATGCGTCATGCGTTATGCGTTATGCATTATGCGTTGTGCATTATGTGTAATGCGTTATGCGTTGTGGGTTATGGGTTATGCGTTATGCGTTATGCATTTTGCGTTATGCGCCATGCGTTATGAGTTATAAGTTATGCGTTATGCGTTATGCGTTATGCGTTATGCGTTATGCGTTAGGCGTTATGCATTGTGCGTTATGCGTTGTGCGTTATGCCTTATGCGTTATGCGTTATGCGTCATCCGTTGTTCGTTATACGTTATGCGTTGTGCGTTATACGTTTGCGTTATGCCTTATGGGTTATGCGTAATGCGTTATGCGTTATGCCTTATGCATTATGCGTTATGCGTTATGAATATTGCGTTATACGTTATGTATTATGCGTTATGCCTTATGAGTTATGCGATATGCGTCATGTATCAAGCCTTATGCGTTATGGGTTATGCGTTAACGTTCTGCGTTATGCGTTATTGCGTTATGCGTTTTGCGTTATGCGTTATGCGTTATGCGGTATGCGTTATGCGTTATGCGTTATGCGTTATGCGTTATGCGTTATGCGTTATGCGTTATTCGTTATGAGTTATGAGTTATAAGTTATGCGTAATGCGTTATGCGTTATGCGTTATGCGTTATGCGTTATGCGTTCTGCGTTATGGGTTATGTGTTATACGTTTGCGTTATGCGTTATGCGTTATGCGTTATGCGTTATGCGTCATGCGTTATGCGTTATGCGTTATGCGTTATGCGTTATGCGTTATGCGTTATGCGTTATGCGTTATGCGTTATGCATTGTGCGTTATGCGTTGTGCGTTATGCCTTATGAGTTATGCGTTATGCGTTATCCGTTGTTCGTTATACGTTATGCGTTGTGCGTTATACGTTTGCGTTATGCCTTATGGGTTATGCGTAATGCGTTATGCGTTATGCCTTATGCATTATGCGTTATGCGTTATGAATATTGCGTTATACGATATGTATTATGCGTTATGCCTTATGAGTTATGCGATATGCGTCATGTATCAAGCCTTATGCGTTATGGGTTATGCGTTAACGTTATGCGTTATGCCTTATTGCGTTATGCGTTTTGCGGTATGCGTTATGCGTTATGCGTTATGCGTTATGCGTTATGCGTTGTGACGTTGCAACTTTTGCGACGTCACTTTTGTCGTTAATTTCGCGTAACGTCTGCGATTAACGAAGGACCGGACCAAGATACAATGAACCGCGAGACCGAGAATTAACAGATTCAAGAGCGCTCCCCGAAGAACTTCCGAAAACCAATAGTTAACGTACTGACATCTAGCGTACATGCCGAGAACGGCAAGTTCCAGGGCCGAAGAACAGACCCGGAAACGGAACCTCGACCTCCGAAATTCCCGGAGAAAGGATGCCGAACATACAGGAGGCGTACGACGAGAACCATGGCCAACGTTTGCGAAGCCCCGAGCTCGGGCAAAAGTATGGCGTCGAAGGCACCCGGTCACTCAACCAGGAGGCGCTGAAGGGGAGGAACCCCACAAGATGCCGAGGCATCATTTCGCGTTCCCGACAGCGTCTCGTCCCGCTAAAGAATTGGGGTTCCAGCGAGGATGGTGCCAACGATAGTCCAAGAGGCAGTGGCCTCCCTCGACCCAGGAAGGGTCGAGAAGTTTTCGCGATTACGGTCCGGGGCCCAAGGACCATCGTCGAGACGTCCCTGTTATGTAAGCGTCGAGCGCGGTTGACGTTCGTCTTCGGGAAAATTCGGCAAGGTTCGGGTGGGGGGAACAAGAATCGATGCGACTAGTTGTCGATAGCGAAAGATCACTGTCGCGTTAGCGCTCTCACGAAGGGCACCCCAAAATCTTGCGTAACCGTCAGCGGCCCTCGCGAATTGTTTGTGCGATCGACATCTTCGCGCCTCTCGTGAGAGAGAACCTCGGTCTCGCGGCCGTTCAAGTATTTTTCGGGCGAGTGGAGGTTGGCGACTTCGCTCCGACCGGTCCGGCTGAGGAGCCCGATTAATGGAAGGGACGAATCGATAGAGAAAACCCCCTCGATTACGAACAATAACGGTGAGTCGCACAGTGATCTTCTTCGTATTTGTCGGTAGCGATTTGGCTCGATAGATTTTGCGCGAGGACGAACGGTCGCCGTTCCGTCCTCGAAATTTCGCGTGTGCCGAGACGTCCTGCGTCTCGTGCCGTCGGCTCGTGCTCTCGAGAGCACTTTGAGCATTTTCTTCGCGTCTAGAGAGTGTTCCCTTGCGTCGGGTTAACGGAAGCTTCTTCGGAGGAATCGCGTGTCGCGAGAATAGTCGTCTCTCGATGTTTCGAAGTCCTCTTGAATCTGGTAGCGTAGATAACAACCTCGCGAGCGTTTAACGTGCGAAAGCTATCGCGACAGTCCTGTACCGCGCCGTCCATCTGCGCCTCGCGCGATCCCGTTCGTCGGGAAATTCAAATTGTATTTCGTACCGGTCATCCGTACGCTTACGCGCGATGAGAGAATTCGACAAACGCGCTGCGACCGATCTACCGTCCGCCAAAGTGTATAAAGAGCGCGGGCTCTCGGGTTGCGGTCACGTGACCGTACTCTGTACCACCTGACAAGGAAATAAATTTCCACTCGAGACCAAACTTGTCGCTATTTCTCGAACCCTGTGAGATCCGCCCTGCCGTAAGGGCCGTCCCCGTCCTTTCCGTGCTCGAACCTCCTGGACCCATTGCGTTCGCGTTTCGAATCGCGTTTCGAAAATCCGACGCTCGTGCCCGGCTTCTCCGTGCACGAGAAGTTCATCGCGTTTCGCGTGGCATCCTTGCGGTGCCTGGCGCCCGAACAAAATCCGTTCCGTGGGTCTTAGATTTTTCGCGGCCTTGCTTAGTCCCGGGCGGACCCCGTGCATACGGCTGCACGTGGCCCGGTCTCAGCGCCATAAAAGCCCGGAGTCGTTCTTTTCGGGGGTTTTCCAACCCCCGCCGAGACACGGCGTGACAAACTGGCGCCCGAACAGGTTTCTCTCTCTCGAAGGGATTTTCCCCGAGAACAGGGAGATGCACGGAGAGAACGAAGGACTCTTACAGGGAAAAATCGCGATACAGGACTTTAGAAATTCGCAGTTTGAGGAGCAAGAGACTATTCTCAGCGGCACAACGCCAGGGGAAACACGCTAAACCACGTTTCGTTACGTTTCGTTACGTTTGCGTTTTTCCTCAAGTGACATATCCGAGAGGAGGAAAATTTTTGAGAGCCAACTACATCTGATTCTTGTCCAAATTGTATTTTGTTGAAATTTTATGGTAATTTATTATTCATTGGCAAAAAGTACGTCTTCAGGTGTCGGGTTTAAGATGTGAAATTTGAAATCGTTACGGTTACATCCCGAACGAAAGTCAAATTTCTTCTTGTTTGTCACGTAGATTGAAATTTTTTTTTCTCACTGTTTTCATTTAGTCGTTTCCTCAAGGTTTCGGGAGCGATATTGTTCCCAAGCCTCGCGTATTGTTTCGGACGCAAAGTCAGCACCGTGTGGTAGGATATAACGTATAGGCCGATCGTGATTTTGAAAATATAATAAATTCGACCTCCTTATGATTCGATTTGAGAACAAAGGTAGTCACGGTTGACAGCCACGGGATTCGTTTCGGTAACGTTACGAGTAAGATATTCGTGGGGAACACACTGCGCCCGGACGCGCTACATAAACACAGCGTTCTCGCACGGCCCTCAGCCAAGTACGCGGTAGAATAGCCTCGCGAACGTAAACAGACTTCGAGACAGGCGTCAAATGTCGGACGAGGAAGAAAAATTCACGTCGAGGTGGTCAACCGAGGAAGATGTTTCGTATTACAGTGCTTACGAGACTGACGGGGAGGAAGATAGTCGGTCCAGGCTAAAACCCGAACCTGACGAATCCCTACCCGGCCCCAGTCAGATAACGTTGCGGGTACCTTCTCGGTCGGGAACCCCTATTTTAAAACGCACAACATCCATTCCGAAAATGGCTAACGTTTCCCCGCCGGAGCGACGCTCACCGGTCTCAGCGTAAGAGGTCATGCGAAAATGGCACCTCACTTTCGGAGGAAAACCGGAGGAAGATGCCGAAGCGTTCTTTAGCAGACTATCTAACATGCGTAACGTCTGTAATTTGAAAGACGCTGATCTCGTGCGCTGTCTGCCGATCTGCTTCACCGATCTGGCGGCGAAATGGTTTGAGAACTGTCCTCCGATGACGACCTGGACCGAGTTTGTTAGCGAATGGCAGAAAAATTTTCGGGATCCTGATTACCAGGAATTATTAGAGCACGATCTACGCGTACGAAAGCAAGGTCCGGACGAGCCGGTGCGAGATTATCTTGCGAACATGAAAGCGATGCTCGCGCGTTCGAAAACCCCGTGGTCAGAACAAAAGAAAATAGATCGAATCTATTGGGGCGCGAGAGACGAATTGCGTGCTGTAATATCCCGCGCGCTCGTAACATCGGTTTTAGAGCTCGAAGAACAGCTACGCGAAGGGGAAAGATATACGACACCGCGAAGTGTGGAGTTATATCAATCGCCCTATTTAGCGAATAAAGAGTTCGCTTACAACGCGAACCTTTATAAAAAGTAGAATAAAGAAAAGTCGACTGGTACGAGTCAGAAAAGCGATTTTCGATGGCCGCGAACCCCTCACGATCGAACGAAGAGTCGTGCAGCCGATCAGCCGCTTCCGGGAAGCGACGAACCGAGACCGCCCGACCGCCACCGGGGAAAGCCGAGCTATCTCGTCGCCGAACTGTCAATCGGTGGCGAGCAACACGTTTTGGAACCGTGGCCAAGAGGGACACCGGTCGCGAGACTGTCCAAAGGAGCCGCGACTCCACCGTTATCGTTATGGGGAACCCGGCATAACGACGCGAAAATTTTCGTCCGTTGTGTTTTACGAACGAAATGCGCAACGAAGCCGCTCAAAGGAGCCGGAACGACCTCGTACTCCTTAATTTCGACTCGCGTAGCGAATAAAGATCTTGAATCCGCTCTCGTCGCGAAACACGCACTTCTTATCGGGAGCGTGAAAATAAGAGATAAAATCGTCCACGCGCTAACAGATTCGGATTCTGCATTTCCGTTCGTGAGTCGCGAAACCATCGAATTGGTAACAGGTACGGTAGAAATTACAGAAGCCGCAGAACCGTGATATTTTCTTCTGACCACCGGGGCAATCGATCACGCCGTCGAGCACGTTCAGTTTCGGCTGAAAATAAAGGATCTAACGCGTGAAGTTTTCGTGTACGTCCTCGATAATTCGGTCAATTCAATATTGTTGAGAATTGCGTAAAAGAACAAATCGATATCGTCATCGAATACCATCGAGCGACATGGTACTTCGCGTCACGTCCGCACATGAAATCACATTCGGGGCACAGGGGCAAACGGTGTTGCGGCCTGTAGACCCAAACGGTTGCGGAAAAGAAACGAGTCAACCGTGTGCTAAAAACCATGATCGTAGCGTATCTCGAGAGAGACTATCGCGAGTGGGATGCGAGCATCTCCCAAATTCGCTTCGAGTATAATACGGCCTACCACACCGAGCTGCAAGCGTCATCCGCGTTTTTGAATTTCGGACGAAAACCGAAAACCGTACATTAATTTGGTTGTTTCGAGTTATTGCACAATTATCAGGAAACAGGTGTGGGTTGAAATCGTGGGTGTGTCTGTCTCCTGGTGAAGGTTCCTCAGATGTAAAGGATGACTTCCGAAGGGAACGCTCTCTTGTTAATCGAGCCAAAGATCACAGTGTCGACGAAACCGTGTTGGTCCGGTCCACTTTAAGGGGGGGGGAGTTGTGACGTTGCAACTTTTGCGACGTCACTTTTGTCGTTAATTTCGCGTAACGTCTGCGATTAACGAAGGACCGGACCAAGATACAATGAACCGCGAGACCGAGAATTAACAGATTCAAGAGCGCTCCCCGAAGAACTTCCGAAAACCAATAGTTAACGTACTGACATCTAGCGTACATGCCGAGAACGGCAAGTTCCAGGGCCGAAGAACAGACCCGGAAACGGAACCTCGACCTCCGAAATTCCCGGAGAAAGGATGCCGAACATACAGGAGGCGTACGACGAGAACCATGGCCAACGTTTGCGAAGCCCCGAGCTCGGGCAAAAGTATGGCGTCGAAGGCACCCGGTCACTCAACCAGGAGGCGCTGAAGGGGAGGAACCCCACAAGATGCCGAGGCATCATTTCGCGTTCCCGACAGCGTCTCGTCCCGCTAAAGAATTGGGGTTCCAGCGAGGATGGTGCCAACGATAGTCCAAGAGGCAGTGGCCTCCCTCGACCCAGGAAGGGTCGAGAAGTTTTCGCGATTACGGTCCGGGGCCCAAGGACCATCGTCGAGACGTCCCTGTTATGTAAGCGTCGAGCGCGGTTGACGTTCGTCTTCGGGAAAATTCGGCAAGGTTCGGGTGGGGGGAACAAGAATCGATGCGACTAGTTGTCGATAGCGAAAGATCACTGTCGCGTTAGCGCTCTCACGAAGGGCACCCCAAAATCTTGCGTAACCGTCAGCGGCCCTCGCGAATTGTTTGTGCGATCGACATCTTCGCGCCTCTCGTGAGAGAGAACCTCGGTCTCGCGGCCGTTCAAGTATTTTTCGGGCGAGTGGAGGTTGGCGACTTCGCTCCGACCGGTCCGGCTGAGGAGCCCGATTAATGGAAGGGACGAATCGATAGAGAAAACCCCCTCGATTACGAACAATAACGGTGAGTCGCACAGTGATCTTCTTCGTATTTGTCGGTAGCGATTTGGCTCGATAGATTTTGCGCGAGGACGAACGGTCGCCGTTCCGTCCTCGAAATTTCGCGTGTGCCGAGACGTCCTGCGTCTCGTGCCGTCGGCTCGTGCTCTCGAGAGCACTTTGAGCATTTTCTTCGCGTCTAGAGAGTGTTCCCTTGCGTCGGGTTAACGGAAGCTTCTTCGGAGGAATCGCGTGTCGCGAGAATAGTCGTCTCTCGATGTTTCGAAGTCCTCTTGAATCTGGTAGCGTAGATAACAACCTCGCGAGCGTTTAACGTGCGAAAGCTATCGCGACAGTCCTGTACCGCGCCGTCCATCTGCGCCTCGCGCGATCCCGTTCGTCGGGAAATTCAAATTGTATTTCGTACCGGTCATCCGTACGCTTACGCGCGATGAGAGAATTCGACAAACGCGCTGCGACCGATCTACCGTCCGCCAAAGTGTATAAAGAGCGCGGGCTCTCGGGTTGCGGTCACGTGACCGTACTCTGTACCACCTGACAAGGAAATAAATTTCCACTCGAGACCAAACTTGTCGCTATTTCTCGAACCCTGTGAGATCCGCCCTGCCGTAAGGGCCGTCCCCGTCCTTTCCGTGCTCGAACCTCCTGGACCCATTGCGTTCGCGTTTCGAATCGCGTTTCGAAAATCCGACGCTCGTGCCCGGCTTCTCCGTGCACGAGAAGTTCATCGCGTTTCGCGTGGCATCCTTGCGGTGCCTGGCGCCCGAACAAAATCCGTTCCGTGGGTCTTAGATTTTTCGCGGCCTTGCTTAGTCCCGGGCGGACCCCGTGCATACGGCTGCACGTGGCCCGGTCTCAGCGCCATAAAAGCCCGGAGTCGTTCTTTTCGGGGGTTTTCCAACCCCCGCCGAGACACGGCGTGACAGCGTTATGCGTTATGCGTTATGCGTTATTCGTTATGAGTTATGAGTTATAAGTTATGCGTAATGCGTTATGCGTTATGCGTTATG